>JAXCIN010000047.1:1284923-2569847 GCA_038502155.1 Parochlus steinenii | reverse complement strand
AAAATTTTAAGCTTCTCTAAAAATTTGCTTGGCATAAATAATATTACTGAAAATTAGTTTTGGCAATGTTCTTGGAAAATCAAAAAAAAATCTCTAAAATGTTCATAGCGCAAACATTCCAATACCAAACAAAAATACAATGTAAAGGACTTTGACCAGATAATAAATGTCTGTGCTCTGCAATTTTATGTACATTTCAGTATTTCAGTATTGCTTCAGTATATCCTTGTACAAATTGATTTCTTTTTATTTCATCATCAAAAAGGACATTCCATTTCTGCTTTTAATTCATCCTTGAGAGTATTTTCTGTATTTTCTTTAAGTCCTTAATACTCTAAGTTGTAAATAATAATTCTTTCGATTTAGTTTTCTTGTTGCTTCACTTGCCTCCGGCTATTTTAATAGATTAGCAATTAAACTCAAACATGCCTTACATGCCTAACATTTTCATTTTTATTTGTCCATAAAGTACTGTTGTACACAGTGGACTATAGAAAAATAGCGCAAGGAAGTTTTAATGGCAAAAAGAGATGCTTATGGTTGTTGCTCATTTCACATATTTTATGTTTATTGTATGTCTTTATGTGACAATAAATGAAATAAGAAAAATATTAATTAGAAAATTAATACGACATGTGAGCAATTTTCATTCGCCGTAAATTTCTTGCCCTTTCTTATTTCTTGCTATACCATATTTCAAAGGGATTGTCTTTATAGTTTCTTGAGTGTGCCGCACATGATTTGGTTATGACTTGTCTTGTAATTTTGTAATTTCAGTAATTTATGCCTAAAAACGCCGTGAGGCACATGTGAGAAATTGGTTTTAACGTTCATTTAAATAGTATAATTACATATTATTATTAGTTCTGCAAAGCTGCTGAATTGTAAGAAAACTGTGAAACTAAAAGGAGCAAATAGTTTATTTTAAGGAAAATTAAATTTTGCTTTGCGGAATGCTAGAAAGTAATTATAAAATGCAAATTTACCAAGAAAGTGGCAAATTAACTGAATAAATAAAGATTTTCTATAAGTTCTTTGAATCATATATTGTGCTTCCAGAATTCCTTCGCAGTTCCAATTATTTTTGCTTCTGCAATAAATGAGGTTTCAGAAAAAAATATTAATAGAATTTGTGAGAACAGAATTATCCCTTTAAATGAATAAAATAATGCCATTTACGGTCGAACCATTATTGTTTTTTATGTTTTCTACAAATAGTATTAAAAGAAGTAACAACTTTTATGACGCGTTTTATTGAAAAATAAAATGAAACAATAAAATATTTTTACTATCAAAATTTTTTTGGATCACTGAAATGTTCTGAAAAGCAGCATCAGGAAAATGACGAGAAGCAACAATGTCCTGGAATGGTTTTGAAAGCAAGAAAGTGGGTTTTTCAAGACGGCACTAAAAAGGATTTGGCTGTTAATGTTGTGAACAAATACAATATTAATTTTATTCTTTTTCTATTTTTCTTACAGCATACTCGCTTTACCAATTTTTTATGTCGTAAATTATGTGATACCATGGATTATTATTAAAGAGCAAACACTTTTTTACTTTTTAGTCATTCACCCTATTTCTATTAATAAAAGGTTTCTGGATATTTCGCTTAAAGTAGTAAAAAGCAGTTTTATATTTTGTTTTACTACGCAAAAATAATGGCACATTATAAGATGGAAGTGTTTTATTAAGGGATTAGACAGGTGGAGCAAGTTCCTTGGGAATTAAGTGGAAGGTCTGATCCAAATTTCAAAAAGTGCTTTAGAGATTTCAAATACCGGTCAAAAATACTTGAATGAATTTGCTAAATAAATTCATGTAACATATTAAATCCCCTGACTTCCTTCTCAGTTTATTGCAATTCTTTTATTTTTCCATTTGTGTGCATTTGCATCAAAGCCGGAATAATTTGCTTTACCCATTAGCCAAATGACGATAAGGGTTGATTTAATGATTTGATAGATTCGATAGACTTGATAGAATCGTGCGTTTACGGAACGATTGATTTTGCAAATTTTATCGATATTCTGAATATTCTAAATTTTTGACGAAGGGATGAAGATTGAATTTAAATTTTGGGCTAATAAACCCTTCAATCTGCTTCAATGCTTTATTCGAGTCAAACAATGTATCTCCACAAACCGACAATACGCCATTATATGTCAAAACATTATTCAATAAAATTTGCTGGCAATTGGAAATTTTAAATTCAAACAACGAGATATGACAAGCCGACCAGAGAGTTTCAGATTTCCTTTGTGGACTCGCCTTAATCTCCCAAGTTAAATCGAATACAACAAATTTAATACATCAAACAATTTGCTCTTTCGAGTTTTCGCATTTTCAACATTTTACAAAATTTCAAATTTCCAATCCAATAATGGAAAATTTGGGAAAACATGACCATCTGACAGCAAACAATATCACGCATAAGGGCAATTTTGAAATTTTCTTTAGAAACTTTACGCAATTTTCATTTGTCAATTTGGATGTGTCCACAAGCCTTGTGATTCAATTTAATTTTCTTATGGTGAGTAGCATAACGCACAAGAAGACACATGGAACATAAACATATAAATTTGCATTTATATAATCCAGGGATAAAGAAGGGTTGGAGGTCCCTATATAACAAGTGGGAGATTATATTTAAGAGTTGCTGAAGGTAAATCAGTATTTGAATGGAGTCAAGAAATTCGAGGGATCTTACAGGGTGAGAAATTTTTTTTAAAAGACAAGACTATGAAAATATATTGTTAAGATAATTTGCCAACCTTCCTTTACAATTTCTACTAAATAAATTCAAATCTAAAAATGATAATGGTAGCGTATATCAAAAATTTTTAATATACTTTACCCATTAATAAGTCTGCCGTTAATGAAATTTCTTTGAGTCCATCTTAAATCTTTGAAATATCAAGAAATGCCTTTGAGCGCTTTTCTCAAGTACAGTCCAATTTGAGCAATTTTAATAGCATCTCCTTTTAAGCATCCAGCAAGATTGAATTTGTGTTTTGTGCAAGCGACGACACAAATTTGTTTATTTTAATCTTAGCTGGAGATTTTCCTCTTTTAATCAGAAAGTCGAGTGTAAATACGTTTTAATGAAAAAACGCAATGAAACGAAAAATATTTTCTCTTCAATTCAATTCAATAGTGAATTCAGCAAAAGGATGAAAATAAATAAGTGGACACAGGACATTAATTTGTTTTAAATGAGTTTTTAAGAGAAAGTCCTTTCATCTTCACAATTTACTTTTTCCAAGTGAATGACACAAAATGCCTTAAAGGGGTTTTGCTGTTGCTTTGTTGCTCCAATTCTCTATTAAATTTAGTGAATGTTGTAAAATAAGAGTTAAATGGACACAAAGGACATTTGAGCGTTTAACCACCAACTGTGATACAATTTATACAATATACGATTTATTGTGCGCTCGGCAGGATTAATGGGAATAGTAATTTAAATTTCTAGTGATTTAATTCAATTTTCCGTTGGCCGTATTTTTTGCTGGTGATTTTGTATGAAGCAGATAAATCAGAATTAAAGGATGGTTGTTTCGTTTTCAGATAAATCCTTTCTTTTTTTAAATTTTCTTTACTTACCATATTTGACTTTGTTCGACACTGCACCATGTATCAGTAAAATGTCTCAAATATCACCAATTTATAATTTACCATTGAAAAAATTGAAAATTCAGGACATGGGACAGCAACTGTAAATACAACTTTTCAATAATCCTGAAAATTGAAAGCAGCAAAAAATTATTCAATTGAAAACCATAAAGATAATATAATTTATTTCCTTTTACATATTTTTTCTTTAAAAATATATTCCATTAAGTAACCCTTCTTATGCTTTCCTTTTATACTTTTCATGTTATGCCAAATGGTTTTTATTCTATATCTTGCCAGTTTTGGCCAACAAAAACATCATATTTTCGCATATTTTACAATTTCCATAAATTTTATACTTTTTATTTATTTGAAGAATATTTTTTCTGGTCACATTTATCCTGATTCAAAATTTCAAACACATGAATTTATTGTCAAACAGTTCTTTCCTGTTTTTGCTCCTTTAACAAGTTTCCCGATTTTTTGCACTTTTCAGAGTTTTTGGAAAGAGAGTTTCATAAGGCGATTTTATAATAAAATTTTATATGATAAAGTCATTAAATTTTAATTCAACAAAACTCCTAGAGCTTCGCTCGAATTCAATTCACTTGCTTTTATATATGACTTTTATTTTTTAGACTAGATACAAAAATGTCATTAGTTTAGTTTACTCATTTTACAAAACTTAGTAAATTTCAATTTGCATTGAAATTCCACCTTTCGATACCCTTTTCCTTAATACTTCCAAAACATCACGGATTCAACAAATTGGTAGAGTATGTGCGTAGATTTTTCGATTGCGTCATTGCGGTAAAATTGATTTTTGTGAAGATTTTTCCTCAAATTCAAAGGAAACTACGGTTATTGGCAATTTTTACAGCAATCATTTGTAGCGGCCTCACCCTCAAAGTTAATTTTAAAATCAGAATTTGAGAAATTGAAAAACTGGTTCGCCGAGATTATCATGTTTGCTCTATTGATACACAACTGAACAACAAACCAGAACAGCAAATGGCAAGGATTTGATTTATAAGGGTTGATTTCCAAAATAAAGGATTTTGTTTGCTTATCTATTCTGAGTAAAATTTATTCTGTTTGTAAATTCTTAAAAATCAATGACCAAAACTTCAAATACTTCTTTTGTATCGAAAAATTGCATGAAATTTGGGTTTACTTAAAAATTGGCCAAATTATGTTTATTTTTTATCAAATGATTCAATGATTTATCGAATTAAATGGATTAGTAATTTTCAAATGGAAAAATATGTATTGGTTAATAAATTAGGGTGAGTAAAATATTTGCTTCGTTATTCGATCTAGATATATTTATATAATTTAGTATTAAAATAAAATGAGTAAATTTAGATTGTCAGTTTTTAAAGACATTCCATTGGTCGTTTTATTCACTTCCTAGTAACTTTAAAGTTAACTTTTTTTATTATTACAGTTAGTTCTTGGTAACTTAAGTTAACTTTTTGCGGACCATTGAGAAAAGTTAATTTTACAAAATTATTTTTTGATTAAAGTAAATTTTTCTGGGCGGACGGGATCTACTTTCTAAGTAATATCGGTTGTTCAATGAATTTGTTCCACATCGTACAGGCTTTAGATTCACTAATTTATGGAGTTTTTTGAGGTTATTTGATGATTTTATTTTGTAAACAAATTATTTCACTGGATCTTCAAAACTACTCTTTTAGCTAGTTCAAAGCTTTTGATTACAACTGTGATGGTCTATTACACTTTCTTTATCACAGTGAGATCGTTTAATTGGTATATCTAAGACTTTGAAGACTAATCGCGATTAATAATATTCTTATTTTCAATAACAAACAATTTTCACATATTTTTTTTCAAATTTGATATTATTGGGTTTTTGGGGTTAATTGACACTATTTCACTAATTAGAAGGCTTAATTACTACGGCACTAATCACACCAAAGTATATTAAGCGAGAAAATTCAATCCAAAAAATTAAATTTTCAAGTTACTTTTAACTAAACGGAGATTTTGCTGAATCAGTTAAAAGTAACTTCGGTTGTTATAAAGTTAAAAACTGTTATAATTAACTTTTTCAATGGTCCGCAAAAAGTAACTTATAAGTTACCAGGAAGTTAATAAAACGACCAATGGAATGTCTTTTTTGTTGGAATTTAATTTTGCAAATTTAACATATTTTTCGAAAGATAAACGTTATTGACATCGTTTGTTTTCTGTTATTCGACTCTCCGGTAGTGATTTCGAAATTGCAATAAGTAGATAGTAGATTAAAGTTATTCCAAAAATCACGCAAGTTGGCTGGTTTTTGCATACAAAAACCAGTAACCTTTAAATAAAAACTAAAATCAGAGAGTAGGATAGCAGAAAACAAACGATTTCGGATAATTAAATAGTACTATTGATGACTTAAATTCTAAAAATAGAATCTCAAAAGGAAATGAGAGAGTTGATGAGTTAGCAAAACTGGCAATAACGGATCCCGAAGTAATTTGTGACTACAAGTGGCATCCAAACGAGCTGAAAAAAGGACTGGAGAAGGAAATGATGACAAGATGGCAAGCCAAATGGACCTTAAGTGATAAAGGTAGATATTGCTTCAGCATACTACCAAAACCATCAACAGCAAACTGGAGTAAGGATTCAAAATTGAGCAGAAGAACCATAACGACAATCAATCGCATCATAGCCAATCATTCAACATGTTTAGCCTCGCTGCAACGATTTAAAATAGTAAATTCAGCTATGTGTGAATGCAATCAAAACTACGAAACCGTAAACCACAAGTTATTTGAGTGCAACAATGTGAAACCAGACAGTCGGAAAATACTGATAGCCGAATTGATAAAAGCTGGGCTAAATGCTCCTTACATTATAAGAGATGTGATAGCCATAAGTATAACAAAAAAGTGCTATTGTGTAATGAGACAAATTGGTGAATTCATAAAAGAAAATGAAATTTCAATCTAAAAATTAATTGCCCACAAAGTATTTATACAAGTGAAACATGTGACAAAACAGCACAAAAAACCCGGCCATAGTATGACGAAAGTCGAGATGGCCTGTCATAGACGAAAACATCACAGCAAGAAGAAGAAGAAGAAGAATCTCAAAAAATTATTATTTGTATATAATTATTGTGCTACTACCAAAAAGTAATTTCAGAACCTAATAGTTTTTTGCAAATTAAACAATAATTCAAATAACACTTAGAACTAAGATATATCTAAAATATATTTGATTTTTATTGAAATTCAAGAACTACATTTGTTTTCGTATGAATAAGGCCTGCGATAATAGTTTTTTTTTTTTAATAATAGCAAGAATTAATTTTTGCAGCATCGTTCATCATGATGTTAACAGATGTTTATCACAAATTTCTCTATGATCTAGTAAATTTTTTTCAAAAAGACTAAATCATAAGAAGTAGTCCAACAAAGCTCAATTAAATTTATTTATGCAGGTTTTATGCAGCGATCTTACCAAGACCTTAATCATCCATTTTAGGAGAAATTTTGTATTAAAATTTTTAGCATTTAGTCTCTTAATGAGTAAAGCGATGACTGAATTTGAGATTATCTCAAAAGCGCTCAAGTGATTAATTACTGGGTTGAATGATTAAGTTCTGCATATATGGATTTTTCCGCAGATTCATAGGAATTACTTACTTTCGAAGTCTTTGGTAGGTCTAAACATGCATATATTAAACAATTATCATCGATTTTTTTCATAGGTTGATCAAATGTATTGATAGAATTTTCTCTAGTGATTTTGTTCTTGGGTTTCACAACTTCTGAATACAGCATATTTTCAGTATGTGTTGGTAAAACGAGTGATTTATTTTGGTCCTGGGAGGAGGTAGGAGCATTTTTTGGTTTTATAACTGGTTTTGTATTATTCCTATCTGGAGCTTGAGCATCCTGAGCTAGTGTTGATAAAGGAGGCTTTGACGAAACTTTGAAACTTGATTGGGATGTCATGGGAATATCATCTGCTTTAGTAGTTTTGATTTTGGTAGTTTGAACCTTTTTGTACTTTGGTAAGTGCACATACTTTATGTAGACTAAAGTTATTATATAAAGTATTAAAATGACTGCTGTAATGGCTTTTAAAATAGTTTGACATAATTTAGAGGCTTCGAGCTCTTTATTCATTCTTTTTATTTTTTGATGTTGTTCGCACTGTGGATTATTTGTAATGCTTTCATTTTGAGTTAACCTTTTTTCCAAGTTTTCGATATATTTTTTTAAATTGGTCACATTTTCATCTGCGCTCATTAACAAAGTTTTTGTTTCATTCTGTTTCCGACTAAAATTAGCAATGATTGTTTCAAATTTATAAACTGTTTCGTTCCACTCGCATATAACAGATTGATTTTGGCACAAATCGTTGATATAATTATGTTCAAGATTAGTTTTAATCTGTTGGTTAAACTTCACTTCAAGATGAAATATTTTATTGTTGCTTAAATCAACTCCTCTCAGATTCTCATTTTTCACAAACAAACCTTCAGGCAATGTTTTGATTTCATTGTGGCTTAGGTAAATTTGTACCAAAGCAGTTAAACTAACGAAAGTATTTTTGTGAATTGTATGGATTTTGTTTTGTTCAAGATGGAGGTATTTAAGTTTCGTTAAGCCAAAAAACGCAGATTCACTTATAGTGCTGATTTCATTTTTATTCAGCAGAAGACTCACAAGGTTTGAAGCTCCATTAAATACATTTTCGCTGAGGGAGGTGATGCTACAACCATCAGCATCAAACGTATCGAGATTTTTGCCATGTCGAACATATTTCATAACTTCTTGATTTGATCCATGTTGAATTTTTAAAATCTTAATTTCACTAAAATCATGATAAAATTGTTCACTATCAAAGTTTGAATCATCCACCGAAGACATAATAACTTTTGTAGCATCCTTGCATTTATGCCATATTGTCCATGATACACAGCCAGCACAGACAACGTCGCCATTTAAAATGTAACAAAAAGATGTTTTTGCTGTAATTTCTTGGAGAAAAATATGAGTCACCAGGATTCTTGGAGTAAAAACGACATAAAACGAATATCAGAACAAGCTTTTATCGAACTCGATAAATTCAACATACCCAAAAATTAAGTTCATTTTGAAACCTTTAACCAAACGAGAAAGTGACCGAATTAAGACTAAACTTTTTTCAGTAAAATTTTGTTAATTTATCCAACGAAACAATATGACCAATGAAGTGATAAGATTTATAACTAAACCATTTGTAGGGTACCGAATATATATATATATATATGAACTGTTCCTGAATACATAACTGTACTGTAAATCACAGGTTCTTTGTTTTATCCATTCTGATAGAGCTATGTACTAAACGTCATATATGCGTCATTTTGGAATTATTCTATATGTTTGTCAACATAATTTCCATTGAACAGATTTGATTATAATAGTTTGGTTTACGTTTATTGGTGAGTTTTGTGATGAAATTACATTTTAAATAGATATAAAAAAATATCAATAAACGTTTTTTTCATTTTACTCTATGTTTTTGTGCACAAGGTTCATAGTGGATTATAGAAGCGCTAAACAAACAAAAATAATACCAAAACATGCTTTCAACAGCAAATTCAAGAATATTAAATCTAATATTTCGCCAAAAATATGAAAATTCGAATTTTTAAGATATTATATTTTTCCACACTAGAAAACACTAGAATACACTAGAAGGAACACTAGGAATTTAAATCTTCCTTAGTGTATTCTAGTGTGGTCATACACTAGGAAACACAAGAGAGCACACATTATTTTAGAAGATAGTGTGTCTCTTAGTGTATCCTAGTGTTTTATTCTAGAAAAAATTGTACTTCCTTATGTATTCTTATGTATAGTGTACCTACATAAGGACTTGAACCCGATTTCCACCTGGGATAGTTCTTGCATAAATAACTTGTAAAGAAAGTATAATGCAAAGCATTTACAAAGCATTGTTTCACTCATTCAAAAAAATAAAATAGATATAATTTATTAGAGTTTCTGATTGATTCAGGTCTCTTCTATGAAATTTTATTTAATTGCTTAATTTGAATTTTATTAAGGTTTTCAGCAACTAGGCTATTAAAACTTGCACAATAACATAATCAATAATAATTAAAAGAGACTTCTGATGGCTGGCACCATCTTCTGCCTCTTCATTCAGTTGTGGTTTGGGAGCTTTATTCCTTGATTTTAATCAGTTACGCCTCTTGCGAAAGCGGGGTTTGAAGCTTTTCCTTGCTACACATTAATGATTTTTCCTGGCTGGTCCTTGCTTTTTATCAGTAGTAACCTCTCCATAATAGACTATAGAGAGCAGGTTTGGAAGCTTTTCCTTGCTTCTTCAGTAGTAAAAAAAAATTTTTTTTTGTTGTTTTTCTAACGAAATTCCAGCGGACTCCATTTTCCACCTGAACAAGAATTTTCATGTTCTTGATTTGTATTGCAGATTAAGCTAAAGGCAAAATAAGAATACAATATTGCATAAAGACATCACATTTTATGCTTATTTTGCAATAACGTATATTTGTAGATTCTAATTAGTAGGTGGCTTTATGACTGTCAAAATGATAATAAATATTTAATTTTGGTATAAGGTATTGTTGCATGTTCAATATTTTTCAAAAACAGAAAAATATTTATCGTCAACATAGTAATAAAGTATATTTACAGCATTGTAAAAATGGATCAACTGTTATAAATTATATAAATCGAATGAAATTGATTATCGGAAATGAAAATACATCGATTTTTATCAACATCGCCATTAAAATATTAATGTTTATCAATCATCGTCTTTAAAACTTCGATGTTTGTAAACTTCAATGTATCGATGTTAACGACTTATTTCAAAAAACTTAAAATTTTTTGAGGATACAGATTTTGTTACTATCGTGTTCAACGCTTAAGATAAATATTTTTTAATAATAGAATTGCAAGCAGTATAATATTTTTATGATCAGCTTCAATTTTTTCCAAAGACATTAAATCATCTCTAAAATGACGAATCAACCATTCAAAAGAGCTTTTGAATTGAAACAGATTTATATTTAGTTTTTGAATGAGCAATGCGATGACTGAAATTAAGATTATCTTGAAAGCACTCTATAATGATTCAGATTTGAATACATTTCAGTAGCAAGTACATAATGTGTTTAACAAAGTTGATTAAACATAGTGATTTTTGTATATTATTTTTGGGTTAAATGATTAAGCTCTGCGTATTTGAATTTTCCGTTGATTCATGGCGTTACTCTTACTTAAAGTCTTTGAAATATGGAAACATACATATATCAAACAATTTTAATCGACTTTCTTAAAGTGGTGAAAGTGAAATGATGAAATCAAAATTTGCGTATGGAAAAGATTCTTCTAAAAAACTCTACTTTCACACAACTTTCAGCCAATTTTGGTCTTCTAAAATTTCCTATTTTGGCGGTGCAAGTTTAATAAATTTAGTCCAATTATTGAAGTCCGAAAATTTTATTTTGACACATTCCCACTTTTTGATGCCAATTCATTTTCAATATGATCTTTCAATGCTTAGAGCTCGTAGAAAGTGGTTTAAAACGCATTCTTCAGACAATAAATGGAATAAAATTCAAATTGATGAAACTTTGAAACTTGATTGGGATGCACTGGAATATCATCAATTTTAGAGATGTTGGTAGTTACCATGTGAATATAATTATGTATTGTAAAATATTGAAATTGCTGCTGTGATGGCTATCAAAATAGTTTGGTATAATTTAGAACTATTGAGCTCTAAATTTATTTCATCTTTTTTTTGATGTTGATTGTATTTTGAATTATTTGTAGTGCTTTCATTTTGAATTAACCTTTTTTCCAAGTTTTCGATAATTTTTTTTAAATTGGTCACATTTTCATCTGCGCTCATTAACAAAGTTTTTGTTTCATTCTGTTTCAGACTAAAATTTGCAATGATTGTTTCAAATTTATAAACTGTTTGGTTCCACTCGCATACAACAGATTGATTTTGGCACAAATCGTTGATATAATTATGTTCAAGATTAGTTTTAATCTGTTGGTTAAACTTCACTTCGAGATGAAATATTTTATTGTTGCTTATATCAACTCCTCTCAGATTCTCATTTTTCACAAATAAATCTTCAGGCAATGTTTGGATTTCATTGTGGTTAAGGTCAATTTGTACCAAAGCAGTCAAACTAACGAAGGTTTCTTTGTGAATTGTATGAATTTTATTTTGATTAAGGTAGAGGAATTTAAGTTTCGTTAACCCAAAGAACGCAAATTCACTTATATTGCTGATTTCATTTTTATTTAATAGAAGACACACAAGGTTTGAAGCTCCTTTAAAATCATTTTTGCTGAGGGAGGTGATGCTACAACCATCAGCATCGAACGTATCGAGATTTTTGCCATGTTGAACATATTTCTTAACTTCTTGATTTGATCCATGTTGAATTTTTAAAATCTTAATTTCACTAAAATCATGATAAAATTTTTCACTGTCAAAATTTGAACCATCTACCGAAGACATAATAACTTTTGTAGCATCCATGCAAACAGGCCATGGTGTCCATGATAAACAGCCAGCACAGTCAACGTTGTCTTTTAAAATGTAACAAAAAGATGTTTTTGCTGTAATTTCTTGGTGAAAAATAAGAGTCACCAGGATTCTTGGAGTAATAACGACATAAAACAAATATCAGAACAAGCTTTTATCGAACTTGATAAATTCAACATACCCAAAAATTAAGTTCATTTTGAAACCTCTAACCAAACGAGAAAGTTTTCGAAATA
This sequence comes from Parochlus steinenii, assembly GCA_038502155.1. Taxonomy (NCBI): domain Eukaryota; kingdom Metazoa; phylum Arthropoda; class Insecta; order Diptera; family Chironomidae; genus Parochlus; species Parochlus steinenii. Next base: position 2,557,431 of record JAXCIN010000047.1, on the reverse strand, counting down.
AGACTGAACTTATTTCAGTAAAGTATTTTTAATATATCACACAATTAAACAATATGACCAATGGAGTGATAAGATTTGTTTATTATAATGATTCATAGTGTAATTAAGTCGTTTAACTTTTCAATGTAATGGACCTTAAATCATTAGAAATTTTGGCTAAAATTTATACCACTTTAGACGAGGGGGTAATAAAGGGTCGAAAATTTTGAAAAGAGTAAGAGTAAGTGTGAATAAGTGAATAAAATGAGTAAAAATGAATAATTTGAATAAAAATGAATAAAATGAGTAAAAATGAATAAAATGAGTAAATATGAGTAAAAATGAGTAAATTTTCAAAATATTTAATTAAATTAAAAATTCATAGATATTACTTAAAACATACTTTTAAAACGTTTCCGCAAAAAAAATATCAAAAAAGTGCAAAAAAGCAAATTATGACTGGATTTGAACCCGTTGCCCTTGTGGGCAAAACCTTGCACGCTAGCACAGCACCACGAAATTTTTTCTTGGTTGTGGTCGTTCGAATCTTGGTGCCGCTGTATTTTTTGCCAGATTTTTTAAATTTTTGCATTATTACATGCTGAATGTTGGAAAAATAATTCAACAAGCATAAATCTTTTAGAAAATATAAACAAAAATAAATAAATACTTTTTTTGTAAAAATAAAAACATATATATAAAAAATTCCAAAACTGGCAAAAAAAACAGCGGCTGCAAGATTCAAACCACCACAATGAAGAAAAAATTTTGTGGTGCTGTGCAAGCGTGCAAGGTTTTGCCCACAAGGGCAACGGGTTCAAATCCAGTCATAATTTGCTTTTTTGCACTTTTTTGATATTTTTTTTGGGGAAACGTTTTAAAATTATGTTTTAAGTAATAACTATTAAATTGTTTTTTTACAGTTGGAATGATTGAAATGAATAAAAATGAGTAAAATGAGTAAAAATGAGTAAAATGAATAAAAATGAATAAAATGAATAAATATGAGTAAAAATTGAGTAAATTTTGGGTTTTGGAAAGAGTAAGTACCCTTTATTACCCCCTCGACTTTAGATTAACATAGTCAAAAAATTTATTTCATTAATTTAATTTGAATTTTTTATGTTTTTTAGCAATAGGCTACCATATTAAAACTTGCACAATGACATATATTTAGTTTGATGATTTTAAACTTAAAGCTTCAAAAATTTAAAAGACCATCTAATATTTGCTTTTTAATCTTTATTCAAATATGTTGACTTTCTTTTTATTTGTAATAAATTTGACTTAATTCTCAAGTTTATGTTCCAAACGTCATATTTGCGTCATTTTGTGGCGATTATGTTCTATGTGCGTCAACTTGAAATTCCATCGAATTATGAACAGATTTCATTATGACTGTTTGGTATAGTTTTTAGTGAGTTCTTGAAATGAAATTACATTATGGAAAAATGATTGCAAAAAAATAATTGATATTTTTAAAAATTCGAGAAATTTGAAAAAAGATTAAAAAGACTAATTATACATTAGTAGCAAAAGTAGCAAAAGTAGCAAAAGTAGGAAAAAAAAAATTAATAAAGGCTTTTCACATATTTTTGTAGATTAAATGCATATTTCGGAGCATTTGAAAACATATCCAAACAATTCCAGAGCTTGTTTTTGATGTAGACTTGCAGTCTATTTCTTCTTCTGGCCTAAACTCTTTTCCAAACGCAACTGCTTTTACTATACAGCTATTGGCTTTGGATTTACGAATACATAGAATATACACTAATTTGATTGTTGCCTGCGTACAGAGAATCTTTATTACCAGTGAATTTGAAAAGTGCAAAAAAACCTTGAAGAAAATTCCGTGAAATAGAATCAAAATTCAAATAAAATTCACATCATAAATTTAGCGAGACGAAGTGTTGAACTGATCGAAGTAGTCATTAGTCGGGACATTTCTGTTGATCACTTTGTTGTAATGATCAATAGTTTGACGTTGATCTTTTGCAATTTCTTGATTGTCTTCTCTGACTTGTTTGTTGGTCATCCTTGAAAAAATAATTATGCAATGAATAAAAATTGTTAAAAAGTCAAAGTAAAGTATTACTTAATCTGACGTGAAAGCGCTCGTTCCCTCAAAGTCATTTCTCTAATCTTTTGATTCTCAAAATGATCCCACTGTTCGTTCATGATTCTTTCATCTTCACGTTTTTTCTGAAAATGAAAAATAAAATGATCCAAATACTACAGAGAAGGAAAAAAAATAGATATTTACTCCAATCGCCATCATCTGATTATTCTTTTCGTCCACCAATTTGTCGCAGGCTTCTGGCGACATGCCTTTGTACGTGGTGGGGATTACTCTATTGGGTCCCAAGTTGCTGTTGCATGGTTCTGTCCTTTCCCTCAAAATATCGCTTGTCAGCAAGTTATAAATTTCCGCAAGATTGTCCTGCTGTTCACGCTGTTTGCGTTTTATCTCATTGTCTTTCTTTTGAGCAGCCTTTAAATGTTCAAAAAATTGAGACTACTTTGTAGTAAGGTTTAATTATTTTAAAATACCATTGATTCGTTGTACTCTCGCAATTGTCGTTGCATATTTCTTTTCTCACACCTTTCTTTTTCGTTGAGATCAATACGACGCAAGTCTTGCCTGTACAATCGTTCGCTAGTCATATCCTCGGACTTTTTGAAGTTCAATGCAGATTGCTTTTTTTCCAATATCTATTAAATGTTAAAACTCAAGAAATAAATAAAATCATGGCAAAATGTAGCAAATCGACAAAACAACACGAACCTGCTGCTCTAGCCATTCTTTTTGCAAAAGTTTTTGTTCCTTTCTACGAATCACTGAAGCAAGATCTTCACCTTCAAACCTTAACACAAAATTACATCATATATTTATTATTTAAAAAAACAAAATCACATACATTTGTCCACCAGAAATACTCAATCTAGGGTCATTATCATCCATCCTCATGACCATCAATTTATCATTCAAATCAGCTTCCATGCGATCCTTTGGTTGCTGGAATTGCTTTCGATAGTCGTTGATTTCCACAGATATTTGCTTCTTTTGCTGCAAATATATCAAGGATAAAATTGATCGATAAAATTCTGCAAAAGGCCAAAATTTTCAAGAAAATGGAAAAAGTAAACTTGCATCCTGAATAGCTTTTTCCTTCATTTCAGCAATTTGAATGTTCAGCTGAAGTTCCTCATGCTGCTTTCTTGCTTCTTCTTGCTGCACCTTTTTTATTTGTTCCTTTTCCCAAATTTGGTGCTGGAGTCCATCGCTATCGACCTGTGAGAGAAAATCCATTTGAAATGTGACCATATATTTAAGAAAATGTAAGAAAATTGCATAAAATTCAAAAACATCATTCGAGAAGTTTTTCGAACAAGTTCACGTTTGTTCAAGGAAATATAAACTCACACCAATGATGCGCTGTTTGGAATCAAAAAAACGTTTCTTCCTTCCTTCTTCATCACGTTGCCTTTTCTCAATCACTGCAGCTTCCTTCAAATCCCTTTCTGTAGTCAGCAAATTCTTGAACATTTTTCAAATTAATTTAATAAGTTTTCAAGGCAGCAACAGTAATTTTTAATCAATTTAAACAAATAAATGAAGGTTATTGATAAATCAAGGTTTTGTGTTGTTAAGGACGCCGACTAGATTGCTAGATCAACCAGAAAACAATACAAACAATTATGGTAGCTTGGGTGATTTTTGTTTAAATAAGTTGTAAATCAATTCAACCTGATTATTACTTCCAACTCAAACTACAACCGTATCAAGCAATACGGCATCAAACAATTTGTAAAATTGTTAAAAAATACAAGAGAAAATTGGCATGTGCAACATTGTAAAGCTAGGATTACTTTTACCTTCTGAAACTACGAATAATCTTTGAAGCGAAAGTAATTTGATTAAATGTAGAAAAGTAGATGCTCCTTAGCCATAGATATCCAGAATAAAATAAATTAAATTCTTAATTTTTTTTCGCTTGACTTAAAGGATTATTCGACAGTCTTCGAAGAAAATACTTAAATGCTCGGCACTTTTTGCTGCTTTCTGGTTAAATCACAAGGGATTTCCCTCACAGCGGAAAAATGCTACTTTCTTGATTTTTTTTTGCATTAACCGATGATGGGAAAATAAATTTATATCTCTAGTATCGTATACATTTTAGTTACACAGATAAAATTTCTTCTTGTTCTTTGATGTGAATATATCTGATTGAGCGTCAAATTCAAATTCACAAGTATATTCTATCCAAGCCAATTATATAAAAAATATTTTAACAGTGTAAACTTTCATTCACAAAAAAGAAGAATTTGAAGAAAAAGAGAATTTTTAATAATGGAAGGATGATTTTTAGCATTTTCATTCGCAAAAAGGTACAGCTCTCAACGAGCTACTCTTTTTTGTGAGCTCCACTTTAATGCAGACTTGTTTGCAAATGTTAACGGTTATGACACAAGAAGCATTTTCGAACGTTGATTCTCCAATTTTCAAGATTTATCCTCCAGTCGAGTTTTCCTTTAAGTGCACAAATATTTATCAACGACTTTAATTGAATTAATAACAGAAATTTCAGAATGAAATTTTTTGTGGGTATTTTGTAAAATTTTGTAGAACATTTGAAGTGCAACCGTTCTCTGTTGATGTTTTTTTGATGTCTTGGCATTAAGGATCTACTAAAGAATCTTATGTTTGAAAAATGTTCAAAGAACTGCTGATTTAGATGTTTATCAGCTTTTTGTGTAATTGTTTGCTTATGTGATTCTTTAAAGGAAAAATTGAGAGTTAAATATTTTGATGGGTAGGGTTGGGTTATGATAGATTGTAGGCGAGAGTGTTGAGAATGTTAATGACAAGTTTATCTTTTAAATATTTTTTTCTGTAGAAAAAATTTTATGTAAAAATACACTAAGAATTGCGTAAGGTTAGAAGACCAAACTATAATTCTGAATTACATAAATAAAACGTCCCATCATAATCCTCCTTGAAACAGTAAAACATATCTTATTAAATTTCTTATTCTGTTTCCTTCCTATTTTGGCATTGTGTAATTTGATTTGGAAAAATTCTTCCATAAATTCTATGAAATTCGGACAGATTATGATTATTAAGAATAGAAGCAGTTAATTGCGGACTACTTCAACTGCGGACTATTTTTCCAAAAAAAGTTTGATTTTTTACAGCTTCATGCTCGGACGACTTTTCTTCAAAAATATTTTTGCAGTGGCTTCGCACCATAAAAAACAATAATTTCTAGAAGAACTTTTATGTTGGTACCTTACTGAAATGCTTCTAGCTTACATTAACCAAATAGCGAGTATTTTTCATGATTTTTTTTCATTTATTCCAAACCGATCTAAAATCTCTAAGACATGCTGAAGACATGCTGTTGCAAAATTTTTGGTTCTGAGTATGCAGAGTTCTTGCAAATCTGTCCAATTTTTAATCGTGTTTGGAAAATTTTTATGAAATTGGAATTGTTTAGCTTCAGTGCCCGATAATGTACCATAAGGTTTTGCACGCTAATTGCGGACTATTTCTTAAGTTAATTCCGGACGTTTTGCACAAGCAAAAATTTTCATTCAAAATGTAGGTTTAGGTTGTGTATAAATTAAAGGTAACAATGACGTACAATAATGAAGTCAAGGATCAAATAATCTTTTTGAGCTCAATTACACCAACAGCACCTTCACCTGGTCGAAAAATCCTCCTTATTCACTAAAACTATCTTTATAACCAGAATTGTTCAAATTTGTGTTATCCGAGAGCTCAATAATTGTTCTAATGTGAAATAACGACCATAAGGACTTGTTCAACGTGACCTTGAGATGCTACTCATGGTCAAAAAATCAAAATTGTCAAATCTATTTTGTCTAAATTTTTTACAAGGATTGATTGTCACTCTTGAGTGGAGTATGAGAAGGTGCTCGAGGTACCATGAGTAGCTTCTCTTGGTGATTTTTTCTTCAAAAACTATTTAAAAAGCTGTAAAAAAATTAAACATTTTACCATAAGCAGATGCTCATGATACCTCGATCACCTACTAATGCTCCACTTGAAAGTGACAATAACTCCATGGAAAACATGGTATACAAAATAAATTTTCACCACTAGCAGGTGGTGATGGTACCTCACCCACCTTCTGATGGAACCAATATTATATATGAATCACCCTTTGAATTTGATATTTTTGATTTTTGAGCATGAGTAGCACCTCAAAGTCACCATGAGCAAGTCCTTAAGGTAGTTGGTAACTTGCTTTAGAACAATTATTATGCTCTTAACAAACCACTTCTGGTCATGAAGTTTAGTTTTAGTGATTAAATATGATTTTCGACCAACTGAAGGTGCTGAAGGTATTTTTGTGCTGCTCAAAAAATCAATTATAGTTCTATCAAAGCATTTTATGAATAAATTGGAACATAAATTCATACATATTTTTGCTTGTCAAAAGCATTTTTTCCGATGAGATTACTCTGATATATTAGTCCGGAATTGACGAAAAAATAGTCCGCATTTAGGGTTGACTAGTCCGGAATTAAGATGCAAAAACTGTGGTACGGTATGAAGAATACCTCCTTAACCATCAAGAATATTGAAAATCCAAAGACATCATCTCAAAGCCCATTTAGTTTGGCACAAGTTATGAGTGTCTAGAAGTATATTTGCAGCAGCAGAAGTGTGCTAATACGCAAATATTCAAAATATGAACCCAAATAGTCCGTAATTAGCATCGTTTATTCTTATATTTTATTATTGCATTATATTTGATATTTCCTTTTATTCTTTCTTTTTGTCATTTTTAATCATTGTCGAAACAAAACGCATTGGCATTGAGCAATATTAGACTACAATTGAGGAGGAAGTAGCAAAGAATTACGTCAATCAGTTAAGAAGCTTTCGTCAATCATATTTGTGGCCTTTCACCATCGCCATTGGTTATGGTCTTATGGAAGCCATTTCACCAGAAAGAGGCTAATTCTTCATAATTCCAGTGATTTGGCATTACTTACTTATATGATTCAATCATTTGATTAGGGAGATTTCTCTTATTAGCCCTTTCATCAACAAAATACACAAAACTGCCCAGAAAATATAAAAAAATGTGTAAAAAATAGTTCAATAGAATTGATTTTGTTGATGTGATTGAAATGTCATAAACAGAGAATCAATATACAATCAATGAAGCTACATAATCATATCAATTAATTAAATCATTGCCGGGGATTTTGACAAAATTGGACAATCGATACAATGGGCATTATGCAAAAAAAATGCTAAAGTTGCAAAAGTTGAATATATAATAAAATGTATAATACATTTCCTGTACCTTTTTAATTCATGATGGATTTTAGATTTTTAGATTTTATATTAACATACATGAATTGTTGAGTGTTTTGCTTTGTGATGTTGCAGGATAAAGGACTTTATGGGAAAAGTTGGATGGAATTGATCAATTTTGTGACATGGAAAACTTGTCGGAGAAAAATATTAAAATGTAACTAAAGTAAATCGAGTTTATGTTGCCCTAACACTTTTTTATATAAGGACTTTTTTTGAGGGATAAAAGTATTTAATCCCTCAACCAAATTTTATTGTTACTGCTTGTTATAAAAAATCCCTATCGAACATACGAACATTTCGGAACAGCACACGAGTAAAATGTGAATAAAAGTGAACAATAAAAATCGTGAATCCTATCTTGAAGAATCGATCAACCGATTAAATTTAAAAATCGATTGAACAAAAAAAAACTGCTTGTTCGCCGTTTGGGTTCAAGCATAAATTTTATACAAAAATCGACAAAGCTCTAGAATGGCAGGTAAAAACCGGTATATGTGATAAAATATCCGGGTCAGTCAACTCTTGTTCAATAAAATGGAAAACGATTTTTTTTATTTTAAAAGGATTCGCCAAAACAGACGAGAAATACGAAGCTCGGTGGCCTTCGACAATTTGCGAAATTTACGCTTTTAACCATTATTTTCATTATTTTGGAATAAAGAAATTCTTGTGCTGTCTATAATGTGTATAACTCTATAAGCATTGTCTATATTGTTTCTCTACACCATTCTCCATTAAAACATAAATAAAGCAAACCCTTTTCCCTTTTAAAGTTATTGCTTGCGTCTTCGAACAAGCGTTTCTCATTTTATTTGTGTTTCCAATTTGTGCTGAGCATCATTGGGACTTTTTTGTTTATTTTGTGAGCTTTTCGAGTTTTGTGAATTATTCCGAGTTCTGCGAGGATTTGAGCGTTTTTCCGTGGAAAAATACAATTTCTTAATGAGAAACATAAACAATGATTTTAATTTGCTTTTGGAAACAAATTGCAAATCCTCCTTTTTTAATGGCAATGAACTTGGAACATGGAACGTGATTTTACTAGCGGTTTCTCTGATATGGCTCAGAACAATATAACATAGATGAAGGAATGTTTTTATGTTGAGTTGGTAGGATTTGAAATTTTGTGAGGATACGTTTTGATAATAAATAAGTACAATAGTATGGTTAGAGTACATGCTTGTGATTTAAGACTGGGACAGGACTACAGACAAATTTTCAAGGATATTGTTTGATTTTAAAACATCTTTTCTAGAAATGAATCTTTTTGAGTAATATTCTTGAAGATTCCAATTCACTGAACTCTAGAACTACTAAAAAAATTATACAGATATAATATTTCACCAAAGATCTTAACAACTGTTCCCATTAAAACGATTATGCCAGAACATTCATGGAGAAAGTCAGCATGTGCTCATGACAAATAACAAGTTTCATTAGAAAACAACATTGACTCAAGCACATCACTTATATCTAATATCTGAAGAGAAATATCAAAATTACCTAAAATATCTTAGATTAAACAATCGCACGACGAGAAATTGTTAAATCGGTTTCGCGATATTTAAATCAAAATAAATTAGACACGAACATTGAAGGGTGAAAATTCTTTTGTAAAAACAAAGGAGAGCTGATAATTTTTCAACAGCTCCTAGAGTCCATGGGATAAAACAGATTATCAAACGAGAGCGGAACAAGCAACGCAATTACTAGCAGCCGTTCTTGGCGACAAAGACAATGAAAAACTTATTAATTTAATTCAGGCGCTAGGATCAACAGTCACTGAGTACCATTAAGACAGTTTTGAGACATTTGCCATTTGGTTTGCTCGACAAATCTGTGTTTGAATCCGCCACGACGCTGGAAGATCAAGAAAAGGTAAATTTTCTTCTTTCAAAAATTCATGGAATCGATAGAGATGTAAGTACGTGAACGACTTGCTACCTGCTAAAACAAGTTCAAAGAACTGCTCGGTGAAAGTCAATACTCAATTCGTCAGAAATGTCTCAATATACAAAAAAGTGAGCTTGAAGACTATGTAACTTATTCTGGAAAAGTGAAGAAAGCTGTTTGTGAGTTTAATTTAGCAGACATAAAGCAAGAAGATTTACGATGTTTATTGTTTATCGAGGGACTTAAATCTGGGAAAGATCAAGATATTAAGCAGAAATTAATCTTGGAGGTTGAAAGAGGCAAAGACACAATAACGATTGACGCATTAAGCTCAATTTGTGCCCGTGCTGAGCTAATGAAACGAGAAACAGCTCAAACATCATTCAAACAGGAAGTTTTTTCTGTAAATCATAAAAGTGGAAATCAGAAAAACTGGTATGAAAAACGTTCAACTGGCCCAGACAAGTCGACTAAGCAGGATAAACCACCACCATCAGCTTGCTGGCTATGTGGTAAACTGCACTGGATTAAAGATTGTCCGTATCAAGATAGAAAGTGCGCAGATTGTGACCAAAAAGGCCACAAGCAAGGATTCTGTTCTGAAAAAAAATCAACAAGAAAATCTCTCGCAATTACACTCCAATCAGTGCATGGAAGAGGCCATGGTCGACATTATGTGAGAGTGGAATTTGATGGAATTGGCAGCAAAATGCAGTTGGACACAGCCAGTGACATTTCAATCATATCACTTGAGACGTGGAGACGCTTTGGCGAGCCTGTGATCAAGAAAAACAGGGAAAGCTTGAAAAGTGCATCACAACATGCAGTGAAAATTCTGGGAACGGTGGAAGGAAATATTCAAATTGGCACTCAAAGTATTAGAGGTACAATCTTTGTAACACATCTTCCGCTTAATCTTTTAGGAATCGATTTATTGGACACATTTAACTTGTGGGACACTCCAATCAGCCAGATTTGTAGCCTCTCGGTACCCAACCACGAAGAAACAATTCGATTAATCTTGGAAAAATTTAAAATTGTGTTCAACGATAAGCTAGGAAAATGCTCCAAAGGACAGATTCACCTCCAAATGAAGGAAAATGCCAACCCGGTGATGCGTCCCAAGCGAATTCCATCACTAGCAACTCAAGGAAAAATTGAAGCTGAATTAGAAAGACTCGAGAAAGCAGGAATCATTACTCCAGTGAATTTTTCTAAATTTGGCGCACCAATTGTAGCTGTACGTAAGCCTAATGGTCTGGTAAGAATTTGTGGAGACTATTCCACAGGCCTCAACGATGTAATCGAAACTCATTGCTATCCACTGCCATTACCAAAAGATCTATTCAATAAATGTGGCACCAGTGTGTACTACACTCACCTGGACGTGTCTGATGCTTATCTACAATGTGAAGTGGACGAAGAAAGTAAGGAAATGCTTACCATAAATACTCACAAGGGCCTTTTCAAAGTAAATCGTTTACAACCAGGTATTAAATCCGCACCAGGTGCGTTCCAACAGCTTATGGATACTATGCTAGCTGGACTCGATTGTGCCGAAGCTTATTTAGACGATATTTTGGTTTTTGGAAAAACAGTCAAGGAGCACCAAGAAAATGTTGAAAAAGTTTTAACTCGAATTCAGGATTTTGGTTTCACACTCAAAATATCAAAATGTAAATTTTTTCAAACCGAACTGACTTACTTGGGAAGAGTAGTAAGTGCTAGTGGAACAAAGCCAGACCCACTCAAAGTGCAAGCAGTTTTGGCAATGACACCACCTAAAAACATCAGTGAGCTGCGTTCTTACTTGGGAAAGTATCATACTACATGGACTACATTCCTAACATTTCGTGATCCATTGGATAAACTCCTCCAAAAAGGTGTGGATTGGAATTGGTCAGGATTGTGCCAAAATCCTTCGACAACTTTAAGAATGCTCTAGCAGAGATGACCCAGCTTGCCCATTACGATCCAATGATACCAATTACAGTGGCTGCAGATGCATCAAACGCAGGACTAGGTGCTACGTTGTATCACACTTTTAACGGTTCCCGGAAGCCCATTTGTCATGTTTCAAGAGCATTGACAAGTGCTGAAAAAAATTACAGCCAAATCGAAAAGAAGGTTTAGCATTGGTGTTTGCCGTAAAAAGTTTCACCGCTATATTTTTAAAAGTTTATCTTAGAAACTGATCATAAACCACTTTTAGGCATTTTCGGTTCAAAGAAAGGAATTCCAGCTTATACCGCAAATCGACTACAAAGATGGGCCATAACGCTGATGAGCTATGATTTTGACATATTCTATACTTCCACACTAGATTTTGGTCATGCGGATGTGCTTTCAAGGCTCATTAGTCAAACTCCCCGACCTGATGAAGAATATGTGATTAGCTGTCTGAGATGCGATGATGATATCTTGGAAGAAGTTCTGCAACAGCTACCATTAAAATACGATGAAATTAAGAAGGCAACTTCCAATTGTGATGATTTCAAGACAATTAAGAATTTTCTCAAGATAGGCTGGCCCGAAAAGAAATCGATGTTAAAGCAATATCCAAACTTAACATCATACAGCGCGAGACGAGACGAATTACAAGCAATTGATGAATGTCTATTTTACGGTGAGAGAATTATTTTGCCTAAACCTTTGCGAACAAAAGTACTGAAACAACTACATGAAGGCCATCCAGGTAATTCAAGAATGATCCATTTAGCCAGAAATTATGTGTACTGGCCAAACATTGACGATGACATCAAAGAATATGTCAGCACTTGCTCAAGATGTATTGCAAATGCAAAATCACCAACAAAAGTGCAGCTAGAATCCTGGCCAAAGCCAACCACGCCATGGTATCGGGTGCATATTGATTACGCTGGACCTGTGAACGGTCAATGGTATTTGGTAATTGTAGACGCATACTCAAAGTGGCTTGAAGTCTTTCAGACAACCACAACAACCACTCATAACACAATTGAATGCCTCCGCACTACATTTGCTCGATTTGGTGTTCCTGTCCAACTAGTTTCTGACAATGGAACGCAGTTTACGTCATCATTTTTCAAGAAATATTGCCAAGATAATGGTATTGAACATTTAACAACTGCGCCTTATCACCCACAGTCAAACGGTCAAGCAGAAAGATTCGTCGATACGCTGAAAAGAACAATGAACAAACTAAAAGGGGAAGGAGAAACGGTTGCGCAAGATTTGCAAACATTCCTAAGAACATACAGAACAACACCAAGCGCAGCAACTCCAAACCAAAAATCACCTGCGGAAGAATTTCTAGGCCGCCCAGTGCGCACCACTTTGGATTTAATGAAGCGTCCTCAGCCAGTGACCAACATTACAAATCACAAGCAAAACAATCAATTCAATAAAAAACATGGTGCCAAGCCACGAACTTTTGAAGTGGGAGATCTGATCTCAGCAGTCTGCTATCGAGATAACAAACCTTTCTGGGCTCCTGGAACAATTATCAAAAGGACTGGTAAAGTAAACTACGAGGTGAAACTGGATCATGGCAGAGTGTCTCGTTTCCATGCAAATCAACTACGCTCTCGACAAGTACGAGCCCAACCCAATTTGGAGATGCTATTCGAGCGTTTTGATCTTCCAATGCCAGTCGAAACAACTCATGAGTTTCATAATGATCATGAGGCTGCTAACCATTCATATAACGACTCAGATGAAAATGAAAGTGAAGTATTTGAACACGATGAACCAGTATTTGCAAATACACCACCAACAGGCCGCCGGACCAGGAGCGGCCGAACTGTAAGAACCCCAAATAGATGGTCTCCAAATTAGGGGGGAGGTGTTGGGAGGACACGAGCTCCCAATGAATATTTGCCCCTCAGGCTTGATACAGAGATTATTATTCTGTGTATGTATTGAATTACTTCTTGTAAGCGAGCAATCGCGATTTTAGTTATCTTACAATAAATGAGTAAGCATTGAATACAAATACTGTCTTACGTCTTATTCTCAATCTTAAGGCAATCATAATACATTAGAAAACAACATTGACTCAAGCACATCACTTATATCTAATATCTAAAGAGAAATATCAAAATTACCTAAAATATCTTAGATTAAACATCGCGCTTGCTAAATATTTCAATGACTCTGAACATTGAAGGAAAATTCTAGTAAGTGAAAGTTTAGCGATGGATATCTTGGGAAACAATGAAAACTTATTATTTATTGCTATACTATATGATAGTTTTCAGCTCAAGTAAAAGTGTTTGAGCAAATATCCAAAAAGCAGAGAATGTGTACACATCATGAAAATTATTATTTGCAACCCCAAATTGGGAATAAGAATGACTCGGATTTTAATTAAAAACGCTTTTGTTTATGTAAGTACTTCAATGTGCCAAACATTGCCAAGAAGGAAATTTGCAATGTCGAGCAAAGCAGAAAATGAGAATGTCATATGTGAGAGGGTCGTGAGGAGTGGATAGTTTATTAATTTAATAACTGATCGGGGATTCTTCATATTAATATTTTTCAATGGTTTTTACAACTCCAGTATTTTGGCTGACTGATAAACGAAAAATATCAATAGAATTATATTTATCAGAACATGATGATAGGTCGCTCAAAATCATTAGACATTTTCGTAAAAACTTAAAACAAAACGTTTAAAAAGCCATCCATTGACATCCCCACCAACTAAAACATATTTATATCGTTCCTTAATGAAAAATATAATTAATATCATCAAATGCTACATAGACTTTATTTTTTATTGCAAATGTTCTAAATGCTTTGACTGTTTTCAAATATAGAAAGTTCACAGTTGAGTTCAACTACACTGTATCATTATTAATTAAGATAAAATATCGCATGCGATATTAAATCTCAATAATATTTCAAATGATATTTAGAATGTTTTTGAATTATTATTTGAATTATGATTCTTGTTTTGTCGCTATAGTCACGTTATGGAGTTAAATAATGAAGTTCGTACTTTATCTATGAACTCTTTAGTATCTATCTATAATTGTACTTATGCATGAAGTAGTAAAATTGACAATTTAAATTTTAATGAATTAATGGATATGCGTTTGAAATTACACATTTATTCAAATTTTCCACAAACCACACAGTTATAATGCATTATGAATCATTATAATAAATTAACGAGCATGCTTGTGATTCGAAATATTGAAATTTCCTAATTTTCCTATTTTCTAGTTACGTATTTTCATATTTTACGTATATTCAATTTAGACATTGCTACATGTCTATGATAAAACATTAGATTTAAAATGCTTCGCAATTTGAAACAGATTATATTATTATCGTCACTAAAATGTTACATACATATTATTTGTTCATTATTATCGCATAGTTATGTATATAGTCATAATTTTGCAAATATTTTGTTGTGTTAAACATACATTCAGTTTCGGCATACATATTGTAGAATGTTTTATGTGATTCATATGTTTTTGATGGTTCTATAAAATATGACCACTTTTTTTGATGCATATTCATCCCCTTTTAATTTAGAATACAAGTGTTTGCGCAACGTTTGCGTAATTTCCCTGATTTTGTTCGATTTTTGATATTTCAGAAAATTTGCAAATTAGGGTGAATAATGGCCAATTTTTAGTGAATATTTGATTATATTCTGTGTAATGCTGAAATAGAGTAACTCAGTAATTGTGCAGTGAATTAATTATCTGGTGCCTGTTAGAGAGATATTTTTGCTAGTCCTTATTAATAGTTCATAGCAGAAGAGACACATTTATCACCTCAAATGATGAAAATGTTGGGAAATGTGAAGAATGACCCAAAAAATGAAAGAAGCACCAAAATAGCTGAAACATGGAACGATTCAGTAAATCAAATAAATTGTTACACATTGTGATAATTTAATGAAAGAATCTCAAGAGCGTGCCTTCGCTAGACAGTCGGACGACACAGATTCTTGTGCAATACTTTTGTTTGCTGACCACATATACTTTTGTGTTTATTTGCAGCAGTTTTTCTTTGCAAGTATCACACGAAAAGCCATCAAGCACGAACTTGAAGCACCAATTACATTTTTTTTGGCTGGCCAAAAATCCCAGCACAAAGCATATAGAAAATTCAGAGAGTTTGATAGAATGAACATGTTATTTTGTTATTTTTGATATTTTAAGGATAATTGAAAACCAACACAATCGTCCAATTCGTATTTTCGTTTAATTTGGCCAAAAAACCAGAAGCAATCAATCACAACTGAAAATCTGGAATTAAACATTCTGGCGTCATGGAGCGACGTTTTCTACAAGGGAGGTTCAATAGGTGGAATTTCTCACTGAAACGAAAATTTTCATCGATATGATATATGGTACTTTTCAATGTATTCTAAAACCCTAAACAACCTGAAAATCTTACCTTCTGCTACACCTTCCCTTTTTATTATCAAATTCAATTTTCAAATGGACATTAATCGATCCCAAACACCGAAAACATTGAAACAGTGATTTGGGAAAAATACACTTGACCAAACAATGCTGGCGGTAATGAGTGTCTGTAAAGCCACAGGGATTTGCAATTTGCAACAGAATTGGATACAACTGGTGGGCGAGTAAAAGCTTCAATTGTAAATTATAATTTAAATGTGATTTAATAAATTGTTTGCTGAGAAAAATGAATGGAAAATTTTTAATGCTAAATATTCAATTTCATATTTTGGCTTTAAAGGTTTATTAATATGAAGTTCTTCAAGATATTTTAAAAAACATTCAGCTCCAAATTAAATAAAAAGGTCTCTTTAAAAAAAATCGGCTCTTCTTTAATTTCAGATGTTTTACCGTTGATATTAGTATCGATCGGCGCAAAGAGAAACTGCCGAGGCCTATGTCAAGGGTATTCGCTTTGATATTTATACATTCTATTTATATGCCCAAGTGGTGGTTGGAATGAGAAGGCAAAAAGCGATGCCAGGCGGTAAAATATAGGAGGGGAGATTGTGAGATTGTAGGCTGTTTTGGGTAATGCAGTACAAGCCGAAGGTGGCTGTCTGACTCACTCCACCACCCTCAAGCACTCATACAAATGCACACAGTTTCAATGTTAAGGATATTCCGAGTATTGCCGTACGACGAGTTGCGTGGAAATTGTGGAAAAATTTACTAAGAAGAAGAACAGGGAACTCTTTTTCTCTTCCGTTTCGAGAAAAACTCGAAAATCAGAGAAACTTGAAGTAGCTCTGAGGTTTTTGGTAAATAAAAATTGTTATTCTGTTATTTTGTTATTTTATGTATTTAAGCTCTTTTGTTTGAGTTGAAAAGCTTCTGAGGAAAATTGGCTGTGTACCTACAGAAGAAAAGCTTTCTTGTATCAATTTCCTCCCCATAAAGCCACTAATTTTTGCTGAATGGAATACTTTATTGCAGAAAAGTTTATTCATGGATTTATTTGTGGTTTCTCTTTTATTTTGGGAAATTATTTTAAAAGTATCTTACTTTTCAAAATACTTTTTAAATAATTTTACATTAGATTCAGAGATGACCACTTTATGGTTAGTGTTATGTTATAATATAACATTTGATATTAAAAGTTTTAAATTTAATTTTCAGCAAAAATGACTTTCAAACTCCTCAATTCAAAAATTATATTTCAAAACAAATGCTTTCCAATAATTTCATTAAAATATCCTGAATGGCATTCATTTTTATTTCCAATTTTCTTTTCTGTTTTATTTCGGTCCTGAATCAAATCCTTATATACAATTTTTTTTATGTCATTCGGATGTCATAAATGTTTTCTAATATTTTCAGATATTCCCAAAAAAAATTAGAAATGATTCATTTCAGTTTTTGATACGGAACGGATATCGTGGCGAGATTGACATCTATGGAATATAATGACCAGAATGTCAATGGAATCGGATACTGGCTGTGAGCGCAGTCAGAGAAAGCATAAATATATTTTTCTTTGTTGTTTGGAAATAAAACGAGGAATAAAATAATAAATTTTATGGTTTTGATTTGAAATATTTGATTTTTGAGAGGACATTCGAATATTTTGTTCACAACCTCTTTATAAACTAAAAATAAGATTTTTTGATGAAACTTTGCCATTTCGCATCTTAATTAGGTTTAAGAAGGCTTAAATTTCAATACCAAGTTCCATCAAATAGACATTATGGTTTCCATACCATAACATTAATATTTCCTACTTTACTAAAAAACGAAAATACCGAAGCACAAAAACACCGCAGCTTTATCACGTATTGATGGTAACGACTTCACAAAAACTTCAACAAAATTTTCACAAAACTTTAGTGAAAATTTGAACGTGAAAGATAAGTATAATTAAAATAATTTTTCATGATTCTAAGGAAAGTTAAAAATTAAAATAGACGTTATATTTAATTTAATTAGGTAATAATGTTAATAATGTTAATGCTGCGGTTTCGTATTTCAAGTAAAGCAAGGCATCAAAAGCTTTCTAAACTCACGCTTAAGCTTATTTGGCTCATTAAAAGACTTCGAGAATATTTAACATGCAATTCAAAATTATTGTGCGGATCTATCACATACTCTGTGATATTGCGATACTCGTAAACTCATAATATATGCAGCAGACGAGTCAGCCACTTAGAGCTTATAAATGATTAATATTTTGTGTACGAACTCTACAGCTCACAATTTTCTCAATTTCACAACTCTAAACTTCACAATTTTGAGATGCAATGAAGTTTACAGGAATTCATGAATTTGGTTAAAGTGTTCTGTCTTGAAATGGAATGGAAGTTTTAAGGATTAACATAAATGAATTTGAGCACACCATCAATATACTTAGTTTCGTTGGTAAATTGTGAAATTTGAAAGTTTACTGTAAGAATTTATGTGGAAATAATTTATCACCAAGTGGTTCACTGTGAGTAGTTTATTTTTAATACTATGGAATGCACATACAAAGGAAAATAAATTAAAGGATATTTATCATTGAAAAATCAAAATTTGTTTCATTGAATTTGAAGGAACCACAAATTAAAACCCTTCCAAGATGAAAATTCCAAATCCTAAAATATGCATTATAGTCTATATTTAAGCGCATGTAAGTATGTTGCGGTTTAATTAAATTTAAATTTAATTACTAAGCGACATGAACGTAAAACTTTATTTGAAATAAGAATTTTCTCAGCTAAAGCATTATGCATGACGTGATTGACAATGATTTTTTTTGGTATGCTGGTGTGTCTTTTGTGTTTCCAGTATTTCCATTCTGTTGGTTTAATTCAATTTAACAAATTTCACAAATTTGCACAGAAAACGAAGTGTATTGAACTTTCAGTCGTTATACATTTTAATAAGGAAAAGTTTTGCGGGATATTTGAGTAAAAACTTTTTGACAATTTTCTAGATTATAAAAATGGAGAAATTCTCCTTGGCTGTATTATTTGCATATTTAAACCTTTCTGCTGTGGAAATTCAAAATTGTGTGAATTTAAAAGTTTTATTGAGATAGAGAAAGTTTTTAACTGGAATTATGCTTTTTTGTAGACATTGATTGATTTATCCAGAATACTAGAAGGTGGCTCAAATTATAATTAATGGTTTTGGAACTTATTTGAGTGGGTGGAGCTTTAAGAAGTTTTGCATTTTATTTATTGAAGATATTCCAATGTTTTGAAATTATTCTAAGAAATCTAATGATAGGACTTCAGGCCAATAAAATAAATTACCGCGGAACTACTTCAATATTATGGAACTCAATTTTGTTATAAATTTTAGGATAAATTTTCAAAAGCTTAACTTTTGGATTTATTTTCCAAATCTCCCGAAACATCAATGAATACTAAACTTACTTGTATTCGTCTTACGAATAAAAAACTTCATTATCTCGTTAAGAAACATCTCAAAAAGAACTTGGAGGATCCTTGAGATCCTTTTCATCGATACTGAGCTACAGCAGTCATTTACTCGTAGTAAGAAGGTTACAAAAAGCTACTGAAAATAGTAAATTGATTCCATAATACCAAAGAATAACTGTTCTTATGTTACAATTTGCTTCTGTAAATCTGCTTCGATAATGATAGTGTTGATATGATTTACCCAATTCTGTTAGGAGCTTCTTTCTGTAGGGATATAGGGAGTTGGTGGCTTTTGGGGATTATATAATTGTTTGAGGGATTTTGGAACATGAACGGACTTATAAGTTTGAATTCGGTGTTACAAGGAAAGGAAAGTGTAATTGTATTAAATTGTTTCGAAAGTTTTGATTTTCTGGATGTATTCAAGATGTCAAAAATTTAATACAGAACTATGATCAAATATTTCTTTTGTGATTCTAATGGGATTTTCAATAAAAGGTCTATGGATTAGAGCTATGAAAGCTTTAAATAACGTTTGAGTTTTGTTCTTGAGTTCTTGATATTGTAAAAATTCTGATTCATCTGGCTTGAATTGTTATTTATAATTACTTTAATCATTAACAAACAATAGAACGAGCATAAAATATATTTGAATCTTTTTAGAAACATTTTGTAAGAAAGGAAGATAAGAACAAATAACCCGCCAACAAATTACCCCCATTATACCGACATTATACAGAGCAATTTAATAAATTAGTCTCACCGAGCATCTTCAAGCGGGTTGGCTGCTCTCGCAAACCTTAAAATTTACAACATCTCTCAGATTCACCAAAAAAGCTTTCCATGCAACCGCACATATTAAAACATATTAAAATATTCCACTACTCCTCTGGGTTTTTACTGCGAAGGTAAAGTATCTTAATCTTCTGGTAATTTCATATCTGCAGAATCGTATAGTTTGCAGCTATTAAACCATTATTCTACCTTGCAACTGGAAAGTAACTGAATATAGTTGCTGTAGTTGTTTGCCGAAAAGTTTGAAAATATCAAAAATAGTTAAATTGCCCGCTGATTATGATGAAACATATTTATATTAATTATATTATGTTTGAAAATTTATTTATATTTTGTTATATTTGGATTTGGTAATTAATGTTTCAAAAAGATTTTTAAATATATACATTTTTGGCATATAAACGCACAGATGTACCAAAATATAATACAATTCATAAAATTAAAATCTTCCTGGAGAAATTTTATAAATTATGTAAGAATCTGCTTCAAAGTGCTTTCGCAATCTTCTTTCATATTTTCTTTAATCTTCCTCGTGGGGTTCGTTAAGTTTTCCTTGAAACTGGAATCTGAAAAGGGATTTTATATAAAAAGCATAATGTATGGAGCTTTTTGTTATAGTTTCAAGTTTTCCAAGTTCCAAGAGATTTCGGGAAAACGAAAACAGTTTCATAAACTCGAATTTGGACATAAATAGCAATTTCGTTTTGAACACTTTCAAAAGAGAGATATCATTACATTTTTTAAATGCAGACACCTTACAGACTCATTATAACATAAATCAGTTTTGCCAGACGAAAAATAATATTTTTTAATATCTGAGAATTTTCTACTTTTAATCGAAAAAATAATGAAAGGAAAAAAGCATTTCCTCTTTGTTTTGAAGTTGAGAAAGTTTTCTGGTTTTATTTTTATGATTGAACTTTTGTTGTAATAGAAAAAATATGCTGTTTGAGCAAGTTTGAGGATAAAAAGCATATTTTAAAATGTCATTGATAAGTGAGGGTTTTCCAAGAAATTATTTCTTGAATTTAAAATATCTCTAGTAGATAATATTTCCAGCTTCAATGTATCACACATTAAAAAATAAATAAAATATCAAAACATTTCAAGCTTAAAGTCGTCTGAAACAAGAAAATAAAAGTAAAATAAAACTTAGCAAAAAAGCTTACCAATAAACCCCCGCGCAAAACCTTTTAAACAATCTTGCTTTACAATCAAGATTTATATTTGCTTTTCAAGGATTCAAACGAGATTCAAGGAATATCGTAAAACGGTAAAATTGAAAAACTGGTTTCATCGTTTCACAAGCTTTTATGAATGATTTAATGTCCTTGTAGCTTTTTCTTCTCGAATTTTTGTCTGGAGTCTCAGTGTAAATCGCAAGGTTCTGCAGGTACATAAGTATGAACGCATTAATATGTCGAAATGAAGCCATAAAAGTAATTTTCTCATTTGCGGTAAATGTTTGGTTCGCTGTTATTTATGAGCATTTTTTTGCTGTTGCCGTTTTCTGTGTTGTGAAACAACTGGTATACTCCACTAAATTCGGTAAATTGTAAATGAAAATTATTGTTAAACTTGCAATAAATTAGGCGAGGGATCAATAGTCTCGTATTGTGCACGGTATGCTGCTAATCTTCTTTTTTGTTGAGATTTTCAAATATTGTCGAGTTTTATAGATATTGTATAGATTTTGTCAAATATTAGCATTGATACGTTTTTCCTTTTTCTAGAGGAGAAGAAAATTGATATTGAAAATTGCTATTGACAAAACTGATTGTGCTTTACTTGCTCGATGATAGCAATTTAATGCAAATATTGAATACAGTTATTTTGTGTAAAGTTGAAAATATTGGCTAGTTGGCTGTGATTGTTTTATAAAATGCTCGTTATGGTCAATATGACGTTTTAAAAGGAACTCTTTCTTTTTTTTATTTAAAGCCCGAATCTCTACATTGTAGAGTCCACATATTGTAGTCATTTATACTAAAATGTATTTTCAACAGCCATTACGATAGACAACCACCCCAAAGTTTCAGATATTGAATACGGTATTAAACTTTTTCAACATAAACATTAAAGTGCAATTTGGAACAATATGTTGAACGTTTATTGAATCAAAAACTGATAATGCCAAGTCAATTAAGTTTTTGTTTGGCTTTTAGTTTTTCTTATATCAGTAGATTTTGCTTGAAACTTTTATATCTGTTACGGTTTCAGTTCATTTTAGAGTTTTGCAGAGTTTTTATTTTTATGGTTGTCTGGAAATTTTGATTGTTTTATCCATCATCAGCTAGAATTCCATTAGAATAATTTTTGTTTTTTGTAAAAACAAACAATAAATATTTGATTTATATTTTTTTTGGTGTGCTCAGTGCAATATGTTTGAATTTTTTATTTTTTCTAATGGATTCAGCAAATTGGAAATTGATTTAAAATTGAAAAAGTTTATATATAGACCTTTCGAGTACTTAAAATAAAAAAATGCTTTTTATTATTCAACTGAAATAAATATTTGAATGTAAAAGCATATATTTGTTTAAAATTAATAAATTTTAAATTTATTTGTATGAGCTGTATAGTTAGTAGTTTTAATTTCAAAATTATATGCGTAACTTTTAATTGGAAAACTGTTTTTATATACTTCGTTTTAAAAATTGTATACACGTTTTATTCAAAACTTCAATATATTTGAAAAAATCATCACGGATTTCGATTACAACATAAAACCAAAGCTTATTTTTAATAGCCTTTATTTTGCATAGAAAATACATTAAATAATACGCAAAATACAGTTTTCGTCTGAATAATTTTGAATATGGTAAGAAGTATGAATAAACTTGTTGATGTTCTATATTATCGTTCTTTCGCATGCATATATTGAAGATTGAAAATGCTTTGATAGGTAAAGACGGAAGGTCATAAATCATTTGGAGATTTAAGAGATGAATGTTTTCGCATTATAAAGAAATGAGTCAGTTATACAATATTTATAGAAAATCAAATAACTTATACGATATATAATTTATTTATGAAGTTTTTGAAGCATCGGTTGAATTTAAAGTGTAAATTAATACATAATATTCCGCTTTAAACTTTATGATATTGTAAAAGCCGTACACAAAACGTTCAACGTTGAAACGAGTCCAATTGTATCCAATAACATCTTAAATCCCTAAAAATGATTTATTTTCAATTAAATTTGACCTAGGGCAGCACAATTTATTAAGACAATTTTAGCACCCCCCTAACTTCGTAGTGAAATAAAAGAAGTCAGTCCTATTTTAATTAGCCATAACATTGAATTACACTTACCCAACAAAATAATTATAAACCCCGAAAAATAATTAATTTCAATTGCATAGATTATTGAGAACTCTGAAATTTTAAGGTAGCTTTATTGAAAAATACGGTTATATTTAAAAAGAGGCACTTTAATCCCTAGAATATTTCTGAGCATAATAATTTCTCATTAAATGAAGAAATTTCATTACAAAGAACAACAAATTTGAGTATTTAAAAAAATGTAATTAATAATAAATAATTTATAACGAATACTCAGTATCTTAAAAATTCAAATGGTTAAAAAAGCGCCAGGGAAGTTGGTCAATAAAGTTTTCTTGTGTATTAAGAATTTGATGTACAATATTATGATTTATATTTTCATTAGATTACAACTTATTTTCTTTTTTATTTTTCATAAACGCAACTGTACAAATAAAGCAAAAATTATTTTTCGTGTATCAAAAAATGTTGCGATGAATGAAAAATATTTAAGAACTATGCTACAATCCATTATCCATAAATTTTCAAAAAAGATGAAAGTTGTATAGATAGTTCATCACAGAATTCAATATCAAATTATTATTCAAAACATGTCCAACAGGCTAGCACTTCGATCAAAAAAGGACAGGGGATGATGACAGCCAATAAAACCAAATCCTTCATCAATCAGAGAAAATCTGAAAAACCTTGTGAATCTCTTAAATATGCAAAAATAAGTCGCAAGCCAAGAGGAATGCGTTCTAGCTGATTGTGTATGAATTGGAAGTAAATAAAGAAAGAATGAAAAATTCCGAAAATGTAGTGAATTCCTTAAAAATTTATGAAGATTTGTAAAAAAGATGAATTCTCATTTTCTCAATACAAAATCTATCATACGTGAGTCCATTTACATTTTTATCTGCTGCCTTGTCTAACTCTTCTTACAAAATCGCATAAATAAATTATTAGTTGATTCCTGTCCAAAATTTTCCCAAATGAGAAACACGTAGCACGTATTTCTAAAATGTTGTCTCTGTAGTTTCGATTTCTCTACTTCTCTAGTTTGTTTGATGTCAAATACAAAATATCTCACAAAAAGGGTTGAGAAAATGTAGCATAAGGAAAGACAGACCAATTCATAAATTATTTAGTGACTTTATGTTTATGCTGGTTGCATGATTCAATCACAGTTGAAGCGAGGACAAAATCCATTATTCTAAGATACGCTTAAGTACCTACTTGAGAGAGAAATTACAAGTTATTGGTAAATTGCTTGATGTACTGCATTAAATATTTATTCATTTGTGTTTTAGTGGAGTTCATTCAAGGAAAACTGTTTTTCTGACAATTATTTTATCAGGTTTTCTGAGTTTTAAATTACGAATTGTTGTTTTGGAACTATGTTGCAGATAAACATTTTTATTTAATAAAACTGATCAATTTCATTTATAATGTTCAAATAATACTGGATATGTCTACAAACAATTAAAATAACTTTTATAGATACACTTTGTAACAACGTGCATGTACAAACCATTCATGAAAAGAAAGGTTATTACTCGTGTTCTAAGCAAGCCATACAATCTTTTTATACTCATTATAGTCAAATTATATTGTCTACGGTTCTCGACCCAAATTTTTTCCTGAAAGTTCATTCATCATATACATACTGTAAATATATTTGTATTATTCGGCTATATGAGCACAATTTTGAGGAAAGTTCATGCAATAAATATTTAATGCACATTAATGTCTGGCTTCTACAATCAATTTTCGTTATTCAGTTATTCAGACTTGTGGATAGATAATTAAAAGTAATTGCGATCGATTCTGTGTGAGAGCTTTTAAAAGATTATTATTAATTACCATTTTATTTATTAATTGCCAAATAATGACCGGAGGGATTAATTGGAAATTGGAATATGCTTTTTATTCAAAAGTGGGTAAGATTTTGTTCAGAGTTGTGAAATAAGTTTAACGATTAAAAATAATAATTATTTGAATAACGAGAAAAAAAATCTAAAACTGTAAAAACTTATTCTAGTTTTCTTTCAACCTTGAAGAACTATTTCACCAACCATAACATGTAAAAAACATTCACTCTAGAAATTTACACTAAAAACATAACGACATAACTCTTCTATATGAAGCAAAACTTATTCCTGTTCCATTTCTATGTTTCCCATGTTTTTTATGCAACATTTTCAAAGTCGTGAAAGTAAAAGTATGATATATATATTGCATGGCACATTAAAAGGAGAATTGTGCTTTATTTGAAAAGAAAATGGCCGAAAATTGGAACATTGCCAGTTGCCATGGTGATTCCTGCCAACTCCAGCAAAAACGGGAATACTAGGAAAAGCAGGAATAAAGCATGAGCAAATATTTTGCAAGTGGAAAGGGTTGTCACATTTTGTGGGTTATGCTTGATGGAAAATATGTAGGGCTTTGGTGACTTCTCTACACAATTTTCAGTAATACAATCATGGAAATGGTAGGAATTGGAGTAAAAAATTTGATTCTATATATTGCCAAGGGCAGAAATTTGCAAAGTTAGTGAAAATATTGAAGTTCTGAAACGAAAAATCCAGCCCTGAAAAGCTGGAAGAAATGGAACATCCTGTTTAGCGAAAATCTCATTAAAATTTCTGTTTTTGTTTTAACTGCTTCATGCGTACAGGAAAGCCTCTTTA
This sequence comes from Parochlus steinenii, assembly GCA_038502155.1. NCBI lineage: Eukaryota > Metazoa > Arthropoda > Insecta > Diptera > Chironomidae > Parochlus > Parochlus steinenii. The sequence goes on along the minus strand of JAXCIN010000047.1, from coordinate 2,531,621 downwards.
TAGGCCAACAACAACTCCACCCTATAAATAAAAATACTTTTTAAGGAATACAAGGAAGGAGTTCAAGATATAGTAGAAATGGCAAATTATATTCTACAAAATCGTAGGAATATTATGTAAGTTTCAGGGTCATTGATGAAAACTCTACTGAGCAACAAAAGAAAAAGGCGTGTCTACAACTAAATCATCTATTCGCTTTCAAAGAACATAAATGTGTTAGCACTCATTCACAGAGTTCGCAGATTATTTATGAATACATTTAAAGGCAGCATAAATTTGTACATGTGCAAAAAACAGAAAAAAGTTTTCATAGAAAATATGTTACATAACTTGCTCTAGTGATCGCATATTTCGTGAATTTTGATAATTTTTGCAACCCTTCCAATTCGCATCACATCTGTCATTTTCGGTCCTTTTGTAGGTTTTTAGAGTTGCGTAATTGAAAACTGTGATTCATGCTTTTCGCGAATTGACCGGTTGCAAAAAAAAAATTTAAATTAAACAATCAGAATATAAATGTGCTTGTTTGAAATATTTTATAGCTATAGTTTGGGAGATTTAAATAATTTTTTGAATAAATTGGCAATGAAAATAAAATTATTTTAATTTCAAATTTGCATATGAAAAGTTTTTACTGCTCCGATTTTTTTTTGTAACTTCAACATTGCGAATCAAATGACATATTTTTTTGGGAGATTCTTGTTACTCAGGGTGAAATGTTATACTCTTAAATATCATACAGCTCAGAATATACACATCTAGAAGGTCTTAATTGTTGCCTCTTTGATCCTATAAAATTATTATTTTAGTTTTTCAAAAGTAACTAGGATCTATGTCAACAGCATTTTGATAAATTCGTCATCCTTATGAATTATAAAATAGCCTACAAAAGAAAAAAGAAAAATTAAATCAAATGCTACATAAATGGTTAAATGACAGTTGACTGTAGAGTTGTAAAAAATAGAAAAAAACCCTAAGGTAACGTTTTTGTAGCATCCGCGAAAAGGGCAGAATATACTATAAATAAAGGATGTGACTTAGTGTTTGGAATTCTCTGGTTCCCTGAATTTTTAAGTTGTTGTAAAAAATAGAAAAAAACCCTAAGGTAACGTTTTTGTAGCATCCGCGAAAAGTGGATAAAAGCTGCTGCGCATAATATACTATAACAAAGGATGTGACGCATAAAAGCAATTTTGTCAAGATGTTTAAAAAGGTGGAAGCAATCTGCTTAGTGTTTGGAATTCTCTGGTTCCTGAATATTTTTCATTCTTTTGTCGTATATATCCATAAAGAATTTGTAAGTTGTGTAAGCTGCGATGTTGTTTCGATTTTTGAAATTTATAAAATTATGGTTTTTACTTTAGCTGTATGAATTTAGTTGTTATTGAGCAAGTTTATCTTTTAATTGAATTTCATTTAAAAATTCGAAAGTCTTTATGCATGGTAAATAACTTCGAATCAAGTCACTTCGTTTAACTATGTAAATCATTTGCTTTTCTCAAGTTACTCAAACTTAATAGAATTATTTGAAAAGTTGAAAATCGCTTTGAAAATTTTAACTATTTGAAAGTTTAGTTTTGAGTGGTTGTAAAAATATTTATTTTTTCATGCTCTGTTAGAGCTTTTCTAAAATATTCCACATAATATTCAAAATTTCTGAAATTCAGAAAGTATTTTCAAAGCATTCCAGCAACGTTCGGGTTCATTATCATGACTTTTATTATCACACATTGTTATCTTAATGCAGACTGTCTTGTGTGAAAATTAAAACATTATCTCTCTCGATTAAATGATATTAAAAGTGTCTGACAATATTGTCCAATAACACACAAAGCTCCATGCACATTCCATTCTGCTTTTTCTTTGCCATCCTTTTATGTGTCCTTTATGTACTTATGTGGCAAACTGGCAACTTTTTGAGCATCTAAACTTATCCTGATTTACAAAATTTTCCCTTTCAGAGCGCTGCAAGCATATTCTTGGTTCAATCTTGAAACTGTTCTGGTCTGACTTGTCGGCAAAGTTTGGCTCCATATGGTTTTGCATTGTCAAAGTTTTGTTGCAGGATAATGTGTTTGTTTTCTTATCAGAAACTTGCGGAGCTTAAAGTATTTGGTAAAACATATTGCTGGAGAGAATTCCAAGTTCATTAAAACGGTCTTACTTGGAATTTTTTTTGTTCAATTTTGTGAAAGTTTGGATTGTTCAATAGGTTTGGTAATTAAGTTATAAATTCGTTAAATAGATTATGAGGTGCAAGATAGAGATGTAGAAAATGTCGTTAATAAAACTTCTATCCATGTCAAAAGACTTAGAAAATTTACGTTTTTACACAAAAAAAAAAAAATGTTTCCCAAACTATATTTAACCTAACGCAAATTTTTCTTGATTGGTAAAACTATAAATTAAAAATATTTTTAAAGCTTTGTTTACTCCAATTCAATACTACTCACAAAATGATAAAAGTTTTACTTTCAAAGATGGTAAACAAGAACTTTGCATGAGCAGCTTTAAAGCTTAAAATATGTTATTGTGTAAAATATGTTGAAATAAATTTAACTTTTCTGTACAAACAAGAAAATAGAGACGAAGTGAAATTTGTCAAAGCTTTTCAATAAGCTTTATTTTTACTAAGAATTTTAAAAGCTTTAAAGTTTGTGAGAATTTTCTAATGGTTTGGGTTTTGTATGAAAGTAAACTATGTATAGTTAAATTGCATTGATTTTCTTTTTTAACTTTGGTAAATTCTGATATTTTTGTGAATGAACAAAAAAAAAAAGCAAAACCTAGAAAATCAGGAATTTCGGAGCTTTTTTAAAAATTCGAACTCAAATCAAAGTTCAATCAAGACTATCAAATTTACTAAGTATATTTCTGTTCTCCAGAATTGCCACTCAACCCACAACAATCGTAGCAAGCAAACAAAGCGCATTTTTTTATTCTACAGCAATACAGCATACATTTCTATAAAAATCTCACACTAAAATATACTGTTTGCGATACAAGATTTTACTCAACACAATATATTTTCCTTGTTTTTCCAGCGACTTTTGAAGTTTTTATTTTGTTTGTAGTTTCTAAAATACATGAAACATGTTATTTACATTTTTCTCGAAGTTTTTCCACTTAAACTTTTCTCGAAAAATAGTAATGTATACATAAGAGTTCTATTTTCAAGAAGATTGAATTTAAATTGTGTTTGGAAAACATGCTATTCGAATCATGTCATTGTATCTTATAATAACATCTTTACGGTTGAAGCTCCACATTTGCACACATTTCGAGTGATTTTTCATTTTTTTATGGTGGAAAATGTCAACTCTAGTTTTGAATAATGCATCTGTAAATTGTGGCAATTTATTTATAACGTATATGAAACTTTGTTTTTCTGCATAATTTGATTCATGATTTTTATTATTTTTTTTGCTGAATTCTAAATTAAGTAAATTTAAACTTTATCCATAGTTTGAATATTTTAAAGTCTAATTTATAATTGGAACCATTGAAAATAACTCATCCACTCACCAATTGAATTAGTTTTGATCTCCAAATTAACGGTAGTAACTCAAAGTTGAAGCAATTCCAACTCATAACATAATAAATATTTTTATAGTCTAGATTTTCTTTTTCTATCCTTGTATACTCTAGTAATGGGTTTTCAACCAGCAGAAAAAATTCAATATTTTATAAATTGAATTTCATATTTTTTTAAAGCTTTGGAAAATGCTCTTAAGCTTCTACGAAAGTGAATTTATTGGTAAATAAATATGATAAATTCGCTTTTCTCTATTTCTTTGGTTTTCTTGAATGTACCATATTTTTTCACCTACAACATATTACACGCGCTCAAATGTTTGATAAATGATATGTTTTTCTAAAGAATATAAATCTTTTTTATTGGATTGTTTTTGGAATTGTAGTGATTGCGATCAAAAACAAAAAATCTGTCTGGATTACCAAGGTTTTGGAAAGTGAAACTGCATGATTCAAAAATGTTGCCCGTTAAGGTAAAAATACCAACTTAGAAACATGTGTCCTCCGTTAATGGTTCAGGAAGACTTTTATTCTGTTTGTCATTCCGTTTTTAAGAATATACCGTACACAATAAAGAATAATAGTTTTATCAAATCAGTATCGATTTATTGACTCAAGAAACAGTCATTATATTTATGACTATACCTTATTAATGTTAAGGACAAATCAGTAGCGCCGATATATGTTGTGCGTTGAGGCTGAAATGTATTTGCCCGGCACTGCAAAAATGCACACTCATAATTAATTTGGTAGTTTTAGGAACAACCCATCATTACATACTACAATATTTTTATTGATTAACCTTGTAGTTGTGCTATTTTGGCTTATGCTTTCGATTGATTCAACCAAAGTGGTCAGTTCCTGACTTCCTCTACAAACTGTGAGTGGAAATATATTTTCCTTTCCAGAATGTTCAAAAAAATCTCTCAAAGAGTTGTTAATGAAGTTAAAATAACTAACATTGTAAAAGGACCACCAGAAAAGACAAACAAAGAAAAAGTAAGGGAATGGATGCACGACAAAGTTATAAATTTTTGCAATGTTACATCACTCCATGGATATATTCACACAGTTAACAAAAACTACCATTGGATTGAAAGGTATTTAAAGCTTTATAATTTAAAAGTTGAAATTGGAAATAACTGAGCACTTTCTAGGTGGATCTGGATATTGGTAACATTTTCTGCCTTAATATGCGCTATTGGTCTTTTGTGGATTTCTTGGAATTGGAATGCAGAAACACCTACGACAACTGTCATTGAGTCCACCAACTACGCAACCTTTAACCTGCCTTTTCCCTCAGTTACAATTTGTACCATGAATAGGATATCAATGGATGCAGCAGTTAGAATCGCAACAACTATGCAACGACCCCCAAACATGACAGCTATGGACTTGGCTTTAAAATTCAGATTATTGCTGCACTTTAAAGGAATTGGGAATGCTTCAGATGCTCAATATAATGAGCTTAACGATATTCTGGTTATCAACAATGAGAATGTGGATTATTTGCTTGAGAAACTAGCACCAGAATGTGATGACATCATACAAAGATGCAATTGGAAAGGAAACTTATGGCGATGTGATGACTTGTTTCAGAAAACCAACTCGTCTGAAGGGATGTGCTGCTCGTTTAATAACTATGCTTTTAAAAAAAGTAACTATGACGCGTGAGTTATATATTCTACAGCTATAATCACATTTTATAGATTTTTGTTTTTTGTTGGTATTTATAGAAAAAGATTGGCGAGCATTCCTAAACAACCACGTCGAGTAACTGCTTGTGGCTACCAAACAGGATTGCAAATACTGCTAAACACGTTTGCTAAAGATTATCACAGTACTGATAGCGCCACGAGGGGCTTCAAGGTTGGATCCTTTTGGAGCTGTGTATATGTTTTATAATTATATAACAACACAATTCATTTTCAGGTTTTCATTCATCATTCTTACGATTTCTCAGACGCGAATGCTATTGTACGAACGATTCCTGAAGCAACTTCGGCATACATTAGTATTTTACCAGAGTCTACGTACAGCACACCTGATGTTTATCGGTTGCCTCAGGAAGAAAGAAACTGTGTTGCAGATAACGAAGTGATGATGAATACAATGCTCCACTATTCTTACAGTAATTGTATGGCGGAATGCAGATCCAGTATCATAAATGAGCTTTGTGGTTGTGTTCCGTTTAACTTGTAAGTTATGTTTACAGGTTTATGCTTAAAGTAGATTATAAAATTGCTCCGTTATTTGTTTGTAGACCCTCCAATGGAACGATGCCAAGATGTCGTATGAGCCAACTCAGATGCGTTCAAAAAAGTTTAGGACTTTTTACTGGATCTGTAATAAGTAAGGAAAGTATCAATGAAACCAGCACTGAGAAAGCTTTACTCGATATGAAGAAAAGATGTGCATGCTCGCCAGACTGCACTTTCTACAATTATCCAAGTGAACTATCTACGATTGATTTTGTGAGGAAGTACTCTTTCAATTCGTTGAGTTTTTTCAAAGGAATTAATATCACCGATCAAAGTTTATTACACATCTTTTTCTCAGATTTGATTGCAACACATTACCGGTAAGTTCTTAATTCTTATCTATCTCATTTTAAATATTTTAAATCTAGTTTTGTTATTCAATAGCAAGGACATGTATCAGAACTGGCTTGGAGTAATATTTAACCATATTTAACTTTACTAATTAGCCATTTCTTATATAATCTTTTAAAATTTTTTATTCAAGATTCTGGCAGCTTTTGGAGGTCTTTTGGGATTATTCTTGGGATTCAGCCTGGTTACAGGCTTTGAACTTATCTATTTCTTCACAATACGGACTTTGTTTGATAAATTAGCTTTAAAAAAGAAAAATGCAGTGGCTGATGATAAGAAATAGACAAGTTAGTTTAAACTATTCTGACATATTTTTAATCATATATCTACACTTATCTAATTAGAAGTGAAGATTTTCTTGTTGTGAGGTTTTTGTGCAGATATTTAATAAAAGTTAAATTATGTAAAGTTTGAAAGATATAGTTTTTGTTTAAGTTGTCTTCTGAATTATTGATCATCAATTTGTAAGGAAAAATATTTCCAGAGCCTTTTTAAACCCAAGCAAAGGTTGTATGGCACAATAAAAATTTTCATAAATAATCAAAAACTACTGATCAGTCCAGAATAATTCAAGTCAATATTTTAGTAACTGATCAAACATGTGTCTATTAAATTCAATCATTGAATAATATTTGATCAATACATTTTTAATTTGCATCAAGCAAACTTCTCAAGCATACTGAATTAAAGTGTTGTTGGCGTATCGAACCCAAAAAAGTTATCGAATGAAAGCAGCAATTTTCATAATATTTTCTATGTTATGGAGTAAATTCAATTAAACTTATTTGATAAGCAAACGAGAAATGTTTTCTTGCACGTTCAACGGATTCAAGCAAGTCAACAAATTCAATTTATTAAAAGTTTCTCCTATTGATGGAGGATGGTAAAAGTTTTACATGAAATGTGTTTTGTTATAGTAATAGTTTTGTTTGGAATTTTACTGTGGGGCTTTTCCAGTCCAAAATTAAATTAATTAAAAAATTTTATTTTGGTCTCTAAAATCTTATTTGTCATTTAATATCTATGAATAATGTTTAAACTTAATTTTTATTGAGCATTCGATTATTTCGTTTTTAGTTTTTTTTAATACTTGCTGAAGGTTGAAGATGAGAGAGATTCACATGAGAGTCACTTGTTTATTGAGTTTCACTATAGAATAATTATTTTACATTTATTTTTATTATTTTAAACTTTTTCTAAATACTTGTTCACAAGATTTAAAATTGTAATGCTTTTTCAATATTTGTATTCAATTAAATTTTTCATCATTTTATCATTTGGGAATTTGACTGAATGCATACTCCAATATTCACTTGAATTCAAAGATTAGGAACTAAAAAATATGGCTTTACTAATAATTGGCACACAAAATCGTAATATCTAAAATAAACTGACAACAACTGAAACCAAAGAGCTGAAACCAAAGAGACTTTATTTATTGAGATTGTGTATTGGGTGGCACAGGTTGTGAGGTGGTTTGTCTGACTCATCACACCGCCTTCGGGAAAACTCACACAACGGAGAATTGAAACAGTACGGAACGACTGAAAGTTTAATAAGGAAGCAAAAAAGCGAGTGTTGTCTTATGTATGGAGTTGCGTAGAAAATACGGAATGGCAAAGCTTTCGATGCTTTCGTTCTCTTCCGTGCTCACCAGCAGTCTATGCGCTACAAATTTATCTACTATAATCATTTTATAACGCTCCTGTTACGAGAACTTTGCTCAAGTTCAATAACATTGAATAAAATTGCCAACGAGAAATTATTGACCGAAATTGGATGGAAAATTTGAATGATTCAGAGAATTTTATTTTTATGCTTCATGATGCTTGAGATTACTCCTAGAATAAATTGTGAAATTGAAGAATGTATTTTTTGTTAATAATATTTTTATATCTTTGCAATCTTTTTTTGAAGTAGTTTTAGTATCTAGTGTTATAAAATCGTTGGCCCAGTTTGCTCAGTAATTTGAAATTTTTTAGAGGTGAAAGATATTGTCATAAAAAGTGCTGTGATTAAAAATCGAATGCTTGAAATAAATGTGTCTTGAATTGATTTCTTAACCTTTAAAACTGTAAAATCGATAACCTTAAGCAAAATCACAGGGATCTTTTCAGTGCAAATAGCAGAATACAAAGAAATGAAACTGAATATCCAAGGAAACAACCTTTTATTTCGATGAGTTGGAAAGACTTTAGAGATCAAGAGTATTTTCTTATTACGAATTTGTTGCAGATAAATGTAAGCACCATATAATAAGCTTATGCATCAAAGCTCCTTCTGTAAATATGTTTACTATATTCCGAACGACAAGATGCTAATATCAGTAGAATCAGAAAAATCAGCAAAACCAGAAAAATCCAAGTTAAATTACTAAAATCACCAAGATAGTTTCAGAAATATTCTACGGGATAATTCAAGATAATCCCCTATTTGTTCGTCTAATGAGTATTTAATAGTTGAGGACGTTTTAATGTGCTTTAATGTGCTTTTTTACAGCGTTCCAGCAATTTGCAACAATCTGGGTTTGATCAGATTTTTGTGTCATGCACACTGCACATTGAATTTAAATTGCATGATTATATTAATTTCGAGTTTTCTTTTATTTTGATGGGATTGTAATGAGAAGGATTGTTTTTCAGTTGCTTTTCACAGATTTTTATTCGTTTTATGGAAAGTTTTTGAAAAAGGCTATTTTATTGTTGCTGAATATACAAAGTATGTATATGAAGGTTGTAGACACATAAAGCTAAGCTCAAAACCATTTATAGCACCATTTGGTTTAACGAAAAAATCAGATAATAAAATTAAGGATGATCATTATTTTGAATGTCAAAAGTTTTGCATATTTTTCAATTTTTAAATGTCTTGAAGTATTTTCGTAAAATATACCGTGCTTCTTAAGAAAATCCCGAGAAAATCCACAGATAATTTATTAGAAATAAAATTTACTTTTTCCAACACTTTTTAGAATAAATCAGATTAACGCAAAAAAAAATAGGGCAAAAGAAATAAATTGAACTAATTATTATTTGTTAGCGTCACTCCAACAAGATTAAATCTCGTTAAATCTCCTTACTTCCTAATCCAAACCAAACTTCTCTGGCGTCTTCATTATTGTTTCTGATTTATTCGCTACCACGCGCCCTTTTGTCACATCTCCACCAATTTTTTTCTGCAGGATATTTTGAAATCCGTATTTATTTGGCAGCCTCAATTAGTTTTTGCTTATTTCGTGTTTGATTACAATTTTAATCCAGCCGCAAGCCGAAATTAATATTAATTAAACGGAATTGAACGAAATTGAGTTTGATTTTGACACCCTATTTTTAATTGCGTGTTACTTTGCTGTTTCAACAGTTGAAAAAGTTTACTGGTAAGTAATTAGAAATTGAAGCTGTAAGCGTGTTTTTTGATGATTAGAATTATTTTAATGTTTTATTTGTATAAACTACAGCTTGTGAGTTTGAACCATGTTTACAGAATAAGCGTTTTGCTTGCAATTGCTCGTTTTGATAGCAGAAGTTATAACATTCCATGATAACACTAATTACTTGGGTTTTGCACTCTACTCTGTCCGATTTAATTAATGGTTTATTTTAAATTTGTGATGTTTGATAAAAAACCGACGTAATACTGTTATACAACTATATAAATGCTCTAGTTTATGCTCTAAATCAAAAGAGATATTTAACATTGAACCATTATGCTTAATTACTAAATTATTAATTTGATCGATGTTGTTATTTTGAGTTTGCAATTAAAATCAAAGTCTTGTCAAACAAAATCATATCTTCGTCTTTATTTCGCTAGATATTACCATAAATATTATATCAATGTCAATGTCAGACGAAGCATATCCAAATCACTAAATAATTTAATGATCTAAAGTTTCCAATGCGAGATGTTTCAAATTTGGTGTATTTCTGGTGGATTTCAAGTACGATGAAGACGTTTAAAAAAATCTCAGTCGTTTTTTTCAGCGTATAAAATGTTTTAAAATTTATAAGCGTAAGTTGAATTTGCTTGGAGACAGAAACATGCAATCATAATTTATCAAAGTTTTTCTATTGCAATTTTGTATATATTTTTGGTGAGTTTCTGAAATTGTCATTCAACATTTTTAAAATATGGAGGTGTTCTTTACTTGGATACTTCACATAATTAATCACTTTGGAGAAGGTGGTTGAACCAGAACACTGATATCAATTAAGGTTTCAAATCTTTTCGTAAGGACAAAGAAGATATTTCTATTTTTCAAATATTAGTTTAATTATTTACCCTGGATTGGATATATTTTAAAGATTTCACACTGAACAAATTATTTTGAGATATCTTAAATTTTCTTAAATTTTTTTACTTTCACGTTGACAGAACATTTACAAAATTCCCTAGAAAGCAATCACTTTTATTCGAATATTCCAGTCAATTTACTTATGCATGATATATAAAATAAACATTGGCATTCGAAGTCAGATATCCTTGTTGCCAAATAATATTAACATGAAGGAATTCAGAAAAAAATATCATATTTTGAATACATATGTCTTTCAGTCGACAGAGTTGACCCTTAATATTCAATAAGTTGCACAGATAGTCAATATTTACCGAATATTTACTCATCATTAAAAACTATGTATTCTGAAACTTATTATTTATTGTATATGATTTATTAGTTATAGAATCTAAAGTTATAAGTGAACTTTAATGATTTACATATTTTTATCTAAAGCTATCCGAACAAAAATATATATATGTAATATCTAACATGAAATTGAACGATATTGTGGAGATATAAGCCTGAAGCATAAAATACAAATGATGGTAATTTCCAGTTTTCATTCAACAAATATTTAAATGCTTTATTTTGATATAAATGGATTTGGACAAATGTAAATTTACGACTAAACCAAATGACCAAATTTATTTGATTGTCATGTTGTTCTTCCACGATTTACCTTTATGTAATTCCTAGGGGTTTATTTGTAATCCAACACACAATCAATAATGGCTTTCTCTTAATTTCAATGTCTCTTGATTGTGCAATATTCTGAACTTGTGTTTATTTGTTGTATTTATTGATTTCAGTACAGTATCTATGAATCTATGAACAAACAAAATTTTATAGAACCACTTGTCATTATCAAATATTACGATTCTGTCAATTAATATTTCATTTGAGAATGACTAGACCGCTTGATATGAGCTTACATTTATATTATTAAAGTTGATCCAATAGATATATCGATTCAGTTTTGGTATCCAGACTTACCGATTATTTATTACGTTATCGTTGTTAATGTGATCGGAACGAAATTGACGTGCAGCAATATTAACCTTCGATTGATATGTTAGTTTTTTAAAATGCTAGCAATATTATATTTGTGTTTCTAATCGTTTAAAACTTTTAGAATGTGCTTTGGAATTATTCAACATTTGAAGAAAAATTTTAACTTTTTAATTTTCATGAGTGGGCTCACATAAGTTTAAAGCCTATGACTTCAAACTTAATTATAATGTTGGTTATGCAAACGCCCTCGAATCAATAAATAAAATCATTTATAGAAGTTTAAAAAACTCAGTAGCTTTAAAGTAATTGAGTTTTGCAAGAAATCGTATAAAGCACGTCTTCATGCAATTATATTAGTAATGAAATTTCATTTCTTAAAAAAGCTGTATAATTTATAAATACTCAATAAAGAAGTTAATTAGAATATGGTAGTCTCGTTAGCACTGATCAATTTGGGATTTATAATGAATTCAGAACAATAATTTCAAATTAGAGTTCAAATTTACAAAAAATAGAATGGCTGAAAAAGAATGAGTTGGGGTGTTTTTGAGTTTATTAATAATTCTGAGCATGTCCATCTGAACTTTATTCATTCAATATTATTGAATGGAAAAATAATCTGCAAAATATATGAAAAACTGTCAGTTTTAAAGCCAATTATTGCCTACGCAATCTTTCAAGTCAGAGGTTTAGAACATAGTTTTAAATTTGATTTCATACACAAAATCTGAAAATTGTTATAACATTTTCGATATAGTTTCGGTTTCCTTGATTTTTTCATTTCTATTCAAAATAAAAAGCTTTATCGCATTGTGTCCATGCAAAATACTGTTCGTGATCAAAATGAAAATCCAGGCCATTCGAAACTGAAAACTGAATGTCAATAAAAACGAAAATTGGATACTGAGAAGCAACGCCTGCCGAAGCAATGAACTTTGTTCGAATATATACCATGTACATTACACTAATTGCCTTCCAATTATCCTCTCTTGTGACTGTTTGGGGTTCACTGCTGAAAAATTGGTTGGAAAAGATGGTTCAATTCTAATAATGTTCAATTTTTGTTGAGCATCGTAAAATGTTAGATTTTGATTATTTCATATTTTATCACCATAAGCATTATATTTGTCACACTTTTTACATTAATCAAAGTGTTCATTGTTCTGTAAACCAAAATAGTAACACATTAACCTTTTGCGGAAAGAAACAAAGAAAGATGTAAAAATTACTTGCAACTGCTTTTCTTTTGTCCTCTTTTACCACAGACGCTGAAAAAAGCTCGGAAACTTCCACGAAACCATGAAATTATTTTATCATTAAGAAGTAGAACTTATGCATGATTTATGAGGAATATCGTGTTTCGACTGCTTTTTAGTGCTTTATTGTTTTACACAGTTTGCCTTCTATTTGTGAATAAATCTGAATCATTTTCGGTTTTCAAGCTAGTCCAACTATAATTTTGAGGTTCATTAACACTTGTAAGGACTTGGACACGATTACGGTGGTCTCGTGTTGCGTTTTGTTGTCTGCTGAGTTGATAGATTAGGATGGGCAAGCATTGTTATTAATGGATACGTAGATCTTGATGATTTGAAAGTTTTGCTTTAAATTACAATAAATTGAAGTGCAAAACAATGTTGATTAGTAGAAAAGTCCTGTTTGTAAATAAATTTAGCCTGGAACTTCATCTTTCTAACAAAAAACTACGTATTCATTTACCTGAGTACTAATTTTATACTAATATTTTAACATTTTTCTAGTAAAGTTGAGATTATTTACGTTTTACTATACAATTGACCTTTTCTCGCTTTTTAATCCTTTTTGATCTTTCCTCTGTTTTCAGACGCTTCAGCTCATTTTACGAAATTTCTCAAATGTTTCCCATTTCACAGTCACTTTAAGATCTTTTCCCTTAGAGCTTTGTTAACACAAACATTAAACAAGTTAATTTTCCCTTTTATAAATTTCTCAAAATTTCTCAATTTCACAATTTCAAGGATTAAGATATTTTAACATAGAATATGGAAGAAGAAGAATTTTGGAGCTTTTTTGATATTTTAGAAAATTATGAGAAGTGGTCGTGCATAATAAGCATAATGAATGGTGAGAGCTTGATGTCTCCGGGTGTTTATTCGATACTTACCATAACTTGTTGTCTCATAATTAAAAAGATTTTATTTTATATTTAACTTTGGAATTATCTTTGAAAAAATTCATATTGTTTTAAAAGAATTTTTGAAGATTTAATTATTTTAAATCATAAACAGAAATCTGAAATCTGTAAACACCAATTTCTCTGTAAAAAAATGTCCCTAAAAAATGTCCCTGAAAAGGAAAAATGTCTGTAAGGGTTTGAAATAAAACACCAAATATAAGATTTTTCACAAATGTAAGAAGAAACCATTTCTAGTCCACACAATCTTATAAAATTTTCATATTTTCCTGAAAAGCCCAACAAGGTAGTTAATTATGTCTTAAAATAAATGACTTTGGCCGAATCGATTCATTGTGTTAAATTTGATCCTTGTTGAACTTTATATTCAGTTTGTGTGAACTGTCCATGAGTTTACATCCTAATTCTTATTTTATTGTATTTTTTTTTGTAATTTTCAGTTTTTTTTCAATCATAATTATGGTACTTTTATTGAAAAGTCTGCGAGATTTCTCAATTTACAAATGTTTTTAAGTTTATCAAATTGGGAAAGTTAAGATAATCTTTCATACTCTTATATAATTTTTCAATTTATTAATACATTTAAATATACTTTTATATCTTTCTTTGTATCTTTTTCTTACTTTGAATCAAAAATGCTTTTCATTTTGCTGGAAAATGATAATTGTACTCTCTGTATCGTCAACTTCGATCCTTCTCAACTTCTCATTTACCCATAGTTAAACCATTTTTATGACATTCAAACAGAGAGTTAACTTCAATTTTCAATCTTGCCATGTTTTATAATTCTGCCTCTAGATTTAATGTATTTTTGTCGTTTCTTGTATTTAGTGAATTTAAAACTTAAACAAATCCAACTACTATTTTTTTTTCCTTTTTGTAAATCTTAAATACTTTTTGTTTTTGTTCAAGTGTTATTAAACTTTTTTAAATATAAAAATCGCTATTACATTTTAATTGTGTTTAATTTCATTACTTAAAAAATGGATTATTAATTTATTTGCTTGTACAGTGTGTTTGTAATATTTTTTTTTGTAATATTTTTTAAACCCAGTTTTTACCCAGGCTAACTGCGTAAAAATCTATTTTATTATTATTTTAGTTAAATGAGAAACAATACATTGTGTTTCACTCTTAATTGGCTACAAAAGTGATTATTGTTTGTATCTTTCACACAACTCCTACATTTAGTCATGAATACTTGTGTTAATGAGTTTTTATGAGTTTCAATGTGTTTTTATGTATTCTTATGAGTTTTATGATCAATGATGGTTTAATATGTAATTATAATGACTTTTAGTGAATAACTTTATGAATTATAATGATGATTTGCGGAAATAAAATTAGCAATCATAAATGGAGTAAAAGATGGCAATTAGAACTTTTTGATATTTGTCTCGAAACTCAATAACATTTTTTGTACTACAATCGATGATAGTTTTTTTTAAACTTTTACCACATTTGTACCGTTCGACAAAGTATCAGAGGAAGACTCTATATTACCATCTTTTATAAAATGATTTTTTTTGGCAAAGAACAAAGAAAAGATAAAAGTTGCCAAAATAAGTGCTCTTAAAAGAAAGAATTGACGTATGATAAGATTCACCAAGTCAATGCTTTTTTTTTCTTTGAAAATGAAAATGAAAATTTGATGAATTATTTCAAATTAAGTTTTAATGAAAATGGTAATGTATCAAAGAAATAAAAATTATTTTCATTATTAATGCCAACTTGCTTGTTTCTTCTTACTCATATCCTCAAAATCACTAGATCTAGATCTATTAAACGTCTAAAATCAAATAAAAGGAAAGCACAATCATAATTAATTGAAATAAAATATATTAAATATAATATTTTAATTAATTTTTATGTTTGTTGAAAAAGGTACAAAGTATTTCACAATTAATTAAATATATATTTTTTAATTACTTCAAACGTATAATGTTTTTAATGTATAATGCTTTTAATGAATAATATTAATTCGTCTTTACGAAAATTCAATATTAATAAATGGAGGATACTTTAAAAAACAAACAACACATGTATTTAATGTTAATTAATTATTTGTTTAGTTTGAAAGAAGTTATGGTTATTTTATTTTATTCAATTTTTGTAAAAAATTGTTCAATCTTAGTGGATCTTAGAATCTCCTGACAGATTAAAAAATTTTCGACTTTAAAAATTCAATAAACTTTTTAGCGTACAGTGTGAATAAACTAATATAGCTATATTATATGCATTTGAATAATATATTTGAACTAAAGTAAAAACAAAATATATATTTTCATACCAAACTCAAAATAAAAAATTTTCAATAGATTTCTCACTAAAATTATACTACAAATATCCTGTCGTGTTTTGCATTTTAAGTTGAAAAACCATACTTAAGCATTTGGAAAGGATGTTTATATTATTTTTCCAACGTTTCAGTGTTCTATTAAAAAATTGATTAAAAGGTATTAAAGTAGTTTTCATTACATATAAATAAATTTTAATAATAGGTTATGATATATATTTGAAAATTAAATAAAAAACAATTTGTACTCTCAATTGAAAGGATAAGGGAAAGTTTACAAAAGAAACTTGTTAAAGGTAAACTGAGTAGATAATTTGTTAGTGTGTGTGCGCGGGATGAAATTGGTGTGGTGAATAGGTGAGGGAAAAGTGGGAATTGAAATGATTTAGTTTAATTTAATTTTTGAATTTTTAGTTTGTGGTGCAGGTGCAGTTGATCATGTATGTTATTTTCTTTTCAAATTTGACTATAAACTGAGTTTTGTTGTAACAATAACAATAACTTAAATCTTTTATGTTCAATGATGTAAAAAAATTAAAGGAAATTAAAATTGTTTCAAAATTTTTTTAAATCAGGGAATTGGAGGATGGCTTGTTCTTTATTAAATTTGAATGAGGTGAAATTTATTCAGATAACTGAAATTTATTTTGTTGCCAAAACTCTATTTCCCTGCATGTTTTTTGTGTTAAATAATTCTTTTAAATGATGTTTTAGTAATAATTCAGCTTTGTTGGTATTTCAAACAAAATCTAAATATTTTAACTATTATTTTAAAATATTTTCCCTTCAATAATATTTAAAAACATAATTTTGCTAACGAGGTATTTTTGTGGTTCTTTTGTTTTTTTGTCTGAATTTCTTTGTGAAATTTTCTCAGTTTTTATCAAAAAAGCCAATCAACCGCATTAATTGTTTTTGCATATATCCGTAAATTGGTAATTTTCGACGGTGCAAAATTCTTTAAACGAAAATTAAAAAATTTAAAGATATTTCAATGTTCAATGTTTGCAAGATTTTAATTATTTTTCAGTTCTCAAGTTTGCATGTTATCAAATGTTATCAAGTATTTCAAGTATTTTTCGTATAAAGTTAGATATTTTCCCAACCCTTCTAAATTTTATCCAAATACATTATTCATAAAAACATTGCGATTTTTGAGCGCAACTCGATAACGCAATGAATTGAAATTAAAATTGACCTTATTTAAACTCACTCCATACATAATTTTCCCGACAATTTTGAAATCCTTTTCCAATTTATACAAAAAATTTCTCAATTATCTCAGAAAAATCCTTATCCATTAATCTCAATCCTTAAATGTTTACGCAAACCAAATTTATTACCAATTGTCACAGTTAAGAGCTTTCAGAATCCTTCAGTTTTTATTTTATACAAAATTTATCAAGTTTTAAAATTTTTTATCAAAAATATCATAGAATAATTTTGAAAATTGGCCAAATGTTCTTTTCATCGAATTTCCCCTAATTTCGATTGTTTTCCAAAAATCTCGCAGACATTTTCCCAGTTAAATTTTTTCCTTAAATTTAGAAGTTTATCCAAAAATGTTTATCAAACGCCTTAATTAGAAAATTTCCGATTCCGAATATACAAAATTACAAAAAATAATTTACAAACTTTCAATTTTCCTTATCGTCTACTTTCACAGATGCGAGTTTTCTTTTTCGTATTTTTCCGATTTTCCCAAAGAAAAGATAATTTTTATAAAATAAAAAACAAAAACGAACAAAAAATTTAGATACAATTTTGAACTGAACACACGTTGAAATCAATTTTTAAATTAAAAGCCAAACTTAACAAATAATCAAAATTTCGAAAAATCCCTATGAGATGATTTCGTTCTTAAAACAATAAAGAACCAATAAGCAGCACTGAAACCATAAAAATACCTAAATAATTCTTTTTCGCATTTAAAATATTAATTTTTATCGCGCCATAAATATTTTCAATTTTACAAATTTTACAAATTTCACATAGATTTGCTTTCCAAAAATATGCATTAAAATCAATTTGAGTAGTATGAAATTTGTCACAGTCGCGAGTTTTATCTTATGTATCCAAAAATTTCAATCCCGAACTGTTTTTTGAGGTTATGTTGACTCTCCTTTTGAGTTGCTTTCAAATCAAATAATTTATTATTAAAATTGCTTTGAAAACTTAATAATGTAAGTATAATGCCAAAAAGCAAAAGATTCCAAAGTTCCAGAAAATACATTTTCTTTTTAAATTTTTTCCGAGAAATCTTATTGTAAGGGTTTTATTTGAATTTATTTGAATTTTCTCAATTTCTTCACAATTCAAATTTCCAAATTTTCAAATTAACTTTCCATTGAATTCGAAAAATTGCTTCCAAAACTGAACTAGCAAAAAGAAACAAACAGAATAAAGTATTGAGAAAATGTTATTGTTATTTTTTAATTTCGACGGTAGGTACACAAGGTACACTCGAGGGGGGTTCGATCGTTGCAGCATTTTTTACTTTTTACTTTTTATGTAAATAAAGTGGGATAAAGTCTTTACGATAGTTGAATAAAGCGAAATAAAACGGTTGTTGCTTTTTTGAAATTTTTACCATTTCTAGCATTTCCATGCTTTGAGGCTATTTGATTGATCCTAAGGTGGTCTTTAGAAATTGCTCTCAATAAATTGTACTTTCTTTCCCTTTCATCATATTTTCGTCTTTTCACTCGATTAGTCAGCTATTTAGCTGCTCCTCGAGCAGCTAAATCAAACAAATCACAAATAAATGGAGACTGAACATATTTGAATAGGCTTTTGTAACAATAAGTTGAAGGAATGCAATAATGAAATATTTTATAAATGCCAGAGTTTGTTTGATCAATTAATCAATTGAGCGAATAAATTGCCTTTCTCACGCAAATCTGTGCATAAAGGCAGAATGCCACAATGAGGCAAATTAAATTTTGGAAATTTTGGTAAGTCAATATTTAATATGCAACAAAATACCAATTGATTGGCATATTATAAAAAACGCAGCGTGATCTATCCCAAAAGAGTTGGAACCCTTTTCTCATGGTTAAAATAACTTTAAATTATTCATGCTTGAACTTTCTTGAACTGCTTTGGGCTTTAAAGTAGATTTTGTTTCCTTATTGAGAATTTTTAAATAAATTCAATAAATTCTTACGAAAATTCCGCATACAACTATTTCAATGAAATTTTTTAAGATGTTCAAATAAATCCATAAAATCATCATAAAAACCCTTTTCAAGGAGTGTTAAATTAATTAACTTTTTGGTTTACTTCTTAAGTTCTTAGAAATATTTCCCCGTTTTTCATAGAAAAATACTTGATAACTTGATAGTTGAGATTCGACTACGTGGAGTTCCTGAAATTAACTAATAAACTTGCAAACGATTTTGAATTTTTTCCCATCGAAATTTTATTGGAAATTCCTTGCAAAACCTTTTTATTGCAGGAATTTGATTAATTAGTTTAACTTAAATCGTAAAAAACTATAAAATTGTGTTGGGTGATTCATTATGTTAGGAATATGTATCGTGCTGTAATTTAACAATAAATCTAATATAAAAATACAAATAGAAAACGATTATTAATTTAAGAGATTAAAATGTAAGTATAAGAGGTTAAGGAGTTTGCAAAGCTACTTAGTAATGCACTTATCAACTATTCTTTGTGAAATTCTACTTGTCTAATATTTTACTCAATAATGGTTATGATGTAAAATTGCGATATTTTGCATAATTGCCCATTCATACTTATTTTTTCTTCACATTAGCATGCATCCCGTGGAAAATTGGCGAATCGTTAATTTATATGATTATGATACTCCATTATTTGCATTTTTGGCAATAAAATAATGGATTGATTTGAAGAAATGGATGATAGAAGCGATAATGATGGATTGTTGATGTTATGAATGATTAAATGATTGATTTTGTGTAAAAATGTTGTTTTCGAAGATTTGTTTTCGATGAGAGTGTTTTGAATGAATGAATGGTTTTTTGAATGAAATGACTGTCTTTTTTCCTGATGGATATTTAATGATTGTTTGTATTCATGACTGTTTGACATTACCAAGATCTCAGAAAAGAAATGTTTTCAAATAATGATCTTTTCAGAACACTAAAGATAAAATTTTTTTTTCGAAGAGTTCCTGACTCTGACTTTTCAATGTTGTGTAATAGATGACATTTGATCGGTTAAACTCAAAATGTTGTTATATTGCATGAGACTTAAAAATGCACGTCAAGATGATTTTTGGCTTAAGATTAAGGGGCAAAGGGCAAAGATTTTAAATTTTAAATTGATTCTCTAATTAAGCTTAAATATGATTCACATTAATTAGTATAACGTGATTGTGTTGCTGAAAATCCCCTGATTTTGAATTTTTTTCTTATTTTGTAGTTTTTTGTTGTAGAACTTGATTGGATGTCCTTATCCATTGGAAATTTCTTTAATTAAGCTAGAATTAATTAGGTTTGAGATAATTTCTCTGAATTTTTGAATTCTAACATTGAGTTTGAAAAAGATACATCAATATTTTGAAAAAATCTAATTATGTTTCTGATTTGAAGCTACTTTTTTAGTTTGACAAATATTTTTTTGGGAAAAATACTTTTATATACAGTTTAATTATATTTATTGTTCTCTATCGCTCAAAGTTCCCACAAAAAAATGATAAGAAATGATTTCTCTATTTTTTTGTGATACTTTTCACTTTAAAGTACAAGGGTTTATCTAATAAATCTATTAAAAAGCTGAAAAAAGTGTTCATTTTATAAAAAATTCAGTTCTGATTCTAGCAAATGTACCCTGTTCTCAATATTTTCAATGTTTCTCATGCAAATCTATTGATGTTTTCCATGTCACCCAAATTATAGTCTCCTTGTTCAGTTCTTTGCATTTTCAATGTTTCGAAAATCTTTTGTTCTCATCTTATAAATTGATAAATCAATAAATGTGCGTTTACGAATTTCATTTTTAATTTAATAAATCAATGAACTTAGTTGGTTAATGTTGATTAATGAGGCAAAAAGTTGGTAATTCAATTTATTCTAAACAGTAAAGATTTTTAGTTTCAATGTTGGCCACACTAATTTAATACGTAATTATTAATTCACGGCAGTGTCAAATTATTAATTTTTATAAAATTTAATTTAATGCAAACATTTATCATTAAAGAACTGATGTTAGATTAATTTCAGAAATTTGCAATATTTAGAATAAATTTTTAATGTTACTCTATAGGAATAAAAAAACATCTTAATTTAAAAAATTGTCTACAATTTGCCAATGATTTTAAATTTTTTAGTTCCAAATTTAGTACAAATTGTTGGTTATTCTAGAAAATGAAGTCCGTAACTATTTGACTAATACTTTTGCAAGCAATTTATCATTTTTCACAAATAGTAGTGTTTTTTGGAAACCCATTGAATAAATTTTTTATCACCTCATCGCACATTTATCATTTATGTTCAATTACATAATACATCAATGTAAAAATTATTTAATTTAACCGATCCAGTCTTAAAATTTTCTAATAATTAGCAAAAATTATTTTTTTCCCTATGACAGTCACGCATGAAAAAAGTTACTTTTCATTCATTTATTCATTTTTAATTTTTCGAACATATTGAAAAATTGTTAAAATAACTTCTATTCAAACAACATTTTTTTTCTTTAAGTTAAGATTTTTCTTTCTTAGTTGTATCAGAAAAACAACAAAATCTTTTTATTTATTTAATATTCTTCAATCCTTTACTAAAAATGTAAAAAAGTGTATATTTAATTTAATTTAAAAATTGTAATAGTAATTTTAAGTAATTTAGTTTTCTTTACTTTTCCATCTACTAAACTAATTATTTGATTAGTTTTAGGAAAATTAAAGTGTAATGTTTGTCTTGTTGTCGGTAGAAACATAATTCACATGTCGATTGGTCCACATACCAGCTTTTATGTTTTTTCAATACTTTCATTCTGCTTGTAGTAAAGGATTTCTTCGCTTTCCAATCGTTTCAAGGACCACATCGCCAATTTACTTTTTGTTTCTGGTTTTATAAGTTTTATTTCTATGATCTTACATCTAATTAATACATGAACTTTAAATACCAATTTTTTAGCCAATTATGTAGATTGCGTCAATGGCAATGCAAATCAACTTAGTGCCGAGTTTTTTGGTGCATTTTATTTATTATTAATTTTAATCAAATTTTGTGCCCGTTTTCATATTAATTAGATGTTTTAAGATTTATTTCAATTGCCGATTAAATTAAAATTATTTTATTAAAAAAATGAAAATTCTAACCAAAAACTTTATTTTTCAAAATCAAAAACATTTCATTCATTCTTAGTTCATTCATTGAAAATTTATTGCTTAACATAGTTTATAGTTTCAGGAGAAAAACCTTTTAATCTTGTCTTAAATAAAGCCATGATGACTTTTTACAATTTAAATGGAAATCAAAAACATCGACTAAACATATTGTGTGATATATTTAACACTAGCTTCATATTTTAGAGTTTATTTGAATATTGATGCCATAGAAAAATGTTATAAGTAGTTTATATGTTTTCATTCTGTTTTTATGTTTTTCTTCAATATACTGAATATTTTTTTTGTTGTAAAACTGTAATTACTTTATGTGGTATTTATAAGTATTTCAGCTAATAAAGATTTCAATTTATAAATTTGCGTTTTTTCTTTAGTTCGTTAAACTTTTTCAATTAAAATATTCAACCAAAAACAATTAAAGTCAATTAAGATCATTGTAAATTAATTAACTAAATCAAGGTTATAATTTGACTAAAAGAACAAAAATTAATCGCTGTTAGAGTTTATTGTTATCTGGTATAAAAATTTGTAAGTTTTGTCATTTTTAACATTTTTTAAATAGAATTATATTTTTAATTAACGTAAAATTCATTTATTTATTTGTTTCCTCCTTTTGGCGTTTCCCCTTGAAAATGAAATTTGAAACATATGATCCAAACAGAAATGTTTTAATGGCTGCAGTTTCGAAAATATTTTGAGTTTGAATTTTATAAAGATCCATTGAATTTATTAAAATATCTTTTGAAATCAATGTTTATATTTTTTTGAAGAATATTTTCATCAAAAAAAAATATGAAAAATTTTTAGTTTCATCAGGAAAACGCCACCAAACAAATGAATCGAAACTCAAAGCAACGAGAAATCAAAGAAAAAGAAATTTGTTTATTTTATTTAGTTTTTTATATTTCATTTAAATTTGTACTTTAATGAAGCATATATTTTAGAGGATATCAATTATATAGTTTTTATTCTTAATTAATGTAGATAAAAATTAATTATACAATCAATAAAAAAACGTTTATTTTACTCTAACTGAAAAGTGTCTATACTTTCTATTCAATTCAGTAAATATTCAATTAATTCAAGTTTATTCAACATAAATCGGTAAAACACATCTACGACGTACACGAAGATTAATAAAAATATTAAATTACGAACGAGTTTCCTATAAATTTAAATTTTTCTTAGATTTTTTAATTAATTAAATTGTTTAATTTCTTAATTTCTTATATGCAAGTAGTTTTTTCACATAGGATAAATTATTTGTTTGAATTAGTAATTATGAATTAGAATTTCGCTTTGTTAGATTTTTTTGTGGCTTGAAATTTTTAAGTTTTCTAAGCAAAATCTTTATTCAAATATTTTATTATTTCCTGAGACAATAAACAAAAAAGTTTCATTCTTATTTGACTATTGAATTTTTTGTTTCGTGGATTACTACTTTTAGAAATTATTGTTGTAATTTTTTTTACAAGAGTGGAAAATTTTCATCAATTATTTCTAATTGTAAAAACCCCACACAAAAAATTAATAAAACCCATAAGGATTAATAGTTACAACTTTACAAACAAACATTGATCAATAGAATTTCAATAATTCATTTTCAATTTGTGTAGAAATTTGTATTTTGTAGTTATTCTTATTTTCTGGATTTTTCGTGCAAAAATTACGTAATATTTGCTGAAAACAAATATCAAAGTGTAAACTAGCAGCTGTTTGAGAGTTTGCATCAATGAATTGATGGTTGAGGTATTTTGCGGCGAAATATTACTTTAACTTTCAATTGCTGGATTACTAGTCCTGTTTTATTTTGGAGAGAATTTTCTAATGAAAATCGACATTACTTGTTGCTTTTATGTTTTAATATTTGCTGTTTGAGTCCGAACTTGTCTATTAACTGAAATTTGATATGAATATTTGAGGTAATTCCTGACAAATTTGACTTTTGACTGTAGAACTGATTTATCTCAAGATCTAATTAAGATTATGCATTTGTAAGTGAATCTTGAGATTGCAATAACAAACGGACTTTTGTAAAACATTATACTTGTAGTTTTAACTGCAGCTATTCAGTTGTAAGTGATGTATTGGTTTTCATTTTTTTTTAAATCTGTTTAGTTTGATAAAGATCAACTATATAAGTTTCACTGACTTTATTAGGGAAAAGTTTGGTTTGTACATTTATTTTCTTCAACATTGAAAGGCAAATGAAAATAAAAAGATGCGTTTTGCATAAACTTGCTTTTAGTTGCGGAAAACTATAAAAAATGTATCAAAATGCTTTTTTTCTCACAATATTTTTTCAAAAATGCTTCAAAATGGACTGTATTTTATTTACATTTACAAACGGTCATTGGATTTTATCTGATTTTAAATAATGATGTACCTGCTATTTTTTAGACTATTTTTTTTTTCAAGTTAAATGAACTTCTGGCACAAATTTTTCGCGAACTATTGATTTTGATTCCGACAGAAAATACATTCTCATCATTTATTGAGTGGAAGAACTTTTTGTAAATTTGACATATATTTACTTTTTCCTTCAAAGTGGACATCACACCAAGAAACAATAATTCACATTTTTTATTATAAATATCTATCTCGTGATGTGAGTCTGCATGTAATATTATTCAAAGTAATCTCAAAATCATTGGAGACTAGATTTCTAGTACTACCAGAATAATTTTGAAATCATCTTTAAATCATTTTTGTTCATTCAATTCTTCGTAAATTGAAAAAATAACCTCTATTTGTACGTGTTTTCATCAGATGATCTGAGAAGGTGCCTCTCAATTTTTTTTATTTTTATTTCACCTGTTTTAGTGCCAATTACTATTCGTCCAACTTTCTAAACATTTTAAAGGAAAAACTTATCAAAACGCGGCTTTTGAAATTCCAAACACAAAAATTATACAAATTGAGAGGCGAAAATTTTAAACTAAGAAGTTTAACTAAAATTAATGCTAATAAATTGTGTTGAGGCTATTTTCCCAATATAGTTGAATTTATTATTATATTTCAAATATGTTTTCAATACATTTTAGTATTTTTAAATATTTTCCATATATTTGCAAATATTTTCAAATTCTCCAGTTGTTACTTAAGTCGATATAGGATTTACAATAAATTTATTTTACTTTGGTTTAATAAATTTGTTGCTTCCTTAACTCCTTTGTGAGGTTACAATGAGGTACTTTTGCTTCAACATACTATTTCGCACACTTTGAAAACATAAAACATTGCTATTCATTGATTTATCTTTTTAAATATATTTTAGTATATTTAAATAAACTTTTGCATGTATTGATGTATTGTTGTAAAGTTTAATAATAATTATTTGATACTTTGATAATAATTAAATGTTATAAATTGTTTTAATTAGCAAGACAAGATTATGTTTCTTAAACTCTAGTTTTTTTAGAAAAAGATTCATTCTGGGACATTCACACACGTTTTCAATATAATAATATCAAATGATTATCAAAGAATAATTTTTGATAGAAAAATTTGTATTATTTTTTACCGGAAGTCTATTGCTTTTCAGTTTTTCTCTCAGTTGATTGATTAGAATGTTGGCATTGTGCGTTTCTATTTTATTCTAAGAAGTTTTTTGAATTTACTTTTTTTGAGGTTTTTGTTGTTCTATCAAAATTTAAACTATTATGAAATTATTTGGGGCTCTTTAGTCTTAAATTATTTTTTTTTTAAATTTTGACAATTTTGAAAAATTTAGATATCATGACTATTGGTTGAATATTAAAAAAAAATATTTTGTTAATTTCGGTCAATTTTGAAAAATTTAATTTGGGGCTTTGATCAATTTATGAATAAATCTCTCTTCCTACACATCTCTATCAATAATCAATTAATTTTGCAAAATTAACTCCAATTATTGTATACAATTTCAAGTCTATTCGAATCCGTTCCTTTGCAACAAAGAAATCAATTTTTCGATTATACAAAAAATACATTCTAGGCGTTGTTAAGAAACACTTTAAATTTTATTCTTTTTTTACGATAAAAGTGTTAAGTGATGCTTTTAAAACTATTTTCGCCAATTATTCAATGATGAAGCCAATTATTATAAAAACAAATACTTATTGAAGTTAAAAATATGTAGTTTATGTAATTAGTTCAAAATATCCGTAATTATGTATTTAGTAATGTATCACTTGATTCTAAATTTAAGACCTAATCTAAGATATTTTTCATTTTTAATCAATTATATCTGATCATTGTTTTTCCAGAATATTTTGCAAATCTTTGGGAAAAACTACAAAATATTCCAGAACAACCACAAACCAGAAGTTGCTAAATATTTAGTGAAGACAAACTTTTGTTACCAATCAAATGCATTTTATTTTCAATTATGGCATTTTTCTATAATGTAGCAAATATTTTAAAAACCAATTAATTATGCAATAATTGCATCACATTCCTCTTTTGCGAGCCTCAAATTGTTTCAAATTGTTCATGTTGAAAATTATTATTTTTCTGTTTTAAGTATCAAAAATATGGTGTAGAAAATTCAATAAAGAGTTTACCATATTAAATTTTTTTTTTTACAAAATTTACATGTTTTAGTTCCGAAAAGACTTAGACCAAATTATCCTTAAGTAACACTAACTTCTTAGTTTCTGCGGTATCACACTTTATAATTTTTTATATTAGCTTCTCGAGTACTCGACTATCGAGCCTCAATTTGGGAAAAAGCCAATTTTACTGCATTCAAAACATTCCTGTTCTTTGAAAAAGTTTCATTCATTCTTCTCAATCAATTATTACAGTTAATTTAATAATTAATCAATTAATCGGTATGTTAGTTTTTTTACTCATCTCCTTAAAATTGTAACCTTGACTTTTTACAAAATTCAATAATTGTGAATATGTAATTTAACCTGAAAATCTATTAATTAATCAACTGATTTGCAAGTTGATTTTAATTTTAATATTAATCAAAAATCTTAAACTCGCTACATAAATCTTAAATTTTATAGTAAAAATTTTCCCTTACCATCTTTTTTCGATGAAGAACTTTAGTATTCATCAAATTGTTTTTTTCAAATTTCCTTAATCCCCTTAATTCATTAATTTCCTTTTAATAATTAACAAACAACACTAAATTACTCAAAATTTAAATCCTTAACTTAAATGTCATTTTTAATCCTTAAACATCTTTTCATATATTTTGCAATTTTTTAGGTTTTCTCAAAGTTTTGTTATTTCTTTTTTTGTAAATTTTTTCTGCTTTAATTTATGTTTTAAAAAAGTTGATAAAAAATTTAAAATAAATTAACAAATTTTCATTCAAATTAATAAAATTGTTTAAATTATTATAAAAATATTTTTCAAAATTTTGCTTTCATTTGGCTTTTTTAAGAATCCCTCACGAAGTGAAAATTCTTTGTATAAAAAACGCCAAATGATCACAAAAACTTTGATATGATAACGGAGTGAATAAAATCAGGGAACTAAAATTTTCTAGCTTGATATATTTTTGATGAAAACAAAACTACATAACATGCTCTATTCACTATAATTGCTTTCTTTGTAGACTTTCTGATGGCTCACATTTCATTTGAACTCAATTTTATGCATTTTAATATTACTATAAGTGAAATAGAAGCCATCTTAAAGCCAACAAACTGTAATTTTAGTAGTTCTTTGTAGTATTTCAGTTATTTTAGTAACTTTACTTTAGTTATATTAGTTATATTAGTATTTTCAAATATGTGTTTAAGAGGTTAAAGAATTTACTAAATTAAAAACATTAAATGCAATATTTTCACGCCTTGTGCACTTTGTAGTTTTGTACAATAAAAATCGCGCATTTTCTAACAAAAACTAGAAAAAAATTTCGAAATCAAGAAATCATAAACACTAAATAACAAATCAGTAAAAAATATGTTTCTCCATTTTTATTCGACAAAATAATAAAAAAGAATATTTATAAAAAAATATATAAAAAATGTTTAATCCAATAAAAATTCATCTAATTTAATTACTTAATTAATCAAGTTCAAATAACTCAAGAACTCATCAGAGAAAAGTTGCATACTGTTATCGCCAAACGGCTCCATCATGTTGCCCATCATGTTCCCTTGACCACAGCTCATCAAATTGCCATTGTTGCCAAGCAAAGGGCTCATCCGTCCCTTATTCATTTGCTGCGGCTGGAATTTGTGGTTTGTGGTCAACAAACTGTAATTCTGAGCCTGCAGAGTGCTTGGCAAAGATGGTGGCGTTGGATGCGCCCATAAGGAACCCACAGGGTCCTTTTTCGCTATAATAGCGTTATTTGCATTTGTTGCGCTATTAGTATTACTACCCCACGCATTGCCGCCAATATCTTGGGGCCGCAACAACTGATGTTGCTTTTCACTGGAATAAGTGATGGGTGGGGGCAGAGGAGCCTCCCACGTCTGATTTCCTGGCATTTTGTTACCAGATGCTTGAGATGTCTGAGGGATCATCCAAATGGCACCCAGAGACTCATTATCGGGTGCCACTGTACCGTTCATTCCATTTATGTTTAATTTAGGGGTAGGATCCCACACCGAAGATTGATTCAGGAAATGGGAAGAGGAGTGAGAGGAGATAGGCGAGGACTGAGTAGAGTGCCACACGGACTCCTTGCTATTGCTAATCTGACTACATACGCTACCGTTGGCGGTGTTGGAAATGGGAGAAGTCCACAGCGACTTATCTCCCCAAATGATGCTCGACTGGCTGTGCAGAACGTTAGATTCTCCATTCATCAGTGACAAATATCCGGACTCGGTACTACCGAGAGGCGGTGAACTGTTTGTCGTTGATTTAGGAGACTCCAACGTGGCCTCATGTTATGGCCACTGCTGGAATAGCTGTGCCGGTTTGTTGGTGTAGCAGAAGGTCAACGGCTTGATGAAGTGTGTATCGTGCGTCTGGCAGTATGGGCAGGTAACTGCATGACTATAGTCGCTGAAGAAGTTCAAGCGTTGGTTTGGGTGCAAAAGGAGTTTGCAGCAGCTGTTGCACTATTATGGGAGGAAAGTATGAGTTAGATTTTTCACTTAAAATTGTTAATTTGTATAATTTGATATAATTTAAAATATTTATGATATTTTATAAAGTCTTTCTCAAGTTATTCAAGTTTGTAGATTTTTCAACTTGTTTCATTTATTCTTTATTTATTTTTCTGAATAATAATGTTAAAAATATTCACAATTTAATTTTTCAAGAGTTCATGAGATTTCAATTTATTATTCATACACTGAGCAAATAGAAGCTGCAGGACGATTGACCGTTTTAAAGCTTTGAGAGCTACAAAATATGAATAAAAAATATATTGACAAAGATTGTAAAAAGTGAAGGATGTGCTTGGCAAGGTTATTTGATTGAACATACAAGAATTTTGATTTAATTTTTTTGCACGCCAGAGCTTTTTAGATATGGTCTCAAGTTCATCCTTTTTAGAAAAAAAATTCCCAGGGTATTAAAAAAACATATGCATTTTAATAAAATTTACAAAAAAATATCAAATTCCGAAAAATACACTTTCTAGCTTTTCTCCACAATTCCAGTCTTTATTAGCAAAAATATGCTGGAAATAAGAAACTCAAGTAGAAAATTGTTATCCCAAAAGCAGAAAGCAAGCAGCTTTTATTGCATTATTTAAAAAACTGAAAAATAACGGAGATATTGAAATTCAATACAATTTCTTTTTACTTCAATTTAATCGAGCTCATGCTTGCTAGAAAAATACCAACAAGGGAAACATCTTACCTTTAAACGTTCCGTACAGCAGGGCATTGCAGCAAATATGTCGTAGGAGTACATTGTACCCATGACCAAAGATGAACCGTCCCATTTTTCGTTGCAGAATCTGAAAAATTGGTAGAATGTTTAACAATGAGTTAGTTTTCTGCGTAAAGTGATTTTATTCGTATGTGAAAAACTTACTGGCAACGGAACATTTTTTCAGCAGCAGTTCCATCGAGGCAGTCCATGCAGACTGATGTCAGGTAGAACTGAC
This sequence comes from Parochlus steinenii, assembly GCA_038502155.1. Classification (NCBI taxonomy): domain Eukaryota; kingdom Metazoa; phylum Arthropoda; class Insecta; order Diptera; family Chironomidae; genus Parochlus; species Parochlus steinenii. The sequence continues at coordinate 2,501,368 of JAXCIN010000047.1, read as the reverse complement.
GTCCTTCGTATTTGACCTAGAATGAAAATATTAATCATAAATTCTATTTTTTAGGAGAGAATTGCTACAAATATTTGAATTTGCAAGACGTGATGTTTTGCATAATGAAAATGCATAAAGGAATTCAAATTAAGTGAAATTAAATGTTTCGGTATTTATGTTAAAATATGTTATGACTCTGAAACAATATTTTACATCCTTTTTTGCATATATATTTCGTTCTACAAAAGTAAACTAATATTTGTTGTGTATAGGAAAAATTCAAGAAACATTAAACAATAAACATTTTTGTGAAATTAAATTTCACATAAAATATGGAATTCTCATAAAACATAAATCATAAAGAAAAGCCAAAAATGTATATAAAACTAAAAAGCCAAATAAAATAACTAAATTTATCATTTACCTCAATGCACCCTTTGTTATGTTGCTTGGGGCTCAAAAAAAACGTTCCATCGACCAATGGATAGCGATCGAACACCAGCATGGGCTCTTCACACAAGACGCAAGCCACTTTGCTCTTATGCTGTGCGGCCAGTGAAGAAAGGATGAACAAACGTGTTTCATCGTTGCCATGATTGCCTTCGTCTTCAATCTGTAAAAAAAATGAGCAAAAACAGCAAATTTAATATAAATTCCACAAATTTTAGCAATTGCAGGAAAACTACCGGGCGTCTGCATTTTTTAGCAAACCACCAGGCGGCTACATACAATGATACAAGAATTCCAGTATTAAAATTTCTCTATTATAAAATTATAGTGTTTTAGCATATTTTTTGTTGGGTGTAGTTTTAATGTTTGAAAGGTTGTAGATACTTGCATGGTAAGTCCCTGTGATGATTCAATATTCTAGTGCAATTAATATTTATTTTATGTATATTCCTTTGAGGTATAAATTGCAGGAATTCCTAGTACTTGATCGCAAAACTTTGAAACAATGGAAACAAACACGTATGCAGAAGCATATTGCATCGAATTGTTTCACAAACGTTATAAAGTCGTAAAAGATCTTTGTTGCTACTGCAAAAGTGGATAATTTTATGAATTTTATAATGAAAAAGACAAAACAACCAAACAATAGATGAAATAATTTTATTAAGATTTTATTTTTGCTGTTGTTCCAGTCGCAAATAATTGCACTTTTATTTTAAGGAAAAAATTCAAGCAGAGACAAAAACACAAAAAAGTGGATACTTTTATGACTTCTTAATTTTATTGAACTGCAAATTCGTTTTGGGTTCACCGAATCAACCGAAAAGTCGTGGCGTAGATGGCCTTTTTTTGCGTGCCAAAGTTATTTGATACAGAAACGAACAAAAGCTGTTATCAGATACTTCTGATCACTTAAAATATAACTGTCAGTGACGTAGTAACAATGTATTTTATTTCTCACAATTGGTGGATCAAATTATGTGAAAAATCAATAAAAATTGTCTGCGATTCTGCTGAGTACATTAAAATATTTTAAATAGACTATTTTATGTTTTATTTTATGCTTTTAATGCTCTTTATTTGGAACTACAATTATTTTACATAAAAAACTGTTCGCTTTTGTAGTTTATGACACTGCAGTGTTGCAGGACTGTAAAATTTTACGGTTTAACGATTCTTTATGCCAATTTGATTTGCCAGATATGCATTGAGGCGTCGTTTGAATTTTTAATATCATTAAAATATTAACCAAAGGGACTGTATAGAAAGGATGCATATCAGTCATCAATCATTAACCAACCAGTATTGAAATCTATCTTGTTGTAAAATAGATCAAACACCATATGAATTTTTACTGTTGAAGTCTTGAGGCTTGCTTGGTTAAATGATATGATGCCAAAATAATTAAGATTGATTCTATTGGAACTTTACCTCCTAAATGTTGTACGCGGTTTTTTAGAGTCATGCAAATTATGTCTCATATGTGCTGTTTTAAAAAATGTATGGCAAATATTTGAAAATTTGAAGTTTTAAAATTGATTGATGCAAAAATGATAGAACTGATGTAAAATGATTGATTGCAATATTGGAGCGCACCTTTTTATCAATCACTGCAGTAAATAAACTAATTGTAACTAAATGAAGTGAGTTCTCATGTTATTTCCAATTTTCTTTCAATTTTAAGTGAGAGTCTTATTTATTACTTCCCCAACCTGATTAAATTAAGGATAATTCTTCCGTTACATTTCACATTCAGCATTATTTTCACATTCAACAAAAAAAACTTAAATGATTTTCCTTATGCAAAAAAATGTTCTAGCAATATGTTAGAAAAGTAATTTTAACTGCTGGAATGGTTGGAGTGGGAAGTTTATGTGTCTGGCAATGTGGTCTATTTCTACTTTGGAGCTTTCCAAAGCATTGCAAAAACTTGGATCGTTGAAGCAGGAAAACTTTCACTTTATGCGAATACTTTTGCCAGCACGAAATGAATGAACAAAATTTTACAAAATGAATTGTAAAGAAGTGTAAGGGAAAATGGTGTTTTATGTTAGCATTTACGAGTTTCCTTATGGCGACCGACAAGAATAGCTAGAAAAACTTGTACTTTTGTTTTCAGCAAGTGCATTTCTTCCTTTTCTTGCTGCTTATGAGCGTCTTGTGAGTTGCTTTGGCTTTTATGTTGAGAACTCAAGAAAAGAAACGAAAAAGCACATCGGGGAAACGAATAACTTTTTCCGAATTTTTTGAATTAAAACTTTAAATGGTTTTTATTTGGTATTTTTATGTGAGAGTATTGAAAATGTGTTTAATATTAGAAACTGTAAGCAAAGAATTTCGTTAGATTCGTTAGACTTTTTTTTTGGTGAAATGAGGGAAATAAGAGGAAAACGTACAAAAAATAGAAGAAACTTTTCTTTGCAATTTCAAGCAAATTCAAATGAATTCATTTCAGGATTTTTAATGACTTTTCTTTGACTACAATTGTTTTTAATTAAATTTTATTGTAGCAGAACATATTATATTGAATCTTTCTTTGTGTTAAGTTTAATCATAACACATAATATATATTTTAATTAGGATTTTTAATTGCTGTAGATTTTTTTGGGTGTCAGACTGATTTTTTGTAAATAAATAAATTTCTGTAACTTTATTCTACAAAAACTCAGAATATTATATATTTTTAATCTTTTTCAATATCAAAAAAAGTCACCAGCTAAGATTATTCATGAAATTTAAAAACCAAAAGCAATTATCACTTTTGCACTTGATTAACTAAAGTAATTAAACGTAAGAAAATTAGCTTAATCCCTTTTGGCATCAAGTTTCATAACGTCACAATGTGTTCTTATCAAAATCGGCAATGAGCATAGCTGTAATAAATTATATTTTATTTTCACTGAATTTCCAACCATTTTCTAGCACTTTTTCTCAATAGAATGATCACAAATATAAAATACAGTATCTTCCATAAAACATAAAAATAATCTTCAATCGTTATTTTTTGCTCTCAAGACGCTAGAATTCTCAAATTGTGCAGACAAAAAAGTAAAAAGAACATTAAAAAAATTAAGTGATTATGTGATTTTTTATACGTTTTTAATTAAAAACACATTATAACGAGAAATCATGACAGAAAATCCGAGCAAATGAACTCGCAATAAAAATGAACACCCTAAAAATAGAAAATATATAAAATATATTTTCCCAGCGTTTTGGAGTGTTAGCTGAAAAAACAAAATAATACAGAAAATACCAGAAAATATGGAGAATTTGAAATGAGTGAGGAGATGAGATAACGTGTTATCTGTCTAGAAATAAAAGTAATTCGAGAATTCCTTAATAAGGTTTACCTTCCCAAATTTGTTAAAACGGATGTGACTGGAGTTAAAAATAGATTTGTTTCATTGCGAAGTCAAGTGGAAGCGACAATATGGTAATTAATGTAATTTTCTTTAAATTGGATTATATCTGTTTTTATACTTTTTTGCGTCATTTTTATTACTTTTATCATCTGTATCCATCCCAATCAGGCATACAAATAAAAATTAATAAACATGAAAAATATGTAAATTACACGTAAATTACGCAATTTAAGCCATCTAGGGACTTTACACAATCAAATTGTCAATAATAAAAGGCAATTCTTGTTATCGGAGAAATTTACATAAAATAAATTTTCATGCTATTATGTAATTTTTATTTGATTTCAAATTCTACATAATGCTGCGTAAAAATGCTACCATCAAAAAATGATTGGAAAAATCGTGAAAACAACATCAAGCCAATCTAAATTTAAATAAGCAGGTTAATTTGTATTTTGAAGCGTCTTGATGTTATTTCTTGATATTTTGAAGACTCCAGATTGTTATGGGTAGAAAATATCAGCATTTTTGAATTGAGCAAATTATATCTGGATATTGGCTGGATAAAATTTATTCATGAGGGTGAGTTTTTTTTCTTCTTGTTTAGATTTTCTGAAGAAAAAAAAATTAGCTGGTAATCATGGGTTTATGCAGGAATTAATTTATATTTGAAGTCAGTTATATAATGCTAGTTAGAAATCACAAGCTTTTTAGTTACAAATCAAACTTTTCCTGAAACATTTTTACTTCTCCGCAAAATTCGGAGAAGTATTGTTTTCTTCCCAGCATTTTCAGGGTTTTTTGACCTTATTTGATTTTTCCTGACTTCCCTGTACACAAATCTCAAAAATATCTCATATTTTTTTTGTCCGTATTGAGTTGAAGAAAATTCCTGTAAAAAAAAATCCGGAAAATATTGAACCCCCGACCCGTGAAATGCGAAAAACTAAGGGCCGTGTGCCTGGTGGTTCGGTGTGTTACTGTAAACGATCGATCTGAACTCCCACCGGACCGATTCCAAATTTTTTGATGCCAATCGACTTGGTATCTATTCCCATCGTGCACCTGATATTTTTGGTGATGATGACTCCACCGGTTAGGTCACCAGCACCACTTCCGTGACCCAAAGTCGGGTTTTCCATACAAAAAAAAACATTTTTTTTTGAAAAACTAGAGCTGTGTGTTTTTCAGAAAATGTTTGAGATTATGAGTTGAGGCGGGAAATGTATCGATGTTTGGTCCACTACCTGCTGGGAGTCATCTGGGGGTCATCTGGTGGTACCAGACAACTTTTTTTTGAAAAAGTCTTAGAATCTCATGATTCGTCCAGAAAATTATAAAAATCAAGTTTTTGGAGGATCAACCTGGTACCGCTTACTCTCAGCTCCAGAATTAGAGAACGCCTAGAGATACAACTTCGGTCTCTTCAGGAAAAATGTTTGGATTAATAAGTTCGGTCAAGAATTACATCGATGTTTGGTCCACTACCTACTGGGAGTCATCTGGGGGTCATCTGGTGGTACCAGACAACTTTTTTTTGAAAAAGTCTTAGAATCTCATGATTCGTCCAGAAAATTATAAAAATCAAGTTTTTGGAGGATCAACCTGGTACCGCTTACTCTCAGCTCCAGAATTAGAGAACGCCTAGAGATACAACTTCGGTCTCTTCAGGAAAAATGTTTGGATTAATAAGTTCGGTCAAGAATTACATCGATGTTTGGTCCACTACCTGCTGGGAGTCATCTGGGGGTCATCTGGTGGTACCAGACAACTTTTTTTTGAAAAAGTCTTAGAATCTCATGATTCGTCCAGAAAATTATAAAAATCAAGTTTTTGGAGGATCAACCTGGTACCGCTCGCTCTCAACTCAAGAACTCGAGAACGACTAGCGATAGCACTTCGGTCTCTTCAGAAAAAATGTTTGAAATTATAAGTTCTGTCAAGAATTGCATCGATGTTTATTCCGATTTTTATAACGACTAGAGATAGCACTTCGAAACAATTTTTAATGAAAACACCATTCCATACTAGCGGAGAAGTCCTGCTCAGCTCACAAGCTGCACAACTAGTTTTTATTTGCTTTTGATTCAAAATATATTTACCAGCTATCTCCAAAATTTGTTTAAGAAATCATAAAATAGATCTATGATCAAAGTCTATTGAAAAATCCCACGATTCGTTTTTAAAAATTCTGATATTTTCCAGCATATATAATTTATTTCAAAGCACAAACAAAATTCATTAATTCATTTAGCAATCATGTTCAATATCCAATTTCAATGAATTTTTTTGCATAAATGGGTTTACTATTTTCTAAATGAAAAAAATAAAATAAATATAAATTGGATTTCAGAAGACAGAATAAAATATCCGGGTCAACCAACTTTTGCACAAAAAGTAAATGGGAAAACTTTTAACGAAGGTTCTGAGACTGTATTTAGACAGTTAAAAAAATGGTGGTGGCCTTCGTCAACTTTTTTCGGGATTTAATCAGTTTTTAGTTTGTTGTTTGTAATCTTTTAGACATTATACAGCCATGAAACGTTAAAAAAAAATAAAAACTTTAATTGTAAAAGAACCCTTTAAAAATATATTTTTCACCAAAAATATACCTTAAAACAATAAAGAGTTGAGTAAAATATTTTGCATATTTTATGAAAATTTGAGTGTTAGGCAAAAACTCATTTTTAATGCACGTTTGAAAAAACACCGAATCTGATCAATATTTCATCAAATTTCCACATTTTAGAATTTCGTGCACAAACCCTCGCAAAATAAATTTTCAGTGGCACAATGCTACTTCCGCTTTAACTTTGTTTAAGGAAATATCGATCGGGCTGGCATAAAAGTTTTCACTGTCGAGGCCTAAGCTCTCGAAAAATGTTCATCGTGCCCGAGAGATAAGAGAACATGGTGAAACGAGCCGAAGTTTATTGTACTTGAGGAATAATACTCTACTATAGCTGGCTGAAAATGCTGAATTGCTGGGAATGTGGGTGGTAGGCTGACTTTGAACTTATGTATGTCTGACGCATCGCCGAGACTACGAACTTGAAAATTGTGAAAATGAGCACCACTACATAGGCAGAAAAATCAATGTCGTGCCTTGGAGAAGAGATTATGCTTTTATGTGTTTCAGAGTTCATGGGAAAACGTTTGGAGCTTTTTTTTGCTGGTGAAGACGAAGGTGGTTCAATCGTACGAGAGACTTGTGTTAAGCAGGATGTCTTGATGTTTTTTTTCTTATTAATCGTTTTATATATTTTTACGACTTTTTATAGATTGTTCAGACTTTTCCATTTAGAAGAAATACAGGGTAATCGATCACTAGAACATTATTTCAATCAAATTTAAATCTATTGCTTAACTTCTCAATTAATTTTATTTCACAGTAAACTAGGAATATTGTTTATATCTACAAGTGAACACCATTTAAGCAACATGACACCATAAATTATCTATTTTATGGCATGATTAATTTAAAACAATTTGTTCTACTATTTTTGCTCAAATGCTGAAATACTCTTGAAAATGCATTTTGTTCTGTTTCATGTATTCCAAGAGTATTAAATTAAGTATTAATAAATTTGTTTGAAATTTACGTCCAAAAATTATAAAATATCAAAACAGTGCAAAAGTAAAATAAAAAACTGAAAAATGAAAAAATGTGTGTTGAATGCTGATTATCAATAATTCACTGATGCAATTGGCAATTGCGCAAATGGGAGCGATGACCGTTCAAGGTACTTGTTTTATATCACAATTCTAATATGAATTTTTCAATTCGATTCTTTCGTGAATTTAGCTTCTAGATGCATTTATCTTTTATTTTTTACATTAAATGATTTTTTCATATTCTAAGCACTGGATTTTTTTTTTAAATAATAAGACAAGTTGCCAAGGACATTTTGCTGAGATAATAAATTAGAAAGGTTGTGAAGCATGCATGAAGTATTAAAGCGAACATTAAACGATATTTGCGCTACATTAAACAATAGCAAATACCATATTATGTATTATCTTCCAAAAACAATGGGTAGAAAATAAAATAGAGAATGCTCACTTCTTTTACTAATTTCGTGTCGCTTCAAATTTTGTGTGTGTTAAGTAAGTTCATTTTCTGTTTGATGGTCTCTATTTCTCTGGTCTTGAGCTACAGAAGTTGCACAATATTTGATATAATAAAGTTGACGATTGTTAATGATTGTTGGGTTGCTCTATTGAGTCTAATAGTTATTACATTAGGAAAAGCTGAATTGGTTGAAATTGCTGCAAATTACTATACATCTCTAATCTCTATATTGTCAACAATTTATCTAGCAAACATTGTATTTTATTATATTGAACTTCTGGAATTTCTTTTTAGAAGTTTCAGTTGATAAATTTATTAATATAAAACATAAATAAAATAGGAGAAGTCCTGAAGTTATTTTAAAGCATTCAATAATGACTAAAAGCAACTTTGTAAAAAACTTGTAAAGAGTTCTCGTAATTTATTTCACACATATGAGTATTGATCAAATAAAAAGAGAATCTACATAATTTATTGGATCGTTTAACCAAGTCTACTGGTTCTTATTACGCAGTATTGAAACATCTAAATATATCACGTGATCACACGAGATATCGGAAAAAGAATAAGTTAACTTGATAAAAACCTATTTACGATCTAAATATGTCGTATCAAAGTCTCTGAAAGAATTTTTCAAATTCTCAACATTCTTTTCGGAAGCCAAATTATTGGAAATTGTTTCCTTTTCCAACAGATTTGAGCCAATTTGCTCCATACTTATCCGTAAAGCAGAAAGAAAACATGAAATAATTATTTCGGTCTTTTGGAACAAACTTTTCCAAACCAACGGTATATCGAAAAAATCGAAGAAATTCGAAGAAAATCATCGAAATCATAAACTTTGTGTGTTTCAAACAGCAAAACCTCGTTTCACTAGAAAAAAAAGCAGAAATATACAAGTTTATTCTGATAAAATTCGGTGGGTGTTATTGACTGTTTTATTGATACTTATAATTTGTTTGCAATTTTTACGATTATTATTTGGTACAACAAACTTTTAAATGGAACATTTTAAATCATCGCTGAAATAACCATAAAATGTGTTTGAGAGTTTGCCAACGCTTTTAGTCAGTTTGGTGATGAATCGGGCCGGTAATTGCAAAAATATGAAAAATGCTGAAAAATATTTGAGAAATATGATGGAACAGATTTTCTTGTTTTTAAAAGATTTGCAATATTTAAGTAATTGAAATCTCTATCAGTTTTTATTTAAATAATGACAAAAAAATTATCAGCAAGGATTGTATTTTCAAAATTCCTTTTATAAACGTGTTTTTTAAAATTACTTATATGTCTGCTTTAATAGTACAGACAAAGTATTTGAGATTATTGAAAAATAAAAACCCCAAAAATTTAATAAGAAAAATCATTCTACAATAAATTAAGTCGGTTAAGTCATTAAAATAATTTTACAGCAATTTATGAATTTAAAATTGTGTTTTCTCAAAATATATCGCTTGCACTTTTTGCATTCCAATTTTCAGTTTTTGCATTCCACTTTCGATTTCACTCTCCATCTGTTTACAAAAATTCCGTAGATTTCGATGATTTTTAAGATTGTTGACTTTCATCACTTAATAGCTTGTAATATATAGGGTGATTCATGTTGTAATACAATAACACATGTTTTTAGTTTTTTAAAAGCATTTACGATTTTTTGAATATCGAGCAATTTCATAAATTGCGTTGATACTCGGTTGATACTTGAAATACCAGCAATATTTTAACTGCTTTAAAATATATAATAACGACTTGCACATTTTCTCACCGAAAAATCAATAAACAACAGAGTATTAATATTAGAATTTGCTTGAAATCTTTAAAAAACTTCTGTGAGCTTCGTGAAAAGAATACACAAATGTATTTTTGAGGCCTTTATTAATTATTAGTTTACTGATTTTTCTCATTATAAGTTTTAATTGCAAATGCACACCCATTTTTAAAATTTGAAATTTTTCAGCAGTGTAAAAACTTGCTAAAAACTTATTGAAATATTTATTTTCACATTTAACTTGACAGTTTAAAGAATTTGAATACATTATAATTAACACAAATATATCGCAAAAATACAGAAATGACAAGAAAAACTTTAAAACAAAACTCGAAAAGTTATTAGACAATTAAAGTGTTAAAATGTTCACTAGCTAACAAACTCTAAATTCTGGAATTTTCTGAACACACAGTGTATAACTAAACAGTACGAAAAGTTAAATTCAAAGTTGGTTAAACGTTCAAATGTTTAAACAATTTATTCTCGTTTAAAATTATAATCGCGTCATTTTTTAATGCAATTCACAATTCAAATAAATTATTTTATATGTATAAGTTTTTGCTGAGCTGTTTGAGCAGAATTGAGGTTAATAACTTTGGCTGATTTTAATGTTATAGCTCGGTTGAACATAGAGCACTGCAACTTTACAAAAAGCAACAATATGTTTATTGAATGTTAAGAGGCAAAACTTTTAACTTTAAATTGTTAAAGTTTTGTGAAGGCTTTACAGAAGACTTCCCTGTGATAAATTTCTTGAATTTATCATCTGAAAAAGTGAAAGTTTGCTAAATCTTATTTATTTGTATCATAAAAAGTCATTGAAAATGGAGACAACTATTTTATATGGAAAGAATTCCATTTATTAAATCAGAAAATTGGAACATCTATGTAATTTCTATATTTCCTGATAATAAATTGCGATGTATTCTGCATCATCAATCATCTGAATGTGCTATTACAATTTAAAGAGACGTTGTACAGCATCTGCCTCTTTTGTGTTCTTCACAACCTTAATAACCAGAACGTGCTGGCTTCTCTGACATTAATAGCTTCGTATATAAACTAGCTCTGAAACAATTTAATCATCTCGAGACGTAAGTGCACGCCAGACTGCAATCAATTAAGCTTGAACGGAAAATGGACCTGTAAAAGGCAACCCAAGTCTTAATTATCAATTAGTACAATTAACTAGAATAGCCACTATTTTGCTGGTTTCGTGTTTATGCTTTATGATTCTCTTAGCTATGTGCTGGTGTTTTAATTATTGAAGCAAAAGATGAAATATGTGAGTATTTTTGTAGAATAGTTGCAGCATTTCACCCAAAATCTAATCAATTAGGAATGTTTCAAATGTATCATTGTTTTCATTGTTAGCAATTTTGCAAGTATTGTTTAGTTTACCACATGATACACAATGTTGGAAAATCTGCATTGTGCATATTTGAACTTCCATGAATTCTCTTCATTTTATGAAGTTAAATATGAGTTAATTTGGAAATGCAAGAGAATGGAAACATTTGAAAAGTAAAATACCAGAACGAAGTAGAAATGTGTCCCTGATGATTGAGAACAAATTAAATAAAACAATATCTTACATTGTTTGCTCACATTCGAGATTGAGATGTTAAATAGGTAAGCATGTGGTATCAAAAACATTGTGCATTGTACATTGTACATTGTGTTGGGATTAAAACATTCATTATTATAATACATTATAATACATTATATTATGCATTCAAACAAAATACTTTTAGTAAGAACGAAATTTAGAAATGGAAAATATTATAACCTATTATTCATCATCGCATTTCAAATATAATTACTACACGCCGCCATTAAATCTGTACTAGATTTTAAATTATATTTTGATTAAAGATCCCTTCTAAAATAAATTACAAGAATAAATTTGATCTATAAATGTTGCCCTCAACGCCCACAGTAGAGCTACCATTGTGATTTTCATCATTCAACCAGATTTCACCCTTAATAAAACATTTTGGTGGCCATATTTCAAATGAAGGAAAAAAGCCCTTTTTCAATTTATTTTATGGATCAATACTTCAACATTCTCAAATTTAAAATAAACTGGTGAAAATGCTAGCAATAGCACAAATAACTTTCAATCATTTTGAAACAAGTCTTGTAAGGTTAGAAGTTAAAAGACGATTCTAATAAAAATGAGTGTTATGAGGTAATTTCAGAAAACTATCACATAAGATTATATCTTGATGTTGCAGCCACAATATTACAATATATTCATAATATCACAATATGCACAATATGCTCCAAACCCATTGTTCCACAGTTTTAGATATATTTCTAGTCAAATTTCCATAGAATTTTCAACCAGACAGATTTTTTCCTGCAGAATTGTGCACATGTTAATAAGAACGAAGATTTCTTTTGCACCATAAATCTTAGATTTTCCACTCGCTAGCGATAAAGAAAAATTATTACATCTATTTTATATTGGAGCGCAAAGCACTGCAAAAACTGACTGCAATATTTTATAAGTTATATTACATTTATTGCATAAAAATGAAAGTAATAAATATTTAAATATTATCCAGACGCAGAAAGGAGCAAAAAAGCGTAATGTTGAAATTATTCTGCAAAATACTACGAAGTGTATTTCAAAGTATTTCAAAAAGTATATCCAAGTGCCAAAGTATTCATACCGAGAAATATGATTTAAATTATTCTTATTCCTTGCATAAATGTTTTGCAAAACATATTCATGTGCTTTATCGTGTTTTATGAAAACTTCTCACTTTTCTCTTATTTTTCCACATACTTTCCAAGCTCCTTTTTTGCTACTTTGAATTTCATTGCTCCGAGTAATAATCATATTGTGTGATGTTACATATTGAAAATTTCCATCATTTATGGCTAGGAATCTTTGGCTGCATATGCGACAATGTAATCATATCAAAAATGCAAAAATATATTGTGACAGCAATATAAGTGAGGTTTTTGTGGGGTTATAGAAAACTGAGTTAAACAGAGAAAATAAAAAGTTTACAGTGTTTCTTCAAGTTTTTCAGGATATTGCATCAAATTGAGATAAAAAGTAAAGTAATATCTTTAACACTGATATGGTAGCTTTCAGTTATTGTCTTTCATGTTTTCAGTCAAAATACTTCAAGTATTCTTGGCTTCAATGTGTGCATCTACAATTAATGAAACATTGTAAAATAATTTTTTGCAAATAGCACATTAAAAATAACATTCCATTAATATTCTTACTCAATGAACTCGGCAATAAAAATACTTTCCCTTCGCTATGAAGAATATCCTTGCAAACATCAAAAACTCTAAAGCTCAGACAGCAATGTATATTTAATATCCTGCTAAAGCTCCGCAATATCCAAAAATCCAAAAACCACCACGGAATGTTCAAAAGTAATAAATCTCACAATGTCTGAAATTAGGAAAGAACTTATGGCCAGCAGCATTCGCAATTTTGTATCGCTTGAGAACGCTCACATAAAATCAAGGAAAATGGCTTTTTTGTGTCTCAAAGCAATTTCAGTAATTTAATGGCTATATTTAGAATTGCTTCGTATTTTAAGAATTTAAGTTGAATGCTTTAATTCTAGGTTAGTTGAGTTATTGGAAGTAATCCTTTAATAAAAGTCAACACATTTGAAAACCCTTCTAGGAAGATAACTAATGTAAACTTCAATTAATATTTAATATTCAAAATTCTAAGAAGAACTTGAGGATATACATTCTTGTCAAAACACAAAAGCTTTTAACGATGATGAATATTTTTCGACAATGAACTTTCTCCAATATCAGCTTGCATTTCCATAATATTGTGTCTAAAACTAAACAAAACACAAGAACTTCGAGGAAATCTTGAAACTTGAGATATTCAAAATTTCTTGCAAAACTGGCAAAATCGAGAAAATAAGGAAATTTTTGATGTTTTAAGTGCATAAACTGAAAAAGCTAACGCAAACTGAATTAAACATGAAGTTGATGTCATTCTCTTTGAGCATTTTATAATCCAAAATGTACTCAGCATAAAGTTTATCTAACTATAAATTTACAGCAAAAATTTATGTATAATTAAATTAGATGAAAATTTGAAAGAACTTTGAACTTGCTTTCAATTTACAAATTCTTATTTATTCCTTCAAGAAAGCGTCAAAAAGCTTGTTCACGGATTTACATCTTAGTTAGCAAGTTTCAGGATCTTTATTTACCAGCCATCCAAACAAACTCTAAAGTGCAAGGTTTATTTAATTTATCGCGCAAACTGACTGCCACTTTCTGAACACCACTTTACCATCCAAACAAGCAAAGCAAGGAAAAGAGCATGAAAAACATGAAAATACGAAATAATCGTAAAAAAGTTTTTGGCAGTCTCAAAATTTCTGAAAAACAACAAAAACTTCAAAAGTTGAACAGAAGATTTATTCACTTTTTGATGGATATTTCAAAGATTTCAACAACAGCATTAAAGCTCGTCCCGACGGTCATCACGTTCATCTCTTGTTTAAAACATTGCGATTATGATGATAATATAATTTTGATTGAAATCTCGAAATCACTGAATTTTTACAGAATTCTGTTAAAATCTGTGAGATTCTGATGAAATATGGCGAAACAGAAAAATGAAATGTGAAAGTTTCTGTCAGAAAAACAAACAGATTTTTTCAGCGTCTGCATTCACGTTTTTATACATTTTCATGTTTTTAATGTTGCCAAAATAAGTTTTTATTAGTGTCACCTAGAATGACAACAGTCAACAATAGAATGGCAAAGTTTTTTGATATTTTGTTACAATCAAATTTATTCTGAAGAGTTTTATTAACTGAATTTATTAACTCACATTCTGGTCTAAATTAAAGCAAATCAACAGCAGGTAAAAAATCCAGCCGCCTTAAAATCAATTTAAGAAACAAAATCATAATTCCCTGTCAAGCAGATACAAAAGTACAATAAATACATCATCTAACATGCTAATTAAACGTCGCATGAGTTATTCTCTAAGAGCATTAAGTAGGATAAACTCGACAAATGGAAAACATTGCATCAGGAACACAAGTAAAAATCATAATCCTATTACGAGTTTGTTTGCCATTTTGTTTTATCGTAGCTGGTGGCAAAATTTAGTCCCTCGTATACTCACAAAAGTTTTGATACATAAAAACATTAATCTTTAGAGGAAACTTTCCTTCCAAATACACTGAAATCCCAAAAATCCAGAATATCCCAAAAATTTTCAAAACTCCCCAAAACACTCAACAAAATACCAGCAACCCATTCCTGCTACATTGTTCATAAAAGTAAAAGTAAATTTTCATTGTTCTGGTATTATGTGGGAAAATTGGGAAAAAGGAAAATCGTGCCGCATGTATTGCCACAAATAATCAACGAAAATTTCTACAAAATGGCAGAAATTCCCGATTTTTGTTTGGAATTGTCATGACAACTGCTCACTAGGAACAACGTAAATTTGCACAATTTGTTCCCGAATAATTTGAATATTGCCAAACATTGTTAAAAATTCGCTATGTTGCTGGCAAAACGAAAAAGGGTTAAATTTGATTGAATCATAAAAACCGTTTTGGGGTTGTATACCATCCTGGAATAATAATACTTGAAATATTTACTACTACTCCAGAAATTTAGTGATGATGAAAATTATTGTGCAAAAAAACTGAAAACATAATTAAATTATTATTCTGATTTGCAAAATTAAAATGAGAATGAATGGCATCAAAAGCATTAAAAGCATTGAAATCATAAAAAAGCTGGATGATTCATAAAAAGTAACACGGGAAGAAAAATAAAAAAATCATCTCTTTGTGCGAATTTCATAATATTCCAGATATTTCTATATTTGATGGGTTGGCAATAGCAAGGACTATAGGAGGCAGCGAAAAAAAAACGCAATGCGTAAAAATGAAAGCCAACAAAAAACTCCACCCTCCTTTATTTCTGGATAGATATTCAGGAACAGAGAAAATACTGGGATACGGACAAAAGAGGACCGTCGAATATCGTTTCTTCTTCTTTGCTGTATACGTCCCCATTTGGTTTTTTCATTTTCGTCCTGAAAATAAATTGTGTGCAGGCTTTCAGGGTCATTGGTGAAATATCCTGGAATAAAATATATAGGCGTGGTTTCTTTTCCTCAGAGTTTTGCTTCGTATTCTACGCACTTTCGGCTTACATTTGGATGAAAAAGTGAGTTTAGTGAAATTAGAAGCTTGGAGGGATCTTTATTAGATTTTTTCTTATTAGATTTCTTGTTTGCTTTGAGGGGTTTTTCTGGTATATTTAATGTTGTAAAATGCGTATTTTCGTTCATTTTGCACAACATAGCAATATTCAAATAAATGCTAAATTTCTGCAGAAAAAATGGTTGTTGAATATTTGAATAGCCCTCAAAATGTTAAGATAGCAAAAAATCGCATCTGTCCTAGAAATCTACAAAACTCGACTAAACTACCTTAATTTTGGCAACAACAGTAAAAAGTGTATTGTAATATTTATTTGTGGAATGACCAGTTGCTTAAATAAGGATAAATTATGATTTTTATAACAATAAATAGATAAATAGGAGAGCAAAAAATTTTCATTTGAATTTTGAATACAATAATTGTTTGAAATTAAAGGACAAACTTTTGAGCGTAATTGCCAGATACATGATTAAAATATATTTTGCATATGAAAAACGTTTTTTTTAATGTTACTGACACATTTCACCATTCATTCTACTACAAATAGCAGAAAAAAATAACAAAACCTTAGAAAAATAAATTAAACTAAAATTTCAAATAAAAGAATAACAACCCGTAAAAATTTAAATAAATGAATTGAATAGAACAGCAAAACTATCCCAAATAAATTGTTATTTTAATTTGTGAGGCTATAAACTCAGCACACAAAACTGAGTCGCAAAAATGCTAAAAAAGGATTTGCGTCAACGGGAATTCAATTAATTCATCAAATAAAAGACCTTATTAAACCCCGTTAAACTGTGCACAAAAGAAATGAGTAAAATTTCTAAAAGTTATATAGTTTTCTTAAGAATACGCTGCGAAATGATTTGCGACGTATTTCATAAAAAGTGCGAAAGGGGAAGTTTCTAGAATATTTGAAGAATATTGACGAATCACTAAAGGTGAAAGTACTAATGGGTACAGTAATCGATAAATGACGTCTTATAAAAATGATTCTTTGTTCGCTGTTTCTAATTTGTTTTGTCCATGATTTTCGTGTATTTTCTAAGACGTCATAACTTTTTACATTTTATCTCATACTTAACAGAAGAGTCTTCAATTTTACTACCAAAGATTAATTTTAAAAACGCGCAAAATATTAAGAAAATTGGATTAATATATCTAGAGTTATAAAAAAATAATAAAGTAGCATCAAGACTACTGCAAAAACTTCAACCATGAAATTGATGCCATTCACAACAATGCTTTAACGAAACATATCATTTGCTGTCAAACAAAAACTTTATCCCATATCTGAGATTTTAAGCATTCAAATGTTGGTCATAACTTTCCCATCAACAAAAGGCGCTTTCTGAAAATCTGCACAAAAAAGTGAAATACCAGAAAAGAAGAAAAAAGCGAAACCATATCCAAATATAAAAAATTTCCAAGGTGAGCTGACAGAATGAAATATAAATGTGGAAAATTAACAAATGTCGAGTTTGCAAAGAACAATGCAATATTTTCAGTATATTTGTTATTTGCTAGTCCTCCTCCCAGCTCTTAGCTAGCGGATATTCACGTCACCATCCAACTCATGTACTCATATCAGCATATTCATATAATTTCTTTTGTGCACAACAGAAATATAATTATTTTAATTTTAATTTGAATGGCAAAAACGACTCTGCTTCAATGCTATGCGTCCACACATCATCTCTTGCAACTCAGCAACTGGGAGACAATAAAATTAACATTTTCTTGTGTCATAAATTTGCTTTGAACAATTACTTAATAAACAAAAGCACACAAAATATAAATTAAATAAATTAAAAGCAGTCTTTGCGCTGTCTTCTTGTTCTTAAAGCCACCAAAATTCAATAAAAACGATACAATGACTCCTTTGTTGGTGCCTTTTCTCTATTTGGTCAAACCGGTTGGCCAATTTGAATGACAATGGGTATGGTGTATTTTGATATTCGACAATACACCGAAATATTAGAAACACGGGTTTAACCAATTTCACCAAAAAAAAGGAAAAAAGGTTACCTTCATCTCAAATTAATCTTTAAGATTTTTCTTGACACATGAACTCGGGTATCTGGACCATTTGAGATTTTACATAGGGATGCAACCCTAATTATTAAGACTTTAACCCTTTCTGCTTTGGATTTCAATTTATGTCTTTTATGATATTTTTTGTGCACGGCATAAGAGAACATGCACTACATATCATTAATAGATCATATTTATATCCTTTGAAGATAAAAAGCGCGAAAGCGCGTAATGTTTTATTTGTAATACAACAAACAATAAAAGGGTCCATTCAGTGAATCAGTAGCATTCATTTTCTTTCTTAAGAATAACCGAGTAACCAAATAACCAAAAAACCAGAGAACAATGCAACAATGCGTGAATTCGTGAATTGAAGAAAAGACAAACATTAAAAGAAATAAATAAACTATAAAACCAAATGAGAAAAAATTGTTTTATTATGTAAGTTCTCTTTAAATCTTTAATTAAACCATAGATACAAAAAAACAGACAAGAAAATCCATTGAAATTATGAAATCTGGACAAAAAACAGACAAAAATAGTTCATTAGATTTTTTACTGGTTTTCTAAGATTTGTAGATTTCCCGATATTTAGATTTTTTTTCTTCTAAATATTCTTGTTTTGCAAGGGAACAACATAGCTTGAGAAAATTATAAAAGGAAGTGAGGAAAAAATTGTTTTGATAGATTTGAATGCTGAAATTTACAATTCTAATTTTTGGATTCAGTCACAATCAAAACAAATGGAAAAGTTAAGAAGATATTTTCCTTGAATAATTAATATACTTTTTGAAAGATTGAGGGCTTTTGAATTTTTATGTAAAAATTTGAAATATTTAAAGGTACTTTATTATTTATTATAAATTTATCACAATTGTGAATGAGCCAAAAATAAGTCCTAAAACTTGGAACGCATTCTTAACAGCAAATCCAGAAATAAACCATAATACATTTTTCGTCATTTTGCTCACAAAGTGCTGCAAATTGGATTCAATTACGGCTGCAACTTAACACCCATTTAAAAGTCTTGTTAACCGAAATTGCACTTTAATTATTAATAAATCTTCAGAAACTCGCTACGAGAAGAAATATAATAAATGCAGGCACCAAAATACGAAGAAACTGAGTTAATTTAACGAGAACTGAAGAAAACACAAGAAACACAGAAGCGAAGTTGTGCACAAATTACCATCATTATGCTCAGCAATTTAATATATGACTTATAAATTAGGTTTTTTGTTTCTTGCTGCTTAAAGACTAAGAGTTTTCACCGAGGAGTTCTGTTACAATTTTGTTACACATGATTATAAGGATGAAGTCATGGAACAAGTGTGCAAGAAGTGCCAGGCGATAACCGATGGCTGTGGGTGTCTGAAACTTTACCGAGGTTGAATTAATGGTTAGAACCGTTATTCATGGCAACCACACACTTAAACACTCAGCGAAACAATAATTGTTACCCAAATTGACTCTATCTTAATGGTACCTTGGTTTTGTCTTGGAAATGGGATTAGTTAGACATATAATTAATTGTCAGTGCTGGTTTATATGAACATTCGAGCAATATAAAATCGTTTTTCTTTAGTTAGGAATATAAACATAAAGTTTATTTCATATACAATTTAAGTTGCAATTTCAATCTTACATTTCATCCCCCAAACTAAAAAAAAACATCCTTAATTCAACCACCTTTATCTGCTTCATTTCGCGATTTCCACAATATTCAAAAAATATTTTTCTTTCCTCTTCAACTAAACTTTTCGCCTCAAATGATGCTCATGGGTTTCATTTTATATTTCACTTTTAATATGCTTTGCTATTTAATCTGAGAAGCTGAGAAACTTTTTTGGCTGAAAGTTGGCTCGTTTAGCTATTTCGCCGATTTAATGTGCACATAAAGCTTCACCGGGCGTGACGTTATCAAACAATTGTGCACAGTGCACTCCTACATAATAAGATGTTTGAAGGAGCACATTATAAGCGGAATTATTATCGCTTTCCTGGGTTTACTTGATTTATAATTATGTTCGTAATATTTATTTTTGAATGTAATTATAGGATGTTTTTCTCTAATATTTGAAAAATTAAAATTTTTCCTACTTTTCTATGATTATAGTATAATTTAGATTTTTGGCTTTTCTCAGAATTCATCTTAGCAAAAATCAACCATCTTTTGTTAATCCGATTGATCACATTCATAGCAATTGGAATCACTTTGCGCAACAAATTATAAAGTTTAAATAAATACAATTGTAGTTAATGTGCAACTTTTTTCAATCTGAATTATGTAATAATTCTGTAATTCTGTAAGTGACAGAAAAATTGCAAACACGCATAACAGGAAAAATATGAAGTATTTTTTTTTGAGTATCTATAACAACTCTCAATGTTACTAGAACGTAATATGATTAACACATGTATTTCAAAAATGAGAAAAAATTGTATAAAATTGTGTGGTAAGACTACCAAAAATTTATTCATTTGAAAGCAAAGTCTATGTCTCTGTCATGAGATTCTCTATAATTCCCTGAAACGGATTCTTCATTAATCATTGCTCCATTACTGTGGAAAATTGGCCCCATACACTGATTAATTTGCTAATGAAATGAAAAATCTTCACACTCGCATAAACATCCATGAGCGAAAACCCACTCTGATGTAATAAATGTAAATAAATGAAATGAACGTAATAAATGGAAATTCATGAAGTACATAACATAAATAAAGCGGTGGCTGAAGTGAATGTCCTCTAAATTTTATAATACAATAAAAAATTTCCTCTCTCATGCTCAAATGATACCATGTTATCATAGTATCTGTTTGTCTGTAATATTGGGTAATATGCTTAAATAGGCCTTATGTACAAAAAAGGCTGTACACAGGAAGATTATAGCTGTCTGGCCGACTGAAATATCTGAAACTGTCTCACAAAAAAACTGAAGCACTGAAAAAGCAATACGGATATTTGAGAGGATATACGAGAATTTTCCATGAAAATTCTTGGAAAAGAGCAAAATACTAAAAAAACGTTATCTATACGAGATTGCGAGTTTTTGACTTATTCTGCTAACCGTGCAATAAAATCGTCCTTTTTCTTTTAAAAAACTTTTAGCATATTTCAGCTTCAATATTCAAATATCCCAAATATATATTCAAATATTGTTGCCCGTAAAAAGTATTATTCTTAATTCATAATAAACTTTAATATCCCCAGTCTTACAGAATTGTAGTCCTGTTTAAATTATACATGTAAATATTGTAGTAACGTTGAATAAGTCGAATAAGGTTAAACTTCTGAACAAATGTTCTGTTCAAGAGAATGCTGAGCAAAAAGGACGAATATCATTTTTTCTTTTTTTTTTGCATGCCACAAAAATTTCGCAAATAAATTTTCCTGAGCCAAAAAACAGAGAAAAGGAAAGTTTTTATTTTTTTGGGTTTTGGCCATGAAGCTTGTCGACACAAAGAAATTGAGGAATGAAGAATCTATTTGTTGATAATTTTTATGTCTTTATATTTCAAAATGAAAGAGAAAAAAGTTTTACCGTCAGCCCATAAATAAGGATAACTTATCGCGTTTATCATTTTTGAAATGTCTTTGAAAAGTCTCACAATTATAATTGAATATAAATTATTCATATTCTTTTATTCCTCGATTTTCTTTAGAATTTCTTAGATTGGTTGAATTGTTGGTAATTTTGTTGGTAAGTAAAAAATTAGTAGAACGGAATTTATTTTGATAATTACGATTTATTTCTTTCTTTATTAGCGGGACATTTGGATTTGTTTTATGACTGGGAACTAAATCATAATTAATTCTCTCCAGTTTGTATTTTTTACAAAGACGCACTTGTAGCTTTATGTGAAAACTTAAAATTGAGAGTGAACCCTTTTAAAGAACATTTAAAAAATTTATGATTAAATTTGGTTAATATTAAAGCAATGAGACTAGCTATTAAAGGAGTTAGAGCGATTTGAAAGGACATCTACCTCTTTTTAATTTTATGGATTTTCTCCACTGTCCTTCGTCTTTCGAACAAATTATCTCATAAAATATAATTTAATAACTTCGTCCAATATTTTAAAATACTCTGAAATTACTGTAAAATATTTGCAGAAAGCAGAAGCGATCTAATTAAAATGAAATATTCATGCTTTATGAATTTTCAAAACATTGTATAATTTAATTTAATTCATTAAAAAAGACGTATATTTAAATAAATAATTAATAAATATTCAGCAAGACTTCCATGCTATGAGCAAAATAATGTAAAGCAACGGTCTGCCTTAATCCTTTATGATACTTATTATTACTTCTGAACATTAAAAAGCATCTTTCCTCCTTTATCCCAGCAAATTTGTGCAGAAAAGGGACATTTCACATTTATCAATTTTTTATACAGCTCTAATAAAATTTTAATTTCATGTGGCTATTAAATTATGCGAACATTAATATTAGATTGTCTAGAGACACTTCCATCCCATTTCTCATAAAGCTCATAAAATATTAATAGAATTAATATTTTTCGGTGATGTCGAAAATTCCCAGAGAATTTGGTGCTTTTGGTCTTGTGCATTTAACGCCAAGAACTCATATATTGTCTCTTTATCGCTATTACTGTACATTTCTGGATTTGACAAAAATATTTTATATTTGGTAACTCAATACTTGCAAAAAAAAACTTGTTTTTAAAATTTGCAGTTCTAGAACACAGTCGACGAATTACAGAAAGGATATCAATTTACTGTGTGATGCTCTTATAGCGTGATATTTTTGTTAATACTGTGCGAGTGCTGGGATGTATGACAGAAAAATGTCATAGCTATTAAAAAGGGGTAAACGCACCCTTTATCGTCGTTTGAAAGGAAACTATAAATATCTTTGCAGTTTAATTGTTATATAATCCGCCGTTTAATATTTACGGTTTTTAAAGTTTTTTTAGGAAACGTATAGCATATCTAGTTTTTTATTTAAAACATACTTTGGTTGACGATCAATTTTATAATTAAGAAATTTTAAATACTTAACGATTCGGGTTTATGATTTGTTGTTTATTTTAATGGGACATACCTGAAAAGAAAAAAAGAGATTTAAATTAGTTTAATTTATCAGACAATTCATTAGATTTGAATATTCTTAATGTCCTTGTTTATAAATGTTCCATAAAATTGCAACAACTAGTCTTAACAAAATGTTTACTAGTTTTGTCGCTTTGTCAACATTTATAGTTTTCTGTCCTGATCCTTCCAAAACCTTTTGTAATATTTGCAGCTTTATTATAGCTTAATTACAGTTTTGCATGCTTTCGCTGTATCAACTTAAAGCTCAACTGGTATTTTAGTTATTTTCCAACAATTTCTAAGAACTTGAAATTTCCCTTGTAATTAATTTATATAAGATCCGAAAATAAATAAGACTTTACTTTCAAGCTACAATAATTTACAATTTAAATTCTGTAGATAAGTTTTTATCTATGAAACAGTTATTTATATTGTTTGAATACATTTTTTGCAGGATAAAATGTGCAAAAGCGCCCTTAAGGGGTTGTGCATGTCCTGGCATTTCTTGTAAATCAGTTTCTTTCATTGTATTTCAGTTAAATAGAGATTTTGTTATGTAATCATAACGTTATACATGGTTTTACATAAACTACCCCTGAAACTGATAATAAATAAATATTATACAGAGTTATTTCTTTGAGCACCTACAGCACTGTAAATGTACCTAGACAAGAAAAACAGAATACTGTTTAAAAATTTAACAGAAAAAGTTTATTGACGAACGTGACCATTCTTCATCCAATTTATATTTTGTAAGCAAATATCTACGAAAAAGCAATATTACACCGTCTGTGTATCTATGCCAAGAAATTGTGCCATAATTTTAGTGTTGAACTTGTATAATATATATTACTTGTCCATACTCCGTAATGAGAAAAACTTCGGCTGGGTGAGTCGGTATGCTTAATGCTTATTGACTACGTTGCCCAAAGCGTGTCTTGTATTTTTTCTGCAACAATTTAATTCCATTTTATTACAAATTACACGACCATAAATCATTTTATCTGGGGATGTTGTTTGGCAGAGTTTTTGTGTGATAAATTTTTCTATTAAATTTCATTTTGCTTCAATTTATGAAATATTTTCCTCATCCTTGAAACCATCTCTTTTTCTTGCACCACCGCTTTTTTGCGGGATTGTAAAATAGATAAATTATTGTTATCTTGAATGCGATGAATGTTGAGAATGGTGGGAATTTAGTGAATGCCATAAATACGATGTTTATTTAAGAAGCGGCGAGCTAGAACATTTATTAAGATGCTATTTTATTATTTTTCGATGTGACGTAGATAATTTTTGGTGTTTTGTGTCAGACATTTAGGTTCATGTAAAAATTAAATTACGAGGAAAGAGACGATAAGGAAAGCGCAAATAATTATGTTATTAACGCATCAATAATGTATGCTTTAAGGTGATCTTTATCTTGTACCACAAATTGGTTAAAGGTCGTTTGCCTTGAAAAGCTGGGAGCCCTTGAACGCTTTAAGTGTTTGAGAGCTTTTAAAGCTTAAAGGGCTTTCAAAGCATTGAAAGGTGATGGGGAGGAAGCTGTTTCGTTAAAAACATTTTGTATCATTGAATGGAAGAAAAATTTCTAAAATTGGCTACTTGTCAAAAATAAAGATAAGTGTATGAATATTTCAAGTTTTTGGATTTATTCTTCTTAAAAACATTAGATTTATTAATTTAGAGTATTTCTGGGGTCTTACAAACATTGCTTGGTTTAAAAAATTAAATTTGATTCTTTAGAAAATATACGAAAGTGATAAGTTTTTAACAGTGTTTCAGCAATAAATTCTCCAAATACTTGACTGAATATATTTGCTTAGCGCCTTTGCATAAGAAATTGAACAAAGTGAAAATAATATTTCATTATCTTTTGTCGATTTTTTTGCCGTCTCCTTCGTTATATAATTCTTTCAAATAACATTTATTGTCTGGAAACTTCTGAGTAAGTCAGAGCTTTTGAGAAATCTTTTCCTAATACTAAATGTCTGAATACTGAGTACACACGAATATTTTAATGAATTTATACCGACAAACTTAGAGTCTTTACACACATTTTTGCAATATTCTCATTATTTAACGAAACCCAAAACCATTTCCCAACAATTTCCAACAATTGCTCAGCATTTTTCAACAAATTTCCAACAAAAGTTTTTAATTTACGTAATTTAAATTCCTCTAAGCACTTTATCATCTTAACTTCTTTTTTTCTTCATTTTTCTGAGCTTTTTGTGATAAATTTGGATGATGTATTTGCCTTTATTTCTTTATGGCAAGGAACCGTATGGCTATGATATATCTGTTATTTCACTTTTATACGGGTTCAAGTGCGTCTGGGATATCCAGCTGTAAAGGATATTTGGTATCACTAAGACACTCTAAAATAATGTAATTTTTGCAGTATAGTTTGAAACGAAGGCAAGTGTTTACTTATTGTCTTGATACATATTATAAAAGCTTATAGATGCTTATTTATTTCAACTACTTCATAGAATTTCCAATTTATAAACGAATACAATAATCTTTAACCTCCACATTTTCCATAAGAACACCCTCGTTGAAATAACAAATTTAAACAATTCCTTCCTAAAATTTCGAAAACTCCAAATTTGAAATGTACAAAGTGAAAAAATTTAAAAAAAATTTCATAAAAATGAACAAAAAAAGGTTTAAGCTTCCGACTTTCTCTTGAATCGTATCTATTTGTATATTTGATGAACCTAACTTTTTGTGAATATCAAATTTTCTCAAATTTCAAATCTAAATTAGTTTATGTTTGATTTCTCTGATTTTCACACTCCCGAGTAATCTTGACTGTTCGGTGTTTACTCAAACTTTTCTCTTGGAATTCATGGAAAATATGGGGAAATTGTGGAAAAATGGAATTATGGAAAAACATGGAAAATTTCTCTTTGACTGATAAGAAGAGAATTTCCTCATTTTCCTTTGTTGTGCGTGCGTTTTGTTCGGTGAAAGTGCGTTCGGTTTTTCTTCACCGTTTTTATGGGCCTACAAACATGCTCAATACTTGCGTAACTGCTGCAAGGGTAGACAGCCGTTCTTTCACCCACAATATCAGAACAAATTTTTCGCAGCCGCCCGTTGACCTTGCCCTTGACTCTTGCAAAATTACTGCTGGTGCGTGTGTCTTGGTTTATTGTGCGTAGACATCGTTTTTCACCATAAAAAGTACATAACATAAAGAAATACATGGCAGGCTGGGAATTTGGTGTGTTTTTTGTGATTTCTGTTGTCTTTGGTGTGTTGAGATTTGGAATTGTAATTGAGTTTATACTGACGTAAGTGTATTTTTATCTAACATTTTTTTGGTGGATCTTGATATGTTTGGTAGAGTGTTTTGTTGCATTTTAAATTTGTGTTATTTTTTCTAGTATAAATAGCAGACATAAATGCTGTTAATTTTTCTGCCAACGTTTTAGCCAATTCACTCAATGTTTCTGTATTTTATGGCTTTCCATTGTATTCCATACTTCTTAGAATTAAAAGAAACTTAAAGGGATTTCAATTATTTTCCATGTTTTGGGTTATTTACATGTTTTGTGAATTTTTTGGGTTTTGCGTAATAAAGAATTGAAAATTAAATTAAGAATATTAGTAAAAATAGCAAAAACATGACGAGCGCTTGTTGTGAGCTCGAACAATTTGGTATTTATTTACGAGTTTAGGGTTTTTGCCAGATTTCTGGGTATTTTGAACAGAACGAACATTAATTTGTCTGCATAATTAAATTTGCGGTAGATCAAACATACATTTTTATGTTTTTGATTTTTATATTTTCATGTTTTTATGCGAAACGTGACATTCTTTTTTGGTTACATTTGGTTATTGTTATATTTAGTTTCACCATGCTCTTCAATGGCTGATTATATACCCTTATTGTATCCAAAAATGATTGAATTTGCTTTCCCCAGCAGCCATGACAACATTGTGAACTAAACTCCATAAAATTTTCCGTTCCACATACCAAGCATAAAACTTAAGCTCACTAACTACAACCATTTTTCAACAAACTGCACATTTAAACCCATAAAATTGTATTAAAAATCAATTCGATGATAGCACAGAATGGGAAAATTTCCTAAAATACTGTAAAATGATATAAAAAATAAAAAAAATAGTAAAAAATGAACTTGTTACGATGCTCAAATTATCATAAAAAGCTATAAAATGCGATAAAATTGGATATTTTTCAGCAGTTTGCTGAAGCATTTTTTACATGCTGGATTTTTCAGTGCTTTTATGGACCCATAAAATTAAGCTTAAGATGGCATTTAAGGAACTTTTTGTCGACAAATAAAATTAAGGATAAATGGCGATTGAAATTCAAGGACGATTTGAATAAGCTGCAGTTTTATGAATGCAAAGAATTTAAATTTCCATGAGACAAAGCTCTAACAAAGGATATAATTGAGTTAAGGATTCATAGATTGGTGAAATCAAGGATTGTATTTCAAAAGAACTTTAAAATTTCTTTTTTTACAAACGCTGATGATATTCAAAAAACAATTTGTTAGGATTTTTGTTTCTTTCATCCATTATTTTGTTTTCAGTGCTTGAGCCATTTTTCTATTGATGTTTTCAATGATACCATTTCAATTATCCTATTCCAAACTTTTCTATTCTATCAGCATTTTTTATGTTTTCCCCAGCATTTTCAAATTGTCAATTTCTTCTCGTTTTTTGCTGCAAACTTACTGCAGGCAAAAACAACAACACCCTACAACAATCATACAGATTTCTGGGTGTTTAACGTAAAAAAGTTATCAAGTTGACAAACAAAACAACGAAGGAGAGCATTATAGCTACACTGACAGAAATGGGTCGTTAATTCCATGACGCAAAGTAGTGTATATAGCGCTAAGACGCAATAGTCTTGGGATTAACGACGCATTGGGTCTTAAGAGGAACTACGCAAAACCACTATGGGTGGTAGTTAGTAGTTTGGCGAACTACGCATTTTGCTGAAATTTTCAGGAATCTTGGGTGGTACATTAAACTACCCATTTTGGGTCGTTCCTGAAACGACTTCGGGTCATGGGATTAACAACTTTGCGTCATGGGAGGAACGACCCCGGGTCATGGGATTAACCACTTTTGAAAAAAGAAAAACTCGGAAAATTCGGAAAATTTTCACAAAAAATGCAAAAAAGAAACATTTTTCATGTCAATTTTCAACTTTTTTACTATTTCCGCAATTTTGATTTTTTGGTGTCAGGACTTGGTTTCGAACCTCTTACTTTTCTGTGATGTGATTTATGATGTATATTTTTCCGCGCGCCTTTACCGATTCTGCTGTTGAGACTTGTACGAGAGGGGTTGTTAAATATGTACTTATACCAAAAAGTCTTTTTTTGCGGAAATATGCAATTTTAATTCAAGTTTCATTGAGTTTGACGAACTTGTGACTTACGATTGATTAAAAATATTGTGGAAATCATGATTGACTAAAAATGTAAGTCTAAAATAATTCAAAAAGATGCAAAAAGACTCATATTGAATCAAAATTATAACAATTGACTTAAATTTGCTGAATTATAATAAAATATACTAAATCGACTAAATCGGCTGATCAGCAAGATTTTAATTTTTGAGAGTATATTTGATGATAAAATTTACACGTCAAAAACATTTATTATCCATTTATTGTCAATTTCTTCCTAACTTTGTGGTTGATTGGGTATTTTTTGGTTCAAAAAGATTCAAAAGGATTAAAATTTACAAATTTTTTTTGAATTCCAAAAATCTCAAATTTATCAAATCATTCGTTTAACAACTAAAAAAAAGGTTGAAAAAACTGTACTCTCAATTATTCCACATTTTTTCAATTAAATACTCAAAAAATAAAATAATTATGAATCTGTATGAGCATGAATCTGTATGAATATTACCTTTAAAAAAGATTTTAGTTCTTCAATTAAATTTAGTTCAATTTATTATTAAAAAAATATAATGTCAATGTTTTAATAAATGTTTAATAAATGCATCACAAGCAACCACCCATTTGAATAATGTGAAGAAAAATGAATATACTTCGCCAAATCATTCATATATCTATTCGATTCTCTGCATCGGTGTTATTCCAGATGAATAAAAGTGAATTTATAAGTACTTTAAAGCGTTGAAGAAAATTTAGTTTGCGTGGTTCCTGAAACGACGCATTCAGTTTGCGTGGTTCCTAAAACGACGCAAAATAGTAAGCGTACGACCCAAAGTAGTAAGCCAACTACGCAAAATTACATACAAAATTTAAGACCCAAAAGTTGTAAAATCGAACGACGCAACTACGCAACAGTAGTTAGCCAAACCACGCAAAAAATGTAAGACGCAAAGTAGTTCGTCGAACGACGCAAAGTGGTACTACCACCCGGATTTCTGTCAGTGTACAATATATTTTATTGCCATGATTGCAGTTTCTTCGATAAACTCGCAACTTTTTAACTTTCCAACATTTTTATTATTTAAGGAGTTGCCAGATGATCAGAAATGTGAGTTTTACGATAAATGTTAAACCGTGTCTGCAATTTTTTCTGTGATTTTTTTAAATCGGAAAACTTAGCAAATTGAAAATACACAAAAAATATACAAAAAACCCAAAAAGTCTCAAGAAAAGCAACAATCTTACAAAAGCTCTAAAGAAGCAGTCAAAGAAAGTCCCCATAAACTTAAACTAAAAGGATTTTCAATCAAACAAAGTAACGATAATGATCAATTCTATAAATTCCGAGAAATTCATGGAAGGACATAAAACGTAAAAGAAGCGAGTAAATACAATTTAAGGATTCTTTCTTTACATTTTTTGCTGCTTTGTTGAAATATCTGGCATTGCTGGCAACAATAAAAAATTTATTGTGTGAAGGGTTCAATTTTCGATCCATTTTTTTTGCATTATTTACATTATTTACCAGTTTCTGGTTGAATGGCAAGCATTTCGGCAATTTCGGCAGTTCAGCAAACAAACAAGAAATTCGAGCAAAATTAATGATTGCGAAAATAATGTGCAGACGCATTATGATAAAAGGATTAATGGGTTTTTTATCGCATCAACCCTTAACTTGATGGAAATGCTAGAATTTAGGAGAAATCCGAGAAATGCTTGAACTGTTTGAACTGCTTGGATGCTTTTAGATGCTTTTAGCTG
Organism: Parochlus steinenii; assembly: GCA_038502155.1. Taxonomy (NCBI): domain Eukaryota; kingdom Metazoa; phylum Arthropoda; class Insecta; order Diptera; family Chironomidae; genus Parochlus; species Parochlus steinenii. The sequence continues at coordinate 2,471,268 of JAXCIN010000047.1, read as the reverse complement.
TTTTTAGTCTTTTAGTTAGATAGAAAGCTGGACAGATTAGTTTTTGGAGGAATTATTAAAAATTTAATTTTTAATCAGAAAGGGTTGGCATTTCTGCAGCCCAGCAAATTATCAAATAATTATTAGGAATTATTCAAAATTATGCAAAAATCCTTCACTGTCTCTTCTGTATTTTTCCACCCTTTTCAAATTTTCATTCATCTAGAGCTCGAGTAGCTTTAGAAGCAAAAGTATATTATAAAAGCAGCAAAAAGGTTATTTTCTATGAAGTACTGCGTTATATTTTGCCGGCCCAGTGACAATTTATTAATTTACAGAAATATTCTCGCTATATAAGCGAAGTTTGGCTACATGAAAATTCCCAGCCAAATTGTTTATTAATTATTATTAATGATTTAATAATGCCAAGAAAGTAATCCATCATTTGCCATGATAATTATGTAGTTGTTCAACCCTTTTGTGTAGTAGACGTAACGGACAGTGTTTATTTTTCATACACAATTCCAGTTTTTTTAAGGCTCAGTTATATGTTATATTTTGTTTGTTGTACAAATATTTTTTGTTCTTTAGAATTTTATAAATTGTTCAAAAAATTTATAAGAATCCGCCTTTGCAAAATAATCTTAACAATATAAATAATCTCCATCATGATCAGATGACAAATGCAGAAACATCAGTGTCAAGAAAACTCTCAATAATTTTCAAGTTACCAACCATCCAATAACAACAACAACGAATAAATATCATGAGTGCAATTGTTTGGTCCACAATATTACAAAATATTTCAACAAAATTTATATTACAAATTTTTCTGCTTAAAGGAAACGAAAATTTAAGAACAAGTATCAAACACTTTAAAGCTGAAATCAGTAAATTCAAAGAAAGTACATTTTATTTGACATTTTTTGCGTCTTTACTGGAGTTTAATAACATACTTTGCAATATGGTAATTGAAAATTGCTAAAAAATTGTATGAATTTGAAAAAATGTTTCTGTTATTCCCTTTTCCTAAATTTCTTGAGTTTGTTCTATAATTTCAGCTATTTCTATGTAATTCCATGTTATATCTATGTTTTTGCTGTTTGCTATTTTTGCTGGCAAAAACAAAGTATATGAAAGTGAAAAAGTAACAAACCAACACAAAAAATGTGTGGTTTCATTTATGAAATTTATGGGACCGATACAAGTATGTTTGTTCGGGTTTTCCTTCAAATTCTGTGTGTATATCACCTTCAAGTTCATTGGTCTAGAAAGTGATAGACCGCATAATGACATTATTTACATAGAGCTCAGTTATTTCTGTATTTTCTGTGTTTTCTCTGTTTTCAATATTTTCGATATTCTGCTTTTACTTTGTATCAGATAACATTTATATCTAAACTTGTACATAAAGCGGTAAACAAATACACAAAGGAGAACAATGCAATAATATTGAATTCTTCAAAATATTGCCAATATGCTCGGAAAATGCTCAGTTTATTGGAATGTCCTGGAAAATATTTGAAAATTGTTGTTAAAGCAGGAAAATGCGAGTATTTTATATCAAACAACAGATGTAAGTACAGAGCTAACATCAGTCAACCGTATCATAAAGATATTTCTTGATTGAAGAATTCAAGGATCGAAGGATTTAATCAGATTTTATGTCTGAATGGCAAAAACTGTAGAAATTGAAGAAAGCAGATAAACCCTGATAAGAAACCCCAAACAAAAATATTTTGTTTGTGGATTTGAATTATCTAGATGCTTCAAAGCTCTAAAATCAATTTTTTACCCAAAGCCACTGACTGAATGGACTGAGCTATACAGCTGAAATTCTTATTTAGCAAATTCACCAAATTTACCAAATTCTGGGTTTTTAATTAAATTTACATTTGTCTGAATTTATCTGAGAAATTGGATTTCTGAATCTCAGCTTTTCTTGGTTTGCTCAAGGTTTTGTAAGATTTTCCGTGGTATTTTGTTGTGTATAACCAATTTAAATTGTTTTATGTTTGAAGTTGAGTATGAAATAGTTTTTATAATTCTTCAAAAATGCAACTTATTTTAAAAGTTCATCATAAAAGTTCAAAAATTCCTTTTACAAGTCATCCCTTAATTTTAAACCATTAAAATGGCAAAGTTTAAAGTTTTTACAATTGAAACAATAGATTAAATTTGATTTGGTAGCAAATTCCAAACTGCTCGTTGTGGTTTGAATAATTTTGCCAACCAATTTAAAATGCTAAAAACATTTCAAGCATTTAAAACAATATCCAGCATTCCAACAGACTGTGAATATTTTAAAATTTCATGAAAAAATATTTAATTTACATGAAGGGATATAAAAATGGTTAATTTTCAACAAGAGGATTCAATGCGGTTCTCGTTTTTATCAGACACTTTGTGGTGAGTTTAACCTTTCTCCGTTTCATTGCCAGTTTCTACAATCTCTAACCAGTCATGTTATTCTCATTTTCTTAATAATTCCACCTTGGATCCCTTATTTACATTTAATAACAATAACAGCAGACATAAGGATACCGATTTAGGTCTTCTTCGTAGTCTTATAGTATCTTTTCTTCATATCAGTCCATACTTTCTTTCTAGTTGAATGAAAAAGTCTCATCAAAATCAATAATGTTGAAATCCAAAGATTTTCCTACAAAAAGGATCAATTTTAATTTGGCTCGAATTTGCCCTTTTTTCTCTTCTTCTATACTTTTATCTCGCTGTTATCTACATATAAAGATGATTTTTTCTCAATCTTTATTCTTTACGGATTTCCATGAATTTTCCTGAACTCTCGTGAATTTTCCTCAAGGTCGCTCGTATCATAAAAATTTATAACGCAGACATCCAACAAGGCAAGGATCAAAAATCCTTTTTCAGTATATTCACTTGAACGGGCTTCTGTGGAGCCTATAAATAATCTCGATTGTGAGCAACCTAACCTTTTCCTTAACGAATTTGCTGTGTTTTGTTCGAAAAGTTTCCTTGTTATGGATTTACTTAATAGAATCAAAAATTACCATAAAACATGAACAAATTTTTAAAGCATCTTCGTTATGAAAAAATCATTGAAAATTCAGCTACAGTTTTGAAAAGTCTTGAAAAAATGGTTGGAATTAAAAAATGTTTAAAAAGTTTAACTCTTGAGTTGAAGAGCTTTCAAGCTTGTGAATTTTCGCGAGTTTGGTTGTTCCGTTAATTAAGATGTTTCATTTCCCCAAAGACTTCAAATTTCAGGCTCTGATACTAGCTGTGTAAGTAATATGATACCCGTTTGGCTTTGCACACTTAAAATTATCTTAATGAAATATAAACTCGACTTTATCGTCGATCCGAGAGAAAAACTGTTTATCTCCAAAATGTCTTTAATATTTGAAAACACACAATATGTTTTTATTTCCTTGACGAACATCAATCAAGGAAGATATAAGTATTTCGAGCAATCAACGCATCGTTTCAACAACAAAACAACAAATACTTCAGCATTAAGCTCAAATAAGAAATTATTGAGATGCTCTGGTAACATAAGAAAGAATAACGAAAAAAGAAAAGTTTCTTACAACAAGGAGTAAGGAGCAAGGAGCGTGGGGTAGGTTCGGGAAGAAATGTAATTCTATAATACTGTATAATTTTTCTCATGCTCTCGCTATGTTAGAATAATAAATACAATTTTATAAAGTAGGATCTCGGAACAAGATGATGGAAATGTTTGATAAACTTTGGAATGCTGATGAAGAGTTTTTTGAGGAAACATTTTCTTTAATTTGGACATAAATTTCGTAAAGTTTGCCCATTCGTAAATGTTACACAATAATTTTCAGTTGAAGTTCACCGAATATCTTAAAAGATAATTAGGAAACTGAATGTATGAAAAAGGACTTATTTCTGTTATTGAGTGGTAAATTTCAATTTTAACAAATACTTTAGATAAACAAGGGCTTAATAACATGGAAGCTTATTTATAAAAACTTTGCAGGATTTAAGATATACCTCTTTGAATAATCAAACAGATTAGTACAAGCTCCACAATGAAATGAAAAACAAAAATCATGGAATTATAATCTAAAGCTTTTGTGTAAAAGGTGAAGAACCTTTTCCACCTGCCATATTCTATAAATTTTCAAAAGTTTCTAAAATTGCGATGAATTTTCCACATTTTCAAATTTAGCATGTTTTGCTCTTTCCGCAATTAATTATTCCAAAAATTTTTGAATTAAATTGTTTGCATAATTTTTCATCATTAATTGAATTCGCACGGAAATTATAGCAACAAAACCGGTTACTCGGAGTTAAAAGTGAAGAGACAAAATCTGACTGGAATAATTCAGTTTAATTAATCATATATAATCAAATCCGATTTAAATAAAATAAAATTTTCGTGAATGTATTTCGAAATTTAGCTGCAATTTAGTACAACATAAAGCATGGGCCATATAAATGCTATATAAAATCAAATACCATGTTAAGGAGAAAGGATAAAAATTATTTGAATCTAATTTACTCGGTTATGTAAGCCTGAACTAAAAATAAAGCTAAAACCATGAAGCCAAATTTGTCATTGACGTTTAAGCGAAAGTTTGTTGCTTCATGATAAATTTAGAATTTTTGTGTTGACTTTCCAGGAAAAGTTTTCTCAGCTTTTTTGTACACACTTCGTGTTATTTCAAATTTTTCTCGAGTTTCTCTGAATTTAGAGTTTTGACATGGCAGATAAAACAGACGTAGGGTGTTGCCAATGGAACCTCGACGAGCTTGCCAGAAATTTAAATATTTTTAATGCTTCAATAACATTTTATCCAAAACTGGAATTAAAAACTTTTAATGCTTTAATAATGTGTTTTTTGCTCATAACTTGAATTATAAACTTTTTGCGTAATATTCGTATAATATTATTTAAATTGAGGAATCTCTCTTTAGGAAAAGTTTTGCATGGAGACAGATAAGAAGGATCACAGAGGTGGATGTCCTGCTCTCTATGAATTTAAAATAGATACTAGGAAGAAAGAATTATTTCATAAATTACTTATTAGAGTGCAACTTTTTTTTAAATTTTAAAGATTGGATAAGAAGTCCTTAACAACTTGACAAAATCTTTATAAAAACTGAAATCTCATTTTTTTTGTAGCAAAAAATAATAGTAGTAGTATTATTCTTTGATTTGTCAAGAACTCTTGCAAGAAATTAAAAATATGAAATCTCCTTCCACTCAGTCGAGTGGATTTTAGCTCACAAATTTAAACATTAAAAAACATTGAGCAAAATTGTAAAAATAGCAATCACAAAGTTGTTTTTCTATTTAACTTAATTTTTATGGCTTCTTGTGCTTTTATGCTTTTTTATGTGCTTTACGATGTTTTCATTATATTTCTTTATGGAAAAATCTAGAATAATCAATACTTGGCGATACACAGAGTAGAAAATCATAAAATCGTTCACTTCCAATGACTTTTAACTTTTTTCTCAAATATATTTAACTTTCCTTTAATATAATTTTTTTACTCTTGCAACCGGCAAAAAGTTGTCTGAACAGAAATTTGCAGAAATGTTTTTTGTCGAGTTTTTTAAAGTTTTGTGATCAGCATTCAATTATGTGTTTTATGATTCAATCAAAATTGAATTATTTATGAAAACATTTGCAAGCATTAAATCATACATTTTTAACCAGAAATTATATGACAAGAGAACAAAGGATTTCAAAAATAAAATGACTTGAAAGTTTCAAATTAAATGTTTTAATTCTTGGCATGAAAATTTATTGTTAGTTTTTAGAGTTTTCCAAAACTTTTCCACTTTTTGCCGGAAAGGTACAATTTATTGTTCACTATGCAGAAAGGACAATAAGGATATTTAATCCTTGTTAAGTCAAAATTTTGGACAATTTTGGGAATTATGCAGCCAACCGTTTTTCAAAGCTTGTTATTCTGTTAAACTTGAATTAAAATTTAAAGTTTGGAAAATTTGTAGCCCCCACTATAAAAAAAGGATAAAATGGATCATGTTAGTCCCCTAAAGCTTTGCGACATTTCCAACATTTACGACATTAAATTAATTTACTGTCGTCTCGTACTCTCAAAGTTTTGCTGCACAAGGTGGAAAATATATAATATGGCAAGGAAAAAGTGTAAGCTATTATAACTTTTTTGCTGCATAATTTTTATTATCAATTTACTACCCTGAGTATGTGTTTTTATGCTGTTTTCTCCTAAGCAGTTCAGCTCAAGTCGAGCCAAATCCGAAAAATTGCTTACGATCTCAAAACCATTTTTTCCCGATGATACAAAAAATTAATTTTTGTCTCTCCGTGCCATGGATGGGAGATATTAAACGTACCATGAAATTAAAGTGTTTATATTTATTGCAATGATAAAAATATATTTTTATACATTTTCACGTCTTGAGCTTTTTGTTGTTTCGGGATTTTCTTGGATTTTTCTGATTACGACTTGAATGGCAAATAAAACAGAAAAAAAATCATTCAATGCTTTAGTCCTTCAAACGAGTAGAGTGTCTTGCATTAATAAATTACATTAAATCTCAATAACTGAATCAATACTGAGTAGCGATGGGTCAAAGTCTATGCTGTTGACTTTTTTATCAGCTTTGCAATCAATTGATGTTCTTTGCAGATTTTTTGTAGTTGTTGAACTTTCCAGGTTTTATCGTTACAAATTGCAGAGTAGACTGTTTTTTATGATTATTAATATTTTTATGAATTGCCACTCTCAACTTTGCAATCGAAAGAAAAAAAAATTTAGTTGATTGTGAAGTTCATCAGAGTAATAAATACTTTATAATTGGATACACCGACCGATCTCAAGCCAAAAGAGTCTGATGAGAACATAAATAAGATTTGAATGCTTTTGAAAGTTCAACTGATCAGCTGCAGCCTCCACAGTACTTATCAACCTTCAATTGACATACTTTATGTATTTTAAGGTTTATGAATAAAGGCAAAAATTACTTTAGCCAACCATAGTTGACAAAGGTTTGACATTTTCTATCAAACATGGCAAAGTTATCTCTCAAGTTTCTCAGAAAAAAATAAACGGACGGATAATTTTTATCATGCCACATTTAAAATTCTGTGCAAGTTCAGTCTTTTAATTTTTTTGCTTCCTATGAAAAATTTTACCAAAAAATATTCATATCATTTGCAAAAGTGAGCTTTTTAAAATTATTTGAAAACTTCAAGACGTTTGTAAATTGTTATATTACAATCTATAGATTTTACTATTCAAAATATTTTCATAAAATAATCGATTCGCAGAATTTTCTTGAGTTATAAAAAATTGATGTAAAAGCTTTTCCGATTCCGATAAAAAGTGAATGAAAAAGTTCTTAGACAGTTTCGAATTTTCTCTAGCGTTTGAAGTTTTTGTGCCGATGTCGTGCTTTTTCGAATGTTGTAGCTTCTTGACTTGAAAAGTTGGAACTAACAGGGTGGAAAACACAGTCTCAAATTTGAATAACTTTTATAATAATATGCTCTAGCTAAACTTTGCACTATCAAAGCTCAAAGCTATTAAATGATTGGGGGATTCTTTTCCATAACATATTTTATTATGAAACTTTAAAAGTTTTTTTGCACTGAAATTCCCACGCGTCTCGATTCTGAAGCAAACATATTCCAGCAATAAATACATCACTAGATAAATGGAATAAATGGACTATTACAATTTAGAAGCCATCTGCTGCTTGAATCGATGTTATAGTTGTATAATAAAAATGATAAAAGTAATATTTTTAAAATATATCTTGAGGGATTTATCTTGAGGGAACGAATCCTTTATCCTTTAGTGTTTTCAGAGTTTTTACAGTTTTTATTCCTTTTATATATTCTTTCCCATATATAAATAAGTCTATCGAATTTGTTGAATGGATAGTTGGTATTGTTTGGGTGTTTCCAAAGTTGGACTTTAATGTGTCGTAGAGTGTTTAATATTTATTTTCCTAGCTTACATGTGACGACAATGTAATGTGAGGAAAACTCTCCTTTACACAAAACAATTTAAAAATATTATAAATCAAAATTAAGTTTAAAAATCTCTTCCAACTCAAAGACTAAGTAGCAAAGCAAGATTAAATTTGTTAAGTGATTCGATTAGAAAACATAAAACGTTCTGTGTTTTTCGCTGTTGATTCCTGGACGTGCCCAAGTCGAAAACAATGGCAAGCGCAGAGGCGGAAAGTCTCGGCAGAAAAAATGCGAAAATTCTCGTTTGGCGTTAATGCAATCTCAAGACTCGTGATGTTTTATTTGCTGTGCGAAATTGTGGTTTGTGCTTCACATGTTAAAATGTGTGAAATACTCAAGAGCCCACCAAAAACAGCAAAAATCATAAAAACTCGTAGCAAGTAACACAAAAATGCTTTACGAGCATTAATTTTGCTCAATGGCTGAACCATTAAAAAAACGGCACAATTTATGTTGTGTTTTTAATAAATCGTTTGCAAGTTTGCTGCAAAACCAGAGTATGTACTTTGCTCATAAAACTGAGCTAGGTAATTATATTATCCAGACAAGACATTGTTCCGATTCTTCATTTTGTTCCGATTGTTGTTGACTCAGACACCCACCCATTTTGGAAAATGAGAAGAATTATACAAATTACTTACACAAATTACCCAAATTGCACACAAATAACTTTTAAAATTACAACGAGCAGTTCAGGCAATCGCCTTTCATAAATTCTTTTCAGATTTATTATCCCTTGAAATTTATCAAACACTTAGGACTTTTCTTCAAGGGGTTTCAAACGGGGAGCATTTGAATTAATTGAAATATATTTTGAACTTTTTCCTTACTTGATAGTGAAAATGGAAAAGGATTTGTTTCTGAATTTGAAAATTATGAAAAATATTCCACCCTTAAAAACCCTCCCCGCATTCAATTTATGTGTTTTAATGTCGTGATAAAATATCGTCTAACAACAGTAATTTGGCGGGGACGCCGATCTAAAGTCATTTGCAGTGTAACTCGCCTTTGTTTCGTATCGCATTGGTTCGCAAATCAGACATTTACAGCGTTATAAAACCATAAAACTAATATAAAATAATATAAAACAAGATAATTTGTCATTGATAAAGAATGGCAAAATTATTATAACATTATGATTATTTATTAAGAAGCACATTCAAGCAGATTTAGGTTAAACAATATCAAGGAGCGCATTTAACCGCAGCTGCCTTTTAAATAGATGTTAATAATTTCTTTATAGAAAAAATTGTTCCAATACAAAAACGAATATTTAGATATCATAAACGAAAATGACTAGACATCTAAAGCAAATAATCATATTTCAGTAATAAATAATATTTTCTTGGCAGTTTTTTGTGTGTTTGCGGGGTAATCCACTCCACTCCACTACTCGAACTAGCTCAAGTTGGCTGAAAGAACAGAAAATTTTCCATAGTCACACAACAGCCATTAATAAAAAGGCTCATTATGAAATAATAATACCAAATATAACAAAATTATATGAGCTCTTTTTATGGAAATTGGAAATCATTCTTGGTTTAGTTTAGTCGGTATTTACATTCAAATGGGATTGCTGAACTTTTATGTTTATAGACTTTGAATAGTGTATGGCTAGAAATGTAAATGATCGAAATGATAGAGAATTTATCGAAAATCATGTCTCATTCAATGACTCAACCTCAAACGAATTAATCTAGGAGCCAATCTGGAAAATTGGAATGGTTTTGGGACTAGCTATCTAAATATTGTAATAGAATATGCATACAAGTGTTTTGAGTATCAGAATATATTTATCTCAAAAATAAGCAATTCAGTCTAGATCCGAATCAGTGGATTTTCTGCTTGTATAATTAAAAGGATTTGATGGATTTAGTGATAACACAATTTTAAGTTGAGATTGTCCGAATTGAAGGCATAAATATTGCAAAATATCATATTCTCATCAAATATTTGTTATTTTAAAATCAACAAATAAAAAGTTAATGGAAATCCATAATGATTTAATTTTTTGAGGTTATATACGTTTTATATCCTTTAATACTGTATAATACGGTTCAATACTGTTCGAAATACTAAAATAATAAATTTTATACAGTCGAATGAAATCCTATCAAATAAATTGAGATACATTTCGATACCACATTATATCACAGTATTATTAATATCCTTTATCGATTAGACAATAATGTCAGCTACTCGGTTATTCAGTTGTGTATGTTTCAAAGGTTATGGACTGATAAAATGATAAACAAATAAAATGCACCCAAAATCAACAGTTTCTGTATTTATTTGTCTGGGTCAATGACAAAAGAAAATACGTGTCATTTAGCATTCTATTTTTAACAGTATTTTCCATTTCAAGTCAAGTCATGCAAACCGAGTTGATCAGTTTTCGACATTTTAATTGTAGAATGTTCAATTATAATGGTTGACTTTTCTAAATCTTGATTAAAATTTCACGGCAAGTGTTTCTCACTAAAAGCACAATTGGATCTCAAATAGTAGAAGAGAAATTCCGCTTGCTAAAAGGTATTACGTCTAAAAGTGTAAAACAAACCAAAAATCCTATAATTACGAAAATCAGTAAAATCCTCTAACTTTATGTTTTTTGGATAATCTTGTAATTTAATATTGTTTTAAAACATTAACTTTTGCTTCAAGAGCCTCAGATTTGCGTTCGGATGGCAAAATGTATAACTCTGATCAAATTTGTTAAATATTTTGTTGAAATTGGAATATTTTCCGTGCTCAGTCGCTCAGAAATATGCAAACATAAATCGTTAACGATTTTTTCCTGTGTGCTGTAGCCTGTACTTGTAGTCATATACTGCTGCTTCCAAGAAACATTACAATTATAAAATGTAAAATGTATCCAAAACTTTCTCGGGTAGCAAGAAAGCATGTATGAGAATAAATATGCAAATCTACAATTTTTCCAGTTGGTTCACATTGAACATATATTCCTTTTAATTCAAACACCCATGAATAATGTTGTTGGGGTATTGTGGGGTGGAATTCTTAAATAAAATGTCTTGGAACTGACAGTAAAATACTTAAGAATAATATAAAAGCTTGCATAAGCTCCTTAAAAATAGTTTTTCCAACGAATATCCTTCAATCCCACCAAATTGATGTCAAAACAAATATCGTTAAAAGAATGAAATTCCTCCTTCCAGCGACAGAACACCAAAAAACCTCATCGCATTTCATGCTATATTTCTTCCCGAAAATGCTCAGACATTTATAACATTTCGTTTGGCTCATAATAAGGATAATAAATGTGATGCAGATTTTCATAAATTTCCATACATTTCCATATTTCCTTTCAGCGCAATCCAGCAATTCAAGTAATTCAAGTAGATTCAGCAAGCAATTCAAGAAAAGCTCAACAATTCAGCAATTCAAAGGGAATTTATTTATATTATTTGCTCGTGTACTTTTCCTATAAATGAAATAAATGGAAATTTACTTTCACATTAAAAATTTATATCCTTTTGTATCCGTGAGCACAAAGAGCTGATAAAAATCTTCGTTTCCTCGGATCCACAGCAAAAGCAAACACTTCTTCAGCTCCACTTTGTTGTGAGTTCAGAGAATTTCAGACAAAATTAAATATTCAGAAAGTGTTGGTAATCAAGAAAGTTTTTTTCCTTCTACTGCTTGTGATTCTGGTGCACAAAAACTGACAAAAAAAGATACCAAATCTCACACTAAAATATGCAAAACTAAATACAAATATTGTGGAAAACAAATAATGCTCCCTGGGAAACTGAATAAACTGGAGAAAACGTAATAAAAAAGTTTGCTACGTGAAAATGATAAACAGCAAAAAAGGTTTGCATTCGCCAAGATGCCAAAAAATCAGCAATTTCGACTGCAAGATATTTCCGAGAAAACAAACTGATTCAAAACGTTTTTAATGGCCAAACACGGGACGCTGAGAATATGATTTTTCAAGATTACTGAAAGTTGTGCGATTTTGCAATTTCGCAAGGTTTTTGCAGGTTTCTGCAATGTTTTGTAATTTTGAAGAAGTTTCCGTTTTATAGTATTTTGGAGATTCACAACAACGTACGTGTTTTGATTTTATGGTCAGTTTGTTTTAAAAGGAAATTAAAATGTTTTACTCGATCTGTATCTGCTTTAGAGATGAGGTTTTGTTATTTAAAAATTTTATTTTTATTTGTTGGACAGAATGGTAACGAGTATTCGAGAAATTTTATGAACGATTCAAAAATAATAAATCTTTAATAAATTCATGGCTTTAGAAACAAAAATCCATTTCTCCTTTCCCAAAAACCACTATCCTTCCAACTAGAACAATATCATTATCTTATTTCCTAAAGCTTTCTCATCAAGAAAGACCCAAATTCGAAGGAAACATTGTCTTTCATACCGTATAAATGAATCCATTTATTGGTTACAATGTAGGCATTCCTCGGCATTTCTCTGTATATTTCTCCGTTTTCTAGCTCAACATTGTGACAATAGACCTTCAATAGAGACATTCCGAAAGATATTCTAACCAATTCACAATTTCTGGGTATGAAAGTTTTCACACCACACAATGTTGTGTTATTTCTGTCTAAACATTTACATTGAAATTGAGGCATTCACTACACAAACATGCCAACAAAAGCTTCAATCAACATCATAGCGTTGGCTTTTATTGTCAATTTAATTAAGTATTGCGAGCTATTTGAGTACGGTGCATTAAAAATAATAATCTAAATAGATTTATCACAATTTTTCTCAGGCAAATCGAATCTGATGAATTAATGAGTCTGAGTAACTGAGCAGTAATTGAAATAAATATTGAAATAAAATTGGAAAATCTCCTTGGCCTGATTTGACTTTTTTTCGATTTTAATTTATACACCGTGCAGCATGGAAAACTATCTATACTTGTAGTCTGGTAATGATATTATTAGAAAACTGTAATGTTTTATTGTAATTTATATGATTCTTAAATGCCATTGGATGGTAGTAAATGCTGTAAACACAATAAATGGTGGAAGTTTTATGGATAACAATTATTCAAAATTGGAGCTCGTTAATTTCAATTATTTCAATTATTCCGTGCCTTAAGCACCGTAATCAAACTATAAGGTTCATTAATCCATTAACATTTCGGCGAACTTTTAGACTATTTGAATTTGTTGATATTTAGATTTTTGTCAAGAAAGGTTAATGGGTGGAAAATTTGAAAGTTTTGGACCTAAACTTTATAATGATCATATTCCATTTTCATTGAAAAACTTCCACGCAGAGATGAATTTAAAAAAATTGAATTTCACAAAAAGTTACAACTAGTACTGAGTACCAGATAATGAAATGTCAAAACTAATTAAATATTGCTAGATGACTGAACTATTGGATTTTCTGGTCAATATCCATTGAGTTCGGCCAACCACATTTATGAATTTTCGATTTATTGAACTGTATTTTAGAATTAAAAATGCTACTGATTTAAATAATGAGCATTAAAATAATATGAATTTTCCTGTAATTTATTTGTTTATTGTATTCAGGGTATTCGGGCATTTAAATGGCTTGTGCTTATTGGCTGAACAATGCAATTTACATCGAACTGTTCCGAAAAATTATTGGTATGTCGTAATTACATGTTGAAACATTTTATAGTTCCACATTCAATTTAACTGACACTGTAATTTTTGTAATTTTTGTAATAATTTTATTTTACAAATTGAACATTTTTTATTCAGCTTTTTCAATTGATTTTTAGTCCAAACGACCACTGATTAATTTTCACAATTTACGCGAGTTTCTTTGAAGCTTAAAGGTTTTAGCAAATAAATGGTGATTGTCTGATATTGTTATTATTTGCATAAAACTTCATGTCTTATATTTAATTTGTTAAGCTGTAAATTTAATGGCAACACCATAAGTATCAAAAGTATGTTAAACTTGATTAATAATTGCAGTTAAAAAATGTGGGAGTTTAATGGGTGGAAAGTTTTGTCGAATGGTATTTACTTATTTAAATAATCTTTTAATAAGAATTTTATTTTACCACGACTAATAAAAATTAAACGGATGGATAAAATATTCCTCACATGTGCTTAAAACTTATAGCTAAATTTATAGCTTGTTTGTGCTCAAAAATAATTCCCACAACTCCACTATAATAATTTCAAATAGATCCGAACTTTTCGCAAATTCACCAGAATAAAAGAAAATATTTGCATTAAAACGTCGTTAATGAATACATTTTATAAATGAACCCATAAAACCCTCTGTATGCGCAAGAATGCGAGTGATAAATGACAGAAAGTGCTCACCTTAATTGAATACGAGTTTATTCTCTGCTTGGCCAGCATGTTGAACGACGAAAAGTCCAATCGTCTCGAGAAAATTCCGTTGGCGCCTGATGTAGCTCTGCAAGGAAACAAATTGATTTTGGATAAACTAATTTTCCTAATTTTGCTTCGGTTTTGATGGATTATCATAAATACATAAAATTGGTTCTCTCATGGGTGAGATTTGGTGAGATAAAAGAAATAAATTGGAGATTTTTTACAAGGTTTCTGATTTTTTATGCTGTTTTGATGGTGAGGGATTTGTTTTGCTGAATATCTTTAAAAGCAAGCATGAACAAAAAAAAAACGTTTCCAGTTGACTTAATTCCTTAGGCAAGTTGAAACAATGTATTTTAAAAATATATTTCCAAGTCTGAAGACACATCTAAAGGAAATCCGGCAAAGCATGTTTTAAAAAAAATTGGCGGATAAATCATGTCTGCTGTTTTCTACTTCAACATCATCGGATTTGTCAGCAGAAAAAATCTTCTGAACACAAAATCTCATAAAATCAGAAAGACTTTTCAAACATCTAAGATATTCCACAAAATTCTCTTGAAAACTTGAAAAATTTCCCAGAGTTCCCAAATATTCAACGAAACTTTCAAAAAGCTTTTATATTTCGGTTAGACAATACACATTATAAGGTTTAATATTAACATAAGTAAATACACCATCAATCTTAATATGTTCAAAAACCAATTTCGATTTTGCACAACATCATTGATTGTTTTTTACTATCATCGATTTTCATTTCCAATCCGCTGTTTGTTTGACTGGTGGCAAAAAGTGAAGATTTGCTCGAGCCATCTCGTGCAAAAAAGGTTTATCTTTGGTGTTTGTGTTCGGAATAAAAAAATGTAAGGAAAGTAAAAGAAATATAGTAGTCATCTTACGTTATAAAATAATTATCACTGCTTCAGATTTTAATCGATTCTTGAGAATTACAAAAAAAAGTTTTTCCTGTAAGCACAAAATTTTTAATAAGATTTTTTATAAGTTTTTAACTTTCACAGGGCCCATTATATCAAAAAATACATTAGAAGGATAAAAATCAGAAAAATATTTAATTTTATTGAAAAGTCTCAGTTTGTTTTTGTTTTTTGGGAGACACTTTTTTACTTTTTATGCTTTCGTTATTTTCTTGGTTTTTTGTGCCAAATCCTAACAATAAAATATTCAACTAACACTGGAAACACGTCAAAAGGCAGCGATATACAAGGCGGTAGCAAAAAACCAAGACACAAGATTAGTATTCAAGAGTTATTTGTCTTTGGGAAAATCTCATAAAATACTCTTTTTTATCCTTTTTTGCTCGCCAGCTTTTTTACTTTGCAGTTTTTTACACAGAATTCGCTTCTTGTTACAAAAAGAGTAAAAAATATATTTTGGATGAAAAATTCATGCGAGAAAAAATACCACTTGTAATAAAACATATGGCAGCATGTTGCATTCACAATTTTCTCCGAGTTTCAGTGCTTTTTCGAAGGAAACTGTGGGATTTTTGTGAATTTTGTGAGTTTGGTGAATTGTGAAGATTGAGAAAATGGTGAAAATTTTATCACACACTTAATACTTTCTTATAATATCCATAAATATTCTTATATGCGATGTAAAACATATTTTATACCTTTTTATCTAAAATCCCATAAATTTTTCATTCTGATCGTTTATTACGAAACTTGATTTTTGGTACTTTTCGGCACTTCTACTGGATTTGTTTCGTGTTATTGCTGGAAGTGATTGGATTGCTTTTTTCATCATCTATAAGGATGTTGTTTTGTTCATTCAAAAAATGAGAATTCATTCATTCAGCCAAATACTGCTCATTTTCACGCAAAATACAAAAGATATAAATTATTTTTCAACAATGCGTAATGAATCACAAGAATTAAAAATGCCATTAAAACTCAACCACTTCCTTAGTGAACATACTTAAACATCTGAATTAGTTAAAATTAGTGAGTTATTGAATTTTTCATGCGCAATTAAGCAGTAATTTTTTTGCCAATAGACACCTTGACCAAGGTAAAATCTTGAGTAACTGCACGACTAAAATTCAGAAATTACTCGAAATTACAAAATTAAATTACATTCAGAAAAAGAATCAAAAATTCTGAGGCCACTTTGTAATTTTTAATGTTATGTCGCAGCATTGAGGCATTCAGTAGAATTCCGCACATTTCAACATGTTTTAATAAAAACAATATTAAATGAATTAATGGGAAAATCTATTATCCAGAAAATTAACGAATTAATCTTGAAGCACATCGACGTTGATGCAGTCGAGTACTCGGGTATTAGTCACCACGATTTATGGCAGAGCCAAAGCAATATTCACGATTGATTAACTCTATGGGTTTTTAATTCAAAATTATTGTTTGGCTATTGATTTGGCTGTTGGACTTTTTTTGGAGTGTTTTTAGTTTTTCAGTTTGTTGTTGGTTTGGCTGGTTTTGTAGTTGTTATTCGATTTAAATTAATTAAACAGCAAACTGGGTAAATGAGTAAAATAAGCAAAATGAGAAAAACAACTTTTTTCGATTTTAACAATTTTTCAAATTTTCAATGATGTTGTGGGAGTACGATGACGATTATTAATAAAACAGAAAAATTCTCAGTGTTTGCTGATTTTTCTGTATTTTTGAAATGTTTGAAAAATATTGCATTGAAGTTTTTGCTATTTTTCGAGCAATTTTGTTATTTTGTAACGATGTATAGGCATTTGTATATAATTGGTGTACATATAAGGAAATTTTATTTTATTAATTTATAATTATAATTAAGTGTTCTTGACAATATTAGCATAATATTCTAATGTAGCACAAACAAATAATATAACTAATACAATGACAATTATTTCTGAGCTTCAATAAAATTTTACGCAGTTTATTGGAACTTCTAGCTGTCTAGCAGTTTCTTGTAATTTTCATTATTTTTTCTTTTTGCAAATATTTTCTTCAAAATTTATGGCATGATATTTCTTTATCATTTATTTATGATTATTGTTATTATCGCATTAAAATGATTGTATGAATATTTTCCATTAGCCAAATAAAATTGTAACAGAGAGCAAACTAAAGCCTAAAATAATAAAAAGGGATGGAGTTTGGCGAAACTTTTATTTTTCCAAACTGGAATCGGAAGCAATCAATTTTCTTACAAAATCTGGTAAAGAATAGATAAATATTTGTCACCCACCAAACCCTCTTCTTAGAAACAAGAAAATTCATCTCAATGCTAGAGATTCATTTGATAAACAAAATTTTCTCTTAGATGTTAAAAATGTGCCAAATGGTTTTATGGAAATTTGAGTGACTGTGAAAAGGCGATGAAAATCTTAAATTATCTGTTCCATTCAAGTTTCTTTAGAATACTCTGAATTAAGTGAATAGACTTTATCGCCCGTTACCCCTTGTACAATTATTTTCATAATATTATAGCATTTGAAGCATTTGAAGCGATTGAAGCATTTAAATGTTGGCTGGCTTCAAAGACGATAATGCTTCCAAGAACATTATTCACTAGAATTATGGATATAAAGAAACTATTATAATATCATCATCATAATCATATTCAGATTTAGGTCAGGCACATAAAATATAAACATTACTTTTTCCAATTCTGCTTTCTTGCCGTTTGTCTGGATTTCTATATGGATATGTGGAATATGTGTGTGGATAAGCTGACGTTTATAACTTTGTGTAAATATTTTTTCTTAGATTTATTTTACAAGTTTTTTAATGTTACAGAGATGATCAATGAAGAAACATTCTAAAAAAATTTTTGGAATTTTTATAGGTTAAACAATTTCAAACAGTCCAGTAAACTTAATTACAAATTACTAATCACTCTTGTATTTATAAATGGCAATTAAATGTTACATGTATTAAAATTATCAACTTGCCCAGACATATTGACGGTAGCTTCTGGTTATGGCTTGTGCAGTGTTACCAAGTATTACTAGCGATAAGTGTATAAAACTGTGAAGTTCTTAGCACATAAATACATAAAACTTTTCTAAATATGTATGAGCACAAAATATTAAACTACATGTAATAAAAATATATTATCGACGACAAAAACAACAAAACAACAACAAACATAGAAAAATTAAGCCAGCAAATGGGAATTATGAACATTATGAATGGTAAGAATGTTACATGAATGGAAAAACTTTATAATGCTGATATTACTTATATTGGTTGGTAAATAAGTAAATAATGATAAGTAGACAATCGCAGATAAATAAATAAAAAATTGAAATAATCGTAAATTTAGAAGGAAATTGGTTTTCGAATTTATTTTCAAGCGTTTTGTACATTTTACTAGTTGGATTGTTAAATAAAATAAATGTGTATTTGAAGATTTAATTGGATTATTGAATTTTATACGTGTAACACACTACTAAATAGATTCATCCTTTAATAATAATATACATAAACAAAATCTTCTACTTTTCTCAGTACTTTCAACAAGCCACTCAAAATCAACAACCTTCTTTGCAAAACCCATTCAACTCACAAACATCATATTTTCCCCATTATAATCGCATCTCTGGGAATTGACTGGAAAACCAAATTCTGAATTTCTGACAAGCACCAAATGCGACATAAAAGTCAATTTAAATTTTCCTTGAGCACATTTCAAAAGTCATTTTATGTGTTTCATCATTCACAAGCATTTTTTTTTGTCAAGAATCACAAGTAAAATAAGCATCATAAGCATATGTATATTCTCATGTTAAAATGTTGCTCCTTACTGAGAAATCTAAAAAAATGTATAAAAATTTTATATACTTTTTCGAGTATATTTGTGGATTTGTGAATTTGCGAACGCGCAAAAAGAATCCTTCACATCTCATATATAAATTCGCTAGCGAAATGAATAAATAAGAACCCTTTTGACGATCATTTGTTGCAGCATTTCGCAACAATATACAGTCATACAGTCAAAATGTATTTCCAGTTCTGTATTTCCATTTCAATAAAATAAACACAAAATTGCACCGAATGATGAAAAAATTTGAAGAAACTGAATAAAATGAGAAAGCAGCAAAAAATTGCATAAACACAAAAGTGTTAAGTGAAATATTCTTGAGCTGCTTGAGAAGTTCAACAAAGAAACTTTCTCGGCACCTAAAATCCTAAAGGAAATATAAAAAATAAACATCTATCTGATTTGATTTTTCTCATTTTCCCAAATTTTCTGACAATTCTCAAAAATCAAGAGTTTCAAAAACTACAAGCTAAATAAATAAACTCACTGCATTTGCATTGCCAAGTGCCATGAATGGTATAATACTGCTATAATGTGGAATAATGTGGAATAATATGGAATAATGGAGAGTTATCTAACACATAAACTCAAATTTAATTTAGTAGTTTTAAAGGATGCTTATCAAGTTCTTCTCCACCCAGTAAAGCTCAGCAGAACAGAGTGACGTTGCTGCTTTCATGCTGTTATTCTGTTATTCAGCACAATTGTGAATCCTGAATTGGCAGAAGAGAATTTTCTTTGAAAAACATTCTCGAGATGAAATTAGTTTTGGGAAGCAAAACAAGATTCTGACGAAGATTTGCTCGAACTTTGAACTCACGTAGCTTTCAACAGTTTTCCTGAGTTTTCCTCAATTTTCTAAGATATCTTCAATTTTCCAATTGAAGTGGATTTTCCTAAGATCATTATCTATTATCCATTTATTTTTATTTCTATATGTTTTTATGCTTTTATGTGAATCGGAAAAGTTTAAGTTGATTTGAATCAATTGAGTTTTCTACTTTTCTAGATCTGCTTCATTTAATAAAGTTGCACAATTAAATCAATGGTAAAAAAAGAGATGTAGCAACTATTTTTTCTATCTATTTTTCCGGTAAAATGATATGGTTAGGGTATAAACGTCTTAGGGGTAGGAGAATTCAAAAAAAATCCTGAATGTTTATTACAGTCAAGAAAAATATGGTGTATGGTGAAGAATATTTTTCACCTCTTCTTTTTTCCTATTCTCACGCTAATAATCCAGCAAAAAACTTTTATTAACTTCTTAGAAAAAGATCTGGTCATTTAATTAGTTAATAATTGACACATGAAAATAGTTAGCTGCGACTAACGTAAGCAGAAAGACTCTTACAAAGCATGTGGTGTTGAATGGGCAACATAAAAAGTATTATCCCTTATACTCACATCCAGATGATCCAGAGCAAAGCATGAGTTACAGAGTAAACACATCATAAAAGAATAAAAACATAAAAGGATAAAAACATTTCAATTATTTTTATATCAGTGAGATCCAGTCCAGTTCAGTTGAATTGTCCATTAAATAATTCTCCCGTTAATAGAAAATTAATAAGGACTGGAATTTTACGAGTGTTATGGCATTTTATGGTATTATGCGAAGCAAAAAAGTTGTAACAAAAGAAATGAAAAACCTACATTAATAAATTCCTTATTTTATGATTATTGTTTGTATGAGGCTGAGCTCATGTCCTGATGTGACCTTTAACACATACTCAAGATGTGTTTAGTGTTTCTAATAAAAAGAATAAATAAGATATAAAAAAATAAAATAAAATAAAACATTGTTCTTCAGCACAAAGAACCAAACATGGGAAAACCGAGAAAATGGGCAAAAACTCCAACAAAACCTCATAAAAGGTACTTGTTTCAGTTTTTATTTATTTTGCATTATGTCTTTTACTGACATCTCCGAAAGTCTTCAAGTACATATTTACTCATCTCCCGCCAGCACCGCCAACAGTGACGCGATGCCTCAACTTATTATACTCTTTATGCTGAAGTATACTTGGAAAAATTTTTTTTGCTTCGAGACTTTTGTTACTGCTCTTTCCAATAAAAATGCAATTTTCTCGCTGACACTCAATAAAGTATGGAATTTATGTATTTTTGTGTATGCAAACATATTTTTTAATCATAAAGTTTTCTTTATTTTTACATTACTCGTTTTCCTGTAGTTGCATACTTTCCTTTAGGTACCACAACCAGACAGATAAAATCATTTTATGAGGCACCGCAAGACAATTGACTGGGAGGATGGATTGGTAACCGCTGAGAAAAGGTTTAGTAGCTTTAGTTCTATAATATTTAACAGAGTTTATTATTCTATAAAATAAACTTATGAATATATTTATGAGAAAATTGAAGTAAAAGAGTCACATGTAAATAAAAATGAAACAGAGACTAATCTAATAAATTTTAAAATATTGAAGGACGCAATTTCCTTGAAATCCAACAAATATATACCAGACAAAGTCAAACATCTTCAAGTTCATTATCCGCTTGAAATAAATCCATTGAATAATGAAACCGCTTTTTAAAAGATGAATGAGCAGAACATTTTTCTAAGACAATGAGTTCACAAAGCTCAACAAAAGCATAAATTCAAAATATGAATAAAGCAAATAAACATTTCACCATTCCCCTTTTTAATATTTAAAAGCTCCACAAAAGCTTTCCGCTCATCGATCCTTGATCTTTTAATTCTTTCGTTTGTTTCCCACAACAGATAAGAAATTTAAAGAACTTTCAAGATTTCAGATAATTTGGAACAATTTTAAAGTTTTAATGTGGTTATAATGTTTTTTCAAAGGAACAGCAGAACTTTTAAATATTTTAATTTTCTTTTCTTTTTGCTCTGTATTTATTGATCTGTATGGCTTGACCTTTCCGCTTCCTCTTCTAGACTAGTGACTAGTGGTCAGACATTTACCTAATATATTATTGAAATTTTTTATGGTTGATTCTGGATATTTACTCTTGAAATCTTTGAATTATAATGGGCACTCTTAAGAATGTAAAAACCTAAACTTGTCTCGTTTTTTGTAAGTAAAATGTAGAAAAGACATTTTGTCGAATATGTTCGGGAGTTTTTCAAGTTTTCTATCAAGCTTTTTGTTGTGATACGATTTTGTACAATTGTCAAGAGCAGTCAAGGGGTTTTTTTCTGGTTTAACACTTTAATTGGTAGTATTGAAAGTTATTGTCAAGGGTAGTGAAATTTTCTAAGGTAGTTTTTCTAATAATGAAAAAAAAGTTTAGACAACACTGCTCAAAATCATTACAGACTCTTGCTAAATTTGCTCAATTTCCTTTTTGCATTTTTCAAGAATTTTTACAGATAAATTTTTGCAACAAATGCGATCTTTGCAACATAATTTATCGAGTGGATGGCAGCAGAAAATATCCAGCAAGTGAACACAGTGACACAAAAAAGGTGGAAAAAGGATAATCCAGCAGAAAAAATTGTCTGATTCATGAAAAGCGATTAAGTGATTTTTTTCGATGTCGAGCAAATTAAATCGAAACCATTTTTCTTTTCAATGTTCTTTGCTCTTAAGATTTCTATTTTATTGCAGGCTAAAAACATTTTTCCAGAGTTTTCCTAGCCATGTTTGCAGCAAAAAAGCAATTGAAGAAAAAGGTTTTCGCTTTCAATGACAAAACAAACGATGGCCAGCCAATCTTCAGTTGGTGGAACGAGATTTATTCGAGATTTTGCAATTAGGAAAGAGCGTTGGAAAAAAAGTCTATTTAAATATTTGCACGACTTCGATGTTTCAAGACGATTTATTCAGCAATTCAGCAACTTCGGAAAGCATTTAAAGTTGAGAAAACCAATAAATTATTATGATTTGTAGTTTAAACTGTTTTAAATGTCTCGAACTTTTTAATTTTACATAAAGTTAAATTTTTGAATTGAAAAATGAAATCATTTTTTCCGTTTTGTAGCGAAACAATAAATTTGATCTTGAGGCTCGAGAAATCTTGATTTATATTTTTATTGAGTGAAGGCAGCAACAATGCGAATATTCTCAGACAAATGAGAACATTTTCAAATTATTTTGGATTGCAAAATAGAATTATAAAATGATGTCAGCACACCTTTGTCTGAGTAATGACTGGATTAATGATTGCTGGAAAATCCTTGTAATGGTTGTATTAATTAATAATGGAATTATTGTGTATTCTAAATAAACTTTAATCAGATAAAAAAATAAACAGTTTTTGTTATTAATATTTGTCGCTCATTTGTTGATTGAAAAATATTGAAAAAAATATGTTAAAAAATAACAAATCTGATCCAAAGACTTTTAATTCTGCAATACTAAAAAAATAAATGAAAATTTTGAATTCATTTCGCGTTTTGGTTTTTGTCAGTTTCTGCTGGATTTACTGGAGTTTTGCTGTTTTTGTTGCTTCTGTGTGTCATTGTAGTAAATTTTTTGCACGATTTTTGACGAGTCGTCTATCTAGTTGTTCTGCCACTTTGGCTGTAATCCGTGCTCGCTACCCATCTGGCATAATTAAATATCGTCGCAAAAAGTCACCAAAAATCAATTTTATTGAATCTTTGGCAGAAAAACAGATTATAGAGCGGAGTTTAATCTCTCAGGGGTTTGCAGTAAATAAATCAAAAATCAGTATGAACAAAATCATAAAGATGCAACAAAAATATCCTCAACACATTTTTCTCTCAATTATTTAAAAACATAGTTTTTAATGTACACCCACAATCCTAGAATGACAATTTCAATACCAAAACAATGTTCTTCTTTTCCCATCCATTTTAGTGTTATTATATCACAACTTTTTAATATTTTCTATACATTTTTGTAAATGAAATATTTGTCATTTTAGCGACCTTCAAATAATTGAATATGCAAACACAGGCGCAAAACCGCGTTTTCGAAAAAAACATCTGTTTTCCATTTCGCTGAATTTTTGAACGTTTCTTGAATACGCTTTTAAAAGTTGTGCAAAATTGATTTAAATTTCAGTTCCCACAACAAACCATTAACTAATAGCATTAGCTGATACCTCTTGAATTTTGTTAGTATCAGCATTTAAACATATGGATTACAACAAAGTATTTGTTTTGAAAATATAAGGCAATCAAAAACATTGAAAATTTAACCAAAAGTATTACTGATTGCTGCAAAATATTTGTTGAATGATAAGCCATGGAACACCTTTATTTCTTAAGTTTGAAGTAATTTTATCTGCTATCACAAGAACCAAATCGTAATTTGACTGAAATATAAAATTTGTTAGCACAATGACACAATTCCAGAAATTATTCATCGACTAATTAGTTTATTTAACAAATTTTAATTTTTGTTTATTTTGAAAATGTTTAGATATTTTGTCTTACATTTTGTAGAAAAAATAATTGAAGTCCCTATACTAGTTATGTAGTTAGCTTTTAATAGTAACTTGTGTTCATATTGATGATGAGGAAAGTTTTCTTTTAATAATATTTGCTGGAATTTTTGAATTTGATCTTATTAAAAATTAAACTCCAACAAAAGATCGATCAATGTTTACAAAATGACTCACAATCCACTCTATTCCTATTTTGTTTTTAGAATACAAAATATTCTGTGTAGTATGAGTTTTGTTATTCCAAATAAACCACAAAAATCGTGCATAAATAAACTTTATCTGAAAGCCAAATGGGTAAAATGTGTTGATTTTTGCAATCAAACCACACACTTATACAGCCGCAAGAAAAATACATTTTCGTTCATTATAAATATTGAAATAAAAAGACTCGCTTAACCTTGACATTGACTTTCGCGTTTTTTGATTATTGTATGCGAAACAAAAATTAAATAACCGAAAAAATAATATTACTTGTTGAGCCAATCGTGTCGCGAATGTGTTTGTGAATATTATTATGCAAATCAAAGTTACATGAAATTAAGTAACGAAAAAACAATAAAAATATTAATATTCACGATCAATGATTTTTTTGGAGCTGTTTTGTTGATTTTTTTTTTATTATTATAATTTGCTTTGCGGTACTTGGCAAAAAAGTTGTTTAGAAACAAGTAGCCGAATTTTTAATTCAATCAATAGATGCCGGCAAATATTAATATATTTTTGTATTGGTAAAAGGTTGATAGTATTTATTGCCAATTTGCTTTTTTTCTTATATATTGGAAATGGTAAATCTAACAAATTGGCTATTTAAATTAATTGTTTTAATTTATATCTTTAAATCATGTTATTATTCTGAAATCACAGTAAACATATTCTAAAAGCAGTATTTCTTATTTTCTCTTACCAAACAAAATTGGTTCAATTTCAAAATAAACAAAAAACAAAAACTTTCCATTTACCAGACATTTAATATTTAAAGTATTCTTGACCCAAACCATCAACGCACAAATTGTGCGTGTCCCTCGAATATTCAAATGAAATAACTCCAAAACCAAATAAATTGAAACTAACAAAACAGCCTAAACAATAAAACACTAAAAACACTGAATACGATGAATACTTTGAGTAAACTGAATAATCATGAGAGGAGTATTTCACGGCACGTGAGTCCACCTTCAGATTAACATAATGTTATAGAAAAATCTAATTTTGATATTTTATACTTCAACAGAATCTAGAAATCAAAAAATCTCTGAAAAATCTAACGAATCAGTTAATTAATCCATTCTTTTAATTTTATTTTTTACAAAATTTAAAAGTACTTGAGAATTGAATTAGCATGTTTTAGTCATAAAAGTTGTTCAACTAAAAAAAAGCCAGCAGTTCGACAAAATATTTTCAGTATAGTTTATGTACAACAATGTAGCCCCGAATTTAATGTACTACTGACATATTACCGTATAAATTAAATATATATTTAACAAATAAATTAAAATATCGCACAGTATTTCTCTAGTGTTTTGAGTTAATTTTTAGTTTTTTTAAATTAAACAATTCTATTGAAAGAGCAATAAGGAAATATTATTTACAGTAAATTAACTTCGCAATTCAAAAATTTCCACGTTGATCATAGATTTGTTTCTACCGAAAATCAGACTCTGTTAGTTTTTTCGTTATGCTCTATTCTGTGAATTCTTCAACAACAATATCTTGATGCTGGTATAAAAATCAAGATTTTTAGGTTCTCAGTGTGCATTAAAAAGCAAAAACATTCAAATGTAAGTCACGAACCCCTTGCTTGCCATAGATTCAAAAAATTCCTCAGGAATGTTGTTTTCAACTTATTCTAGCTCTATGTTTTCTCAATTTTCGCACTCGTCGACCAAAGAAATCAATTAACCCACAAAACTATCGACATGATACTTTAAACAATAATTTCGCACTCGTGAAACACAAACATAACAAACACAAGAAAACGCGAGAAAACACGCAGTCGCGTTTTATTGCAAATTTTTATGGCCCGCTAAAATGCTAAATATCTAGCAAACTTTAAAAAGCTGCTCAAACAACAAATAAGCGAACCCACACTAGTCTTTATAAAATGTTAGTGCGAGCCGGCAAGCTCAAGTCTTCGAGTCGCCGATAAAATTAATAAATTATGCAATCGTAAATTAATAAATTGCTCTGACAAAGTATTTTTTATTTATTTTCGCTTACCGAATTCTATTTTTACTTTCTTAAAGCGCGATTTATAATTTTTCTTAATTTTTTTTAAATTTCAATATTTTTTGTATTTTTTTTGATATTTTTTTAATACATTTTGTGCTGTAAACAGAGAGATAGCGTATGAATTCGTCAAAGGCAAAACGTGCCTCAATATTGTCTTCCAACAATGCTCGAGATTCCCGCGAAATCAAAATAGAGAGCAGCGTGAATTATGCAAATTCATACATTAATTTTTAGGACAGACAAAAATAATGACTCGCTCAAGCCTGATAAAAGATTTTATGAGACAATTGAAATGTTATCACAATATTCGTTGTTTTTAAAGTAGACTTCGAGAATAAAAGATTTTTTTTTGGTTAGAGTATCATTACTGACTTCATAATAAAATTCTGATACTCAAAATGACTCAATCAAATCGTCTTTAATGATTTGAATTTTGCAAAATCGCATAATACTTTTAATTTCAAACCTTTCCATGATTTAGCGTCCCAAGGAGAAAACTATCTAAGATTTTCTATCCACTAGGAACCGTTATTTAGATAATCTTGGTGAACATACCTGGAAGCAAAAAGAAATCAAAAGTTAGTAATGATATCAGAAAATAATAATTTATTCTGGACTAAAAGAGCTGTAATCATGATTGATTTAGTGCATAATAAAAAAAAATTTTATTCTTTAAATCGAGAAAATCGCCACTTTTAAACAAAATAACAAACAAAGCGTCTCATTTATAAGCCACAAGTCGATGAAATTGATGTTTTTCGTTTTTTTTTTGAAAATACTTGGACAAGGGGAGATTTGTATTTAAAAAATATCGAAAGAATTAAAATAACATTTTCTTGGATTATAATTATCTTATCAAAAAATTCATTGAAGATTTAAAATTGTTCATAATAATTTTTAAAAAGAACTCCCCTTCCAAAGTAATCATTCATGTTACAGAAAACAATCAATTGCATTGTATTTATTAATTTTAGACGCCACGACATGTCAAACGCAATTCTTATCAATTTGTTACGAAAAAGTTTTAACCAGAATGATCAAATAAAGAACGTTACACTTTATTTTAAAAATATTAACTTTGAAAAGAAATGAGAATGTTATCCGAGAAGTATTTCGAGGTTTCCCTTAATTTATATTTTTTGCGATACCCGAGAAACTCGATTTCATTGAATTGATGTAAGAAACAAAGAAATGGTTAAAACATGGCAAAACCATAAGAAGTCCATGTAACACGAGAACAATGAGCATCAGAATTTTATATTGCTTGCAAGCTTGAATTGATAGAGAACTGCGAGACTAACGACAAAAACCTGAATCTCCAAATATAATACTTGACAAACCCGAACCACCAAAATGTTTGAAATATCTAAAAGAATTCAAATAATACGAACAACAAGAAAAAAAACTCTGATTTATAAATAAAAGTACAAAATAACAAAACCGCACAACAATATTATCAGAATCCATTTCCATTTCAAATTTCGAATGCAACAAATAGATTACAACTCAGCGTTCCTTCGCTTTTAATATTCAAAATAAATTTAAATAATATTTAATCGAGACAACAAAATCTTAAACAGAGCAAGGCTAGACAAAGAAAATAGTTTTTAAATTTTAGATTTTTTTAAATTATGGTAAACTAAAATTTTTAAGCAAAAAATCTATCAATCGCAATATTGAGCGACTAGAAACAGATTTATAGTATTTTACAATAATTTGATCAAGCCAAATTGCCAGCAAGCTGAAGCTCAAAAAATCGTCAGAATGCTACATAACAATAACATAAACTAACATATTATAATAATGACTTTGATTTACTGGCATATATACATCTTTGTTGTGCTTCAACTTTGTATTCATTATTCGGATTCTTATGTATATAGTTTATAGTGGCTTTATAGTGGTTATATGAACATTTGTGTCTAATACATACGAGTTTATCCGAGTGGATCTTTTCTTCTGTAAGCATAAATTGATTGAAAAGAGATACACATTTTTTTTTCGGGAAAGGTGATTATAAGTGGTTTATTTTTGATTTTAATTTATTGCAGTGCAAATTTATTTGAAATGAATTATTAATTGTTTTGTTTTCTAATATTTTTTTTGCATTTTCCAGTTTAACCACCCAGCAGTACCTCATCCTAATCATAGCCAAAAATTCTAGTCTAGTGCTGTATTCTCAATCTTACTCTTTGAACACTTAGTAAGAACACTACGGACGAGTGTGTTAGACGTGCATGAGTGTTCTCTCAGTTAGCAGTGAAACTGATTGAAACACATTCGTATATATCTATGTAAAATTGAAAGAAGGAAGCAAAAGACGATAAAATGTTATTATTTCGCTATTATTTCCATTCTTGTGCGCCAACTACGTCAAATTCACACGCAGCTCTTGTCGGAGAAGGCATTCTTCATACACTCTTATGGGTGAGGAATGTAATTGAAGAATTTTAGAACTCGAGAAGAATTCCATTTGCAACAATTTGGAAATGTTCAAGGTTTCGAACTTGAAAAAATTAGAATGGCTTTTGTTCGCGTTTATGTTTTTTGTCTGTATAAGATGAGAAGCGCGAAAGAACTTCCTCGTTGGGTGCTGACTTGTTGTCGGAACAAAAAATTGGTAAAATCAAGTTTCGTAAACTCTTATGATTGTAATTTTTGTAGTTTTTTTAATCATAACAAATGATGAAGAAAACATCTGATCGGCGAATTAAAAATTATTCTTGCCAATTTCTGGTGGAATTCCGCGTGTACATTTTAAACCCGGTTTTTTTTTTGTTGAGAAGCTTGATGGTAAATCAAAAGTATAAATACTTGTTGTTTACTCTAGGGCAGGGATTGATACCATTGTGATGAATTTGTTTTTTTTTGTGCATATGCAAAATTTTCCTGGTTCTGACAGCATTTAAGATTTTTTTATTATTTGCCATTGATTTTGAGTTATGAAAAAATTATGATATTATGCGGTATAAGCATGATCGTGTTTGAAATATTTAATATAATGATAAAACATATTTTTTCGAACCCATTCAATAAAAATTTCAAAATATGCGGTTTTGCAACTAAAAATTTATTAATTTCTACATTTTATTCGTCATAACAAAATATTTATGAAAATTTTCATATTGCTATTTAAAACCATCCACCACTCCTGGTGTTTTGCACTTTTTCTGATTTATCCGATTTTTCATTTATATTTTCGATTGAAAAACATTTCGTGCTCTGCGAATTGATTAATTCAATTTCACTCTATTCTTCATATTTCATCTTGGAAGAACCTTGAAACTCTTTTAAAGATTTTTTTGGCTCGTTTTCTGCCATTAATTAACTTTAATAAACACAAATCATTCAATTACTGCAATTTTGTAATTCGGCGTTCTGTTTCGAGTAAGTAGTTTTCGCTTTCCATCATTTTCGATGTGTTTTTTTTTTGGTGCAGAGACGGAAACTGTAATTATTCTTTGAGTCTTGATATTTTTGTAGCGATAATGACGAGGCAAGCATTTCTAAGTGTTTTGAAGATTTAATTAGATTTACTATATTAAAGCCGTAAGAAAATATTTTTAAACAGAAATCATATTCACAGGGACCCAACTTACAAATTTTAGTTTTGTGTGATTCAAAAAAAATAACGAAACTGATATTAATGGATTTAATTAAAGTCTCATTAATGATTGCATCAATTAAATTTAAATATGTTTGATGTCAGTCAAGTACACCGTGAACCATAAATTCGGTTCTTTTACCCAGACTGTCTTCCCCACGTTACTCATTTCATTTCATTCATTTCAATCACAATTTTCTTGTCATTTTTAATCGTCCGAGAAGTCGAGAACTACAAACATTCAAAGAAATTAGAATTTAAGTAACAACCAAAAGTTCAAATGAACGAAAAAACTATCCAAAATACCCAAAATATCTCGAAAATGCTTAAAATCATGAAATGTTAAAGTAATTCATTTTACCATGATTTAACAAACTTTCCAAGTATTCCTGTTACTTTTAGTTAGAATTCTTTAATATACTGGAACATACTTGAGCTCAGCTGAATAAGTGTATTGTCGTTAATTAGAATTTCACGGTTGGTCTAATTTGATAAATAATCAGTCTTGCACTATACATTTTTAATGAATTTACGAATGTTTTTTTCTTCGCTTCATTTCAATTGTTTATGCTGGCGTTAGATTTTCAGGTATTTTTAGCTTTCTAGAATTTTTCAAGCTAATTCCTACATAAACAGAAAAATAAATAATAAATATAGACCTAATGGAGATGCACTTGGATGAAAAGCAACTAATAATTTTCTCTATAAATTTGGAAACCAAAAATTCAATGTGAAATTAAAAATTAATTTTCTCTCTGAATCATTAAACTTGCTTATATGCTACTTGCCACTAAATTAATGGGGATTTATGCTGAGTAAAGCACAGACATATTGGTTCAATTAAAAATTATTTACAGAACTCACGAAACTCACAAAAATCACTAGAATTAATTGACTGTGCATTTATTTTCTTATTTCTGAATTTTTTGGTTACGTAACAGAGTCCAAGCAGCTCAATCTTGCGTAAATTTCTCCAAAAACAAAGAATAAAAAAAAGCTGCCATTGTTTTAATCATTTCTAATTATGGAAGCGAATGTTCTGAAGATCTGTCGCGAACTGGCGTCCCCTCTTTCTCTTCTTGATAAAAATTCAAGTTACTCAACCACTTTCCTTAATTTTTTCAATTTTCTCAAACAAAAACACATTCAAGGATTTTTGTTGCATGTCAAAGACAATTTTTATCAATTACTTTTTGCAATGTACAATTCAATTTGTTCAAGAAACACAGAAACAGAAGTAATTTCACGCCCAAATTGATTCTGTTCTTAATTCTAATTTGTATTTTTTACCAGTTCTTTCATTTTTTTATTTATTTTAAATACTTGACAGGATAATCTGGCATAAAATTTAGTAAAAAAACCATCAGTATATTTTTTATGCTATGAATATTTTATGGTAATTAATTATATCGTTGTCAATTTAACAACAAACCATTTTTTTCCACAATTAATTTGCCTGAATTTTCGTCTTTACAAAATTAAAATATGTTATGCAGCTCAAGCACTCGCTTGGTGTCACCACCAAGCAACCATCTCCTTACGTTTCAATTAACAAACTTTTGTTTCTTGTATTTCTTTCATTCTAAAAATATTCCAGTTGTGTCGGAAAATGCTATAATTGTGTAATGCCAAAATGCCAAAATGAAAATGGAAGAAAAAAATTGTTAAGATGCGATAATCACGAGAACCAAAGCGTGCATTGTTCATCTCGTTGGTTATTCACATTCAAGTGCCCTTGAGGCAATGAATTTTAATTAAAAATTAATTTTTATTGAATGGAATAATACACAAAGTGTAAGAAATAAAATGCCAAAGTACAGAAAAAATGTTAAAAAGACCGATGAAAAAAATGTGAAAACATCAGCGCAGTTTTTTTGTAAACGCATGTAATTATCGCTCACAATTTATTCAATTTGCCCTCTTTTATTTTTTTATACAATCCAGTTCTGAATCTGGAGGAAGGCCGGAACTCCTGGAGAGTTACAAGTTATTGAAGGCTTCAAGGTTTTTTGCAGTTTTGAAGCGGCTTGATCAGTTTGAATAATTATTATAATTTGAGCAATTTGAGGGTGTAAAAAACAATTTTATTACTGATAATTTTAGCGTTATATGATTAAAAAGACATTACATTAAATTATTCAACTGTTTTTCTTTTTTTTTTAAATCACAATTTTTGTGGATCTTTATCAAATTTTTCTGACCAGTATTATATTTAAGATACATTTACCATAATTTATTAAAATCTTTTTGGACGAACAATGCTTGGATGGTTGTTGGTTTGAACAAAATGTATGGAAAAGTCTGGCAGATAAATATCGTTAACAATGAGACCGCGAAAACTCAAACAATCTTATCTAGAAAAAATTAATCTCGGCATTTATTTAATTTCATTATGTGGTTCAGCACCAAAACATCACAAACTGGAAAACTATAAAATACATTGCATATAATAAAATCTATGCTTTTTACCATTTCTACAGGTTTCTTAGCAATTTCCATAAACTCTTGCTAGCAAAAAATTTTTAATGAAATTTTTTGTGTGAAATCAAATTTTTTTTTTTAATTTTTAATATTGGCAAAATATTGGCAAAAATACACGTTTTAACAATGAACCAACTCACATGGTCTTCAACTTATTTTAATATTATATAATTTTTCAACCAAAAACAAATAAAGAGTATATCCAAAAACCACTATCACTTTTTATGGCCAACATACCATTTGTATTGTTCCTATAACAAAAATACAAATATAATAGTAACAAAAGTATGTAATTTAATTTGAATTAAAATAATTAAAATAATTAACATAAAATACCGATTTTCTGTTATTATTTGTATGAAAATTCTTTTATAGTGTTTTATAGTTTTTTGGTAGATAATTGCCGTAATTTGGAAAGAAAAATTTGAATTCATTAAAAAAGTGTTTGAAATGGTGTAAAGTATGATACCAAACTGTATTTGTTTTACTTATTTTTGAATAAATATTGTGTTTTATTATTAAGTTTTATTTGTTTTTTAAAATTCTGAGTTAAAAAAAAAAACAGATGTTTCAAATAAAAATATAATTGTATTATTTGATGGAAGCCGCTTATTTAAAATTTTATTATCGGCATTTTCAGTAGGGGCACTTTTTAATTTGAAAAATTTAAATTAACATCATTTTAAAATTGATTTTCCAAGAAAATCGTTAAAATTAAAAATATTAATTATGTTTCCTAATAAATCCGTCGTAAATTCCAAATTTTCACGATATAACAATTCAAAGTCAAATTTCTACCTGAGATGATTTCCTCGTTAATAGCTTTAACTTGCCGGCTTACAACTTGGCACATTTGTTATTCAAACCGCACCACAGAGCAACTAAGCAGCACAGAATTAAAAACATTTTTTTTCAAACAATCAAAAAAACGAAAAATTAAAAAAAGTCCGAGGTCACTTTGGACACTAAAAATTTACAAATTAGCATACCGTTAAATCCACAAAATGTTTAAAACTTCAAAAGTATTAAAGAGCTGGACAGAGTAACAAAAGCTGCAAAGTGGCAGCTCCAAATTGTTTAGTTGCAAAAGACAATGCCTTTTAATTGAAACGTAAAATTTATGCGTTACGCCAACCACCTTTTTGAACTATTCGGGTGAATTTTCGGCCAAATTTGTAAATTGCTAAAAATAGTTCGGACATCAATAAACAACAAGTCAAGTACATTTCGAGTGTACGCTGACTGATTTGACCGACTAAAATTGACAGAAATCGTTTATTGTGCGTGTTAATGCATTAATTCACTATTAATTCATTAATTGTAGTTCATTCAATTTAAAGTTCGCCTAATTTATTATTAATTGTATATGGATGCAAAAAATTACATCACTTTTTCCAAATTTTTTTAGAGGTTTGATGAGTTTGTGGCAACTGAAAATTAAAAGAATTAAATTCAAATTATTAGTTGAGTGGTTTTCACCATCATTGTTGATTTTTTGAACAAATATCATTTCGAACAATCATTAGATTAGTTTTGTGTAGGATAGGTCCCAGTGTTATAATTTTTGACATAATATTTATTTGATTCTTCATGCAATAATTTTTTAAATTTATAAAAACCAACATTAACATTACAGGTTATTATTATTTTCATTGTTTTTATAAATTCCAGAAACGACCATCATAATGAATGTTTAATTAATAGGAACGAAGAAGACCTTTTTCCGCCGAAACGGCTAATTTCTCGGAAAACTGTCAAAAATAGCTCATATATAACGTGGTTATCAAAGAGTCGAAATCGCGCTCGTACTTTATTGTTGAGCTAATTATGAGGGTCTTCCAATGTTTAAGCGTTTGCTTATACCTTTTTTACATGTTCGATAGGCCACTGGCCCGGCAACCTAAAGTAGGTAGAAAATTGAGAATATTATCGCGTTAAAACCAACAGAACCGTGTTTGATTCAACATCATAATTGCCGTACTGGATGGTTCTCATGGGAGGGAAAATTGAAAGTTATTGCAAAATCTTTTTATTACAAATGGAAAGTGAAAATTATACCTTAAACACATTTTTTTTCTCTTAAGTTATCTGTTATATAAACATTAGTTACATTGATCTTCCACCCATTGTTTTTTAAAATATTTATGTCACAATATTCCATATTTTAAAATTCAGAACATTTCCAACAAGTCCTAAATAAACTTTGTGAGATACCAAAAAATTAAAATTCAAAGTTTGTCCCATCAAACCTTCCAAAAACAAAAAACCAGCAAATTATAAAATTGAAACAATACACCAAAAATATCAAATATATCAAAACAAATTTTCTAATCACTCTCTAAGTTTTGTTAAAGTTGAAACTGTTTTAGTTGAACATATTTTAGATTTTCTGTAAAATTTTGTTAATTGATATTTTATGTTCCACGAGCATTGTGAATTTGAGTCATATCATTATTTTAATTAAATTTTCATGTTTCCTTTCCAAGTCCAATCGCCTTTTACTGCTGCTTGTTAGGCTATTGAGTATTGACACAGTCGCTGGTCAGGTGAAAATGTTTCTTGCCCGCTGTGGCATATTTGCCTACTGAGTTGAAGGGTTGGATATAAATTATGTCGTTAAATTTCATTTATTTCAGTATTTATTAAATCGATTCTTTAATGGCATGTTTAAAGAAAGATATAATTTGAAAAAAAGTTAAACCTATACTGACTAATAACGACCAACCCTCTTCTCCTTTCTTGATATTATTTAAAGTTGAGTTAATTGCTCTGATGTCATTCGATTTCGGCAAAAGACATTTAACAGAAAATTTCTCCAAACAAATAAGTTTTTATTGACATGACACATATTTTCCGGAACATCACGGATTTCTCGACCGTTTCTTGTCAGCCCATTGTTATGCCAGTCTTTAATAGTTTCATTATTATCAAAAAACATTAGAGTCAATGAGGAAAACTGACAAACTGGTAAATTGGTAATTTGAAATTATTTTCAAAAGATATGTGATTCTAACTGAGTTACCGAATTACTCACTGAATTAGTTATAAAGTACTGAATTAATTTGTGAAATTGTTTAATGTTATAGCATGATTTCAGCATAAGAGCGACGTGAGTTCTTTTTAAAACCTTTTTAACCCGATTTTTTAAGCATAAACATCGCGTATATGAATTACAATTGAATGGTAAATTGTAATTACAGGTTTTATTACTCTTTTCAATTAATTACACGACAAATTTTAAAGTTTTATTTAAATATCATTTTAAAGTCAATTTTGTTTTATTCGAGATAATTTGATATTCTGAATGTACAGTGAATACATGGAAGTTTCAGGCCAACAGTTCAGGACAATTGACGACTTAATTATATTTGATGAGCACCAAAAATTATGATCATCATTAATTTTCCGGAATTGCTAGATTGCTGGTTTAATTTTTGTCACACTTTACTTTGGACGAGTAATTTGTTTAAACAGGAAATTCGGTAAAAAATCTGAACATGTACTTTATTATTTGTGAATTTAATATTATGTGAGTTTCTTTAAAAACTTTGATTGCATAAAAGGTATTGAAAGCATATAGACTTGACGTATAGCGTTTGAAAAATATTTAACAACAAAGATTTCGAATTTCATGTAAATTTATATTTTCATAAATTATATCAATTTATTTTCTTTCTGGGTTATTTAGCCATTCACTATGGTCAAGTAAATCATATCCAAGTCGACAAATCTTGCGTGAGAATATCTCTAGATCTATGGTTACTTGGAGTTTTTCTTTAATTAGCTTGGAATGCTGTTACAGGTACCTGGCCTTGCTAAATAAACAGCTTCAAAATATTAATTTTCTAACCCACTGCCTCCAATATAGTCCCATTTAGTTCAAAACGCTTCAAGCTCAAACCAGTAGAAGGAAAAATAGGCGGCTCTAATTTCCTAATCGTTTCATCTCCAATAAGATTTAGAGAGATCTAATAAGATTCAATGAGAATCCTCCAATTTCAGTGTTTCGGCAATTTTGGTATTTAAACCGATAAAAAACGTTCCATATTGTTATGGGTTTTGGGCCTTTCAAGTAATTTTTTGTACGTTAACTTTGACATTTAGCGAGCAGCAAAAAGATTCTTCAATATGTTACATGTTTTATCGTTTATTATGGTTTGTTGATGGTTAAGATATTGTCAAGATATTTGGTTCGTTAGATGTTCAGTTTCTCAATTTTTCGGGTCTCAGCATTTTATTTCCCATATTAATTTCCAGGCAGCAAAAAAATGTAAATGAATAATTAAAAAAGTTTGAACATGTGTTTGACAATCTATAATTATTTTTAATGTGTTTTGGCTGCGACTGTGGAAATAAAAGTCCGCAAGAACTGTACAAATAAATTTTGAGATGCTCAATATTGAGTTATTGAAGGTTACCCTTCTGAAATATTTGCTTTGGATTCGGGAGAACCAGATGACATGTAAAGTGAGGAAACTTAAAATATACATTAATTTTATTAGTTATTACTTTTCATACGTGAATTAATTCAAAGGATTTTCAATAATGAATAGCCTTTATTAAATCTGGTATAGCAATTCTATCAAATTTCATCAAAATATCTAAAACTCCCGTTTGTAAGAACAAAATCCACCCAAATTCAATAAAACTCATATTTAATTCAAATTGTGGCTCATTCATAATCGTTCAAAGTCTAAATCAGCATTTAAAGCATTTAAATCACTTAAAGAGATTTGGTAGGTACTTAAACTCTCAAATATCAAAAGGATTCCGTTTTCAATCAAATGCTCGTAAAATCCATTGAAAAACCATTTTTAAGCGTATTTCTTATTTGTTCCACAACATACAAGTGATATATTACGGGTATTTTTCTTTTGGATTTATTGGAAAATGTGTTGATGGGTGGAAAATATTAACATTGATGTATCCAAAGCACTCCATATTCAAAAAATATAAAATTACTGAAACATCAACTTCTCCGAAAACTATTATTGTAAGTTTTCCACCCATAACAGCCCTCAAAAATAAATGTTTATCAAAAAAAAACATCTTTAACTCAACATCTTAACATTTGGTGTAATTCTGTTGAAACGCTGGTTCCTTTTAATAATCATAAATCATAAGTTTTTATGGTCTTGAATGTGATCGAAAAAATTATTATGTTCAACTCTGAAACTCACGAAATTGAACAAAATTCAGAGAAGACGACAAAACTAAAGCAAACTATTATTTCATTATTTTCATGCCGGAGAATGGATCTTTGTTCTTTTGAGTTCTTGTATGGATTTATGCTGCTGGGATAATATTTATGTCATTTTTACGAGTTTTATCGGTTTTTGCCCGCTCAGAACGAGGATTTACGTAGTTTTCGTATAATTTTATCTGTTTTTTGTATTTAGCACAGTATTAAAGGTGTGCAAGACATTAACTTCTCATCAGCTCGCCGGCGAACAAAATTGAGAACAACTAACGACATTAAAATTATTGCAAAAGACATTATAAAACATGGCTTCAAATTCTTTTCCACGAAGTCGCAAATCAACCAGATTTTTTCTTGATTAAACATTTCAAATGTTTTTCTAGTGAATTTGTTTTTTGTAGTAAGATCGACTTGTGAGTGGAAAAAATTTAATCTGGAACAAAAAAAATGCAAAGAAACCTTTAAAAATAGACTCTTAAGATTTTAAGTTTTTCGGCCGCTTAATAAATTAACAAAATTGAGAATTTCTGAAAATATGGTGATTTATTGTTCCGTTTTATGTTCGCATCTTGGAGGGAAAATATTAGAGATTTTTTAATTGAATTATTTCGAATCATTTGATATGGCGCCGTTTTATGTTTCAACTTCTTTTTGTTTTCGAATAAATAAAAATTTTGTATTGAATTTCAATTATTCTTTTGAAATAAAGAAGTATTAGGACATTTTTGATATTTGTGTCGCTGGGTTGTAAGAAATTAAATTTATGACCGCACAAAGTACATAAAGGTCTAAATTTATTATTTAAATATTATTACTAACTTATATTATCACAAAGTCTCTTAAAACATCACATAAAAATTAGAATGGTCACAGATTTAACAAAAAAAACATTTAAAATTAATTTTAAGCACGCTTAGCCTGAAATATCAATAAAACTATTACTTTAAACCTTACGTATTATTTCAACATCATTATGATTCCCTTAAAAAGAGTAAAAACATTAGAAATGATATAAAACATGAAATCACAAACTATCAAAACCTTCACAGAATAGTAATGTGTAATAAAAGCAGTTAAAAGCCAACTAATATCGTGTGTGACCCAATAACATGCAATAACTCTTCGAAAAAATAAGAATTCCAAAACTTGGGCTTGGAACGCGAAGGAACGCGTAATTAACTATTAACTTATTAAACTATTATATTTCTTCGAGCTTCAAGACGCATGATGAATAGACATTTAATCTGAATTTCCCTTTGTTTAAAATTTTTAACAGACTTTTCAGTCTGTTATGAAATTATGAATATTTTGTATGTTTTTGCAGGAAATAAAATCAAGACATAATTCTATAGGAGAAACTGTTCTTAAACAAAGAGAGAGAAAAGACACAAATTCTCACTGAAAAACATATTTCGGTGTGAAGACACCTTCAAGATATTGTTTTTATTAGTACGATTTTCAAGTTTAAATAAACAATTCTTTAAAAATCATAATACAGTCTGATTTATTCATAAAAGTTCGTATAAAACCCAATTATTTGAAAAAATCGTCTACACCCAATATAATGAAATGCAAAAACTACTGTGAAACTTGTACACAAAGATGCAAAGTCTGCGTTTCCATAATTGTCCGATTACCAAACAAAATGCTTTCATACTCTGAATCTGATCTTTGCACCAGCTTCTTATTAAGATTTCAGCGTTCAAGAAAAAGGCTTAATGGTCTATTTTCCATGAATTTAATTAAATTAAAAAATAAATTGTAAAGCTGCGAGCCGCCATAAAGCTATGTAGCCAACTGGCTATTGAAAACCCCAAACGGAATGAAAAATTCCACTGAACGGTAAGCAAATGGCAGAGATAAGCATCGCTCTCTACCTTGAAGTCAAAATAAATGTAAGAAATACGGCAAATAAAAATAAATCATATTGTAGAGCGCGCTTTTCTTATTACTTTTTTAATTTTTCTTCTTAACAATTTAACAATTTCATTAAAGACATAAAAGAATAAAATAAATAAAAGAAGTATGCTCTATCTGGCCAAGGAGGTGAACTTTAGTTTAATTTATTTAATGTATGCAAAATAAAAAAGGTAAAGAGTATCCAAGAAGTATCCAACAACATATAAAGCTTTGACCGCAAACGTGTTGAAATATTTACTTTTTAGTATTTTCTTGAATTTTCTTGTATTCAAATTACTGTTTTCTTTATTCGTCTGTCTATTCGGAGATAATTGGATAAATGATTGCACATGAAATGTGATTAATTGAAGACAGCGCTTTGGCCCCGACGTGCAAGATAAACGCAATACCTAGTACAATGTACATGCTTTATACCTTCATTGTAGTATAGTATTGTGAATATATTCACAAACTGTAACAGATAATGGTTTGAGACTTTTTTATAATTTTGAAGTTTTTGATGTTTTCACGAAACAATGGACAATCATACAATCAACGGATTTGCACTGGAAATTTTGTGAAGACCAAAATAGTTCTCCAATTATGCTTTATGATTTAAATATTTCAAATTGGTCGCTTCCATAAGAAAATGATTTAAAGGTGAAGTCTCCAATTTATGAATTCAAGATTGAGAAATCCAGAGGACTCTAATGGGTGAAAAGTTGTCTGCTACAATCAAACTGTAAATTTATTCCAATATTATCAAAAAGTTTCAAATTTTTTAATAAAAAATTCAACCATCAAAAACCTCCGAAAATAGAAATAATTGCATCCATTTAATGATTTCCTTGAAAACAGTTGTAAGCTAAATTTCATAATTTCAGTTTCGTCAAGTCCACCAAAAACTGAATGGCTGAGAAACACAAAAAGCTGTGAAACTAATAAATTGGCAGAAACACCAAAAATACCTCCAACAACAAATTGGCTAAATTAGCGCCAATTGACATTCACGCACAATTTTTCCGGCCAAAAATTTAATAACAAGAAATCCCGAAAATAACAACAAAGTAAAAACAGACAATCTTGAAAATAAAAACTTATATATACATGATTTTTTTTGGTAAGCCAACAATAACAAAAAATAATAACACAAAAGTGAGCCAACGAGGAAGAAGAACTATGACTTTGCTGTGATATGTAGAAAACACACGTATTCAAAATGTATTTGAAGAAGAGTATTTCTCAAAATACGCAATATGCCGGTGAAAAGCTGGCAAAAGCTAGAATACTCAAAATGAGTGATTATCAGCAACACAATTTCGAAAATGTTACTTAAAAGCAAAAACGTGATTTAAGACGGTGTAGACTAGCCATCTGCTACAAATCAACTTAGTTTGCAACATTCTAGCATTACAGCTGAACAAGCACCAACTTTTTCAATTATTTTTGCAAAATTTATCGCTTTCTTATGAATTTCCGTAAAATTCTAGTAGCAACATGTTCTATATAAAAAAGCAACTTAGTCAAATTCATCAATTTTATTTTCATTAAAAATTTCATTATCGTGAGTTAGAACTTAAATAAAATATGCAATCCCAATATTCTCCTTGAAGTGTCAATAAAAAGAAGAAAAAAATTTCTTCTGAAGGAAAATTTTAAAAGTTGACCTACAAATAGTTCATAAAACTGGAAACACACCCATAAAACCCAAACAATTCATTATATTTCCAAGATTCTCCATAAAATTAGCAAAATATTGTGCAAAACACTATAAAAATAAGTAATAAAAAATCAAAAAAAAACAAACTGCAAGATAATTATTTGCTATAGAAAAAGGCACAAACTTCATACAAAGGCGTTGCTAAAAGTTTGCACACAGTTTGAACACAGTTTAAACAATTTAAATGATGCGGTAATTGGGGTTGCAAACAAATTTGCACTTGAATCAAGTTTTATGCAGTTTAGCGAGCCGAGTGCTAAGCATCTTTGACTTCATTCAATATTATGCAATCCCACACTCGGTAAATGTGCTAATTGTTTCATACAAAGTAGAAAATATTTTTGCAACACAACCGGCATTCTTGTTATTGTTGGAGATTGTAAAACGAGCCAACACGTGTGGTGCTTTTGCATCAACAATTATATAAATAGAGTTTTGTAAATAGAAGTAGTTTGTGGAATAAATTTGTTCTTTTTGTGGAAGAAAGTGTTATTCTAATTATAGTTTTACGGTTAATTGCTGTTTCACTTAATATCGTAGTTGTTTATGAATATTGTGGTTTTTTAACCAACGAAATGAAGTTGAATTTGTAAAGCACGGTTAATGAGTTTTTAATAAGAGCTTTTTGGATTGTTTGACTGTCAAACTTTTTTTAAGAATGAATTCGCTCACTCCTTAAAAGTTGAAAAAAATGCCGAATATTTTACCAAGCAATACTAGAGATAATTTCCCGACACAACCAACCCAGTTCATTACATTTATTACAAGCGACTACTTTTTATATCTTTATTGTATATTTTTTCATAGCTGCATAGTCGCGTAGTCGGGTAGAGATAAAATAGCTGCCATTCCAAAAACAAGCGAAAACAAGCGAAAAACAACTAAATGTTCCATGCTTTCATCTTTCTTGTTGTAAATATACACAATGTTGGAAAATTGGGGAAAATGTTTTCAAATCCATAAAATTGTCAAAAATTTGTTAAAATTGTGGATCTTCTCGTGATTGTGTCTTCTCTTTAGTCCCATTGTATGTGGTGTTTAATGGCAAAATAAATTTTAAAGTCATAACCATTATCCTAACGTTACACACCATTCAAACTGATGATAACGTCCACAT
The DNA here is from genome assembly GCA_038502155.1 of Parochlus steinenii. Taxonomy (NCBI): domain Eukaryota; kingdom Metazoa; phylum Arthropoda; class Insecta; order Diptera; family Chironomidae; genus Parochlus; species Parochlus steinenii. The sequence continues at coordinate 2,428,550 of JAXCIN010000047.1, read as the reverse complement.
CCTTTCGGTGGTTTTGAGCCATCTGAAGGCGAGGAAATTCGAGACGACAAGTTTCCCCATTTGCACCGTAAAACTTTTCTAAGCTGTAAAACTTTTGCACAAGGACAGAAAAGCTATTAAAATTAAATTGCGATATTTTATGACTCTATCATTCTAGCCACCCACAATATCCACAATATCACAAAAGAAGTAACCTTGTCTCTCAAGGTTTCAGGTACAGCAACATAAAAAGCAATAAGGAGAATTTCGAGAACTTCTAGTGTCATTTTATGAATTCTTTAAATTCCGGTGCTATAATGAAGAAGTTATAAATTTAACAAAAATAATAATTAAAATTCAGTGTATGTACTATGTCCTTAAATTGTTTAGATGCGAATAGACTATAGTTTTAGCTCTAGAGCTTTTACTATTTAGGTTCTTCCTTGCATCTTCTTGAATTTTCGTGCTGTGAACTTTTTAGACATATACGGTATTTAATTACATTTTCGGCGTAATTACATCACAGTTCTATGAAGTTTTTATCTTTTATTGAAAAAATATAGAAATATATAATTTTTTTGTATGCAAAATTTATCAGAACTCTTACATAATACATAAATTAAAGTATGAGTTTTTAAGGACTAAGATATCTGATAAAACAATTATTCAAAATAGAGCTCATTATCATATTTTCGCTTATTTTTCAGCACGAGTAATTTTTAAAGCATTGAGGACAAAATATTAATAAAGGAGAAAATTTAAGTCTTCAAGGAAAAACAATATCTAAAGACTCCATATTTTTCAGCATTAAAGTAAAGACAATCATATACAATTTCAAAGATTTCTTTTATTTCATTTGACTGAAAATCAGAAAACCCATTAGCAAAACAAAAGGAAAGTTCGAAAAAATTAATTTTCAATTCCGACTAAAAACATAAAAAGCTTTAAAGCACTGTTCAACGTGATGCTCTCCGACCTTACAAACTCAACACAAAATTCATGAAAAATTGTTAAAAGAACCAAACTTCTATGTTAGAATTCAACCATTTGACATTTACTTCTCCATAATGAAAAATTCATAAATCCGTGCAAGCGTTTTTAAAATATTCAAGAGCTTTTTAACGAGCGACAGTTTTGCCATTCCAAATGTCCTCGTTTATTTACAGAGAGCTTTCTCAGCACCAAGTGTCTTTCCTCTTTTGAACTACTTTCTCCAGTTACTGCATTAATGCAGCTACTGGAGGACATTGCAAGGATAAATTTCATTTTCTCCGATTTTCTTGCTGTTACGTAATTTTCCTCTCAGGAACTGCATTTACAACGTAACTGAATAAACTCGCTCGAAATGAAACAGAATAGCTGCTAAACAAGCGCGCTCAAGTACTAAAGAGTCTTTTTATACGTGCAGGTGGAGGTATATGTTATGATGAACATTGAAAATACTAACATGATAAAAATTGGGCAATTCGTATTCTTCTGTTGAATTTTTTATTCTTTTGATATTTAAATATTATTATCAAAAACAACTCGTTTCAAAATAAAAATTAAGCAAAATTTATCAAGGATTTAAAAATAAATGCACAATTTTATGGCCGGTAGTAAATTGTTGGTTGTTTAACCCAAAACAACACCAATAAGCCAAGTTTGTAGTTGTATAGCAAAGTTAGGAGGTCAATTGTCTTGAGTAACCTGAATATGCTACTAAACAAATCTTTAAAGTTTAATCAATAAAATAAAGCTCTCCGGTTCATGTGAAGATGCACTTTGCAGCATAATTTGCTGATACATGCGCTTGTTGCCTCCATAAAGCAAAATAAAACACTTTTATTATTTTATTGAAAGGATTTGTTTTGGAAATTGCATGAAAAGCTGACAAAACTTTGAAAAAACTTTCAATTTATTCGCATTTGTTGCACGTTTAAGAGAGCGAAACTCAATGCATTCTCATACTTTTGGAAGTTCTATATTTTTTGAAGGCAGGGATTACTTGGTAAAATGTGGCTCACCAACAATCTGGTTCGAGGAACTCGCGCACCTCATTAATGTTGCACAGAGCTAAACCCTGCTTGAAGATACATTTACCTTGGCAACCCACATAATTTCCGATAAGATCTGAATTGAAGGAGAGAGATTTCTTGATTCTATGGTGTGGTTAAAGCATCAGTTGATTTCAACTGCTTTAATGTTTTTCACTTTTAGAGCTTTGAGCAAAACCAGAAAATGATTAAAATTGGTGAAGTATCGAATGTATTGAAATTATGAAAAAAAAGATCATGGATCAATAATTCTCGGAAATTTTCCGTAAATATATTCTTCTCAGTATTAAGTGCATGTTCATTTTGATATAAATTGAGAATGAAGCTCGCTTATTTACCAAGTAATAAATACTTCAGTATCCCAAAATTCTCTGAGCCAATAAATACTGATAAATCGATATTGGTATAACAGAGCGAGATGTGGCGTGCTCGTGCCAATAAATTAGTTGATTAAAATCGTGCATGATTAATTTGCATACAAGGATATTCTGAAAGAATTCTCACATTTCACTTAAAATAATTCTTTACAAAACATTTAACAGAATATAACGAAATTTCACTGAAATTTAACCGAATATCTTTCATCTTATCTTGTATAATTAATTACTGTTATCTGGAACACTGCTGATGTTTTATGCAAAGCTATGCAAATTGCTCAGAGAATGCAAATAAGTTAATAGAGAATAAAGCACGTTGAAGAACCACGAAGGTTGGAATAAGCTGGCACATATTTAGAATTGATTGTAATAGTGTAGTTTTGCGCGGATGTTTCGTTGACTTTTATGCGCGTTTATCCTGATACACATGCATTATTAAAGCATACATGCCGTTTTTTTGCATGTAGATGCCATTTCTGTGTAAATATTGCTGATACACTGATACCGTAACTGGAGAGTAATGTTGATTGCCACAATTTTGTTGCAGATTCCAATTTTTCATGGTTTCTACACAAAAGCATATAGTTGGACTAATAAATGTTCAAGCACCTCCACATGCAGTGCGCGTAAAAAAAATCATAAACAAAATTTATGTAATGCAACCTATGCTCAAGTTGAATAACTTAGCTCGGATGATTGCAAATTTTGTCTAGTAGGTAGGTACTGCAGTAATGGAGTATATTTGCAGTACTTCAGAAAAATGAAGGTTCATGTTCAAGGTGATGATACTTTCTTTTTCCACTGCTAGATCTTGCTTGTTATGCTTTTTTAATGTCATTTGATATAGGTGGAAAAAACTAGTTTTGAAATTTGATTACTTTTTGTTCTAAGAAGGAAGTGTGGCAATTGGCAATGTGGATGAAATCTCACTTTAATATAGCCCTGTTAAAAATGAAGATGAAGCAAAAAAAGTACTCGAATATTTCCAATTTAAGCTTGAACTTACGCCACATTCTCTGAAACAATATTTCCAAACACAAAATCTTCTTACACAAGTTGTTTTGCAGATCAATCATCTCAATACATTCTTCACTTTGTTGGTACGAACAAATATTTAAAGTCAACAAACTTGTAAGTTTTTGAAGTTGAGAGTGATTTCAATTCTTATATGCAAATATTGTTGCATTAACTTCATAACTTGAGATGTTTTTGCAGCTTCAATCCGTTAATTTGCTCACCCCAGTCGCGACGAGCGCTAAAACCACCAAACCATTCAAAATCAGTCAGTAAACCATCGAAACCTTCCACGTACTTGGCACAAAAGTCGTGCACATATCACATGCAATGTCGAGAAGCCGAACAAAAACTCTGCTGAATAATTAATGGAGGATCTTAACGTATGGAAATGGATAAGAAATGTAAGTAATAAGTATGTGGAATGCAATTTATCACAAAGTCATTAATAAGTTAAATAATAATCTCTTAAGAAAATCGTTTATACTTTTGCTATTTGTTTTTCGGTTTCTGAGCATCTTGAAGAGAATTTCACCATTTTAGCAAGCAAACTTGAAGACGTTAAGGCTGGCAAACTTGAAAATATTGAAAACTTGAAAGCTGGCAAAAAATGGTTAATGAGAACAAGAAGTTCGTGAAATCATGCATTAATTTATTGTCTGAACGTTTAATGTTTTTTTTTGCCGATTTTGATCAAGTCATAAAATTCAATAAGTCGAAGAAGTTAAAGGAAAAGTAAAGAAATGTGAAGTTTCATAAGTTGGCAGTAAAATCGATTTACTCAACATTTGTGGGCATCATATCAGTTCATATAATCTAAGAAAGCAAGCAAAGATGATTAAAGAGATACTTGTAGATTGAGGGAATATTGAAACTGAAAAGTTACCTCTATGTGCATGGAACCAGTTTTACCACCTACATAATATTTAAATTAAATAAAAGACTTTGTAACAATGAACGGATCCAAACAGAAAAAGCAAAGATAAATCAGAAAACCGTGGATTTATTAAAAGATTTCTTAAGTTAAAGGAAAAACTTGAGTGGAAAGTAAATTTTGCCATGTTTGCCAAAAATAAAAACTGCAGACTTATATTAATATATATAAGTATATAAATATTGAAAACTGGTTCTAGACAGTGGTATTACATAAGATTATTTTTATTTTTAGCTGAGAGATTTATTTCTGTTGAATTAAATCCGAAATCGATACTTCTCCCGTTTTTGTTCATCATTTTGTGTTTAAGATTTCAAAGCAATCGCTTATCGATTTTTTTGATTTTTTAACTGATGTGAGCTGTTTTGAGCTTATAGAACATGAACTGTGGTTTGATTCAGGTTTATCAAATACTGCGAGTTTCTTGCCATTAATGTAAAATGTAAAGTATTCACGAGTTTTCAAGACTTTGCGAGCTTTTTGCTTGCTGTTTTACTGCTTTCTTGTTTCTGAATTAATTTAAAGCTTCTTAGCGCTTTTTTAGTTTGGTAGTACTTAAGAGTTAAGTTGCCATTATTTCAAAATGTTATCGAAAATTGATGGAAGTTTTAATGGGTATGGAAATAGATTTTATGGGGTTTGGTTTTGAAAACTAGAAATGTGTTTGCAAATTGAATTTCAACTTTCTTAATTATTGTTTGTTTTTCAATAAATTGTTTTTACAGTTTCAGTTTTGATAATTATTATTTTAAATTCAAAATACTCATGAAAATATTAATATTTTGAACATCTTCAATAACTTTATTAAAACATCAATATTAATCTATCTATCTTTCGTTCTTTGTGTTCATGTCATGATTGTCATGTCTTCATTCAAATCAAATTAATATTTAAAAGAACTTCCCGCCAAGCCTTCTGCCTTAGTTTGGGTGTCCATGAAAATGTCTCGTGAGTAGAATATTCAATATTCAAGCCTCAAGCTTCAATACGACTTAAGTATAACATTCAGAAATTGAAAAAATTTTGCAAGCATTTGTAAATAAATTCAAGCCTACCCAGAAAACCTGGATAACAGAGTATGTGAATAAGAAAGAAGAAGTGAAAACAGCCCCAACTTTAATGTTCTTAAAGTTTTCTTATCTCTTCTCGCTTCACAATTTTCATAAATACGCGTACAAAATTGACACAATTTACAACAAAAAAATAAAATCGGTATCGCAAATTAAATTTTCGCTTGAAACTCTGCCACCATTAAAATTCTGAAAAAATATGATGGAAAATGGAAATATGGAGCATAAATAACGACGTTGAAGCCAAATAAACCGAATAAACCAAATAAACCATTCAATCAACAACCAGAGTTGTGGGGAAAACAATTTTTGGCATTATTTTTGGATCTTCAAGGGAAATTTAATACTTTCTTGAAAAATTCCACAAAGTTCGACAAATATTTCAAAAATCAATCAAAAAAAAATCCTACCGCAAGTATGATGGAAAAAGTTTTTTCAGCAGGCAGAATCAAATATTGATGGTTGAAGCAATTTATTGCTTCCAAACACGTGGATTTTATTCGATCATAAATCATGCTCGGCTTCATCTTGCCGGTTGATTTTTGCTATAAGTGGAGGAGGAAAGTGAAAATCTCATTTAAATTCAAATGTTTGCCGGCTTTTTGAAGGTGAACATATTTTTCGTAAAAGGTCCTTTTGTCAGCTTGTGGTAGAGACTTTGATAGATTATTTGGAATGAATGGGGTGGGACATTTAAGATTCACTTTCCATGAAAAGTTTCATCTTACGTTTTTATCTACAGAAAAAGTCAAAATTAAAGAAATTGTGGTACGTCCCCCATCTTGAAAAAAACCATCCAAGGTGCAAATCCCCCAAATTGTCACTTCTGTTCCGAATGCTTGTCAAAAATAAACCCACACATATTTCCTATACAAGACATTCTAATACTCCATCTTTCAGTCCCAGAACACTTTCAGAACGCTGCCAGCTCTCAAAAATGTGGAGCACGCAACAGCGCAAAAGGAAAATGTGTCGATAAAAATATTTTCTTGGGATTTTGACTCAATTTAGATGTAATGATTTTTTTATTGTGAATGCCTTGGCAACTTTGTTTTGCATGCTGTTTTTATTTTGTTAGTGTGTCATGGCTGGAAAATTCTGCGAAGATTTTGCCTTCCCAGTTTTTTATTCAGGCTTCCACGCCTCGCAGGCTCTGGGCAATTTTCTGGGTGAAATTAGATTTGGGATTTTTGTTGCGCAAAAAGTTTTCGGGTCAAATCAGGATCTTCTAAAGGGGTCTCTTGGGTGATTTCTCGCGATAAATTTGTCAATTTAGTGGGTAATTATGGAGTAAAGACATTTTGACTTTAATTTTAAAAAGAAATGTATGTTAATTGCTACATATTCAACATGAAAATATTCGCCTTCAAGAATCTGACTCGTGTTGAGATTGAACTTTTCAAATCACTAGAGCCACCATTAAAGCTGCCAAATATTCCAAAATTGTACAAGATTCTAAAAATATTATCCAAAAACGGATAAAATCTTCTTTAAAGTCCTTTAATATCTTTTTAAGGATTTCTCTCTTGCTTCAAAGACTAAAAGCTCAGAAAAATCATAAAAAATAATCTTGAACTTGCATGAGGGGGAAACTCCGTACAAGTAGATTGACAGTAGTGAATAAATATGCAAATAAATTTACATCATTTGCAAGTTATGCTAAAAAAATCAAAAATAGCAGTTTAATGCAAAACTGTGAGCATCGCACGATATTTTTCAAGGACAGCATAACAAGATATGCAAATAAAAAATATTTTTGAGTTCTCGCAAGATTGTGAGTGTTGTGGATTTTTACTAGTTCGGATTTTATTCAATTTGCTTTCTTTGCTGCTTCACCTCGCATTCGATTCGGGTAAATAACAGCTTTTTGTTTGTCTTTGAGACAAAACGTTGCAAAGCCAAACACAAAGCACTAAGCTGCCAAAGCAGCATAGTCATCAGCTTCAAGGTAGCTTTTTATTACTGTGCAGCTTTGCACACTGTGGATGCTCTAGTTTCTTGGTTTTGAAGTTTGAATGAGTATTTATACCATTTTCAAATTTCAATGCCATTTTTTATAAGCTGCAGCATATTTTTCAAATTCATTTTGAAAGCGCGAGTTCAATGGATTGAATAATTTTTATAAAATAGATTTATATTAGCTCACTCAAAACGTGTTTCATTCATGCATATTAGGAAGCGATTTAATTTTGATTTTAAAATTTTCAAGTTTATTATGCAGGTAATTAGTTTGTGTTCGAGATTGATTGGATGCAGATAGATTTTATGATTTAATTAGCTGAGGAGCACTGCAGTGTGAACTTGTAATTATCAGCACTGAACATTCACCTGAGCTTTTAATTTTGTCTTAACATTATTTTATGTTGTCTATCCTGAGATATTAATAATCCTTGCAATTTAGATTCTTGTAAATTTTCCAGATTTTGTATTTAAGATATATTTCGGATGTAATTATCCGCAGTTATTTCTAATTAACCAACTAATTCGTTTCAATTATATTTGTGTGGCTATTTCTACCAAAAGCAAAAGCGATAAAAGTAAAACTGAAGAACTCAGAACAATATTAATTCTCTTTATCGGTAAAACTGGCGAAAATTTCGAGTTTATCTCAAACTGCAAATACGTAATTAAAAAGAGTAATTTATTTTAATAAGTTACACTCATACATTTTGTAATTAAGTAATTTTCCTTTTTGCAAATATTCTATGAACTTTCCATTTAATCAGTTGATTCTAGTTGAAACATTATTGCATTGTTCGCATTTAAAATAATTACATACATGAAGAACTATGAACAAAAAGTTGAATGCACAACAAAAACCTCATAAATATACAAATTCATAAATATTCATAAATGCAACAAATAAAAATAGAACAAACAAAAAGAAAATCCAGACTGACTGGCTTTTTATTGTATTCCTCAGAAATGACTGCAAAATTCTATAAAAATCAAAATAAAAACTGCACAGAATATTTTCAAAGCCAAGCCTGAGAATTTGCCAAGTGGAAATGGCAAAAAATCTAGCGAAATTGCAAAAAAGTGCATCGTAGTCATAGAAAAGGGAAAACTGACAGAAATTCTGAAATAATACAACAAGGCCGCCTGCACTCACTTTTCTTCATTTATGTTTGGCTTCGTTGCTCTTGCACTCTGTAATACTGTTTGCATAATATTGCAATATTGCATTGCACGTAGGTTTTAGTGTCTGTGTTGTTGTTGGATGTGACTGGGTGTGTGTTTATGGATGATTTTTTATATTGTGTGGAAAGTTTTGCGTTTTTGTAATAAAACTTTGTAAAAAGATTTGAAATATTTTCCAACGAAGTGAAACCTATTTCAGCCGGCACAGAAAAGCCTCAGCGCTATACATAACGTTGCATGTTTTATGCTATTTTATGCTTTTATGTGCATTATGCTGCACAGCGAATAGGCGAAGAAGAAATGAACAGAAAAAGAGTTGTGTGCAGAAAATACGAGTATGCAACAAAAACGTTTGCAGTTTACTTGTACAAGTAACATAGATTACAAAACTCAGCAGCAAAAATGAAGTTCAGTGTTATTTACTCCCGGCTTTCATGGCCATTAAAATCATTGTAAGCTATTTGTGGAGAATTGGATATATATGTGCATCAAACGCTTGTGGGCTTCATAGGGATTTGTAATTTTTCATTTCTTTAATGTTTGTAATAAGCTTTTTGAAATGTTGAGTTTTCTGTTAATGCCAGTAATTCTGTAATGTTACAATTAGAATTGGCTTCCCAGAAATTTTTTCAAATCATTTAAGTTGATACTTCTATGGATAAAATTTTTCCTGTTTCTTTTGTGGGTTTTGTGTCTCTTGGAGCTCACGTGCTGCGGTAATGACAGTAATGACGGTAAGGACTTGCTTGTGCCTGGGATACCAAAGTCACATGCGAGAGAATATGGGAAAATTTACCGTTTTTATAAATTTTGTGATCAACTAAAGAAGTTATGGCTTTATTACTAAAAATTACATGAGGCTTTCTTCTTTAAAAAATTGAATTTATTCAGCTGTGCTATACAACAAATTCATGGTCAAAATGCAGATGCATTCCAAACTAATTAAAGGAAATTTCAATATTATAAATTAATTCTCTCTTTTATCACATCTTTTCTAATGCAACTTGAGTGTATTAAAGTTCACTCAAATTATTTTTGTTATTATTAGTAAAGTTTTATTGAAACATACCGGTCAACTTGAAACGAGCAATTTTGCATAAAGAATCCATAATAACAATTATAGTAAGTAATTTTCAGTTATTTTTAAATTGCCACAACCAAAATTGTGCCGAACGACCAATTTTATCAAATTAACGACTTGTTTAATGTTGTACTCTAAACTAGTATGAACTACAACTTGTCCAAAATTGGCGTAGATCTCTCAATTTTCTCAATTCTGTTTCATTTTAGCTTGTCAATTGTGATTCGAGATTCGTTAATATATTTAAACAAGCCAAACAAATTATTATGGCATACAAAACTAAATTTTTTGTATCAGGCAATTAAAAGCCACCCAGAATGAAATTAAAAAGAAATTCAGAAGAATTTTTAATTTTGTGTAGAACAATGACTTAATGGCAGATGGCTCAAAAACTGTCCTATACTGACAATATTTTAATAGATTGTTATCTTATTAAAATAAATTTCAAAACACAAATTTCACAAATTTATTGATTCCGCTTTTTGTTGTTTTTACGAGCTACACAAATTATTTTCAATATTCGTGGAACTTAATATTTTACTTGTTTGACTTTTTTTGTTTTTATTGCTTTTGGGCAATTCTAAAATTTATTTGGATCTAAAACTCGCTCACAAATTTATTTCTTAGAAATTTTATTTGACCACTATTTTTTGTCCTATTGATTGAGTTGGGTTGTGAAATGGGCTAGAACATTGTGATATTGACAAAAACAGCTACTGCTTGCCTTTTATGATAAATTTTGAATACTCTCATGCTTTTTATGCATTTATTTTATTTTATATTGTTTGCTTTATTGCTTTATGGAGTTTTATTGTTAAAATCACATTTCATTGATATTTTATTTGATTCAATTATTTAATTATATCCATATGTTGAAGGTACACTTACAACACACATTAAAATTTTATGAAATTTGTAGCATAAATCTCATGCTGTTATGATATTGTTAATTTGTAAAATTGGTTGTAACTTAATCATTCTGTAAAACTGAAAAATCTAAAAATATTGATTTCATCTTTAAGAATCAAAACAGTTAATTAATTTTTTCGGTTGCAACAAAAACACACTTAATATTATGAAACTGTGGCACTGAAAAACTTATAAACTGCTCTTAAAAATGATATTTTGTGGAAATATTATGAATGCCCTGCTGTGTCATTGAAAAGTGTGTCGATATTTATCATCGCTTGGATTTTAAATTGATTGTAATATATTGTAAAATACTAAAGCTAAAATGTAGTGATATATTGTATTATTTTTTTGAGACGTTAGAGGTTAATTTTTAAATATTTATGGAATAATTTTCATTTTCCAACATGATTGCCGGAAAACTTTTGGATCTAAATTGAAACGATCAATTCAGCATTGTATGAAATCTTAAGATTGAAAAATAAATTCTTATTCCTAGTAATTTTAATGACTTCTCTCAAAATCTTCAATTTACCCAGCAAATATATTTCCCTAAAGAATAAGTCTCATACTTCATTACATACTTTCCGTTCAAGAGTTTTCACATTTCCTCGACAAAGAACCATCTTTTCTCTGATTCTCCAATTTGGCAATGAAGCAATGAGGCAACAAGCAAATATTATTTCTACTTTATTGCAACAAAAAACGTTGAGATGGAAAAAGGAAAATTCTTGAAATACATCTTCTGAAAAAGCCAAATATGTCGGAAAATGTAAAAAAGGAGTCTGCAAGAAATGTCGAGAGTATAACTCCTTTATCATTTTTTATCATTTCCTAATTATCCTTAAATATTGCTGAATACTGCTGGATATCCTTGAGTTCTCTGAATTCTGTATATTCTATAAAAAAGCATGAATCCTTTTCACTACGAAAGTCGAGCTTTGAATTTTAAACATTTTGGACAATTTGTTTTTGCTTCATTATTCTCTTTTTTGTTATATGATATGACGGCATTTCATTGAAATGTTAATGTAAAATAAATAAACGATGTGGAATGAAGAGCTTTTTGGCTTAATATTTATCTTAATTTCGAAGAAAGCTGCTGAAGGAAACGAACGGACAGCAAACAATTTTAGGATTTAATTTTTTTTGCAGAAATTATGAATATGAAAACGTTTTGGTTCAATTTAAGGATGTTTTGAACGAAAAAAATTAACGTGGTGGAAAAATTTTATTATTTCACATTTCTCAGAGTTTTATTTTTGTACAGTTACATTTTTGGATTCCATTGATTTATTGATACAATTCATATTAAATCATTCAACATGACAATAAAATTTATATTTACTCTAAAACAAAATGAACTTAAAGAATTCAATTAAATCAAATAAAAATGTTTATCGGACTTTCTCAGAGATAATTTTCAATGCTGGTTAAACTCAAGTCCCATTTAATCCAATTTAATCACTTTGCGAGACTTTGTCGTTTCTGATATTAAAACTTTATTTTCCATTTGATTTTCGTATAATTTTGTTATAATTTTGCAATTCTGTGCTTAATGTTTATACAAGTTAAAAAGAATTTGCTCGTGATTTTCTGATTTTTGCTCTGTAATTTCCACTATTTTGGATATTATCCCGTTTTGCCGAGAAATTTCAAGAATTTTCATTTTATTTTTGTTGTTCATTTAAAAGCAAATCTTTTAGTATTTTTTTGCTGCAATAATGCAGGGTTCAGACTTTTAAAGGTAATACAAAATTGAAAATTTCAATGAATCGAAACAGCAAATATGTAATCTTCCGAACCCTGTCAATTCTCTACTGAAAACTTGTTCAATTAAAGTGTCTGTAAAACGGCAACAAAATGAAAACATCGTTGAGAAATTGCAACAAAATTGAAAATTAAAGGTAACAATAATAAAATTACATACGTAACGCAAATTGGAAGATTAGTAATTATTTCACATCTCATTAAGGTGGCAAACTTTGTGGAATTAATTTGTCTGCGATTTAAATTGGCATAAAGACAGGATTATTAAGAGCATAAAGATATAAAGTGAAAGAGTAAGAACGGTGTAAAAAAGAAGTTTAGTGAAACATTTTATTCGAATTTTGAGGATATTTAAATAGTTTTAGTTGTGTTTAGATTTTCTTTCGAAACTTCAAGATGTTTTAATGGGTGAATTTATTTATATTCCTCAGCGTAAATCTATAAGGGTATTGAACCAAGCCAGCAAGTATTTTAATACAATCAAAAAGAGGGAAGTTTTTCAGCTCCAAAATTTTCCAATCCTTTACAAATATTACCCTCAATCTCAGAGATTTTGGATTTCATTCAACTTTAAATGAAATTAAAGGAAACGCAATGTAAAATATTCAAAACAACAATTTTCTTTTTTTCAAGGACAAAAACTCAATTTACTGCAAAAACTGGAAATGCTTGGAAAATATTGAGAAAACTCAAAAAGCCGCCGTGATAACACAAAAAAGGTTGCCTTTTATGTTTATATTTCTCGTATTTTCCTCCCAGCCTATACTTTAAACGTATTTTCGGCAATAATTCGCAACGAGACAGAATTTGGCCTGTTACGCACGATACGAACTCACACTTTCACCCAATATTATGCCGACTTTTCCGAGTTTCCCTCAATTTTGCCGACTTTCCGAGCATTACCAATTTTCAAGGGTATCATTATCATTTGGGTTTTCTTTTTGCTTGCCTTCCATTTTTCTGATAATATTTTCCGTCTACAACTCCAAATCTTGGTGAATTTTGCCGAGTTTTCCGCATATAGAAGGAAAATCTCCGTTTTCTCGGCTTTTTCTTTATTTTATTTGGTTGATGGTTTTTGGGTTTTTTCCGCTTTTGGTAGTGTTTAGATGTGCTCTCGGTACTGCCTAGGTCAAGGTGAATTCAGTGAGTTGAGATTTTTGCCTTGGTTGAAAGGAACCAAGGATTCACAGTTAAGATACAAAAGATATAATGTTTGGGGGGAAATGTTTTTTCGTCATGAAATTGTTTGTGATTGAGGACGCATTCTGATGGGATTAAAAACTTTTAGACTTAAAAACTCACGTAAACTTTATAAATTCAATTAAAATACTGATTTAAGAAAAAACATTCTAAATTTGAATTTTTATTGTTTTTTCGTGAAAAACATTTAAAAACACTTGCCTTGCATAATTAATTATGATATAAAATTTTCTACAGTCTATCTCGATACTTTACATCAAAAATTCTCAAATCTCTCTTCAGGAGCTATTTTTACCTCATTATATTTGATACTTTCTTTCACCCCGAAAAGAAAACAAAATCGATGCAATCTTGTTGAATAGGGAACATTTCAAATACTTTTAATGTTCTGTTGCCTTAACAAGAAAATTTTAGCGCGTGTTCTCATTTAATTCCATAATTTCTTAGGATGTCCTTGTCACCGGTTTCTTGAAGTTAAATTCACCAGGACAATGAAAATTTAGATTTTTTTTCAGGTTTTATAATAAAAAGATTACACAAGATTTGATGTGTATAAAAAATTTTACTGAAACTTGAAATTTTTTAGATTTGAAATTTTTAAGAGAAAATTTCTAATATTTTTAAATTTTTTAAAAATAATTCCTACAGTGATGAACCTCTTGATGTTCAAGCAACCATCTGATTATATCTGTTGTTTATGCTGCTCAAATTATATAAAGCACACAGAAATGTAAGAAACATACAAAAGTTCCTAAAATACGGTAAAATCCTCGGAAAACTCAGAAAACTCGGAAAGCAACGAACAATAGGGGTGAAAAGGAAATTAATTTCATTTACTTTCTCACTTTTTTTGAACTTGTGCCTCATGAAGTATTTTCTTAAGGCAACAAGGATCGTAGATCCTTGAAAATGGTTGGATAAAATTTTTTAGAGGCAATAAAGCTTTGGAATGGATGTAAGGAGGCGAAACTCTTAATTTGTTTGGTTAATTTTGCGCCGAGTAAACTAATTACGTAAATCTTGTTGCCTCGCTACTGGTGTGTTTCAAGGACGAACCGACGGGACGCGAGCAACGAGTAACTGAGGAAGGATATATTCTCTTCTTTTTGTGATAGTCGGAAAATTGTTGAATGAGACTTTGCGCTTTCAAGGGAAATAAATTAAAGTGGGTTGGATTCAATTGGCAGTTTCTGTAGAAATTCAAGGTTTTCAAAGAATTATCTTTTGATGAAAATTCAAGGGAGAATTCTAATTTATCTTGGAAAATTTAATTAAATTTTTTAAATTAACAAATTTTGTCAACATTTTCTTACTAAAATACTAATTGCTGAAATTATAAATATATTCGATTGCTTCATTCTGATTTTCTCGATTTTTTTGCACAATTTTCCCTTTTCCCAGGTTTTTCCAAAATATTTATAAAACATAGAAATTTCTCAAAATCGGTACTCACCTCACTCGATCCGAGTAAATCTCCGTTTGCTCCTTCTGTTTCTGCTTATTCATCACTGTATTATGGACTGGTGAAATGCTCTGCTCACTGGTGGAAAACGGTGGCGATGAAGATCCAGTACTTGAGCTCAAGCTTCCAGCTCTTCCTCTCAAAGTAGTTTGTGGAGTACTGACAGTCAAAGCAGAGTTGTCCAGCAAGTTATGCATCATATTATCAACGATGCTGTTGGTATTAATCTTCATCATTTGCTGATTGGGATGATAAGCGTTTGGGCTTGTTGCAACCGTTGATAAAATCGGTTTCTGGTTGTTGCGATTTCTACGCTTCTTTTTCTTGTTTTCCTCCTCGATTCTGGAGCCACCAAAGATAGAAGAAGCTGGTGGCGACCAATCCAAATTTTTCTTGATGTGTCCACGGCCACATCGGCATCCACACGCTTTATATACCAAATCGTATCCTTTCTTGTTCCACAAGTTTTGCTGGCGTTGCTTGTCGCTCCAGGAGCGAGCTCGTCCGATGCTTTTCAAGTAGGAAAGGACTCCTTGCTCCCACTGATCGAAACATTCACGATGCATGTACTGGCCAACATTGCATCCATCGTTCGAGCACATTATTCTGACTGTGTCTGTCAAATCATCCAGATTTATGAGACCAAACTCAAGAGTGTTGTTCTTCAAGCAATCACCCTGGGGCACGCAGCAGCGTTGAAGCCGGTGATTTTCAGCCATCGAGCTATCTGAGTTTGAACTTTCAAAAGCTGACTCGAAAGCAGAATCTGCTGAATGATCTGCCAAGAAAAGGTCTGACAGACCTGATGCCAACTGATTGTCCCTTTGCTGAGTGGGTCGCCTTGGAGCCATCAGCAACAAGGGATGCTGGTAATTTGAGGTAGCAATTTTTATGCTTTACTTTATACTTTTTTCACTAAAAAAATTATCACTTTTTTTATTTAAACGATTTCGCTACAATTGGATTCTCACGGGATGGAAATCTTATAAGAAATCATTGTTCTTCCTCTTTTCACCCTGTTATGATTAAACTTATAACGAAATATTATTTTTAAATTTAATTGTCTTATTTATGATTTTTTCGTTAAATTGTCTGTTTTATATTTTTATCAGATTATCAAAATATTGTAAATGTTAATTTTGAATTTTTTACCAATTTTCATAATTTTTAGTCTTTTTCAATGAATTATGTCTTTCTTTCAATATTTATTCAATGATCTGGAAAAATTTATTACAAAATATTGGCTACGTATAAAAACTTACGATTTATTCGAATAAATTTCAGAACGTTCGAATTCGATATAAAAATTCTTTCACACTTTTCTCTATTTTTCACTCATCAATTTTCACACACTTTTCAAATGTTTATCAGATATTTTTGCGCAACGACAAATTTCTTCATAAAAATTCATAAATATCTTCTGCTGTTTATGTTATTTTCTCTCAAATATTTTTTTTGCGACTTGAATTATTTTGAATCTTCTTGATTCGCAATTTTTCGGATTTTTGCGTTAGTAAGTTGATTGAAACAAAAATTTGAAATAATTTTTTTTTTCTTATGATAAACAAAATTTCGGGAAATGCTGCTTAAATACTCCGAAAACTTGGCAAATTAAACAAATGTTTATTATTTGCAATTTAGAAATTTTTTAGAATTTTTTCAGTGGATTGGCAAAATAATGTTTTTCTTACGTGTTCACGTTATTTTTCAAAATATTAGAAAGATACCAGAAATGTAATTTTGAAAATTTAGAACTTTTTTTAATTTTTATGCGAAAAGTTTAGGTTAATAATCTTCATAAAATTGTTCACATTTATAACTTTTATTATAGCTTTATAACTGCTGACTAACTGATTATGCTGAATTTAAATTGTTCACAGCATCGGCGTGTTAATTTCACTTTCCGTTAGCCTTTGCAATCACTTTCGGTGCACTTTCAGATGATGATATTGAAACATTTTTGTTCATCGAATTTTGAAATTTTTTGCACAATTTTTCAACGTTTTTTTTAATGTGTTCGAACAAAAGCAGTTTTCACATGCAATTGTCTCCCTGAATGGAAAATTGTAAAGTATGGAACTGTTCCTCCAAATAATCACTCAAATACTTGAAATACTTGGCTATTTAACAAAAAAATACAACAAAAAGAACGTCTTTCCCGATCGAACGAGTTTTTGTGACTGAACTGAAAGTAAAAAATCCAAAAAGTTGTATGCTCTCTCGGTGTATGTGATTGAAATGAAAGAGAATGATGTTGGTAAGCGGTGCCGGCTGCTTTGTGTGTTTACACAAATTTATATATGTAGTAATTGTGCAAGAGGGTTTGAGTTTATTTGAATTTTTGCTGGAGCAGTTTTCGATTTTTCCATTCTTCTCCGAGTTCGGATAAATTTTCGGAGTCTTTCGTAGTTTTTAAATTATACAAATAAAATATTTCGGAGTTTCAGTATATTTCTGGAAATTGCAGATTTTTTTTTTTGATTTTGTTTAGAGCAAATTTCACTTTCTGGATGAGTGTTTTTGTTATGATGGAATTTTTTGAAGGTTCTTTAGAGGTTTTGGAGAAATTATAGAGGTTTAATAAAAACCAATACTAATTAAATTTAAATTTAAAAAACCTATAAAATTTCTACAATTAACAAAAAAAATTCTGATGCATTTGTTCAGAGAAATGTTTAATAATTCCAAGAAATTCATGAATATCTTGATTCTAATCTACCATTTGATTTTTTTGCCTGAAATCCTTAAAAATAACCCAGTTTCTTGATGTAAAAAAAAACTCCCAAAATTTGAACAAATCCCCAAAAACCTCCTTTCTCCCCCAATAAAAACGCGTATCCTTCTTGAGTCCCGTTCTTCCCGATTCCCCTCCAAAAAAAAGAAATTTTCAAGTAACTCCGAACAATCGCCATTGGATGAAATCGAAAGGAAATTTGTGATGCAGCAAATTCCCTCTATGTGTGCAAATAACACATAGGAAAAGTTGTGGGAACATAGGAAAATCGCATGGAAAACAATTTCCACCAATTTCGTGCACAACTTCATGAAACATTTTCGGCATTCACATTGAACTTTTCCTCGTTCCTCAATAACCACTACATACAGTTTTTGAAGAGTAAATGAAAGGAAAATTTCACTTTCCGCTCGTGTTTCCCCGCTTTCCATTTCCCACAATTTTCCCAAGTTCAAAACCGCCAGACTGACGCTCACTACTGCAAATTCTAGATTGTAGGAAAATTCTAGTATACTCTGCGATATATTTGTATGGAAAGCGAAATGAAAAACTGCAACGCTGATATTTTTATGCTTTTGTTATATGCTCGCTTTTGGTATGAAAATGCTCACCAAAATCAGAAATGGGAAATTGATGGAACATGCGCTGATAAAAGCTCGGAAAAGCGAAAATTACTATCATTGACGGGTCTAAACTATAACTACATAGTATTTTCAATTATATTCTGGCTTGAATGGCGTAGTTTTGGTTATGTTGGTGTTCTCAAGATCCTTGAAGATCTAACAGTTTATTTTATTTTGAAACATTCTAGCATATTCTAGGTTTGAAATTTGACAGTCTTCAGAAAAGGGCTACGTTCTAAAACTCCATGCAATATTAAGTATAACTTATCAAACTTTATACAATATTCGGAAAATCCATAAACTTCCAGAACTTGAACGCGATTCAGCATTTTGAAGAGCAATAAAAGCCGCACACAAATTGAATTTCAAATTCTGCATCGCGTATTCAAATTAAAAACTTGTGCAAAAAGATCCAAACTTGATTCTAAAATAAAAGTGTATTTTTTTGCTGTTTATCACATCTTCTACGGAATAAATTTGCATACATCAATTTATTCTATCAAAATGCTTCGGATTTGTTGGATTTTTCGTTGAATTTGTTGGCTTTGGCCTTCAAAAAGCAAACAAAATGTAAAAAATAGGAAAAAGATAATAAAACACGCAAAATTTTATTTTTTCCAACACAATCAAAGCTCATTGTTTGATCGAATTAAAATATGGAATAGAAGCAAAGAGTGTTAATTAATTGTTTCTTTTGTTTCGTGATTTGATGCAGTGAAATCATAATTATAACATTCATTTATCAAGTTTTGTTATTCAGTTGGTGCCGAACAACATTTTTCCAATTTTCAAATTTAAAATTAAAAAACTATTTTTTTGAGTCAATTGCGAGTCAATTAAAAAAATCGATTATTCATTTTTCTTTTGAAAAAATCACCCTTTCCTGCTATTAATAGCCTACTGTAGTCACAAACTAATAAATTTGCATAATTAGTCCATTAAACGTACATAATTAACCCAATGTTATTAATAACTAGCTGGATTTGACGAGTTTGTAACACAAACACACATTCAGCAACTCAGCAAAATTTCCCTTTCAAGCATCAAAAATCAGCTACAGCTTCAAACATATCAAAAATAAATAAAGAATCACAAATGAGTCGCTTATTTACAATCTTCTGCTTTGTTCTGATTTTCTGATTTTTTTTTTTACACGAGCAAAAAGCGAGCAGAAAAACAGATAAAGTAAATAAAGTAAAAAAAGTGTTAGAATCTCAGTAAAATGAGTAGAATGTAAGTCAAGAACAAACTAGAATATCCAGATGAAAGAGAAAATATAAAAAATATGCAACTACCAGTTATTTTCCATACATGCAATTTTGTGATGCATTTTTTCGTATAACCGGCTTTTCACTTTTTTCGTCGTTTTATTCGCTTATGTAACTGCAAAACAGCACAGGATGGTGTCGTGAGTGTTGGAAATATTATCCAACAATTTTAATAACATCTCAAATTCCTCATATTGTTTTATTTATTTTCAATCTTAAAATAATAAACGATTCAATAATTTGATAAAAACTTTCCAATTAGCATATTTCAATTTCAATATTCTAATAAAAATCTATAAAGACTACACGACTAAAACACGAATTTAACCAACAAAAACTGTTTGCTCAAAGAGTTTCGCCATTTTGACAATTTTGAAGTGCAACACACATTAATCGCTTTTACCGGCTATTTATTTAACCGAAAATACAAAACAATACTCAAAATGTATTTTAATGGATCAATAATATAAAAAAAATTAAATTAAACATTCTGCCATCCACAATTTTCGAATTCACAGTATTTTCGGAAAATCTAGAATGTTTGAAAAAATTTAATTTTTAATGCAAACAGCAAAAATAATCGGAATGATGGAATTTTGCATATTTATTTACCAAAAATAATTTTAATTTAAATTGATTTAATTATATTTGGTGTACATTTTCGAACTTTCAAAGTACATAGAGCAGAAAGTTTATGTTTTTATGCTGCACGAAAATCAGCATATTATATAGAACTCAGAACCCCTCCAGAATTTTTGGTAAAGTAGAGGGGATTGTTTTATTCAATACCGTATTGTCAAAATTTACTAAATTCTTATTTGATTATTTTTTTGGTACGAACGAATTATTAATGAGAAAAGTCAGGCAATAATTATTTTTTTTAAATTCAATGTATTTATTTTTGTGTTAATTTGATATTTTAAAGGGGAAGACAGATAGAATAATATTATGCCACAATAATATTATGCATTTTACACACTCACACTTTTGCATTTCTTACGAAAGTGCAGAGAGAACGATTTTTTTGGATTTTATATTTTTTGCAAATTTTTACTAAATTTATCAAGCTTTGCTCCATGTTAATTAAATCGTGTTTTTATAAAAATTCAATGTGAATTTCTGTACCGATCGTCATCCCTGCAGTGAAATATTACGAGACTCACACTAGCACAAAAAAAGATTTTGCACGCACATTTGTTTGCGCACATAATATTATTCTCTCACATTTGTGTGATCAAACAAAGTAAATACACGAAGAATAATATTATTTGGCATAATATTATGCTATGTAATCTGGCCTTAAAGCAACAAACTTAATTTGATTATAAATTTCTAAAGAAAAACATAAATTGCGTTCTAAAAAATTTCCTAACTGATCGCAGCGCCCTTCTCGCCGGCAAACAAAACAAATATATGGAAGCAACATTAAAATGACATTCAAACAACCATAACGTGTCACGGAGCAACATGATGAAGTAAAAAATTGTTGCAAGCTTAATTTTATGAATGCATTTGATTTTAATTTTGGAATTTATCAATTGTAAAAAGTATTATGAAAAACTGAACGCAGGAAATTGATATTGATTATCAACCAAAAAATCGCGTAATTAAAGAGATTCCAAAATATTTTTAATTTGAAATGCCATTTGGACAAAAGTTTTTTTATATATTAAAAAACGAATTTCAAAAACTGAAAAACCGAAAGTGAAGCCAATATTTAATCGATCTATACGAATTTATTACAAAAATACTTTGTCGTCTTTTAATTGGATTTTTACGGTCGAATTACAAGAAGAACTTTGACTATTTTCGACAATATATCCAATGTATTAAGTTTCAAATGAGTGAAACTTTCAATTTCCAACTTTTTGTTGTTAATAGCAATGTTTGGCAACTAAATAGACAAATAAATGTGCTTTTTATTTGAAAAGAACCAGTTCTAAAATTTTTTTGCTCCATGCTTTTGTAACTTATTTCTATAGCCAGACACTGTTGGAATAGATTTGTGGTTTTCTTGAATTTATTTATGATCTCAAATTTTTGTAAATTTCTGTAAAAGATATTTAAAGGTCTTAGATAATTCTGGAAAAATTGATCCATAAACTCTTTAACAGTGAACACTTCGAATAATTAAATTTATCAGCTTTAGAAGCGTAATATATCATTTTTTGTTGAAAATGATGAAGTCAAGTTTTAACCCATATCCCAAAGTTATCACGCAAAACTGGCAAAAACTCGACAAATTCCGTATGGAAAGCCTGGAGAACTAGAGGACTAGAGAACTGTTGATATAGAAGAGGAAATATTACAATAACAACGTAAATCATAAAAAATCACACAAACATTAAATTATTATTACTTTGAACACATATTTGAGATTTCAAAGCATTATGCCTCAAAATAGCAAAATCGTGAATTTAGAGTTTTTTTTGGTGTTTTGGTGTTTTGATCTTTTATGAATTCCATTCATCATCTAAGCTGGTTTCAACTTGTTCGAGTTTGTAAAGTTGCTGTAAAGTGTATGGCAACCAGAAATAGATCCAGAAGATTTATAACAAATTGTCTCATGAAATGCCATATTAGTCATCACATTTGGAAACATAAACTATAAATTTTCATTAAATATAATTGAGTTAAATTTTGGAAAAGAAAATTCCTAAAAACCACCAACACTATTTGTAGAATTTATGCAATTTTAAATTTCTCGAAAAACAAGTTTTGAATTGACTTTTGTAAATAAATAAATATTTTTTCTTAGTTTTCAAAAATTACTAATCAAATATAACCTTTTAAAGACTTGGCGGGCAACATTTTTATTAAAATTCACTTCCTTTATATCAAATTCAAAACTCCATAAAATTTAATTAATTCAAAACTTTTGACCCAGTTCCAGGACATGCATTTGATAAAAAACTAGGTAAAATTTCGTTTACTTTAAAAAACACATTTTTATTAAGAAAAGAGCCCGCACTTGTTGTTAAACTAGTAAACTACGTAGAATTCATTGGAAGTCAACCAGTATCGAAATTCCGGAAATGTCGTTCTAGCAAGAGTTTGCTGCATATTTGATATTCTCATTGAGTTTATAACATTTGGATTCCATAATTTATCGTGGCTGATTATTTTTTATCGAAAAACAAAATTTTTATCACAATCAGATGTTGCTCCAAAGTACAAAGAATTCAAAATAAGTGAGTTTGAATTGCTTGGCAGTTAATAATGTAGTGACTATTTTTTGACAGACTGACATCTTATTTTACTACTAAATAAAAATAAAATATCTTACAATATGCCCGAAAAAGTTTCAAGCAAAAAATTCGTGATATTGCTTGAAGTTACGCAACTATTTAAATTATTTCAGCTCTTTTGTCAATTTTTCAAATGTTCAAGCAATATTAAGAAACAAATATATTTTCCATATTTTTCTTATTAATTTTCTTGGGAGTCAAAAATATGAAAAAACCCGAAAAATAGAGGAATTGATAAATGAACTTTGTATTCTGTTGATCATTCCAATTAATATTTTTTAACTTCATAATTTTTTCATTAATTTTATCGCGTTCACTGACAGATTTGTTTGCGCCACCAAATCAATCTTGAAAATTTATCTCGATTCTAATTTGAGAGGGAAATATACAAAGTGTTTATGGGAAATATGTTTTAGTTCGGTGTTTTGTTTGTGAATTGGGCAGGGCTTTATACTGAATTTTTTATTTTATTAATTATGTGATACCTCTTGAAAAACAAAGCTAGACTGTTTGATTTTCTCTTCTCTAAATAGCTTCTAAAGTATCGCCTAAAATTATGGAAATAATCTCTGCGAGAGCCCTAATTTCCTCAGACCAGTAAAGTGAATCTTCGACTTTTCACAGCCAATTTTCTTGTAGTAAATTTATGTTTGTAGAAAGGTTAAAGGGACCAATAAATAACATGGTGTGCTGGTGTCTTACGCACTCCATGAGAAAGTCGAGTAAATTACTGCAAAATCAGAATTGACATGCTCCCCTCAAGCTTTTTCCCGTTTATTCACGTTGTCCACAAAATTCAACAAAGACAGGAAATTTGCTCCAGAACACAAGAAAATTATAAAAGCATTGCGAAAATACCAGAACGCAAACGAAAATCCAATTTGCAAATAAAAAGTGAAAACAAGAAAGAAATCAGGAAAAACAAACAGCAGAAGCCAAATGAAGATGATCAAGAGGCATATTTGGATCTGGCAAATTTTCAGGGAATTTTAGTAGAATATGTTTTTATCTAGCGTTTATTTAATTCTATATTTATATTGAAACAATTCTTTGAAAATATCTTCTAAAATCCAATCAGCCCTTCTAAAAGATGCTCATTTACCATTTTGTTTTATGTAAGATTTTAGTTTTCCTTGTTAGTTTTTTCTCCCCTTGATTGCGCGCCCAAGGAACTGTAGCAGAACCGGTCCAGATCATTTTTCTTCATAAATTTCTTTAATTGTTTTTTGTTATTGCATCTCTTCGTGTGGTAATAATTTTGCTCTTTTCATTAGAGGAAAGCGCTGGCTGCTGGAGCGATATGCACGTGTGAGGAATGGGGACTTTATCGTTTTAATTATTGTGATTATTTCTGCTAAGAAGAGTCAGCTTTTACAGGTTTGAGGATTATTTCAGTCTAGATTATTGAGCAGTAGTCTTATCTTTGTTTATGTCTAGAATATTAGCTTGATACAGAATTTCTATTTGATATATAAATTGATTAGTCCGATCTTTGTAATTATTTTCGAAAATTATTTCCATTACAAGTAAAATTTTTCGAAAATATTCAAAAAACTTGAACAGTCCACTTTTTCACCTTCCTCAATCACAAGTTTAACATCTTTCAAAGGAATAATATCCCAACATAAATAACTCAAGTTTTTGTTTTTTACTTTCTGCCATCTCCTCAAATTGCAATTTGATTGCATAATAATGACCTAAATCTTATTCAAAAACATCGTGCACGATCCACATATATTCTTACATATAACCTTTTCTTGACATTGCTCAAACTGCTAACATGCTTTTCCTTCTTCCCTTTTTTAGATTTTTTATGAAAAATAAATTTCAAAGACCAATTTGTTTCCAGCACTTCAACAACAACCAACATCATGATGTTTTTATTTTGAAATAATTTATAGGAGTCTATATAGAATTTGAAGAACCATACAATCTTTCTTTTACCAATTTAGGCTAATTTAAATTATTTTTGGTCAAAATATATTGATATTATAGAAATTTTCATATTCTTCTCTATCGTAATGTTGTTGTCAAAGTAAGAATGTTGTATAAATTTAATTTACCAGCACATGCATTAAGGTATAAAGAGGAGCTCTGCAAATTTTGCTCGCGGCGATGGGTTATTTTTTACTTTTTCCACTTTTTCCAATTTTAGCATTTTTATTATTATTTTTTATTGCTCTTCCATTCCGTTTTATTATATTATTTTCATGCATCAAATGCACATTTTCACATTTTCAAATTTTGCTTGCCAAAACTCCACGACAACGAGCATAAGCGAAATGCTTGCATGTTATAGCGATTTAAATTTAGAAGTTCAGCTTTGAAAGGGTTTCATTTGGCTTTTGTACTCGTGAAGTTGAAATAATCAACCAAAAAGTAATACGGGAAGTATTTTGTATTTGAAGGTTTTTGCTGGTTTTAACATTGCTAATAGATTTTTGGACTTCAGGGTTTTTAAGAAATTTTATTGTTTAATTATTTGCTGTATCTTGTCTTAGAAAACAATTTACATATAATTTTTATGCTTAAGTATTGAAAAATGTATCGAAAACCCTGAACTGAAATTGCTAGTTTTAAGCCTAAATTGGAATGCATTAATGCAAAAATGACGTCACTCTTTATTATGTTTCAAAAATCAACTAAAAACAGCATAAAATGTAATGTGTGAGTCAAATGAAATTTAAATTAAGCTTCTCTCGTGTCTGAATAATCTGAATAATTTAAATGTTTCGAATATTTTTAGAATATTCTAATCGTGCAATTCCCTAATTATGATTCATATAATTTATATTTATTTGCAAGGTTTGCAAGGTGCTTTTAATTTTTGTAACTCTTTTTGCACTTGCTCGTGCTGCAGGTCTTCGTTGACTTTAGGTTAGGTAAAAAATAAAGCATATTTGGAATTCAATGAAGAAAACGTTGAAGCAATTAATTTGGAAGTGATGAACATTGAAAAATGTGTAAAAGGCGGCGTTTGGCCACAAAAGTCAAGCAAAATTTAAAATTAAAACGAAATTAGATCAAGCTGCGTTTTTTTGCGCCTTTTCTTGATTTATTTTTCAGCATATACTTTTTGTAATTTGCAAAAATTTTAATTCAAGGACGCCAGAGAATCACAAGAACTGCCATCGAAAGTGATTTTAATTTTGTATTTTGTTTGGAAAAAGACTCTTTTTATAGATTTTTATATTTTTCTTAATTATTACCATAAGCAACAAAAATCAGTAACTCAGTGATTTTAAAAATATTTTTTGAAATATACTTTAGATTTCTGGCTTTGAAAATAAATTTAATCTTCCATAAATCTTATCGGTTGTGGTATTTAATTTCAGTTCAAAAATAAAAAAATTCTCTAAGATGTTTGTAGAGTATTTTCTAATAGGAAAATGATATTTATCGCGATTTTTGTTGTTGTCGGTGTAGATTTTTGGATAATAATTTATATTCTCATTTTTTAAGTATTTTTTCATTAAGAAATTAAAGAAAAAATGTATTACAAAATTAACAACATCTGCTGGCTTTTTGTTGTTCTGAATATTTTTGAATAGTTGAATTACATTTTTTTTGTTGGATACGAAATATTTTACAAAAAATAATGTTATGAAATAGAAAAATATGTGAAATTGTTGTTGTTTGTCGCTTTATTGAGATTTAAACACCAAATTAGCCCATTTATTTTGATGCTTGTTGTAGAATTACAGCAATTAAACAATAAAACACATTTTTGTTTGTAAAATTTAATATTAATGGTCTTATGAGCATTTGAGTGTTGTGAAGTTTATGGAGTTTTTGAAAGTTTTCGGTAAAGAATATGTAAAATTCAGAGCACATACCACATTCCAGCATTAGAATGTATTAATGAAGTAGAGTTTGTGAAAAATCTCAAGTGACAGATAAAAAATGTTCACTTTTATTTTATAAAGTAGATATATTTTATTTCTAGGTTCGTAAACATTTCATTTTTAAAGTACAGAAAATGAATGTTATAAAATAAGCTTAATTGAATAGTTTAAGCTTCAGAAAAACTTAAATTCAATAAACTGCAAAAAGCAACATTGAAACATTGAAATTTTAATATAGAAAATATCTATACTTTTGTAAATATACTTGACTTCATATGAAGGAATATTTACAAATAAATTAAAATAACACTTTAATTTAGTGTGATTCTATTCTTCTATTAAAAAAACAAATATCGCAAAAATGTTTACACAAAGAAAGTATAAAATTTTCCGAAACCCAAAAATATTCATTAACTTTGTTTACTACTTCCTGGAACTGAAAAATACGATAACCAAATAAATATTCATAACTTGTGTTCGCTGATGAAAACGTAGAAAACACATAATTAAGAATTTGGAATTTATGTTATAATTTACAAAATGAATAAAATATAGGTCACAATCTGTCTAAACTCTTTCAAGTGGAAGAATTTCTGACAAAATAAAGAAACATAATATAAGCTTAGAAAACAAACAAACAACATGTGCAGTTTTTCGGACATTTGGCAAACATATTAATCTTGATACAATGATATTTTCAGATAAATTAGAAGTTTTTTATTGCTTTCCTCATTAAAAATAATTCGATAATTTCCATAAAGGAGTTTATACTTTTTTTGTTTCTAAATAAGTCAGTGGCAATGAGAAATGATAAACAACATTAAAATTTTATTTACAAAGAGAAATTTTCATGAAAAATTAATGAGTATCTCATGATTCAGATAGATATTTTATTTTTAAATCGATGTTATTGTTTAATATTTATTGAGAGGGTCTTTTATATAGATAGAGTATAGTTCGAGTATAGTTCATGTTTAAGCATAACTTGATCCACACATAAAATTGATTATTATCAAAATCACAAACAATTTCGCTTGAACATATTTCAAATTAAAATCCAACATATTCAAAATCTATGTTATACATTGCCGTGCATAAATATATCTTGTGTATCATCTATAAAGCATAAACGAGCACATAAAACATGAATCTGATCAAAACCATTTTCCACTTGTCATTTTGTCATTTTGATTCAAAGCAGCCATGCCAGCAATTCAACTGATTACAAATTGATTGCGACTGGAATTTATAATGTTTTATGTTCGATTTTAAATCAGCTTAATGTTCTGACTGAAAAATTACACTGAATAGTAAAACATCACAAAATATCACAAAACATAAAATAAAAAAAAATACAAAATGCGGATTTTGGGAAGAAACTAATTAATTTATGAGTTTTTCATGCGCTTTATGTTTTATGAGGCAATAATTTTGGGGAAAAACGAGTTAAAAATACAACCATAACATGTGCGTTGCCTTTTTCAAATCGAAGCATAAATTTTGTTCAATTCACAGAAATCACATAAATTCAGTGAATATACCAAAATTGTTGTAAATTTGGTAAATTAGAGACTTGGGGTTTGTTACCGAAATAAGGCATTTAAACTGTCATTTTAATTAGTGTTTTGACCTTTACCATCCAAAGAAGCGTAAAACCATCAAAATATTTACATGGAATACAAAAAAAATCTAAAAACTCGAAAAAAAAATAAAGTAAAAAAATTCGCCAATTTTGTTTACAATCCTTCTACTTTAGTAGATCTTCAAATAAATTCGAATGGGTTTCAAAAATTTCTGAAGAATCGTTAAAAAGAGCGACATTAATGTCAATGTAGAAAACCAAAAAAAAATTACTTAAAATTTGTTACAAAAAATTTAAAAATTAAAATTATAATTAGCTCCGAATATGATGATTTTTATTGTGCGTAAAGTCAAAAATGGGAATTTAATTATTACTCGAATTACTATTGCATACATTTTTTAATGATCTTTTTTTTCTGTTATTTGAAACACATTTAACATTTTTAATTTTTCATAAATTTGGGGAAATATTTGTATGGTCGATTTAAATATGTTCATCATTATTTTGCAGAGTGTGTTCGTTCTGTAGAATATTAGTTGTTTATTTGAAGTGAATATTGAAGATGACAATTATTACTATCTAGTATCTATATTTAAAAAAAAAACAAAAAAGATTTGAAAAAGATTTGTGAAAAATTATTTTAGCTAAAAGTATGTTGAAACAACTTTTATTTAAAAAAGATGCTTTTTATGTTATTAAAAAGAAATGTAACAAATGAATAATGAATTACAAAAAAACTACAGAAACGATCAAAAACGTGCCTGAGAATAGCCTGAAGAAACCCTTCAACTATCACACAAAGTCACAAACCATTTTCAATTAATATTTAATCAACATCAAACAACATTTGGACATTGTCCATCTGCCAAAAATGCAAAAACTTAATAGCAGTCAATATACAATAGATTCTAATATTAAATTATTTCACATTAATGATATGAACTAACAAATTCTATATTTTATAGCTTCCATCATATGGAACATTTCCATTATTTGCAACATTTGCACGAAAACATTATAATTATAACTAAATCGAACATGATATAGAAGCGTTGAACAATAGGAAGCCTTTTTGAATTTAAGAGCATGTGAGCTGAACCATTTTGGAGGTAAAAATATACATGAATCGTTGCCAGGTGAATTAGCAACAGTTTCCGTTGGACAAGTTATAAACTGATTTTACGTTTTGTGTTTTCTAAATCCATTAGAAAATGTATCTTGGCTATTTAATTGAACATATTTTTTTTTGGATACATATTTTGCGAACAGAGACTATTTATTTTGAAAAGCAGGCAACTAAAATTAGTTTTCAAGCTATTTTGCCATTTTTGTAAGATTTTAGCTATGCTTTTATCTGTATAAATGAGTTAAAACATATAATTATATACAATACGTAGACAAATATGACATATTTGATGCACATAAAACATCTAAAATGAAATAAATGGCAGACATGTTATTCTCATGTCAACCAGATTTTAAGCAGAACCCGAAAAAAAAAGTATTTTTAAAAGTCTTTCAGTTTCTTTGGGAACAAGTTTTTACTTTCTATCTGCTTGTCATCAAGCGATTCATGCATTTTTTTTATTGCCAAAATATATTTTTTGGACGTCAAAAAAATAGCAGCAGTAAAATGGCAATCGAAAAGTGGAAGCTGACGTTTTTTTGCTGCTTGTTCTTTCATTCTTCTGACAACGAATTGCAAAAAAAGTTTTTAAAATCAATTTTGAAGGCAAAACTGGCAAAAAATCGTAAAACTGGGAACTGAAGCCAGAAATGTTGGCTTTTTGTTTCTTCATTCCAATTCAAAGATTCTAGATGTAGGAACACCAACACATAATGTAAAAATTTCTTTTCCTCCGAAAAACTATAAAAGAACAGAATTTTAATTTCACGATTCAGATAAAGTATTTATGAATTGCCCGATTGCAAATTTGGTGGAGCGTAAACTTTCTTGTTCAGTGTTTATTAAAATTTTTGATAAGCACTAAAATTTCATCTGTTTTTCAAATGACAACATAATTTATAATAAAATGAAATTTCACAAATGCAACCCCAAAAACTCCGATGTAATAAATTGAATAATATGAGAAAGAGTTTGTGTGAGTTTTGCTGTGCAAAAAAGAACATTCTGAGCCAACAACAGCCGAAAATACTTAATACTTTAATGTATGCACTCAAAATTGTACGAAATAAAAACTCGTTTGTTCTTCCATACAATTAATATTCTTGAAAGTCGATTGTAGGTCAAATTTGAATTAAATACAAAGCACAAAAGTAGAATCAAGCGCAAGAGGAATACACCAGAGCAACCAAGAGGGATTTATTTATTATACAATTTTTCATGTAATTCGCGTGCAGTTTTTTCAAGCTGGAGCTCATTAGGTGGATCAAACTTATCAACAAATTTATCAAAAGTATAAAATATCTTAATCATAACGAAACTTTGAAACTGAGCTATAATTCATTTCCAGTTCATAAGAGACTGTTTAAAAGATTTGTATTTTAAAAAGTGTAT
Source organism: Parochlus steinenii (assembly GCA_038502155.1). NCBI lineage: Eukaryota > Metazoa > Arthropoda > Insecta > Diptera > Chironomidae > Parochlus > Parochlus steinenii. The sequence goes on along the minus strand of JAXCIN010000047.1, from coordinate 2,397,756 downwards.
AAATTTTTAATAAATCTAAAAAATTAAATCTATACTGCCCTTTAAGACCCCTCTCCGATTTTCCTCATGTTGTTATTGCTTTCTTTATATAATCAGCAACATATTATATAATGCCATGATGCATGTATAAACGAGGAATGACAAAGGAACCAGAACATAGCGTGGTACACTCACTCAATTTTCACCCGTGAATGTGTTTTTGCTGCACATAATTTATGCACTGGAATTGTTTTTGTACCTTTTTTGTGCAAAAAGTACATAACATTGAAAAATCGCTGATTGCATTTATGTGAGAAATTTCAGCCAAATTCGAAACTGAATACGTTTATAAAATTTTAATGATGATGATAATTATGTGGGGGTGAATTTCAATAATGCAATATAAAAGAACGTTTTCAGTTTTTTATTTAAATAAAGTAATTATTTTTAATAAATAAATTTTGTTTATTATTATGTAGAATATTTGAAGAAATCTACATCCTTGACATCAAAGTTGGAACCTGCATCATATGCAGTGCATATCTTTAAGAACTTCCAATTTTAGTTATGCAAATTGAATTTCTGAAATAACAATTTTTTAAAATATGCTATGCATGTAATTTAAATCCCCTCATCCAAAAAATAACCATCCAAAAATAACATTGTGCAGTTGGGGCTGGAATAGAGATATTTCAATAGCAAGTTATTTAATTGCACATAATCGAAAACAAAATTATAATTCAGGATAAAAATGAATTGAGTTCGATTTAATTGGATTGGAACTTTGTTCTTTTTATTTTTAAAAGATGATTCATTGTATTTGATTTATTGTAAAGATTCTGGATTTAAATAAATTAAAACAAAATATTTAAAGACATCATTCATCAACATCAACCCAAAAAAATAGCCCGGCCAAAAAAGGAAGTGTAGTATGAGGTGCAGAAAGTAGAATTCATTAAAAATTAAATTAATTCTCTCTATGCTTGCAAAATACCAAAATCTGCAGAAACACACGAAAAATGATCAAAAAGCATCGAAAATTCTGAAAACTCGGAAAACACTATAAAACTCCACAAAACTGCACAAAAGTACACGAAATTACAAAATTTAAATGCTGAAAAATACATGAAAGGGAACCAACACACAAAAATACTCATTGCATTCAATTGCAACGGCTACCAACAACAAATCCACTAAATTGTGAAGAGGAAACGGGTTATAAAAATATATAAAGTTCTTTTTGTGTGCACATTTCTGGGCGAACATAAAAAATTAAATTGTATTTAAAAATACAAAAAAAAACCGGGATACTGTAAACTTTAAAAACACTGCGACAACAACACGAGCATGAGTAAATTTTTTCCGATTTTGAGAACCTAATAATATCTAAAACACAATTTAATTTGACAATTTGTACTAATCATTTTTGGATAATACTCCTACATTTCAACGGTGCTGTCGAAGTAAAAATAACACGCGAATGGGAAAATACTCACTAATAAAGTTTCAAGGACAAAAACTCTTCTTCTTTCTTTCGGGTTTTGTTTGGTGGACTTTTTTTTTGCATTGCAGTTTATTGCAGTTTATTACTTTGATTATTATTATGATGATAGCGAAAAAAAATGCGTGTGTGCAATAATGAAATGCATTTTTAATTTAATTTTAATGGTGCTTTTTTCTGTCTCCCAGAGAAAAATAAAAATGGGAAAAAGGCATAAAAGCAAATGTGAGTAATTGAAAACGATTTTTTGCTCAACTTTTCAATTATTTTTGGGATGGTTAATGCGGTTTTTTATTTATTTAAGTACGGCAAAAAGTTCAAAATTATCCAAAAAGATATTAAATATTTTAAAATATGGAAAATACTTTTATCGTTTTGGTTCTGTGGGCTAAAATATTATTTTTATGATTAATACTTTTATGAAGCATAAATACATGTTGTGCAGTTTTGGATGCTTATCCCAAAAGTCAACAAAATTCGGCAAAACTCAACGACCGAAAACAGCCAGAAAAAGCATATTTTCGTGCAATTTCAAGCATATAGCCATAAAAAGATGAAAACTCAAAATTGTGATTGTTTAAATGCATTTTGAAACATAAATCTACTTTTTGTCACAATTCAGAAATTATGTGACAGGGCAGTTAAGGCGTTTAAATGAAACAAAATGGCTAATGTCACTATAAAGTCGAATAAATTTATTTGAGGTTTTATGTTTTATTTTGGGCGAAACGTTTGCGGCTGTCGAAGATCTTTATTTCTTTTTGTTTCTTGGATCATTTAAATACGAGAGTTTTTGAAGAAAAACTTTGTTGCAATAATTTGATGAAAGATTCATGGTTCTACTATAAAATATATATAATCAACAAAAGCTTTCTCAAATTATCACCATCATTACATCAAATTTTTCGTTCTTTTTATCCAAACTTCTCATCCACTGCCTTTTATTGCATAATAAATTAAACCTTGAAAAACTACTTTCTTTCCTTTACCACGTTCTTTTGTTTTCCTTCTAACCAACAAAAACATTTCAAATATCTTGCAAACAATCCAAACTCAACAAAAGCTCCGTAAATTTTCGATCCATTAAAAAATGAAATAATCTATCATTAGGAGGGATTCTGTTCATATTTCATTTCGTCGAGTGCAAAAAATTTAACACATAAAAAAAACTTTCAAAATAAATAAAAAATGGTCGTAAAGGAACGTAAAAGAGCGAAAAAATGCAGGAAAGTATTTTTTTTGTGTGTTGAATTTTTTCATGATGATTTTTAATTCTAGAAACATCATAAACCGCTTTACTGTTTTTATGCAAAAGTTTTTTGTTTTTGCGTTAATCTGGCATACATAAAAACAATGAAAAGTAAAAACCTTCAAGTTTCATCTCATTTGGCCGAAAATGGAATACATAAATAGATTCTTGGAACCTATACGAATCTGTAGATTTGTTATGTTTTCTGTTTCGTGAGTTCCTAGAAATCAACGGTTTTTGTATTAGTTTCTGAATTTTGGATGATTTTTGGTAGTTTTATAAAACGACGTAACATTTGAAACTTGCAATTCTCTGAAATTTAAAAGGTTAGGCAATGCAGGTGTTGAGATGATTTAGTGGGTATTTGCAGGTTTGTAGTTTCTCACGAGCTTTCTTACTAATTTAAATATTTTTCTCAAAATTATAATAAATTGCAGCTTAAAATTTTGTTACGTCAAATTATTAATAAAAGTTCAAGTCAAATTTTCAATTAACAAAAATAGCAAATATTAATTATCATTTTACTTGCCAATTTACTAAAATCTGATAATATTTCTGCAATAAAAATTTAAAATACTCCTTTAATAATTTACAATTCTGAAAACACATCAAATATTACTGAAGCCAAAAATATGAAACAAAAGCAATAAATCAAATTTAGCCTGAGAACAATTCAATGATAATTTTAATTATGTTTATAATAACAAATATTTTAAACGAAAAAGCATGTTGAAAATTTAAACTCCATGTTTTGATAGACTCGTATTGACATAGTTTTCAAACAAATTAATATTTATTGTGATATGCTGGTATACTTTTGATCAATAAAAAACCTCAAACTATGTTTTTTAGCTTTTCGAATGTCCGCAACTTTGAAGGAACGAATTAAAATCGAGGCAAAACCTATCATTATGTTGGGCATATTTAAATTTTTTGTTGAACAAATGCGAGGGCCCAACCCAATACAAAATTTAAAAAAAAAATTAAACCGCGCGTTTTGTTAACAAAGTATGTTGAAGTTTAAAAAAAATTGAAACTGAAACAGTATTGTTTAAATTCACATAAGTTACAAAGTTTTCGATCATCGCAGCATAAACAGAAAAACACATCACATTATTTGATTCTTTCGGTTCTTTCGTAAATTATGATTAATCCATTCGGTTTGGTTACAATAAGGAAATGTAAATTTTTTAGGTTAATAATAATTTAAATTTTTTATAATTATGAAATATTTGGGGCTTTTGAATGATATGAATTTATTCAAAGTGACCTTTTTGTCATAAATTATAGTTATTAGCCATTTTATAGAATGCCTTTTGATAAATTTTGTATGTTCTTTGTCTTTGAGTTGCTCAAATTATTGGCAGCATTAAAATTTCAAATTAATTTTTATTATTCTCGAAAATGAGGCAATTTGGAAGAAATTAAATTTAATGATTTATGTTTGCATCATAGTTTTGACACATATACATTTTAGTATTGTTTTACAGCGAATCTTTCTTATTCCACGTAAACTATTTAATTTGAAGAAAGAGACTTTTATGTAAATCTTTTCCGGTTTATGTAGAAAAAGCATACATTTTTGAGCTTTTTTATTCTTAAAACTTAACAAAAAATCTATTGAAGATCTATCTGAGATTCTATTGAAAGCAACCAAAAAAACTGTTCCGTTCAAATAGCTAATCCATTGCCCATTATGAAAAAAAAATTAAAACTAACACATGATATTCAAAAAACATCTTGCATTTAAAAGCTTGAGACAAAAAAAACTTAAGAAACTCTTTTCTTATTTCTAACACAAATTATTGTATACTAATATGAATTTTAATGTTAAGCAGGGCACAGGCAAACAACAAGCAAACAAAATTCTTGAACAACAAAAATAAATCAACCATATACATACGAATTTGCATGCTTTTTGCAGTTCTCTTTCTAAACACAAACAACATAACCTACAAAAAATGGAATATAAAGTAAGAAACCCAAATGCTATGCAAAAACAGAGTTTCTGCCAAAATTTAAAACCATATTACATAACTTGCCCTAATGATAGAGTTTTGCATGCAAAATGAAAAAGTATGAAATTTCAAGAAATTGGAAGTTTTTGATCAAACTCGAATTTATTTTTGCACACAAAATAATGTTCTGGGGCTTTTTTGTAATTTTAAGAGGTAGTTAGTCGATCAAATTTTTTTATTGCGTTTTTTTATATTAGGTACTTCAATTTGATTAAGCTTTCAAAACACATTATGTTGATTTTTCCATAAAATAAATTTGATCAATAGATTTTCAATAAATCCAATATTAATGACTCAATTAAAAATACAAATCCTAAATTGTAAAAATTCCACCCACTAAAGGCCCAATTTTGTTATTATATAACGTGAGTTGAAGCAAAATTGGTCGACAAAAAAAAAAGAGTTATAATGATACAGCTCGCCAACAACAACAATACCATCAAGAATACAAGATATGGTGTTTTGTTGCCAAAAATAGCCAACACATCAAGAAGAAGTTCAACAAAAGCGAAATTCTACGAAATGGGTAAAAGCAACAAAATTGAAGAAAAAGGAATTAGAAAAAATTGGGCCATTAAATTTAACTCTTGCTTTGAGTGCATCACCTTGAAAGCTTCTACAGCCTTTCAGGGCTTGATTTAAGCAGCAGCACGTGCAAACATTTCCAAAATAAGGGAGCTTCTCCCAAACCTCAAATGCCAATTGTAGTGGAAATGCGAAATGTTTGCGATATACATATTTGAAGGATGTGCAAAGCGCAGCTGATGAAAATGCAAGTGTTCCTGTTTTGTTCGCCTGCATGTCTAAATTAAAAATTCTTTGGTTATTTTGCTCGTGTTCGCATTATTCACTTTTTTACCAGGAAGTTTTGTAGGTGACCTCCAAACAGAACAAAAAAAAATTTGTTTGAAATAACACATAAAAATTTGGGAATCGTATGCGAGTGGAAAAATAATGCGAAATAAAAAAAATGAATTTAACACACAAATTAAAATGGTTCTTTGTTTTGAAGTTTTTGAAGTTTTTAAAGTGTTTCGGAGTTTCTCGTGTAAAATTTGGTATCTAGTTTTGTAGTTTTCATTTTAATTTAATTCTTTTTAGCTGTTTATTCTTTTTTTAATTAATACAACAATATTGTCTATTTTTTCGGCTGGAAATTTATGTAATGGTTGTGTTGTTGCGCAAAAAGTCTAGCGTGGAAATCGTTGTGACTGGATTCCGGGAGAGCAGGTTTAACAAAAATGATTTGAATGAAGCAATATTGAGCTATGAGTGGATGAATATTTAATCCAGTTTTACGGAAAAATTTGAATTATTGAAAAGTTTTCCTTTTAAAAATATTAAAGTATACTATGAACCCCTGCAAAAAGAACAAATTCCATGCAAGACAAGTTTTTGATACTTGGCCAGTAGTAGTAAAAACTTCAAATAAAATGTGACCAAAGGAATTTCATTTGCTTCACACAAAAAATGTGTAATTTATGGAAAATTATAATTAAAAGTAGCCACGCCAACTTGCTTGCTAGAAGCCACCAGGTGACTGCATAATTCTGTAGTTTTGATAGTTTTAGCAGTTTTGTTCGTTTGACCAAAGTATCAAAACATATGATTAAGAACTCAGGAGACAAAAAACAAAATTTAAATTTATGAATACATTTTTGTAGCGGCCATAAAATCAAGCTGCAAAAAGCGGCTGAAATTACCGAAAAAGATGGAAAATACTAAAACACCGAAATTGTCCAATTATTATTTTTTATCTATCGCACGTCCGCAGAGAATCTTAATTGAAAGCAATAAAATATCATAAAACATTGTGCATTTTCCATTGTTTTGTTTTCATTTTTCATCGTCACGAACAGTAACCAACGAGCAGTCAAACAGCGCAAAAATATATCCCCAAAAATTCGCCAGAAATACAAAATTTCAAATTTGCAAGCAACGAATTATGCTTAATCTCCAAGCAGCGAACAGTTTTAAATGCTGGCCCAAATGTACATAAAAATTATTTACAAACAATGCAAGAATATGCTCTATTAAAGTAACAACAATAATTCGTTGGCTGATGCATATGACTAGTTATATTGAATCAATCAAAATTTATCGTTAAATTAAGACAATATAAGTTTAAATATGTTAGCTTGATTTGAAATGAAGATCATCTTAATCAAGAATTGAAACAAAAGAAAAGTCTTCAACTGAATCACTTCAAGATATTATGATCATACAAAAAATGTATCCACGTCATTATAGCATGCGACCATTTATGCTGCTTGCTCGTGGCAATGCTGTTTATGCTGTTTTTATGGCTTTTCAATGTCAATGAAAGTCATAGTTTTTTTCCCGCAGCTCCATAAAATAAAATTCAGAACCAACGAAAAGCACACTAAAAATACTGCAAAATTTCGCCATTTTGTGAAGTATTTGCGAGCAAAACAATTTTTTTTGGCTTCGATTTTCTTTCTTTTATGGCCATACGGAATAAATTCTATCGGCTTCTTCTTTGCCACTGATATTTTCCTCATGATCAATCGTGCATTGCACGTAACTAACACACAAATGCCTGCAAAGCAGCACACCATGCCAAGTCAAACAAGAAATCCGCAGTTAAAATCTGGTTCTACTGCTTTCGTTTTCAAGGCCAGTTTTATTTTGGAATTTGATCAAAAAGTAAAAAAAGCCAAGAAAAAAAATGTAATTATGGAGAAATACATAAGAAGAATAAATTGTGGGTCTTCTTCTTGCTCCCTCATTGTTGTGTTATGTAAAATTGCATAAGCAAAAAAAAACTTGTTCCATATTTCTTTCCAGAACAACGCAACAAAAACAACAACTACGGCAGTGAGTTGTGCAAAAAAGGCGAATTAACTTTTTTCGTTCTAGCGATTTGTTTGTTGTTGGAATTTTGGTATTTTTTAAATTCTTTAATTTTATTTTTAAGCCAATGTTGTTGCTCAACTTAATTTGCGAGATGATGATTTCTCGTGTGTTTGTTATGTTTGTTGTTCTGGTCAAGAAGTTCTGAATAGTAAAGGACTGGCATATTTGATATATTTGATACATTTTCAATTTTCGTTTCAGGCTTTTTTGAGATTTTCAAAAGAACTTAACCAAAAAAATGGCACAATAAAATTATGAGTCCATCCTTAGAAAAACTCCCGAAGTATTTTCAACTGTATAAGTAATACTAACAATGACAGCAATTGTGGCAGAAGAAAAGCGAAATGAAATGCTAAGAAATTGACGCGTATTTACTGGAGAAGCAGCTTTCGCTTATTTTTTGGAATCGGGACAACAATTTATTTTATTTAACAAGATTTGTGCCTCAAAGATTCTCATTCATCGTCTTTTAAATACGCGATTGTTAATAGTTTCCATTCAAATTATAATTTTCATTATGTGACATAATCTCAAATGTTTATATTTCCAATCTTTTAATCTTTGAATTATTTGAATTATTTAATAAAGAATCTGAACAACAAAAAGCATTTAATTAGAATTGATGATTTTGGGAAGAGTTGATCGTAAATCATCTGTTATATGGTTGGAGCTTAGACTTTGTTGCTTTTGTTTGGATTTGAACGACTGCACAGACACGCAAATTATTTTAGAATAGAATTAAGATTTAAGATAGTTTTGCCCTTAAAACCAAACTTCAAAAGCAATTCACTCTGCGATTTAATTGAAAAACATGTTGAAATGAAATATATAATCGACGCAGTTAAAAAAGTTAAATCTCTGATATTTTTAAAGGATGTTCTCTGTTATTTATGCAAAACATCCTTTATTGACCAATAAATTGCGATTTAACTGGAAAAACCTCTAACAACTCGTTATTTATTCTGTTTAATTTCCTCAAAACTCATTTCCATCTTATCTTCATTTGTGCGCCAGCCAAAAGGCAGCCAGGAAACTCAAAAGCAGAAGAAATTTTACTTTCACTGCTTTAACTACCATAAATGCCCTCACTTTCCTTCACTTTCCGATAAATTATCCACCCCTTTTAATATCCAAATTTATTTGAAGTGAACCGAAGAAAATTTATTAAAATGATTGGAAAAGTTCCGTTTGTTGGTCAAGGCACATTTTTATTGCGCTCTTTATTTACATACAAAAGGATGAATTGAGGATATTAGCTGATATTAGGGAAGTATCACAAATTATGTATTGGCTTGTGGGCCTTGTAAATTATCAGTTTATTTGGCAAAAGATATTAAAAATCCTAATATTTACGATTATTGTTCGAATAAATTCTTAGAATTTTTTTGGGTATTTTCTGGAATTTTTCAGAATTCATTGGGGGTTTTCTATCTTCTGAGCATGAAGAAAACGATAAGAAAAGTAAGACTTCACCTTCTTACAGATTTAAGCATAAACCAAAGAAAACAAATGAGGGTAGTTTATCAGTGATTTATTTTTGGATTCCAATCCGGCTAGCCGTTGACCACGTTCTGGTTTCAGATTAAATTTTACATCCTTTAAAAATATCGTTTGAGTATGATGTTTATAAATATATTTGAAAAAGTGTAGCTGATTGTGCTTCTTAGGTTTGCTTCTCAAATGCATTGAAGACTTCGGTCATTGAAAAACAAAATCACATTTTAAGTATGTCACATCCCTTTCCACCAAAATACACAAAAAATGCAATGAAATCAAAAAACCATATTTGTTTCTATCAAATTAAGTGAAGAAAAATAAAAATAAATATAAATATGGTAGATTAAATATGAGGGTTGCTGGTTTGGTCCTTTCTGGCACTCCTATTTGCTTTGCGGTGATAAAATTTTATGATGTGGTTAAAGTGTTTTCAGATTCTGCCTTCAAGTTACTTAAAGCCTGATGCTTTGCTGAACCGATCACCATAATCATAATTTTCCCGCATAAAACTTAAGTTGGTCCTTGCCGGCAAAGCAATTTGTGTCAATTTCCAGATTTTTTTCGTCTACGTTACTCGAATGTTTATGCGAATATTATGATCCTTGATGGCTTCAGATGGCTGATGACAAGACAAGCAATTTGTTGATTTTGAAATCTAATATCTTTTTAATGTTAATCGATTGAGTATCAAAATGTTTGGAGAATTTGTATTTATGGTGGGATTTGCTGTATTTATTAATAAATTATAATATTATTTACAAAACTTGAATAATATATAGGCTCGAAAATTATGTAATTTTTACTATAATTTTTATTATTATATTTTATAACCTTTGTTTCTTTAAAAATATAATAAACTCAAAAAAACCTCAATAAAATTAAAATTTTTTGGTTTGCTTGATTCAAATGCTACTTTTGAAAACTTACTTTGATCCTTGTAATTGTATGAATAATTAATTGGATGTTTTCTGTAATTGTGGTCAATCAAAAATTTATATTTCATAACACTTTTACCCTCAAATCTGCTGGCAAACTTTTGCGCTCTACTTATTTTTAATGTCCAGTAATCAAACACCAAATCCTCTATTCAAATATTCTTCAAACAAAACTCAAATAGTTCAAAATATAACTTAAATAACTCAACAAATTCACATAAAAGGAATTTTCTGGGATAAGTTATGATCCGGAAAATGTATCCTTTAAATCGTTTTTTTTCCTGAATAATTTATGATTTTGTATTGTTTGTGTGAGGCCATAAGTGTTTAAATATGTAACAATTCTCTTTTTACTTTCTTGACTCAGGAAGGACAAGGAAAAATCTAAGGGTAGTTGGGCTATTGTTTTTTAGTCGGTTATTGTCTCCAGGGGTGATTATATAACACATTAAAATATTATGCTAATGTTTTCATGAAGAGGTTTTGCTTCAAATCTGTTATTGACAATGTGAGTTAGAATTGCGTTGTCAGGGCTATGAAGTTCAAAGTTATTTTAATAAACTTACATATTTATATTTTTTCTAGATGTATTTAAAAAATTGTCAATAATCTTATGATTTTAATTGTATCAGAGCTAAAATTAAGAAATTATCTAACCGGTGTACCAAAAAATGATCTCTGACCAAAATCACAAACCGCAACAACTTTCATCCCCTATATATAAATTCACAGTTTGACTGTTTCATTTTGTTGCTCCTCTTGTTTTCCAAATGAGGAAAACCCAGATGAAAGTTTCCTGTTTGCTCAGTAACACACAGAGATGATGATTATTATTTATTTCCTTATCCTGAACATTTCATTATCCTATTCTGATTTTTGGATCTCAGGGTTAAAAGAAAAACCAAATAACATTAACACAATCAGAAGTTTTTCTTTTAGTTACTATAGATGGTCGATTGATTGTTATTTTGACGCTTGAAATGTTGTACAAAGCCATAATGAGTTTTAGTTAACCAATGAAATTACAGCATCAATCTTCAACACGTGCCTAAAATATTAATAATTTTCGCAATTTACTAAAATTTTACATCTAAGCTAAAACTATATGTAGTAGTAAATCATGCGCGAAATGAAACTACCGATTGAGCAATTATTTTTGTTTGTTCCAATAAACTAACTACATACTGAACTCCAAGAAATTGTAAGCAATTTACTCGCTTGAGCAAAACTTTGTATTTGTGGGTCTAAAAAATAAACCAAATTTTCATCAATTTTTAAACGTACCCAATACGAATATAAAATATATTTTATTGCTTTATTCAAAAAAAATTCCTAGAAATGTTTTACATTTTTATTTAAAAAACAATCAAACTTACAACCAAGTTTTTCAGAAATTTGTTTCGCAAATTTTTATTTAGAAATTTATAACCCTTTTCAAAACAAAACAAAAAATGGGGCAATATATAATTTCCCTATCCAATTCGACAAACACGAGCAAACCTTTTTTATAAGAAAATCAATTAAAAGAAATTGAAATAATTGAAAACATGCTGACTTTTTCTTTTTCAGTTTCCACAAAATTAATATTCTGAGCATAAATATTTTATACGCAATATTGATTCTCAAGTTAAAACATGCAGATGCGACTAAATTACTCTAAAAGACACAAGTCAGGATTTTAATTTGGAACGAATTAACCCTTTTTGCAATTAATATCTCTTAAAATTCTGTTCGAAGACTCCAACAATCTACGAAAAACTCAGAAAACTCCAAGCTCACTAAAAAGTCAAAAGAACTTATTTTCTGCTCAATCAACAAAAAATTCGCTTGGGTGAAAATTTTTAATGACAAAAATGATCCGCAATATTTCACAGATTCTCCCAAGGAAATTCAATTAAAGAAATTAATGGCAAAATAAACTTTTCCTTTTGAATATTTTGGAGAGATTTTGGAAAATTCAGAAAATTAGAAAATGCTAGACTCAATGAAAAATTGCCATTGAAATATTTCAGCAGTTTAGACGACATTATTTTTAAAATGATGAAAAAATTATTAATAAGGACGGATAAAATTTAATTATAATGTAATTTATAACCATTTGAAAAGTGAACGAGCAAACAACAACCATATCAAATTGATATAAATATCCTTTTTAATCAAATCCTATACAATATAGAAATTTATATCGAACGAAAGGAAACTTGAATTGCAAAACCATAAAAAGAGTCTTACAGCATGTAAAAAGATCAAAAGGACGGGCGAACGCTTGAACAGGGATTATGTGAGAAGTGGTCGCTGGGGAAACACAAAATCACAAGATGGAACACACTAACCTATATGAGGGTAAAAGTAATTACTTTGCTGTGCAAACAAGAGAGTATGTAGAATATCTTTAATGCAAATGTTTTGCATGCTCAGAGTAGATGTTGGTGGAGGGTTTTTTTAATGCCCTTTGCGGTTTTTGAATCCTATATGATATTTTAAGAAATTAAAATTCAACCATAATTTGGTCAACCAAAAATTTTCATTTCATTTAATTTTCTTTGAATGAATATTTAAAGCAAAATGTAATAACAATCAATGCTGTAGAAATACATAGATCAAATATCATTATCAAACGTAAGACAAATCTCAAAAACTCATAAAATAATGTATTCAATAATATTTTAAATATATTCAGTCAAAGCATCTAATCACCGAAAATGAAAATGAAAGCTCTAGAGAGAAAATCATAAATTTTTCTTTCAATTAAAATCTTTCGGAGGAAATGGCAAAGAACAATACAAATTTATGGTTATATTATACTTGCTTGCGATACCATAGTTAAGCATTCTCTATGTACACAATAAATCTGAATTAAAACAGAGGAGAAAAAGAATCCATTATCCTTGATAATAATGGAAGGATCCACTGTCGAAAGCCCAAACGACTCGTTGTTTGATTTAATAAAAATCTTCTCGGTCCTTTGTCTTCGATGAAATGTGGCGCGATGATATATTTAAGATTATTGCAAATACACTCAACTTAATTACTTTCCTGATTATTCCCAAATTATCTGACTAGGCCCCAGTGGTTATTTATAGCTTTGCCTTTTGTGCCAGATATTTGGATTTTTGGATTTTTGTAATTTGTTGATCAAATTAAGACGTTAGAGATAATTGCAAGAATTTTATTTCGCTTTATTACTTCGGCAACAAAAAGTTGTGAAGTCTTGGTTTCATCCAGACTTTTTTTTTAACCTTCTGTATTCGTAATCTTTGAACCCATCCGACCGATTGGTCTCAAAATTTCAGAATAAGCTTTTTTTAGCCATAAGACGGTCGCGTTTGCTAATTCAAGAAAATCCGACAGCGCCATCTAGTACCTGTAGTGCAAACTACCATTTTCCCATACAAAATCTTTTTTTTCCTGAGAATATTTTAAAACATCTGAATATGCAAAAACCTTGTATTTGTCCCAAAATGATCAATTCTTGAAGGTTTTTTGAAAATTTTGTTCCATGGCCAAGTTGTCATGCTTACAAAAATTTCGAAAAAAAAACTTCTGTATCCCAAATATCAGACTGCATCGGACCGATTTATCTCAAATTTTCAGAATAAGCTTTTTTTAACCATAAGCAGCGACGTCACGTCAATTTTTGAAAATCCGACAGCGCCATCTAGTACCCGTAGTGCAAACTACCATTTTCCCATACAAATTTTTTTTTTTCCTGAAAATATTCTAAAACATCTGAATATGCAAAAACCTTGTATTTGTCCCAAAATGATCAATTCTTGAAGGTTTTTTGAAAATTTTGTTCCATGACCAAGTTGTCATGCTTACAAAAATTTCGGAAAAAAAACTTCTGTATCCCAAATATCAGACTGCATCGGACCGATTTATCTCAAATTTTCAGAATAAGCTTTTTTCAACCATAAGCAGCGACGTCACGTCAATTTTTGAAAATCCGACAGCGCCATCTAGTACCCGTAGTGCAAACTACCATTTTCCCATACAAATTTTTTTTTTTCCTGAAAATATTCTAAAACATCTGAATATGCAAAAACCTTGTATTTGTCCCAAAATGATCAATTCTTGAAGGTTTTTTGAAAATTTTGTTCCATGACAAAGTTGTCATGCTTTAAAAAAACAAATTTGTGTTTTTGCAAAAATCTAAAAAATTGTTGGAAAAAATATATACTTTTTTCTTAAATTTTATATGAAATTAAGTTTTACGTGTTTTTTGGTAAGAAACTACCAACTCAAGTCGATCACAAAGTGGTAAGATTTGATTCAACAGAATTATCAGCAATAATGCACAATATTCCCGCTCGGCGCTCTGATCGGATATTTATATTTTGGTTACATATTTTTGAATTTCCTAGAATTTTATTGCTTCATTCAAATGAATCATTCTAATGAAACATAGGTATTATGTTGCCGAAGTGCCTGCTAAAGCTTCAGCTTTTCCGATTTTTTTTTGACTTCATTCGCCTGAAATTATGCTTTTGTTTAGAGATTCGCAAGTCAAGTGTATTAATAAAATTTAAAAAATAACGCAAAGTTTAAATTTAACGGTCGGTCGTGTTGTAGAAATATTTTCAGCAAAATTATTTGATTGGAGTTATTATTGATTGAATTTAAGATTTATTTTTATTCCAGCTTTTTAAAATTTTTTAAATAAATAATTAATATCCACAATAAAAAAAAATAAATCATCATTCGAAGGTTAATGGAATTTCATTTCTAATAATCATGCAACAATGGACAAACAAATCCATTGGATGATAAACTCACATTAACTTTTTGACCGCAAACTAACCCAGGAATTTCACCCTTCATCAAACTCAAGTGTTTAAAAATGTGACACAGATTTTATAATTGCGTTTTAAAGGGTTGACACAAAAGCATAAAACAATTGGAAAACCATGTCAATGTGTCTCTGGCGCATTTCAGTCATTTGTAATGGAGAAAACTAATTCTGATTGTGACAAAAGTCAATATTTGCAAGATAACAACAATTTCCTTCGACTCCAGAAGGGTTGTAAAATGCTTGGGAGAACAATTGAGTAGAAATTCAATAAAATCACAATAATACAAAAATATGAACAAAAACTTAGAAAAAATGCACCCTTAAATTAGAAGATCTATTCATTAAATGTTGCTTCGGGCTATACAACCCTCAACCCTTTCAGCGGAGTTTCCGTGAATGTGTGTGTACATTTTTTTAATTAGAAATTTTGTAAAAATCCTACTAATCAACTGAAAGCGGCAGGACAATAAAATTAGGGGAGTGTGTCAGTGGGGGGAGTTTTTGTTACTTTTATTCAAAATTTTGTGGAAAACTGTATATACGGTGTAACTTTTTCCACCGGTCAAAACTCTACTCGCAAAGTCTTGTTATTTTTTCAAAAAGAAAGAATTTGAACCCCCTTGAGTTAATAAATTTTTTAAAATAATAATAATTGAAACATTTCTTTACAAATCTTTTATTTCAAATTTCAATGGTGCATCATTAAAGAAAACTGTTGACGACACAAGTATACAAGTATTTTTTTGGTATAATTTGAGGCATCATTCAAGCAACTCAAATATTTTGCTCAAACAATTGAAATCTTTGAATATTTTTTAATGGCCGAATCCAACCCTTTTGATTGCGAGAACAAGATATTAAAAAAATGTTCCTCCATAATTTTCACCCATTAATTGGTCCATATTGTGTTTTCTAAATTATAACTCCAAAATTTCTAGTATTTTTTATGTCTTGGCGAACAAAAATAAATCATCGAGATAACGTTGAAATTTGTACTTTTTTAATGAAATCCTCCCCGGACTATTTAACTGTTTTTAACTGTTCAACTGATTAAGGGCCGACAACAACACATTTTTATGTAGATTTTTTTTTGTAGCTTGACTTTCGAGTTTTTTTCAAGTTTTTCATAATAATTAAAAAAAGTGTGCGATTCATCTTTATTTAAAAATCATAAATAACAGCATTTAGCAGCACAAATTGGAGCGAAGGCGCAAAGCAGAATTGTTTTTCAAATTATTAAAAAATACTTTTAAATAACACGCGATATTTTTTTGCATTTTTTAATGGAAAATCGGAAAAAGGGTTAATTTTTTTTGCGCGTGAAGAATTTATGAACACGCGATAAACAGTTTTCCGCCTTCTCGAGTGTCAAAATAGTCAGATTCGGGATTTTCCTGGTGTGATTTATTCTCTGTTTTGGGTGCTTGGCCGATGTGAAATTGTGGATATTGTGGATATTTTAGAATTGTATGGAAATGTGAGACTTTTTGGAAGCGTTGGGCGTTTTTTCGAGATTTTAGGGAATATTGAGAGAAGCTGATCCTGGCCGATGGTGAAGGAGGAAATTAAAAATTCTGCAAAACATGTTTTATTGTTCTTTAGAGATTGAAATGATTTATCGTGGCTTTTAGGTGGATTGGTTTATTTTTTACCGAGGTTGCTAGTCGAGAAATTTTTTTGGTTTGAATTTTTAAATTGAGATATTATAATTTAAATTTCTCGTTTGTAGATTGCAGGGTTGCGATGAACTAAGTTCAAGTTCAGATAACAGATCAAGTTCAGTTCAAAAGCGAACTGAACTATTTATGATACAGTTCAGCTCAATTTTGAACTGAACTGTTTATGTTATAAATAGTTCAGTTCAAAATTGAACTGAACTATTTATGATATAGTTCAGTTCAAATTTGAACTGAACTATTTATAACATAATTAGTTCAGTTCAAAATTGAACTGAACTGTATCATAAATAGTTCAGTTCAAAATTGAACTGAACTTTTTATGTTATGAATAGTTCAGTTCAAAATTGAACTGAACTATTTATGATATAGTTCAGTTCAATTTTGAACTGAACTATTTATGTTAAGAAAAGTTCAGTTCAAAATTGAACTGAACTATTTATGTTATGAATAGTTCAGTTCACATGTGAACTGAACTGAACTATAGTTCTGATCTACTTCGGAACCCTGGTAGATTGTCAACTTGCTCACGAAATATTATATAAAACTTGTTAATTTTTTTATATATATTTACTTTTATTAAAAACTATTTCAAATAAGTTATTTTTAGAATAATATTTTTTGTATTTATAAATCACAAACTCATAAATCAACATTAAGGCAAATAAATTGATTTCCAAATCAAATACGCTGATCACTTTATTAAATAAAGCCCGCCAGTTTAAAATCAATTGATGAATATCTCAATTAACCACATGTCGTTCTAGCGATTTTGCAGGAGACTGAAAAAAATACAGAAGCTTCCGAACGCCCCACTCGTTTATCTAAAAAAACCTAAAAACAGCTAAAACTGCAGATGAAATTCCTCAAGTCATTGCGCCTCTTTCCGTTCATTGAAATCTTTTCTTTGTCTGCTCGCTCACCACGTGAACCTGCCTATTAACATATTTCAGATACTCACATATGTTTTGCAGATCTTTTTGTAATTGTAGCACTTGAGCGAAATAACAAGTCTCATTAGAATTAAAAGATTGAAAGAGTTTATACTTGATTTAAGCAAAAGTACTTTACATATAACCAGCCATAAGAAGCCAACAAAGAACATTACTACATAAACTACCGCTCAGCTCGCTCGCAATCCTAGATCAAGGCAAAAAGTCATTTGAGTCTACCACTCTTGCGCTTGCTGCTCGTCTGGCTAGTTGGTTATTGATCGGTTTTTTCTCAATTTGTAGAGTTTTTTGTGGTTAATTTGTGTCTGTTTAAGTCAGTGAGAATCCAAATTGTTGTGGTGGTTTATTAGTTTAGTTTTGACCACGGTGATGAATGTTCGGTTTGTTGAGTTTGTGCGCATATCAAAACTATGAAGTTGGTGTGACAAGTTGTTACTTGATAATCGTTTAGTTTTGACAAAAGTATCACCAAAGGTACGAAAAAATATTTTGAATTGATTGAATTCAAGTTATAAGTAAACTATTAATGACTTAAGAAAGACTTATAAAAGCCATTTAGCTTCAATGGATTTAGTGATTGGTTTTTGTTAAAAGCTGTTAATTCAATGTAATTAAAAAGTTATAATAAAATTGAGTCTTAAGATCAAAGTGAAGAGATTAAACACCAATATAAAATCAGAAACCAAATAAAACAAATAATAAAATAAATTGACAAAACCTCTACATTCCGGTGCTGAAAATCATTTCCTTTACTCTAAGCTGAACACAACTATCAAAACTGAAAGTGACTTTAAAGATTAATTCCTTCTGAAGTATCAAAAACATCCTTTAAAGTTTTTCAACCCGAACTTCAATGGAAGTATTTAACAATATATTAATATTTTACCGGAATTTCACATTTTTTCCTTTTGGCTTAATCCGTAAGAGTTGGTAGATAATATTCAGTAAATATTTTTGCAATTTATGTATTAAAAAAATGTTTTTCAAGTTGAAGTTCATTAATTTTGATTGGCTGTACTGATCGCACATCAATAGTATTTGTGAATTTGAGTGATTTTATTTATTGTAACGAATCTGCATGATAATTTAAATTTGATGGTGTTTCGTGAGTTTTGGGAATTTCTGTAGTTTTTCTTATGCAAATTATGTATTTAAAAGACTAACGTTTTGTTCCAAGAGGATTTACTTAACAAATTGTTTGAATTTGAGTAGTTTAATCACCTCTAGTTCACAAAGTTTGCTCAATTTTTTGAAGTATAATGAAAAACAATTTAGCTCGTCTTTAGAATGATACGGTATTGTGATATTTATTGCCTGCTCCAAGTGAAACAAATACTTATCTCAACTATTAAAGAATCCAAAATCTGGATTGAAAAATTACCAGACTCAACTTGTGTTAAATATGTGTTATAAGAAGCGCTAACATATATATTATATATGTTTATGTAATGTTAACAATTAAACCTGTTGAGCTTAAAGTACAGATTGTAACACCTGAACGGTCTAGAAATAAAAAGAGAATTAAATCTATTGTTCAATCTTTACAATTATTCAACTTTTGATTTTTTTAGCACATTTTGTTTCAAAATCTTCCAGATCCTGGTTAATAATTCAAATTCAAGTACTTTATGAAACTCCCAAAAGTGAAATTTCGTCACTAAAACCAGTTAATGAATAAACTACATTACTTCTGTGTGCACCACTTCCTCGTTGCACTTGATCATATTGATTTATATCTGATTAACATAAAATGAGTTTGTCCATTATTGAGTAAAATTTATATTATTAGCAATAATTGAACAAACAAGTAAATGATCATATATTCTAGTAACATAATTTCTTGAACTTGTTTTTTTTAGGTGAAAAGTAACAGAACTAGTTTCGATTTTAAAATACCTACATCAATCAAATGAGTTGTCAAACTGCCAAACTGCCAAAATCAACTATTTAAATCATAAATTTCGATGAAAATGAATATATTCAGTTTATTAACCGTCCTGCTCAACATAAAATTAGTTCTCAGTCAAAGTGAGTATATAGTAACACTTAAAATTAATGAACTCCCGGTTGTTAATCTTGGCAATTTCAAAGATTTTCTAATTTCGCTTTAAAACCATTCTTAATAGTTTTTGCTTAAAGTATGTGTGGGTTTGATAACATAAAGAATATACTTTGAACAGGATTGCTTAAATTTCTAGACGGTAGTGTAAATTTTAATTAATTAATTAATTGGAATATTTGATTGTAGGCGATTGCCGAACACCCGGTAACAAACATGGATCATGTATGCCAATTTATGAATGCGATTACTTGTTTGATATTATTCAATCAAGACCTTTAACAAGTGCAAGTTTACGGTTCATCAAAGCTTCGCAATGCAACAATCGAGTTTCATCAGATAATACGCCAATTGTGTGTTGCTCACAGCCAAATGATGATTTTTCTAATGAAAGGAAACCAGAACAAAATTTTTATGGAGGCTTCAGACAGTTTGATTATGCACCAAAATTTAGTAGAAGAAGGCTTGGTCCTTCATTTACAGCTCCTCTTGTTAAAACAAGATCCAACTTGCTTAATGAGGAATGTGGCAGAGAGTCAATTGGCAATCGAATATATTCTGGAGTTGATACGGATATTCATGACTTTCCTTGGATGGGTGTTTTGGAGTATAGGAAAGGTTGGTTTTTCCATTTTTGTCAAATATTTCACTGAAAATGGAAATTTAATTATGAAATTTTTAGCAAATGGAATGTTGGGGATCAGTTGTGGAGGCTCTCTGATAAATGATGTAAGAAATGATGTTTTTTGAAAAGCTTCATGATAAAAAATGTTATCTTTTTAGCGTTATGTCGTCACAGCTGCTCATTGTACTGCTGGTGACATTATTTATAGAATTGGAAGACTGGTCAACGTACGTCTTGGCGAGCACAATTTAAGGTAAATAATAATCAATCAACAAAAAAAACATATATAAAAATTTAGAAAAAAGTGAAACAATTTGGAAAAATTTAAGCGACCCAAATATTTCACTCAATTGTAATCCTTATTTTATTCCTCAATCCTCATTAAGACAAAAGGTGGACTGTGATGGAACTTTTTGTGCTGATCCTCCAATTTCATTTCCAATTGAGAAGATCATTCCTCACGAACACTTTGATCAAAGAAGTCTAAATAGAAGAAATGATATTGCCCTAATAAGACTCAAAAAAGCTGTTCAGTATACAAGTAAGTTTGCTTTAGACTACGGTATATATAGTATTCTCTGTAATAATAGTTTTCATACATCAGGCTTTATCCGTCCAATTTGTTTACCACAATCACATCACCCAAAACTAAAAACTGGAGAATTTGCTTACGTTACTGGATTTGGAAGGACTTTGAAGTCAAGTAGAAGCAGTGTAAAGCAAAAGCTTCAACTACCCATCTTTGATCAAGCTACTTGCAGAAAAAAGTTTCTCACAAAAAATGTTGAAATATTTGACGACCAAATTTGTGCTGGTGGCAGATTTACGGAAGACGCTTGTGATGGCGATTCAGGTAATTATGTTACCTAATTTCAATCAAAGTTTCTAATGTTATGATATAATGTAGGAGGACCTTTAATGAGGTTCCGAGACAACTGGACTCTGGAAGGAATTGTCTCATTTGGATATCTCTGTGGACTTGACGGATGGCCAGCAATATACACTCGAGTAGAATCATATTCCGACTGGATTAAAAATAATATTGAACCTTAGCAAAAAATGTAGATGCAAAATAAATCAAATTTAGTAATTAAAACAAATTTGGGGATTTTTAATTATAATTCGAATAATCTCGATGTTGTCGGTAATTCTTATTCAAATCTTAATATTGCATTATTATCAACAGCAAATTGTTTATATTTTGATTCAATATTTTCTGCACCTCAACGAACAACTCAAACAATTTTTCATTCAAACTTCAGAGTATAACCACAAATATTTTTAAAGTTCAAAGTAATCTCAAATCAGTAATAAATGTTTAAATTTCGACTCTACTTGATCGCGTATTCTCTCACTCTCAGTTTCATGTTCAAGAAAACGAAAACCGCAGCAGTTTTCATCGACACTCTGTCTAAATCTCATTCAGTCTTGCTAATGCGTGTGGTCAAGATGCTTCTAAAAAATATTTGTCAGCCTACAAGTTGGGCCTTGTTGCTCGCACTGTGTTTGTCAAGTGCTAGTGCTAGTGCTGATACAAGTTGGTTTGCAAATTTGTTTAATCATCGTTCAATTCAGGAAAAACTCAATTCTTTTTTTACAGTAAAAAAAGTGATAGAATGTAACATTCCGAACCAAGTGGCCAAAGGATTTTGCGTGGAAAGTGTAAAATGTCCGAATTACGGAAAACTTTTCAGTTCGGCTAATTCTACCATATCACGGTTAAGCTTTGCAAAGCAGCTGAACTGTGAGCAAGTAGCTGATGAGTCACTGATTTGCTGTCCTGTAAATAATGGACCTTATGTGTAAGTATTTACACAATTGATAGGAGTCTTAGTGTCTGTAAAATCTACTTGATAGCAAATAGTATTTGATTCAATAATTAATCAATGATAACTACAATTTTGTTTCTTTTTTTTCACATTCTTCCTAAAAAATGCACATATTAGCTATGAATAGTTGAAATCAAATATTCGCAAAAATATTTGCTTTTCAATATCAAGTTGAAGGAAAACTTCTAATTTTATGATGTTACTGTGCTGCACTATAGATATTTTCGAACAAGTACTGAGTCAATGAAATGTGCATTTTAAACCAAAACAAAAGCGTTTTCTAGAAACCTTATCAAACTCTCTTCACAATGTTTTATGGGAGCACTCATTTTGACCTCTTATTTCGATTATTTTGAGTGTTTTGAGTGTTCGATGGAAATACCCGAATAAACTTGTTCTTGACCCAATTTGACAGTTTGCACTGATCTGTAATTCTTTAGGGCTTTTTTGTTTAAACCTGTTTTATCACATGCTTAAAAAATCCTACCAAAAACAATTGATGACTTGATTCCAGTTCATTCCTATGCATAATTCAAATAATCAAATTTTTTACTAACTTGCCAAATAAATTGAAAAAGTCACTAAACGCTATTTTTAGGTTATTTTATTATGTTAAATACTATTTGTTTTAGAAAATCTAAATTTAAACTAATGGATCTCATAAATTAAATCATAACTCATCGATCATCCGATCAAAGCTCAAATTTCAAACGTGTTCAGTGGCGCGTGCAGTACAGGTTTGCTTTTATTATTCAAGCCAATTTTTTTTTAAATAAATTAACTGGGGAAACCCGTTGGAAATGTTAATTTGGCAAAAATCGAGCAAACACTCAATTTCTCTCTTGTGTTGATCAACAAACTGTTCCTCTATTGACATAAACATACTGCAAACAAAAATTTAAGAAAGATTACGTATTTTTCCTATGGTCAAGGTCACCTGAAGTTATCGTGGATCCAACTAAAAAGAGGGTAAGAGATAGAACATTTGTTGGTGACTTCTTTTCGAGCCGTCTTGGAATATCTGATGGTCTGGAAGATGTCTGTGGAGCTCTCGGTTTCAGTCAAAAAATTATTGGAGGAGAATTAACAGAGCTCGATGAGTACCCATGGACCACACTTTTGATCTACGGACCAGAAAGTAATGAATCACGAGTTCTTTAAAAGTCAAAAACTTATGTAAAATATATTTAGATTCCGATGATCTGTCGACTGGTTGTGGCGGTGTATTAATTAGTAAACGTAAGTTTGTTTAAATATTTATCATTTTGGTTGTTCAACTAATTGGCACTTTTGGCTTACTCACTTGTAGAGTTTTCTCTGACTGCAGCTCACTGTTTAGTAGGCTCAACCATTGAAGAGAAGGGGCCATTGTAAGTTTTAAATTTAACATATTATTGATCTAAAATTTAACAAGTTTGCTTGTAGAAAATACGTACGATTAGGAGAATATGATTTGTAAGTATAAATAAACTTGAATAATTGTTATTGATATTTTAAATATACATTAAAAAATTACAGCAGCATTATCTTATATAGAGTTTGGACACTCTTCAAAATTAAGATATTTGATCTATGAATTATTTCTGATAAAATATTATATACCTACAGGAATCATAATCCCGATTGCATTCAAGAACTGGACGGCTACGATTGCGCTGACTCTGCTGTTGATATTGCTGTTTCAAAAATAACCATTCATCCTGACTATGATGTTAACAGGTAAAATTAAAATTGCTTTCCCAAATCCTTTTTAATTTTTTGAACAATATTTTAGTGTATCCAAACATCATGACATTGCCATACTTAAACTAGAGACGCCGGTTAAGTTTACTCATTATATTCAACCAATTTGCCTGCCCGATAAAGAAAGCGCCACTTCAATACGTCCAGTGAACTTGACAGTGACAGGGTGGGGTAGAACTGATTACTTTGCAACTACTAAGCAAAAAGAACTGACTCCAAGCCCAATAAAACTAAAAGTTCAACTTCCATATGTGGATGCATTTGAATGCTCCAAAGTATTTATTCCCCAACGTTTGCAAATTGCACCTACTCAGATTTGCGCCGGTGGAGCACGAGGAAGAGATTCCGTACGTCAAACCTT
The DNA here is from genome assembly GCA_038502155.1 of Parochlus steinenii. Lineage (NCBI taxonomy): Eukaryota > Metazoa > Arthropoda > Insecta > Diptera > Chironomidae > Parochlus > Parochlus steinenii. Next base: position 2,373,662 of record JAXCIN010000047.1, on the reverse strand, counting down.
TTCAAAATATTGAAGTTTCACAATAATTTTATACATTTTTAGTGTGCTGGTGATTCTGGTTCTCCTTTGATGCTTCTGGATACTGTTAAACAAAAATGGATCCTCACTGGAAGTAAGATTACATAAAACAATCCTACAGTGAACAAATTTAAAAAATAAATATTCATCATTTAAGTTGTATCATTTGGACTCCGTCAATGTGGATCTGAAGGAGTTCCAGGAGTGTACACTAAAGTAGCAAGCTATATGGATTGGATTACCGAAAAAATGAAAGCTTGAAGATATGCCATAATAATTGATTTATAATTTAACCATGATCTTTGTCATATAAAGCTTTATGTCGAGCACTAAATATATCAGCAATTTTTTTTTATTTTCAAAAGATTCCAAGCATTTCAATTTGGTTTTTAAACCTTTTAAACCATGCATTTAAAAATATTCACAGAGAAAAAGAGTAATTTGACTTAAAACAATCAGTAAGTTAGTGAGAGGCATAAAATATCTCTTCGAGCGCATCCTCATTCAAAAAAAGAAAAATCAGTTCGTGCTGAATCTTCGGCCAGGCAGGTGGCAAACTTTTGTATTTTATAGAAAAAAAATAAAAATTTACGATGTTTTTATCAAGACGCTCCGTTATGTCTACGGTTGTAGTTTTATCGTTATTCAACCAAGTGTTTGGTCAAGAACCTACTCAAGAAAAGATTAATATAGGGAAAGATGAAGAATGTGCCATTCCAAATCAAAATAGAAACCGTGGAATTTGCATGTCTAGGAAATTGTGTCCAGAATATCAGCAACTTTTTAATGAAACCGATCTTAATGTGGAGAGATTGAGCTTTATTATCAATCTGAATTGTGGATTTGATTATGAAGTATGGAAGTCATTGATTTGCTGCCCAAAACCTGGTGGAACTTACAAGTGAGTATATTTTGTGGCAGTGTTAGTATAAGTGTTTGATAATGATCTATTAAACTTGACCTCAAACTGAATATGTTTTGCTTGCCGGTTTTTGTAGGTATTTTGTTTGTTTGATTTAATAATAATAACCAGAAGAGATTTTTAAATATTTGCATTCAAGATTTGTTCAAGCGAAGACTTTATTTAAATATGATTTTCAATTTTAATAATTCAATTCAAATAGATTTTTATATGACATTTATATTATCTTACAAGAAATAAGATTCAACGATTATTTCTGTTGTATGTTACCCAATTATGTAAATTAGCTGATTGGTTTTCAAATATACCTATTTTCAATTTAAATCGTTCAAAGGTTTGTTTTTGTTTTCAAAAAGATGATGTGGTATAAGATATACCTTAACCAAGTCATTTGATATATACTTGCGGGTATGAAATTATGTCCAAAATCACAGTTTCTTTAAATTCAGGCAAATTTTTAGTCTCTGCTCTGTATCATCACGATATTTTTTCTAGGAAACCTGATCTTGAAGTTGACAAAAGTAATTTAAAAGACCGCACAACCGAGCTAGCGTCTGAAGCACCTGAAGAATCTCAAGCAATCACGCCTGTGTTAGATACAAGGGTTGGTGAAGAAATAGCTATTGCAAATCCAAAAAAACACAAGAAATGTGGAGTTCAAGTTTTTGTCAACAAAATTGTTGGCGGAGAAATTTGTGAACTTGATGAGTTTCCATGGGCGGCGATGTTGCTTTACGAGTCCAGTAAGAGTATTCAAAATATATTTTCTATTTTAAGTTACTTAGAAATATATTTTAGAGTCTGACCAATCCATAATCAACGCTTGTGGAGGAGTTTTGCTGAATGAGAAATATGTTTTAACCGCAGGTAAGAAATTTTTGTAAGATAATAATTTTATTGATTATTAATCCAGTCAAAATTATAAGGACATTGTGTAAAAGGTGAAACTTTGGAAAGAGCAGTGATTTTGAAATACGTGAGGCTTGGCGAATATGATACGACAACAAGTGGTGAAGATTGCATTCAAGAATTTAATGGGCAGTTAGATTGCGCTCCACTTCCAGTAGATATTCCTATACAAAAGATACTTCCAAATCCACTCTATAAACCTAATGAAGGATCGAAATTTCACGACATTGCGCTCTTAAAGCTTGCAGAACCAGCAGTTTTCTCCTACTTTGTGAGGCCGATTTGCCTACCCACTAAAGAATATAAGACTGGGTTGAGTCCTGGAGAAGAACATGTCGTAACAGGTTGGGGTAAGACGGATTTGTTTAAAGCAAAGAATGGAGGAAAAATTGTTCAAAGTCCTATTAAGCTCAAAGTAAGCGTACCATATGTTGATAAGGAAGTTTGTGCAAAAGCTTATGAAAAAGAGAAAGTAAAATTGAGCACCAGTCAAATATGCGCTGGAGGACTTTCCGGGAAAGATTCGTGTTCTGGAGATTCTGGTAATAAGTTGTAAAATTATATTTATGTTCAACACTGATTAAGATTATTTAAGGTGGTCCGTTAATGCACTACGATGAAAGTAAGTTCCAATGGGTAGTCACAGGAATAGTTTCTTTCGGTAACAAAAAATGCGGAACTGCTGGATTCCCAGCTGTCTACACCAATGTTACAAATTATTTAACCTGGATCGAGCAAAATATTGGTGGAGGTGATGAAGACGGACCAGAAGACCACTTTAATTTGAGACCAACCACCGCTGTTCCAATTAAAAAGAATTAAATCTACAGCATGTCCACGGTCAAATTTTTTTTTTGCTGAGAAAAAATAATAAAGAAATCGATGTGAAATTTAAATGTGAAGATATTTTGTGAAGTTGAAGACAACCCTTCCACCAAATTTTACATTGCGCGATCTTATATGGATAATCATGTGAAAAAATTACCCAACAAAAAATCCCGATACACATAAATTAAATTTTTTCCTCTTCAATTCAACTTTACGCACTTCTGACTCCATTGTGATTTATATTTTTGTTGGCTTATAGTTTTGGGACTATGGAAAAGAAGAAAAGAAGACTTCCACAAATCGAAAAATATCTCTAGTATTTTTTTCAACATTTGTGACAAAAGGATGTTAGAAAAAATACTTGGGCATAAAAACAACTTTTTTGTTGTTTCGCCAAAAAATCTGTAGTTAACAACAAAAACTTTGGTTTATAAATCAAACGAATCAGAAAGGGATAACTTGAACAAAAGATCATTGAAATTGTATCAAATCGTTGACATCTTTTATCTGTCGCTTGTGACATTCGTGAAAAATTGAGAAATTAGAAGAAGCTGAAAACAAATGCTCCGCGGGTTATGTTTCTTTGAATGCTTCAATGCATGCAATAAGAAAGAGTCTGAAAGGAGTTTTCCTACATATTTACTTTATTTATTTTATTTACCATTGAAATGCCAAAAATGAAAACCCCAAGAAAAACTTTTATTGCTATTATTAGAAAAGAAATTAAACAATATCTAATAGACGCTAACGATGGAATTAGAATGGCTTTGATAAAAAAGGATTTAGATTTTTATTGTATTGCTTGAAATTAGTTAGTTTGATTGAATGAGCAATCATTTTATACAAGGACATGATTGAGTATGTGACCGATATTTAACATTTAAAGGGTAGTCTGGAATTGATGTAACCTGTACAGAATTGAGTTATAATGCAATCAATTTAATAGGGCAAAGCTCGCGCAAAGCTATGAAGATCTAGATTTATAGATTTTTGAAAAGGAAAATTTAATATTTATAATATGATTGCAATTTTATCAAAATATTCCGATTATTGGCATCATTTCCAGCCGACCTGAAAAATATCAGCCCAGACGGTTTTTCACATTATACTTGTTTTACATTTACCAAACAGTCCTTGATCAATATTGCTAGAATAACAAGGACACACAACGTGAAACTTCAAAGACACACTGACATAACATTAATGCATGGCAAGGCCAAATGCCCAAATCCAATCCTTCCACTCGCTTAATAAACCCAATATTGTTCAATAACATTGAGAGTAACATTAAATAACATTCGATTATATCTGAACATGCAAGCCATAATCCATGGATACTTTTCGCTCGCAAACTACATCAAACTACACTGAGCACATATTTAATCTAATGCCCGCTGTGGTAAATGGTTTATGAAATTTGGTACTTGTGACATTTTTGCTGTGTTTTGTGTTAGATTTTTCATATTTTTCTGATATTATTGTATTGTTATTAGCCATATTCTTTTTGTCATTCACTTCGGTGCTAAATTGGTTGAAATTGTTCTATTTAACATTCACTTTCAGCCAATCGGTTCTAAAATCAGTGCTAAAATCACTGAATATTTTTGGTCGTTCTATTTAACTATTCCGTTCATGACATGTTCATCGGTAAATTTCCTCTTAATTTGGTCTACATATAAAGGATATTTTAATTAAAATCAAATATTTGCTAATTTTTAGCGATCACCAAATGCCTTTAATTACGTTCTGGTATAGAATATATAGACTTTGGATAAAATCGCTGAAAATGTTTTTAATAAGCCGTATAATTCAATATTTTTGTTTCGAGTTGCATTATTGGGCCTCCTTTCATTTTAGTCTTGAACATGTTGACAGAAATAGTTTGCAGAACATTCCCCAGATGGCGTATGCTCTGTGGCGAAAATATTTTAAAATTTGTTTTGTTTACAAACAAAATAATTACATTTTGAGGATAATTAAGTTGTGTCATTGAGTTCCTTGTTAAAAATAAGTGCACCAGCAGATAATAACAAGTGGCAGACAAAAATTTTCAAATATTCTCAAAGATTCGAAGAGAATTCTTGATATCACTTAAATATTTGTGTTTGCCACCTCATTTTGGCTGCTAGTATACTTATTTGTTACTAGGAACTCAATGACACAGCTTAATGATCCTCAAAATCTTATTATTTATTTGTAAACAAAACAAATTTGAATATTTTTGGCGCAATTCATTGTAAATACTGATCCCTGCCTCATACTGATCCCTGTCTGCTCACAAAGTATGATTAAGGCCGATTGTGATTAATTCTCAGATTATTTTTGGTTGTTCGGCGTTATTAGATATGGAAATGCATTGCCTACTGTTTACAATGCATAACTATATTGGTCTCAATCAATTAAAATTAATTTTAACATCGGAATAGGTGAAAATCTGTTTTCGATTAATCGATTTCGGAAATCTATGTTGTCACTTTCTTAGCAGTTTTCGTGGGGTTGGCCAACTGATTTAGTACTGATTTAGAACAGATCGGAATATTCAAGTGATTTGACAAATAGAACGACCCAAATCACTGATTTGGTGATGCACCGATTGGCACCGATTTTAGAACTGAATATTCATGTAAAAAGAATATGGCTATTGTTAAAGGTTTCTTCTTGTGCCGAAAAGGACAATGCGAGAACAACAATGCGATTAAAAGCATTTAAACAAAAACCAGCAGCAGAATCTGGGTTAAATAGTTTCAGGGTGCCAGTTACTTGCTTTAGTTACTCAGTTATGACATAAAATAAATCTATTATGGTAAAAGAGATTTTTTTGAATTTCTTCATACAAAGTATATTAACAATCTTTTATCCTTTTGAAATATCTGACGGTTCAGAAAAGTCTTTAATAAAATATTAGCCAAACAATAATAATAAGAAGATACAAATTTCCAGTTAAAGTACATAGGGTCCTCTTTAAAAAGATTAAATACAGCTTAATTGTGATTTTATGTGTGTTTAACATCGAGAAAAGGATATAAATATGTCTTAATCGACAATGCAAGATTTATTAGCAACTCCATTTATTTTCCTCTTGTTGGTCACATCAGTGGGAATTCCAGCCTTTTATAGTTTTATTGTTATTGCTACATTATTTTCAATATATCTAATGTTTCAACTAGTTTCAACAATTTTAACTAGCTCAACTAATTCAACTATTTCTCATAGGCTGAAGTTTCAAAAGGATATTATTTCACAAATAAGTAACATTTTCTGAAAAAAGGGTCCATAATTGACGAAACCCCGATCAAAGTAAATGAATTGAATCGAATTGCAATAAACAATATCATTTTCACAAATAATAAATAAGTTAATCTAGTTAATGATTCTTTAATGGATTGTAATAAGGATAGTGTTTCTAATTGAAAAGGGTTTGAAAATATGAGAGTTTTTTGCAAATCTCTAGCGAGTTGTTGCACAGCAAAAGTTTGAAGCAAAACTCTCATGTGTTTTTGATCAAAGAACAGTTTCTCTTCTTTAAATGATGTTCATAATCTCTTTAATCTTCAAAGATTTATACACTCTCAACTTTTGTAATTTTCACATATAATATTATTTTAAAGCAAAATAACCAAACAAATCACCTTTCTACAAAAAATCTCATTACATAATTAAGAAAACCTTCTCTTGTCCCACAAAATGACTAGAAAAATGCTCCTTAATCTTGATGACATAATAACGTGTCCTTTTATACAAAAGGACAATGAAGTTTGAAGATTTTTCTCACTCAAACTTTCAAGTGCACTTACAATCAACACTTGAACATATGAATTGTATTTTTCTGGTCCATTACGAGATTTCCAAAAATTTTGTGATAGAATAACAAGAAAATGTTCGATCATTAAAAAGGAAAGTTTGTTCTATTGTTTGAGGATATTCGAGCAGAAAACTCGAAGAAACTTGAAGGAACTCGAGTCAGAGTTGACGAAGGACGCAAGTGGTTTCTTTGATATTTCCCTCTGATTTTTCTGATTTCTTAATTCCCTGCTCGTTTGAATGTTTTTCAATTTATATGGTTATGGGTCGGAGAAAACTAGTAAAGGGACGGTTTAAGAAAATTCAAACACGCTTTAGAGAGAAAATAATTGTATTGAATGTTCCATTTCAACATTTTATTTTTATCTGTATATTTGCCAATTGTATTCAACCAGGAGAAGCACGCAAGCTCACGTTTATACTATGGTCCTCAGAAATTCACATATTGTAGTGATTAAATGATACAATGTGGTTTGTGTAGATATTTTCAGATTCGTCATACATCGAGTAAATTCCTGAATATTTATTATTCTTTTTTATCTTACGGAATGTGTTCGATTCCAAGAAGTCTACCAAAATATCCAAAACTATTTTCTTTAAAAATATTCTTCAATGTAAACACACATCACGAGCAATCAAATTAGAAAGAAACAAAACTTTATCGCTGCATATTACAATAAAACGTTCATATACAATTTCATCGAGCCAAACACTTTTCAAGTATTATTAACGCTCAATTAAATTTAATTCTTTCACATTAGAAAGGTGACAAAAGGTTTTTTGCAGAATTTCTTTGGATTTTTTGCTTTCGAGATGCAGTAAAAAGTGTTTATTGTCGTTTCGGGTGAACATTTTTGTCTCTTATGAACCTTAATTTGATAATTTGAGCAAGTAAGAATGTTTCGATAAAAAAACTAATTTAAATATTCACTTTCATACTTTCGCTTTTAGTTCTCACTTTGAAAATATTTTTTTTCTAAATTTCTTTTTAAAGATCAAATTATACTGCATTTATTTTATGAATAAAAAATGTTGATAGAAATATGGGCGTCAAGGGGTGCAAGTAGTTTGCATGTTCTGAGACTTTCTTAATTATTTATTTTCAGGGTTTGTTTGACGGAAATTGAAAATATCAACAAAGCATTTTTTTAGCTGTGGTTTTTTGTTTTGGTGAAATCTTACGTTCTTTACAAGTTTTTACTGAAATCTTTGGTTTATCAATTTTTTCTCATATTTCTAAATTTATTCTTTGTTATAAGGAGTACTTGAATGATGTTAGGGTTAAATTATATTTTTTCTTCAATGTTCAAACAAATATCTGAAGGTTTCCTTGGTTTCCAGCTTTGTCAATTTTTTTGTGCAATTTCTAGTTGTTTTGTGATTTGACCAGCAAAGCAAATATCAAGGATTTCATTACATCATAGCATTATTGACAATAGAGAAAATTATATTTGGAAATCATAATCACATGTGAATGAAAGACATTGTAAGGATTCCCAGTAACACGCAATTGTTGATTTAATTGGAAAGTCCTGACAACAAAAACGAGCCACTTGTGTTGCTGACAGATGTAATATTGTAACGTCTTTGTCCGATTTCCATCAAAATCAGCAAAACTCGAATGAACCTAAATTTTCTCACTCTTTTCCCGACTTTTCATATATTTCGTATTTCTCCACGGTGTTGAAAAAAACCCACCAAATCAAAAAATACCCATCAAAGCCGGACAAAAGGTCCCGCGATTTATTTATTTTATTTATTGTCCAGAATAAATTATTAAAATAATAAAATAGAGAAATTGCCCATAAAGTCCTTAAAGTCCTTAAAGTCCTTAAAGCAATTCAAAGTTGTTCAAACATATTTATTTACATATTATTTTTATTAAAATACATAAAACATTAAACAACTCATTTAAAATTCAATAAAACTATTCCAATTGTTCCAAAACTGGAACCATAAAAAAACTGGACAGTGGAGTGGACAAATGAATAGAAAAGGATCAAATGGATTTCGAACAATAAAACTGACCTCGCGATCCTTTTATAATTCATTTTGTTACGAAATTGCTAAAGTGGAAGCAATTAATCACAAAAATATGAAATGCAGTTTATTCAGTATTTTGAAGTTTGAAAATTTCTCAAGGATTCTACTGTTTAATAATATTTGGGACTAGTTAGCAGTTCAGCAAACTAGTTCAATGGACAAAGGAGAAAGGTTAGAGCAGTTTTCATTTAACTAATTGACATTCTAATCCCAGGACTCAAGCAAATTTTTTTTTAGTATAGCATAAATCATGGAAAATTAATAAGATACTTGATGTTTCATTTCAAATTTTATTTTCACATTCCCAAAGTGTTAACGGCAATTCTTAATTTTTTTAATTAAATTTTTTTTAGTCAATTCAGAAACACATTATTCGCAATTTTAAGCCTCAAGGAACAAATCTTAATTCAAAAACTTTATGATCAATGTTAGGATATAAAGATATGGAGGATTTCATTAATGCAAGAAATATTTTAATTTTTTTATATTTAGGTAAATTCCCCTCTGGCAGAAATATTTTTGATGCTATTTAATTTGTACAATTTTATTTACAAATTTTTATTTTATAATTAATCCAGAAATCATGAACAATAGAACTTAAATTATAATATTAATAAAGGTAACTTCTCTTCTCATATCTTACAACGTATCGTCTTTTCTAAGATAATTACTAAATTGTATCAAATTTCTAAACATGTACCTTTTTGACCAACAAAAAGCCAAACTACCTCGATACCATATCACATCTGGAGATATCAAGCATTAACGAAAATTTATGAATATTGCCTGATAACAAAAAAGGATATAACTCGCCTGTTTATCTCCCTAAAACTTGCTCGTACAGCCAAAATATATAAAATTGCTCAAACAGCTCAAATAGCCGAAATAAACGAAATGATTCAAATGGTAGTTGTAACATGAAACCATATGATGGTCATTTTCTAAATTATTTTCCATGTGCACAAGGCACATGATTCAACTACATTAAGAAATAAGAAGGGTGAAGAGCATCTTGTTTGGCAACCTTTATTGGGAAAATAACTGAGAGCACAGCAGAATAAATTGGCAGTAAAGGAGAAAATCTCTTATTACAAAAAAGCCAGCAAATAAAAATTCATAACTTTCAGGATAAATAATTTTTGATGATGCGTAACTTTTGGCTTCTTGTGCGATGAAATGCGATGAAATGGATATTGAAGGGTCGAAGCTGATCGGCCATTCAAATAAAAGTCCCATCTAATATCGCTTGGAAAACATGAAAATTGCGTTCTGAATTCCTTTTATTGACAATTTGATTTGGCAATAAGGATATCATCGAATGCCAATGTTAATTGAAATCATGCAAAAAGGGAAATTGACTGGAATACTGCACAATTGAATGTTAAACTTTTGTGGGTTCAAAGTTCTAAAATAATTTAACCTGAGAATACCACAAACCCAACAAAACACGCATATATAACAATTTTTATTAACAATGTATAATATGTATTTTAATCAAGGAATCGTAGATCTCTTTTATGATTTTATCCTTATATCAAACCAGTAATATTTCTTTACCTTATACCTTTTGTCTATGCGACCTATTTATGATTTCCATTCATAATGATTACATAGAAAAGGGATCATTCCTGTACCACAAAATCAAAAATATCCATATCCAGTTTCTTGGTTTTATTGTTCTTTTTTAATTTCATAATGGATTTCAATTTACTGTTCATTTTACTTATGCTTTTTTTTGGATTCTTGAAAGGAAGGAAATGAATGGAAATTATGGCTAAGAAAAAGGAAGAAAGGAAGATGACTTTTTTCAGTTTAGCTAAATTTATTGAATTTTTATTAAATTTAATACAGATAAATAAATAACTCAAGAAAATTTAAAAATTAATTTTGTCGGAAATCGTTTTCAATATAAATTGAAATTTTCTATAATTGGAAATACATTATTTATCACCTTCTTCATTGTTTCTTTACACATTTTCCAATTTGAGAACACAATAAATTTAATTTCTTTCAATAAATTTCAGAAGAACAAATGAGCTGTGATACATAACAAAACATAAAACAAGAAACCACAATAGAAGCAGCACCCTCTCAAAAACCTCCAAACTCCTTCAAACTCCCGATAAGTGTGCAACAACACCAACTTGTCAAGAAGTTAAGCAAGTCAAACTGCCTCAAACAAATATATATAATTTCAGTATTAAAAAAGTTTATTAAAATTAATTTATCAATCAATTTGTCCTGAAATTGAGTTTTAAAATTAAATAAGCGTGTAATTTCCCAAACAACTTATCAAGTTGCCAGATGCCTAGTTCTGAAATGCTTTATAAAAAATCACACATTATTATTGAAGTGAATTACATTATATTACTCGACAAAATAATGAATAAATTATAAATTTCAAAGCGTGAAAAGTTTCTCGATCAATTTAAGAATTTATAAATTTATAAAAAACAGGGAAGATGCCGCTCCAATTTTAAATACGAATAATTTAAAATAAATTTAAGAAACTCGAGCTCGACAAGCGTTGAAACATCTAAAATATCTGAAACGTCTAAAATGGATAATTTCCGTCACGTGGTTTCATTACGCAATTCTATTTTATTCAGAGATTGATTTCCACATGTCAATTACAGAATTAAAATATGTTTTCCACCGAAATTTAATTTGAATACTCTATTTTTCGTCAATTCCTGAAATGGGGTTGATGGATAAAATGAATTGAATAAAATCGACAAAAAGTATCTTGACTTGTGTGCTATTGAAATATTCTTGAAAAGTTCAGATCGAGATTTTTTCGGAATTTTACTGAAATCCCGATTAAAACGGGAAAAGTTTTCTTGAGTTTAAGAAATTTGATAGAAGGTGATATTCTATGGTGATATGGAGGATGGAAAATCTTTACTTTTTCAAAACAACATATATTACGATTTTCTTGTTTAAGTGTCATGTATTGTTATATTATAAATTGACGTGACAGTATAAATAGTATTTCTTGTTGAACTCGCTTCTATTAAAAACTTATCTTATCTTTTAAATATTTTCTAGCCATCAAGCACACTCTTAACACATTCTCTTGTACGCGCTCTTATTCCATTATTGTAAGCTGTTATATGTAATTTGAAAAAGGAACATCTCGATGACTGACGTGAATGAATTGTTTTGTCTAATGACAATGATTTCCTTACTTCCGATTTCTTTCAAAATACTCAAACGCGCGATTACTTTCAATTCATTTGAATTTAAGTATTTGAATATGTGAGGATGAGAATTCAGAAGAAAATAAGGATTCAGTCATCAAGAAAATCGCTTCCATTGTTCACTTCTTTGCGCTAAATTGTTTTTTCGCGTGTTGCATTCATACATTATGCAAAGCATTCAACGTATACAAAACAGAATATGTAAATTTGCAAATCAAATATTGAACTTTGGCTTTCTTGATTTTTTGCTACTTAAAATAAAGTTGGGAGATTTAATTTTTGCGAACTCTTACATATATTCCTGAAAATTATGAATTCAGAGAAATGAAAAGTTCAACATGTTACAGACACTCTTTTGAGAAAATCCCTTCACCAACAAATTTTAATAAAATTGAATATTCATTTTAAATCTGCAAAATTTTAAAATATATTAAATAATTTGGATTTTACTTACAAATTGTTGCTACAAAGTAAGAAATTTGCATAATATTTCAAATTCATATTTTAATAAAATAATCTGAATTGTTTAACATTTTACACTTCATCTGTTATTCTGAATATTTAGAGAAAATCCTCTGAAGTTCTATGAGAATAGAAAATGGGGTAGATGCTCTTATTAATTTTCTTGATCTGACAATCTGACATAAGGTAACTTGAATAACACAAGATACATCAGAAAGTCATTACGGGTTAAAAAGGGTAAGTTTAAAATATTGTTTATGCTAATCTAGGATTTTGCAATGGTTCATGAAATTTTATGATTTATTCTAAATTAAGCATCTGATCAAAAAATTGATTCTCGTTCAAATGATTGATTGCAAAAAATTGTGCAAAATTAAATTTTCTGTTTCATACATTCTTTTAAACCATCCACAGAATTAATGCAGTCTCGACGGTAGCTAAAATCTACAAATATATACTTTGCAAACTTGCATATTCTCGCTGATATTACCGAAAATTTCTTATTTTTCATTTATACTCAAAGAAGCTTGTTTCTTTTTTGTCATACGAACAAAATACAAAACACAAATCCATACCATAATCATATTAATTTATCACAAGACTCAGTCAGTGAATCCACCATATCAATATCTCCAATTTATTTCTACATTTTCATTTCACAATTTTCCAATCCTACAGCTTTTCAAATTTCAATTCCTCATTTTTCATTTTTAAACAAATGAATTGATCACCAGAATATATATTATAACAAATTGAAGGAGACATTCATTTTTCATTGGAAATTTCCAATTGAATGGTTACACAATATTTTTCAATATAACCGGAACTTTTAGATACGAAGCGAAATTGCAGAAAAATATTGTATTCATTGTATTGACTATGAAGAATCGCTTATTAATAAATATTTTGCAAAAATTGAATTTCAAAATACCAGAAATGTACGCTGAAATAAATGCTGAATGATTTTCAGGAATTCGTTCATTTTCTATATTGTATTTTTTGATGGAAAATTCTTGAAAAGCCATCTAACTGAAACTTTTACACGCTTTAGTTGGGCCAACGTAGAACTTCATTTTCCAATCTCCATAGATTCAAGAAAAAGCTGTGTCTTATAAATCTGGTAACTGAAGGATCTGTCAGTATAGTTTTGAATAGTGAAATTATCATAATGTGGCTTTACTTCTAAAGTCATTCTTCTCAAGCATCAAAATCGAACGCATGAATGGAAATGGCAACACATGAAAAACTTCAAAAATACCAAATAGTCTTTTGATATGCAAATTGCCTTTAAACCTTTTCTAAACTCATACTAATTTCTTGAGAAATAAAAAATAACCTTACAAGAGAACCCCAAATCATCTTTTCATTAATTTTTGGTATAGAGTACCATTAAACAGAAGTTATTGACATCATGAACATCAACGTTACATGTCTTAAGTTTCAATCAATCCAAAGATATATTATTATTATTTATATTTTCTTTTCAGATCAAGAGAAGAAACCAAAAAGGGATCAAAAACTTCACAAACTTAAGCTATTGTTTCGATATTGTTTACGTATGCATATTTTGTGCAATTTCTATATTTTTATTTATTTATGTTTATTTGAGCGTTCATAAACAATCAAAAGGATAACAACATATAATTTTCATAATTATGGTTTATGCAGTAACCAAATTTATGCAATAAAAATAACTGCATACTTCTTGCAATAAAGCAATCAAAGAGGCACCCCGTGTTTCAAAGAAGTTACGTATCAACATCCTTTTTATTTTGTATAAGGAACGACATGTTTTCATTCTTATGCAAATACAGCATCGATAACAAAATTTATGCTAAATCTGCCGAACCTTTCAACCAAATTGATTTGCAACTTTGTAACGTTGTAATAAAGTTTTTCTCGTTGAATCTTCAAAGACAAATCAAATTTGTCTTAATTCTATTCACATAAAAACTCACTTCTTGCGTTTTTGTGTTTATTCGAGTATTTGCAATATTGCATTGCTTGGGGTTGAAAAGTCACATGTGTTTTTCTGTTTGTTGCAAATTTATTGCTTTCATTTGCAAGCTAAACGTTTTTGCTGTTTTTTTTTGCTGTAATTCACTCGTGAAGATTAAGCAGAATTAATTCGTTCACTTTTTGCCTTCTGGCTAATGGCGATGGGGGTTTTTGGGATATAAGTGTCTTAAAGGTTTAAATTTTTACACACTTTATACGTAAATTGTATTCATATGTTAATCAAAACATCATTTAAAATATAAGTAATAAGAAATTTAGATGTCCTTCAGGTTTAGAGACTAAATTCCTCCTTATAGCACCCTCCTTTTTGGACATACCGGCTTGTAACTTATATTGAGATGAAAATTTGTTACTTTTCTTGACAAAAGACACACTCGAGATTTCCATTTGTAGTATACTTGTAGAGACAATGTGTCCCCCTCAATCTTCCACGATATAATTCTCATTTTATTGCTTACATATATTCTAGGCAAAATTAAATAAAAATCATCATCCACTTGTAAGAACACTCGTAAAAACTACTTTTTTAACTACTTATAGCTGAATAAGTTCGTGTCATAAAAGTTTCTTAGCTTCTTTTGTGTTTCATGCTCTTTACATTCTCATAATTTTATTTCTTTTGATAATAACATTATTTGTGTTATTTACAACATCATAATAATTATGGCGCTGAATTCAGATCTCCCTCAGAATTATGAAAATACTGCAAGCGATAAGATAAATTTGGCAAATACTTAGGGAACTCCATCAAAGATCTTCAACTAACAATAAAAATAGGATGTAAAAGAAACAATCAACTTTGTTAAGACGCTAAAAATCTCAAATCCTCGGGAAAACTCACAAAACTCTCAAAAGAGTAATTATGATTGTTAATAAGTATTTGTTCTTTTTACGATTTCCTTAAGAACTTCTTCGTTCTCTTTTTGTCTTTCTAGGTACTTATGAATCGAGCAAAAATAACTCTAGAGAGCTTCCGAAAATAAATATTCTGCAAAGTTTCATTAAATTAAACTAGAAACTTTGGTCGTAATTATTTTATGATTTGTTTTTGACGCTGTCTTGACTTATTATTATAGTTATGCACTTGCTTAACTAAGTTTATAAAACATTTTCTGACATGTCTAGCGTTCTATGAAAAGTTAACTTGAACTTTTTTTTTAAAGGTTGGTACGGATGGAAAAGCTAAAATAAGTTAACCATTCATTTTATACAAAAATTTGAATAGGATGTGTACACAAGAAAGTTTCAAACAATAAAAACGCTGCTTTTGAGTACTTTTTATAAATATCCTTTCAGTCTAAACATTCCAATAAGGAATCGACTTTTATGGCTTTTACAATTATTTCTTTCAATTGGTTTAAAAGAAGTTTACCCAGATTTTTGCTATAGGTTTAACCCTTAAAAACTCATTCACTCAATTCAATATAAATCGAAATGCCCAAAATTTCCCCGAATCTGATTTAAATTATGCTTGGTCTTCATACTCTATAATATTACAACAAAGACCATATTACAAAATAATTGCTGTTGATATTCCAAGTGCACTTTCGAACATTTTTAATAGAATACCCAGCGAGAAAATAAAATTTCACATTCAAATATAATTCAATAACTTGTTCTACTTAACATTAAATCAAAATTCCAAAATATGTGAATAACTATGCGCGTTTTGTAGTTTTTTAAGACAAATTGTGAATTATAATGATTCTCGCGATAAATATTAGAAAAGAATGCCGGGTTTCATTCAACTATTTAAGTTCTTGTTTTCCTATCATTGGACAATAGATTCTCAAATAAATGGATAAAATATCAAGTTTTCCATTCACATGCATTTTGAAAGGTTTTTTACGCAACTTACGCAACTAGCGCATTTAAATTACTTAGAAGGAATAAATAGGAAAAGGGGTCGAAATCTTCAAGCAACTTGAAGTGAATCAAATGCTTCATATTAAAGTGGGTTTTTTTTCGGTTTAAAAAGTAAAGAAAAATATTTATCGCGATTCCAGTTTTCTTTCACAAATATTTTTTGTTGTTTTGATTTTTTCATAGAAATTCCCGGATTTCTATTTTACTACTATTTTTTATTTCTCATGAAATGATAGCATTAATTTATAAAATAAGAAATAGCGGAAAACTAGTTGCAAAGGATTATTGTAATACCGTAAGATGCTTTGTAATTAAGAAACTCAAGCGTGAAATAATAAATCAAAATAACGAAACCAACTTTTAATAGGAAATAGAGAAAAAAGAAAACAAGATCCGCGAGTTTGTTACACAGAAAACTTTGAGAATATCTTCTTTTGGCATTTTGGATTAATCCTAGATGAATCTCAAAAGAGGGTGTTACACATAATTTAAAAAATGCAATGAATTAGTCCATGAGAAAAAAATTTCAGCAAAATTTATCACATGAAAGGGGAAAATACTGAATAAAACAGGTCAAATAAAGAAATTTCAAACATATAAAATTAAAAATATTTGCGGACCGTTTTCTGAAATTAAAGAGCAGTATGATAAACTGAAATATCAAATCCTTCTCATCTGAACACTCTAAACCATATTAAACACATAAAAAATATAATCCGCACTTGAAACTTTAAGTATTTGTAAATCCCTTCAGAAAATCCCGAAAATTGTAAATTGAAGCAAACATGAAACAATAAAACAAACAAGCTCTCAAATTAATTTCGCTTTTTTGGTCACAAACAACAAGTCAGTGATCAGAACAAAGCAAATTACAAATTTATATCAACTTGATGCTCAAATCCACCATGAATCAAATTAAAAATTAACAAATAAAGAAAATTAAAAACCCGGGAGAAATTAGAATTATTAGAGGCAAACAAATCATTAAATGAATTTAAATCCCGTCGCGACTCTCAAACAAGCGCCTTTCGTTATTATTTGAAATTAGTGATGATGCCTGAATCACTTCAAAATTGCCTACATCTGAAATTAGGTGAAACAATGAAAAATGATATTGAAAGAAAATTGTTGATCGGCTTAAAAAAGTACAAGTTTTAGTTGAAAACTTTTCTCATGATGCTTCAAGAAATTTCACATTATAAAGTACCAAAATGCTTACTGAACTGGTTTTTAGATTTTCAGATTTGCGCGAATCTGAATCTTTTTAAAGAATCATCGAACGATTCGCTACTACTTTCATCTTTGGCATGCAACCCTCAAGCCGTTTAAGCACTACGACAACATTAAAATCACATTATTTTAATGTACTTTTTCCATTTTTCATATAATTTAAATATATTTGGAAAATGCTGATTAATGATGGTTGAAAAACTTTGAATGAATCTTGTGTGGCATATGTGGAATTGCGATGTTTGCAAATGGTATTTGCATCCTCTCAGATTCACCAATATCTCGCATTGTGCCCAAAAAATATAAAAACATATAGTTGAAAGATCAAAAGGGCACGTCATTAAAATACCTTCGCCAACATATTCCGTGAATATGTATTTTTCGCTTCGTTGTACATTCTGGATTTTTGCATTATAACCTAGTGTAGTAAATCCTTTATAGAATATAATATCAAAGTAAAAGTTTGCCAGATTTTCCTTTCAAATTCAGAATCTGCACGATTCGTTGGATTTATAGATATTAAAATGCACTTTGACCAAGCGTGAATGTTATAGATTATAATATATTTATATTTCAGGCGTGATTTGAAGTCTTCAAGAACTGATTTTTAGTAATGAAAAACCAACTATGTTTTCATAGTTAAAAAAATAAATTGTTAGTGATCAAAAATCGTCACCTTCCTTCAGTCAAATTTCCTTCCTAATCAAATTTAATTAAATCGTCAACAACGTAGAGAAAAAGATAATGACATATTAAGAACTTTACATTTTTTCATTGCGAACAATCCTTGAAATCAGCTCAAGCAGCTCAAGTATCTTCAAGTGGCAAAAAGACAAAGTAGCAGGAAGACGATTTTTTTGCGCTGCATTATTTAATTTCATTAAAAATAAAAAGCAAGACAAATCATTTGAGAAAAAATTACAAAAGGCAAGGGACTGTTTTTGTCATATTCTAAAAATTGAACTTTGCTTTAGAAACTTTCAAAAATAAAAAATAAATGCATAATTTTAGAGAAAATTGTTTAATTACGTAATTGCCTAGAACTAGCAAATGTATAAAAAATCCTCGGTAAAATGAGACAACAAGCAATTCCAGTGAAACCAAAAATTATGCGATAATGTAACCAAAATGTATCAAAACTGGTTTGTCCTCTGCCACAAAAAATTTGATTGACACTCTTCAAGCACTCCTATTTTATTCGGGGCTTAATTATAAGTTGATGCTTTAACAACTCCGTTTATTTGTGAAATTTCATAAAAAACTGGAAAAAATTGTTAAGCTGGAAAAATGGATTGTGAAGGGTACAAAATTTTACTTTCCATGAAATTTAATTTTTTTACAACGTGACGTTGCTACAACTCGGTCACATTGTAGCAATATTTCTACCGCAAAAACTTTTTAATCAAATGAAAAATCAGAAAACCAAACAATCACTCACTCACAAAAAGTTACTCTCATTTTTGGATTTTTTGGTTAATAAAGAATGGTCATTATAAATTATTTTGAGTGCTTACATGTGAGCATAGATTTTTTTTGAAGATATATTTCCTTTCATCATGAAATAAATGGAAAATTGGAATAAATGGAATTGCCAAAAAACTCGCCAAATTATTGAGATTGAAGTGGATATTTTTCAACAAATTCTGCAAATAGAAGAAATGATAAAAAGAGCGGGAAATAGGATTTTTGTTGATGAAATACCCTTGAGAGTTTTATGGACTTTTATATTTTTCATTTTTTAATGCTGATTATTAAAAAATCATCTTTTAGAGATTCATGAACATTATGAAATTTATGATATTGCGGCTTCTGTCTGACATGCAGGTCTTTTTTCGTTCATTTGAAACATTTTATTATGTGTATGTTCTGTATGTTGAAGCCTGGTTCTAGATTATAAAAAACTGGCAAACATTTCAAGTGCTTTCATAAGTGAACGACGTCTGTTTTTCAACTATACGGATTTTACAATTTTAATGCAGCAACATGCTTCGTTTTGTGTGTGGTCAAACTATTCTGAAGCATGTAGAATTGGTGAATAAAAGAGCTAGTACGACATTTGTTAGGATATTGTGATAGTTTGATTGGAAGCTTTAAATGGTGATTGCATGTAATTAAAGATTAGTTGATACTAATCTTGAGTTTAGATTTAAAAATTCATTGCTTGAATCAAAATTTTTATGAAATGATCTGAAAAATTTTCCACCCAAAGGAAACCACCATACGGATTAAAAACTTCTTTTTAACTTCATGAAACCAGCAAGTGTGCAAGAACCTTGTGAATTTTCATCTATAGACATTCACTGGGCTTAATTAATTTTTTGTTGAGAGCTGTTTTCAGGAAAATCCTTAGAATACTATTCAGATACAGTTAATACAGCTTGCATAAAACCACAATAGAACAATGAAATAAATGGATAAAGAGGCATGGAAGAAGCACAAAGTAGCATTAAATATATTTCAGAGCAGCATAAAAAACATAAGGACGGATGAAAACGGCATATGAAGAGATTAAAAGAAATAATATGTTATTACTGTCGGAATTTTAGCTTGGAATCAACTCCCCTGAATTAGCATAAATTTTTAGAGAATTCAACATATTTTCCAGGAAACAAGTCATAAATGTTTATATGCACATTGTAACATTTTTTCAGTTATAGCGACTCGGAATTGGTACTTGAAATAATAAAGATTAGGAATAAATGGAATCAAAATTCAAAATATAAAAATGTGATATATTTGAGTATGTAAATTTTTGCTTTATATTGCTGAGGGTAAAAATTTGGTTTATCAACAGAGCGATTTCTTAAAATATGTATTTGTGTTTGCTGATTTATTATTCCGATTATGAAAATTAAATATTGTTGTTTATTTTTATGATTTTGTCGGGAGCTTGTGATAATTTGGAAGAGATTTGAATAATAATTTTAAAGGAACGTTGGAAAGGTATGTTCCGTGAAAAATGTGATGAGAGATATTTTGTTGATCGACAAACACTGAAACAAGCAAAATATTTCGAACAAAATTGACTTTAAAAAAAACATTACGTTGTGAAATAAAATATTTAACATGTTCATCAAATATATCACCTTGAATGTGTTGAAACTTGAACATTGGCAATAATCTGTTCCTCAAATTCTGTACCGAACCTTCTTTATAAAATAAAATGACTGTCAGGATTAGCGGCAATATCCAAAAATCATCAATAGAATTTTAAAATTGAAAATTGAATCTTGTGTAACAGCCAAACTTTAAAATTAAAAAACTCCCCATAAGCCTTTAGGAACCCCGTGAATCAGTTATTCACTGTTTTCAGTTACTCAATGAATAGAATGCGAACAGCCGAGCGCGGATCAACTCAACAAGAATAGAAAGAATAGAAAGATTTGATTACTTTTTGCTGCGAGAAACGGTATATCAAATGTCACAGTGGGTAATCAGCGAGCAAAAGTTTATCCACCCTCGATGAACATATTTTTTTTCTATTTTGCGCTATCAATCTATTATTTTGTCAAATATATAATGATAGTTTACGAAGGAAGATTCTTCTTGTAGTGGGTGCTAGTGTAGGGCATTTGTTATTTTTTATATAAATACTGGATAATTGGACTATTATTCTTTAATGACGATTATAAAGAGAGAAAATGATTAAAAACCTTGCCATATTTGCAAAATTATTCAAATTGATAAAAAAAAATATGACTTTATGAAATATTCTCGTTAGTATAATTCTGCAACCGGTAATACAAAATGTTAAACCAAGTTCCTCAGAAAACTCCTCAAATTCCACCTAACTGGATCCTTTTTCTTGATTATTATTGGACCCCTCCCAGGATTCTAAAATCTTGCTTGAAAATTTTCTTTATTTAAATTCATGACAGATTCGCAAAGCTCGAACAGCAAAAAATAAATTTAAATGTTGCAGATTTCAAGTGAAATCATCATCAAAATAACACCATAATAAATAGAGTGATTACCTATCGTAGTATCAATGCTCACGAAATGTCGCAATTCCCGAAAATAAATCCGTTCAGCATCAAGTAGCGAGGCGTTGATAGACGTCGTAATCATGCATACAGTTTTCTTTTGTGCTACTGTCTCGAATTTCTGATTTTGCATAGAGAACCCATAAATACTTTATTGAATCATTTTTCACACGCGAGTTATGTTATTAATGCATGTCATAAGCACTTGTGTTTGCTGTTTGGCAAAATGCTTGAATTTCAATCTTCCGACGCGCATCTATTAGGTGGGAGTGTTCTATTTAAAAATATGTTGGCATTTTCTTAGTTCTTCTATTTTTGCTCCTTAGTTGTAGTTTAAAATAATTCACAGTCAGAGTTTCAAAAAATAAGATGTATAACAATACAATTGAGCCCACGATTTATCAGCATACAAGGTACGCGATGAACATCGAAATAAATGACACCAAATGTCATTATGCGAAAATTTTACGCTATTTTCCAGCATTACATACAGCAAATATTGCGACACTCATTTTTCATATTACTTTTTTGCTATTTTTGAGTTTTCCCATTTGAATTTGCACAGTTTGAGCATCATTACCGAGAATGTTGCTTATGACGGAATGAATATTGAATGACAATATCAGTGCAAAATTTTGCAATCAGGGAATGGAAACAGATGAAAATGAAAAATTGAGGTGCAAATTGGTTGAAAATAATCTAATTTTCAGTCGTATCATTTGCGTGGCTCATTTGCCATTGTAATTCCCATTTATGATGAATTATTTACTCCTTATTAAGATTTTTTCCATTGTTGATGATCTGTTATTCATTTGTTAGTAATTTTTGAAATAAATTAATTTGGGAAATAAAAGTAATAATATATAAAAAACATGTAGGGGTTCAAAGAGAACAAAAAAAGGACAAAAGGCAGTTCATGATATTTTGTTGATATTGCTGAAAATTGTAAAATTGCTAGATTTCAAAGCAATTCTAGTTTTAATAAATGTGTAAAGAATGTATGGGATTTTGTCCATGGTAACAAATTGACCTATTTAAATGGTAGATTCCTCCCTAATACTAGAATTTGGCATAAACTCCATTAAACACTCACCAGTTTCGCTTCAGATAAATTGTTGAATGAATTCAAGAATTTTCCAGGAGATGATTCAATAATTAGGAATTTGAACTTTCCACTTTTTACGGGTTTTTGACTTTTGTCGTGAATGCAAAAAGGAAATTCAAAATGTCTAATTGAATAAAAATAAAATTTTGTACAAAAAAAAATCATTATAAAAATTTAATAAGACATTTAATAACCTTAGACATCCTCTTCAGCGAGAAATTTATACATTTTCTGAAATTGTTCAAATGGTTGGAGTTTTGAAGAGCGTTTTTAGATGAGATTTAGCATAGAAATGATAGCTATAAAAATTTCAATTACGCTTCAGCAAATATGCATAAGATATTATAAAAAATATTTTGGCGTCAAAGTTCAAATTCTCTTCACTTTACGATTTAAAGGAGATTTAAAAAAAATTGAGTGTTAATTATTTTTCTTCAAATTAAGATTTCTAGAGAAGAAGACATCTTTGGTGAGTATAACACAATTTACTTAAAATTGGTGTATAGGAGCAGATTAATTATTAGTGTATTTTTTTTTGTTGATTTATTGAGTAGTGTTTTCCATATTGAATAAGGGAATAAAATTTATCATTCAGATTAAATTTTTCGTTTTACTTTTATTTCTTTTTCTGGATTATTTTGAAAAGCCGATTTTAAAACATATTATTAAAATAAAATATGTTATATAATGCAGACTCATTAGACTTAATTATACAAAAAGAAAATAATCATCTTCACAAATGCGCTACAACTTTTCAAATTTTATCCAAATCATCAAAATCATTCAAATAAAAAAATGTGTTTACTTTTATCAACAATAACACACGTAAAAAATTCCTAAGAAATTCAAAAATCACTAAAATATTTCATCCACGAATATCGAATTAACTTTCACTTCAATATCCAGTAGAACACGTTTGATTTGACAATTGCACACATTAAGCATAAAAATAAAAATGAAATGGTCAACTTCATCTCAATTCAAGTCTTAATAATACGAATTATCGTAACGATGTTATCTTAGGGTGATTTTCGATGCTTCCTCCTTACATTCACCAGTTTTGTCCCCTTTTGCAACTTTTCATGGTTTCTTACCAATTTTACCAAGTAAAACCGGAGCTAGAAGTTGTGACCATAACAAAACATTTCACCGGAAATAAAACGATTAGTTTAACCTTTTTGAGATTTTTTCGTTGTTGAAAACTGGAGTAGAAAGTCTTGTATGTCGTAATGAAGATGATTTATCAATAAAAAATTTCTACAATTTCTTCATCATTTACGCATTAAAAGATGGTTTTCGAAGATATATCTCTAAAACACGATATTATTATATCGCATTTATGGAACTTTTGATTTATTAATGTTGAGTGTCCGGTGCTTTTTTTGTTGATGCGACAATGCGGCGTTGCGGAAATTAGAATCTCTATCCGTGATTCCGAGATTCAATGATTCACTTCTTGGAATTATATCTTTATATCTGAAGCCATGAAAGCGAATATATTTTAATCACCATCTTTCTGGTTTTTGTAAATAATTCTTTATGTTGATTCAGCAAACCAATCATTAAAAATAAATAGATTATTTCATTAATCAATGATTGCCTGCAACTTCTTTAAGAGCGATCTGTTATAACAAAGCTATTTTGATTCCAATAAATGAACACTCAATCGAGTTGAACTATACAATAACGTTGATTAAAATAATGGTAAATATTTAACAAATTGGGGTGCAACCTTTTTTGCATTCAATATATGAAAATTGATGAATGTGTTCGATTTACTTCTGCCTAAAACTAAATTAAGTGGAAAACTATCACAGAAAGTATATCAAACGTACACATTAAATAACATAAATGAAATGAAGTAAATGAGGAGATCTAATTTGCTCATTTATTTGGCTTCCCGGCTAATTCTGCACGAGCTAAATTCAATACAGGACAGTTAATGGAATTATTTAGCTTTTCCCTCACGCTTCAACGGACACTCCAAAATTTCTCATTATAAAAGCATTTCCAATTAAAAGCATTATTTTGCATGACTCTGATATGAATATTTTGTATGTACATAAATTTATCTCATAAAAGCAGACGAAAGAATAATGGAAAATATTTTTTTCGGCCAATTTTCATTCCAGGTTTTCAGTGGTTCAGTTTTTTCAGTTATTCAGGATTGAAAATTCTATGGGGAGACTTTTTTGTTTGCTGATGCCAAATGGAAAATAACTCTCTATATAAACATGAATTACGGTATTATACGATATAAAAAATTGTGTTTACATTATGTCGGTATCCAGAATTCAAGGTAATACTCTATGGTAATACATTGTGTTCCTGAATTTTAGACATGGAATGGAGCTTTGTGCGAAATTGATGGAAAGTTCTTAATTGTAAATTTTTTACCATTTCCTTTTTCAGTGCTCTTATGGTCTGGTTCAGTTTTAAATTGCTACGGTAGCTAATCCAGGGATGGAAAAATTTTTGTGTTGTATATGAAAAAATACTTGCATTCCTATAGCAGTTCACAAAACCTGCACTCAGATTCTCTACCGGCTACTGATCTGCAAAAAAAAGGAAATTTTTAATTATAATATTTTTCATTAACAAAAAGGACTGATGTGGTCCTTTGGTCGTTTTCAATAATGAATCCAACTCATCAAGGAGATCTGATACAGAATTCAATTATTTCACAACTTCCCCAATTTCTGCTTGAACGATAATTTTAATGTAATTGTCAAATTTCGCTAATAAGTATAACAATCATTGAGTTCACCCATCCAGAACAGTTTTAAGTCACATAAAAAAAATACACAAGTTAAAGAAAATGAAGATGTCCTAAGATGACTAAAGTATCCTAAAGTGTGTTTATTCGAGAGTAAAACATGGATTTGACAATAAAAAATAATAAAATAATACCAGGAAGTCAAAATTCAAGCTTGCCAGATTTGTTATTCTAAGGAAAAAAATGTTCTCTCTAAAAAACATTCCAATCAATCTTTCTTTCAAAAATTAAAGCAGCTACCCAAAAATATGAAGAACATTTTTTAATCACTTAAATTGTATAGAAAAAATCTTCCATTCCATTGTTGAAATAAAATTTCTTATTAAATATTGACTAATCTCTTCGCATTCCCGATATCTAATTTTCCTTTTTTTTTTGTATGCTGAATTAAGGCAAAATTAGGGAAAAGTTTTTTTTACTTCTACTTTTGCATCATAAAAATTGGTACATCAACAATTCAAAGGCATTTACAACATTCGACAACAAGTAAATTCTCCCTAACCATTTTTTTGTTGAATTTTCTGATATTTTTTAATGTATTTGCTTTCAATGAGACGAGCACATCCCTTTTAATTTTTTCCTAGTTGATATAGAGCCATGAAAGAAATTAATCACAGCATTTATTCTTGAAAGAATAAGTTAAATGAACAAAAAATTATTGGAAAGTTAGCGGTAATTCTCCTGAAGGTGATAAAATTTTTTAATAAAACATATTACCTCGTTTTAAGTGATAGAAGTGAAAAATTTTTAGATATGTTTCGAGTCGCACGGGACAATTGAAAACATCGACAACGATTTTAAAAGATTAAACGACTTTTTAGTGTTTCATTAAAAACAAGATTTCTGACTTATATTCGCTTCAATTAAAGCGCAAGCGATAAAATTATTAATATTAACACAGTCAAAATGTGAAAAGAATTCAAAGGCATTTTCAATATTTTATTCAAGCATTCAAATCCACGCTACAGTTATCCACGGTTCCTTTATTGCTCATCAACATCTATTAGGGTGGAAAATTTAATTTCACATTTCCTCTTTTTTCAACGCAATTTTTGTTTCAAATTCAAAAGAAATGCCAAAGGAAATGCTTGCAAATCCATTTTGATTCAAGTTAAAATTACGAATTTTCGGTATTATTGAAGGCAAAGATGCTTGTGCTTAATTGTTACCCCCTCAAAGCCTCAAAAGCAATAAAAAACAGTACTCTACATTTTTTTATCGCGTACACACGCATTTTTTTTTATTACGCGATAATTATTGTATTGTGCTACATTTTTTCGGGCGAATTGATTGAATAGCACAACGGGACATTCAGGAAGTAATAAATTTCTGAACAGAATCTTTTTTCTAGATTTATAAAATTTTGAGATTTGATGCTTTGGCATCTTCAGAGTGTTTTCAAATTTTGAGACTTCAATTCAAGATAAAAGAAATTTGCATATTAATTGCTTTAGAAACCGTTCGAATGTGATTAAGTTTTAGTTGAAAATTTTTATTTTACCTTCAAAAATCGTTGGTATAACAACAAGATTCTCTTATAAATTTTCAGGCAAAATGACAATAAAACGCATTTAAAACTCAACAAACCTTAAGCTTATTAATGCCATTAGAAATTAAAATAAATTCTAAACTTGATATCCTAAAGATGTTTACTTTAAATTGTTGGATCGGCAGATAATTAGGACAATTCTATCGAGATTTGACGTGATAGTGGCCCTTAATTGCCTGTTCAAACCTAATCATTCTAATTATCGTGATCATCGTAATTATTGTAATTATTTTCAGCAAAAAACTGCCCTGCTTTTTAGCATTTTACTTCACTTTTCCATAGAATTATATAATAGAAGTTTTCCCTAAGCGAGAATTGAAATTCAAAGCAGTTTATCCATTTTTTAAGCCCAAATTACTGAATTACTCGGAATTGCTGTTTAACAAGAAACATCATCAATTTTTCCAAATTACTTCAACTTTCCAAATTTTGCTATTCTGAACAAGTAATACAAGCTATAGAACAAGCCAGTTCATGATATCACATAATTTTTCTAAGGGGATCTAGCACCGCATTTTGAGCATTTTGATTAATGAATTTTTTATTCATACATAATTATTTTGTCATAATTTTGATTAGAGTTTTATTAGTCGTTGGCTGCCAACAAGTTAATTAATAACCATTACACGCACTGTCAAAATAGCTCAAAACAAGGCATTCAATTATCTTGATCGCAGTGATCCCTTGCAATTAAGTGCTTGGCGATAATCTAGTTCGGCTAATTGATTATAAAATTAAAACTACTGGAAACACAGGCAAACGCATTAATAGGTACCATAAAAATTAGTTTTATTGCAAGTTGTCACATGAACGTGGACGATAAATTACTTGAACTGAAAGAAAGTTAGGAAAATTGAAATAATGTTCAGTGCAAAGTCATTAAATCTTTTGTTTTTCGAGTGTTGTTTCTACTTCGGACATTTGACCATAAACACAAACCATTTAGCAATAGATTTTTTTATTGATGCAGGAGAAGGTCGTTAATATTGTTTCTAGAATAAATAAACAAACAAAATATAAAATCATTAGCTGCTGTGTGGAAAGTGGTCATTGATGGGTTGACATCAAACATGTCAATTATTCTATTGCACGCTGAATTCTTTTGAAGACAAGGGATTATAAAAATATCTATCCATCCTTTCAAACCCTCTTCCTACAAACAAGCGCAAATCATTAATTTTATGACCATCAAAACAAGAATGATATCAATAAACTTTTATTTTTCTTGTAAATATCTAGTAAATAATAAGTGGACTCTCATGAATTGGTTTCCTGTTTTTTGCTTTTGAAAGAATATATCAATTCACTTTTTCCACGAGCATCACAAATTTCATATGAGCCTATCAGTCTATTAACCATGCGAGATCTCAAATACATTATCATAAAAATCTCAACACTTTGAGGAATGCTCCATATTTATGATAATTTAATGTTGATATACAATATTTTACTTTTAATGGGGTAGTTTTATGTGTTTCTACTTTTCGCTAGATTTTATGTTTTTTTGCCTCTTATTTTGTGCCCTGCCTGGCATGTAATAATAATGTATCATGTAAAAAATGTAAATTACTGTTAGTTTCAAGGGGTTCTATTGGGTAATCCATGTAATAAAATTAAAGAGATATCCAAGATCTCAATAGTAATAAGTTGCAATAGTTTGTTTTACATAATCCTAACTTTGAAAGATTTTATTTATTGAGAAAAAAATGTATCCTTTAGTAATTCCCAAATTCCTCGTATACATGCGTTAAAAGTAAATGGAAGAAAATACATAAAATAGATATTAAAAATATTTATTTTTTATGAAAAACAGATAGAGCGCAAAAATATCGACAAGATATATGGACCTTTTATGTGCTATCCAGCGTCGTCGACGTGCCAATAAATTGCGAAAAGGGTGTAGCGCTACTCGCTACCAAAAATCACTACGCATTTTTAATGGTATCAACTTTAAGAGTAATTCTGTGATTGATAGTGTGAAGCCTCGAATCTTGAATTTGAAAACTCTGAATGTATCTTAAATAGAATGGAGATATTTTTGATCTTAAAAAAATATCCGAAAAATATAAAAATAATAATCCAATAAATAAAAAAAAACATATTATGAAAGAGAAAACACCCATTAAGTATTAAAAAAAGCAATTTATTAAGATATTAGACAAAATATAGATTTTATGATTATTTTTATTACTTATCATGCTCATAACTTGACTGTAAATTATCTATTGTTGCTTTTTTATTGGAGGAAACATTGAGATTTATAATTTTGCTTTTTGGGAGCATCAAACGTCATTACTTCTGAAGGCTAATTTGCAACCAAAAATATTAGTTGATCTCAAGGATTTGGGTTGATAATAAATGGTTTTAGAAAATAATCTCTTTATCATTCTTATCTTAATGCGCTTAATGTTTTTTATAGCCAATTAACATTTGTTTAGGGTAATTTGAATTTGAATAATTTATAGGTTGATGTTTTAGAAAAAATGGAAGCTCGGTAAACAATATTTCTTTGTGTTATGCGTAGATAAATGCTTTTTTTGGAAAACTTTGACAAAAATATTCAATCGTCAAACCAACCATCGGAGAAAGCCTGGAGGCACGAAATAACAATTCAACCACACAATTTCCCCTAGAACATGATAAATGACCATGTAAAATAATGCCAAAAATAGAATAGAATCATGTGTGCTTAAGTACATGTTAAACCACAAAAACTGAAATCTAGAGAACATAAACATTTCTTAAATTATGATGTTATATCGCAACACCTCCACATATTTTGGCAATAAAATAAATTTTAATATTAACTCGGGCGATATATATCATTTTTATGCAATTTTATTGATATACTAAATAAAGAAGAAAAATAAGGGGAATCAACAATTTATTGTATAAATTCACTTATTTGTGATACGTTATTTTGTTATCTTTAAGGAAAAAAAATCATATTTTCCCACTTTTCCTTAAATAACTCACTTGAAGTTAATGTGTGCTCTTCTTTATTGTAATATTGTACATGACGACCAAATATTTTGCACAAATGGAATGTTTATGAATTTCTACGGAATTTATAAAAATAAAGCATACAAAAATTATGTAAAGTTATTGAATGATATTTTCAATAAATCCTATATTGACAATTTTTCCCAATTTCAACGAAAATAAACAAAAACATCATAGAAATTCTCAGTAAACAGATCGAAAACTTCAAAAACATACATATTCCACTTTTAAAAATGATCTAATTTCCAAAGTTATTTACGCTTCTGAAAATAGGGCACTTTAAACGCATTTTTGTAAGTATTTTGTCAAACATTGCGCTAATATTTTGACATGTCAATTTTTCAGGACATATCACATGCTTCCAATGGATAAAGTACGCACGTGTGGAATTTTGCAATTTTTATAGAAATTCATTGTACAGAATGAAATCAAGTGTATAATTTGGAATTGATTGAAGTGCAATTTTTACCGTTTTTATGATTTCAAAAATCTAGTAGCAATTTTAATTCCGTGTAATTTAAAAAGGTCAAATTAAAAAAGGACGTGATGCGATAAAAAATGAATTGCTTCATGCAATTATTCAATATTGAGTGAGATATAATTTTGATCGATGAACGTCCTTATAAAGCGGTCTCAAGCCTTGAAAATTCAGTTTAATTTTACCACTCGAACTGACTAAAACAAAATTTTAAAATAAAATCATAAAATGAAACTGGAAGAGTTAAATTTTGAAAAGCTCAGAAACATGATTGGTTCAATTCAAAACCTTATTGGACTTAACATTTTTGAAAAAGATTTTAAGCCATCTATCAGGTTGGTTTATACGGAAAATATCATGATACGTGGGATAAATATAAATATACATATGATATTCGGGATACTAAGGATTTTCAGCAAGTTAAAGATTAGTATTATGCTTGTTTTATATTTAGTAGAAATCAATAAATTCTTCCGAAAAAAATATCTCTAGTGTTCCAAATATTGTGTAGTTTATAATGGTCTCACATATCATGGAATGCGCTACTTAAACGTAGATAATTCATGAGAATCTCAAACACAAACTGACTGATTTAAATAAGAAAAGCTAAATATTAAATGGTGCAAAATTACCTAAAATAGAGAGAATGAGTGCAAAATTATCCATTTATAATAACTTTGAAAATTCACCTTCCATTTTACAAAACAAAAATTGAACTGTCTTAATCAAAATCAGTAATTGTGACATTTAAATACTTCCAAATGCTTCTTTCATTAGGACGATTTCATCGATGAGTTTTTTGATATCAAATGTGATTACTGCCGTATTTTTTATACATGAGAGTTGGTTCATCAGTGATGAATTCAGGAATCCAGAAACTGTATTGCCTGCAGGTAGAACATATATGGTTTCCTATTTAATTTTTATAATCATGAATTGAATTACAGGAGTAATACTCCTCTCACTTGTCTTAGTATTTTGGACTTATCATAAACGACACGAATTCATCGACTTGTTGGAGAATATAATTAACGATAAGTGAGATTTATCCAATTTTGTTCTAAATCAAATTTTTATCCATATTTGTTTTCATTAGCAAAAATGCAAATACGATTACGGAGTACAAAGCTATCACAAAAATCTATGTCAAACAATCATTTATTTTTTGCGCTGCAATCCTTTTTTTCGCTCATATTGCTTTGGTAATGTTAATTTTGTTTCCATTAATGTATCCAAATCAGTTTGCACTACCTCTTTTCTATTACTTCACTTTTTTGCCTCATCTTGTATCTCCATATTACGAGCTGAACTATCTCTACCAAGCATTTTCTATTTTCATTACCTGTGAGATTTTGGTGACTTTTGATTTGACATTTTTTCTGCTGATGTCTCATTCTTGCTGGAACATTGACATTTTGATTATTAACTTGAGTTTGCTTGATGAAATTATCACTGGTTTTGAGAAGAAAAATAATTCTTATGAAGAAGTGAGAGATAAAATCAGAATAGTTGTTAAATTGCATCAGAAAGCAATCGCTTATACAACTGAATTGCAATCATGTGTATCTGTTATCATTTTTGCTCAGTTTGCGATAAATGTCTATGGAATTTGTTTGAGTATGAATAGTGTCTATGAGGTTAGTACTTTGATTTTACTAACTATTAAGTTCATATTATTATCTAAATTAGTTAAGTTATGAACAATATTTTTCATGAAACACTTTTTTATTTTCTTTAATAATAATAATATATTCACAGAATTTTCGAAGCTCCGTGTCTGGCTTATTATTAGCCATTCTTCTACAAATATTTATCTTTTGTTTCATCGGCAATCAATTGATGATTAAAATCGATGAGTTGTCAGTTTCTGTCTACTCAATTCAATGGTACAGATTGAAAATCAAGGAACAGAAGGCGATAAAGTTGATTCTACAAAATGCAAATAATATGGATGGATTTTCTGGTTTCTTTGCCAAACTCAACATTCAAACTTTTATGCAAATTTTGCGAACATCCTACAGCTATTTTGCTTTGCTCAATAGTTTAGAGTAAATGATGTTTTAAAAATTGTGATTTTGATCTTCAGCTTACATTAGCCATATTCTTTTTACATGAATATTCAGTTCTAAAATCGGTGCCAATCGGTGCATCACCAAATCAGTGATTTGGGTCGTTCTATTTGTCAAATCACTTGAATATTCCGATCTGTTCTAAATCAGTACTAAATCAGTTGGCAAATCCCGCGAAAACTGCTAAGAAAGCGACAACATAGATTTCCGAAATCGATTAATCGAAAACAGATTTTCACCTATTCCGATGTTAAAATTAATTTTAATTGATTGAGACCAATATAGTTATGCATTGTAAACAGTAGGCAATGCATTTTCATATTTATTAACGTCGAACAACCAAAAATATTCTGAGAATTAATCAAAATCGGCCTTAATCATACTTTGCGAGCAGACAGGGATCCGAAAAAATCGGTAAAAATGATTTTGTACTACATGACACTTAGCTGTAAAACTATTTATGATCCCTACCAAATACTCCATTTAAAACACCACATCAATTAATTGGACTCTTATCTAATGTCTCCACCAATAAAACCTAATTGTAATGACCAACAAGCGTTTGTTTCATCCATTCCTTTGAGTCGTAAACATTTAGCAAATTGTCCAGATTAGAGCAATCTTTACGGTCACCAGGCAATCTTTACTGCACCCTGGATATAATATTTCCACCAAGAGTTTGCTGCATGACGAACGAAGAAAACACAAGTTAATGTTAAAATAATACGACACTATAGAAATAATAATTAAAATAAAAAATAATTGCAGAAAATTCTGTCAAATTCGGATTTCCACAGAAAAATAGGATAAATAGAAGTTAAAAGGGAAAACAGGAAGGAGAAATCCAGAACAAATACAGAAATACATGATCCGATTATTAAATAGATAAAGTTAGAACAGAACATGTACTCCAATTTCCATATTAATATGACTCTGTGTATTTATTCAGCAGTGCAGGAATATTTTATTATGAGCAAATGACCAGAGGCCAAAATAATTATTTTTATTGGAGGATAACAGCATCAACCATCAAAATAAATGGTTTGCAGTTTTGTACTTTATATCTAACGGTCAGGTTTATGTATAGTGAACTTTACCTTTGTTCTGTATGATTTTACCAACTGGGAAAATATATATATGTTTAAACATGAAATATAGTGTAAAAGTTCCATTAAGTATTTTGAAGTAATTTCTATACCTAAACAATAGATACACCATAAAGTAAAATACTTATGAGAAGAAAAAATTTCCCTAAATTTAATAAAAACCTGTAATTGCGTATTCGAAGCATTAAATGCTTAATCCAATTTTCCGCGCATAATTGAATTTCAAATTTAAAAATGTGAAAATGAAAAAAAAAAACTCCTGAAAACTCTGAAAAACTGTTAAAGAATATTGTTAATTTATTCCAATCAACATCTTTTAAAAGATAAAAGATCTAATATAACCGAATTTGTAATTTATACATCTTAATTCAGTAGATGCTTGGTTAGCCGGTTGATGCGTTTGAAAGTTTAAAAACCGTGAAAAAGGCAAAGCACCCTCGGTTTTCTCGGCTTTCATCAAAATAATAAATAAAAAAATGCGTGGACTCTTTAAAATACAATTAAATACCAAAATACTTTAAATATCCTCAGTAAATTGGGTGCAGAAGTCTGATGAATAACTGAGAAGGGACGTAAATCGTAAAGCGAATAATTCCAGTAATGCGATATCCCTAATTTTTTTGGTTCTTGTGGTTTCTAGTACCGAATAAAAAATTGGAATTTCCTTTAATTTTTTAAGATGTTTGCGCGCAAATTAAAAGAAGTATCTTTTTGACAAAAAAATTAGATTACATTTTTTTGTGACAAAAGAATTTAAATAAATTTGAAAACATTTCTTAGTATTTGGCCGATTTACATTAGAAATCCTTTTAAAAGTGAAAATCAAATTAAAAAGTTTAAAGAGGAAGAGTTTCCATGACTTTGCTTAATTGCATATTCAGTAAATGATAAAAATTGGTTATATAGAATGAAATGGCATAAATTATATTGAAAGACAGTCAAATGAATAAATTAAACATTTTTGAGAGCGTTTTATAAAATTTTACGGAAAATAGTAGAATGATAAAATGATAAATAAAATTTCACACTCTATTGAATTTAATTCAATTTATGCTACAGCAAAATCTAAAGTAGGACCAAACAAGCAATAGATTTATGTTCATTTAACAGAAATTGTTCTCAGTTTTTCTGGTACCTTAAAAACAAAAATTCAGATTAAAATAATTCACGCATTTTAGCTTCAATAATTTAATTAAGTAAGTTAAATAGACAAAATAAATTTAAATCAGTTCATATCTTTATTTGTTGTGTAATCACGATAATAATTGTATATTATGGCATTATGCGTTTACAAGTTAACAAGGATCTGAATGTTCAAATAATACTAGATGCCTAATATAAGCGGAAATTCATCTGGGGAATTTTTAAAAACCACCCCTTCTCATTTTATAAATTTTACTGATTTTGCTGCTTGGTGCCTTTTACAATTAAACATTTTTCAATTCTGAAATTTAAATTTGAGCGCCAAAACGCGAAAGAAATTTTAAAAGATTTGAGATTGAAATGCTCCAAAAAAAATCTGAATAATTTGCGTAAATATTTGTAGAAAACCTGGGCAGATAAAGCGAGTTGCCAGATAACCCTTAAATATGCGAAAATATGTTAAATTCATTAAAAATTAGAAATCATTCAGTAAATCTTGCAACTGAAACAGTTTTCACGGGTTTTTAACTGTTCGTTTATCTTTTGCTGTAAACTCTACTGCACACAGAGGGCGAAAAATCTTATTTAAATAATTAGACAAAATTATAAAGTCAAAACATAAAAGGGATGAAAACGTGTTGAAATTGTTTTTATAAATATGATTTAAAAAAGGATTTTTTCTGTCCGGGATTTTAGCCAAATTTAAATTAAATTATAAAAACAAATTAATTTCACTGCTGCTGGGTGTAACTGAAAATACATGAAAATGCTTGGAGAAATTCGAATTTATGACTGAGATATTTGAAACATTTAAATTATAATTTTTTTGTCCAAAAAACAAAGTAAAAATTGATTAATGCTAAAGCAATGAATTAATATCTCTCTAATTGCTGGCCATTGTTGGAAAATTTCTGGAAGATTGAAGCAAATCTTAATTATTCCTATTCAGATTTTGTTAATTCTATGAATCAGTCAAGTCATGTTCAGTAAAGTTGAAATGCTAATTTGGCATTTTGAATTCTGATTAAACTCTATTACAAGTAGTTGATGTGGAAAATTTTCTTTTCACAAAAATTATAATTTACGAGGATTAATCATTCTATAAAATAACCTAGCTAGATGGCCAAATTTGATGACCTTTTCCAACTGCTCAGTTCTTTAACTAAACTCCTATAACTCTCTCTACAACCTTTTGTTTTCTGATAAAATATTTTTTAAAAGGCTTGATATAAAACAAATGATATACTGTAACCTACTCCAAAATGATCATCGATTTAAAATACACTTGAAAGCCCTCTCCCTTCAAAGATGCTTCAAAACCTTGTCAATTACGAGAGAAAGGGTGGAATCACTTGGCTTAGATCACATACTCGACACATAAAACCAGACTTTTACCATCAATAATTTAAGCATTTGAATGCGTAAAAAGTACATAAAAACATACTCGTAGAAATCCGTCTGATATAAATAAATATGTTATGTACAGCAAATAAATTCTAGAAATTGTTCGAATTGTAAGAATTGTGGAAATTGTGGAAGAACACAAGTTGTATCGATAAATAATTCCAGAAGCAAAATTATGGGGAAATTACATTAAATTGAACACTGTATGCCATTTAGCGAGCAGATTTTCACAAAACCAATTTTCACACGCTTCTTACACAATTCATATCACTTTCTATCCCAAAACGCGTTAAAATACTCAGTAAAAGTGAAATACACAAAAAAAGCAATAAAATCATAAATGTAATCGAATGAATTGAGATAGATATGAACAGTGTTGGGCTTACTCAGGCTATATGACAAATATTTCTTAAGAGAGATATTGCATCTTAAATATTTTTTTGAAAACTTCTTTCGCCCCTGTTCAAGTTCTGTAGTTATCTACACATATCTACCATCCACCACTTCATTCAATAAAATATTGATAATGCATCATTGTTCGCGATGTTTCAACTCCACATATCCCGGCTTACCTTAAGTGTTAAAGTTGAAAAGGAAATTTTTTAATCTTTAAATAATGCGACACAATTTTCGATAACACGTTTTCTCCATTAAAAAATGTCATTACATGTCATTCAAATATAAACTCGAAATAAATACAAGCAAATTTTAAGCAGAACTTCTGCCGAAATTTCAAAAATTTCAAATTCCAAGGGAATCAGAAATTGACATGATGAGCAATAAAAAGTAAACATAATTCTTCAACTTTTTATTACTTTTGATTTTATTTGAAAGGAAAACTTGAGAGATGAAACCCACATTTTGATTAAAATGACACATACTTTGTATTTTTGTGTTTTTTTGTTTGCTCATTTTATTTGTTTTAAAAGTTAGATGAAGAGTAAAAAGCATTGTAGGCTTCCACTCAACCCTCCGTGATTATGTAAATTTTTATCCACACCAAATCTCTATTAATAAAGCGTATAAAGTGACTAAGGAGCGTTAGGATGCTTTATGCCTTTATGTAAAATATTTGCCCAAACTTAAAAAACATATTTTGACATTTCCTAATTAAAAATTCGTCTATTTTGTGGAGATATATCTTCATTTCTAAATTACAGAATCATATCGGTTTGACTTACATACTTTACTGTGTTGAACAAAAACGTATTATGGCGTTGTAAAACTTATTATAAATGATTCGGTTAAATGTTTTAATGTTTATTCATCACAAATTTGAACAAGTGAAAGTTGTATAGGACAGATTTGTGATTTACAAAGTATTTTGCTGTTTTTGCTACTTTTGGAAATTTAAAATAATATCAAATATCACTGCTCCCTTGTGTGCTGAATCATCAAAACCTGTTCGAAAAATCTCCACAGTAAGCTTGTGGACTCTTTAAATTAAAATTTGTTAAAATTGAAATGAATCTAATAAATTTTTTGCAATATTTATCAAACATCCTTTAATTCAACACATTGTTTACAATTTACATCATATATTATTTTCATAAGCTATAATATACTTAGACCAAAAATAATTCAAAATGTTATTTGAATTATATACTCTTGAGTTTTTGAATCAATCCTGCATCAGTTCAAGTTTTTTTTTCCAAAAAGTTGCAATGTGTTAAAATTTTTGTATTTTAGGAATATTTTATTTGTTTTTTGGCTTTTGAGTATTTAAAATAGAACATCAGTCAGAGTCAAAATAATTAAAATGTGAAAGTCTTTCTTCATAATCTTGTTGAATCGTAAGCAATAAAGGGTGAATAACATTAATTGCACAATAAAAACGGGTTATATTTTTTTTACCAAGAAATAATCTTTTTATTGACTCGACTTGAGCAATTTGTTAATTAGATTTCAAATTAAGTGGGAGTTTTTTAATGGAAACAAAAATACTTTAATGAATTGAAAGAAAAGGGATTTACAGTATAAAAATGCAAGACAATTTCAGTTTTGATTCAAATCATTTACAGAAGAAAAACAGATCAACGAAAATGATGTTTGTATGTGAATAGATCTATTAGTAAATTTATCAAATTCAGAAATAAAATGATTACTGACACTCACAAATTAATAATATATAGAAAAATTCTAGCATGTTCTATGTGATAATAATAATATATCGTTTAAATAGAAACTAAATCAATTTCACGTTCATCTTTCGGTGTTCCATGAATATCAAATATGAAATGCCAAACCAACCCAAATAGAAAGTGGAAACTATTGAAGCGCACAGACATAATTTATGATTGCATTTTTTCCACGTCATAAGACCAATTCAATTCGAGTTTGCCCTTTCTGGCCTTGGTGTGAAATTGAAATTTCTGATATTGAATATCTATTTTCCTACATAATGAAATATTCGAGGAGCTCTTGCAGATCGGAACGTGATTGTGATAAATATCAATTTTTATTCATATTAATGCTCGATATTTATTAAAAATAAATTCGTCTTGTGTTTGAAACACTGAATTACAAAATTCACCAAATATACCAACAAATGCCAAAAAATATACCCGAATTGTGAATTATGCAAGAGAATTATGTGAATTATTATCAAAAGGGCTCACAGCAGCAACAATGGATACACATGTAACTTTTTCCACTGGTTGACTGCGAGCAAAATACTTCAGGGGGTTCAAGGGTGACAAATATGAATTCATCCTCGATTGTGTCTTGATTTTGTCTGATTCACACTCAAAAAATAATACAGTTTATAAACTATAAAGTAGAATTTGTTGCTTTTAATCATTTATAAAAATAATACTTTAAAATACTAATATTCAATCAATATTGAAAATACTTAGTATGGTACACCAAAGATCATTTTTATAAGTGTAAAAACGTAGAATATTCGAAAGATTCATCAAATTGAAACAAAGAAATAATTCAGCAAATAAATCAATCCTTCCAAGATCGAATGAATTTATCAAAAAAGATGTTCAATTTTTTTCAATTCAATCTCGAGTTGGTGAAAAATAGAATATGAAAATTTTATTAAATTGAAAAAAGTACTCAGATAATAAACCAAAATAATCCTGCAATTTGCGAAAAAAGAAGTCTCGCAGTTTTAGCAAATATCTCAAGATGAGCCAAAATAATGAACAAATATAATTTTTATCTTGCCAGCAATTTATTTTTGAGATTTTGTAGTGTTTAATGTTTTTGATTTATGCGTTTTTTATACACATGATTTAATAAAAATCTATTTTCCTTTATTTGCCGAATGTTTGGGCTGAAGTACGCATGAAAAATTTCTATTTTATTCAGTTTTGCTGGTTTGGAGTTGCAATGCGAAATTGGTGGAGATTTATTGGAGTTTTATTTAAATTATGATTATGTCTTTTTAATATTTTTAACTGTTTTTCCTGCTGGTTTTCCATACACTCGATGAACAAAAATAAAGAGGCACAGATATTCTTTTCAGATTGGTGGTTTTTGGGAACAGGGGTTTGTATTTTCCAATGATCTAAGAATATTTAGAACTGCATTGATATTTGGTCTGATTTTTTTTGGTGTCAACCCCTGAATTTCTAAATTAAACAACTATTTTGCCATTTATATTATTTATTCATTCATATCGCTTGATTTATTGGCTCTCATATTTTTACATTTAGAACAATATTTATTTGCATGATGTGATAATTTATTGGTGCATTTCATTAGTAAGCTCATTTAAGTGGAAAAAGTGTGTTTGTGAACAATTGAAGATCTATTGACATTATTTTTTTTGAAAAGCAGTCACTATGTGATATTTTTAACATGAATATTGGTTCAGGTAAATACTGAGATAATCAAAAAAACGGATTATTATAAATCAAATAATTCCGAATAATAGCCATATTCTTTTTGTCCTTCACTTCGGTGCTAAATTGGTTGGAATTGTTCTTTTAAACATTCACTTTCAGCCAATCGGTTCTAAAATCAGTGCTAAAATCACTGAATATTTTTGGTCGTTCTATTTAACTATTCCGTTCATGACATGATTTATCCCAAAATTCCCTCATAATTTGGTCTACATATAAAGGATATTTTAAATAAAATCAATTATTTGCTTATTTTTAGCGATCACCAAATGCCTTTAATTACGTTCTGGTACAGAATATATAGACTTTAGATAAAATCGCTGAAAATGTTTTAAATAAGCCGTAAAATTCAATATTTTTGTTTCGAGTTGCATTATTGGGCCTCCTTTCATTTTAGTCTTGAACATGTTGACAGAAATAGTTTGCAGAACATTCCCCAGATGGCGTATGCTCTGTGGCGAAAATATTTTAAAATTTGTTTTGTTTACAAACAAAATAATTACATTTTGAGGATTACTAAGTTGTGTCATTGAGTTTCTTGCTAAAAATAAGTGCACCAGCAGATAATAACAAGTGGCAGACAAAAATTTCCAAATAATCTCAAGGATTCGAAGAGAATTCTTGATATCTCTTGAATATTTGTGTTTGCCACCTCATTTTGGCTGCTGGTATACTTATTTGTTACTTCAATTTATGTACAGTTTTCCTTTTCTTTATTATTATTATTTTATTATTTTCTTTCTCTATTATATTATTTATTTATCTTTTAACAAAAATTTCTCAAGGATAAACTATGTAGTTTTTAAATAAATTTTCTACAAATAAAATAATCATGTAAAATAAATCATAAACACAATGTATATAAAACATACTTACAATAAGACAAATTATATATTAGCTTAAAGTCATAAAAGACTGGCACTAGAATTAAGATTTCAACTTATGTACACAAAAATTGTATTTTCTTTATAAAAATGACAATAAAATACTATTTTCCTATTTGTTACAAGGAACTCAATGACACAGCTTAATGATCCTCAAAATCTTATTATTTATTTGTAAACAAAACAAATTTGAATATTTTTGGCGCAATTCATTTTAAATACTGATCCCTGCCTCATACTGATCCCTGCGAGCTTATGACAAACCAATGATTAAAAAAACTTAGGATACTAAGATTGACTAAAATTGATTAAAATTGATTAAAAATGATTAAAAATGATTAAATTTGATTAAAATTGATTAAAAATGATTAAATTTGATTAAAATTGATTAAAAAAGACTAAAATATACTAAAATATACTAAAAATTTAATCAAATTTATTGAAAGTTTCGTTTGTCATAAGCTCGGATTTTTTAAAACTATTTTTTAATCTTTCTAGAAATACTCACCCTTGTGAAATCTATCAAAAAACCAAGTTATATAAATAAAAACTTGATAAAGTTTGGTTTATTATGTGTGTTTTTCAAAATTTACATGGAAAATTCATAATTCATTTTTATCCAATCAAATAACAAACAACAGAGCTCATCATTTTGATAGAAAGCAAAAGTTTTTCAATAATTCAAACCTATAAAATCGATTCTGCTCTATACACAATAATCCTCAACATAAACTCACGGTTTTGCACCACATCAATATTTAATATTTAATTTTTCAATCGTTGCGCTCATAATGGAGTAATAAAAATTATTATCTCGTCTGCCATAATCCCATATTGGATTTTAAACTCAAAAATAATAATCGAAAATAATATTAGCAAAATCCATTATTATCCTGATTTTATGATGTTTTATATTTTTGTGGCGCAAAATTTTTTATCATGGCAGCATTTTGTTGATATAGAGAATTGCACAAGCGAAGCGTGTTCAAATCATAAATCCCCCGTTATGTATTTTTTGGGGAAGCTTATAATATGTTAGTACGTAAGTCATTGTTGTTTTAAATTTTAATGCTTGGAATCTGCAATAAAAAGTATAGAGATAATTTTTAGCGGAACTTTATGGAAGTTTATAAAAAAAAACTTCAGTGACTGTTTAATTTTGAATTTTATTCTTATAAAATTTTGAAGAGAACATAAAATTTTCCGACATTGCAAACACGCCTAATTTTAAAACTCTCAAAATTACCTATTATTATCATTACACATAATAATATCCTTATTTAGTCCTTAAAATCTATTTTAAAACGAATCTACATTAAACAAACACATTGTTATTTTTTTTTTTCAAACCACCCCCTAATTTTTTATGCGATTTCATTTGTGTACTCACAACTTTTTAATGCTCAGTAAAAGTCTTAAATTTCCGCGTGCATCCTTAATATTTCTACGCTGTATTCGTTTTAGGTGCTTGCTCTGTGTAATTTTCTTATTACGAGAAAAGTATGTAACAATATAATTTCTGGGTAATCATATTTCCCGAATAAAAAATATAAGGAGACTCGCTTTTATCTCCTTTTATGTTTGGAAATTGGGCTTTATTTCACCGAGGTAAACTTTGTGTAAGGGGCTCGGATAATTTTTATGGATTTATCAAATATTTGGTTTAAAATACAAAATATTAATACAAATCTACCAAAATTTACAAAAAAGAAATTTGAAAGTAAATAAATTATCGGTTTCCTTCGATAGTAAGGCAATAAGCAAATTTGCATATTGTTCCTTGTTTGTTTTATCTTTATTGAATTTCTTCATTATACCAAAATATATCTATGGCGTATAAATTATTAATTTATTGCTTGTTGTGTGCCTTTGAAATCGATTCAGATTTGTGATAAAGAAATACAATTTAATATTTGATAATATTTTTTTTTTGGCGGAAATCTTAATTAAATAAACGCAGTGAAACAACAAAAGAAATAAATATTCTTTGTAAGTTTGCATTGACGTTTTTCCGCATTTCATACCAATTTGATTATATTCTCTCTTACATTTTAGTTGTACCGTATGAAATTGATAAATTTTTGGAAAAATCGAGGAAAGCTGAAAAAAATCAGGATAAATTGGAGAAAAACTAAATGAAGGAGAAACACTTGTTCAGTGTGTTTGCAATTCAAATAGAAAAATCTCAATAAGTAAATAAATAAATTATGTTTTGAACAAAAGAAGGGAAAAATTGAGATCCTCGAAATTGTTGAACACAATAAAATTTCAACCAGGCTGTCACAATAAATTGTCTCATTCTATACTTATTTTATTTTCCCGAGAATTTCTCTGAACTTTTTATTTGCAATGATTTTTGGTATCTTCCGGCTAATTTTTCTGTATTCTGAGAGACATAACTTATTTCTAACGATTTTGATTTCTGAAGTGGAGAGCATTGATTTTTGCAAAGCTGATTCGTTTCTTAAATTGAATGATTTTATGTTAAAAAGGTCAAATAGCTTTTATTTCTCTCATTTTGAATCATTTGCGAATAAAATGTTAACAAAGATTTAATCAAAAAAGTACAATTTGTCAGCATGACAAAAACTCTTTATTTGCAACTATTATTTTGCAAACTCTGCTTTCTTCCGATTAAAGTAAGAGAATCTTGCTTGAAGATTTCAATGTCATATCGTAGCAACATAATTTCTGTTTCTCATGAAAATGGATCATATTTTCAAACAACAATATAAATATCCCTTCACCGAAAAACTGGAAAACAATATAAATCCTATTAATGCTGCTGGAAAAGTTTATTTTTATTATTTAGGAGTTATGTTTTTTCGACAGGATCTACGCTGTCTCGACAAAGGATTATAAATAACAAAGCTCTAGTCTGTGTATTTCTCAAAAACAAAAATTGACGTATTTATGAAATAAAAGTGAAAGTGTAGCTCAGCATTCTAGCTTAGACTAGTGAAACATATTTTTTTCGTAATTTAATGGCAATATTATGTATGAACAACTATCCTGTGAGATGATACACATAATACACATATTGCGTAAAGGAAATATAAATCGAAAAATAGTCGCTTTAAGGATCATTAGTGCTGATATTTATGAAACCGTTCAAAAGTACTTTAATATGTTACTTGCTTTACAGCATTCTTTCAAACAAATGGCAATTTGAAATACTCACTAAATCCTATAAAATATTGTGTAAATTTTGTCAAAAGTCAATATATGTAACATTTAACCAATTTTATTGTACCCCAAAGGCGAAACTTGCACGTATCCGTGAAAACCTTTCAGATTGTTGAATAGAAATTAAAACCATTTTAATTAAATTTAAGGAATATACCATGAAAGCCCCTGTGTATTTTATAAGTTTCGTCAATTGAAGAAATTCTGTTAAAAATACATTTTCAAATACATTTAACATTTTATTTGCCATGAAAAAATTATTTAGTTCAAACTAATTCCAAGTATCTATTTTCTATAGTCTGATCAAACAATACGTTATAAATAAATATAAGCAAATTAATGTGTTTTTCCATCGAGCTGAATTCGCTGAATTTGATTAATCACATGTTTAACAAGGCCATAAAGACTTTTTCCTCGTTTCATTACTGTCTTAAGAACTTTATCGCTCAATATTAAAATCTAATTTCCAGAGTATAATGAATTAC
This sequence comes from Parochlus steinenii, assembly GCA_038502155.1. Lineage (NCBI taxonomy): Eukaryota > Metazoa > Arthropoda > Insecta > Diptera > Chironomidae > Parochlus > Parochlus steinenii. The sequence continues at coordinate 2,329,339 of JAXCIN010000047.1, read as the reverse complement.
CCAACATTTATAATTCAAATCGCATACATTATCCTCTACATGCTCTCATAAAACTTGAAAAAAATTTCAGAAATTGGGAAAATTATAAATCGCTAGAAAGTTTTAAATGAAAAAGTCAATATTTGAAAAAGTCCTTTGATTTACACACATGAGAAGATCCACATGTGCGATATAAGGCAAAAAACTTAATTACTTTATACTTTCTAGCAACTTTTTGTGTTTCAATATTTTCACTTTACACAGGATATTTGGATTATTCGGGAAATTCGGGAAAAGGGTTGAAATTGTTACCCGAAGACATTTTTCCGCATCGCCAATTTTTTGTGCATACGATTTACACATGATTTACAGGATATATGTGAGGTTTGTTTGCATAAGCTGTTCTTGTGTTCAATGTTGTTTAATTTACTAATAAAATATTAAATTGGGATACGTACCTCCGCAATTATCACACATGACTATGTGAAAACTCGAAACTAGATTAATTGAATATTTTGGAAACTGAAAGTGAGGGCTTATGGGTGACTTTTATCATGATCTTCTTCGGGTTTTTGTCTGAATATTTTGTTAATAAATGATACTTTTATTGAACAAATGATTACATTTTATAAATGTAAATACATTTTGACCACCCATTGATATCCCCTTCATAAAATTGAAACAAGTAAAGTGTTTAATTTTTCACATTTACCAAAATTAAACATGCATAGATTTTCTCCCCTTCACAGTCATTCCAGCAAGGATCAAATATATTTTTGAAGTGTGTTTAGTTCCTTGTTTCTGCATAATTGATGATGAATGAGAAACTAGCTTGTAATGTTTGTTATTTAGTTTCTTATAATTAAGTTAAGTCAGTAAAGTTTTCGAATTTGCTTCGGTAAACTCGCAAAAGTTTATTATTTGTATTTTAGATACTCTAAATGGAACTGTGAAAGATATAAATAATGATTATAGAGATATATTGTTATATAAACTTCAGAGAAGATATCATTCATCCATGTGCTGAGTAAATTTGCTATTTTCCTGTTTATTTAAGATTTTGAATTATTCCAGCATTTTGGATATTGTTTGTTGCAAGGGCTTTTGTATTTTTTTTTGTTTCTACACTATATTTTAGCAAATTTTAATTGAATACAAATAGATGCTGATTGCTGTCTAACATGCTCAAGGTTTCAGAAATTTTTGGCAACATATTGGAAGTTTGTCTCTTGAATTTGTCTTTTACTTAAAAAACTTAATGAATATTAAGGACGTTGTAGATTATGCATTTCAGTAGATGAACAGACAAAATACAGATTAAATTAAAAACACTGAATTGCGACTAAATTGAGTAAATTCAAATTTTAGCACGACATAATAAAAATTTAGATACTCATTATCATAAATATTATTCATTAATTTTTTAGAAAACTCTAATCAAATTATATAAAGCTCAATCAGGCTCGAAAATTGCAAAAACCACAAGTATATGTGAAGTATTTGAATAAAATTAATGTTCAAAAGAATTAAATTTTAATTTCATTTCACATAAAACATGCAACTTACAAAAGTATATTTTTATTCACAAGATGAGCGTCGCAAAAAAAATAACATTTAACGCTCTATTCGATGCATTCGATGGTTTGCTGGGAATAGTCATGCGCCGTTTTGAATCTCTGCTCAGTAAAAATCTTTACCACAATATATCAACTCTGTTTGTTTGTATGTTTGTTACATATTTCACATATATTGAAATTACAATTAAGATTTTATTTTTAGAGAAAAGATTTATTGACAAATATACTAAAAATAAGAGAAAATCAAAACCGTTGGATGCAATATATTTGAAGGGTTTGTATATTTTAATAGTTCGAAAATTGAAAATAAAAGTTTGTTGAACAAGTTAAAACAAGTCAAAAGAATCCAGTCATAAAAACATTGCATTGTCATGAAACAGTCCGTCATTTTAAAACTAGTATAACAAGGAAAAAAATTTTAAATAGCTCGTGTAAAATACTAATTCTTGTTCTCCAAGTAACAATGAGTGAATCAGACGCTAAATACTTTGTTCAGGGTTTCATCAGGTAACCATCTGAGCTAATAGTTGATCCCAAACATCGAATTTTCTCAAAAATTCCACAAATTCTAATTTTCTCAAAACATTATTATTCTCGTAGATTCCTCAACAAACAAATTAAAGACAGAGAATTCTCTTCAGACACTGCTGAGTCGCTTGAGGTTGCAATTCAATGCTTGGAGAACGTTTATGAGATTGCTCCAGAAAACAGTCCTTTAAATGACGTCGATGTTTTTGAACTTTTCACAAATCAAATTACAATTTCACCAGAAAGAAAAGAAGAAGCTGAGCAACTCAAGAATGAAGGTAACCGTCTGATGAAGGAGGAAAAGTACCAAGAGGCACTAAGTACTTACAGCCGGTAAGTGATTAAGGTTAAGTTGGTTAAGTGTTTTAGATTTTTATGAGTCATATATGAGACGACTTTAGCATCTCTTTTTTCAAACTTTTCTTCTAATATCTCTGCTTTAATATTTTTAGCGCAATTTCTCTAGACCCCCGGAACCCAGTTTTTTATTGCAACAGAGCTGCTGCTTTCAGTCGCGTGAATGAATACCAGAAAGCTGTAGATGATTGCAAGATGGCTCTACGTTACGACTCTGGCTATGGAAAAGCTTTTGGTCGTCTTGGTTTGGCTTACTCTAAAATGAATAAACATGAGGAAGCGATTGATGCTTATCGGTCAGCACTCAGAATCGAGCCAGATAATGTTGATTATAAGAATAATATGGACGTAACTTTGCAAAGACTTGAAGAGCAAGCAACAACAGCAGCAGCTCCAAATTTGGGAAGTCTTGGGGGTTTAGGATTAGGAGGTGGAGCTGGTGGAATCGATTTTGCTGCTGCTTTGAATAATCCAGCTCTTGTTAATATGGCCACAAGAATGATGAGCGATCCATCAATTCAGAATATGTAAATCTTCTTTATTACATCTTCAATTAAATAAAATTAATCATTCTCTTCCAAAATAATTAGGATCGGTCAGTTGTCTGGCATGAACAACGTAGACGCCCTACTAGAGACTGGAAGACATTTGGCTATGCAGATGAGTAATGATAACCCGGACTTGTTTCAACAAATTAGAAGACAAATGGAAGATCAAGTTGGTCCAGGAGGTAACCCAGAGAACCCTGACAGTCAGGATCCTCAGCCACAGCCACCACCAGGCAACAATTAAATTATCTATAAGGGTTCGCTCGAAGTTTGCACAGAATTTAGATTTTTATTTGAAAATTTGTAAAAACTCTTGTGGATTATAGTTTTTTCCTTCGTTAATTAATTTCCTGGAATTACATTTATTGTGTCTTGTTTAAATTTCTATCAGCTTTTGGCTTTTTCTTTGGTTCGACAATGTATTTAATTTTTTATCCAATACCGCAATTCTAACTGATAATGGAAATAAAATGATTATAAAATATTTATATGCTTGTAAAGTGTTTTCATTGAAATTTATTTTGTTTCTAAAGTTTCTAAGGTTCGTCGTTTAATTAATGTTAGCTATTTCAGGTAATTCATCTAAATTTGAGATGACATCTAACGACTAAATTTTTAATTTGGTACAACCTTCAATAAAATTGTTTCAAATCATTGAAACAACAAATTTACATAAAAATTAACAAAAGCTGAGCATCACCTTTAAAGCACCAAATAAACACTTTAAAGTAATGTTTTATCCTCAAACCACCACTTGGCAAGCAAACCATCCAAACTCCCTCATCCATTTAATACATTTCATAAATATATATTTCATTTCAGTTGCCTCGAAACATAAATTTATTCAAATAAAGCAAAAAAGTATTATGTTCAAAATTAAAAGCCATACAAACATACTCCACTCGTACTCCTTCAAACACCCAGTTGCAAAAATAATTGTGCTGCTTGCTGGGAGCCTCCTATTGGTCTAAATTCGCAATATTTCAAGTTCAAGTATAAAGTTTCATATTCTGTTTCACTTTCACTTGCATTTCCCGGATAGTCCTTTTTTCGTCTCTTTCTCTCCCAATGAAATATTTCCTTGTATTTTGTGTTTTCCGAATATTTTGCGAATAATTCCCCAACCAGTCCCAACATTTCCAGGAAAATACAAATTTCACTATTCCCAACAACATTTTAAAATATGTGATCCCTTTTGTCCTTCGTATAACATTGCCATAGATAATTGCAGTAAAAAATACTCAACACGCGCGAGGCAAAAATATATTTTGCAAACCAGGAACAGCAAGGATAATTCTGGAATTGTTATAAAAACAAAAAACGGTTTATTGATTGCACTGCAAAGCATTTAATGTATATAATGTAGAAGGATTCAGTTTTTGTTGTTTTGTTCTATCCCAGTTTACTCCTGGTTTTCCTACCAATGAGGAAATATGTATTGCGATCACATAACATTTTCTGTGAGAACCTATGGCTTTACAATTTATGTTTAATTTTTCATTTATTTTAATCAGAAGGAAAGGCAAGCAAAGGTAAGTTTTTACGAAGGTAATTCTAAATAGTATTAAGCAAAGTCCTCTGAGTCATAAGTCATAAATACTTAAATAAAACATTAAACATTGACTTTTTTATATCTGTAGATCAATTCCTGTTAAAACTGGTAATTAAGCAATGAAATATGAATAGAATCTTCCTGCTGTATGGAAAATGAAAATTGTTTGCAGAGACATATTTATTACACAAAATTTTCACGGTCATATTTTGCTTGTGTTCTCATTTTAATTATACTTCATAAACTTTTATGTATGCTTATGAGTGTTATGGATACAAGGTAAAATATGATGTCTGTGGAGTCTAAATTATATATATGATATGTGAAAATAATTTCACCTGAAATTCGAGAACCATCAAAATTATTACGTAGCATAGCCCCACCATGTTTCTATATTTATATGTTAAGCATATTGATCATGAAAATTTGCTGTACTCGTATTCATATTATTCTATAGCCAATTTAGTTTGCTAAAATTAAATTATACATTTTCAATCTGAAGACATGTACAAGGCAAGGAAATGTATTTTCAAGTGGTTTTGGATGACTATGAAATAATAACAATGCAACTGCATATTAAATTGAAACATCCAGGAAATTGCCATATTTTAATGAGAAAGTCTGATTATGTTATTGCTGTTTTATCGATTTCAGTCAAATCTGAATTTGATTTATTTTATGTACGTAAATTAATAATTGAATAAAATTCTAATACATATGAAGTTCAAATTTGTTCAATCACTTTGTAAGTTTTGTTTTTTCTGTTTATTTAAATTTTAAGCGAGTTTAGTTTTAAAATAATTCATTTATGAATGATGAAATAAAAATATTTCACTAATTAAATTTACTGCATTAAAATTACTATTAAATAAAAATAGCATTGTCTATGATACAAGTGGTCCCATCTGCTAATAGAACAAACTGAAAATACAAAATAGATTTTCCACTTCAAAGTCCACTTCATGATTAGTCTCGAATATGTGAATAACCGACATAATTCCACAACCCGTTGAATTCTGCTTGGAATCCAAAATTCAAACTCTTTGGAAGTCTCTTCCACAATTTGTTATGCAAGCGAAAATGAAACATAAAATCAAGCGTACGAGTAACATAAACCAACCAACATGCTATTCTCAAGTTTCTATACAATCGTCTATCAGTATAAGAATGTCTACTGCAGTTAAACTTGTATTTCAAAACACATCAATAAAGCTTTGGAACGTTACACATAAAATTCACATTGCACATAAAGTCAAAATTGCCTTGCTGAGCCCGTTTTACTAGAGATTGTGAAAAATATTCCACACCTTCGAATCCGTATGGCAACACTTTTACAGAAATGACAAAATCTATTTAGAAGAAAAGTTGCAAAAGCTGCAAATTAAATTAGAAGCAACACATTTCCGTGCTTTTGTGCTGCATAATTTAATTAAAAGTGCTGGTGGCCATCGACCTCAAGCTAAATCACTGTTCACCATCAAACGAAAATGGTTTAATAGTGATTGAAAAAAAAATCTGGAACAAATTTTTCTGCTTGAAGAAAAAATGACCAGCGAATATTTAGCAGTTTAATCGTCTTTGGTGACTAAAAATGGGCAAAGATAATGAGCTACTTGAGGCAAGCAGGAATGGCAACTTGGCAGTTGTCGAGAAGATTTTGCAGCAGAAATCCAAAAAAAGTGCTTTTCATAGGTAAAATTTGCTTCGATTTAAAGTTGTGAAAAGTTGTGATTTGCATGCATAAGTTATCTCGAAAAAGAAGATTCAATTTACATTTCAATGAGCTTCAATGAAAAGTCTTGTCCGCCAAATATTTCCTCAACCAATTATATGGCTTTTTTAGTTTTTCACCTTGCATTGTCTTGGCTCAGTGAATAAATTAATTCGTGCGAACTATTTGGAGAAATTTTTTGGGTTTTTCTTTGTTCAAGGATTTTTGAATGTGAGGAGAGACTTTATTTTTGTTAATTAAATAGTTTTTGAATTCTAATACAGATTAATTGTGTTAAATGTTTTACATAGATTTCAATTGAATTTATTTACTAAAATAAAACAAAATAAGTCACTTATTTTAATCCACTTTTTTGTAAAATTATACATTAATAAAATTTTAACCGTAACGAAGAATATTTAGTTGTTTTTGACTACAACTTTTGAATACTTTTGCAGAATTTTACAACATCGACCTACAACATGAATAACTGAGTTTTGAAATACTTAAACTTGTCAAACAATTTACAACAACTTGAATAACTTGATAATAATCAAAATTGATAACACGGAAATATTAAAATACCAAAAAAGTACTTCCTTGCTTATCAAGTAACTTTGACCTAGAATCAAAAATTTCTTTAAATAACAGAAACTGTGCAGTATTAAATTTTTTACACATTCCACACTTAATTTATTTTAGCTTACGGCGCGGTGGTGGAGTGAATGTGCAAGACAGTAGCGGTTACTCAGCATTACATCATGCTGCTTTGAATGGCCACTTTGATATTTGTCACCTTCTCTTGTCCCATACGGATGACGTGAATCCAAACCTTTTAGACTCCCGCGGGTCATCACCACTTCACTTGGCAGCTTGGGCTGGTCATCATGAAATTTGCAAACTTTTATTGTCACATCCCATCTCACCAGCAAATCCAAACAGTCAGACTGTTGATATCGAGACGCCACTTCATTTTGCAGCTCAACACGGACATGTTGGAGCTTTAACAACTTTGCTTGCACATGGAGCAGATCCAAACATTTTAAATGTTAGAGATGAATCTCCTTTGGATCTGGCATCCCAATATGGTCGCCTGCAAATTGTGCAGATTTTGATAAGAGCTCACAACGAACTTTTACTGCCATTAAAGCTCGAAGCTACAAACTTCAGCCATTCTCCTCTTCATCTGTCTAGTAGAAATGGACACAGAGATGTGGTTGAAGTTTTATTGGCAGCTGGTTGTAATGTTAACTTATTAACACCAAATGGTTCTGCTTTACATGAAGCAGCGCTTTGTGGCAAGGATAACGTTGTAAGAGTCTTGTTGCGAGCTCATATTGATCTTGACGCTATTGACAGCGACGGGAGAACAGTAATCGATCTGTTGGAGCAATTTCCTCCGCATGTCACCACAAGGATCAGAAATGTTATAAACCATCACCGTAATTCAATCTACGACAGCGAATCGGATGACTTAAGAGATGGCAGTAGAAACTACTCATTTGGGAGTAGTTCATATGAGAGCAGCAGAAATAACTGGAACATGAAAAATCTTTATGGGCATCAAAATCAAAAAAATCCTCAAAAAGGGCAGCAGAGGCCTGGCAATCGATATGAAGAGCAATATGATGCAGGAACAACTAGTCCTTCATCATCTATGGGCAGTTTGGGAGGACCACCCAGTCCTAGTCAGAGAGGTGTTTATGTGGCCATGAAACCTATCAGCAATAAAGGAGCACCAGCCAAACCCCCAAGAAGAACACTCTCGACGTCTCCACCAAATCAAACGCAGTCAATGAAGTTAATGAGTCAATCGTTTGATGGCAGTAAGGGGACAGGAAGGTAGGTTTTTTAAAAAGTAAATTTAATTTCTATTCTAGAGCTTTTTCCATTTTTTTCTTATGATGATAAAAGCTATTTAGACGAAAAATCAATGAACATAAAATTGGTTCATAATTAAATTAAATGATGATCGACATTTCTCATGTTAAATCCAAATCTAAACATTATTGAATCTTTCAAATAAAGCACTTCAAAGCACTAATAGAATCTAATTAATTTTCTAGTCGCAACAACGGAAAAAATGATCAACAAGAGCCATCATCAAACCATCGCAATAACAACAACACCCCTAAGGCACGAAACGCGTACGAATATTTGTACTTTGCGCACAGTGGTGACCTTGACGCCCAACAGCAAAGTGACAGCAACCGAAATTCACAGCGACGAGCAAAACCGCGCCTGCAGTTAGTGCCAACACCTAATGACGACGGTTATATGGTTATGAATCAGCCTATAAACTTACCTACGAATGTGAATTATGAAAATCATATTGTGCGTGTCATCAACCCGAATAGAAAGCTCAGAAGGCACAAAACTGATGGTGGATTTGACCAGACCGATACAGAGTAAGGAAGTGTTCAGCAAATTTAGAGATTGCTTGTTTAAATTAAATTTTAAATTAAATTCCAACTAAGACACAACCAAATTATGGAAAAGGACAGTGAAAAGTTCAGTTTTACTTTATAGAAAAAATTTTGAAACTAAAGGAAATTAATTTTTTGATTCAACTAACAAATTCTCTATTTTTTAGGACATTCATTCAAATCAGACGACACCCTGATGAGCCACCATTAAGTCCAACTCATTATCAGCAACCAGGTACTCCAGAACATCCACCACCATCTGCCAGGAACGCTGAAAAATACATTCATGAGCGCATTAGACCATTGAGTCAGGTACGTGATACAGACACCAACGGAAACTCCGATTATGTTAATATGTTGAAGCACCACACAGTGTTTTAATTTGAGTATTTTAATTGTTAGTCAATGAACAGTAGGATGTAGGTTTTTTGTTTTGAGAAGTTTGGGGATTTAAAAAAATTATTAAAACTCAAAAGTATTCATTGATGCAATTAAAATCAAATGATATTTACAAAGTCAAACCTAATTTAAAAAGTATTAAAAAAACATTAAAGTATCACGAATAAAGAATAAATTTACAGAAACCCACTTTTCATCAAGAAAGTGTTTTTGCAAAATAATTATGAATAATTAACCACTCAAGTTCTTTATTCCATCAATTAACAAAACTCTAAACAAATAAAAAATCCCCAGTTGCAATAATTGTAAATGATCCAAAACAAAAAACCGCCATCCAATTTATTCTTTGTGGGAGTTTCCGTGTGTGATTTGAGTGATTTTTTGGAAGCTCCCCAAAGTGCGATAAGCTGTTCGTTATATTTTTAATTACACGTTTTCCTATATTGTTTAATTTACAACAAATGTTTGCTAATTTGATTGTTCATACATATTTTTTTAAATATTTTTAAAATATTTGATATGGAAATTCTCAATTTTGTATTTTATTTGACTTTGACTGTCCTTTTTAATTCCTCGTGTCCTATTTTGTTTCGAGTATAAAACGCGTTCTAATTCGTTATTCAGAACAAAAAGGGATATAATCACTTGATGTGTTACATTTTTAATTAATTAACTAAAAGTCCAAAAAAGTATTAGTTTTAATAGTGGTAATTATTCGCATGTTTGTTTTAGTCCGCCAAACAGCCAATTAAACATTTAATATATTATTATACAATTTTTGCGCCCAAAAGCAAAACTTCTCTAGTGCGTTTGAATTGTTGTATATTGACTAAATAAATTTATAAAAAAAACTAAAATTCAAAGCAGCTCGAAAATATGTGTAAGCTAAATTAATGGTGCTAATTTATTCGCTAATCAGTGGTGCACGCAATATTCTGGAGATCGTTCGGATATGGCAAAACAAAATAATAATTTAAAAACTGGATTGCGAAGTTTTCTCGAATAGCATAGTAAATAACGATTATCACTATTATATTAACCTTAACGCATAAGAGAAGTTCTGCTGAGCAAATAAAACATCAAAATACATTAAACACACATTGTAAACATTACACATACAAAATAAAAACATTAAAATCTCACACAAAAAACATTACACACCAGCAAAACACTGCTACAAAACATGAAACATGTGAAAAACATTATTTGAGCCAATTTTATCTGTTTATTCAGTTGATTTCCCTCATAAATTAGATTTTTTCTTAAGAATACATAAAATACATTACTACATTACACACCAGATTTCAGTTAGAAATTTATAATTTATAAAAATTTAGAATACTTTTTGTGCTTTTCTATTGTTTTGTAAGAAATACACACTCTTTTTATTACTTTTAATAATTTTTAATAAATTTATAGACTTTATATTGCCGCCTGAGAAAAATATATGTAAAATTAAACATTTCATGTTGTGAATCAAAAAATACCACATTGTTTTTTTTTTACTTTTTGCGTTTTTCAGTTTTTCCTAGATTTTTACTCGTTTTTTACTGTTTATTTTATTTTCATAATTTTATCATTTTAAATTTTTCATTATTCAGACAAACTCATGCTTGAAATTATTTGTTGTTGTGAAGTTGTGACCCAATAAAATTTTTATTCATTTTATCTAAGAGGGGGTTATGGGTGAATTTTCTGCTTTTTATCAATCTTGCTTTTCACATTATTGTAAAAATTTGTGCTTAAAACTTTTTTTTAATAATTGTGAATGTTTTCTTTAGAAACTATCAAAACAAATTATAAGTTTAAGTTTTCTTTTTTCAATATTCCACAAAAGTCTCAATTTCAAATTTTAAATAATATTATAATTTTTGTAAATTATCCTGCAATAATTATCCACCCACACCCACTCACCCCCATGATATTTTTCAAAATAATAAACTCTTGAAAACAATTAAAACAATATCATTTCCTCTTCTCTTTTCCTTTGTAATTTCCATCCAACAAAAACAAAAAAAATGTTTTGAATGAATTTTAAAAAACATGAAAATTGCATCAAACTATTTCAATCTGCCATCGCGCAAAATTACAAAATTTGCAAACAATAGGAGTACAAGCGGCGTTCCGGACGATTAGATTTGACTTCACCGGGATTGGGGGCATCAAGTGGATCGCTCAGTTCTAGTGTATCGCTGTCCAGTTCAACGGATTGTGTCGAGGAGTTCGTGGCGGAGGTACCATTTGCAGGTAAATATTACGATATTTTTTTGCGTTTTGTTGATCCATCGTGTTGTTATTAAATATTTACTTTTTGTTTTTATAAAGTAATTTGAGATTTTTGTTGAAATTATGGGAATCAGTTAACCAAAGATCAGGCAAAGACCTACAAGTGTACTTTTGAGGACTTTAATAAGACTGGTTTTTGGTTAACTTTAATTTTTTGTAAGATTCATGTAAATAATTTGAAATTCATCATTAGTACATCATTATAGGTATATTGTCAATTATTCAATTTGCTAGGATTGCGTGTTGATTTGGCGTACTTTTGAAGAAAAGAATTGTAATTTTCTCAACCTCACCATTAAATTCGAAATCATCAAATCAAAAATAATTGTTTTTACATTTTTCTTCGAAATAAGACAATTTGTTTATTTTTCAAAAAGAACAAACATTTATATTATAACAAGCTCCCATGCAAAATTTCCAACAAAACAGAAATCTTCAAAAATCCATTAAAAATGAGATCAACCACCCAAACCACTCGTGGTTCTCTGCTCCTGGCTCTTGGCCCATTATCGGTTGTTCTCATTGAACGTCTTCACTTATACCAGGTGACGTCACATAAAATACACAGAGAAAACTGCCTTTCTGATTTTATAATCTTTATCTCTTCAAAAAGTGCTCAAGGAATTGAAAAGAACATGATCCAATTCAAATTTTCTTTATTCATTTTTCTCTTTATATCTTCCAGCATAGTTTTTTAAAGGATTTTACTTGTTATTACCCAAAGAACTTAAAGACAATTCAGACTTTGTAATCTATTGTAAAATCTAACGTACACAAATATTGTGCTACAAAGTAAAATATATTGCATACACATTTTGTCGTAGCAAAATAGACTTAAAATTTATCAGAGTCTGAAGGAACCATAAAAAAATTAAAATATCATTCCCTATCAGTTATCAGAACATGTAAAATTTTCATACAATTTGTAAATTAGCACACAGCAAAACGCCTAGCCCAAAGAGCACAAAAACATTGAACTGAAAACGTTCCACGAAAAGAAATATTTGAGAGATACTTTGTGTGCTTCTCGCGCTGGCTGGTCGATGCAATTCATTCCGCATTTTGTTGTGAAACTATCAAAACGCTAAATGATGTCAAGTTAGAATCATTTGCGAGCAGTTTTGTTAAGTCGTCTGCTTTCCAGCGCAAAATGAGTGGCTTATATTAGCTAATCCAGTGATAATTAAATAGAAAAATTTCCAGCAAATTGTGATAAAATATGTGAGTCTATTATCAATTCAAGTTTTTGTGAGTTTTTGTGAGAATGTTGTGAGTATTTCTTATAAGAAATTATTTTTCTTTGGATTTGTTGGATTTTTATTGGATTTCGTTTGCGTTTATTTCACTTTTAATAATATGTGGAATTGCTGCGATTGTTGAATTGTGGAAAGCAACAACAAATCGCAGTGTGTGAGAAAATGAATTATGACTTTTTTGTCCTTTCAAAATGAGTTCAACAGTTTTCAATATTAAATTCATTAAAATTTAATGTGAGAAATCAATTTAAGTTCAAAGATTTTTCTTGGTGGAGAAATGGTGATCTTACTGTATTTAGAATCATGATCACTTGATCAGTGCTAAATTCGTTTATACTATTGTCTTAATTGCGTGCAAAAATTTGTGTGAAGGGCAAATTACAAATTTCCAACAGAAACATTGAATAGGGATCTACGAAAAATCTATATTAAGTAAGAATACAATTCAAATATTAAGATTTGTTGATTGAAGCATAGAATCTAATTGATTTTGGATTACCAAGAATAACTTCAAATTCTTTGTTATTGCGTCACTGTCAAGTGTCAATCAATATCTTTGTAAGTGTTTTTAATCAAGAATTCTTCATTTATAAATTCTTTAATTAAAGCTTTCCATAAAATCTTCAAGATCAATTTTATCAAAGAAATTTAAAGAAAGTTCAAACTACTCCACACTACACTTCAAAAACTATTTGAATTTGTCAATTACAATTTAATAAAGAATTTAAAATTGATAATTATTCAATTTCAAATCAAAATAAATCACCATTTCTCTATTCGTCTATCAACTTTATTTTCAATATATTTTATGAATCTTTATGAGTTTAACTATGATTCACAAAATATACGAATTGCTTGACTAAATGGGAGGAATAACGGAAGTAATACTACAATACTGTTTATAATTGAAATTATCACTTATTGTCGCCTCTGCATATATGTGATAACAAAAGCATTGCATAGCACATTAACTAGCCAAGCATTACGCTCCAACACCAGACTCGATCACAGTCGATCACTTTGGATCAGCTGAATGCTTTAATTATGCGTTTCAAATTCGATTGAACGATGTTTCCGATAATTTCTATAATTAAAATTCAGTCTGTACACTTGTACATTTGAATAATGGAGGTTGGTTTTGGAGTCGATCATGTAGAATGTTTTTTATTAGATTCATATTTTTGATTTTATTTTTGTTGATGGAATTGAAACCAGTGAGGTCTAAATATAATTAATTTATGGTCAATTTTCGAATAAGTCTCTCATTGGTATTGGATTATTTATTCCATCTATTCAATCTACAAGAGCAAACATAAATAAGTCATCAATCAAAATAGACTCATCAAAAATGACCGACTATAAAATGAGCCTCTATTGTATATTGAACAAGTATACCAACAAAAAAATTGAAAAATTGAAAATCACCACAGCAGAAAATAAGAAATAATTGAAGAAAAACGGAATTTGTTGAGCTCGCGCCAACCAACAGGTGACTCAGATTCAAGACGACCACGTTGAAATGTATTTTTGTTTACAAAATAACATTGAGCAGTAACTGAGTTTTTTTGGCAATTCATTCTTTCAGTTATTTTCAATTTTTCATTCATAAATATAAAAATTTATGGAATATAAAAAAGATCTCTGTCTGACGACAAATCTCGCCTTCATTGGAAATTTTCTGCACAATTCCGCGCACAATTTATGGAGCGATTGATACTTGATAGTAAATTGCTTGCATTTCAATCGGCGCATAAATTCTGGTTTCGCCTTTTTTTTCCTCATATTCACTATCAATACGACACTTTATGTTGCTTTATGCCTTTATGGAATTTAAATGACTCAATTGGATTGATTTAATGAGTAATGCAGTCGAATAATTTCAGTGTTTTGATTGCTCATTGTCTTGCGTTCCTTTTGTGGAGCTTCTGCGAATAGATGGAGTACAGGGTTTGGAAGTTATGACACTTATTTAAAAAAACATTATACAGTAAACAATTTTGTTTACATTATATTTTGCAACAAAACATTTAAAATTCTACGATGTTTCTTCGAAGATTGCTTATCAGTGACGCTATAATTAGCCTTTGTGTATTTTATACTAAAAGTTAAATGGGTGCCAATTTCACAATAACCATAATATACACGTCAATCAACCTTCTACACTATAAAATGTTACAATTGTACAACGTTCCACCTTTGACAAGATTCACGTCACAATCCATCACATTGGGAACATTCAGGCATTATCAACATTTATTTATTTGGGAGAAATTCGTTCCCCGTTTCACTTCTGAACCATTTTAAAAGTTTTAAATGGTTTTCAGTGAAGAATAAATTGGAATAAATTAACATTTCATATTTTTTCTCGCAAACTAAAAATAACAATTTGCATATTTTAATTCGTAAGTTTTTTGTTTTTAAATTATTTTAACTGAATTCAACTGAAAACATAAAAACAAAAAATTTTCAAACTCAAGCAATTTAATTTACGAGTTGGAATTTAATTCATACTTTTCCGTCTTTTTCTTTATAGGTTTATTTAAAGGTTCAACAATGACATTGAACAATGCAAACAATCCCAACGGTTTTGGGCCACGACCAAGTGCTTTACGCACAAGAACCACTTCGCAATCTTCGGATGATGAAACTAATCGGTTTCCCAACAATAACAACGAGAATAATGACAAGGTGGAGAGGAACAATTTGAATGTTTTGAGTCCTTTCGATGAAAATGAGGAATGGGCGAAGATATCAGAGATTATGGCTTCGTTTGGCAGTGGTATTGTGAGGGAGTCAGTGTTTGTGAACGACATTGAGAACGAGTTCAAGACGAGATTAGGTATGAAAACAGATTCCAGCAACGGATCTTTGTCAAGTCATGCGGAAAATCTGCCACCATTCAAACAGTGGCTTGCAGACATCAAACTAGACCATCTAGAAGACTATTTTGTGGAGAATGGCTACGATCAAGTGGAGTTTTTGAATGGAATCATCAACGAGAATGATCTATTAGTGATGGGAATTCCAGAGAATGATAGACAACACCTTTTGGAAGAAGTGGAAAAGCTCACGATACCACCGACTATAGTTGAGCTGAAAAATAATAAAATTAATAATAATGGAAGCCAAAATACAACACTCACAGTTGATCAGTGGCTGAAGTCCATTCAGCTGGAAGATTACTCGGAAATTTTCAGGTGAATATTTTTTGTTCCTCATCGGTTAATTTTTTTCAATTTCCGGCAATGTCACTTTTTTGATTTTTTCTGCAAAATAATAAATTCTGAAGATTAAAAGTGTGGGATCAGTAAAACTGCAGTTTTATTAAAAAGGATCGAAAAATTTTGCTTCTCGAAGTTAATAAAATTGACATGTACTTGGTAACTATAGATCCAAAATTAAAAAAAAAAAACAAGCAAAAATTCCGTTTCATTATATTTTATCATTCTTGTGGTCAACTGTTCGAATTTTTGATATTTTTCAAATATTTTAAATACTTGATATTCGCGTGACACAATTTTTATAGCATAAGACGCTATATAAGACAGTGACCTCACTTTGAATGTTTTTTGCGGTTCTGAACTTCTGAAATTCTGAAAATGTAAATTCGAATAATTAAATATTGATTCAATCTCATGAAAGCTTCTAAAGTCAACAAAAGCCAATAAAAGAAATATATCCATTAATATCTTGAAAACATTGGAATTAAAGTAAATCAATGTTGATTTTTCACTTTTCACCAATACATATTTGGCATATCAAAATAATATAATTCATAATTAGATTACAAAACGTTAAATTAATTATTTTTATTAACCGTTTCCTTCAATTTTTAGAAAGCACCTGTACATCGACATGGAGAAAATTTACAGCATTTGGGAGATTGAGTTGCAAGCCGTATTAGAAATCACAAAGATTGGTCATCGCAAAAGAATTCTTCATTCTTTGATTGGTCATCGGCTCGAGCCTCCAAACATCGAAGAGATTAACTCTGAAATAAATGCGGAGATTAGTTCGATCAATAGTAGCATAAAAGACCTTGAAAGGATAGACGATAAAGTCATTGCGGAACCAATTGTTAATATAATTACAAATGCTAATAATGTAACACCGAAAACTAAACCAACACCAGCAGCAAAGCCCACAACACTTTCAAGGCACAAGAAGAAGGCACCAGCACCTCAACCACCTGTACGAGCAAATAACCTTGAGATTCGGGCACCATCGGAGCTTCTATTGGGACCTAGTGGGCTGCGAGCTCAGTGGAGACATTCTGCATCAGCTTTAGTGTCTGGTTCCATTAAATATGAAGTTTTTGTAGGTTTCAAAGTCCTAAAGAGAAGCAAGAACATTAACTAATCCATATTTTTTCCTTCTTATAGTACCTTGGCTCAACCGTTGTCAAAGAACTTCGTGGTACAGAATCGACTCGCAAATCCATTCAAAAGTTGAAGCGAGGTGAACGTCTAGCTGCCTCTGCTTCCGGTCAACCATCACAGCAACTTTTGCAGAACTTCAAGCGTCCAGTTTGCCTGGCCATCTCCCATCTCGGCGTGCAGTTCATCGACATTGAAACTCAAGGATCCATATGCGACCACGAGATTAGAAATATTGATTGCGCGTGTCAAGACGCTGATGATTTGTCGCATTTCGCTTATATTACCAAAGATTTAGAGAATAATACTCATTATTGTCATGTTTTCAATGTCGATAGTATGGTTAGTAATATCTTATTGTATTTGTTTTGGTTTAACATTGCTTCATTTTGTTAATTTTAGGACTTGGCAACAGAGATCATCTTGACGCTTGGCCAGGCGTTTGAAGTTGCTTACCAATTGGCTTTACGTGATACAGCCACCACACCACTTAAAAGCCCTAGCAACGGAAAGCGACCCATGTCAGCCACCTCCAGCTCAGATCATGGATAAAATTGCACCAAACTTTTGCGATTTAGTTAAATTATTTCGATATAGGTAAATCAAATTTACTCATTAAGTCTTCGTAATTTACGTTTTACGTTTCATTGAGCACACGCTTTGTCTTCTATAAGAAAGATTGTTTCTTCCTTGGTTTATAGGAATTGTGAAAATCTTGATGTGAAAGCAAAACAATTTAAATAAAATCTTTCAACATTCTAACTCCAAAATTAATCTTCGATGATAATTTCTTTTTTAAAACTTCCCCTTTTGAAGAATCAAAAGGCAAAGAATAGTCTCAATTTGAATCTTCTCAAAACATGTTTAATCAAACTAAGTGTTAGTTGGAAAATCAAAAAAAAAAAGAATATTGCCCTTAAAAAAGCAGCCAAAAAGTGTCGTTCAAAATTCAGCCAAAACCTAAATGTGATCATAAAACTTAAACTTTTAAACATCCTTTTCCCGGAAACAAAAAATGACGCTTTGTGGTTTGCTTTTTGGGCTTGATTATTTAAAAATTTTAATCAAAAGAATTGTATAAGAATTGTAAGGTATAAAATAAAAGCGATATTTTAGCTTCATGACCGATAGCATTGATCACGTTAACCATGTAAATGAATAAATGATGCAACTTATTTAAAGAAGATCAATGCTGACGGTTTAAAACTTTCTGATATTATTTCTAGAGTTTCTAAGAAAAATACAAAAGAAATGATAAGTGATAACAAAGTACTATTTTTAAATTGATAAGTTATAAACAGAATAAAGAGGAATATTAAGAAATATTAAGGAATATTGAGGAATAGTGTTAAGGAGTTTCAGTGGTCAGAAAGGATTTTTTTAGTTTGAGAAATTAAAAACCATAGCAGAAAATTCATTGTTAAATAAAGAAAAACGCACATCATGCATATTAAAATTTTTTTATGTTTTTGTAGTTGAAAGACATCCGTTTGAAAGTAGCGCAGTCTTATAACTCACGCCATCAACTTCATATCAAAGCACCACCGTTTATGTTACCATAAAATTTATAAAATTCACTAAATTCGTTGAAACTGTATGCAATAATAAACAAGTTGATATTTTCGGTAAATAATTATAGTTTTTGGTTGTGAAGAAATTTGATTGTTTAGCTGGTTTAGGCTTTTAATCGATTTAGAAAAAATTAAATGTTTAAAAAGTTTTGAGTCGATTAATCTGGTTGTTTTTATGTAAACAATAAATTCACTGTTGAAAATATTTTTGTGCAAAAAACACTTTTTAAATGGTAATTAAAATATTTAAGACCATTTTAAACATTCAGAAGAAAATTTAAAAATTCTAGCAAATCCCATAAAACTTATAAAACGTATATCTAAAGAAATCTAAGCTCCAGAACCCATCTATGTTTATTTTTAAAGCAAATTTTCATCTTGAATATACATAAAAAACTTAAATCGAAATTTTAAAATACTTCAACGATTTTAGATATAGTAAATTACAAAATTCTGTTGTTAATCGAATAATTCAAGTTCAACATCATCGCTAGACACAAAACGCGCAACAAGAATCATGTAATCAGCTTTTAAGAACCATAAATTTCATAGAAGCATTAGCTCCATATATTGTAACATAAATTGCAAAATTTACGTAAATTCTAAAAACAAACATTTAAGATAAATTAACGAATTTTTAATAAAATGGCGCAATTTTCAGCATAGATTAATTAATTCGAAACGTAAGAGTATCTCGCAATTTTTTAAGACAAACATTTGAATTTTTAACGATTTTATGTATTTAAAGTATATATTAAACGCTTTTTTGTAATAGGCAGTTTTTTAACAAGATGTTTTCAAATTTTACACCACAAATTTTAAAACAAATTTTTACTTTTGTACTCTGATTGCATGTTTGCTATAAAAAATTGAGTAAATGCTTAAGATCGTGCTCATGATTGAAAACCTTAATATATTATGTTCATTGAATTCCGCATTTTAAAAATGTAAAATCTGAATATAAATTGATCGAAACCTTTGAAGAGCATTGCTTGTATAACTTGCATTAAACAAGAGTTAACAAAAATCGAAAATTAATTCTATCACTGCCTCAAATTCACTTGAAAATTAAAAACTTATTGTAAATTCGTTGTTGTCTATATCTGTTCTTTGTAATTTTGATAAGGATTAAAACCACCGTTTAATTATTTAAGGATATTTAAAGAATCTTCTAAAATCCTAAAATTTTAAAACTCAAAATGTTATTTTCATCCTTTTCTTTCAGAGTTCAAATTATTGAATCATTTTTAGCCCTTTAACTGACATTGCAACTATTGTAGCGTATCACATAAAATCGCAATTTAAACGCATACATAACAAAATTTTAAAAATTTTAAAACATCACATAAAATCTCAAAAGGGTGAAAATTATTTTTAATTGACCAACAACATAGTTTTTGACAAATTTCTATTGATGTAGCTATTTTCATCCAAAAAACCATTTAATTAATGAACAAAAACTTGTAAGAGTGTTATGACAAGTTTTAAGGACATTTGCTGTGTTGCAGAATTAATACAGAATTGCAAAGCCGAAATTTACTGCCCAATAATTTTTAAGGAAAAGTATCTTATTATACATTTCTAAAAAAAATATACACACGTATTAAATAAAACAAAAAATAAAAGTTGAACAGAAAGCGATGTAATCGATGGCATTTAAAGTGAAAAGAATTTGATCAGATCAAACGAAAGAAAGGGAATAGTTTCGCTAAACTCAAAAACTCAATCAATATTTGCCAAATTTTAGATACAAGTGTTAATGGAACAATTTTTCTCTATATAAAACTCTATTTTCTTGAAACTATGCACAATTTGGCAAACTTTTAATGTTTTTGTCGAATTCGTAGATTCTAGTTTTATTAGTTGGACAGTTCTGCTGTACAACTATTTAAAGCTGCAAATCTCATGCAAAATTTAATTGGCAAAGCCAGCAAAAAATAAATATTTTTATCAATATTGAATATTATTCGACAAAATTTATTAATTTCAAAAAATACAAAAATTACAGTTATTTTGTTTTAAAAATAAAAATAAAAAACTATTACTGAGAAACTATTTATAAAACTATATTAAAGGAAAAATTATGAAAAATGATTATGAATAATAAGTAAATGAAAAGATATATAAATGAAAAGTATATTAAAAATAAAATAAATATATTATATTATGAGAAACTTGTGTTTTATTTCTTACTAGATTTTTATCACGTTAAGCTGTAATCTTATTTGTGAATCTTTATGAAAGTTTCAAACATTATGAAGGGTTCTTATCCAAAAAATTCCAAATGTTTGTTGATTAAACTGTCTACAAACAATTAAAAGATATGGAAGTTATAAAAGCCTTAACCTAGCAGGTGCTACCATCATGAAGCAAGAACATTTGATTTACTATTGAAGCGACCACGATCTTTCAATATTTATAAAACCAAATTTCATGACCGCAATTAAATCAAATTAACGCGATCTGATCTTATGATTTATGTAGCTTATTTTTATTTTTAATCTTTTTTGCACCATCAAATCATTTAAGTGTCGTTTAGTGAGTGTTCATGAAATTGGCCGTTTAATGCATTTTGATGTATTTTATTCACGATCATCTGAAAGCGTCACAATTAATATTTTCGGCAATAAATTTTTCATTTAAAAATTTACAGGAACTTTACAAAAAATTCTTGGAATATTTTTAAAGATGATTCCTTATGAACTTTTGATTGAACAAATCTGATTTAATTAAAACATCTGCTTTGATAACGGCGGTAAATCTATTTCATAAAAATAAAACACTCACTTGCGACGCAAAAAAGCACTACAGAAATGTATTATTTTCAAGAAGTCTAATGAAAGTAACAAGTATAGTGTTGTCGTTAACATTATATACAATAATATATCACAACGAAACTATAAAGCCGGGCTGAGAGTGTGTAAGTATATGGTTCGTTAAGCGATAAAAAGCAAATTAAAATTACTCCGAAAAGTGAATGAATGAAAAGAAAATTCAGTCTTGCTTCAAATACAGTCGGTTCTAGTTATAACTTTTCCCGCGGTTCATTTTCAATTATGTTTTGAAAAATTGTGAATATTTTTCGGAAAAATATATTTGGAAAATTTGGAACAAAAGGATTACCCTAACAAAACATTATTTTGTTAAAATATTTTGAATCAAAAGGTAAAAGTGATGAATTTTAAGTGATTAAATAAAAAAGGACATTAAACTAAGAAAATCAATGGAAGGTGAATTTAACGTTGTAAAAGTTCCACGGAAAAATTATTAAAATGAGTCCACTGAAAAAAGGATTGTTCTGGCTAATGACTTTCTCAGTTGATATTACGAACTACGAATATATTAACATCACATTATGTTTACATTCAATACCTACGCACGAGAAATATAAATACCATATAATATTGCATTTAAGCTTTCACAAAGGATCTATCAGGAAAGATGAAAAAAATTTGAATAGATTTATACTTGCTGTATTTATAATTTACTTCAAAATAAGCCAAGTTCTAATTAGGAAAAACCAAAACAAAATCAATATTTGAGCAAAAAATAGACAAACCAATTCTTCATAGATAAAAAGTACTAAGGTGTAGCCAGAGCAGTATTAAAAAACTTTCCTTAACTATTTCATTGACTGCAAAAACTTCGTCATTCTGTCTACATACGGTCTACAAACATTTTCTTTACCTATGTAATCTACGCTGGAGCGCTTGATACACTTAGCTTTAATTACATTTATGTATTATTTAAAGCAAAAGAATAGCCAGATAACGTTATCATAAGCCGCGCTCAGTAAACACGTTTTATTTTCGTGGTTTTCTCAAAGATTAATCAGCTGCATCAGAAAAATTACGAGTGTTTCCGCGAAAAAAAAACCTGGTTGATAAGTTTTTTCTAAAATTTCTGAATTATTGTCAGTGAGTCATCATAAACTGTACTTTTAACAACATTTTTCAATCCTGGGTATTTCCAAAATACTTTATAACACAATCTGAAACAAAATAAAACAAAACCCAACCTTTTCTTAACGTTCGAACGGAACAATTTAAACTAAACAACACTTTCTTATCGCTTCATTTACAATGTAAAAACAAGTCTTCGATTTTGTAGATTTGTTTCTTCAGAATTCAAACAAAATTGTGACTATGAAGTGACCAACTGAATTTGTAATAATTTGTTGTTTATCGTTACTTTGAATTTGAAATTGAAAATTTCTGGAAAGATCACAATGTTTACGTTTAGATTTGAAGCCTATTTCATCACCATTACTATGCCATCCAATGAGGGAGTGATCTAAAGGGTTGTTCACACTATGATAGATGTTGGTTGAAAAAGTTTTATTTCGACAATAAATCAGAAGACTTAAAAAAAACTTAAACAAAATATTCAAAGGAAAGCTTCGATTTTTTAAAGAATCAACTTTTATAGTGTGTACAACCCTCAAAAGTATCTTTAGAATAGATCGCGAAAATTTTCAGTTCAATAATCAAAATTATTGGTTAAATAAATAAGTTATGTGGTTACGAATTAAATTCTTAAATTCTCAAATTGATGATTCATTTCGTTTAGAATTTTGATAAAAGAGATCATGAACTTTTTAAATATTTTTGGTGTTGTTCAATTGAACAAGTCTAGCTAAACAAACTATTTTGAAGATCAACTTCCAGTCAATTGAAATCTAATAATAAATAATGAATGCATGCCAGATTTTTAATGAAAATGGCATTTATAAAAATTTTGTCTGAATAGTCAACGAAAATTGAATAATACGATCAGACTTTTTGAAAAATTGAGTTTGGTATCGCATACTTAGTAGTGAAGATAAACGTGCTTTATTTACTTAAACATTTGCGCACCTTTATTAGTTTAATTTTTCACTCCAATTAGGAAGTTTTGTTACTTTCTCGTAAAATTCAAAACTGATTATCAAACAAATTGATTATTTACATACAGCTGTTAAAAAAAAAACAATTTATGTAATCTCTAGTAGTTGTGCAATGCAAAAATAATAACATCGTATACTTTTCAACGATATAAAGTTTAACACATTTTCAGCAACAAATATTTAAACATTTTCAAAAAGATCTTTTGAGGTTTCACGCTCAAATGACATTTTATGGATTTGAAAGATTTTTATTTGTGTTGAAAATTTTTATTTTGATCTTCAGTCTTTTGTACAAAAAAAATATCATAGTCCGAGTATTTAGTTCTTAAGCGTTAAAAATATTCAATTTTTGTAATTTTAATGATTTAACTACCCTATAGTATTTTATTCAAATGTGAATAAATCTGCAGTATTTATCTTTTATCAACACAAGTTTTATAGGTTTTATAGTTTTATATAGGATATTTAATTTAAAGAACAGTACGATCTGATTATCTCTATAGAAATACCTAACATGCATTTCAAGTGACCATATTATTACAAACAACAACAAATCGATCCACAACAATATATTTCTAATGCAGTAAAAAATCAATGAAACATAATTGTACATTCGAGAAATGGTCAAATAGCGTCGAAAAGAATTCTACCCGAAAAAATTCACTGGATATAGTAAATATAATATTTATAATTCTGTTCTTCAACGAAAACTATCATTACTATGAATTTCAACGCTATAAGGCAATAAAGGTATTATTTGTAGTGTCACAAAAACAAACACTTGAAGGTGTTATACGGTATGTTTTTGATGGCTTTTGTAACTTGGAATTCCTATAATTAGAATTTGTTGCTTTTTTATTATTTTCTTTCAGTTTTTGTCATTAAGTAATTGTTGATAAGAAACTTGATTTATTATTCTGTAAGAAATGCATACCGATATATATCATGATCTTCAACACAAATAAAAATAAGAATTTTGAATACTTTGTTCACGAATCTAAAATATTTTCAAAGAAACGTGTGAAATAAAACAAAAAAAAAACAACTTTCCAATAATTTATAACTTTTAAAATTTGCATGATCCACGTCCAAAACTTTAAAAATCCTAACAAAAAAAAATTTAATTTAGAATGTTAAATTACTGTCTCAATTAAAAAATTGCTCTAAACCTTGAGAATTGACAAACCCAAAAAAAAGGTACTATCAAAAACGTGTTAATTGAGTCATATAGATTCTAACACACAAACGTTGTGTAAATAACCACCAAAGCAGACATGACTAACCTTTCAAAATTTGTGCTGATGATAGTTCCACTGATTTTAATCAACGATTTTTCCAAAATGTCATTTGTATGAGATAATACAAAGATCCAAGTGTTAGTATGGAAAAACTTTGAACGAAGAATGCTAATTAAATTTTTTAAACACCAAATTTTTACAAAAACATTGGCTGCATAAAAGAGATGATATACAATACTCTTGAAACTTTTTCAGGCAACAGTCACTGAAAACCGATATGGCTCCAGACATCCCAGATCCAGTTCTCCAGCAAGAAACTACTAAACAAGATAACGCACAGGAAATAAAGCAACGCCTAATCAAAAATGGAGACGTCCCCAGTGAATCACCAAATCAAAGTAATGATAAAAATTCCAAAACTGACACGAAAAAGGCGTTCAAGTCTGAGATAAGATGGCCCGATTTAATAGCGCAAATATTCGTGCATGGGGGCTTCCTGTATGGTCTTTTCTATTTAATTACACTTAAGGCTAAGCTTTACACATACATTTGGGGTGAGTGCTTTTATTAATCGATTATTCGTATTACAATATATGTGAAATAGAACTGTTCATAAAAACCATTGCAGAGAATAGAAAAAAGATAAAAGAGAATTTTTACAGGCAAACCTCCATATAACTAATGCAACTTAAAAATGTTTAAACTTATAATAAAGCAAATATCCTTTAAATTGTCGATTGTTCATATAATATCAATAATCATATAATTCCAAATTGTTATTAAGAAAACTTTCTAGACATGATTTCATTGAGGCGTCGAATGTGCTTTTCACTTTGCTTGTACATTTTGTTGATAGTGAATTCTATTTCCTTTTTGGTATGCAGAGGTGGCCAAAGAGTAGTTATCGCAAATAAGCTAAAATAAACAGTAAATTATTAATCTAATATTAATGATATAGAATAAATATATATTACCGATGGAAACGCAATTGTTCCACAGCTGTAGTCTGCATAGATTCTCTTTAAAAAAAATTTCAAAATATACCTTTTTTTATAGATTACATACTTAGATCTTAACTTACAAACTTTGCAACTCAAATAAAAACTGCTGGTTATATGTTTTGATGGACTCTTGATATCTGTTTCTACAAACTTCATCGCTAGGGAGAAAACATTTTTAAGGACTCCAGAAAAATTTGAATTCAAGAATTTTGAACTTACTATGGAACAGGAAATTTATACTTGGTTTTTCCATGCTTACATGCATATGGATCCACACGTTTAACCTTCTTTTTCTTTTTTTTCACCGTTTCATCATCAGTAACCATCATCTTGAAAGGATTAGATTTTCTTTAGATTTTCAAACTTCTAACTTTATTCAATCCAAACAGTTATTGATCACACAAAATGCGTATCCAATAAGTATCCAAGGATATTTTGAAACAATCCTGACAAAATATTTGTGTACAAAAACCATATTGTTTGTTTTCTCTCTGCTAAAATATAAAGCTCTTTGAAATTTTTATGTTTAAACTTTTAAACAAATTTAAGTCCAATAATTTTTATTTATCTTTATTTATTTATTTGGGTATTAAATTGCAGTACAGGTTAAACCTTTAGTTTGCAATCGGATCATAATTTATATCAAATTATACAGCATTATATCACATAAATCGAAATAAAATTGGAATATCATATCGTGTTTGGAATTGGTTATAAAACATATTTAGATATAATAGAAGCATAGGGTATCAACCTGCAATGTTTCAACCGGTAAAAGTTCAACAATTTCCCCAATCTCTTCAATTTCATCAAACTCGATTCAATGTTTGTGTCATTGTTGTTTTTTTTATTTATTAGACTTCTCAATAAATTTTTAATGGCGTTGAGCTATAAAGGATACTTCATACAAAAGCCATTACCCTTGCCGCCAAATCTTACCCAAAGTATACTTTTTCGATACTATTTTTATACTTACCCTTTGGGTATACTTATGCAATAGTATACTATTCGTAAACGAAAATTACTCTGAATCGATACCTTTCGTATGTTTTCTGCCATACCCGAGTAGTAATACCCCTGTAGTAAAGTTTTAGTATACTGATAGTATACGTTCAAAGTAGATTTGTGGTAAAATACTTTAGTACAATTTTAGTATAATTTTCGAATAGTATAAAAAAGGGTAGGATTATAGAACGTCCCGTATGAAAAAGTATACTAAAAGTTTTTGTTTTTATACTGTTTGTATAACTTTTAGTATACTATTTTACTACTAGCAAAATAATACTAAAATTCAATCCATTTTGTTTGAAAACTATTTTTAATTGAAAATTTTTTATAAAATGGCCCAAAAGCTTGAGAACTCATAATATCGTTTTACAAATTTAACTTTTAAAGTATTTGAGAATTATTTTAGAAAAACAGACCATGAAAACATACAAAGTTCATGAAGTCCCATATATACAACCTATAACTAATTGATACTTAATACATATTTTGATCAACAAATTTGCACTTTCATCTTCATTTGTAATTCATCTACTCAAGAGAAAAACGAATTATTTAATAACTGGCTCCATCAACGTTGTTCAATTACCTTGAATATATGGAAATAAATGCAATTAACATTAAAGTTAGTAAACGAACAGTATTGGAAAAGTAAATCAAAAATTTTAAAAATAATCTTTTTTTATCTCGAACAAACTTAAGTCTTTCGTCTCCATTTGCTGATGCTTAATGAAGACCAGAGGATCACTTTTATCAATTTCAAATATCAAATATTTCATTAATTATCAGGAAAAATAAAATTTTCATTTTTGACAGGAAAACAAATGTACAGAGTGAAGTTATTCGGAAATCAGTCTTGTAATTTTTATATTTATTAAGAAAACGTATTTTGAAACGTATACTATTTTTGATAACTAAACGTAAATAACTATAGTAAACAAAATTTGAATTTACTAATGAAAATTTCAGTATACTATTTATAATTTTTAGTACACAACTTGAAAAAGTAAACAAAAAGTAAGGGTATAGAAATAGTATGAAATAGTATAAAAAAGGTAAGAATCCCAATAGTATACCCAAAGGGTATATACCCATTTGGCGGCAAGGGTTAGGCACATGCACTATAATTCAACAGTAATTGACAAAACGATTCATCGATTTTTATTTTTCCCATTTTTTAGCCTAATTTGTAATTTGCTAGACATTTTCAATGAAATGACCATCATACTGATAAAATTTTGATTTATTGAAAACTGAAACAGAAATTCAAAAGAATATTCAATGAAATAGCGTATTTGAAATCCAACTACATAGATAATATTCAAAAATAGACCGTAGTATATTTTCCAACAAATTTTTTATTTTTACTCGGAGATAAAAAATAAATCTCGAATATATCATGCGATTTCCAAACAATAAACAAAATTTTAGGGAAATATGCTGCACGTGTTCAAATCTGAAAAAGAATTTATTATTTTATGACTAAAACAAACATTTTCTTTCATTTCTATTCCAGTTTTCCTCCTTATTGTTACGAGTGGAATTGGAATAACAGGTGGGTCACCAATAATTTTAGTTCACTTTTTTCAATCGTGCAGGTTAAAAAAGATAAAACATGCGACATTGCACCTTAAGGTGTGCAGTAAATATTTTTGGACTTATATCCGAATATTACTTTTTCAACCAAAAAAATTTATTTCCGTCACTTTGCTCGATTGGCGGAAAATATAACAATGATAATCATAACTAATTTACATCTTGATATTTATTTCAGCTGGTGCACACAGATTATGGTAATAGTATACAAACAACAACAAAATAAATAATAACTATTATGTTAATAATTTTTTAGGTCGCATAAAGCGTATAAGGCTTCTACATCCCTGAGAGTTCTTCTAATGTTCCTTTTTACAATCGCAGGGCAGGTGAGCACAATCAAGCACGACTGTTGAATTATTTATTCATTAAAGTATTTCATCGTATAAAGTGGCACCTTCTAAGCGCAACTCATAATGTTCACATTTTTGTATAATGTTGATGAACTTGAGGCTAAAAAATTGTTATTTCTTTTCCAAAGAGATTTTTAGATTTTCAAAATCTTTTGGATATTCTAATTAAACTTGAAAAAATAATATTTTGTACTATCTAATTCCTACTCGAAACCAAAAATATATATATACTAGAAACCAAAAATTCCATTCATCAATTTCCCAACATAATATATTATGTGGCTAGTAATTTTCTACTATGTCGATTTGTTTATATTCATTCCCCGATTATGAAAACAAAATCATATTCAAATGTAAAAGATTGAAGAATTTCAAAAATGTAAGCATGTATGTGTGCTTTGCGGTATGTTTTAATGTTTTATTGATTTTCTTTGTTGATTGTTTGTTGATTGAATGAAAAATATGATATAATTACAGGAAAAAGCAATCAGGAATGTATAATCTAGCATCATGATGAATATAAAATAAATTATTGAACAGAAAGGGGCAGTTTTGATTAAACAATGTTGAACAAAACAATTTTTGTCGAGACACTTCAAATATATCGTTAATAATAATTGATGATAGTTTTCACATTTTAGTTCTTCGATCATTAAGAAAATGTTCAAGTTTTAGACAATAACCTATTTCATTATCATGTAGAGTTTATCATTTTTAATGAAGCAGATCTTGTGTAAGTCATTCATTATATGTAGAAGAAAAATATTCAAAAATTGAACCTACCACAACATTATTTTACTTGATATCCTAATTTTTACAAGTTGACATCTATTTTCTCTTTTCTTGAAACTATAGCGAGATGCTTACACGTGGGCATTAGATCACAGAATTCATCACAAATACACAGAAACTGATGCGGGTATGACATGTTTGCTTTTCATAAATTTTCACTTTATTTACAATCCATTTTCCAGACCCACATAACATAAAACGAGGATTTTTTTTTGCTCATGTTGGATGGCTTTTCCTCACTCCAACACCAGAAGTTGTCGGTAAATTTTTTAAAACTATGAGACATGATTCAGTTTTGTTTTAATTTTCGAATTTTCCAGCTCAGCGAAAGGCCATTGAACTGAACGATTTGGAGGCCGATAAAATTATCATGTTCCAAAAAAAGTGAGTCTTGTGAGGATAGGGGACACTCAAAAATAACTCTTTACTTTTTTTGTAACTTACTTCTGTTATTGGAACTTTAATTATTAATATTTTAAAGTTTAATTATGAATTTAAAAATCAACAAACATTTATGACATCCCCTAAACTATTTTAAGGATTCCCATAAAGTATACTTTTTTTTAATTTCAGGTATTATGTTCCACTGTTTGCGTTGTTTTCCATTATATTCCCTGTGGTGGTGCCTTATTACTTCTGGCAAGAATGCCTTTGGCTTAGCTTCTGGGTGTGTTTTACATGCAGGTTTTGCACGACATTGAATATTGCCTTTTTTGTGAACAGTGTTGCTCATATGTATGGAAATAGACCATATGATCAGTGAGTGAATATATTTTTAATGATTTAGTAGGTGCATGAATCGTTTAAGTGATAAATTTTAATATTTTAGGAACATAAGATCTGTGGAGAGCTTGGCTGTTGCAATAGCCGCCATGGGCGAAGGATATCACAATTATCATCATACATTTCCTTTTGACTATAAAACTGGTGAATATGGAGGCTATGCATACAATATAACCACAGGTTTTATAGACTTTTTCGCAAAAATTGGCTGGGCTTATGACAGAAAATCTGCCACTAATGAGATGATCTCGCGACGAGTACTCAAAAGCGGTGATGGAACACATTTCTTGTCTCATGATGAAGCGCACAAAAATGCTGTCTGGGGATTTGGAGATAAAGATATTTCAGCTGAAGATCAAAAAGAGTTGCTGAATATGATTAATTGAATTTTCTTGTACAACATTATCCCATGTTTTTATCATTTGGATTTTTAATTGAGAAAAATTTCATGTGATAAATTAATTGTATTCCTCAACCAATTATGATATAAAATTGATGTGTATTATTTATTAGAGTTTGGTCCAAATGATACATATCATTTGATAGACCATGAACAAGTGTAAACCAAAATTTATTTGAATAAATTCCAAAAAATATAAAGTTTTGCGCCAATAATTTAAATCTTCAATTTTACTTCTGGTAAATTAAATTATCAGCAGATATCAGCAGATACGCCTTGAGAAACTATTTTTATAACGATAGACGGAAACTTGAGATTATTTTTTGTTGATTTAAATGACTTTAAAAGTTTTTCATAAGAATTTTCATTTCGCCTGAGAGTTATATATTCGGTAAAATCAAAATACATAAAGTTGAAAAATATTATTGAAAATATAAAACTCAAAATTTGAGGTTCCAGATAAAATACTGCTTAACTTATTATTTTGGGCAAATTTAAGTTTGAACGTTAACCGTATTTCAGTTTCTAAAAATATATACTTAGAGAACAGTTTATTACAAACTTACAGGTAACAGCAATTATTGAAATATTAATTGACTTTTCCTTGAACTCTTCGTACCTTTTTTATGATAAAATTAATTTCAGATCATTATTCATGAGAGATCATATGTTTGATCTCATCAAAAAATTTTTATTTTAGTACTTTATATAACTGGAACACCATTCGGTAATCAATACAAGTAAAAATTAGACGTCGTTAAGTCTGTGAATAATTGGCTGTACTAATTAGCAGAAAGACATCCACTACGTTTTCAATTCGATGATGCCTAATTTGAAATATTCCCATTCTTCATGTGCTCTAAATATTTTACAATATTTACAAACAATCAATAAATGCCAACTAAAGCTTGATTGCTTTTTCAATTGAATTTGCATTACCACCTATTTACTGCATTGCACATAAAAATACAAATCCGTAAGAATTGTGCTTACTTGCAAATTTCCAGCCGCATTAAAAAAGTTGTCGAGCAGTTCTTACTTCAAACTCTAGAACTAAAACATACTTACTAACAAATTTACATTGTTGAGTTCTTCACCTCATTTGCATGAAAAAACCAAAAAAAAAAGTATAAAACGAAACTTTAAATTTATTCACATTTACAATTTTACAACAAGTTTTCGATTGAAAATGTATTTCAGTATTTGGTAAATTTTTTACAATGTTCAGTTCATTCCAAGTTTAACTATCGATGGTGACAATATTAAATCGCTCTTCAAACATTTAAGTTGGTGCAAATATTAATGGATATTTAGTGTAAGTGATCGAGAATTATTCAGTGCAAGTGATAGAGAATATTCTGCAATTAAGTTAAGCTTGAGAGCTAGAACTCTTAAATAAATTCAAAAATATTAATTTTTAAGTAAGTGAAATGCTTTTTGAATAATAGTGAAAAATTCTATTAAATTTCGTCCTTTGAATACTCAAGTGGCTTTTAGATCTTATAGAATTCTATATTTTTCCATATTTCTTTAGAAGTTTTTTAGAAATCTTCAGAAAAATCTTCTGCAATTTTTTCGGGTTTATAATGTTAGCATTAATCATCAACCGCATCTTGCGTTTTAAAAATTACAGAACTTGCAAGCAAAGATCAAATAATTTTGAAAAACCAGTTTAAATTCAAATTTGCTGCAAACAACACATAGTTTTTTATTTATAATCAAATTTCATTTGAAAATAATATTTTGCAAGAAATTCATAAAGTGATTACAAAAGTGTTAAATACACATTTGGTGAGATTTTCGCGTGTTCTCATACAAATATTCATGTTAATCAAAAGTTATGAAGTCATCGCATTTTCTCCTCAAATATTTAAACAAAACCATAGCTAAAAATCAAACGAATCGTAAATACAGTAACATATGAACAGCACAAAGACTTTTTGTGCAATTAATCAATGGATTGTGTGAATTTCAAAAAGTGGAGAAACTAAAAATTGTTTTCAACTAAATTCAAATATTTAGTATTTTCGACATCTTTCAAGGACATTTATTTTTATAAAAATTTGATCGTAGATTTCAAGTTGGTCTTGCCCTTTTAAAAAGATGATATTTAATAGAGAATTTTAATATTCATAGAAGACAATATCTTAGTATTTCAATATTACAGCTTACATACAATATCTTGATAAAATGGAACAAACCGGAAACTCTGAAGTTTTGAACAAAAATATGATGACTGAAGATAACGATTCAACTGAAAAAATTCCAACTGAAAATGCTGAACATCCCGACACAGTCAGCGAAGAATGCAAAAGAGAAGCTTCTTGGCCATCCGTTCTTTTTTACATCCATTTAAATATTTTAGGACTTTATGGCATTCTCATTTTATTCACGCATACCAAACTTATCACTATTATATTTTGTAAGTATATATTTAAATGACAATTATGCAACTAAATATTGATCAATTAATAATGAATAATTGATTTGTTTTCCTGTATTTGATTTCTTGCAATTTTAATAACAATTTGAATCAATGTTTTTTCATCAGCATTTGTGTTGACTCTACTTGGAATTTTTGGAACCACTATTGGTGAGTAAATTGACTTTTTGATCCATTGAAAAAAGTCTATAATTTAAAATTGTTTCATAGGCGCACATAGACTTTGGACACACAGAACATACAAAGCCAATTCGTTCCTGAGATTTACTTTAATGATTTGTCAAACTATGGCAGGTCAGGTATGTCATAATGAATTTGAATCTTTCACAATATATTCGGGAATATAAATTTCCCCACGGCGTTAAAAACGATTTAAAGTTTTTATTATGTCACTTCACGAGTTTTAAGCGTAACCTACGCTTTTGGAATTTATCGTTTCTTTGAAAAAAAAAACGTGAACAATGTAAGCCCTTAAGCAATTTTAGAGAAAGTTTAAATACTAGATGACTTAATAACAACTATATCCAATTTTGCGACAAGAAAATTGATCTTGTGCACCAATCAAACTGGTTCATAAAAAACTAATTTAATAAAATCAATTCGCTTGCGGCATGTTAATTTTGTCACCAAATCCCATTTATCCAGTTCATTTATGACAAAAAATTTGAAACAAAAAAAATGTTTTTATTTTATAAAAAAAGTATATTACTAACTAGAAATAAAATTTTGAACTTCCTTTCATTAATCTAAAATATTGTAGATCGTACCAGAATGTTCTTTCCAAAAACAAAAAACATAAATAAAACGTTCGTAGTTTTAAATAAACGTCAATTTGAACTTTGACTTCGATATTCAAATCTACTTTCCACGATTGGCAATTTATAATATTTAATTAAACAGTCGATTCTCAGTCATTTCCGCCAACAGACAGTTTTATTTGATGTTGAATTTTTAATATGTAAAATTTCATTTTAGGGTTCAATTTATGACTGGGCACGTTTGCACCGATTGCATCATCAAACATTCAAAACGGCAGATGACCCATATTACAGTAACAAGGATTTTCTTAATGCTCAAGTATTCTCACACATCAAAAAACTGAGTCCTCGTCAAGAAGAACTTCTTAAAGTTGTTGATGTGAATGATCTCGAAGATGATCCTATTGTTATGTTCCAAAAAAGGTAAATAAACATATTAAACTTGAACTTTTACTTACTAAATATTCTCTGCACCTCACTAATGGTGGACTCAAAAATTGCATGCAACACGCAAGACAAATTTCTTTAAAGCTGTTTAACTTGGTTTAAGTTTGTTTAAGTTGGATTAAGGTTCACGAAGCTTTTATTAAGAGCTTACAATATATATTTCACAAAACTTTATTATTTTCTCACAAAAACAGTGCGTACAATAATTCACTTAATTGTGATATTTGAATTAAGATTTTTAATACTGTAGGAAAAAAAATTTAAATACAGTTTTGACTACAAATATGGTTCTATAAAAATGCATTTCAAATCATTTAAAAGTATTATTGAGTGATTTAAGGAATTATTGATTATTATTATTGATCATTCTCAGTGATTCATGAGTAACTATAATAATATCAGTAACCCCAGATTGTTGATAGATTGGAGCATTTCTGGAATTTAATTAAAGTCATATTGGCTGAAAGCTAGAAGTATAATATCCTAATATATTAATTTTACGATTAAATAATTCAAAATTCATGATAACAATATTAATGCCAAACTTAATATAAGCAAAGTTTCGTTATGTTAAGACTTAAGGTATCCTCGGCCTCCTTATCATCCATAAGATCCACACGTTTATTTAAATTTCAACAAAAAACTTGTCATGCATTTATTATAATTTTCAAGTTTAAATATTCTTAAAATTAAAAAAAAGCAAGAAATTGTGTTCTTTATTATTGCAATAACACAACTAATCGCTCCACAAACTCCAGCTTGAAGATTTTTCTAAACTTTCCTATAACTTTTGAATTTTTATAAAAATCTACGTCTCACCACTTCGCAGGAACAATAAAAATAAATTTTTTCTATCAAGCAGAAAAACTTAATATTTAGCATTATTTTCATGGATATTTGATTATGAATATATCAATGAAGCCTAAATATGTTAAAAACCTGTTTTTTTTAACATATAAAAATAACAAAATCGGGTTTACACTTTTATTAGTTGCTTCAGTTTGATCAGTTTGTTGAAACAGATAGTTTGAATACATCTCAAAAATACCTTAAATTTGTGTGATAAAGTATGACTTTTTAAGACTTTTTATTAATGTTGAATTTTAATAAGTGTATGCAAATGATATCAATATAATATAAAGATAATTTTAATAGATGTTTAGTATCTTGTTCTCTGAACTAAAATTGTAGCCTTACACAGTTTTACGATAACACGCGACAAAGACGCAATATTTGAGTTATTTTATTATGTTGAGGTATAAAAAAGTTAAATACTTATTGTGAATTCAGACCAAAAGACAACAATAAATTATATATATGAAAGGTTTTACATGATTTCACTTATGCAGAATTAACTATTTTTCTATTAGCTTAGATTACTAATTTTCATCAAATTTACATTCAATCTATGTGATACCTGGTTACTCATTAGCAAAACTATTTATTAGAGATAAATCATGATTACTATAATATCCTTGCGACACGAAATCAATCATTTGCTTTATATTTAAAAAGTATACCTAAAATTAGTTTTAAAAAAAATTTCAAGCAACAATTTAATTAAATTTTATCAGTCACGAATAGACGAATAGATAATCAATAACTAAGATTCTCAAATTTTTTGTTAAGCCCAAAATTTATTTTATGAAACTAAAATATTCAGCAAGCTTTTCAAGTCCATCAACTAATTTTTTGCATCAAACACCAAAACATTAAAATATTTGATTATTTAACGATCATCCCACTTCAATTTTTTTTAAATGTTTGAAATCTTGATTTGATATCAATATAACGTGAAAAAATTTCAACATATATTAAATTGTCTACAAAACGTAAACTGTCGTTCGATGATACAAGGATTTTTCAAGCTAAATGTAAAATGTAAAACATAAAATGGTTTTTCTCAAGCCTAATTGAGTTCAAATTGAAATATAAATTTGGTCATAAAAGCAATATCCTTTTAAATTAAGTCACATAATCTTGTCACTTTATAATTTTTAATGTAACGAATTTACGTTTTATATTGTGTGTTCGACTCGGCACGTAATTTAAGAAAGCCTTTTTAAACGCATTTAAAGTTAATGATGTCGACAATTATAACATATTCGTCTGTTTTCTGCTATCTTCAGCCACAGAGCTCCTCCACAAATTGCAACAACCAGCCAACTTGTGCGATATTTCACATAACATAGTTGGTTATTGCAATTTAAGGAAGAGCTCTGTGGCTGAAGATAGCAGAAAACAGACGAATATGTCTACAAATTTTCATAGAACTTCCGACACAATGTATTTTTAATTTATGACGCTCGCCACAAAGAAACTTTCATCATCATACTGATCATACTGATAGTATACGCATTTTTAAGAAACTATTTCATATTTGGTATTTTAGGAAGGCCAAAAATAATAAAATAACTGCGTGAATACCAAAGATAAGATGATATCCTTAATATATGTTTTTGCTAGTCAAGATTGAGTGAGACTGTTCAATGTGATGAGGCCGTATTTTTAAAACTATTTTTAAACTCACTAATTTAAATGTTGAATAAGGAAACTGAATTGGCTCACGTTTTTGTTGCATAATTAAAATTTAAGGCATTTAAAAATCACCTAACAAAAATGTTGTCCATTTTGCAGATTTTACTGGATCTTGTATTTGGTGCTTTTCGTTTTATTGCCAATCAACGCTCCATTAGAATACTGGAATGATTCTGTTCAAGCTGCTATTTTCGTCGCTTTCTCTTTGCGATACATCATCGTAATCAACATTGCTTGGTTGGTCAACTCTGCTCACTTCATTTGGGGTTTGGATAAAAACCATAAGCAATCTGACTCAAACATGGTGTTTTTGGTTACCAAGAGCTACTGGCCACAATATCATTATTTGCTATCTTGGGACTATCAAAGCGGAGAGTTTGGCAATTACGGAAAAGGATGTTCGACAGCGATGATTAGAGTGTGCGCTGCATTAGGAATTGCCACTGATCTTAAGACTGTCACTACTGAAGCTGTGAAAAAAGGACTGGCTAAAGCTGTGGATACTGGACGACCAATTGTTGAGTGCTTGAAGGAAGCGGGAGAAGAAGAAATGCTCACCATTCCAAAAGAACATTATCTGATCAACGAGCATTTAGAATAAATATTTGTATTTTAAATTTAAATGTTGAAGCCAAAAATAAATTTTTATAATTTTTAAAATAATAAAAATATGAAAATATTTTGAATCACTTTAATCTTCATCAACATCGAAATTTGGATAAGACGAAAATTTCCTTTTCGGAACTATTTGTTTGATCTTCCTATGTTTGAGCCAAAAATGAATCTTCTCCACAATATCTGTATCAAAGAACAATCAACAGCAATCAATAATTAATCTCTGAAACGAATAAAAAGTCTCACAAGTAATTGTTCCAAGGACATACGAAATCAGCAACATATAAAAAGCAGATTTAATATCCTCTAGTGTAGCAGATTTATATAGGTCGTCTTGCTCGCACCCTGGCATCTTAGGTATATAAGTCTTTTGCATTTTCCTCAGCACGCCTTGCTGTAGTAGAAGCAAAAAACTGCAATAAGCAAAAAACGATGACTTGCTAGAATTAATTGTGTCAGTGAATAAGGTTTTGTATTTGAAGTGGTTGGATTTTAGTTGATTAAAGCATTTGTTTTTGAGTGCGATTTAAGTATCAAAATATCAATTAGTCGTTATACGTTAATTGGTTTTTGAAACAAAGGTCTGCATTGGAGTATAAGCTGCTTGCAAATGAAAGTATGCGCAAACAAACAATTACGTCAAGGAGTTTTGTGCTGACATCAGGGTTTGGGTTGGTTAGATGTTTTGGTATTTTTTATTATTTTACGTGTGGTAAGAATAACAAACAAACTACAATGATAAGTGACCAAGTGAGTCATTGGCTTGAAGAGTTTTGAATTT
This sequence comes from Parochlus steinenii, assembly GCA_038502155.1. NCBI lineage: Eukaryota > Metazoa > Arthropoda > Insecta > Diptera > Chironomidae > Parochlus > Parochlus steinenii. The sequence continues at coordinate 2,291,138 of JAXCIN010000047.1, read as the reverse complement.
TTGTAGTAATTTCATTGGATCATGCGTGTTTGCTTGAAGAAAATTCCGTTTTTTTAAAGTGAATAATAATAATTTTCAACAAAACATTCACTTGCATGCATGCATGTTTGCTTCATTATACATTTTTTATATTCTTGGGAAGTCATTGAAGTTATAATGATTAATTTTTCAAATGAAATGTTTGGTTTTTTGACAGGTTCTTTGCATTCAAATTTGATTTTCTGGTTTTCTGTCTTTAGAGTGAACTCTAAGATATATCTCCAACTTCTATTGCTAAAATTTAAATATTGAGGTTTGGTAACAAAAGTTTATTCACCGTCGGCGAGTTCGAGAACTTTCAATCTACAACATTCGATGTTTTAAAAAATAGTATTCTACACCAAAATAGATGATTACTTAATATTACATGTGTAAATATGAAGAGAAACATTCAAAATAGTTTATAAATGTTACAATGTGCAAGTATTTCATTAAACTTGTAACTGATAGTGTTTTCTACAATTAGGCATGCGAATACATCATTATTTTACATATGCTCTAAAAAGATTGAACGATATTTGATGTGTTCATGTATCCAAATTTGAAATGAGCCATGAAAAACTTTCCTCAAAAATATTACATATTGTGTGCGGAATAATAAATCACTGAAATATATTTGCTGAAATAAACTTGAAGATTTATTAAATGTATACAATATCAACAAACAGTACGAAAAAATATGTGAAATGTGTCAAAACCTGTCTTACGTAACAACATAAATTAAACAGATTAAAAATATCCTAATTAGTACACTTACTGGTAATCCAGCATCTTTTTGTAGGGAGAATTTTTGGTGATTGGAAATGCAATCCTTGCAAAAGTTGAAGGCACTTTCAGCTCAAATATCTGTAAGTAAAATTATTTATCATAAAATTTTGTATCAGGCTCGTACAAACTTTTTGTTAACAATGATGATAATATTTTCAATTTGTTAATGAACCACATATAATAAAATGTAAATATAAGCGTAAAAGAGAAAAATGGAGATTTGATATTTCACATAACGAAAAATTGATGTCAATAGCAAAAAGTTATCCATATCTATTGAAGAAAAGCCCGCGGTCTAACAAGTTTTTTTGGTGTCATTTGTTGAAATGAAAAGAAAATAGAGAGCATTGGGTAAACCAAATAAATTATTACTGAAATATACTGGTTTCATGGTGGGTGCAAATTGATGATTTTAAGTTGTTTTTTCTTGAACTACTGAAAATATTATGTTAGTACTTAAAGAATATAGAAGTTACATTTTCTCAAATTATAAATCGTTTGTTTTCTGCTATATGTATAGAGTAGAATAGCAGAAAATGAACGAATTTAACTTTCAAAATACATTGACGTCACTTGTCGTTGCTATACACATTCGACGCATTATGCAAAAATATACAAACTGAACTGTGAAATGTTAATATCAATATAAGCTAAAATTAATACTAGACTCACATCACAAAGCTCTTTAGTTTGAAGGTGCTGAATGGCACGTCTGAAGCTTCTCTGTTCACCAAAGACAGCATATTTTGATCTCAAAGCACGCGTCAATCCCTCCCATTCATTTTGTACAAGCCTGGACTTTGATGTGCGTCTGTATAGCTCTCGTAGATCGGGATCACTTGTAGACTGTAGGTAGGCTTTGTTTATTGGATTTGAGACGTAACCCACATCGAAACGCGTGTCATATAAAAGGTCGTTTAGAGAATGTACCTAGATGATTATAGAATTATTTGGTTTTATAAAATGTAGGTTTAGTGAAATCTTCACCTCAAGCAATTGCACGGAGAGTTTTGCTGTAATGGATGCTGCGAAAGCGTTAAAAGTTATCATTGAAAAGAAAAGTGCAATGATAATTATCAAAGCAGACATGGTTTTTCTAGGTTGTACTAAAGTTCCTTGTGACGTGAAAATTCCACAAATCCATAATAAAAGTTCCGAGACAGGTAAATCTTCTTCTTCCTGGATTTTGAAGGAATATTTGAGGAAAATTACTAAGACTACATGAACAAGTCCAATCAAAGATGCAGCGAGTAAAGTAAATTGTGATAAGAAAATATCACGAACAGCTTTGGTGTCAGGTTTTTGTAAGTAAACGTTGCGCCTGAAATGGAAAAAAAATTATAGCTTATGATGTATTTTTTAAAATAGAAATTGAATACGCTGATTGCGAACAAATTGATCTTTCAAATTAGCATTATACTCAAAAATTCTTTCTTTCAATTTACTCTCCTTTTTTGCTCGTTGAAAATAAAGATTTGATGAGTAAATCCAAAGTTGATATATTCATAGAACATGATAGAACCTTTCATTTTCAGAAAATTAGCAGTTTTTTTGTGGTTAGCTTATAACTTCTATTTAGTGATAACTATCCAGTATTCACAAATAAAACAAACACAAATAAAATTTTGCCAATGGAAGTCTTCGTATTAAACAGATGTAAATCCCAAAATAAAAACCCAAACTTACATTGAATCAAATAATGGAAACGTATAAGACATTTTGTCCGAAGAATTGTCTGATTGAATAAGCTCAAGTGCCACATCTGAATTTCCATTGATAACGTCACCTAACATTCCAATCCATGACCCATTTTTGATCTCATGTCCAATCATTGCAAAATGATTCACTTTTAATCTGCAAGATTAGTTGTTTTTGCATTAATCTATATCAATAAAAACATTTTAAAACAGTGTACTTTGCATTTAAAAGATGCTCAAACACGTGGAATACTTGCTGCAAGGCATCGTAGTCTTGGTCCATCTCGTTATCATAAACAGCGATGTTGAACTCATTTTGATAAAAATCTGCAATTGCGAGGTTTAATTTTTGAAGGGTTTCAATTTTTTAAATATTTTTATTGAATTCAAAACAAACCTTGTCGAAATTCTACCTGCAGTGGAGCAATGTAAGCCGTTGTAGGAAATTTGTTGTGACAATGTCCTGATAAAATTATAAATGCGTTATTTGACATTAATTGTTTATTCATAGTTGCAAAGTGAAACTTCTTCCGAAATTTTTACTTGATATTTTCAATCTTTTAATGATATGTTTACTATTTTATTCATTTTTTTTTACCTACTTACCCAGCTCAATCAAAACCAAACTGCCATCAAAATCACTCCGAATTTTGTACAACTGAATGATATTAAAAAGAAACTCGTCAAAACTGTTTAACATCTGATACTTGACCATGACACCGAGCTGTTTTTTGCTTGTGTCTGAATGCAGGTCCACTACAAATTTGTCCAAATCATGTGGTATAGCCCTTAAGCTTTGATAGTAGTTGTTTTTGTAGTAGAGCGTTGAAGTTTCAAAATAATCTTCTGTCGTTGAATAAAGTTCGGTTTTGAATATAGATGCGAGCATTTCCTTGTTATAGACAGCGAGAGTAATGTCAGAATCTAAGCGTATATGAAGTTTTGCAAATGCTAACATAACCCTGTCCTTGTCATCTTCACTTAAAATAAACAGCCAGTTGAAACTCTGGTGTAAGAGTTTTTTGCGCGAACTTAACTGAAAGAAAATTAATAGGTTGATAATTAAGGTTACATACTGAAAAACAATAATTTCTTGAAAACAAAGTTCATTGAATTATTAATTCTTTCGATTTATTCCTTCGTTCCAAAACCTGATTGTGTTGTAGGGCCAAATATAATGTAATTTTAAATACACTTGAAAAATTCACAAGAAGATCTGCCCAATCCAACTCTTTAAGATTACGATTTGCATACTACTTATTACATAATTACCAAGTTCAACAGTCCTTGAAAAGCTCTGTCATCCTGAGAAGAAATTATTGCTGCAACGCCGGTTTTATGATTTGCGGGCTCAAAGCTAGAAAAGTTCCTGATAAATTGCAAACTGATCTTGAAATCAATGTTCGAGCTGATTTGCAGCTTCGACAAAATTGCGGTGTGATGGATGCAGTCTAAGAGAAAATTTATGCAATTATACGGTGTTTAAGTGGGTTGTTATGTGCACTTAGTAGATGTAATTTTATTAACGAGCTTTTTATTAAAATACCTGCTCAACCATGCCAAAAAGTTTAAAATACTACACATTATCTTTTGCAATTTTGTTTTCATGATATATGACTGAGTAAGACAGAATCTTCAAGGAGATTTAGTAATTAAAAAAATATGCTTCTGTAGCAAACTCGAGTGTTTTTTTTTTTGAAGTTTTGAAGAAATTAACTGGTTTCTTTGTAGTTTTTTCTGGCCATTCAAGCTGACAATATTGTCTAAAAATAAACAAGTTCTACCATTTTGACAAATAAGAAGATTCGGGAAAATACTAAAAAGTTAAGTTCAAATTATTAATTAATAATTAAAAAAATGGCAATAAATTTGTCTCATATATTAATCTCTTTTTTAAGCTTGATCATATTATTTGTTGCTCATATATTTAATAAATGATGCATATTCCAGCTTAAAAGTTTATTCAAAAATCCTATCAGAAATCATTTCTTGGATTCTTTGCTTGTTATGGAAGTTTTTTAACTGAAATTGTCTTTATTTTGTTTTTGACATTATTTGGTGAATTGTTAGAAATTCGAGTGAATAAACAAGTGTCAGTACAAGTTCATGCAAAAAAATACATCATACAAACCATTATCATATTCCAAAACCACCAGATTTTTCAAGTTTCTCCATAATGCAAACTCATAGATCATATTAGCAAAGCTGACATCTTCCAAACATCTTAAATTCATTTCAACTTCATTTTCTCGCCCTTCTGCCTCCTCGATCCATGCAATGACGATCCAAGCAAACATCCAAGTACAACATCTCCACCTGCAATCCCAAGAACCAAAAATTTTAAAAACGTCTTAAAGCGATCTTATTGAATTATTGATTTGCTATTTCACAGTGCTTAAAGCACACATCGAAAAATTAACCTGTTATTCATTTATGTGCAAAATTTAAATTTATTTATTTCAAAATTATTTTATATTTTTTAAGCCTCTCCGAAGACCAGCCAACCATTTAAAAAAAACATGTTTAGATTTTTTTGTCTATTTTAGGTTAAAATTATTATTGATTAGATACTTCCAAAAATTTAATGTAATGAGATTTAAACTTTTTCTGAAAGGCATTCAACCAAAAAATATTAATGTGTCTTCAAAGGGTTAACAACAGAAATTATCGTAATAACATTGACAGAACATTTTAAGTTTATCCAAGTTTCGCTTTAGCTTTTTGTTTCAATCAACGATTTTGTTTAATAAAATTTTGCATAGTCAGGAGGTTTGCTGTTGGTTTAGCATAAATATTTGTTATATTTCTTACGTAAATGTATATTTTCTGTTTCATTTCTTAGATTAAACAAAAAACAATCGAAATAAATACTTTAAGCATTGTTGCTTGCTATTGACATTTTTAGTTAGAGAAGAGCCGTTGGATTGAACGTTTAATTCAATTCTATTAAAATCGGTTATCATTTTTCAACCTTTTCTGGAAAAAATCTAGTTGTTTGAATGACTGGAAGTTTCTGTTAGTTGGAGTCAGTAAATTGACAAATTTTACCATTTTTCTAAAAAAAACTGTTAAGTGACTTTGTGATTATATTGTGAATTTGCGAAATTGACAGTTTTAACGTTTAATGCAAATAAGATCGTTTGCCATTCATATAATATATCATAAAAGTCCATTGAAACTTGTGAATGATTGGAATTTAATCGTCGTCAGAGTTTCCGTGGTTCCTGCAATATTGAAAAAATACATCAAAAACTCTTGAATCAAAGTTAAAGTGTTTTATTGGGGTCCCCAAAGTCGCAAAGTGAAACAATACGCAAAAACTGACATCCAATTATGAGTGAAACAGCGTAAGTCATTCGCACCTCTTTGGAATATTTGGAGGTGGAATCAATTGAGCTTAAAAAGAGTACAAAAGGCACTAACTAGCAACAAACAACTGTTTACTTCCTTCAAAGTCACATTATTAAGAAAATTTGAAGTCCGAAAGCTAAGAAAAAATAAGGAAAAATAATATTTATATTTCTATGAATAATATTTGAATCTTTTACGAACAAATTTATAAATATGTGCTTTTCTATTCCTAAGCTTTTTCAATGTTAGAAATAATTTGCATTGTATAAAATGATTTAAAAGAATTTTAACCATAAAACTGTTTAAATATTTTTGAATTTAGAAGTTTGAGGATGTTTTTAGCATACACGGTAGTATCATTTTTTATTGATTTTACATGTATTGCAAATATGTCAATTTCCAATAATGAGATTTAATCATCGTCAGCCTTTGTTACGATGGATACCAAAATATAGAGTTAACTCTTCCACTTACATTTCAATTTAAATGACTTACAACCCGTAATAACAAAATTCAAGCAATCAGCAAAAAGTTAGTCTATATAAAACTGCTGACGATACTATTAATAAATATTCAATATTTTTATCATACTCAAGCTCTGGAAACAAAAATCCAAAAGTTTGCGAATGTTTTCGTCTTAACGTTGGGGATTTTTACAAACTGAATAAAATTTAAAATAAAAAGAGATCGTACGATCAACCAAAATTAAATTGTTTGTCCATAAATGTTATAATATGTTGTGAATTTGTGATAGTTATTTGTTCGTTTTGTATTCATGGAAAAACTGGTTTTTAGGACGCAACAACTTTTACTGAAAACACCAGAATTTCAGTGACGTCGTCTTTGTTGTTTATTATTTGTTTATTTTAAAAGATCTTAAAGCAAATTAGTTTCATTGATAGAATTAATAAAAAAATCTTAACAAAATTGATAAATCTGAGATTAAAAATCAAAATATGGCATAGTCAAAAATATAGATACTATAATGTTTGAAAGACTTTGAGATTTTACTATGAAAACATCACTTTTTAAAAAAAAATTGCAACATTTTTGAAACCAAATTATATTAAATTTTAAGAAATTGCCTGCTTACAATAAAGTTAATGCATTTTCATTAAAATGCAATTTAATTAAAAAGTTTGAGGTCAAACTCAATTGTCAAAAGTTAAATGAACTTGCCAAACATATCCAATAATTTAAATGTGATTCAATATTATATCATTACATCAATCACCCAAACTTTATCCGAAAATTTCTTAATCACACATTAATCATATTTAATTACATTTCAAGTAGAATGTTTACAGATTTGAATGAGTCTGGTGTATTAATTTATACAAGGCTTCATTAAAAAAAGGTAGACATTAAATATTATAATTTAAAGAGTATTTTGCAATAATATAAATATTACAAGCACCTATGGTCCCATATTATAGTTTCATTACTTTTTGGTTGTTGATCATACACAATGATTTGAAACAAAATTGTATACAATATTTTGGTTTTCGCTTGGCAAAAACCAGCTGCATTAACATATTGCCAGAGATTTTGCTGTTTAACCTTCAGAATTAATTTTCACAGATATTCAGAGATTTCGGGTATCAAACGGCTTGCGAAAGAATTTTAAATTTTTATCACCGATAAAGTTCAGGATCCACTTTTTTCTATACGATTTGTATTTATGAGCATCAATTAGTTATGAAATATATTCGTTGTGCGAAATTTTGAAGAATGGATTGGAAGACTTTTTCGTGCGTTATTTTTCAAAACATACGATTTTACGTTTTAAAGTAACAAATCTTATAAAATTGATGACAAAATCTGTCAAACGTTCTTAAAGATAATTTATATGCATTTTTTTATTCAAATTATCTGAACTTTCTATGGTTGAAGAATCTGCTGTTCTAAAGTTGTGATAAATAACATTTAACATTTCAAACCATCATTTTGTGTTTCATTCTGAATCAATTTGAATAATATTGATTGTAAAAGTTCAGCTTAATAAAATTTATGAAGGAGAAAAAATTATTTCTAGATTTCAAAACAACTTAAGACCAGTCATTGATAACATGCCTCGTTATTAAAAAGATCTCACTAAACCCCGCAATTTCGCACGTACACAAAAACTACAATTGTTCTACAATATTTCAGAGTCACTTATTTTATTTTTCATTGCTGCACAAAATCACGTATACAATATTTCCGCTTCGGAAGGGCTTTTACATATTTTGTTTACTTTTCTTTATGGTTTTTCGTTATTATTCATTCAAAAGATTGATTAACACCATTAAAGGTAAATGTAGAATTGTAGGGGCATAGAATTTGTGTTTAGCAATATAATACATTAGTTTCTGCAAACTTTTTCTGAGTCGTTTCCAAGTTGAATATTAGAACATTAAATACTAAAATAGTTCCGTATAAAAATATTCATTATATTTGTATTTTAAGTATAAAGAAATAAAAAAAGATGTATTACATAAGAATACAAGCATAAAATCCATATAAATATTGTAAATCGTTTTTTCAAAAAAACTGAAAAGTCTAGCAAGTTTTGTCAAATACTTGTAAACCTTCCAAAAACATCTTGAATATCTTCCGCCAACTAAAAAACTAAAATATAAATACTTTGTGAACTTAAAAATATTCAAGTATCCCGATTAACACGGCCACGATTCTATGCAAACTATTTTGTATGGAAACGTTGAGAACGGTATGCAGATATCAGTGCTTTTCGTCAATGTAAATGTCCCATTTCTCTCACTTCATAAAACAAAATAATAAAAATTTGGTGTTGCTCGTTTGATAGATTTGCGCCTTTATCATAAATTCTTTGTGCATATGGCAAGAATTTTGAGTTTCGTTCCTCAGGTTTTTGGACTTTTTTTTGTTTCCAAGTTGGTAAAGCTGGATCCAAATTTGCCGCCCTGAAATCCGTTAAACGGTTTAAAACTTTTAGGGAATCAACGTGCTTTAGAAGTGTCTCTTGGTTCCAGAAAGTAATTCTAAATTAACTGCTAATGAATAATAAAATTAATGAAGTACTGCAGTAAAAATTTAAAATCATTATATAACTTAAAAAATGGAAATCCCGAGTCTCTCTTTAAAACGTTACACATTTAAACTTTTGATATCATGTTGGTACTTTTGCTTTTTATTTTATTATTTGGTAAATGGAGAGAACTTTGCAGAGAATCGTGAAGTTTATAAGATTATTAGCAGCATATATCAACGAATCTCAACAATTTTCCTCGTGATTGCTGATGAGAAAACGGAATAAAAATAAAATCTGGTTAATCGGGATGCAATAAGCTCCGATGACCATACAATATACAATATACTATATCAGAGCTTCGTGGTTTTATATCCATATTTTGCAGCACTCATAGTGTTTATAGTCTGTTCAAAATATATATACTCTTAACTTGAAAACTTAAATATTTTACATGCAAGCAAATTTTCGGTTGCGTTGTCTTGTTCGTCGTTTCTCGCCCGACGAAATCTTTTTCTTCCAAAAGAAAAAAAAAATTGTGGTAGGAGATTCATATAAATAGTTACAAAATGTTTCTGAAAAACTTTTAGTCAAGTTCCGATAGTAAAAGTGGCATGGTCTTAAAGTGTTAAGCACAGACTCCAATTCAAACAAAAAAAGCAATAATAGTTCGGGTTTTTGGGCGGATTTGGTTCCAACCAAAAATAAATTAATTCAACCGAAAAAAAAACTTTCGTTTCTTTCGGCGTGAATGCCAAGACGCCAAAAATATTCAAGAAGTGGATGAATAATACATTTGTTCGGATAAATCAGTTGTTTGTTAGTTAGTGGCTTGTTGAGCTCGGATCAAAGCGGATCGACTCTCGAATTTATGATCGCAATCGATTTTAATTTTCAAAAAATTCCAATTATTCTATGAAAGTGAACTGACCGGAGATCAGAAAGAAATCAAACCAACAATAGAATTTGCTGATATGGAGCACGTACGAGCAGTCACCGTGCTGGAGAGCACAAGTGCGCCCATGAGCCACAAAACAACCAGCAGTCACACTATGCTTTCCAACGGCAAAGCCTACAACTTGCGTGACAAAAACACAATTAATTTAAATATAAATAATGTTAAGGATAATAATAATAATCAAACGGTGTCGGGTCAGAAAGTGTCGTCCAGCACAAACTCTTATGATAATGTAGAGAACAAAGCAACGGATTTACTGTACGAGTTTTTTGGATTAAAATTCAAGTCGCCTATCAAATGGACCAACACTATTGCCATTGTTATAATCCACACAATTTTCTTATATGCATTCCTCACGTACCCGCTCAAGTCTACCATATTAACCACCATGTGGGGTAAGTTTATCATTTATTATGTATAAATTTTGTGTTATTCTTCAATTAGAATTCAAAAAGCCAATGAATTTCATCTTCAAATAAAATTATTTGATATTTCTGAGACAAATTATTGAAAAATTGAGTGTTACGTTACAAATATTCACAGTTTACATTTAAAATTATCGAGAGCTTCAACATTTTCATCCAATAATTTAAAAATTCAAAGTTTAAAGTGTCAAAATTAAAATAAAAATTTATTAAGCGTAGACAATTTTAAATATTTAGTAAAATTTTTTTATTATTTTTATGTCCGATTTCAAAAATACACACAAGAGAAACTTATTTCTCCGGAATGCTTTATGACCGTTTCGAGTGTATTTGATGCTATTTTATACGGAACAAGAAACCGTTGAAACCATTCAATATCTTGTTAATTTAACATGTTTTGATAAACCTTTAACAAAGAATGTCTCAAAACACCATTAATAAATAGTGATGATATCATAGATTTTGATACCTTTTTGTATTTATGAGGAAAAATGAATAAAAGTTCACACAAAGTTTATAAACAGTTTAAAACTCAACTTCCACAAGGATACCATCTTTCAAAATAATAATTATTATTTACACAATCGCTACAAATCGGTTTCCTTGCAATAGCTTCTTTGGTTTTAATATGAAGGTTTACCTTTGACAGTCGTATTGCCTTGCTTAATTGTACATAATTTCTTTAAAATTACATTTTTGTAGAGAAATTGGCAACATTGCATCAGATCGGCTAAAGAATATTTTAGCTTCAATTCTGGTTTGTCAAGTTTTAGGAATATTTCCCAGTTGTTCCCAGCTGTTCAAAACACAGCTAAATTCTTATTTATTGGTCTGAAAATCTTTTACATTTGGTATTTTCTTCAAAGTTAAAACCAACTATTTTATTTTTATTTGTCATGTTAAAGTATTGTATTGATACACCAGAAATTCAATTAAATTCAAATATTCATTTAAATTTAACATTGATGACATTTAATTACAATCAGAATAATTCTTCAAGTTGAATCAAGAAATTCATGTTATGTGATTTTAAAAATTCATATAAAGCTTAAGTTTTAAGAATCTTTTAAAATCTTTAATATATATATTCTGCTAAAAAAGTGTCACCAAAACAAAAATGTTGATCAATACCATTTGTTTTTTGTCTTGAGTATTGATATGGCAGTCTTTTTGATGTTGAACCAGAACAGAATGACTCATGATAATGATCCAAAATCTGTAAACAGCAGCTCAGTAATTCATCTGACGAGTCTAATAGACTCGAAAAAACTTGCGTGTTTCAATTAAACTTGAGTATTCTGTTATTCGTGAGAAAACTAAACAAGAAATTAAAACTTTATCATGGGCTGAACAATCAAAACCTCCAAAATCACCTCAAAATAAACTGGTGATACTTCCAACAAATTAGATGGATTTATTCAGTCATCTATGTGCTAAAATTTCACATGTTTGATATTTTAATTTCACTCAGACAAATTCATTTATTTTCTTTTGACTATGCTATTAAAAAAAATACGAGAAATAAAATTTCTTCGGTTTTGTTTCCATTTACAGAAAACAAAAAATGTTCATAGTTCAAAAGATAAAAGACTGTATAGTCTCGAAGAAAAGTGTGGCCAAGTTGCATAACATATGTTTCCAGTGTTATTGTGTTATGAGCAATTTTTTGGAGGCCCAAAAAACGTTCGAAATTTTTATTTTCTTTAGCTTATCTGGTTGCATGTATTTGAAATTTGTTTGTTTCATCCGTCAAGAAATTTCATTTGAAAAGAGAAGAAATCGAAAGTTTATTTGTGGTTGCAATGTTTGAAAATGTTTGTTGGAAAAAGAGATTTTCGTCGGTTTAATATAAGGTAGTTTCAAATAAAAACGTCTTAAATGGTATAATTTTCTTGTGTGTGAAGATTTAATCAATTTACTGAATTTACTGAATATATGTTAATTTGGGGAAAATTGTTGCTTTCATAGATTTGTTATAGCTTAAAGCAATGACTAGCCAAAATATTACTACGACATTAAATGGGAAAATATTAGAAAGCCTTACCAAATCGTTGAATTAGCAAGTACAGAATATTCAATTTTTATATATGTAATATAATTTATTTAAATTACAAACCAACCAATTCAGAATACCTAAAAGAAGCTTCTATTTGAAAAAAAGGTTCAAAAAGCAATGAATTTTGTTTTGTGATCATTTGATCAAGAAAAGTGTACATTTTACCAAAAATCAAATATTGTTCTAAGCGTATAGATGAAGCAGCCCTTTCAACAGTTATTCAAACTGAAAATTTTAATCTGTGAACTACTGCTTATTGGAGCTCACATTGGACTGTTTGAGGAAGTTGTTGTTTTTTCTCAGTACATTGATAAAACTCGCGAATTTTTAAGCAAATACATAGAAAAGTTATCAAACGTTTGCTTTTTCAGAAAATAATATCACACATGCTTGTTAAAGTTCGCTAAACATGCACATGATGTGAAACTATTATTGATTTAGTCAATTTTGTACATTCCGTACAATTAAATGCGTCCTCGATTACGTCAAAGCAATGTTAACTGATTACCTATAGATTGCCTATAAACTATTTATGATTTAAGACTTATTTCAAATTCACGCGTTTGTTCAATACAATCAGCTCTAATTGAAATTGGTGCGAATTGATACAAAATGATGCGAATTGATTTATAATTTTTGGAAGAGCGTGAAGTTCTAAATACTTTTATTTTAGAATTTGAACCTTTGAATCGTTCCAATAAATCTACAATTTTTAAAGTTTTAGAAAAAAAAGGTTCATCGAATTAATTTAATTATGATTCAAATGATTTAAGGTTATTATTGTAATTAAACTTTTAAAACGAGCTTACAAAACCATTTCAAAATAATTGTACAATCAAATTACAAAAAGCCCCTAATTTGGTCTAATCTTTGTCCTCAGTGGATGTATCTTCTAAGCCGGTCTTCCAATCTGATTCAATTGTCTCTTCACTCACATCATGCAAAATATTGCATGTCGCTCGAATTGTCTTTTCAGTTTTTTAAGTGAGCTCACAATAAAGTAATTAATTTTATCACTACGCTTGAAAACCAGCAATTTCATCATGATTGCTTGAATTAACGAAATTAACAAAACAAAAGTGTGTATTTGTATATTTATATTTTTTTGAATCAGCAACCTTGAAATTCTGGAAATTCGGTGGTTTTAAAAGTTCGACCATTTATGGTGGAGACTGTTTAAAACCATTATCAATAATTTTAAAACTTACTTTCAACCAAAATTCACTTTTTCTTATAATGTGCAAGCAATCAAACATACGTAAAGATCTTTTAATGTATGCTCGCAATAAATTCAAGATATCTGTTTTTTGTTATTTTTTAATTTGGAATGGATTTTTTGCAGGCTTTGTTGTTTCTGTTTAATTGATTATGCATATTATGTATCATACATTACTTAAGGAGTCAATCAATCAGAATACGGAACTTCAAAATAGTTTCTGACGATTGAAATATTGTTGTTGTTTTTTATAATTTGTTAAGTTGCAACAGTCGCGATCAAAATTTAATTCATTATGAACTTGCAATGAATCTCAATAATAATAAGTTCATAGAAAAATCAAATCAATAGTCATTCGAAACAAAGTAAATATTATTTCCATTTTATATTACGAAAGTATGAACACAATCAATTTCCCGAAGTTTCTGAAATTCCTTCAATACAAACGCTTCAAACACTATAAAATTGTGCAAGTCCACGAATTATTCGTCTTTGTTTAATCAAACTGTTTAAATGGTTTGTCAAACATAACCCAGAAAGAGTTGTTAAACTGCTTTACTGCGCCTTCTGGTTTAAATTTTGGTGGTTAGTGTTGGTTTATAAGTTAAATATAAAATTGACTGTTTAATAATAAAATAGTTATGTCATGAAATACTCACTGGACAACATTCTAGATCATTTATGGATCCAAAGAAATTGCATTGTTTATCGTTTTGGAAGGGAAATTGCGATTACGGTATAAAGATTTTAATTTATTTTAAAGCGTTATGTAATTAACATGAAATTCCGAGTAAATTTGAATATTCAAACAGATTAACAGAACATTAAAAATAAGTAAAAATACAACTAAAATAATAAGTTCCAATAAAAAAAAGTTTCATACCATCATAATTTCCTTAAAGACGGGAAAATTTGATTTTAATCAACTCACGCATTTTAAGCTAGAGTATGATAAAATGTGTGAAATCCTATTTGAACTTTTACTTTTATAATACATTTTTATTTGTATTTAATCAACCTGATATTGAATCAATGTATAAAACAAAATTTTTTGTTCAAATCGTTAAAATTATTATTTCATTTTATAAAATATTTTTTCAAGACTAAAAAAAGAATCTGGAGACCTATTTTCTGTAATATTTCATTTTTATCCAATTGCATCCATTTGTTCGGAAACAGTCGAATTAATTTAAAATATAAAAACATTGGTTTAAATCATCATATAACTATTAAAATATATTAAAATATAATTGGGTAACCAAAAAAAGCAAGATTCATCAATAAAATTTCGAAATCTGAGAAATCCCCAAAATATTTCGTAAATATGTAATAATACATGCACTTTTGTTTTAAGTAAATGCGAAATGCTTTCTGACTTTGCGCCGGACTATATTTCAAAATAAATTATTTATGGTTTTTTTGCACTTTCAAAATATCCAGTGATCACTAATAAATACAACGAATACAATATTTCAGAAATACCAAAAACTCCTTAGTGCTTTTGATTTTGATTGCGCAGAAACTGGTTAAGTCTCAAAAGTGGCATAACACTGATGAAGATGTACTGAAAACATCAAAAATCGCAAAATATATCTGATATATGTATGTGAACTGAAACATCCCATAATTTCAAAGATTAACAGATCAACAGATTTGATATAAGATTTCGAAAATTTGCAGTAAAAAAATTGTTGTAAAATAATTTTCTAGCAAAACATTTTAGTCAAAAAACTCAGATGAAATTTAAAATTTTTAAACATACAATGTATAATTTATCTATTGATAAAACTTGAAAGTTGATCAAAAAGATATAAATTAGGATAATGAACTTGAAAAAAAAACTATGCTATGTTGGTGATTACAATACCATATTATATCTAATTTACATATAAAATGAAATATTTTCACTGATTTAGTTGATGTTCAGAGTGTTGGCAGAAACAGTCATTGAATAGATAATAAACCTGTGAATGATACGATACAAAAGATAATTTTATCTGAAGGGCACGTCAAAAATTTAGATGGCATGATATTTATTTTAAATATCTATGTTCGAAAATTTTGAGATCTCTGCAATTTCACTGATTTTTGAACTTTTGAAACTGGCACCTAAAAATAATTTTACAATGAAATATTGCAGGTGCGACCAATTTTTATTTCTCCAATAAATTTTATTGTAGTTCTTCGTAGAAATGATTGATTTATAATCTTGCTCAGCACATAATTTACATAACTATCGTTCTAATGATGCAAAAAATAAACAATTTATGGCTTTTCGTTTTAAAATATTCCATAATATTACTGGAGATGTTGAATTCATTAATGACTGAATCCTGTTTATAAATTTCAAATAATCTTCTGAAAAACAATAATTTATAAATTGAAATTGGTTAGAAAGCTAACAACCTTTGGGTAACTTTAACCTATTCAATCAAAAATTGATTTTACTTGTTTTATGTTTTAATCATATCTTTCCTGCACTTGAATAAAATACCATTTTTGAAATGGAACTATGAAATTTCGTGTATGTGGAAATGCTGCATAAATCAAATACATGTCTAACCAATGTCTATCGCCTTCATTATTGCTAAAGCTCCGTTCATAATATATTTTTGTTATGATGTTATGGTAGATAGTATTATAATTTATTTGATTTGAACTTTTTATATGTATTTGAACGTCTTGTCGAAGTGAATAAAGAAACTTAAAGAAGAATATCGTAAACATTTTAATTTTTCAGAGGAACCTGTTTGGCCTAAATGGAAGCTTTTTTTGAATATATTCACTAATTCATACAAATTTAAGCATGAAAAAATTTTTCGCAATTAAATAAACCATAAAAAGATTTAAAATTAATTTTAGCTAAGTTTGGGTTCCAAATAGCAAAAAAAAAAAATTAATGATTATTTAATCTTATAGGAAGTTTTTACTCAGATTAAAGTATTGGCAAGAACTTTAAAGGACGTTACTTTGTTTTTTTGCAAGTTTAAATTTTTTTTATTAAATTGTAGATTCTATCCAAATTACAAATTTGATAAGTTAATTATTTATTTATTTACGTGAACATATTAATTTTTTGGTACGTTATTGGGACCAGGGTATGAGCTTTTTTCTCATCTCGAGTCAAATCACAAATTTAATCCGTCAACATATAATATTCAAATCATTTCGTGAATATTTGAACAGAACGTCTGATGTCCAACCAAAAAAGCATTCATTATAAAATCAGAAATCTGCAATAACTTTAAAAAAGAAAAAAATTTAATTAATTTTAAACTATTCATCCAAGGCACATAAAATGGAACCCGTTAGATTTTAAATTGGAATTAAAAAAAAAATTTCTTTCGAAAAGCAGTTTACATTTCAGTTTTGGATATTATATAATCATTTATTATTATAATTTATAAAATAATATCCCAAAAGAGCCATAGAAAAATTAATGCAAGGATGAAACAGTTTATTTTAAAATATAAATCGTTTTTGAAATGAGTTTGATTGAAATTTTATTAAATTATGAAATGAGGAAAGTTATGGAGGTCACTTAAATTATTTAAAGATATTTATGCATTCTTTTAAAAATGCTAATCTAACAAATTTATTTATGAATGCCAAGGGACAATTAAGCACAATATAAAAGATTCTTATGCTGGTCGCTGGAAAATGAAAAGAACAATCAAACAGATCACTGGTTAACAAAAATAAACAAAATCTGCAACTGATATTAAAAAATTAAAAATAGCTTGCAGCCGACAATATAATCTATTTGTTTTTGTTCAACATTATGACCTTTAACACTAATCAATAATCACAAATTTTTGAACCTTGAAACCGTGAAAATTCCATTCAATCAAAAAGCAATCAAAGCTTCCTAATAAAAAAAAAATAATAATACACCTTATTATGAACTGAGCCAAACTTAAACTTGATCTATATTACTGAATTCACACATTAACGTGCAATTCTGTTAAGTGAAAGGTCCCTATCATTAATATATTTTTAAACCATAGTAATTTAACAAATCTAATAAAAAATAACAAATGCCAAACTTTCGTAAAGAAACATAATAAAAGCCCCTCATTAATTCATTTTTGAATATTTCAACATTTTACCATTCCAATTTCGATCATTGTTGTATTGAAGTATTGCATGTAAAATCGAATCTGAAATAAATGATTAAAGTGCAATAAACTGTTACAGCATTCGCCGATTTTTTTTGAACAATAACGCAACTCTAAAACGCATTAAATTACAAAAACGCAAAAATCTATTCAATAATGTTTCACTTGAATTGAAAGAACCAAAAAAAAAATAAAAACTTTCAAAAAGTACTCCAGCGCAATTATGCAATCGCATTTATTATTAAGTTTCTTTTCTTTTTATAATTTCTTTATTTTTGGCGAGTCTGAAATCCTATGAAATTGAAATCATTAAAGCAGACGCAATTGAGAAAATAAGATGGAAAGAGCATGTTTTGTCTTCTTTCACTCATTCAAGCAGACGGAGAGCAAACAGAGTTCATTTACTTTTAAATCATTTTAATGGTTACTCATTTTATTTTGGCGGTTTTAATATTTATTTACGAAAAAAGCAAATAAAGCTAAACATCGGCTTAACAGTAATATATTTTACAGCGTTGAAGTAAAAGTGTCAACAATTGAAATGAAAGTATGACTGAATTTTTGATGATTAGTTTTGTTGTTCAGTGTCGAGACACAATCTTTTGATTAAAATATAGAAGTCTGTTCTAATGATTAGTATTTAGATCAGAATATTCATATGATTTACACTTTTCCATTAACATAATAAAATTAAATCAACAAGTAAATTAAATTACATAAATTGAACTGAATATCCAGGACAAAAATGTTATGAAACAGTTTCCTTTTCCTTTCATCTCAATTTGAGTGTTGAACGTTCACTTTTGTTTTTGTCATGAACAAGAGCTCAACAATTTAAGTTTAACTTTTTATTAAAGTTCGTTGCTCAATATTCACAATATATTACACTCATGCAAGTATTAAAAAATATATGAGTGTCATTTTACCATTTTTAAGTGTGTATTTTCCATTTCAATGATTGATCATAATTATATTTGATGGGTATTTTTGTCTTTAGCATTTTTAACATTTGATTATGAGCAACTCATGATGCATAAAAAATATTAAAATATAGTCGAGTGGGTTGTAATTTTGCCAAAAATTTGCAAAAATCGGAAACAGGTTTAAATGCGATTTTAATGAAATACTCAAACGTTAAAATTGTTTTGCAAAAATATTTAATTGATAGGATAGAAGGAATCAAAAATTAATTAGTTAATAATGGTATTATTAGAGTAGTGTAGCCTTGATCAACAAAAGAACAATTTCATTGCCAAAACTATCACAAAATCAAGTATATTTATTATCAATTAAGTAGTTTCAACCGATATTATTATTTGGAATGATTGCGCAAATGTTACTTTTGAAAGTTAATGATTCAAACTTTTATGTATCACAAAATGTTATTATTAGTAAAGCAAGCATAAATTGCATTATGCTTACTATTCAATCTACTTCACTCATTAATCATCACCAAAAACATCTATTCGTTCACATAATATATTTTCTTTTTAAATTGATTCAAGTTATTCTTAAACCTCCGAACAAGAATCGATCAAATTTAGTATTCCTGATCGAAAGCATTTTATTTAATGTTCATTATTCTTCATACACTGCATGATTGTAACAGCATTTTATTCAATACTTATGTAATGAGCTGCATGCATTGTATTACAGTGTAAAAGATATTAATTTTTATATCAGATTGTATAAACGTTGAGCTCCTGTCTTCTTGAGTCTTTTTCCACGTGAACTGTAAACTCGATGGAAACTAGTCTTGAAAGTAATAAGACAAGGTCAGAAGAAATTCAATACGACAATGTGATCTGTCGCTTTGGCAGCGTCTCTTTTTAAGATATTCAACCATTTTAAAATCTTCTCATGATATACAGATTGTGTACCAAAATTATGCAGCAATATTATATCTGTTTCATTTTGTATCAAAAAATTCACCCATTGAGTTTTTGAATATTTTGAATATTTTCCGGCTATTTGAAAAACCTAATTTTTATGCTTTTGAGTTTTTTGTTGACCAATAAGGACAAACAAGGCCTATAAATTAGCCAAACAAAATGTATGCAAATGTTTGTGAATGGTTGGAAATAATTTGCAGATGAAAACTATAAGTTTATAACATAATAGACAAGTCTTTCGACTCCGCATCATAAAAAACGAGGCCTAATGTTATTCATAAATTAATGATTGTTCGAGCATTCTTTTGATTAGAAAAATCTATTACTTTAAAAAAGTTAAAGTTGAAAGGATTAGCTAATTGTTAAAATTTCAGTTCATTAAAATAATTTCAATAATACTTGGGTTATTCAATAAAAAGTTGATGTTCAAATTGATGAATAATTATATAAAATAGATTGAAATATGGCACAAAATTTGAAATCTGCATTTCGATGACCTTGGGAATTCCATCACATCCAGGATATTTTAATATCCAACCTTCAGTTTTACTTTCCCAGAAGTTCTAACTACCTATACGATATTGCTAACACTTTCCGCTGAGTAAATGTAATTTGAACGGATTTGTAACTTTTTCGTTGATAGCATACATGAAGATCTTTTTGCTAAATCTTTTACAAAGCAAACTTTTTAACATCAAATTAAGAACAAAATTGCCTCAAAGATTTCAGTAAAAATATCGAATACGTATGTAAATTGACTATACCAAATGCTAAATGAATAATTCATGAAAAGACCTGCTATAGTCGGTTGTAGTGTCGTATTTTTGTTTTAATCTTTAGAAATCTATCGTTTCCGAATAGTTTCCTTAATATTATTAGTCATATTACTAAGATTTACAACAACATTTTGTATACATGATCCGAAATCGCAGATGAGACTTTTTGAAACAACGAAATGTCCAGTTGATTCTGAGTCAACTAAACGTTTTAAAAAAGTTTTAAGAAATTATCGAAATGCTTAAACAAAGGCCAAAAAGCGAAACCAGTTTAGGTTTATGTCACATAGGCCAACCATAAGTTTTTGGGTCGGCAATACAAAAATAATATTGCGTAATCGAAGATGATGGTGCGTATTTTTTGATATCTTTGAAGTTATAAAGTTTGAGAGATTCAAACATTCAAAGGGCAGAACGATAAAATAATTATCATATAACAATTTATGATTGCTAATGAATCGATTTATATTCTTAACAATAAATCTGGATTTAATTGAAAATACTAGGAAGTTACAGAGATTATGACACGTGTTTAATTATTTAACTAAAACAATGAATTTATCTTTTTATTGCAGGATTCTTTGTTGGAGGAGTAGGAGGTTTTGGAGTCACAGGAGGTGCACACAGAATGTGGTGTCACCGAGCATATAAAGCAAATTTACCTCTCAGAATTATCCTTATGCTCTCTTACTGTGTAGCTGGGCAGGTAAATAATTTCATTTATGATTTAATTATTTAAAACATATGCAAATTGGCAACATTTATCCAAATATCGATAAAACAGATTTGATTCGCTTTCGTAAGATACAATCATGATTATAAAAAATTTTGATATACTTTTCTATCACCATTTTTGTATAAATTCCATAGTTATTGATTAATTTTGCCGAGATTATGCATGTCTTGATTAACTTTTGTTAAAAATTTATAGTTTGCATAATTAAGATAATAAGAAACTCTCTAAAATCTTTTATTTAAATAATTTTAGAAAGAAATAACTTATGTTTATCCCTGTTTTTTTGCAGAACACACTTTACGACTGGGTAAGAGATCACCGAGTGCATCACAAATATTCAGAAACAGACGCTGATCCACATAATTCCAACCGTGGTTTCTTCTTTGCTCACGTGGGCTGGTTGGTAAGTAATTCTGATTTATAAAGCATTTCTTAAATTCTGTCCGAAAAAATTCTGAGATATTCGTACAAATTTATATTAGTTGATGATTTAATAAAATTTCTTGCAGATGCTGCACAAGCACCCAGAAGTGCTTAGCAAAGGACGCGCTATTGACATGAGTGATGTGCTAAACGACCCCGTCGTACAGTTCCATCAAAAGTAAGTTCAATTAAAGATTTCAGGGAATTTATATTTAAAATCTGTTCTATTGTGACTTTATCAGAAAGGTTCAACTTTGATTTAGGAGTTTAATCTTTAAAATTTAAATTTATATTCAAGAATATTCTTGACACTTGAAATTGTTTCGATTAAACTTTCAAAAGTTTTGTAAATATAATAAATATAGTATAATATAATATTACACCTTAAAATGAAAAAAACATGAGAATGTTTTTAAAATTTGTGTACTTCAATACAAAAATTTTTTATATCCTCGTCAAATTAGAAATACTCTCATCATTTGAATTCTAGCAACTTAAATCAAATATTAAATTGTTGTTTTTGCAAATTTCACTTGAATTTGTTGTGAAATGGTGAAATTCAAAAGGTTATCTCAATAAATCACATTCAAAAATTTAAAAAGAGGCTAAGCTAAAAAATGTAAACTTTAAACAACAAAAAAATATATAATATTGATTGGAGTGTGTTAACAACAATATCATTTAGCTTTAATTCAAGAAAAAAATATTGTCAACGATAAGTTACATGTTCGATTTGCAAAGTCAAGAACTAACAACAAGCTCTTAAAAACTAATCAACTTTTCCAGGTTCAAGATCAATACCACACCTGTACCGTAAAAGTTGTTTGCAAATTAAATGCAAAGTTTAATGAAAATACACGGGGTAAACATACTTTGTTAAACACACAGCAATATTCCTTTACGATTGAAATTTCAACTGAGCTAAACTCTTCAAATATGTTGCAAATCAAATTTTTACAGAACTTTATAAAAACTTTAATTAGCACATTTTTTTGAAGCAATTACTTGAAAACTTTTAGAAATAATATTTAACTGACCCAATTCTCATTTCGCCTGTTGACAGTGTTTTGCATACAAATTTTTCACACTATTTTAGTAAAACTTCCGCAAATTAACTGCACAAACTAGTTTTTTCACTTTCAAAGTACAAACTGAAACATCAGGATATCTAATGAATCTTTTTATTTTAAATTCGTTGTGAGGAGGCGGCTTGTATTATATAATCGATGGAAAGCTTTTAACAAATTGAGTAATTAGTTTAGAAGCTTTTATAAAACGATTTAATTTTGATGAAATAACATAAAATTGCAACCAAACCAATTTACTAATGAGTAATGACGTTTCCTTTTAATTGCAGATTCTTTATCCCAATTAAAATTATCATGTGTTTCGTGATTCCAACTGTTGTTCCTGTTATGCTTTGGAATGAGACTTGGTACATGGCCTTCATGTCACAGTCCATCTTGCGTTATATCTTTGGACTTAATTTCACGTGGCTCGTCAACTCCGCAGCGCATATGTGGGGACTTAGAAGCTACGATAAGTGAGTATTAACTTTATACTATTATTATTTATACTAACTTTATACTATATTGATTAAAAATTCATAATTCCAAAAAAATTTTGTTTAAACTAAACAAATCCTATTTCATTTTTCAGAAAAATCAACCCCGTTGAAAACAAAACTGTTGCTTTGTTGGCCATGGGCGAAGGTTTGTCAAATTTACAAAATAGCCAAATAATTGCAATCTAACTTTTAATTATTTTTTTCATATATTTCTGCTCCGCCTTCAATTTCGATTCAAACAGGATGGCACAACTAGTAAGTTTCCGATTTCTTATTCTTTATCGATTATACTAACCTTTTTGTACTTTTAGTCACCATGTCTTCCCCTGGGATTACAAAGCGGCTGAGCTCGGAAACTACTCTTTGAATGTAACTACCTTCTGGCTGGATGCCTTTGCAAAAATCGGTTGGGCTTATGATATGAAACAACCCAGCAAAGATCTTATCAGGAAAACTATTGAGAAACATGGTAAGTAAATTAATTGATAGTTTAAATTTCAATACCTTCTTTAAAATGTTAATTGAATCGCGCTTGAATACCAAACCAAATAGATACTTTCATTAACCTTTTTAAAATATACATTTTGTGTGAAATTTATTACATAAGAAATTAATTAAATATGTTTGTTTTAAATAAATTTTAGGTGATGGAAGCCACGCAGTGCACGGACACGCTAATCATTGTCATCCAGAGGAAGTTCCTTCTCCTTATGAAGATGACAAGAAGTTTTACTAAAGTCAGCAAGCAAAACAATTGGATTAAAAGAACTTTTTACAGATTTTCATTAGAGTTTTAGTGAACCAGATTTTGTGACAGTTAAAGTATATCGATTTAAGTATTTCAGGAATCAAAAATTCTTAAATATTGCGATAAATATTTTATATTTTATTTTAATTTATATTTTTCTGAAAGTGTTAATGTCTATTACCACAAAAATTGTTACATTCGGAAACATTCATAATGGCTCTTGTTTTGCAGCGAATTATATTTTATCGTAGTTTTTAATTTGACTCTGTTGGTTTCAAATTGTATTCAAAGATAATTGGAAAATAAAGTGAATAAATAAAGAACAAACTTATTGCATTTTCAATTGGGAAAAATTATAAATTATTTAAATTAAGGAGAGATTCAACAAGTCACATCAAAATTTGAATGGCATGACAAATATTTCAACGTTTAGATTCAAGCTCTGTAATAAATTGTGATGCCACGTGTTTTTTAGGGAAGCATAAGAAGGCAACAAAAAAGTTGTGAAGTCTTGGTTCCATCCAACAAATTAATAATAAATTTTTAATATCGTTTTTCAATTTTTTTTTTTTTTTACGTCATTTTTAAAATCCGACAGCGCCATCTAGTACTTGTAGTGCTAACTATCATTTTCCCATAAAATTTTTTTTTTTGTTTAAAATATTTTTAAAACATCTGAATATGCAAAAACATTGTATTTGTCCCAAAACAATCAATTCTTGAAGGTTTTTGAAAATTTTGCCATCTATGACCAAGTTTCATTTTTATTAAAAATTTGTGATTTTGGCTAAAATTTAAAAAATGTTGGAAAAAATATTTTTTTTTATTGAATTTTATATAAATGAAGTTTAAATTTTGTTTTTAAGAAATTGACCAACTTTTAGTCGGATCAGAAAGTGGTAAGATTTGATTCAACAGAGTTATCAGCAATAATGCACAATATTCCCGCTCGGCGCTCTGATCGGATATTTATATTTTGGTTACATATTTTTGAATTTCCTAGAATTTTATTGCTTCATTCAAATGAATCATTCTAATGAAACATAGGTATTATGTTGCCGAAGTGCCTGCTAAAGCTTCAGCTTTTCCGATTTTTTAAAGAAGGCATTAGCCTAACTGGTTGGTCAAGCCCGCTATTATGTGTAATATCTGATAATGTCACTTCTAACAAATTATGCATAATAAAATATCGTTTTGCAATTTTTTTTATTTTTTTGATATTTATAACGGTTGAAAAAACATAAATTTACATATTTTGGATTTATGAAAGTCAAAAAGAATTTTTAAAAGTCATACTGTTTAATTACATATTATTTAGGCTCATCAATGATATCTGGTATAAACGCTGATGTAATTCTCATATAAACAATCATATTGACATTTATTTGCCATCTAGAAACTGAAAAAAAGGTTTATTTATTAAGAAAATAGTATGATTGTGGCTTCTTTTAGGTATAAATCCTTTAGCTTTTTCGTATTTTTCTCAATTTATTATTTCCAAGAATATATTATGAAGCATAAATTTTGTTTACTTAAGATAATTGACCATGACTTTACAACCAGGACACCAAAATATTAAGGATGAGAAAACATAAGTAAATCGTTCATTTAAGATGATTTTCAACTTCTTTATGGTTTTGATTTTTATTTTTTTTTGGGAAACTTTTAAAAATTTTTTATGCCACCTATTAAATTTTTTTTAACAGTTGAAATGTTGAAATTTTTCCGAAGATAAAATGAGTAAAAATGAGTAAAATGAATAAAAATGAATAAAATTTTATGAAAAAATTGAGTAAATTTTGCTTTTGGAAAGAGCAAATTTTCCCTTTTCCGAAGACCCCCTCGATGCTCATCAGATATTTTAAGTTAAAGACGTTGGTTGAGAGCAAGGAAACCCGAATAATGGTTAAAAGATAAATCACTCTAAAGAGTGTTGGTAAAGAGCACCCACATTATTTAATTTATCGTTATTCCTAACTTCTCGATACAGGAAAACATGAATTCTTGAGGTCTGTAAAATTTTGGTTTATATTTTATTTATTATTTATTAAAGTAGAATATTTCTATTGATACTCTACGTTCATACTATTTAGTAAGATATAAAATATATTCACAAATTTAAGACCTTCTTAATTAAAATAGTTTTCTTAATAAAGTATTTCTAAATGTTGTGAAACCTCGATAAATTGTTTAACACAGCTAATGAAATATAAAACAGTTGAAATATCAGTTTTTAGTTTCAAACATAACATTTTCAAAAAAGTATTCGCATTCAACAATCAGCTTTACAGCTCGCTGCTAGCCCCTTTACATCAACAAAAAAAATAATACAAAACGTCAAAAGTTCAACAACAAAATAAAACCAAATTTGTGGAGCCAAGTAAGTTTATTTATTCAATTGTCTGGATTAGTTGTGTTATCTCGTTGAAAATAAATTGTATTATATTAAACAATTCTGTTAACAGTGTTTTTTTTATTAAACAAAGATTTTTATAAGTATGTGATTCGTCATTTATATTATAAACAATCTTAGTTTTGATGCTAAGAATGATTTAATGACAAATTATATTATATTTTCATCAGCTGATTATGATCAATGATTTTTCTCATTCCAGATGACAATTTTTAGATGATTTCTGTTTCAATTCCGGCAAACCGTATAAAAGACGGTGTTGTCTATTATGAGCTGCTCGTCAAAAATGGTGCTCAATATAACTGGAGGTGCATAAGACGATATAATGAATTTGATGCACTTCACGAGCAGCTGGTCAAAGAACACAGTGTGGCTAAGGACAAATTGCCCAAAAAAAAGGTGAAATATTACATTTCAAAATTATTAATCACAATTTCCATAATTTAAGTATTCATTAAATTTCAAGGTTCTCGGCAATAAATCTGCCCAATTTGTTGAACAACGTCAAGCAGCACTTGAAGTATATCTGCAATATGTCCTCCACTTCCTTGCACTCCAAATGCCTGAGTCCTTGGTACGATTCCTGGATTTACATCTCTACGATACAGACTTCCTTCTCCAATCGTTAGCTAGACATCTTTTTGAAAATGGAGAAAAAATTTTACTGAGGGATTATAAACAGTTCAATTTTTATGCATTGCAGGTAAAAATCATTGAGATTGTAATGTTCAATAGAAATTAATGATACAGTGGATTTTATACAAATTTTCATTTTTTGTATTTCAAGCTCCACGCAATTGGCAACAGATTAAGTAAGCCTTGTCCAACTCACATATCAAGTACCGATCGAAGATGCGATTATTCTCACATCTTGGATTTTTGCGGACAACTTGAAACTGTGAAATTTGTACCGTTGGAATCTCATCTAGATAATTTAACTGAAAAAAATGTACAGGTAAGGAAGAAAGTAAATTTATTTAATTACCAAATGCTAACTAATGATACTCTCTGTATTTAAGGAATCAATGGACAGTATGTCTTTAAACTGTGATAGCACCTCAAATGAAGTGTCACCCTTGTCTTGCGAGGGTACAAGTAACATTGATCCTTTGGACTTGCCGCTCGATCTTCGTCCTTTTAAATGTCTTTTAAAAATGTCTCTTTTGGGAGTTTCGCCTACGAATCTGATAAATTTGGGAACAGCTCGACAAACAATTCAGCAGCTAATCGTCCGAGAAACGAAAGTAAGCAGAATCAGTGATATTTTACTTTGTGATGATGTGCATAAAACGGAAACAGACCAGAGTAAAGAAAAGGTGAGTATTTTTAGAAATTATCAAGATCAATGATTCATTCAATCTTTTATTTTAGTGCTGGGTTGCATGTAATCTTGCTGACTTTTCTTGTAATCAACTGACAACTTTGGATACTTCGTTAGCGCTTTTGCCTCGTCTAGCTGTCCTGACTCTAACCAACAATAAAATCGAGCAACTAAGTAATCTTTCTAAACTTCCTTTGTTACGTCGCCTTGATCTAAGCCACAATCGATTGCAGGTATAATTGAAATTTCTTCAGTAAGATCATTGTTTTTAATTAATTGTATTTTTAGATTGTGGGATCTTGGCATCTTGAGCTTGGTTGCGTGACTAAACTAAATTTATCCCATAATGGGATTCAAAAGCTGGCAGGATTAGCTAAATTGTATGCGCTACAAAGATTAGATCTTAGCGCTAATCTCATTGATGATTGGAAAGAACTCGATCATTTAGGTGGACTTCCTTGTTTGGAGCATGTTGGTTAGTTTTAAGAAATTTATCCATTTTGCTCGAAATTCATTAAATACTTTAAATATTCTTGTAGGCTTAAATGGGAATCCTTTGGCTCAAGAAGTTGATTATCGTGCAAGAGTACTTTCTCGCTTCTCGGAACGCATTTTAAATGATCTGTATGTGGATAATGAACGAGGTGCCTCTCATGAAATTGATACTGCACTTGTCTTGAGAGCTTTAAGGATTGCTAAACAGTGAAACAAATCTTTGCTATTTATATTATTTTACTAAAAATTTATATTATTCAAATAATATTATTAATGGATTGTATTCCATACTTTTGATTTATGTTTCCTATCAATTATGAATTTACAAGAATGTAACATATTTTGATAATCATATTAAATGTTGATAAACCAATATTTTATCGCAATAATTATTCAAATATCAATTTAACTAAATATTTTTGTAGAGATTTTTGTGTCAAATAAAAATTAACGAATAAAAATATTCAGAAAAAACATCCTGAGGTTTTAATTTTAATTTTTGATCTTTCTGAAATATTACTGTTATCTTTATCAAAAACTGCAAAAATCAAAAAAAGATTAACTTCAAGATTTCGAAACAAAAACTCGTGTTTTTCATGGAGATACAAATTATTTGAAATTTATTCATTTTCGAAATCGAGAGGAGATAGTCATTTGAAAAAAATTTGAACAGGAGCGCAGAAAATATAAGAAGGAACATTTGAAACAATTTACTTTTTTTTGAATGCGGAAATAAAATGTATATTTAACTCGGTCGAAATTAACTTTGCATGTATTAGGAGTGCAGGAAAACTAAGAACTTTAGGGTATATCTTGGGTCTTTAATAGTGTAAAGCCGGAAATTTGAATTCATTCATTTTTTTTGAGGTTTTTGCCTCACATTAATGAAATTGCTTGAATTTTTCAAAAAAAAAATATTTCTCAATTCTGTATATTTTGTTAATTTTATTTTTTGAAATTAGGGAAAAAAAAAAAAATTTCATTGATCCAATTTTGAAGCCCTAAACCAAAATATGCAAATATTAAAAATATATCCTGAACTCTTGGTATGAATTGAAACGGAGAGAATTTGAATAAATAATTTTTTGAGATAAATGTTTTGCAACATCTTAAAAATCTCCAGAAATGACAAGGATAAAGCAGGACAACATTTTTAATTTAATAAGATGTTTAGAATGTCTTGAGTAACTAGGATTACATAACAGAAAAGATGCAATAAGATGTTTTGAGGTCCTTTTCTGTTTTGCTTCTCCTTCCAGATTTTTTGCACCCCTTGAGTATTTCAAGGTATTTCTTGTAAGCAAACAACTTTCAGAAAATGTTTTACAACTCGTTTAACAAGTTATTATGACAATTTATTTAATGTTCTCAAAAAAAAAATTTATTTCATGTATTTGGTGAATTTAAGAAAGGACCTAAAGTAATGGTGGAATAGCATTTGAACTGTCTGATGATTTTGATTTCAAAATTTTGTTCAATATCTTTTGCCAATAGATTCTTCAGGTGGTTAAGCGACTCGAGCATGAAATATGAATCCTGAACTTTGTTTCGTAATTTTTAGTGAATTCGTATTCACTTTTTGAAGAAATATGCAAGAATCGTTGAACTTATACAGTTTTTTTGAGGAAGCTAGTTGACTATTGCAAAACTACAAAAAACATAAAACTTTTACTTCCTCTAGATATTTTACCAGTCTCACATGAAATATGGATTATTGAAGGGATGAATATTCTTGAAATAATAATAATGCTGAGGTCTACAAAATGTAAGCATAATAACACAGTTTATGATATGTTTCTTATGTTATGTTTCTTTCATCACATTTTCATTCAAAACTGAAAACCGGATTTCAGAACTTTTGAAAAAATTCTCTGATTCTTTTGAAGGTCCTTCAGCTCAGTGAAATTGCAGTAAGGATATTTTACAGACATAATTTCCCTATATTTATGTTATCTTGTTAATTGGGTTGTAAAAAATTTAAGAAATACGTCAATTTTGTACTAACAAAAATAGCAAATCACAGTTTTAGGCAAAATGTGGGATTGAAACGTTTTTTTGTGCATTGAAATTTTTCATTAGTTTGAAGACCTCAACATAATATTTTTCCATGTTCCAGAATTTGTTGCGTATTTTACTTTTTTGCTGTTATAAAACTTCCCTAATAAATTCCGATTTACAAATCTCTACAAAAAAAACTTCTCAGATTCAAGAAAACAATTCAATACTGGGGTGCAGACCAAGAAAAAGATTTATTGTTAGAATTTATAAACATTTACAGTTTCAAAATGGTTCTTTTCAAAATTATGGAGGTCTACAATTTAATGTATTTTCGCCCCCACTAACAAATCCGCGAACACAACATTTTTAATTTTTTTGAAAATTGTCTGATTTTTAACAGGCTACAAAAACAGAAAGGATGTAAAATTCTCAGGCTTTTTCATGGTGAAGGAATGCAATTTTAGTACCTCCAATTTTATCAAAGATCTATGCTCAATTTATGCTGTAAAATTTCTTGTTGTAAAATCATAAGAAGAATGAAAGAACACTACAAAATCAGGACTTTTCTTAATTTCATCCCTTATGTCATGAAGTCCTATTGAATAAGATACGGTTATTAATTTAAACAACATATTTTCGGAGTTCCAAGAAAAAAAAATAATTAACATAAAATCGGAGCATAACTCATAATTTATTAGCATATTTTGTTGAACTTTGTTAATTTTATCGAAAATTGAAGACCAAGAGCGCATAAAAAATATTGTTGAGTAGGGCATTTTTTAGAAAAAAACAGTTAAAAATTTAAAATGAATTATCAATAAATTTGATTATTAGGTATAGACACAAATTAAATTTATATTAACAGCAATAATCGAGCAATTATGTGGTAAAAATTTACCAACATTAATTCGTTAATTCATTTTTAATTCTTTCAAATTTTAAAGTGACTTCGAGGGGTAACCAGTGAGCTAAAGAAAATGCACTGTCACTCGAGGGGTCTATTATATTTTCGAGTTTCTTCTGGAAATTTAGTCATCAATTATTGTTTAGCTATATAATAAGAGGATTACGTTAGTCAGTAATCATTATAAAATAAGACGATGGAACTGCCACACTTAGGTCAACATTGTGCTGAAGAGTTTTGCAAGAAATTAGGTATTTAAGATGCTGAATTAGAGTATTTTGCAATACTCGTGAATTTCCTTTGTTTTGATTCACAATGTTATCAATTTAGATTTCCTGCCAATTAATTGTGACGCTTGTAAACTTATTTTTTGGTAAGTAATGATGTTAATTAATGATAGAATTAACAAAATAATGACATTTATTGAGTGGAGTTTTGAGAAAATGAAAAAAATGTTTTAAATTCTTAATTTAAATTATCTGAGAAAAATTGATGAATTAGTGCTGCGTATATTCAAGTATATTTTCAATTCATAAAATTCGAAGATCATTGGTTGAAAATTCCATCATTATAATCTTAATCATTTTTCACACACTTTCAACAATTACGAATTAAGATTATTCATTAATAAATTGAATTTAATTTTAGCTGTGATCACTATAATTACATAAAGCACAACTGCTCATCAGCCTACAAAAAGGATTTTCAAGTTCCGGTATGTCCTTTGTGTAATGAGCCAGTACCTACTTCTCGAGACGTTTCTCCAGATATTACAGTTGGTCAACACATAGATCAATTCTGCAGATCATCCCAAAAGCAGAAAATCTTCACAAACGGCTGTAATTTTAAAAATTGCAAGAAAAAGGAACTCATTCCATTTAATTGTTCAGTGTGCAAAGTGAACTTTTGTTTAAAGCATAGACACTTTAAAGATCACGATTGTCAAGCAAATAAAAAACCTACTAAAAAGAGCCCAGCAGAGGAAGCTGCATTAAGAAGGCAACAAAATGGAACCAATTCTGCTAATTTGAGAGATCAACAAGCCTGGCAGAAAATTCAAGGAGATTTTGTTGATGAAGATGAAGCCTTCGCTCAAGCTCTCCAACTTTCCATTCAAGAAGAACAAAAAAATGCTAGAAGTAGGAACACAACAGTTCCAGTTGCCACTGCTAGTTCTAAGTGTTCCCTTCAATAATTGTCATTAAAAATTTATCAAATTAACATTTTATTGCCGAAGTAATTTTAAAAAGGTGGTGATGTGATTTTAAAATAATTCAAAGGGTGAAATTTTATGTTTTAAAAAAGATGACGTCATACCAAAAATTTATTTCATCATCGTTGCAGCATATTTTTAAGTGTCTCAAAAGCAATTCGATTGTGACTCCCCTTTTTAAGGTCTGCTATATTAATTCGTTATTCCACTAATTCCCACCACCTTTCTTACCTAGTTGTGTACCATTCCTGGCACCTTTTTGACCAATTTTAAAGTTTATTGAAGTATTTAGAAAGGTTTAAAGTTTAAATAATCTTATGAAATTTTTAATGTTGAGGAAAAATAACTTTTTCTGCACATGAAATAAAATATATTTTTGATGTTATTGTATACTCTTTAATCGACTGTTGCTCTATATTTATCGAAGAATTTAATAAAGAACCTTAATAAAAATGAAAACCCGACTTTTCGACATTGGAGTCATCAAAAAATATCATCTCAAAAATTTTGTCGGGCATCGGAAAACCGAAGAATTTAAATCCAACATAAAATAAACCATTTTGTAAATCGATTCAATGAACTTTATGTATACCGCTTAAATATTGTGTTATATATCTACTTGAAGTCTAAAAATATTTCAACAAAAATTATTTCCCATTTATGATTTATTTCAACGGTTTTTCATTTTAAACATATTGCTGAAGAGCTCGTGAAGAGCTCATATTCAAGTAATAAACCTAATGGAAGCGAAGAACTAGAATAAACCTGAAAAGGACTGAATTAATGCAGGATCTTCATGCAATACAGACAATATGACATTGATAATGCAAAATATATGTTAA
Organism: Parochlus steinenii; assembly: GCA_038502155.1. NCBI lineage: Eukaryota > Metazoa > Arthropoda > Insecta > Diptera > Chironomidae > Parochlus > Parochlus steinenii. Next base: position 2,258,193 of record JAXCIN010000047.1, on the reverse strand, counting down.
GTAATAATAAAATTTATTAGTTTGCATTATTCATTCAATTATTTTTTCTTCGCTTAGCTGTCATGTGAAATTATTGCTTCGCTTTACGTACCCTTCTCTTCCATTGGATTAGCATCTCAAACAGAAATTCAATTTTGTGCGGATCGGACGCGTTTTTTACTAGCTCGTCAAGAAACCCAAAAAATTAATAATTGCAAGTGCTTTTCAGTGTTAATTAGTGATCAACCAAGTGCCCACTCCATCTAACAATCCAATTAATACAATACAATCAATTAGGTACGTGTACTTTTCAAGCAATTGGATAAAAAACAAATCGGTATTTGGGAGTGGTTATATTACTAAATATTTTGCTCCATTTTAACCACTTAAGAACTGTTTTGACTATCCTCAGTGCTTTATTTAGTGAATTTGAAGCATATTTGTTGTATTTGCGATATTGTGATACAGTTCGTGAAATTGGATTTACAACAACAAAGCGCTTACTTAGAGCACAACACACATTTGAACTACAGGTAAGAGTAAGACCCGCAAAGCAAAGCTTTAATAAGAATAAGACGAAGAAATTTCTTGAATAATTTATGTGTATTTTGGTTTAAGTATTTTAATTCCGAGAAGAAATGCGACAAGAGTAATTTTGTTCCACCTGTTGCAGAGATTTACAGGGTTTGAGATTGTGTGTCTGGAAATGGATAATTTATCTTGGAAATAAATTTTAGATTCCATTAAATTTAAAATTTAATTTGCAACAAACTTGCATTTTTCGATGTACAATGAGTAAAGAATGACTAAACTATGTTATTCAAGATATAATAGTTTTGTGATCGTAAACGTTGCCAAACTTCCTTAAAACTCTATTTTATTTTCTTCTTAACTCTAAAGCCCTGCAACATCTACACATTTTTACATTGTTCCCTGATTTTGCTCATACGGTAGTGAGTGAACTTAAAGTTTTCTTCCAACCACAACCTAGCTACACTTTCCGCGGATTAATTTGCCTCCGCCAATAAAACGAATAAAATAACTGTACATTTCTTGCACGCCAAGAAGCCAAGAAGTCGAGAAGTCTTAAAGAAATATGTACTCAATTCTGCGCTTAACGCGTAGAGTGAGTAATCGTAAACTATTTATGCAAATTGCCATTGAAAAGTGAAAGATGGAAGCAAGAAAATCAAGAAAAGCGGATTCGCGTAAAAATTTAATTAAGAAGATGGTAATTAAGAAGCAACCATATGCTCTGTAAAGCGCACTACACTACACCAATAGTAATTGTTGAGTAATTGTTTGTAAAATGTCTAGTAATTGTTGGTTGTGGTGCGAATTACTTGTAATTATCTTAAATTTACCGAAAAAATACTTTTAATTATTATTTTAATCTGATTGCCAAACGGTACAACACCAAGATAACGCACAATATTTTTAGTAAGCTGGAATAATCGCTTAATTGCAAGAAAACCGGCTTGATATAATTACAAAAGCAGTAAAATTGGTAGAATTGAGCGGAGATTGACCAGATTACTCGAGACTCAGGTGTTTTTGTGTTAAAAATTGAGCTTTTTATTGGTTATTTAAAGGTTATTTTATAGATTCAAAAGTCCACATAAAAATTTCATAATCTTGAACATTTTGAGAATCCTTGCAAAATTCTTGAGAAAGTTATCAACAGGTTTATTCTATTCTCCAACTTTTACCGGCTTGAACAAAATTAACAATAGTATAGAGATGTTGTACGTTGTACTCTATCACAATCCTAGAAAAAGTCAAAAATTCTTTCAAAACTAAAAATTCTTTAATGAAGTAATAAAAAAACACTTCCATAAGTTCCTCCAACTGTTCCCACTTCCTTCCAACTTTCATTGTTTTATTATAATTTGTTTTAATGTTTTTAGAAACATTTTTTGATCGCTTTTTAGTGTTTCTGGTGTTTTTTCAAGTTTTTTGGTGTTTCAATACAGGAAACCCACACACTAGCATGCTAATGGTAGAAACAAGTCATTTGTTTATTTGAAAGAGAGAATGCAAACACTTAATATGATAAAACCAGAATATTTGTCATTTTTGTGTTTTCTTCTTTCATTTTTGTTTTATGAACAGTGCAACAAGAAAATGTGTTCTTGAGTTTAAGTGGTATCAAATTATCTGCAGATTTTCTGCACTTTTTTTTAAATATTAATTCTAGAGCCAGATTTTTATTGATTAAACTTTTTTCAAAAAAACATTAAGTTGATGGAAATTATAGAGTGTATGAACATTTTTTAAACATTGTTCTTGAGATTTTAGCAAAACGCATAAAAACTTTTTGAGCTTTACGGTTTATTTTCTATTTTTTTATTAGCAAACTTTTTAATATTTTTCTATAACTTTTTGAAATTTTAACGAGTTTGTTTTTCAAGATTTTGTTTTCAATTGGCTTTGGCTTTTTATGTGATGATTTCTAGATAGATAAGTATCATTTAATGTTTGTAACATTTCTGAGCTCCAATTTAAACTATCTATAATCCAAAATATGTTTTGAAAAAATAAAAGATTCAATTGAGTTATCGCTGTTTAAAATTGACATTCCAGGAAAAACATTAATAAACGTTTTATTTATCAAGAACTATAAATATTATAATTTATAGGGGTACTTCCTAAAAAACTAAATAAAGAATGATAACTTAATTGAATTTAAATGAACCCACTAACTAAAATAATTTACTGTCTAACTAGAAAAATTCTCAATCTCCAATTAAATTAATCATTCCTCGGGAAAAAACGGTAACAAGTTTATCAAAATATGCTTTGCCACATTTTTGGATGTTAAATCTTTTATTAGAAATTTTCCCACGAAAAAGTATTTTAAATCGCATCAAATAAAAATTGTATCAGAGTTGTTGGAACTTTTCCAAATTTGCGTGGAAGAAAACTTATTTGGCCGGCAACACGAGCCAAGTCTGAGACATATGGCAGGTAGAGGTCCCCTGGATTAATATGAATCATTTTATGTATTTTTGAGATAGGAATGTGTACACTTTTAGATTGTATAATAAGAGGTACTAAACTTCTTTTCAGAAAATCTAGTTTGGATTAATATTAATAATTGAATAACAAATAAAGTCAAGCTAGAACATTTATAGTAATCCAGGAGACCTTTGGCCTAATAATTGGCAGTTACGATTAAGCATATTGCAGAAAAACGTAAACGTGTGTAAAAAACACTAGAAAGATTCATGAAATTAAGAAGTAATCAAATGCCAGATAAAAATATATTTTATATTCTCTCAATTTTTCATTAAAATGCTTTTGGGATTGAATTATTTTGATGTTTACTTTATAATGAGAAACTTCTCTGAATTGGCAAAAGCAACGATTGTAGAATTGTGGATTGTGCAATTAATCTTTGTGGATTTTTGGCTTGTGATTAATTAGCTTTTGAAATTGCTTGCGATATTCGTAAACAATTTGTCTAGGTTGGATTTAAATTTGAATTGAAGTTCAAAGAAATGTCAGGGATTTGGAGGGTTTTAAGTTGTATGCTCTAACTTGATTTTGGTAATTTATTTGATTTTAATTAAAGAATTCCTAGTGATATTTTTAAAAGTTATTCGAGTTATTTATGACTTCAATTTGGATTTTTCTCTAGTCAGCTTACGAATTAAGGAGTTTCTTGAAATGTACGTACAATTTGGAAAAAAATGAATCGAAAAATAAAGAATCCAATAAATATTGTGATTTTTTAAAAACATAAACTCAATTCAACTAATCTTCAAAATCCCATGAGTAACTTCGCATTTCTTTCTTATTAAGCAATTCTTATTTTATTAGTGCCCAATTACTGTAAGAAAATAAATGTTTACTGAAATAAATTTAAGAGGAATCCATAAAGTTTTCTGATTCATTATTATTGAAAAAAAGCTGACTAACTACACAAATTTAAATATTCTTCTTTTCCAAATTTATAGAAAAAAATTAATGTCTGATATCTAGGTATAGCTAGGTAGTTAATAAATTTCCCGTAAAGTTGTTGAGTTTCTCAACATAAAAATTGTGAGAATTATTGAGTTATGAATATCTTGAAAAAGCCACAAGAGTCAATAAATGAATAAATATGTTCGGTTGCTGTAATTTGTTAGTTCTTTTGTAATAATTGATTTGTTAGGCAAGCACTATCGTTTTCAGTTTTTTTACTTTGATTTTCAGATTTTTCTCGTATTTACCTCTTGATTTTTGAAATTGAAACTGTTCTCATAATCTACATCAGGGCTTTATTGTCCCACAATGTCTTAAAGTCAATATTTATCTACTTTATTTGATATGCTATGTTACAAATCCAACTTAACAAATCGATTTTCTGCAATCTGTGGTTTTTGGTTAAAATTATAAACATTATTTATTTTTTTGTGGAAGGAAAGTCTTTGATCCAATAAACCTTCAGTATTGAATATATCTGAATTTAAATAGAAAATCTATGAATAAAAGCAGTTATGCAATTGCATATTTAATTTTTTTAGTTTTTTGTTGAATTTTTATTTAAGTTCTTTTTCGAACTCGCATAGACAGTTTTGCATTGTTTAGCAATGTTTCCAGATTTTACGCAAAGATAATTTTGTGTGTTTTGTGTGTATTTTTTCGTGTATGTAAAATACTTGAAACAATAATTGTTGCAATAACATTTTTAAATTGTTTGAATTGCTGCTGAAAATGTTTTATCAATGAAAACAATTAAATTTGCGTATTAATCACAGCGCAAACGGATTTGCAGAAAATTTTATGAGCGAAAATTAGTTGATGAATCATTATAGAGTTTGCTAACGCGGGTTAGTTTTCTTTGGAAGGATTTTTAACTATTTTTCAATACCAAAGAGTTGAAAACTTTTAATAACTTTGAATTTATATATAAATGCCAATTTTTAATCCTAAGCTAATATATAAAGTTCAGTCTGTATATTTATAATTTTCCTCGAACAGAAACTCCATCCGTCATAAGTCATCACTTTAAAACTCAAAACATTTAAGGAAAAAGTAAAATATTTGCTTCCAACTTTTTATAATAACATCAACAAAATTTTAAGTAAAATTATTTATTTTTAAACTTCAAATGCTGAAATATAGAGCAAGTTCAGCATAACGTCAATTCTGCAGTTTGAATTCATGATTTCACTTCATACTTTCGTAATGAAGTAATTAAGCAATGAGTGAACATGATAAGACTGATATAAAACTGATAAAACGATAACGAGCCCAAAAACCAAATAAAAATCTTTTTTTTCGGCTGCGATATCGCAAAATAATGAAAATCAATCAATTTTTAACATAGTTTTGTTCTTGAACGTGCTTGAACACTGTTGATTTTGGTATGGTGTCATCAAATTCCAACCTCGCTAATTACTTCATAGCATTTGTCTGTCATAAAAATTCCTCTGAATTAACCTTCTTAATTGAAGCTTAATTAATATTTTTATAAATTAACACCATTTTAATTTTTTTTTGTTTTGCTCTCATTTCAGCTCCAAAAACCATTAAAAGCTGAACAAAAATCTACAAGGTTCGGACAGCGAACCCCTTAGAATGAACTTTGCATCAAACTAATTGCATTTGAGAATAGAGAACCAGTAATTGGGAATAGATAGAGTTGAGCCAATTGGAAAATAATTTTACTTTGAAATGCTAAAGTTTATTCGCTCGAAGGGCAATCAGCCGTCTGCAGAGAGGCAAAAATTGCAGAAGGAGTTATATGCATTTAGAAAGGTAAATATTGAACATTGATGAATTTGATTGCATCTTAAGATAAAATATTCGGGGTTTCAGTGAAAATATAATTTATTGTGTGTAAATACTGGAATTTCTACAAACGCAAAAAAAACATTCAAGACAACATTATGTCACTTTAAAACAATTTTCAAACCCCTGACTAAACGTTTCTGCTAGTAATCTTAAACAATCATTAAATAATTGGTTGCTACTAGCTGCAAGCACGTTGAACCTCAAGACCTGCATTCGAACACGTTTTTGTGCCAATCAAAAGAACACTAACATTTTGCATAAAATTAGCGCACACAATAAGCATTGAACAATATAAACAAAGCAATACACACAAAACATCAAAGCAACATCATAAACTCACTGGGTGATTTGTTTGTACAATTTTTTTGCAGGGAAATTTAGTAAATTTTGTTTTATAAAATATGTTGCAGTATATTTTTACTTTTTTATTTAACAATGGTTCTTGGGTTTTTGTATTGTTTATTGCAATTGCTTACAATTCGATGTTGTGGAATTTCTATGCCCATTAATGAATGCAATTGATGGAATTAGGCAAAAGAGACAAAACATTTTATTTGTTATGGGAAATTATTTTGGATACCAATTTATGAGCTTGCTTTCTATAAATGGAATGCATTAAAAGCACTTGTTTTTGAAAGATGTCTCGAATTTATTTATTTTTCTTTAATGTCTTCACGAAAAGTATAATAAACCAAATGGTTAATTTAATTCGCATAAAACATCTACTTGCAAGGCTTCTTTCAACACCCAATGTCAGTCTGCCAGACTTACATTTTCGTAATTTTGACTTTCGTTAAATTACTTTTGGTGACAAAAAAAGTTGGAGGTGTAAAGGTTGTGAATAATTTATGAATTACTTGAGCTACTCAAATTTTTAAATTCTTCGAAGAATTAAATTTACATTTTTTCGTTTTCGAAACCAAAAAAAAACTTGTATGGGGTCACGAGCGATTTCTCGATATTATCCTCTTTATTTGTGTAAATGGTGTAATTACGAAAAAATCTGATGCACTTGGAGCACTTTGCTGCACTTGGGCTTGCTAGTTGATTTAATATACAATTTCATAATTTTTAAACCATCAGGCTTTAGTGCCACCCACACACAAATTCGTTAACATATTTTTTGAAAATTATAATGTCCAAGCTCTTTATTTAAATTTAATTATTTTATTTCCTTTTATCATTTCATTCTTATGCTGTTCCAGTGTACTTTAAAATTTTATTCCGTGCAATAAAGCATACTTATCGAATTTATTGAAACTTTTTGATTTCTCTTTCGGTATAACATCCAAAAAAATTGAGTAATAAATTAAACAAATAATTAAAACGAAACATATTCCTTATCACAACCTGACAACTCGAGGTAAAACTGTAAAACACCTTAAAAGTTTGTCATGTTGTTATTTTTTTCAAGGCGTGATTCTTACCACTATAGTTTTTCATTTAACTCACATCATCACTTTATCATTTAATACCAAAGGGCTAAGAAATATTATAATCTCTTGAGTTTTCTGCCAATAGTTCTTAAAATAAAGTTTTTTCAATGAAAAGTTTGCGATAAAAAGCCGAAATAAAACGAAAAACTTCAAATCAAAAAGAATTTAATGTTCTGTTTAATTAAATTTACTAGGTGGTGTTTGCAGTGTAATGTAGTGTTAGCTTTTGTTGCAAGTTTCAAATTGCTCAACCATGAATGTACGCAACAATTATTTCCACTAGCATATTCCCCAATTGGTTTCTTTGCCAGAAATAACAGAATACAAAGTGTGATAACGAATATTCGTAAAAATGCGATAAAACTTTGTGTTTATTTGATTTTTCGACTAAAATAAAAATTCACCTCAGCTCAACAGATAACAGTTATCTATTCGCTTTATTTGCTGTGTCAATAAAGCGCGAAGCCTGTTTTCCTGATAAACATGACCGAAATTGATGCAATGCAAGAATTGATGGTGCTTTTTAGTGGTTTTTGTGTTTATGAGATGTTTTTGGTGTTTTGGTGTGGCTTCCTCGTTTCAAAGGTTTCGTGGGGAAAGTCCAAAGGATTATTGATTATGTTATTTGAAATAACTATGGAAAGTGAAACCATTAAAACTGAATTTGAGTTTTCAAAAATTCACATGACTAACGATATAGAAAATCAATTATGATTCACAATCTTCTTTAAACGTATTAACCGTATGATAAAGATTTCAGAACATTCTTAAAAGTTTACAGTCAGACACAAAATGGCTCATAGTTAGAATTCACATCTACTGACTCCATGGATTTACCTTTGTTTGCCGGAAAATGTTATGGAAACTGACAATTAATAAACTATTAAACTATCAAAACCTTTAAAAATGATATATTTAGACAAGTTTACGACTCCACAGTCTGAAAACTTCAAAAGTAGCTAAATACATTTAAATTGGTTGACTTACAAAATTAGAATTGCTGGTATGAAAAATGTATTTTCCATTGTTATATTCGGAATAGAATTAGAATAGATTTGATTTGCAAGATGATTGCTTACTTATTAAATTTGACTGTAAATAGCACGCAAGAAATTTAAAAGCGGTTACTTTTAATTCAGGGGCAAGACATTAGTAGCTTTTATGATGCTTACTGCAAATTTTGCTTTAAAAATGCATTTTTAGGAATAATTCTAGAATTTCGAATAAAAGTGGAAAATATTGATAAAACAAAACCAAAATCAAATGATGTAATTCCGTGTGCTGTGATAAAGCTATCCAAACCTAATGGATATGGTAAAAACTGAGGCTAGATAACACTCGCTTTTTATGTTTTCCAGTCGAGTTTGTGAGCTGATAAAAGCTATTTATTTGATTTTCGAGACAACGCCTAGTTAAAGCAAATAATGTGCTTCACTGGCTTCGTGACTAATTGTGCCATTAAACTATAGAGACGTTAAAACATCAAAAAACATTAAGTAAATTAATTTATGGTCGAGTTCTGAAGAAATTACATGCAAATGAATCCAGAGGAATTAAATTACAGTCAAATTGAGTTGTGGGAAAGAAAGTTCAAAAGACAATTAGACTAAAGTGTTGCCTGATTTTTGGAGCCATCTGTTCGAATCTTAGTCAAGTGCACTCTCGACCTTTAGAAAAACTGAAACCGGCTTTGTGAAATTTTTTTCATATTTTATTTTATGCATCTTCAACATTTTCACATCTTCAACTTGTTTCTCTATAAAGTTGTATCGAAGCTGCTTTTTGGTGGATAAAAGAAGAATTCAAGCAAATCCCACATAATTTTCCATTAAAATAATGATTCTGTACAATCTGTTGGTCTTCTTCTTGTACTTGATCTTTATTTGGGTGACTGCTTCAATTTCAATATGTATATAGCGTTGGAGATTGGCAGGGGTTTTCAGATGAATTTATTTCATTTATCTTATAAAATACTCTTTAAATGAGAATTATAATTTAAAATCGTTGAATATTCTTAAATTGTGTTAATTCCTCTTAAACTCATATGAAGCAGCTTCTTTCCCCCAAAAACTTGTAAAGTTTAAATCCGACTTTAATTTCAGACACCTACTTTTGTAAAGGAATTAACTTTTACCAAAATAAATTTGTGAAATTGTGACACAAAAAGAATCTATTTTGAAGCAGATTGGCTAAAAAGAACACCTTAAATTCGTAACATGTCATTTCGCTCGCTTTTGAACGGATTTCGTGGTTTATTTTGTCGTCGAGCTATTTGCTTTTGTAGTGATTCACTCTGAAAACGAGATCTTTTAATTTTTGTTCGGAAATCTTTTTGTTGTTGTGAATTTTGTGATGCTTGAGATTCTTTACAAATTGATGATTTGTTGAGTTAGGAGAGTTCAAGGAACTTTATGGGCGATTTAATGGAATTATGACAATTTGTGCGGTCACATTGATGAGATAATTTTGGTAATTTCTTTAATAGTTTTCTAATGTTTTGATTGTGAGATTAATGTAGTAAAAAGTGATTGTGTACGTTTAGTACAACTTTATGCCATTTATTGGCTTCATGATTAATTTTGATAACAATATTCCATTCAAATCTTGCTGAAGCTTCAGTATATATTTGTATTGTGTTATTTTCTTCAATTCCTAAGTTCGAGAAAAAATTCAACTGAATCAACAAACTTATCAAACAAGCGTTTATATCTAACTTATGAATTCTTTATTTATTTATGAAATTGTTAATTGAATGCTATAATCTTATCGCACACTCATTTTTTGTTCTTTGTATTTGCACTAGAGTTTGTTTGATTTATATGGAAACTTGCAATTATCTCAAATACTTCAACAATATCGTCCAATAATTTATATTAATATATGAAGTCATTGTTCTCTTTGGTGCTATAAAGTTGAGCATGATTTTCAGAATCGCACAGATATTAAATTAATGGCAATCTCAGATAGAACTAGGATTTTGCTGGAGGGTGTGTCGGCATTCATAATCTTTTGTTTATGAAAATTGCCCTCCAATTCATGCAATCACATAATTTATTACTTTGTACTTTGTAGGTAGGTATTAGATCTTAGAATTTGTTGCACTGAAATATTTATTCAAAGTATTTTAAATTATTTTTTAAACAATTTTAAAAAATCTCTTTGAGTTTCAATAGCCCTTGCAAAATGATTTCCAGTATTATTTCTACAAATTAATTGAAATAAATTCAGCGAGCTCTTTTGTAGACTTTCTGTCGAGTTTCTTATTTCAATTCGATTCCGTAAACTTTTTCAAATAGAATGTCATCGGCATCGATTTCTGTGTAGCTTTTATACTAAAGTCTTCTAAAGAAAAGTTCAATTTTGCTAAAAATCTGAAATCATTATAGACGGCAAAAAATTGTAACAGAGATCGTGACAAATAAATAATTGTTATGAAGAAAACTTGAAAAAGTCTTACGAATCAGAAAACAACTTAGAAAACGAAAAAAGCGCAAAAACCATTTTAAAACCAAAATGTTGAGGAAAAGAATGATGGCTTGAGCATGTAATTGCATAGTTTTTATTTACCTCGAAAATAATTTACAATAAACATTAATTTTCGAGATAGATTAGCAGGGTTTGGTATATGAGACTTTCTTTGGGTATTTTTGGACTTGATGAATCTAAACATTTTTGTATTCAAAAAGGAAAGGAAAAATCTTCAACCAAACTAGTTTTTCAGCTATTCTATCAATTACGAAATCTTACTAATTCAACCACATTTGTTTAATATAATTGTTTATTAATTGTCTCTTGTTTCCGCCTCTCTTTGCACTATAGCTGTTTCAAATGTTAATAAGTTGAAATTTATTCAATTATAATTTACCACAAACATCTACAATTTTAAAATTTCTTCATAAAGACAAGAAATGGCAAAAAAGCATAAACAAGTGAATTAAGGTTGCATTAAATATTTAAATTGAATGTTCGGGTTGAATTAGTGAGCAAAGAATTTCTGGAGTTGAAAATTGAATCTTTTGTTCAAAATAAACTTTTTCTACCTTCTAAATAAAAACTAACTTGGACACAAAGTCAAACAAACTAAAAGCAGAAGCCATAAAAACCGCCAGAAAACTCAATTTAATTTTTAAATGATGATGACTAATTCTTTCATTGTTCTCTGACACTGCTTGTTTTTGTTGCGAATCGAAAGAATAATCAAAACAAAACTGTGAAGCACCGTTAGACACAATTACTTACTTGTTGCGTTTTTTAGATTATTACTTTAAAGAAGCTTTTTATAAAGTTAAAGTTTTCACTTTTTTTATTCATTTTGATGAAAAAGCAAGAAGTTGTTCACTCTGAAATCTACAATGATTTTCTTAAATGTCGAATAATTAATCTAAAACTCAACAATATTTTAGAACGAATCATAGTATAATAAATGTATGCTAAAAATAACTTAACTAACAAAATACTTTACCTTTTTAAGACCGTCCAACATGGCTTCCCTCACAAGCCTTCTGCATTGGCGTACGACCCAATCAACCAACTTATGGCAATCGGAACACATTCTGGTGCCATCAAAGTCTTCGGAACTCCCGGAGTTGAATTTTACGGCCAGCACGCTCTTGGCTCAGCACCACAATCCACCACAGCAGCCGACTGCATAGTACAAATTTTGGAGTGGATTCCAGGCAACGGAAGACTATTGTCTTTAACAACAAGTAATCAGTTGACGCTGTGGGAACCAGCTGGCGCTTTGCTTGTCCCCATTAAGACTTTGCCTTTTGACGGCAAATTGAAGAAAGTTTCATCTTTATGCTGTTCTTATTTGAAGGATACGCTCTGGATTGGTACTGAAGGTGGTAATGTCTACCAATTTGACCTGAAAACGTTCCAGATTAAGGAGCCAGTGATTTTCCATGATGTTGTGTTTGAACAGTAAGTTTGTTACATTTTTTGTTACATTTATTGAGTTTGTTACATGTATTCTGTTACATTTCTAAAATTTGTTACAGTATCAATTTAAGTCACTTTTTTAATAATTTTCGTATTATTTTAGACTTCCTGCCACCTACAAGCTGAACCCCGGTGCAATTGAAGCCGTCAAGCAAATTCCTAACAACTACAATCAACTTTTGATTGTCTACAACCGTGGTCTATGCGTTTTGTGGGACTTGGAGAAGAATGCTGTAGACAGATCGTTTGTTGCTCCAGGACATGGACAAAGTGTTGGAGTTCATGTTGATCAGAATGGAAAATATTTCACTTGGTATCACGCGGATGGCTCATATGCTACTTGGACTTTGGACGATGCTGAAACTCTTCCAGAAAATGAAAAATACGTTCCATACGGACCAGATCCGTGCAAAGCAATTGATAGGTAAGTTTCAATAAAAATTAGTATTAAAAAAAAATTTAACATCTATTTAAATATTTTTTAAGGCTTTGGCGCGGTTTCCGTGATGAAGATGAATTGGTGGTGTTTTCTGGTGGCATGCCTCGTTCGGCTTACGGTGACCATCAATGCGTTTCTGTTCATTGCAAAGATGGAACAAAAGTTGCTCTAGACTTCACCAGCAAAGTGATCGATTTCTTCATCACCTATAAGACTTCCTCCTCTGAAGATGACGAGGTTGAATTCCGACAAGCTCAAGTTTTGATTGTTCTTCTAGAGGAAGAATTAGTCGCTTACGATTTAACTGATAAAGCTTTACCACCAATAAACGCACCATATTTGCATTCTTTACACGCTTCAGCTGTTACTTGCAATCATTTAGTGTCACAAGTTGCTGCTGAAGTCTACGATAAAATCTGTCAGGCAGGTTTCCAACAGTATGCTGATTATAGTGATGCAGAGTGGCCAGTGAATGGAGGAGAGGTTGCTGAAAAACCAGATCACAGTCCAAGAAATGAGTATGATGTTCTTTTGACTGGACACGAGGATGGCTCCGTAAAATTCTGGGATTGCTCAGATGTTGCTTTAACGCCTTTACTACACGTCAAAACTGCTCAACTTTTCGGAAATAATGACGATTTTGATCATCCTCATGCAGAACCAGAACCACTTGACGATTCTGAGCCACCATTCAGAAAATCTGGACAATTTGATCCTTACTCAGATGATCCAAGATTGGCTGTCAAGAAAATTTCTCTTTGTCCCAAGACAGGAGTTTTGGTTATTGCTGGTACAGCTGGAAATGTTGTTGTCGCTAGTTTTTCGGCTCACCAAGAGGATCAGGGCTTGAAAACAAACTCCATGAATTTGGTAAGTTTTCTCCATTGTTTTAATTCACAATTCTAATCATTTAATTATTTTTAGGTGAGCGATCGCGATGGCTTCGTATGGAAAGGCCACGATCAACTAAAAGTAAAGCAGCAACTTTTGGAAGAAAACCAATCCTTATGTGATGGTATCGAAGTACTCAGCGTTCTTCAAGTTTTACCGCCAGCTCAAATTACGTGTGTTGCTCTTCAATCCAAGTGGAACTTGGTGTCTGCTGGCACAGCTCATGGGCTCGTCCTTTTTGACTATGCTAATAATCGACCAATTTTGCATCGCTGCACTTTGAATCCAAACGATTTGACAGGAGCTGGAGAGACAATTTCAAGGCGCAAGAGTTTCAAAAAATCTTTGAGAGAATCTTTCAGAAGATTGAGAAAAGGAAGGTCGACTAGAAATAATCCAGTGGTGACGCCAATTCCAGCTGAAACAAGACCAGTTGAAAGGCAAATCGAAGCTAGAGCTGTTGATGATGGAATGGGTTCAATGATCAGATGCTTAACTTTTGCACAAACTTATGTCACAAATGGTTAGGATTTATATTTATTAGATAAAACAAAATATTTTATGCAAAATTTTAAATTTTTAGTGCACACAACAATTCCAACTTTGTGGTCCGGAACGAACGCAAGCACAGTTTCAATTTTTGTGTTGAACATTCCAACTAAAACTGGCACAACGCCTGAAACCGATGGTCCTAAAGTTATCACTGGCCAACTTGCCAAGGAAATTCAGATCAAACATCGCGCTCCTGTTATTGCCATTTCCTTGTTTGATAGTGTAAGAAAATATTTTATTCAAGTTATCAAAAAATTATCTTTTCATTTTTGTTTCTTTAGAATAACATTCCTCTTGATTTTGTCGATGGACCAGGATTGGGTGCTCACAAAGTAGTTATTGCGTCTGAGGAACAATTTAAGGTGTTTTCTTTGCCAGCGCTAAAGCCAGTCAACAAATTCAAGCTGACAGCTCATGAAGGCGCGAGGTAAAATTCTGATGAAACAAATTTTAAATTTCTTTATATCTCATAAAAATTCTTAATATTTCAGAGTTCGCCGCATGCAATTCGGAGCCTTTACATGTAACGTGTTGCCCGAGCCAATAAGCCCAAACAAACGCCAGCAGCCTGCAACAGCCGCCCCAATTTCGCCTCTTGCTCAAAATCCAGCCTCTACTGACGCTGCAGCAATTGAAGTTCAACCTGTCCAATACAAAGAATATTCTCTGCTCTGCTTGACTAACTTGGGAGATTGCCTGGTGCTTTCTATTCCTGAACTTAAGCGACAACTTAATGCAGCTGCTATCAGGCGAGAGGATATCAAGTGAGATTTATTTACCATTCTTTCTTGAATGGTTTATAATAATTATGAAATAAACTTAACCCCAACATGTTTGAACTTTTAGCGGTATCTCTTCCCTCTGCTTCACAAATCACGGAGAAGCTTTGTACATGATGTCTTCCTCGGAGCTGCAACGAATCACTTTGAGTGCTTCGAAGATTGTTTCGGCAACTGGAGCCATCGAGCTGGAAGATTGGGATGAAGAAGCTGAAGAAGTTGAGGAGGATGATGCGGATGAAAAAGCTGCCGATGAGAAATCCAAGACAGAAGAGGAAAACAGCACACTGGAGATCACAACGCCAGTTAGTGGAGTTAATGGTGAAGCTAATAAAGGTATGTTCTGAATCCCTTAATTCTAATATTAAATTGTGAATTTGATTAAAATTCTTAAACAATTATTATTTTTTTAGAAGGTCTCACAAACGGCGCAAATGAAACGATCACAAGTTCAATGGGCGATATAACGATCGATTCGGTTCGCGATCACTTGAATTCAACAACAACAACTTTATGCTCGACCACTACGGAAGAGATTGTTGGTCGATTATCTGTGCTAAGCACGCATGTTAACAACACTACAACACATTTGAACAACACCATCATTCCAGACAAAATTGTCGACATGAAGTCGCTTCGAGACATGAAAATCGGTGAAACAAACGAAACACATCAGAATTCGGTGATCGTTAAGTCGGTTATTACGACTATTTCCCATTCTGTGCCTAATGGAACCAATGGAGACTCCGAAAAAGTCACAACGACGACACGGAAAGAAAGTCAGTTTTAAGGGGTTTTAGAAAGACAGGATAAACATCACTTGGGATCGTTCTAAAATGATTTTGGTTTAATTTTCTTGGAAATATTATTTGTTTTAAGAAAAACTATAATTTTTATTATATTTTCTAAGAAACTGAAAATTCAATATCATTTATGGACAACCCCCTCTTTAGAAAAAAAAACAAGTCCAATTTGAAATCCTTCAATTCAACTATAACCTGCGTGACGGCAAACAATTCCACAGAAAATTTATTTTTGCTAAGCTAAGACTTTTTTGGCCTTTTTGGCGCCAAAACAATAAAATGTAAAACAAAAGTTAAAAACATTGTTTAAAATGAAAAATATAATTTTAATAATTTAAAACTACTACGTTTGAAAGAAAATTGAATGAAATAATTCACTGTCTGGAGAAATTGAAGCCTTTATCAGCATTTAACGCTAATTTCGCTAATGTCGGAATTTTTGATAGTTTCGCAATTTTAATATTAGACTTTAAGTATTTTTCTTCATTTTTATTTAAAACCAAGTATTAAATTTTCTTTATTGATTTACATAGTATTTAGTTGTTAAGAAGTTGTCTTTGTAAGTTTTGGAATTATTAAAAAAGAAATCTAATCCTTTTAAGCCTAAAGTTGATGAGTTTGAATAATTTCAATAATTCGATAAAAACGCTTACAATTAATTATTGTAACGGGTTAACTATCTATAAATGGATACAAATTTTAAAAAGCAATATAAAAAGACAACGAGCTAAATGAAGTTTTCCAGCTTAAGAACATTTGATTAAAAAATATTTAATTGGTGATGAAAATCTTTAAAATTCTGTATAATTGTTATCACCTTCTTAAAACAACATTTCTGGCTTCAAGTATTGATAAAATAAATGTGCCGCAAAATGTCCAACATTACAATGCATAATTTAAGAAAATTATCCACCGGCCAGAGAGATTTGGGATAAAACTGCAAAAAATCAACTTAATTATTGCCCTAAAAATCATTTCCATCAAAAATTTCATACATTTTTACCTAAACTGCCTTGGATCACTAGACTTCACCTTAAAAAAAACATAAATTTAAAAATAGTTTTTTACATTTTATTAAAATTTTAAAACGAATCAATTACATAATTTTACCTATTTAATTAAAAAGTGCTCTTTACTGACGACCCTTTTGTCGTAACTTAACAAAAGTAACTGAGATAACTTAAATAAACAGAACTTAACATGGAATCGAGAACTTACTTATACATACATTTTAATAAAACTATTTTTAAAAGAAAAACTGCAAAATTCATGAACTATTATTATAAATAAACATATTTTGCATATTTTTACTATATTTTTGTTAAATTTAAAATAAAAATTTAATAAACGATATGAAAAAAATTTGCTTTTTTTAATTCAACCACTTTTAAATCTTTTTTCAGGATCAGCCATATTCTGATGTTTTCTATAAAAATTTATAAACTATTGAGCATCCCTAAATCTTAATATATTTTATTTTATCGTTATGAGAAAAAAATTACAAAATTTCGTTTACAAAAGAAAATAGAAGTTTCCCCTTTTTTTTAGATTTTTCTCGAGATTCCCCTGATCCATTTTGTTGCTACTCGCTTGTGCTGTATTCTAATCTGCTCGCCTGTTCAAAACGAAAACTGAAATTTGGATGAAAAATTAAAATTCACAAACAAAATATGGTACGAAATTGTCAACAAAGTATTCTTGGGAACTCCGAAAATATGTTTTTTTGGAACTCCGAAAATATGTTAAGATTAATGACCGTATCTTATTCAACAGAGCTTCAAAAAATAAAGGAGGCTATAAGAAAAGTCCTGATTTTTTGTGCTCTTTCGTCCTTCTTCAAAAGATACTACAACAAGAAATTTTACAGCATAAATTGAGCATAGATCTTTGATAAAATTGGAGGTTCTAAAATTGCATTCCTTCACCATGAAAAAGCCTGAGAATTTTACATCCTTTCTGTTTTTGTAGCCTGTTAAAAATCAGACAATTTTCAAAAAGTTTAAAAAAATGTTGTTTCGCGGTTTTGTTAGTGGGGGCGAAAATACATTAAATTGTAGACCTCCATAATTTTGAGTTAAACCATTTTGAAACTGTAAATGTTTATAAATTCTAACAAAAATTCTTTTTCTTGGTCTGCACCCCAGTATTGAATTGTTTTCTTGAAGCCGAGAAGTCTTTTTTGTAGAGATTTGTAAATCGGAATTTATTAGGGAAGTTTTATAACAGCACAAAAGTAAAATACGCAAAATATTCTGGAACATGTTAAAAATATTATGTTAAGGTCTTCAAACAAATAAAATTTTGAAGTGCACAAAAATTCGTTTCAATCCCATATTTTGCCTAAAACTGTGATTTGCTATTTTTGTTAGTACAAAATTGACGTAGCATATTTCTTAAATTTTTTACAACCCAATTAACAAGATAACATAAATATAGGGAAATTATGTGTGTAAAAATATCCTTACTGCAATTTCACTGAGCTGAAGGACCTTTAAGGGAATCAGAGAATTTTTTCAAAAGTTCTGAAATCCGGTTTTCAGTTTTGAATGAAAATGTGATGAAAGAAACATAACATAAGAAACATATCATAAATTGTCGTTATTATGCGTACATTTTGTAGACCTCAGCATTGTTATTTTTTCAAGAATATTCATCCCTTCAATAATCCATATTTTATGTGAGACTGGTAAAATATCTAGAGGAAGTAAAAGTTTTATGGTTTTTTGTAGTTTTGCAATAGTCAACTAGCTTCCTCAAAAAAATTTAATACGTTCATCGATTCTTGCATATTTCTTCAAAAAGTGAATACGAATTCACTAAAAATTACGAAACAAAAGTTCAGGATTCAGATTTTATGCTCGACTCGCTTAACCACCTGAAGAATCTATTGGCAAAAGATATTGAACAAAATCATCAGACAGTTTAAATGCTTTTCCACTATAACTTTAGGTCCTTTCTTTAATTCACCAAATACATGAAATAAAATTTTTTTTTGAGAACATTAAATAAATCGTCATGACAACTTGTTAAACGAGTTGTGAAACATTTTCTGAAAGTTGTTTTCTTTAAGAAATATCCAAAAATACTCAAGGGGTGCAAAAAATTCTGAAAGGAGAAGCGAAACACAAAAGGACCTCAAAACATCTTATTGCATCTTTTATGTTATGTAATCCTAGTTACTCAAGACATTCTAAACATCTTATTAAATTAAAAATGTTGTCCTGCTTTATCCTTGTCATTTCTGGAGATTTTAAGATGTTGCAAAACATTTATCTCAAAAAATTATTTATTCAAATTCTCTCCGTTTCAATTCATACCAAGAGCTCAGGATATATTTTTAATATTTGCATATTTTGGTTTAGGGCTTCAAAATTGGATCAATGAAAAATTTTATTTTATTTTCCCTAATTTCAAAAATTAAAATTAACAAAATAAACAGAATTGAGAGATATTTTTTTTTGAAAAATTCAAGCAATTTCATTAATGAGAGGCAAAAACCTCAAAAAAAATGAATGAATTCAAATTTCCGGCTTTACACTATTAAAGACCCAAGATATACCCTAAAGTTCTTAATTTTCCTGCGCTCCTGTTCCATGCAAAGTTAGTTTCGACCGAGTTAAATATAAATTTTATTTCCGCATTCAAAAAAAAGTAAATTGTTTCAAATGTTCCTTCTTATATTTTCTGCGCTCCTGTTCAAATTTTTTCAAATGACTATCAACTTTTGATTTCGAAAATGAATAAATTTCAAATAATTTGTATCTCCATGAAAAACACGAGTTTTTGTTTCGAAATCTTGAAGTAAATATTTTTTTCGATTTTTGCAGGTTTGATAAAGATAACAGTAATATTTCAGGAAGATCAAAATTTCAAATTAACACCTCAGAACTGTTTTTTCTGACTATTTTTATTCGTTAATTTTTATTTGACACAAAAATCTCTACAAAAATATTTAGTTAAATTGATATTTGAATAATTATTGCGATAAAATATTGGTTTATCAACATTCAGTATACCATAAAATGATGAAATATACGAAAAATTGCTTCTTATTCTTGCTTCTTATATCTTTGAAGTCCTGTTAAAAAGGATATGCACTTAATTCTTAAATAAACAAATTTCAACAAATTCCAAGAAATCTCCATAAAAATCATAAAAGCATAAAAGCAACAAGTTTTTGTCTAGAAATGAATGCTGTGATTTCGTTTTTCATGTAAACAATGTGCAGGCATCAAAAGGGATCGCATAACAAAATTTGTCGCATACATTTTCTAAAGATTGGAAATGTTTTTATAAAAAAAGTTTGAAGGGGAATATATTTTTGTAAATTCCTTTCAAATATTTTAAATTTTAACGCCGAAGTTTCGTTTACAGTAGAGAATTTATCGATCATTATTTCGATGAAAATATACGAGAACTGAGGATCTTCTAGAAAAAACATCTTCAAAATAAATTTCCCAAAAACGCAAGAATTGTTCAACTGAAACAGAAACGAGAAATGAAAAGAGAACGAACGATCACACAATTTGTGTGTTAAACAATTTTTAGAACACTCATCAACATTTTATAGTTTCTGTTTGCCTGTACCATAAAATTATGAAAATATCGATCGAGTAAAAATAACAACAAAAGTGTGGGCAGAAAACTACCTACTTTAAAGAACTTGAACATTTTGATTTAAAGGACCTCAAAAAGGATGAGAAAATTGTATCCTTGAAAATTTGTGATCCTGGCTGAAAAGTCATGCTCAATTATCTTAAGTAAACAAATTTTGTCTAATTTAGATATTTTTGGAACTAATGGATTTTTTTACCTAATCAGTTTTATAATTGGAATAATTGGAATGAGTAACATCAAATTAAAATATATTCCTTGCTTGGATTGATGGAATACTGAGATGAATGAAAACATTTTATTAAAGGGACAAAAAATATTCTGATGTAAAAAACCCCTTAATTCGTCAATTAACACTCAAAAATATTTTTTCATAGTTCTTTGCCCAACCATTCAATTTAAGATGATTCAAACTGGAATCTTGGTTCAACCAACGATCTTCTTATAAGCATATCTAAACTTAAAAGTTCAACACAACCATCAATAAAAATTTACAACACACATTCTTAATTGTTTCATAATTTTGATGTGTCGTTTTATTTTTCTAACTCAAAAATTTTGTAGCATTGTTTGAAAAAAGGATTTTATGTTTTGAGTCCTTCCCTTTCTGCCTGTTGAAGTCTTTTAAATTTTCTGAGGGAAATATTGAAAATCCTATAATTCATATATTATGCAGCTTATCATCAAACAAAAATTGATAACTCACCTCATAAATGAAAAAACACTCTTAAATAACTGACTTAACATTAGAGGTCATCCATAATTTATGTATCATTTGGGAAAACTATTTGTGATTAATTTGGATATATCGATAATTGTGATAAGGAAAAAAATTAAAATTTGAGTGCAACGTAATTTATGGTTGGCCACTCAGAGTTGGCTTAAATATACCAGGCAGTCATAGAAATTAACACCGACGGGTGAAACACTTACTGATTTGAAATATCAAATGCTCCCAACAAATTAGATTCAAATGTGCGTCAGAGCAGTTTTTATTCAATATTTTTGTAGATCAGAAGATTGTGGTGAATATGTATTTGATATATGTTCTCTAGCTCGAAAGTTTTATGTATTATGCTAATTTTAGTAAAATTCTATAAAACTTAAGAACTTTTTTGTCCTATATTAAATTTGTTTAATAGATTACCTTAAATTTAATTTTATTGCAACAAACATTTTTTTCCAAGAATATTTCATAAAAACCTTTTCATGATTGAAGAGTTGAAATTCAAGTGATTCATATTGATGATTCCGTAAAGATACTGAGAAAAATATACGTAAGAAAACCAACTTATAACTCACATCACAAGAAAACCCAAGCCGCCGATTAATTTATTTAAACAGAAGCCATCAGCGCACGAGCTGAAATATTCCAACTATCTTACCATATTTTCCATGTTCAACATACTGAAATAACTGAAGTCTTATAAGATTTGTTCAAGATTATCCAACAAACCAAACACAAGCCTGAAAATATTTAACAAAGAGATTTGAAAGCAGCAAAAAAATTCAAAGTCAATGCAGAACGACAAGAAAACGAAGAGAAACCTGAAAGGGCAGAAAAGGACATTTTCGAGTAAAAAGATGTAATAATTTTTGTTTTCATATTTTGTTCCACATTTTGCAACATGGAACTTTCATTTATTTTTGAACAGTCAATTTTGCTCATTTCATTTACTTATTTGCAATATTCTTGATTGTATCACAGAATTTTTCAATTTCTTCAACTTAAGATTTAAAAAAAAATCTAATGATTCTCTATCTTGCATTGCCACAAGCAAAAACATAGATTAGATATCACAACAATTGAACTAAAAATTACTTAAAAAGATTAAAGCTATTTTTTGTCTTTTTCATAAAAAAATTAAAAAAATCATAGAAATTGACACAAAACTTCTAATTCTGAGATCTGAATTGTAAAAAGTTAACAAAACTTAAGAGAAACTTCCTTATAATTCTAGTTAAAGCCATCGTACACGATTTAATTAGTCAATTGAATTGGTTAATTCAATTCTTAAAATGGTCTCCAAAGAGATGGAGCCGAGCACTTCTGATCCACATACTGCAGTTTGAAGTTGATTGGCTGTTGGTTGAAATTAACCACTTTCAACAAGTCATTTGTTGATCGGTAATCGATTGGGCGAGGTGAGGGAGTTTGACTGCATCTTGAGGATGGTGTCAAAGGCATTTGGTAGCTGTTTTGCATCACTGGTGTAACTGAACGTGTGCTCTTGATAACACTAACTCCATTATTGCTGCTGTATCCCGAAGACAGTGAAGAGGTGGGTGAAATTGGTGGCGTATTGAACAAAGTGGTAGCTTGAGTTTGAATGGACAATGGTTTGCTCTTATCCATGGTGTTCAGGCTGTGTCCAAGGTGTGTCATCAATTTAGTTCCGAGTTGAATATCAACTCCCGGAATTGCAGCTAAGCATCTTGAAACTTCATTGGCAGCATGAGTGAATCCAGCGCGGAATCTGTCAGTGTCAATGACGGGATTTGCAATTGACAGTCTTTGTTGGCGGCGAAGTTTGTGTAAATGGCGAACAGTAAGCTCCAAAATATCAGCTTTTTCCAATTTGGAAACATTTTCACCTTCTGATTGCAGGGCAGTCACCATCAGTTCTTTTAATTCATCAAGACAACGATTAATGCGAGCTCGGCGTTTGCGCTCCAACATTGGCTTCATCACTTTACGGTATTGATAGGTGCGAGAGACGGGCTCTACTCCAGATAATAAAACTGGAGCCATTTTCTTGGAGGTTTTGGTAGTGGTTGTCTTGATCATCACGGTTTCGTCAACAATATTTTGGTAGGACATTTCGTAGCACATATTTTTCATTTCTGCACAAAATTGTTTTTTTTTTCAATTTTTTCTTGGTTTATTAGAACTTTTTTTTAGAAAATTCTAATTTTTATTTTTTTTTTAAAGTTTTCAATTTTTTCAATAAAGAATTTTTTTTTGGTAAAATTTCTTTTTTCACTTTTTCACAAAATTTCACTAAAATATTTTGTTTGTTTTTTAAATACGATATATTTGCTACGAGCTCAGTATAGGACGAGTGCGTCTTTTACTGATGTTGCTTGCTTGAAATTCGAATGAAGAATAATCTGCTGGAGCTCTTGCCGTTTCCTTTTATACTCCCTGATTGTGGGAACTAAAATTTTTCAGTTTCTCACAACCGAACGTTCAGCATTGTTGGTTGGCTTTTTTGTACACAAACACCTGACCCGATGTTGCAGCTGTTCTTTTACCCATGCCATACAGTAATACACTGGAGCGGCTTTGCTTCCTCTCTCCCTCGTGCACTCGGCTCACTGCTCGCACCAAGTGAAAACGAGCCGTTGCATACAAATGATGCCTTTTCGCTTCTCCTCGTGCTCGAACCGTTTGTATCATTATAAATATATTTCAAATCAAAAATACAGTGAGGCAAAAAAATAATGCCTGGCAAATGGATCGAAATCGGCTACATGACCGTCAATCCAGCGTCGAGAAAAGTGCAGCCGGATTGCGCATAAAGCGTGGTCTTTTTTCTGCTAGCAAAAGGGGTCTTATGGTAATCGATGCAGTGAATATTTTGTGTCGATGCGTTAATATGGGCATGGGATTGCCTTAGTTTATATTTTATGTTTTATTTGATCATTTTTTTAATAGATAATGACAATTAATAGTAATTCAAAAGTTTTTTTTAGATAGATCTTAGAAGTAAAGTATTTGTCATAAATTATGAGATCTTTCTAAAAATGCTTTAAATTACTCATACGGTATTAATTAAAAGAAAATCCTAACTGATAAACATATTAAATATTCTACAGACAGTCTGCCATCCAATAAAAATCTCTTCAAAAATCGTTTCATAACCACTCATTGTTGGAATTGTTTGAGGAGTTCAATTGACTGTGGCTTACGTTGGATTTTTTATTTTATTCCATAAATAATATGGAAAAGTTGTGTAGAGAAACCGACGTATCGACGGTCACACTTCTTGACACGGGATAAAAATACATGTACTGGCTGGCTGCTAACACAGTTCACATATATGGGTAGTGGATTAGAGCTTGAGCGCAGAGAAAAATTACTTCGCACTGCCAAATTGATTCGACAGCTTGGAGAATTTTTTATTTTCAATATATGTTTTTTTACAATTTTTCCAGTAATGATTTAATGAAATATTAAGACGTCCGGATTAGCTTTATGGAGAATATAACGACTTGCCGCTCAGAGATGATAGCTCGGATGTCGGCTTGATGATTCATTGACTCATTCAATATCAATTAAGTTTACATTTGCGCTGCTACAGAGTTGAGAGTTTGAGATCGTGTAACCGATTCGTGTTTGCGCATAATTTCCTGCGCACATAATAATTAATTGTTTGTCATCCGAGGCAAATTGACTGAAATCTCAGTAGCAATAACAGAGACAAAGGAATAATTAAACCGCCAATAATTGCTCAACAATGATTTTTAGCGTCCGATGAAAAAATTAAATCGGTTCAATAAAGCGTGTTAAACCAATGCCTTGAACAGCTCAGGGGGTCAATTAAGTGTGCTCAGCCACGGCGCAGAAATTACAGTCATTCATAAGAAAAATTGGATTGCTTATGCGAGAGCACTGCTATAAAACTTTTTTTCGAATTTATGTTAAATGATGTTAAATTCAAAATTTTACAAAATGTTTTTATTTATAAATTGACAAATTTCTGTAAATTTATGAAAAACTAATCCACAAAAAAATATTTCCAAGAGTGCATCACTTTACAGTGATTGAGTTTAAAAGACAATGCCTTATTCACCGATAACTCTGGCCATTCGCGCCGTATTCATAATAATTATTTTATGTGATGGAATGATTAAATATTTTCCCAAACAAAAGGCAAAAAGAATACCACAGCAACGTTTTTATCATCGGTTTCCGTTTTCGAACCAACTTTACAGCAAAAACGTATAAAAATAATATTAAATAAACAATCAGCAAGCAAACGCTACAAATATTTGAAATGGTAAAAAATCTATACAAAAAACATGCGGGATTATTAAATAAAAAGCATGGCTTGCTTTTGCTTTATAAAAGTGTATAATATAATAATAATATAATCTCGACATGACATTAGTCTGCGAGTGTGTTGGATTTTTTCAACAAAACTCAGAGACTCGCAATGGATAATATTATTTATCTTGTGATTTCTTAGAATTTTGCTAAAATGCGATTTCCTTCTATTGCTTCTAAAATTATATTTAAAAACAAACTTCACACATCGTTCTATAAAAATTTGTTTGATTAAACATTTTTCAGTCCCCTTCCAATCCCACTCCCTGCTTCAAAACCGTGAGAAAGTTTCAATTTTTCGTTCTCATAACTAGCACGAGCATAAGAAATATAAAAAATATTTTTTTTCTTTTCAGTAAAAAGGCAGCTGCTGTATTTTCTTATTCTTATTGTTGTTGGCTGAGCACAATTGGAATGTGTATAAGAAACAATTTATAGTGAAAAAATGAGAATGAAATAAAAATGACGACACGATGTATAAGACGATGGCTCGGTAATGAAGATTTTATATTTAGATATTATGACTAATGCAGGGACCTTTCAGGGTAATGTTAAAGTAGTTGATTTTGATTTTAACAATTGTCATGGGACATACACTTGTTGCGACAAATATTTAAAGAGTTCAATTTCTAATTAAATACTTCCTAGAGAGTAAAGACTCACCAGACACATTCTAAAACAATGCTAATTTGTTTGCTTGGACGTATTTAAAATTTTAAGGTTTAAGCGAGAAAAATATTAACTTTACAGTTTTTGAGAAAATGTTTATGTTTGAAAACTTGACGAAGTCAGGTTGACAATTAAACACCCAATTTCTCGTGAATTACTTTTAATTGTATTATAAGGGTAAATCATAGATGACTTGAGGTTACTAATTCATCTCTGGGCTCCTTAGTTTATACTGCATTATTAATTATAATTATAAAGAGATTTTTTGCTGTTGGTCTTTCTCGGCTCGTTCGTCGCTTTGTGGAAAAGAAGTCAAAATATATATTAAATTGCTAAAGTATGTTGAAATATTATTGAATAAAAAGTGTTAATTTATATTTTCTTTATGTATTTATTCTTGCTATGGTCAAAGCTATAAAAAGCATTTTTTCCTCTTATTATAGCATTAAAGCATACATTATAAGCTGTTGCTGTTGTTGGACAAGACAAGACGCAAATATAACATATAGTCAACATTATACCATACATTTATAGGAAAAAATCTCGGGTCGTTTAGAGTGTGACTGGCGTGTGCGCCAATATAAAAAAAAGAGGAAAATGGTATTAATTTATTTAAATTTGTTGTTTAGCTATTTTTACGGCGGAGCTTGTGTTACAAATTATATTTTGATTAACAGTTGTTAGCGATGGCAAGTTGATGTAACGGAATTTAATTAGTTGTTATTTGACTTTATGTCACTTGATTCAAAGATGTCCTTTAGATCAATTATTTTTTCAATACGACTAATCTAATTCCATAAAATTTCTCATTCAAATTTACGGTAAAAAAAAAAAAGGTTTAGAAAAAACTTTTTAAATGCCATGAACACCACAAATTTGTATAATTTTTTGTAACTGATAATTTTGACCAAATTTGAGTGGAAAGTCATCTCCAAAATTCAAATTGATGGCCAAAAAAAAATTTTAAATAGAAATAATGAATTATGAAAAGTCACCATTTTTAATTAATTAAAAATGTAACTTCCTAAATTTGCATACAATTTGCGTACAAACATGATAACCGAATGTTTCGGAACAAATCTCGTTCAAACTTGTTATGAAAACCATCAGAGATAAAGTTAACTCTCCAGTAAAATATTTTACATCAAATAAAAAATTCTCACATGCCATTGACCACAAGGAACGAGAGGAAATGACTGCTCACTATCAGCAATAATATTTAAATATATTATATCTATTTTTATGAGGCAAAACTCACCAACTCTGTGATTAAAATGCGAGAGGTTTCTATTTACGACCAAAAAGTCATAATGAGCCGATAATAAGCGGTTAAGATTCAAAAATACGTTATTTTCAGCGGTTTTGCGATTAATATAAACATTCACACAGTTTAAAGCTTTTATCATTTAAGAAATTCAAGACATTCAACTCTTTCGTACGAATCTTCTGAAACTTAAAATGCCAACATTAATGGTAAAATATATTATTCAGTAGCTACTGAGCTACCCAACTATATAATTGTTCCATCAAAACATGCTCCAATTAAACGTCAATTTCCTGACCTTTACAGAAGTTTTTTAAATTTCGCTGCCAGACACAAATTACACCAATTATTGCTCTCCCAAACTATTTTTAATGTAATCATCATCGCATGTATTAATATTGTTTAAATTTGTTTTTTATACACTGAACAAATTTCGAACGATTTTAACGCATCCAATTTTAGTGGATATTTACAGCAATATTGCAATGATGCATGAATCAGTTAATTCATTCTTAAATATTGACAGGGTTTTGACTTACAAAAAATATGGCATTTAAAGTTTTTTTGTCACATAAAATAACAAACAATTAAACATTTCAGAAAAAATTTGTTTACAGATGATTAAAATTCGGGTCGTGTGTTCATAGTTGGTAGTTGGTAGTTGGATTTAATTTAATTTGATTGGTCAGTCAAAATAAAATCTAAACTATTAATTCCCATTAGGCACAAAATATCTGTATTAATTTCGAACTAAATAAATTTTAAAAAATAAATAAAATGACCTAAAAATTGCGATGAATAAACCTGCAACCACTAAAAAAATTGAGAGTATCATAATTTCAAAACAATAACCACGAGCAGTAATGCCTTCAAAACAAATTAAAACGTGCGTTGCAAAATTAAAAAAATTGTAAAATCATAAAAAAATATAAAAGCAGAAAATAATTTTCCAAGTAGCTAAAAAAAAATAACATCAAAACAGCAAAACAGGATGAAGTTTTTAAAGTTTTTTGTGTCCAACTTCTTCATATTTCTTCCATACATTTCTTCGTATTACCATTTGCTCTTGTCTGCCAGCAGCACAAATTTAATACATTGAATGCGTAATAATTTTTCGAGCTGCAAATCTTTCCCACGCTCTGGAAAAGCAAATGTGCCCGCGTGTTCGCCGGTTCGTCGGTTCGTGCTACACTTCACTTATACAGGCCTAATAAACTGTGGCTTGAAGCATACTGACAAGAAGAAGACGGCATGAATGAAATTGAATGAATTTTTTTTTCGAGAGGCAAGCACATGGCAATTGGGGTGGCAAGAGGTGAGGATTTTTAAATATTGAATAATTAAGATTTACTTTAATTAGTTTAAGATTTTGTTTAGTTATATTGTTAAGCGATAACACATTTTTTGTTTTTGTTAAGCCAGTATGCTGGCAATTTTTCATACCAACACCACCTCAATCGTTCAATTAATGCTGCAAAAGACACGACAAAATTGTTCAAGACAGAAAATTCAAAATTATCAACAATAACAAGAAGAAGCAAAGAAGCATTAAAAGAAAATACAATTTTGAGTTTTTCGGTTTGCACCCGTCTAAAGTTCTCACGTTATTTTTCATGTTATTATATTTATAATATGAAGAGCCAAATGATGCTTTATAAGATTACGGATTCTTTTATTCCTTTTTTGTGCCTGTTAAATTGTTAAATTGTTTTGCCATGGCGAAAGGAATATTTTCTTAGATTTGCTCAATTTCTGAAAGAATTTGTGAGGGAATTGAAGGATTTGAGGGAATTTATCGAAATTTATGGAAAAGGAAAAAGAAAGGGTCCGATTTTTTTTGACTGGATGAGTTGCCACGTTTTTGATTCCTCTTGAATGCATTGAATGGTTTAAGTATATTGGATGCGTGAAGAAATTGCTATTGTTATTTGATTGTTGAGCCAGCAATCCAGCAGAAATACTTTTACTTCGGCACTCTTAGAAAAGGATTTTTAAACGGTTTTCTCAAAAAAAATATGACAAGTAATTAAGATTAATACGGTATACGACTAATTTTTGAACAAATTTTCTTTCAAAATATGCAATCTTAATTTTTGAAGGTCATTTTCTTTTCAAATAATGAATTTAATTTATAATCATTATTCATCAAATAAAATATTTCACAGTTGTTTTTGACAGTGCAGGCACAAGAAAATTTATGTATCAAAGGCTCAACAATTTAACAATTGGAACAATCGGAATATTCGGAAAGTGAAATGGGAAAATGTGATGGAATTTATGTTCTAATTGACATATGGCACAAGAATTTTCTGTATGTTTCATGCCCCCTTTTTTAATATGTTTCAATTCTTTATAATATATTTCTCAGACCAAACGATTCGTGTGCTTCTTGTGCCCATACGTGTGCGATGATAACGTGCGCTCATGATCGATGATAGTGAAGTAATGTGGAATGATGTGAAATAATGGGAACTAAATGCATAATGAAATTCTACTACTGACTTGAAATGTTATGCAGGTTATGGTGTTAAAGTAATGGAAGGTAACTTTGAATGAAATTACAATTTCAGGAATTAATTTTTGTAAAACGAGGGGTCAAATTGAGACACTCCACTTGTGTTTAAAAATTAAATGTTGGTGTTTCTGATGTATTTAATATTTAAAAGGCAAACAAAATTTTGTATTTTCAAGTTCCGGGGGAAATTGCGTTTTATGTTCTGTAGTGAACATTTGATTGACGAATATTACAGACGTAATTTTTTAATGAAAGTATTTTTGTATAGCGAGTAGTTTTAGCGAGCATTTTTAAAAAGAAGTTTAAACTTTTTAATTTAGTAATATTACATTTTATTAAGTTCTGAAATCGTGGCTAGATCTTTGCAAACACCACCAGTAAACTAGAAAGTAAACTAAAAAAGCGATAAAGACTAATCGCAAAGATATGCAGAAAATGTTGATTATACAATATAAAAAGCCTGAGGTTTCTATTTGTACTTGTTGTTTATGTTTATTTTATGATTATGCTGGTTGCCATTACATTCTTTGAATTGTTATGTTTTGTGCATGGAATTTAATGAGAAAGAACATAAAGTTAATAATAAACATCGTTTATGTATTTAACAAATCTTCTGATATTCCCGTAATATTGTGTGCAAGCAAATCTACCATAAAGGATATAAAATATAAAGATAAAAGATAAAGTACGGAAAATAAAAATATGACGGGAATGTTCTTGAATACCTGAATGGACATAGTTTACCTATAATTATCCCTAATTAGCCGTAAGATTACTGTAAATATTGTAGTCTTCAGACAAAGTTTGCTTTCTTAAAGGTCCTTAAATACGAAACAAAACAGAAACATCCTGATTAATATGCTTCGATTTCCAGTGTCTCCAAAAATCATAAATGCTTCTAAATACTCTAAAATACCCGTAAACAATCTTAAGTCCTTAAAAAAACTAAAACATACTTTTGTGATTCTGAAATTCGTTAATTTTGTGATTTTTCGTTTGAAACATTTTTCTCAAGCGATTTATGAACGAGATAAGAAAACAACAATCCTTGAGAATCCTTAAGAAAACACTTCGTTTCCTGTACAACCGTTACAAAGACCTAACATGCCTTTTTATTTTAGTGCCAAAAAATTGTATGTAAATTACCCAATTCAATGAAACCTTCGTAGCTTTGGTTTTATGAAAGAAATTCTAGACTTTGCTAGAATAATTCTTTAAGTCTTCTTGTTATTCTAAGAATAGACTTCCTGTCCATTTTCACTGAACCTCAACTACAAACTCAATGAATGAATAAAGCAACGGTGGGCAATTTAGCAATTATTGTTGTCTGTCAAGTATATAAAATTACACTCGAGTTCTTGGGAAATTATTATCTGGAGATGTTTACGACGTTTCTTTGAAAAA
Source organism: Parochlus steinenii (assembly GCA_038502155.1). Lineage (NCBI taxonomy): Eukaryota > Metazoa > Arthropoda > Insecta > Diptera > Chironomidae > Parochlus > Parochlus steinenii. The sequence goes on along the minus strand of JAXCIN010000047.1, from coordinate 2,227,076 downwards.
GATGCGTAAAAGGTGCTTGAGGCTTTTCATTTGAAGATGCGAAGATCCTTGTGGTTCTATTCAAACACTTAAAGTTAGTTTAACATTTTCGGAATCGTAAAAATTCAAATTCCTTTGTGAGCTGGGAAAATTTATGGTGTCTTATAAAAAGTTACTTTGAGGTTTCTTAAGTGTCCTAAAATTTTTTATCTTTATAAAGCATATGTAAAGGATGTTATAACTTGAACTTTTATTTGAAGTTAAAATACATCAAATGACAGTTTCTCGCTCAAGGTTCGTTCTAAAGACGCATTAGGATATATTTAATTATAATGTCTTGAGAACTATTTATATAAACTGCGTTTTCAAATTCTTATCTCCAAAACGATTATTTTATAATTTTATTAGTATTCTTGGAAATGTATTTCAACATTATAAAAAAATAGGTTTGGTCTCAAAAAAGCATCTTAATATATCAAAATCCATTTTTTATTCGTAGATTCGTTGACTCTAGAAAATTTTTTTGTTGTGTAAACCCAATCATATATTAATGATTAAATCCTTTTAATAAAAAGAGCGTTTCTTAATGCCCTAATCACACCACACGTGTGGCAGCGTGAGAAAGAAGCTTAAGAACTTTCAGAAGATTTCCAGATTAAGATCCTTTTTAACGGTTTCTCACAAAAAATCAGAAAATCGGAGAATCCTTACAAAATTTATGATACTATATTACTTTCATTACTGATCTCACATCATTTGAACACAAATTTGGTATTGAAACTTTGAGGCAAGTGTGGGAAAAGTTTTCCCTTAAATGTTTCTTAAATTCTGAGTATTCCCCAAAATACCTGTATTATGTCTCACAACTAATAAATTTTATCACAATAGCAACAAAATACACCATTAAACAGGTTACAAGCTTGAAAAATTGAAAATACTTCGAATCCCTTCAAAATTTTCCCAATGTGAAATAAATTTTACATTTTATTATTATTTTTATTGCATCAGCAAAGAACTCCAACAGGTACAACTAATATTTACCTTTGTTACTTTTATTGTTCACGAACAGACAAGTTCAATAATTCAATAAATCTGTTCGTAATTTTCTCCCCCATCATGAATTCAGGATTCAGGATTTTAGAAAAAATATTCCCACACTTTTTTCTATTAGTCTTTTTCCAATTTTCTGAACACTTGGCCTTAAATCCTTAAACTGTGATCCCTCCTGACTTTGCACATGAATTGCTTTAAATGATTTTACTGTCATGTTAACAGTTCCATGAAAATTGAATAATATTCCAAATAGTTTTTGGAAATTATGCGCATATTTATTTTTGTTAGTTTATGGAGGGTTGGAAGGATCAATAAAACATTCACTTGGCATATCGACCATTTCACATGATGATTTTCCACTTGCTAGCTAGAAACAACTCAAATACCTCAACTACCTGGCTATGGTGTATTTCAGCATTTCTGTGTGAACGCATATTAATTATGCAAATTAATGGAAATTACAAAATTATGGTTATTATTGTGTGTACCTGCGTAAAAACTCTCAACTGTCTCAGCAAATCAAGTGAGTATAATGTGAGAAAATGATTTACATGCAAAACTCATAAAATCTGTGGAATTATGCACAATCAGCGACTTTGCTGACAATCAGCAATCTCAGCAATCTCAGTAATATACGCAGAATCAGGCAATCAGAAGGTGATTGGACCTGCATCAATTATTCTTGCACTTTAATTGGATTTGTTGAATTAATTGGATTCTTGTTTGAATAAAGAGCACAGAAAGTGAATTTATTTGACCTAGACATTGATTGACTCAAGGAAAAATATTCAGGCAGGTTTACCTTTAACCTGATTTAACCTTATTGAACCTGATTGCAGCATGTGCCACACGGTTGCCACTCGGTTAAATGTTGATGGGACCCCTCATAAAATTCCTGAATGTGTTACAAGACAAAATTTTATCGTTTAATTGAGGTCGGGTTTAAAAGATCATGCACCCTTAATTTTGTCGTGGTTATTATGAGAAATGAGTTGATAATTTCTATTTCGATTTTCCATTAATAAATTAAAATACTGTTCAACTGATTAAAGAGCAATTACGATTACAAATTTTAACCTTCCCCTAATAGTCAAAACTCAAAACTGTTGAAAAAATTAAACGAATAGCATTTCAATAATTAGACGAGCGTGTGGCTCTAGTCTCTTAATGCATCAATTTTATTCAAAATAAACATTTCAATGGCATATAATCATATCAATACAAAAAAAAAAACACTACAAAACTCGACAAAATATTAAAATGAGAAAAAAAAACACAAAAAGGCAAGAGATAATTTTAATTTGTGTTGTGCATAATAAAGCCAACATATTAATACAGTATTATGAATATCAGCATACTTTGCGGAACATACAGCATGTATGCTAAAGGAAAAATCACCCTTACCATCTGCTGCTGAAAAGCATGGGAAAATATTTTTGAAATCATTCCCACGATTTTGAAAAATCCGAAAATCGAAAAGAATCTTTTATCATATTGTTGCATCCCTTCTCGCTTCCACCCACCACACTCCATATAGCGCCCTCTCCTTTTCGCCCTTTACGGCTCACCATGTAAATTTGATATTTTTTCATATTTATGTTTCAACCACCTGCCCAAATCGAGCACTATGATTCGTGCAACACAACGTGATTTTTTCCGATTTTGAGTGTTGTGTGCTTGCTTGCGTTGCCGTTCAGCATATGGATGCAAAAGAGACGGGACGAAGACACCCTCGACGAGACTATAAAAGGGCCAACAAGTGATTCAAATGCACTCATATTTTCAAAATACTCAAGCGAGCAACACGTGTAACATTTTAGACAAGAAATTTACAAAAAGTTGTGCAAGTTTTACGAAATAAATTTTTACGCAAAATTAAAAGAAATGGAGACTTCAATGTATTACAACGAGTACATCATCTCAAGCAATAACAGTATCAATGAAAACACCCACAACAGTGAAAAGTTGAAGAGATCTTCCAGCTACAGACTCAAGAAGATGTTGAAACCCTTCATCAACATGATCAAGCACTCGAGAAACCGAAAGGAAGCTACCACAAAATTGACAACAACAAAGACAATCTGCAAGTGCAAGAGCAACTCGTATGAAGATGACAGCATTTACGATTATTCTGAAGAAATTGATGAGAATCAGTTCAACGAATCCCTCGAGCACCAGATTATCGATGAAATCCGCAACTGCGATGAAAACTCCGCCATTTACGTTTTTGACAACGAAGACAAGTGCCATTTAACTCCAGTTTTTAACGATGACATTTATGTGCCAGTTCACTTTGCAAGAACACAAGCCGGGACCTTCTTCTGGACAACAAAACAAAGAGCATGCGACAGTGATTTGGTTGATTCAAAGAACTGCTCAAGTAACTCGCAGTTGCCTCAATTGCAGCATCATGGGTATGATCGTTGGGTGCAAGCCTAAACGATATCAAAACATCACGCAAGTGCGCCTCTCTCGTGCCAACAATGATTTGATCTCAAGTAATTTTTAATCAACTGCAAATTGTGATATATTAAATTTCAAACTTTTTTTGAAATCGCTTTTGATGGTGAAGCTTTAAATAGATTTTAAGAATTTTTTTTTAATAATTGTAAAACACTTAATGATAATCAAATGTCTTCCAAAATGTTTAGAATTTAAGAAAATAAAAATATTTTTAAAATGAAATTTTATGACTTTATATTTTTTGGCGCAATTTCTGCTTTGGCTTTATATTTCAGAAAAATTTTCTTTCAGCACATCTAAAAAAACAAAAAAAAACTCATCAGTTAAAATTTTCATATCTTTGTTCAATAAAATGTTCAATAAAATTTTGAAAATTTTTTCACATTTCAATTTTTTTTAAAACAAATTTAGTTTAAATATCTTCAAAACAAACACTATCTTAAATGTTGCATTCTTAATCTCCAAAATACTTGACGTTGTTTAATATCATTTTTTATAATAGCTATTTGAATCCTGAAATTTTCATAATTGTTTGTTCAAATTCAACCTAAAATGTAGATAAGAAAACCATTTAATAAATCCAAATTCTTCTTATATTAAATATTTACAAACACGTTTTTCACACACCACATATATTTATTTTGACGCAATTTCCTCTCTCGATACCAAATTTAAATAAAATTTCAAATATATTTAATGCATGTGAAAAAATATTCTTGAGCCAAATGTATATCAAATGTGATAAGATAAGAATATTTGCCAAAGACTAAAAAACATAAAACCGCCGAACATAAAATTACAGAAAACGCCAGAAAACGCCACAAAAACCCAATAAAAACCTAAAAGGCAAAATCATCATGCAAACACTAAAAAACCTATTTATTTTAATTCCCGCAATTTTCTGGTTCTACCAATTTTTTGTTTTGCTTTTTAAATTCGTCGAGACTTCTTCTTGTTTGACCTTGTTTCCAATTTGCCTCTTCAGCTGGATTCTTATTACATTTTCTGCTGTTTTATTCATTACTCCACTGTTTCAATGTTTCAGTTTCGTTTTTAGCTGAGACCATCCAATTAGATTTCTAATTGGAATCAAATAATAATATGCATTCAAGTTCAAAAGAGAATTGAAGATGGAAGAAAATCCAATTGAATTCTTCCTGAGAAATATTTTTGAGTTTCGCCAATTTTTTGGAATTTGGAGTTTAATGCAGAAGCAAGATATTTTCAATCTCAATTATCAAATTATGTTTTCTTAGGCTGGTAAAAGTTTTGTTACTTGGCTTACTTGGCCTTTGAATACATTGAATGAAGATTATGATTGGTGTTGTGAGCTTATTGATGATGCACGAAATCTGTTGAATGGCAACATGTTTCTGATGATTTCAAATGATTTGAATAATTTTCTTTTGAAGAAATCTGATGAAAAAGATCTAAGATGATTAAGAATCTACCATGAAGTTCTCTAATACCATCAAAAATCTGTTGAATTTATAATTGTTTGGTGTTTTAATGAAGCTCTTTGATTTTGGAAACTTTGTAGATCTTTCTAATTTGTTTATTGTGTTCATAAAAGAGAATTTTCAATATTTTTAATCCATTTTATGGCTCTTTAAAAGCTGTGAGAACTTTCCAGCTAGAACTAAATTTCTTTTTAAGTTTATCAAGTTTTTCTCTTATTTTATCTACGTAGTATCATATTTAAATTTAATATAACTAATTAGTGTCTTCAAAAAAAATCAATTTTTTTCCCAATTTAAAGAATTGGTATTCAGAATTGATATTAAAAGAAATTAAATAAATATTTTTGCAGCTTTTTCAATTTTTAAGTTTACACGTTTAAATTGCCACACAATTACACTTTTTGACATTCAACTTTTTATAAAACTTTTAATGGCAAAAAATCCAACTGCAATTTGTGATTAAAACATTTTCAAAAGGCAAAAACCCATAAATTCTCAAAAATTCCAAAATTGGTTAAAACTTAAAAGTAAAATCTCATTACAATGCAATTCTTCGAAAAAATTCAAATAGCTGTTACAGAACGTGTTCCAAGCCTGCACGTGCGCTAACAATTACATCTAATTGCATGTGGAGTTATTTTTTCATGCTCACATTCATCGAAAGTTTGTGTGGTATTTTCAATGCTTTTTTTGCTGCTTAAAAATATAGAAAACTGAAAAACTTTAACCTTGAATTAACTTTTTTTTTGTTTTCAAAAAAATTACAAACAAAATTACTGAAAATCATTTCTGGAAAGTTATCCGGATTTTGTTCTGAGAGCAGACGCATTCAAATTTTTCTAATGCTTTTTGTTTGGTCAAGAAGAACAGCTCGGCACGTTCTTGAAACACAAAAAAAGCATCTCAGTTTGATCTTTTTGAACTCCGTGAAAGATTGCTTCATTGTTCAAATTACCGTAGATTGTGCATGATTTGGGAGTTTACCAGAACTGGCGGTAGTTCTGAACCTTGTCTCGAAATTTTGAGAAGGATAATTTAGTTTTCAAAATTTAGGTCCGTTTTTGCTCAATTTACATCTTAAAAATTGTTAAAATTGAATAATCTCATGAAATTTGAGCTAATACTGTAAAAATTTTGGAACCATTTTCCATGGTTCAATTTTGGCCATAAACAGATAAAACAGGATAAAACAAATAGAACTTTTCAGGATATTTACAAAAAGAACATTTTACAATTTTGGGCCGAAACGAGTCCATATCTAATTTTTATTTGAATTTGAATTTGAAAACTATTTACAAAATTTTCCAGCTGCTTCAAAAACCATAAATATCATAAAAACGGTCCAAGGGACTAAAATAAATAAAAGTACTAAAAAACATGGTAAAATTTTAAAATATAATCGTTTATTAAAAATCTTTAATCCATAGCAAATCGCGGAAACTAACAAAAATCACAAATTCAATGGAAGTTCATTTGAACGGTGAATTTGTAAAGGATATTTGAGTCCTTTGTGCCAGCAAGTCGACAATAAAAGTGTCCCAAAATGAACTAGGACTGAAATGTCTTTTATTTGAAGCAAACCTTTAGGATTGCAGTAAAGTGTAACAAATTATTTGTCACCTATTTAACGCCTTTTGAATTTTTTGTTCCACAAAAGATGAATGCGCAAAAATATGGAAGATTTCTCAAGAAATTATTCAACTAGAGGTTGTTTGATATTGCCGGGAGATTAAAGATCTTGAATAAATAATTTAAAAAAATTGTAAAATGTACAAATATTTCTAATCTATCACTTAGAAGATCTATAAAAGATTATATACTGTAAAGAATTTCTTAATTTTTTTAGTAACCGATTAAAAAATTAGAATTTTCATAAAAAAAATATTCTTTTAGAATTCACATGAAAAAATCATCAATGATAAAATAAATTTGATTCATAAAATTTGAAAAATGCTCAAAATTTTCCCGTACATAAATTAACAAAACACCGAACTATAAATTTGATTAAAACTTTAAATGAATGAAAAATTCCAGATTCCTCACCTAATTATTATTCAAAAGCATTTAAGTATGTTTAGTTTTCTTGATCTAAAATTGATAACTGCTACCCGTTTTAAATGAAAGACCGTAAATGCCACCTAATTATGTTTTCATGTTAATTTTAATATTTGTTTCGAGAGCTAATCTTTGGAAGTGACGAGCAGAATGAAATGAATCTTTCTGAATAAATTACAATAATTATCTTTCATAAAAAATGTTTGGGTTGTCGAAAAAAAGGAAATTTAATTAAATTACGGATTTTTCTTGGATGGATGTACAAAAGGAGTACATAATAAGATTTGAGTATTATGATTAAGTATTTAAGTAGCTTCGTGTTAAAAAACAACAGAATGTATCAATTTGGATTTCAGAAGTTTGCGAACCGTTAATCTTAACTTTTTGAAATTTGTAAAATTTGTGTAATCTGTGCAATTTGTGCAATTTACAAAACTTACAGAATTTTCAAGATTTGCCAATTTTACGCAGTTTTTACAGTTGAAGCAGAATAAATTATAAGTGTTTTGGTACTTTCTTTTTCTTTAATGAATGTTTAATTTTCAAGGGATATTTTTTTGTGAGCTTTTTGATTGTTCTGGCAGAAAGATTACTGCAAAAAGCACAGTAAAAATTTAATTGGAATAATCGCAGTTCGACGTTAATTCAACAAGCAACTGCCAGGGGTTATTTTAAGATCTGCTGTCATATCTTATTATTTTATTTCATAAATTTTTTCCAAGAAATTGTAAAGTTTACTCCATAAATTGATATATGAGACTATAATTTTAAATTTAGTTCCATAAATATTTTAAAACATTTTAGTTACGCAACGAGTAAGTAAAGAGAAAATTTATAGAAATTGGTTGCACAGTTTGCATTGAGCAAACAATAATTAAGGATAATAAATATCAAAAATCCATAAATCCTATACATCCTGAAGAATCTTCAATTTTTAAAGAAAGTTAATTCAAACTTATAAACTTATAATTAGCATGCAATCTTATTTCATAAGTTATTACAAAAAAAATCGTTGAGGGTTCTGCACCTTTCAAAATTGATCCTCCTTCTTAAACTTTATGATCTTCCAAATTCTCTCAAAATTTCCTTAAAATTTCCAAATTGTGTTTATTTAAAGATTTTATGGTAAAAACATCTTTAAAATTTATGAAAACCAAATAAATAATTAATTTTATAAATCTTTAAGAAAATCCTATTCGCTACGGATATCATTGCATTTCTATAGAAAATTCAGCATTAAAAATTTCCGTCCAAATTTTCGATGAATAAAAGTGAATTATTTGACTGTTCCGCGATTAGTAATGCTTGGAGATTTTACTAAGAAAATCTTAAAAGGACGAAACAATAATTGTGAAAAATGAAGAATAAGACCAGAAGAATAAGGAAAAAGAGCAGTTGTTGGACGTCAATTTTTCAGATTCTCAGTTTTGCTACATTTTTAAAATTTTAAGGATGCTTCTTCATTCAAAATCAGAGACTGCGAAAAATTTATGAAAAGTTAATTCGTTCCATCTCGTTTTGAATTGATGATTTGAATCTTTTAGAGCTGCAATTTTTTCTAATTTCTTTGTAATATTTTTAGTTTTGTCTATTCAAAGTCAATAACTCAAAATTTTCAGGTGTTCAAAGCGAGGAAATTCAATTTTCTCGCTATTTTGAAAGTTGACTTTAATTAGGGAAAATCTTTTGGATAATTTACATGGTTGTTGGCATTCAATAGTTTTGTTTGTTTTCTTTGAGTGAAAATTCGATCAGGATTGTTTAATGATAATTTTTCAAGTTGCTGAGCATAATTTGTGAGGTAATTGGAGGATCTTGAGAATAATTGTGTTTTCATAACAAAGCAACTGTTAGTTATTTGAAATTTAAAGATTTATAATAAAGTCGTAATTAATAGTAAATTATCGTTAAATTGTAGCTGATTACAAAATTATGTTCGGTTTACATAAAAAATAGAGAAAGTCATAAAATTTTTAATGTTTCATAAAAGTTTTACTACCACAATATTTTTATTATCAACCCTAAAATTTCTTTTGCTGTTTAAGCATTTTAATAGTTTTTTGATGCATTTAAAAATGATAAGATCATGTCTTTTACTCCTTCGTTTAAGATAATGTATTCGTTAGAACTGCGATAAATATTTTATTGGCTTTTTCCTTTACTATATCAAATTAATTAGTGAACTGATCTAAGATCATTTTTTGTGTCGATCTTTTTAATAAAATCATTCATTTTAAAAATCAGAAAACCAGAAAATTAAAAAAAAACAGCTATATTCTTCAATTGTTAAAACATTATAAAAATTGATCATTTAAAAGATTTCAACTACTTTAAAAATAAGATATTATTCTAAAATATTTTTTTAAAATTTTGATTCAAATATTAGAAACACTTCAATCTGGGATTATGGGAATGTCTTGATTTACCTTCTATTAAAAAAAAAAAAACTAATTAGACTTATTAAAAATATGAATTTAAATATGAAAACCTGAAATTATGACAAGAATTTAAAGGTATACCTTAAAAAGGATTATGTTATTTAGGAACTCTTTGTGGGTGAAATGCATTGATGCTAATTCCACAGAATGTTTTCATTTCAAATATGAATAAGGCAGCTGCATTTCAGAACTACTCTTTTTTGTTATCACTTCCAGTTTCTATTTTCTTGATTTAACTTACATATTGAACAGAAGAACGGGGACATTCAAGGAGATTTGCAAACAATAAAGTTTATTGTGGCGATTTTTCTCGAAAAGAAAACTTTGAAGTCACGTCCTTTTTGTTCCTCGACATATTTTAATGTTCTTCAGGATTTTTCATATTATTTTGGAAATCCATAGAAACTCTTAACAATTCACACATAAGCCTAGAATAAAACATTTTCGCTAAACAAACCTCTCCCCCACCAAGGCGTTTTGTGTTTTGGCATCCCGTAGAAGGACCAAAAACTCTAAATTCTTTTCGATCATAATAATAATGTTTGGCAACAATTGTGTGTAAAGTTGGGCCAACAAATTGTAAAGAAACCAAAGAAACCAAAATTCTAGAATTCAAAAAGCGACCAAATCTTTTGTGTTTTTCTCGCATCGCCTCAAACTGTGACGCTGTGAAAACGCGAAAAATGGTGTGTTAAAGGAACACCAAGCTAACAATGGACAAACTAATAAGAAAACTGTCAAGAAATAAATTTCTTTTGGTTCAATCATCGGGGTGTGGTAGACGCAAAAGACAATTATTGAGGGAGAATCAAAATGAGTTTGAAAGAATCTTCTCGGTTTGACTTAGGGAGGGTGATCTCATAGATGATGGAATCGATTGATTATGATTATATTTTAATGTTGGATTATCATATATGATTTTATATTGTTATAAGTTTTAGTTTTCAGATGAGTTTTAACAATCATTGAATTTGATTTAACTAATTTTCTTAATTGAATACAATTAACTGAATTGACGAAATTAATGTATACCAATTTTTCTACTTGAAAAATTTGTTTCAGTTCAATTTTGATTATGATACTCCAAAAATCACCATCCCTTAATATCTGAACTGCATGTTGAGCATTCTGAGCATTTTAAGAATTTTTAACAAGCTCTTTCGCATTGACATAATAGTTTCTAGCTGTGCATTATAACTTGATTTTGTGTTTCTAGTTAATTCTTCCTTTAGAAATAATTTCGAATTGACAAAAATCAAAAGAAACACGAACTGTTGAACAATATAAAGTAGAAGAAAAAATAATAGAGACTGCAGTACTACAGCAACAATACACAAAACATCAGAGATCCTATTCTTCTCGCCCAAAAAACGCATCATTGGTTATTATCCTTATTCCTAGGACTTGTTGCCGTTTTTAATAATAGTGTAGTAATTTCATAACTTTATTCGTAAATTGTGTATGATTGGATCTATTTCTGTTTTTCAATCTTTTTATGTATTTATGATTTTCATGATAATAAATTAGGTTTTTGTGCGTAACTTTTCTGGCGTAAAATTGTGAAAAATGTGTTTTTTAGGAAAAAGCATAAAAGGACGAATAAATTGCAGGGCATATTAAACTGAGACTTCTGCTTAACATCAGTTTTGGTGATTATTGCTCAAATTTAGGATTTTTAAGTGATTTTCTGGAAATTATTGTAATTAAATGATTTTGGAGATCATTAGTCTTTTACGAGTTTTCTTTTAAATTGGAAATTTTGATAATTTTTAGGATTCAAGGACCACATGCACTCTAATGTAGGTTTCTAGAACTTGAGCAAACTTGGGAGACATTTCCAAACTAAGAATTTTGTTAAATGTTTAGAGTCGTAAAACTCATCATGAACCAATTAAATGGCTTGGATGCACTGGAAGAAATGTTTTAAACTCGTAAAATCTCTATTATTTTTTAGAAAACTCGTTAAACTTTTATTGTTTCTACTTTTACTTTGTTATTTATTAAGCTTTAAAAACTATAACATCGATTTTGTTCGAAATTAAATACTCGTCAAGCCTCAATTTTAAAATCTTTTTTTACAGCTTTAAAACAATTAACTAATAGTACTTTAAATCAGCAAATATTTTAAACATACATTGCATAGATTCAATTCATTTTGCAAATTTCACTTGTGTATTAAACTAACGAGATAATTCCACTGTGATCCGTCCTCTAAAACTAATTCTCAGAAATCCAATCTTGATACATTAGATATCCAGAAACCAAACAATCAATATCATTTGCTCCCTGATCTCTAATTTTACAATCTGAATAACATGAAAAATATTTGTAAACAACTTAAATAGGAATTGAATATATAAAAACATATTTTATGATATTTAATATATTTTGTTTCCATTAAAAAAATAGCCCAAAAGTATCCTTCAATCTCCCTCAATCTCGTCGAGAAACTATCCTCTTTTTCATTGTTCGGAAACTATTTATTGTTGGTTACTCTAAGGCTAACCATTCCTTAAAATGTATTAAATTTATTTGTATATTTCTTAATTTTATAATTCATTTCAGTTGCTTTTTATTTGAAGATTTAAACCAGCAAAAAAATCATCTCAGGTTATACTCTTTATTTGTTATTGTTAAAATTTATTCTTTTGTAAAAAGTTTGCTTTGAAAATAGAACTTTTAAACTTTTAACTGCTTTTGATGTGTAGAATGCTTAGAAATTTATGAAATTGCCATAAGTATTGTTCAGAATTGCTCACAAATGCTGGAAAGTGAATAATGGCAAGATTTTGTATCAGTCGGTATTATATTACTAATTTAATAATGTGAAAGAGAGGCATTAATAAAATTCTGTTATGCCAATAATTTTAGGTAGAAAAGACACCGAATCGAGGAGGTGTTTCCATTGCAAAGAGTTTAATTGAAATCTCACTGACATTTGCAGGACAATATTTTAAAATCTCTAAACTTAATTAAATTTTAATTGTATTAAGTTTTTTAGAAAAAAGTTTTAAAATTCTAAAGCTCTACAGAAAAATATTTTAATATTTTAATTCTAACATGAAGATCGTTAGAATTTGAGATATGATTTCTGATTTTAGGAAATTCTTAAACAATATTCTCAATTTCCACTCTAACCAATTTACAAATTTCAACAGTTTTATAGATTTTTATAAATCTATTTTGCCATAAACACCACCATACAAAAAACCATACAAAAAACCGTAAACTTTGAAGATTATTCCATAAAAAATCGCTTTACAATATAATTTCCAAAATTTGAACAATAAAAAATTAAATTTTTTCTAAAATATACTCAAACTTGCAAAGAACTTAAAAGACTTAAAAAACAGTCTTTTCATTGTAAAACAGCTCAGAGAAGGTTTTTTAGATAGTTAACAATGTCCTAACAAAAAAACACAATATTCTAAAGAAACCATGAAGAAAAGTGATTAAATTCAATTTCAATTCTTCTCGGTTTTGTTGCCGTTTTTTAGTTTCTACAATTTTTTACTGATCTAACAGAAATTGATAAAGATTCCGTTTTTGGTAATTGAATAGATCGCAGATCCAGTTCAATTCTGAAGGATATTTTGGTAAGGATAACAATTGACGATCGGTTCCATTTGTTTTCAAGTATCTGTAAATTTGTTCAGATTTCAAGGCCAAACAATAAACAGAGCAAATAAGGCATCACATTTTTAAAATGAGGACTTTCATGTGTTTGATCAATTGTAGTGTAATTGGATCCTTTTTTCGAATGAAAGATAATTGAACAATTTAATTGAAATATAAAGAAAATTTGCGCAATCGGTAGATCACTCGAAATAATAAACAAGCCTTTAAAATAAATATTTTGATTAAGAGTATCCTGCATTGCTGTTTTACTGTAATATTGTTTGCATTACATTGTTGTGCTATACGCTAGATAAAGGATAAGTATAAAGGATTGAACTCATTGCAGTACACACAGGATTGGAAATTTAATCCTATAATGTTTAAATTTAAGATCAACAGTACCAGGATGATCTCAAAGGGTGGAAAAACGTATACAATCAGTAAAAAAGTTTGATCTATACTAAATTTTTTCAAATATTATTTTTATCAAAATAATTGACATGTCTTCACTTCAGGTTTAATTTCTAGACCTAACAAAAATCTTATATAACTTAAAAGAGTTTTATTTTCAAAAATCTTAAGTAAGTTTTACCCATTGGAACACTATAAAAAACTTAATGCAAAATCAACAAAGCAACTGCATGAAAGAGATTTTTAATTGGTTGGTTGTAAAAAATCTGATTTAAAGATGTTATCCCGTTGTCTATACATATTCTTCAAAAATCATAAAATAAAAATAATATTCTCAAAAACTTTAAACGTGAAAGAAAGACTTAAAGACTTGCAGACATAAAATATTTACACAATATTTATGGTTTACGAGTTTTAGTATGAAATCACACACAGCCATTATCTCGTCAAAAAATTATAGTTTTAATGCATTTTTCATTTAGGAAGAATGAAAACTAATAAATAATCCTTAAATTACAAAAAAAAGACGCTTCTATTTTACTTGGATTCTGTAACCTAATCTTTTAGGAACCAAAAATTCCTGCATGTTTTATGCATAACGGCTTAGGTATATTGGACAACATTATGCGTCTACAGAAAAATATGTTTTTTCGTCCAAAAAGATCAAATTACTCGGGTTTCGGAATAAATCTTCAAAAATGTGGAAAATCCTGATTTTTTTAAGTAAACACAAATAAATCTAATTTGTGTGTTACATTTTTTTCTCTCGGATATTTTTTTTAACAGCCAACAAGTGCAGAATGTTGACAGACATAAAACACATTTTTCTTTAAAAAAATATTCGAATGTTATATTCAAATATGTACCCAAGAATGAGACAGATTAACATATCACGGTGCAGTCAAATACAACATCAAGACATGTTAGAAAATATTTGAAACGAGACCTACAAGGCACTTCTTGCATTTATTTATTAATTAATGTCTTTTTTGTGCGCAGTGGCGTAGAAATCCTAAATAATATTCATTAATAACCGATTCTGCAGAAATTTTATTTTAAAAAATTCAAATAAAATCCAAACTTTAAGTTCTTGAATGTTTGCCTTCGTGTTCGAAAATAAAATTTAATCCTTTCCAAAATAGTAATTGGAGATTTTTTCGACTACACTGATTTTTTGCCTGGCGGTCGTGTTAACGTGACTTACATGTTGTACGTTATCATTTTACAGTGCATATTTCATGCGTCTAACAAGAGTTATTAATGTAACATACTGCCTCACTTTTCGATGATTTTATAAGAAGTGAGCATATTAAACTATTTATGCTCATCGCAATATTATCATATTCATTCTGAAAGTCATCCTAGATTAAATAGGTTGATAGTTCTTGCATTCATTCTGAAAAATTTTGCAAGAAATCATATTTTAAACAATTTTCAGTTCATGTTGATATTGTTTACTCAATATTAAAACACAAATATTAAATTATATCATAAAAGAATTTTACAAGACAAATCATCCCAAAATTCAATTAACACTTAAGCACATAATTATGATCATCTATGATCCTCAAATTATTCAATTTGAAAACCGACAAAAATTACCCAAAAACAGATTTTCAATAATAATCTTAAATATTTCCAAACAACTCCATAATTTCTATTCATTATCCTCTCAAGTTTCACGAGATTTACGAAATAGTTTCACAAGTGGTTGATGGCGTTCCACTTAAAAATAACACACATTTCATCTCGACTCATTTCAATTTCTTGGGAATTCTACGCATCTCAGCGACGGATAAATGGCAATCACATGTGGCAAGCATTAGCAGTAAATTAAACCCAGATTAGGGAAATATTTGTTTTCACATTTAAATCATTAATTTCCATGCAACAAAATTACGAATCTACAAAGTAACGAAATTAAAAACTTTTCGGTAAATTTGGTAAATTCTGTAAAATTTAATTGGATTCTTAAGAAGTTTAGTTATTTTCAGTGGGCTGGGCAAATCACTAAAAATCTCAAAAATACCCGAAAAATTTCAATTTCACCAATTTAAGGAATATTCAGCTTTCAAGTCCTTTTGTGTGGCTTTTTAAATATTCTAAAGAAGTTGCACAAGATGCTCAAATTAAATGAAAATGTGATTTTGGTGTTTCTTAAATTTTTCAATTTTTGACTATAATTTACCGCCGACATCGAAATCGGCCCTTCAAACATTTCATTCCTTTGAAGAATTCCTTAATTGACAAACACAATTTGGGAAAATTACAAGTTATATCCTTTTTTTAGCAGACTTTTTATAGTCTGTCGGCTTTTCAGAAATTCAGCAATTTGGCATTTGTTTCAATAATATTTTCAAGGAGCAAGTTTCCGACCCATAATTTATTTTAATTGAATTGTAAGCGGCCAAATAAACTCAAAATACCATGCTTGAAAAGCTTGCCGCCTCTAATCCTCAAATTAATTGAAAACCAGATAATTTATCACCCGAAGATGTTTGCTGAAGTTTGGCACAGGAATTAATGGATAATGAAAGGATAAATAAAGTTTCAAAAACTCGAAAAGCCATTAGGGATCGGCTTTGGGTTGTGCCAAATAACAAAATAATAAGTTAAACAAATTAACAACAAACAGGAAATGATGTTGATTTCTTCAATTATTTTTGCGTCTTGAAGAGAATATTTTTTATGAAAAGATTCTAAAATCCTTTTAAATGCTATTGTATCATTCTTTATGATTCTTCTTGAAATTTTTTACAGTTTTTGAAAAGAACTCGACATGCATTTATGCAAAATTGTGAAACTTTAAAATAAGTTACACAATAAGGAGCTGTTGCACAATGAAACGACAACCGTAAATATTATGCTTTGCATTTGATTCTTCTGGTTTTGAATGCATTTTAAAAAATTTTCTACTTAATGATTTCAAGTTTTCATGAATCAAGTTTTGTGCTCCATAATCTTTTCTTAAGAATTTATTTTTAAATGAATTAGAAAACGAATCTCAATTTCTTGGTAGGAACTACTCTATTATTTTATTGGAGTTGTTTGAAAGAATGCATGGAAGAAGGATACAACATGTGGTTGATTGATTAGAAAACGGAGAAATATTCTTGCTTATATAACTTGTTTAACGGGATTTAAAAACCTCGAAATAGTTGAAAATTATCATACAAAACTAATTGTAAATAAAATTAAAGTTTTGTGGACTTGTGATGAAAAAGGCAAGAAATTCCTAAATAAAATATTCAAATTATTCTGAACACGGATTGACTATGTGTGTTGGTTATTATTATAAATCTTTAAATTGTATTTTCTCTAGGATATTATATTTGAGTCCGTGGGCGTCTTTTTATTCTACCAACAAAAACAAGAAATAATAAACCTCTTAATTTCGAAGAGTTTAGAATTCCATAAAAGTCATAAAATCCAAAAAATGTATAAAAAACTAATAAAAGCGCTTTTGTTTATTTTAACTGCAGACAATGTTGAAAAATGGTACTCAAAGTATACTTAAAGCATTTTTTCCTATTTTCAAATGTTTATCTAAAAAAAATAAAAAATACATAAAATGGTAATAAAAAGCCTTTTTAATATGAAAATCATGTCTTTGTTTGCGAACAACGTTTTTCAAGACTTTAAAGTTTTTCCTTGGAAATTCTTAATATGCTTAGTATTTTTTTTCAAACTCAAATAGACGACAGAATTCTCGGAACACGTGTATCTCAGTTCTGGTTCTTTTTCTTCTCCTTCATTATTAACACTCCCAAATTTTTTATGACAACACATGAAAAAAATTAGAAAAAGGACCTTCGATGGTTTCCCTCCTTTATTGGTTTTTTTATGGGTTTTCGGTCAAACGATCGATCATCTTTCTTTTCTTTGCTAGTTTGGTCACCAAACATGTAAAAATTCAATTTTTCTTTGCATTATTTTTTCAGCCTTTGCATATGCTTCCAAAAATACTTCAACGGTTTTTATTTCGAAAACAGATTGTCTTACAAGAATCTTATGGTGATCTTATAAGGAAATTTGATGATAATCCTGGCTTTACACTTGATTTGATTTTTAATTGATAAATATATTGTGGGAATAATTTTTTTTTTGATCGTGGAGTCAGGTGACCTTTCTTTTTTGTTATATAAATTTATAAATTATAATAAGATTGTTTTTTCTTGAATTTATTTTCATATAAAAGTATTTAAAAATGGATCAAGATTAAATTTTTTTTTTTTAATTTGTGCAGCGAAATTTTGTAGTTTTACAACCAAACTCAAATTGAACTTCATATTTTAAATTACAATTTGATGAGTTTACCAGAATGAATTCAATAAAAATTCGACAAGTCTGATGACACACACCATATTTTTTATCAAGATCAAATTGCACAAAAAAATAAATTTAAAATTTTCTCTCATTTTCACTTTTTTGAATTTCGTTCTGGATCACCAACTTCACGAAAAACGTGATTTTCTCCAATCTCGGACCATTAAGGTAACAAAACACCATAATTATGAGTTTCCTGTTTCGTTGCTTCACGATACAAATTCCCTTTTGAATGTCAATAATGAAAGCATATCAAGAGACTTAAATGCACAACTTCCAACAACTTTAAAGCAAATCGTGCGCAGTTTGCAGGTAGTATTTCTGAGATTTTGGCTCGAATTATTCACGGTATGTTTCAAGATTATTCTTCGGGCTTTTGATTTCAATTAAATTATATGAAAATTGAATTTGAACAGTTTTATTGTGAAGATTTTTGGGGTTTTATGCTTTATAGAGAACTTTTTGTTGGACTCGTTAAATTTTTCATGTGATCAGTTATATATTTTGTAAAATATCCCTCCATCTTCAACTAAAGATTTGCAAAATAAAGGAAAGTTTCTACACGACAAAATATTTAAATCTTAAGTCTGCAGAAGATAAATTGCATTAAAATTACCTCATCCGAGCAAACCGAAACCTTTTGGGCTTTTGGGTAGTTTTACGTGTTCTTTTAGTGTTTTTCAAAGGTTCAAGTAAATTTATCTTCCCAATGCAATATTTTTACTGTCTAGCAAACAATTGAAATTTCCAAACAAGTATCCCTATTTCCTGTTGTCAACAATAATAAAATCCTGCATTATCCTTATCTGTGAAATCCTATATATAGCAAACCTTTAAGAAAATGGAATTGAATGAATTTCCTGTCCATTTGATTGTTTTGATTGTTTTGATTGTTGAAAGTATTTGGAAATTTAAAAATTTTTAAGAAAATTGAAACTTTGAAGTGAATTGTTTGATTTAATTCCACAATTCTTCAAATTATGCTGCTCTTGTGCTGTTTTTGGTAAATAAGGACAAGAAAGGCCTTCTTATGAGTTTTTACGCTTGTGAAGGTATTTTATTAATTCAACAATTGGATGCAGTCGAGAAGTTTGTGAAAGATAAATATTGGTTGTAATCTTCAAACTCGCCAGAATCACGTTCCAATGTTCAAATAACAAAATAAAATAAATAACCAAATTGATTGTTGAATTAATCAGGATCAGGATCTAAACCAGGAAAACTGGAAAAAGGTAGAGATGGACACTTAAAATAATATTTCATGTTATTTTATTTTATTTAATGTTGTTTAAAGATATTTAATGTTATTTAACCATTTTTAAAGATATTTTCGATTTTCCTAATTTCTCTCATTTTGACAAGATTTTTATCTTGATCTTTCACTGTTTTACTTCATGGAACGAAAGCATATTGGAATCTTCAGTTTCGTTTTCAAGGAGCCTATTTTAAACATCATCAAGAAACCATGCAGTGAACAGAAACCCAATTAAAAATTTTATTTGAGGGTTGCTACATTTTTTTGTTCTAATTTTTACTGCACACAAAAAAAAAGATGCGCTTATATAACTTTAAAACATTATAAATTTACAAGTATCGTAATTTTGTGAGTGTGCTAGCGAAAAAAATAAATTAAAGATAGGATCTCATCCATAAATAATATTCCTTGATATCTTTTACGGTTTTCAAAAATTAGGAGAACCGATTTTTTAAATCTTGGGTGAGGATCTTTTCGTGTCTTGAATAAAAAACACAAAAACAGTAAGAAAGCCTAAGACCCGCATTGTACCTGTTTTATGACGTGTAATTTTTACTATTTAATATATTTGGTTATTTTCCTCAATTTTTCTAAATTTTATTTGAGAAAATAAACAAAAGAGAAATAAAATCCTTGAAATCCTCGAAATAAATTGTTATTAACCTTCAAACCTTGAATAGAAATATTTCATGGGGATGTTAATTTAGGGCAAGAATAACGATTTTTGGAAGCACAAACAATGCCCAACCACCATAGCACCCTAGAGCACCGCACAGTACCATAACGTACAGGTTGCGAGCCTTTGTTAACGCGTCCTTTTCTATTCTTCGATACAGTTTTTAAAAAGTTTAATGCATTTCTTGATTTTACTATTTATCATCATCAGAATGTTATACAAAAATGATAAAATATTTGAAAGGGATGGAGGAGCCTTTGTTTGATTTTGATGGATTTGATTGCGAGGCCCGCAAAGAGTGTTTATTCAGATTGTTAAAAGTTTGTTCAGTTTGTTAGGAGGTTGTTAAAAGTTTGTTAGCGTTTTATGGCATTTATGGGGTTTTTGTGTTATTTTTTTGGCAGGTTGTTGCTAATGATTATATATTTGTAGATTATAAATAAAACTTCATATATTTAATATTTTTGATGATTTTTGAAATATACCTTATACTGGGTAAAATTTTTTTGCTTTATTTTTAATCGAAAGTTTGCATTAGTTTTATCATTTTATTATTTTTTTCTCTAAGATCGTCAATATTTAAAATAAAAGATTGGAAATCTAAATTTAACATTTAAATAAACATTTTGTTGACAAAAATTTATGTGGCTTAAATGATCTATAAATAGTTATCAAAGAAGACAAACACTAAATACTACATATTTTGAAAAGTATCATCTTAAAAGTCTCAACCAAAAATACTCGCAGTAGTTAGTTATAATACACATAAATCTCTACAAGTTTTGCTTACTTAATCCTGCTGTTTTTTAAATAAAAAAGGATCTTAAGACACTGAGATGCCAAAGATATGATTTAAATCCTTTCATAATATTGTAATCTCATTATAATAATACCACGATTCCGAATCTTTATCTTTTTTTTAGGCTCTTTCATCAACGATCTCACCAAATCGATAATTATATGCTTTTAATAGTTTTTTATGTTTTAAAAATAGTTTCTATAATTTATTCCATTAATCATTCCTTTCAAGATTTTTTATGAGACTATTTTTAACGATTTTTGGAAAACACATAAAAGTATATTAAATCTTTTTGAACATTTTCAACATTTGAACACGTGCAGTAATAACTTTCAAGATATTTGAGATGGAGAAGATCTCTGTAGCGAAAAGGATCGAAAAGACTAAAAGAGAATCATCTATTTCTAATTTTTCTAATTTTTCTATTCATTCGTAAGTTTTAATGGTCAGAATTTTGGTGAAACACATAATTATCCAGTTTTGGGATGCAACATAATAGACGTTTATTTATGTGTGAATGTATGCTGTGCAGTTGGGCCGCTTAAAAAAATTTTGAGAATAATGATAGAATTAAGGATCTGAGATTGGACTAAAAACCAATTATACTAAATAAAATCAAAATTAACTGCTTACCCACTCAAAGAAAGGACGAACTCATCGATCCGATCAATAAAACTCACTAGAGAAGATACGTTGCCAGAGATTCACACGAGAAAATTTGGTTTATTCGATGAAAAGTTTAATTGCCTTGATTAATTAAAATGAAAAAAATTTGGATTTTAAATGGCTTTATTATAAAATGCATTGTTATTAAACAAGTAATCAAGTAGATTGAAGATACATGACAAATTTCAAAATATAATTTATCAAAAATTTTGAATAGTGAAACTAGAATTTGAAGCTGTTCTATATTTTTTTTAATTGAGCTGAAGTTCAAAAATAGAATAGTAAAAAAAAAATTAACGAGTAATAATCTTATTCATATGTACAAAACTATTTAAATCAAAAGTATCTAAATTGATTAATTTGCATAGATTTTGATTTAATATTGACTTGTGTAGCTAATAATAAAAACTTCAAAAAATTTCAATTAATAAATTACAAAGAAGCTTTAAAATAGATGTCTTCATTAGAAGGAATTTGAAAGCAATAAAATAACCATAAATAACAGAATATAACTGAATGACATCAACGTAAAATTTAATCCTTCCTTAATATTTTAAATCTCAAAATGTATTTTGTGTTCAACAAATCGTGACAAATAATTTCTATGAAAGAATAGAACATGAACCTCCACGGCATGAAAGATGAAAAATGTTCACGCACCATTTTTATTACACGACCAGATTTTTCATTTACAAACAAAGTATTTATTTTATGGGATTCATAAATGACTTTTGTCTCACATTGAAGCACGTGCATTTTTGTAGAACTTTTGGGTTTGCTTGGTGTTTTAAGGTTTTTGAGGATTTTGAAGATTTAGGGTATTTCTAAGAATACTTAAAGGAGCGAACAAGGAATTCTTGTTTAATGTGTCAGCACAGCGCAAAACCTATCTCTGCTGACAAAATCTTAAAGACCCATATATCCTTTTTTGATTTTTTATCTGCTGACAAAATCTCAAATTCATGATTGCAGTTCTGCAGTCGAAACGATCCAAAATCCTTATCTTACAGATTAATCAATTTGAAAACTATAGAAATGAATGTAAATATTTTAGAAATATTTCTTGAGATTTTGTACTTTGTGAGGATAAAAAATGACAAAGGAAATTATCCTTTATACTTTTGTTGAACACAAAGGGAGTTTTTCTACCTTTCGCAACAAACATTGATATATTATTTTATGTTACAAGCTAAATTTGAAAAAATAATAAAAAGAAAAATTCAGAAAACGAGAAGGACGGAAAAATCCTTAAAAATAACAAAACACAAAATGTCAAGAATAAAAAATGTTCAATACATCACTTATAATCCCATCCTTCAGTTTTTTCTCCAAAAATCTAAAACTATCTTACAATCATTTCAAAGGCTATTTGGTCCTTAAATAATCATAATTTCTGTGTAAAATCGAAGAAATTGTAAAAATTTCCAGTTGACAGATTCTGCTGAATAAAAATGCAGCAATAATTTGGATCGAAAATGTGTCATGTCATGTCTTATTTAATTTTCCATCAATGCTGAAATAATGCTGAAATATTAAAGTATGTTACGAGTTCTTTGTAATAGGAAACCTCTAAAACGGTTCCTTGCCAAATTGCATTATCTTGCTGCATCTTTTGAAAAAGGATTTGCTGGGGATTTTGCAACGGAAATTTGGTCAAATTTTTGGGATTCATAATTTGTAAAGATTCTTTATAACTTTTCATGATTAAAAATGGGTGAACGATTTATATATTTATTTTTTCGACAGATGAAAATATATCTTGGTTTTTAAAGCAATTTTTTTTAAAGGAAGAAATTTTTTCTAGCTAGTAGATTTTATATCAATTCTGAGATATTCATAGTTATTTAATTCAAATTAAAGTTATAAATTACTGAAATCACTATTTCAACTCACAAAATTGATTAAAAGATTAAAAATCAGTGACTTTCAAATGTTTAACAAAGTAACAAAGCGTTAAAACGTGTTGAAAATGCCCAAAGCACAATTTTATTCGATTCCATAAATTTTAACTACATAAGCTCAGTTAATTTAAATTTAAATATCAACAATGGATTAATGGAAATTCTTGTTATGTTTATTAAAGTTTATTAACATTTTCTTTTGTCAATAACGTGCTCAACTGCCCATAAATTGTTAATTAACGAATGTGGGAAAACTTTCATGATTAATCTAATACGCGATTGATTTATAAAGGAAACCATGATATTAGGCGTGACGGAATTTGAATGAACAAAATTTATGCTGAGCTTATGGTTTTATATTAAGATAAAGTTGAATATAAAATAAAAAACATAAGTTGAATATTCTGAGGCTATTATCAAATATAACAAAATTAGGGTCCAAGATATTTGAATAATTTTGAGGGATTTTTGCATTTCATACAATTTAAAAAGTCAACCAATAAAAAAACGTGTGAACCAAAAGTCCTTTTTGTCACTATCTCAGACAATTTTCATCCAAGTATATCGTGTCAAGACTTGCACAATCGTCTGTGAAATTTCTTAAGGAGCCAAAAAGCGGCCAAAGAATCATGGGAAAATAAAGCAAACTAGGAATCGTTTAAGCTATTTTCGGAACTTTCATTGTGTCACAGTTTTTCTTAAAGATTCTGAAATTTTTCAAAGATTTCAAAACAATTCACTAAAATTTCAAACATTTCATTTGGCGACCAAAAAGAGACTCATTTTTGTCCGACGTCCTTTTGTTGCACAATTTGACAAAACACAAATCAGTCTAAGAAAAACACGTAACAATGCTCACAAACGTGGGAAGGATCGTTCAAGGATAATTTTCGAAGGCATTATGAGCATTGTCAATTTTTTATGGGAAGACTGTTTGCTTGATAATTCAATGCTTTGTCAAGTAAAAGTCGTTGAATCATCAAAAACCTTTTTTTAGAATCTTCAAGTAATCAGCAAATATTTTGATTTCAATTAATATCTTCTTGTTCGTTTGAAATTGGTATGATTTGAGTAAATTGAATGGAATCAAGTGCCCGATCCCAACAAACCTAACAAACTTGAAGAAAATGAATAAAGGTCTTATTGAAAAATTAAGAATTGTTATGGGAAAATAGTTTGTCTTGCGATCAATGATTCTCAGAAATCAAAATAAATCCATTGATCTATTCAATGAACTTCAACGCTGTATTCAAAGTATTCATGATCCGCCAACATTGAATTATTGAAAGCATCGGAACTTCCAAATCAATTCGATTAAATCTGAAACAAATTAAATACAAATAAAGCAATAATCACCGCTCGCTTTTTTGCTTTTTCAGTTTTCGACTGTTTTTTGTGTTTAAATCTTTCGCTTTTAATTTTGTTTGATTTGTTTAATTTCGATTCATCACCGTTTTTTCCTGTGTATTACACGCAACCGTCTTCCCGCTCTCTAAACCGATATATAATACTTTTTATAGGGGATTGGCGGTTGGAATATTTTCACGTTATTACTAAGTATATCAAGTTGTCAAATCCATCCATATATTATCAAGAACATCAATTCACAACAGTTTAAGCAAATCAGCAAAATCTCAAATAATAGTAGCTCATATATTCCAATCACCAAGACCCTTCCCAATAAATTACCCGAAAAACAATCAGAAATGATTTGTAGCAGTTTGAGCTGTTCCTTGAAAATTGGATTTTTCAAGCTTCTTAAGATGTTCTTCCACTTTTGAAGCAACAAATTAAAACACTGGCTCGAATGCAAAGTAATTTTGTAATTTGGTTGGATTGGCTGTGTTTTAGAGCATCAATCATTCGGATTAACAAATTTATCCAATTTACTCGAAAAATCTTTTAACTCGGAACTAAGCAAATGTTGCTGATGGAGAAGGCGCAAATAACAATTTTAACAAGAAACACAACGGAAGCGAGAAGTCGAAAATTGGTTTGGAATTGAATTTACATCTTTCCTGATCATTTGGCTGGCGTTTTTGTGCGCTGGCCAGCAATTAATTGTAATTTTGTGTAATTTTGCAGCCGAATCTTTGGCGAATTTAGCCAATTTTACGAATTAGATAGGAGCAGTTTACAGTCAAATCAAAAATATGTTGCGCAATGAAACTTGCCTACAGCAGCAAAATGAAATACAAATTATATCAATTGGTTTGAAGTTGTGGAACTGTTTATGGCCTCAAGGGGTAGCATAAGTAATAAGGTGGCAGGGAATGGGTGGCAGTTTTTACAAATTCAAAAAAAAAAAACATTTATCAAATTCAGTAGTTTAGAGAAATCCAAGGAAAATAATAAAATTTAAAAATTATTTAAGAAAATACTTTTCCTCACCATAATATTGAAAAAACATAATAATGCACCTTTCCCATCGATCCCTTATGCTAATTTCGCTATTTTATGCTGTTTTATGTAGTTTTATGCAAATTAAGCTAATAAACATAAAATACCTAGCAATAAAAATTAGCATAATCCAACCGAACCCTGCCCTAAATCAAAATTACCTGTAGCTCAAACTAACAAAATAACAAACTAACAAGCAACAAGTTGGTAAAATGGTAATGAAAACATAAAATTAAATTATCCAAACAACCTTACCAATTCACCAATTTGTTGCTCAGCAGTGCACATAACTCGAATGTCAGTGCAATTGCACGTGTTCCTCTTAAGGTTTGTTATTTTGTTGGCGAGGGTAAAATTTATGAACAAAAAAAAATCTGAGCTGTTTGGTATCTTCGAATTACTGCTTTTCTTGCTTGCTTTACTGCCGTTAAGGTTCAGTTAATTCTTTAAGGTTACAAAGTGCATTTCAAATATTTAAACATGCATATAGTTTTTTTGTTGAATATTGAAATAAACCATATTTTCCATTATTTATGACACTGGCAACAACATTTTGAGCAGTTTAAGCACTTTGACATAGGGGATGATCATAAAATTTAGGAAAAATTCATAAAACCATGAAAGCGCACAAAAATCCATAAAAGGAAGATCTCTTAGAATTTGAAAGAATTCTTTAAGGAGGGTAGAATATTAAATGATTTACAAAGAAATATTGAAGGAAATCTTTAAAATATTAAATTACTATTTATTTTGAACGTATTTAAATTTTGATCTCATGCCGAGTTTATTATACAAGTGGCTGGTGAATCGTGAGAAATGTGAGATATGTGAGGGGTTGGCTCGAATTACAGGTCTATTTGTTGGAACAAGTTCACAAGTTAACACACGAACCTTACACACGTAAACGAAGCAAGGTTGAGGTTAGGTTTCTAATTAATTTAATTTAGAAATTTTTATTGAGTTAAAAGGGTTTCATTGCTCTTCTCGATGATTTTTCTGATTTTCTGATCCTTCCGATGATTCATCCAATTTAATTAATACACATGAGGGTCTCTTGAGATTGTGCGCTTCATCTTTTAATTTGATATTATTATCTGAACCATAAATGTGTTTAATTATATTTATTTTATATGAACTCAGTACCTTGTAGATCAACCAGCATAAAACATACAAAGATATCCAGCAAAATCTTGTTCATACATGAAAATCATGTGATAGAAATATTTTTTCCTGATTTATTCTGTATCTTTGGGTGAAAGATGAGGGGCCGATGATCTTAATTTCATTTTGTTAAATAGGAAATATTCTGTTTGATATAAAATTTATTTCTAAAAGTCAAAATCAACATTTTCTTTAGCATTTGAAAGATAAAATATTTAAATTATGTCCGGAAAAGATTGTGCTCACAGAATACAATCTACAATTTATCTACCTCCCCTCGTTTTTTTTTTCTGTAAAAAGTGCATTTATATAATTTATGGCTCAAAGTCTCAAAAGATCGATTTACGTATATGTTGTAGATCCTTCAATAGGACCATCTCGATACAGCATCATAAAAAACCTCACTTTACACAAAACTTACACTGGTCTTTCTCGCAACATGAAAATCAACGGCCATTCTGCTTTGGTCCTCTCGAAGAAATTCTACGAAAAGGATTTATCTTCGAACCTTTTTTACATAAAAAGATTTCTTTTATTTTGATGTTTTTGAATTTTTAACGAAGCACCAGAAAATCCGGAGAATCCTAAAGAGACCCGAAAGATACCAAAAATACACAAAATTACAAAAAATAATCAAAAAATACACAAAAATACCAGAATACATATTTAAAGATACCAAAGAAAACCAAAAGAAAACGAAAACTCACCCCACTCACACCAATATCCACTGATCGAGTATAAAAAGCCCTGCCGAAGACCATGACGCATTAGAACGAAACAAGTTTTTGAGCAGTCAACAAGTTTATCCAATTTTTGGTGAACAAGAAAAAGTGCTAAACAAATTCTTTGAAATTCATTGCGAAGTGAAATAAATAAAAAATTCAAGTATGTCTTACTATTTCAACGAGTACAGCGTGTCGAGCACAAACAGCATCAATGATAACATCTACAATGCTGCTAAATTAAAGAAGTCTTCTAAATACAAGCTCAAGAAGATGCTGAAACCTTTAATGAGGATGCTGTCCAGCAACAAAAAATCCACCAAGAAAAACGTGTGTAAATGCAGGAACTCTTCTTATGACACAGACTATGAATATTCTTCAGAGATCGACGACAATCAATCGAATGAAACTTTGGAGACCAGAATTTTGGATGAAATGAGACACTGTGGTGACAACTCCGCCATTTATGTGTATGACAGTGAACAAAAGTGCCATTTAACACCAATCACCAACAGCCAACAGTTCGTTCCAGTGCACTTTGCCAGAACTCAAGCAGGAACTTTTTTCTGGACTGCTGCTTCAAGAGAACCTGACTGTGATGTCATTGAAGCCGAGAAATCCACCAGCTACCAGCTTCCACAACTTCAAGAACATTGCTATGATCGATGGGTACAAGCTTAAGCAATTTGGACTAGGAATTAAGGAACAACAAAATTATGTAAATTGATGTGTCTTCCACTTTACCGATTAAGTATTCGATTGAGATTTTAAATAATTTTTACGCTTGTGCAATTTTTGCTTTAATTTCAAATTATTTTGAATTCAGGGATCTTCATTCAATTTGTAATAGATCGCATGTGATATTAGGTAGTTAGCTTTGTGATGCTTTAATAATTTTAAGGATTTTAGGTTTAAAAATGTCTTCCATTTATTATAAGTAGTTTAAAAAAATGTCTTCCATTTTTAAACAAAACTTTTGTTGAATAAAAAAAAAGTTAAAAACGAAATTTTTGGTCTTTATTACTTTTGCTTCTTATGTTTTCATTTATTTTCAGAGATTTTCGTCTTAACTCTTTTTGTTTTCAGATATTTTACAAAATTGATGTAAGTATTGTGTTGGTAAAATCAGGTTTTTGTTTTGGTCACTTTGGCTGAAAGTCTTAAGAAAAATCATCGAGAAAAAGTAAAGAAAGACTTGAGAAACTTAGCCGAATTACAGAAAGAACTTGTTGCGGCGTTGAGAATCTTTTTATCCCAAATCTTAGTGCATTTACATACAATGCTAGCAGACAAACACGATGAACAAGACGCTCAAGTCAGTCGCCGGTAAGATTTTAAATTTTCTTGATACTTTTTCTCGGATTTTCGGGTTTCTTGTTTGTCGGCAAACAGTCCCAAAATCCCAAATCTGATAAACTTCCAACGAATTTTAATGTTTTTATAAAAACACCCAAAGATCTAGCAAAAATCATGAAATATCCTAAAAAAGTCGTTAAAAAGGAAGAAATATTTTTTACCTAATAATTTTCCATCAATTAGTTTCTTATTTTATTCCAACCTTCTTTTTGCTCGATTTTTGCTTTTGTGAAATTATTTATTGTAAGAAATTTGGAAATTTACCGAAATTTCTGATTTGGGTGAAATTTTAAAAAGTTTTTAGAATTTGCTCAACAGAAACCAAAAAAGTCCTTTTGTTAACCGAAATTTTTCAAAAATTTTAAATTTCTTTACAAAAATATCACAAGAATTTCTCTTTGGAGGTCCAAAAAATAGAAATTCTTGCTACCCATCCTAAATAAATATCTACCCATATTCTTGTATACTTTGGAATGCATTGAGCTATTCCAATTTATTTTTCTATCAAGTTTTTTTGTTCATTTTTTTGTTGAAATAAATGAGACCCAATATTGAAATGAAACCAGAAATTGTCGAGAAATGTTGAAGAATCGGAGAATTAGAAAAAGGGATGATTGCACAGAAAAAATTCTTTAGAGATTCTGCTTCGCTTTAAAATGGATTCAAATTATTAAGGCCAACAAAGCTTAAAGGGCCTGAGTTTATGGACCAGAGGCTTGGAATCTCAGTTTGTGTAATGGATGTTCCAAAATCGTACTAGCTTCGAAACATTTCTGAAAGATCAATATATTTTCTGGATAGTTTAGAACACTGTCTGTTACCCTTTTAAAAAAATATCTGATAAATAATTTTTTTAACAAACTTAATTGAATTAACCCGAAATCACAAATAACATTTTATTTGTCCATTAATGCGGGTAACTAAATTAAATAATCAACCAGCGCAATAAAATCTCTGCTCAAATCCCTGCATGCGTTTACTGCATTTACTGCTTTGCTTTACTGTATTTTCATAATTCCTTTATGCACCCAAAAATCTACCAAAATTATGAAGAAAATGACCTGAGGATAGCAATCCATTTGAACACGTGCATTTCAGTACAAATTTTGTGCTGTATTTGTTGCTGTTTTCCTCTTGCATTCATGTTCCACAAATTTCAAACCCAAATAACGAAAAAAATGTAACACAACAAAATCCCAAAAATATCAAAAAAAAATGTTATTTAACGTTTTTTATGTAAGATTGTAAGAATCTCTTTTATTGTAAAGAAAAAGGAAGATTTATTTTATCAGAATAAATTATTACCTGGTAAGAATACAATGAGAATCTTAAGATGAGTTTGGGACTTTAATGGACTTTAAGGGATTCATATTTGAAAAATGTTTGAATGGCAGGTAAGTGAAATCTCTGTATGTTGATTATTGAGTATTGTTGGATATTTTTACTTGTTGAGTAAGAAAGTTTTGGCACAATAAAAAAATCTTGCTGCTTCTTCAGAAATCCTTTATATGGATTAACTGTCAAACTGAGTTTTGTTTGTGAAAAAGGTAAGGTTCATATTTAAAGGTGATTTTAAATGTGACACAAGATTCTGGCTGTATTTTGGAAAAAATTCACTTTCAGAATTGTTGCACTGAAAAAAAAATGGAGGCGAAAAATTTATTTTCAAATGACAGCAATTTACTAGAATTAAAATTTGTGTGTTAAATCAAAAAAAATTTTATTTGTTAATCATTCATAAAATTAAAAGCAACCATACCTAACAGTATTCCACTTTAAAGAAGTTCAACTCCATTCAAAACACAAGAATGGAATTTTCAATCAATTTCTTTCATTAACTTTCATTGTAAAAGATCAAATTGGACTCTTGTTTGAATATTCCTAGATTTCTCTGATAATGACCGTTAATTTTTATTGTTCCACAATTCCACAGACCTCAACAAACCCTAAACAGGATTTTTATTAGAATCGTTTGGGTTTTTGAGGTTTTTTATAATTTCTTGGAAATAATAATTGGAAATTTATTCTTGATGCTCGATTGTTAATGAAAACAAAAATTTTTTATGTTTTATAGTGGATGTGAATCAAGTGAATTAATGATCATCGATGAATCAATGATGCATGTATCTATAAAAGGCTCAATCTTTTCATTTAACACAAAGATATTATCTTGCAAACTAAGTTGAATCATTCGAAAGTCATAAAACTGAAATAAAATCCAGAAAACTTAAAATCCATGAAATATAAATATTATGGAAAGAATTCAAGGTTTGGCATCCTTGTTGAAAGATAACCTGAAGATTTACTGATAAAGATTTAACAACCTTTCAGACCGAAACAACATCCTCAAAAAATTCATTAACCAACAAATTTGTTATCTTCCTCAAGAGTTATCTTCCTCCTTTTCAGTTTTTACATTTTTTAGCTTTTAGTTCCATTTAGTTTCATTTACTGCAGTTTGTAAGCAAAATCTCCTAATTTGTTTGCTGATAATCACTTTAAAAGTCCATTAGCAGAGAATATTAGACATCAATATTTCCTTCAGGAATCCTGTTTTGTCAATATTTGCCGAAATAGTGAAAAACCTGAAAAAGGATGTTTCAACTTACTTGGCAATATGCATGCATTTTGTAATTTTTATGTTTTTGAGAGTTTTAAGTGTCTCGTCAATTTGGCGAGACAAAAGATGTGTTTGTGCGTTTTTGCTGGTGACTTGAAAAGGTTTTCAAGACTTTATCAAACATCTTAAACCGAACAAAATCTCTTCAAACAACAAACAGAATAACAAAATGTGAAATTAACGTGATAATTTGCATTTAACGCCAAGACATGTGTTGAGACTTAAATGTTTGAGGGGTTGCTTATTTATTTGAGGAGTTTAGGGATATTTGATTTTGAATTGTGATTTTCATGATTTTTCGCAAATATCCAGCAAAAAATGTTTCTTCATGAAATTTTTAATGAGTTTTAATAATGAGTGACTAAAAAACACCTCAAATATAATTTTAAAAAACATACTTTTATTCAAAATAAAAATTCTTTTTATAAAAGGTCGCTTAAAACTACGATAAATCGTATAACACATTTTGTTCGTATAAAATTTGTTAATAAATAAGAGAATTAGTTGGTAGCAAATGAATACCTGCTAATGAATTATTACCAGATGCGCATCAAAATATCAAAAGATCAATTAAAGGTCAAAATGATCAGAATTATGAATGGAATGAATTTTTAATTAAATTTGTTGATTTGAATATCAATTCAGCTGTTGGAGTTCTACTGATGGTAAAATTTAATTGTTGCCAAAAATTCACGGCAAGATTTAGTAGCGGAATGCAGTTGTTGCAAAAATGTTGGTACAGTGCATAAAAAATTGATTTTGATTCGATTACTTTAAATAAATTAATTGAAAACTTTTGAATATTGAACTTATATCTTTTTCCTTACAAATTTTATAATTAAACTTTGAAAAATAAACTTTAAATTAATTTTTCGTCGATATCTGATAATTATTTCAATAATGCAATCAATTAAAATCCAGCAAAACTCCAAATAGCAAATGAATAATAATTTGTTCCCAATCGCCATAATTGAAAACCTTGTCAATTTACAGATGAGCTTGCTCATGATTTCTGTGCCATTTATAAGAGCCATAGTACTTGAAGTTTGAAGCATCGCTCTTCGTGTTAGCTTCTTCGGGTCCACGAGATCCATAAACATATTTAATTGGTTCTGGTTTCTCGAGTTCAATGTGGTGGAGCAATGGCGTGAAAATACGCCAAGCCTCGCTAAGCTCATCTGATCGAACAAAATGCATTTGCGAGCCACAGAAAACATCCAAGATTAAGCGCTCATATGCGTCAGGCAAGCTTATCTCCTTGTATCTATGTTGATAGGTCAAGTCAAGCTCAGTTTCTTCCATATCAAAAGTGATTCCAGGTGATTTTGTCATCATTTTCACATACAAAGCTTCGCCAGGTTGCACGCGAATAACAAGTTCATTTCTCTTCAAATTGCCATCAAAAATATCCCCAGGAACGTCATGATACTGAATTCTCACTTCAGCTTTACGCTCATTCAAAGCTTTACCGCAACGAAGGATAAATGGAACTCCATCCCATCGCTCATTTTTGATATTAAGCACAGCTAAAGCGAATGTTGGCGTGGTGGAGCCACGTGGAACGGTTTTATCGTCAAGATATCCTTGTTTAGCGTCACCTTCACCGTCTGGATTGCCAATGTATTGTCCCAGAACTACGTCGTCCATTGTTAAGGGCTTAATACATTTAAGCACTTTCACCTAAAAAATATTTTATTTGTTAATTTTAAGAAAAAATACTTTTGAGAATGAATTGAAATGAATTTAAATTGAATTTAAAAAAAAATGTGAAAATTAATGTATACCTTCTCATTACGAATATCATCTGGATGAATTGTAGCCGGCTTTTCCATTGCAACCAACGACAAGATCTGCAGCAAATGATTCTGCATCACATCGCG
Source organism: Parochlus steinenii (assembly GCA_038502155.1). Taxonomy (NCBI): domain Eukaryota; kingdom Metazoa; phylum Arthropoda; class Insecta; order Diptera; family Chironomidae; genus Parochlus; species Parochlus steinenii. The sequence goes on along the minus strand of JAXCIN010000047.1, from coordinate 2,193,837 downwards.
AATGATACCAAACTCATCAAAGTAACCCCCTCTTCCTTGTGTTCCAAAAGGTTCTTTGAAAGAGATCTGAACAGCAGCAATATTAGCTCGATTCCATGTTGGATTGAAAAGTTGATTTCCAAATCGGATTGTCATCAAGTTTTGCACCATTTCTTTGCCCAAATAGTGATCGATACGGTAGAGTTGATCTTCTTGGAAAAGTGAAGAAAGATGATCTGACAATATTCTTGAACTTTCGGAGTCCTTTCCGAATGGTTTCTCAACGATTATTCGGCTCCATCCTCTAAAAATAAATCAAAACGTTAAGAATTTCCTAATAAAATTGAGAAACTGTAAATTTTCTTAATTTTCTTTCAAATTCCATGAATTTTAATTCTGATATACTCATATTTACAGACTTTAATTGACACTAATAATGGAATATTGATACTTTTAAAAAGCTTAGAATATTAATTAGTAAAAAAAACTTACTGCAAAGACATGCATGTATTACGAATATGCACAGTGACAGTTTCAAACACAGATGGAGGCAGCGCCAAATAGAACAATCTATTGGCAGTAGTTGAACGATCAAACTTTGACATTTCTTGATTCAAAATTTCAAAGTCTCGTCTCTCTGTGTAACTGCCAGCTACGTAAAAATTGAGTTTCCAGAACTTTTCATATTTTTCCACTTCGTCAGGCTTCACTTTCATGTAGGGATCGCATTTCTCGCGTAGTTCTTGGATTGTCAATTGACTTCGAGCGTATCCGTAGAATGAGGTGGCTGAAGGTAAGAGATTATCACGATAGAGCCACCACAAGGTCGGGTAAATCTTCTTTTTTGCCAAGTCACCCTAAAAGTATGCAAGAGATGATTTAAAATTGTTCAGTAATTTATTCTAGAAGACGTGAATTTTATTCTTTTTCTTAATTGATGTTAATTTAAATTTAATGACAAATTAAAACACATTTAAGTTATTCAAAAAAACTTTAACTAAAGTCATTACATGATCAAATTTATTTAAGAATATTAAAATACTCACCGAAGCACCAAACACCACAAAAATGTGAGGATGTCGACTGTCAAAATAGGTGCCTTCATGGGCCATTGTCTCAGAGCTTGAAAGTTCCCTTCTAATTAGATCCAAAGCTTCTTGACCGCTTTTTTCACTACTTCCACTACTTTGCTGATTCAGGTAGTTGACCTTTTGACTTACTAAAAATCACAAACAAAAAAAAATATTAATAAATTTATATTATGTATTTATGGGCATTGGGCTCAACTACGAACATTGTCGTTTTTGTTGTTTTTGTGTTTTTTCTAATAAAATGCATGAAAATTATTCAACATTCAATTTGAAATATTCTTTTAAAATTTCAAATGCATGATTGTTGATCAAGATTAGGTCAAAAATAAGAACACATGCATTCACTTTCAATTTTAAAAGGTTCACATTTGCGGTCTTTATGTTTATTTTATGCACTTGAATGAATTGTTGCATGTGACAATGTGACATGGCCAAAGAGCTAACTAAGTTGTAAGATATAAAAATTTTTTGCAATTCATTGATTGATTTAAAAAGATTTTTTCATACAATTTAATTTTCAATCTTTTAAAAGTATTTAAAAAAATTATTTGTGTTGAAGTCTTTTGAAGAACGTGTGCTAATCTGGCAGAGCTATTATTTATTTCTACCGCATTGGTTGAACAAGATATCACAAGGGGAATTCCCAAACGAACAACAGCTTCATAGTCAAGTGATGATCATTTTCAACCCAAATAGCTCACGTGTGCATGATCGTGCGTTGTCGTTGATTTTGCCCACAATACCCACGATACAACGAGATCGTCATATAAATAAAGTTTGTCAAAGCATATAAAACATGCAGTTATTCAATAAAACACAGTAATAATTTTAAGTTAAAGACGAATCTACATCAAACTTCAAATTTCATCGATCGATCGATCGATAAAAACATTTATTGTATAAAAAATATCAAACAATATTTCTTAGAAGTCGGCCAAGAAAGAACATTTTTACTATATTTAGAAGCAATAAGTAAGAAATCATTCAATACGTCTTCAAGATATTGTGTTTCAAGAGTTTTGGATGACTTTCAAAAAGTGCCGGCAAAAATATAAAATATCAAGTTTCTTTCATAAACAATTTACAATTGAAATGATGCTTTTCATATGGATTTTGCCAAGTCTGTCACTCATGTAACTAGATCAGGCTCATACTTTGGATTCTTGTTAGTACACATGGTAGTAACATTTATGCATATTTCGTTTTTTGATTCGATACATCAAATGAGTGGTGCATTTGATTGAAAATCGTCAAAAACATAGGTAAATCTTGTGAAAGTTTCATCCGATTGCAACCAAATTTTAATGGAGTGCACTATGTCTAGGACCGTAAAACATGCAATTAACGTTTAATTTATGATTATGACGTCATAATTATAGTATTGAAAATAAAAGAATTACCGTTGTCCCCGATTTCAACCAAAATTTCAACAAATATGCGTCATTTTGTTCAGATTCAAGAAAAAAAATAATTGGGGAGTATACTAAATAACTCAAGGAAATTTTCTTACTATAAGTGATAATGGATTGATTTTCTTAGAAATTGTTTTAATGATAGTGTAATTTTTTCAAGGAAATATGCCCATCTTGAGTAATTTAAATCGTTTTAAAATGTGTAAAAATTAAAAATATGTCAAAAAATTTAAATTAAATTGAGTCTCAGAAGCATCTTAATCTTAAAAACGTAAGAAAAGTACGAAAAATAAATACTTTTCACTAGATTTCAAATCTTAAAGTCATAAATATATATTTTTTGAAAGAGTTAATTATACATACATGACGTCATCAATATGTTAAATGAACATTTTTTTTTTCACTGAATTTATTCATTCTTGTTTAGTATTAATATTTTTGAACAGATCGTTAAAATGTCATTTTTTTGTTGTAAAATGCTATGACAATTCAAAATACGTCTAATAATCTGAAAATGAAAATTTTTATTAAACATGTAAAATTGGGATTTATCAATTCAAATAAAATTATAAATACTAAAAAGTGACATTTCTAACGATCTGTCATCAAAAATATTAATACTAAACAAGAATGAATAAATTCGTTTGCACAAAAAATAAAATCATTTAACAAGTTTCATCTTTTCAACTAAACAAAAAATTTACAATTGAAATTTTCTTACGTTTTTAAAATAATTAAAAATTTTAATTTAAATTTTTGATAACGATTTTTAAATTTTAAAACGTTTAAATCAAGATAAATTTCCCTATCATTAAAACATTTCTAAGAAAATCATTTATGACGACGTTTCCTTGAATAAATAATCTGTTAAAAGTTTTTTTTGAAATCGGGGACAACGGTTTTTTCAATATTTCAAATGTTAATTGAAAAATTCAAAAATATCGACGTCAGGTTGCAATCGGATGAATCAGCAGAAAAATTTAATTTTGCACGGTTAATTGACGGTTAACTTTTTAGCTTTTGCACTTGAATATGAGTCGATAAAAATAAACGATTAAATTTGTTTTCATAAACTCCCCTCAAAATGGTTATAAGTTTTTTCATAAATATCGACGTCAGGTGAATCAGCAGAAAAATTTAATTTTGCACGGTTAATTGACGGTTAACTTTTTAGCTTTTGCACTTGAATATGAGTCGATAAATAATCAAAATGGTTAAATACCCAGAGCCGTGGAATGCACGACAATAAATTGTCAAGAACTTTAGGTTTCTGATCTGATGTTAAAGCATATAATTATTATTAACCATATCTGTCAAAACTTGCGTTTAAAATTGCGTGCTTTTGCATGTTAGTGAACTGTTTTGTGTCTTGACAATTCAGCATTCTCGACAGTATTTGTAGGTCATAAAAGAATTGAATTTAAATAGCAAGGAAAATCGAATGTTTAATTATTATGTTAATTGGTTGCGGGTTGTGACATTCGGCCAATATGTTTATTAATTTTAAAAGTAGCGAAATTGTTCAATATTGAAAAATGTAACACCTTCCAACTTTTATTTTACAATATTTTCGTGTTTCGTTTTTAAATATTTGTAAGTTATTTTAGAGTCGCTCTAGTTTATTGTAGCATTAATGCATCAATGCATATTGAGCTAGTATCTTGACATGAATGTTGTTAAAGGTAAACAATAAATCAATAATAGTGAGCACTATCACCTTTGATTGTACGGTTTTGATAAGGAAACTATAACGGAATTCTGAGTTTCATAATTTATTACAACTGTATTGGAACTGTATAGAAAAGGTACAAAAATTATATTTTCTTGATATTACAAATAAATTAACAAGGTATATGGATGAATTCAAAGTGAATTAAAAGTTTAAATCAGCATGAATTGTATCAAATAAAACAATTTTCCTGCTTAATAATATTTTATATGTAAATTCAAAGTGCAAAAAGTCAAGAGCAAACATAAAGTGTACATTTATTGAAAATAAAACACAGAACACTTCACTCTAATTAGTTTTGGTACATTAACTCATATTTTTAATTAACAGGTAAATATTGAAATAATCCATTTAAGTAATTGCAAAAACCAACAAGAACTTTCAATTAAACTTAAAAATACCCAACTAAAGTACTTCAATATTCATTAGGTATATTCAAATAAACCACACGTTACTCTATGATGCAGCGCATTTACCACACATTCGGAAATCTTGAATTCACTGATGTAAATTCACATAATAACATAATTGTTTTGGCATATCTGAAGTCTGTGGTACTGCTGGTACACTTTTTTTTTTAAACTACTTTAACGCTTAAATGATTGTCTTAAATACAGGTCTTTTCTTTTTCTCTTGTTTGCTTGCGTACTTGCATTATTTATTGGCTTAAGAGGTCGTTAATCTTTTTTGTCCACTGCTAACATTTTGCGATTAGATTTATCATGGGATTTAGAGTTTTGAAAAGTTGATAATAATATTGGTAATTTCACTTTTTCTTTATTTTGTTGACAAAGAAAAAAATTTAGCAAGATTTTCATAACAGTAGATATGTTTCTAAAGAAATGCTCAACAAAAAACAAAAACATAAAAAATTCACATTCCCGCAAAAATCATCCGATTGTTGTCGTTGTTGCCAAAATTAGTCAACTTTCCATTTTGATCTTACATTATTAAATTTTCACATATTTCCGCAACAAGTTTCACGAAAATTTAACACCCCTCTCACAAAAGAGCATAAATATGAATTGTGATGTAGTGCTCATAATTCGAGTAATATATGTAAAGACTACTCTTTACAGTAGCACCAACATATATTTTATTATTTTATCACCCCTCAAATATAACTATAGATTACCGTTTTTTTGTCTATTATTCGTGAATGTAATAATTTGCACACATAAACTATAAAACTCCAACAAATTGCTCGCCTGACCCGATTTAATTTCAATCGCTTCCGAGTTAATTCAAGTTTACTGGGCAGACTAACGAAGCTAACTAAACAGATATAATATCCATAATACGCTTGTCGCGGTTTAATTTCTGCACACCGTTTTGCGCCCAGTTATCGAATCAAACTGATTGAATATGCCGACTTGACAAGCGAATGTTAACAATTCTGCAACGCAAGTTTAACCCTCTTAGCACTTTTTTGTGTAAAAGCACGTGGAGTGGTATCAAGCACTTTAATGCAGTAAATGAAATTTTTACAAGAATTGAATTTTAGTTGTATCATTAATTGACAAATTTTCTAATATTATGTTATATATTTTCTTTACCTTCATGGCAGGGTTTAAAACGTTATCCAAGTTTTTATCGTTTTCTTATCTAATTTTTTGGATTTTTTTATCGTTTCTATTTGACTCTTAAAGTTGATAGTAAAAGTTTACATTCTTTATCTTTCAACCTAGCAGCAAAATATTGAACAATTAACTTTTTATGTGCAAGTTATCAGAATGATGGTGTGTTTTTATTATCATACAAAATGTTCAATTTTTAGAAAATTTTAGATTAATTAACATGATTTTCTACATAATTTTATTTCTAATAAGTTTGATACAGCTTGGGGCTGTCTAGTACATTGAATATATTTATCCAACTTTTTGATGTATGTGCGCTTCAATTTTAGAGTAATATTTCAAAAATAATTATATAATACATTAGTTAGTTATTGTTTTCATTGAAAAACATCATAGTGTTCAACATTACGAACATCACTGAACATTTAAAGTTTATGAATGTATGCGAATCCTCTTGCTTGTTTCCAACCAGAAAATTATATTTTTTAGTTACTTAAATTAAAAAAAAAAATAATTGTAAGATTTATTAAAAATTATTGGAATTTGCATTCAAAATTATCATCATCATTTGTTCCATTCAAATTTTAACAAAAAACTTAAATTATCGCAAACTATCAATCACTTCTGTTTTTTGAACTTTCATGAACATAAATAAAAAATATTTTCAAGCGCAAAACTGACGTAAATAGTTTCAAACAAATACCTCCTCAAATTAACCTAAAGCGAAGACTTTTTGCTTTAAAAAAATATTTACCTTGATTGTTCATCGTCATTCTGGCTGGCTGATGAGTTTACTAGATTCTCTAAAACCACTGACTATAAAAAGTATTACAATGCCAGGTAATTAAATTCACTACAAGAGGCAAAAAGTTCAAAAATATTCGAGATATTGCTCAAAGTTGTGTTCAAATTTGTTGCTGAGCAATACAAATCGTACGATGGTTTCAAGACCCAGAGTTCACTTTCACTTTAACTTTTTATGATTTACCAAATTAGCCAGAGCTCGCCGCTTTGTTGCTGGTAGGTTTAAAGCACAAATGTGACTGAGTAACTTTGAGTTGACTCAGTGAAACATTGAACAAAAATTCATATTCCAGCAAAAAATATCTATGAAATTTGTATCAAGGCGATTTTTCCGAACTTGTTTAAATAATTTTTCTTAATATTAATTCACCGATTTGTGAATTTGTGGAGCACTCACAATACTTTTAATACTTTAAAACATTATTTATTGACACAATATGATCTCAGACAGAATATCATACGGTTTTTAATCAGCCGAACGCTCACATCAACACAAACAAGCCGAGTTTCGACCAGCCAATTGTTTATACTGCCGAGCCTGTGAAAATGTTCAGTGCAGGAGATAATCTTATAATCGTTTTTGTTGTGCACATTACAAGACACTTTGCGACACTATTTATTACTGAGAAAATGGGAAATGAGACGCCTTTGAGCTTCAGTTAGCTTATTGAATTTTATTTTCTTGGGTGGGTTTGAGTGTGTTGAGAGTATTTTCCACGTTTGCGGATTATCATGAATGAGTTGTATAATATTATGAAAGAGCTTACCCTATGTTTTAGTTGTGTGTATTGGAGAGTGCATGCTTGCTTTTTGCAGTAAATGTCACGTGATTATGATTTTTTCATAATTTTGGTATTTTATCCGACATAATATTTCATGAATTATAAGACATTTCAAAGACAAATTTGATAAGCAAACTTTAAAAATAAAATTTAAATTTCATTTAAAAAAAATTGTATTGAACATAACAATTAGTAAAATTTGAGACACCTTCCAAGAATATTCTCTGGATAGTCAAACAAAAATTTCAACACGATTTCAAAACACTTGTTCAAATATAAATTCCATGAATTCGTTTCACTCAAAAATTTGTATAAAAAATTTAAAATTTCATGCTGGTTTTATCTTTATATGTAAACATAAGAAGAAAATGCAGAGCATAAGATGCTTATAGCATAATTTGTGCGGGAAAATTTACGCCTGGTACATTTTATGTTGTAGATGCGTGTTATACGTGTCAAGAAAACTCCATGGATTAAATAAAATCAGAAAACATACCTAAATTTTATGTATTAATATCTTATATTATTTCTCATGATAATTGCAATGTACCATTTATGATGGTTTCAACAAAGATTAAGGTTCCACTAAAAATATCAAAGAATTCATTTATCATAATGTTCGTTACCAATCGGTTCAGATAACCGCACCACCAATATTCAAACTCGACATTATACCAAGCGAACGTATCGAATGGGATTGTCAGAAACAATTTGAAGTTTTGCCCAGAATTTATTAGTTTTTTCCTGGATAGTAATATTTAGCTAATCCTTGAGTGTTTTTATTGATATCACGGTCCAAGTGTGTGTCGTACATTAAAATAAGTGTATAGATTTTGTCGCAAGGTCCTTTCATTCAGTGTTGTTTTAGCTATTGTAGCTCATAAAAATAAAAAGGCGTTCCAATTCACCCACCAAATAAAGATTTATCGCTATTTGGCCGAGGTTCCAGAATTTTACGCACAACAAAAATGTTTGCCCCAGCTGCAAGAAAGTTTGAAAATTAAGTGAAACTCGTCAGTAAATCGGTAGCTGCAAAAAGAGGCACAAAGTTCATTGTTCATTAATTAAGATTAATCAAGAAAATGTCTTCGTTCGATGTTTACGACAGAACTAGGTAAGGAATCTGCTGGTAGCTGGTGGTTGATCAAGTTAAAGCTTATATAATCGCTAAATTTAGTCTGAAGGCTCACTTTCACTTGATCAAATTTTTTGCTGCGAATCTTGAAGTTTTTGCATATTACGAACTTTTTTATGGCAAAAAGATCCAGATGATTATAATAAATTTTGAAAGATTTACATGCAAAGAAATGAAGAAGAAAGCCCGGAAATACATGGAATGATTTTTATTTGCAGCTGGTACTTTGGCTCAATGTCACGCCAGGATGCTACAGACCTGCTGATGAACGAGCGGGAAGGTGGAGTGTTTTTGGTGCGTGATAGTACGACTATACTAGGAGATTTTGTGCTATGTGTTAGGTGAGTTTTGGTGCTGAATAAGCAAGATTGTACAGTTTAAATAGTTTTGTATGCATTTGAAATTGCAAAGATGTGCAGTGATAATGATAAATGGTTTATGAACAATGACTGTGAATAAGAGATAATATTCTTGAACTTTAAAGTGACTAAAGAATAAATAACAAATATTTCTATCATCGCATGAACATTGAACATGCATTTTGGGATTTTCTCATATTTTGCAATTCGTGACGTCATTGAAATTATATGGTTTTTTACATAAAACTTACCCATTTTTAAAGCTTTTTTACTGATTCATGGAATGACATTATTTAAATCATAAATAAATATTTAAATTTGAATGTTAAATATTAACATTATCATGAATAAATTTGAAGATAACTATAATAATTTAATTTTGTTTTTACTCATGATTTTGCATCATCTTGCAAAATGTAAATGTTTCTACTTAATAAATTCATTCAATAAATTAATGTAAATTGCTTATAAAAATGATGAACATGAGTAAGTTTGCATTCTTTGTTCTACTTTAGTACTTTTTTATTGGATTAGCTAGTTTATATCCGACATATAACTCAAATATTAATTAATCTAACAATTTAATTATTTTAGAGAGGACTCCAAAGTGAGCCATTATATAATCAACAAGATCCAACAGAGCGACCAAATTGTATATAGAATTGGTGACCAATCCTTCCCGGATCTTCCAGACCTGCTAGCATTCTACAAACTTCACTATCTAGATACCACTCCACTCAGGCGTCCTGCTTTGAGAAAGGTGGAGAAGGTGATCGGCAAGTTTGACTTTGAAGGAAGTGTGAGTATCTTGTGTTTTTTGATCATCAATACAATATGAGTCATCTTATAAATCCACACAAAAAACTTTTTAATGGATTTATTGCAAATAGAATTTTAATTGAATTTTTCGTTTTTCAATGACTCATCGGTTTTAACTATTTTTAGTGTCTTTGAAAGTGATTTGAAAAATAACTCTTAAATAAATATTTTTAGGACCAAGACGACCTGCCCTTCAAGAAAAATGAAATTCTGTACATAATTAGCAAAGACGAGGACCAGTGGTGGACTGCTAGAAATTCCTTGGGGCAAACTGGACAAATTCCAGTGCCATACGTGCAGAGGGTTTGTATTTAAAACATCCTTCAACTCGAATGGTACTCATTTTTATTTTATTTTAGTACGAAGACGTGCAGCAAAATACTCTAGACAGACCAGGATCTGGTGGACATTTGTCACATTCTCAACAAACTGACAGCACACTGAAGAAATCAAATCTCAATGTAAGTACTGATTTAAACTTCATAGCAAACATTTCGTACCTCTTTTTTTTCATCAATTTTTATTCAGTCATGAAATTTTTATTAAGATAGATTTCCGTTGAATGGCTTTTGTTTGTTTTCCTAATTTAAGTTAACACAAAAAGATTTAAATAGCATGAAACAAACTAATTATTTGTTTTATATTAATTCTGTCATCTTCTGGCTATAATTCAAAGCCAAATTTGCTCCCTAATTTTTACAAAATACCACCATCCTTAATGGCTTTATCCGCATTGAACTACATACCAATTTATTTGAATAATAAACAGCATCAATCAATTCCATTAGGTATATCCTTTCCTCATGACCTTTATATGTTAGCCATAATTTTTCATTTTCCATACAACATGTTTTTTGCTGACGTCACAGGACATAAAAACCGAAAATATCAAAAACCTATAAAATTTGCAAATTTGAGAAATCGCTAACATTTTTCAACCTTTTTTAGAGAAAACTTCCAGCATATGCAAGCGTGAAGCAAGCTCGAGTACCTAACGCGTATGATAAAACCGCCCTCAAGCTAGAAGTTGGCGACATCATCAACGTCACTAAGATGAACATTAATGGACAGTGGGAAGGTGAACTGAAAGGGAAAATGGGCCATTTCCCGTTTACTCATGTAGAGTTTCTCGAAGTTGACACTGACAACAAGAATGGCAATATTTTGATGGGAAATGAGGATCGGTGGGGCGACTAGAGGCTCCTGCAAGAAACGCGTGATGCCGCCGAACTTTTTTACTTTTTTGACATTTTATTTGACGACAAACCATCACAAGAGCATGCAAGTGGATGCTCTGGATGCAACTGATTCAGGACACAAGGATGTTTTTAGTAGTGGATGAAAGTTAGAGTTCTATTTATTGACGACACAGAATTTTTTACTTTGAGTGATGTCCGTTTTTGTAGTTGAGGATAAATTAGTTGAAAGTGCGCATATATTTTTCGAAAAGGGATATGGTTGGCTGGGTGCTTAAGAGTTGTGTTTATTTTCTACAATTTTGTGTTCATGACAAAATTTTTGATTTGTTTTTATTAAAAACATTTTATTGACAAATTATTATAAAATTTTATGATGTTTTCTATGAAAAAAAATATTTTAATGTTTAAATTTTATAAATTTTATATTTTCGACAAATTAATTTCACATATCCTACACATTTTCACAAATTTATATATTTAGCACATTCACAATGAAGCACTCAACTCCAAATTCCACATTTTAAAACTAATTATTCTTCACACTTCAATCAAAATAAAAATTCCGTAAAAAATTGTTCAAATTTCAACTAACTCTACAACCACATATATATATATTTAGCGTAGCAAAGGGAATTAATTGTAATGTTTAAAGATGGAATTTCGTGTAACGCGTCAGAAACTAAGAATAAGCTAGGGATATAAGATAAATTACTACTAGTCATGTATAAAGAAAAAATATTGTAACAACGAAAATTACAAATTACAAAAATTGCGACAAAATTGGAAAAATTACACAAATTAAAGCAAAAAAAAAAACTAAAATTACAGATAAATTGTAGAAACTACAAAAACAGCAAAAAGGGGAGGTTTAACATGAAGAGCACGTGAAAAAGCTCGTTTTTCAAACAGGAAGCAAAATTCGATATTGAGACAATTTATTCGTGCATAGCGAAAAAATTTGGAAAATCAGCAGAAAATATAAAGAATGGTCCATAATTCAATGTTAACAAAAAATTAAAAGGATAATTAGGATAAAGTAGCTGCCAAAATCGATGTTCTTATTCAAATTGCTTATCGATCTCTGTAAATCTCCAATTGAATTGCACAAAAGCAGGTAAGAGCTCTTGCAACAAGCTCTAAAAAATGTTGAAGCTTGGATTGTTGGGAGGAGGAAGTTAAAGATTATGTTTTCAATATAATCGATTGAAAATATATTGGAAATTAGTAGAAAACCCTGAATGATGAGTTAAATAAATATTTTGTTTTAGATTCTTAAAATTAAAGTTTGTGTACGGACATAAAACTTTTATTCCTTCTTTTTTAGCTTATTAGCTTATTCATCTAAATTTTCATTGAAATTGCCCAATTTAAAAATTCTTAGAACGTCCTCGTCCTCCAATGATCTTCAGCTAAATGAAAGAACTATAGGATATTGAGAAATATTATAAATCAATAAAAAATTTACTTGAAATACTGTTCAAACTTATATTGAGCTCGAAATATATTATGCATCATCATTAATTAATTTTGCACCATATCGTTAAAAAAGATTTTATCTGGAATATTTAACTTAAACTATCTTTAATTGTTTAATTTTCAAAATTCAACATAAAGTTTAAATTTCTGCAAATATCACCGTTTTAAAGTTAATATTTTTATTGTAATTTTTATTTGTTTATAGATTGTATTCTTATTATGTAATTATGAAAATTGTGTAATTATAATTTTAATTTTATATTAAGCTTTGTGAAAAACATTCAGACATATTTAACTGATCATTCTGTACAGTTTCATCAGTTATTAACTCCCAAATGAAATTGAATGAAATTTAATAAAATTGATTTTAAAATAGCTGAAAACTAGATTAAAAACTCACTGAGTCTCATTCGGGCAGTTCAAAATAATTAAAACAATTAAGATGTTAACAGAGTGGTTTGAATGATTGTTGGTTTAATTGATGGTTACTCAAAACTGTAAGAAAAATATCTTTTGGATTGTTTTGCATGAGGTTTTCGAACGTTTTAGATTTTAGAGGAAAGTCAAGCAAAATAAAAATATTTTAACAAATCGTAACAATTGTTATAAAAGTGATGATCTGATTTGTAACCTGAAAGACCAACATACACTCCAGCTCATTAAGTAGTCTTTGTTAAGATCCTTGAATAGCTCGATCAATAAAATAAAAATAAAAATGTAAAAATGATATGAATATTTTTTTAAAATCAATTTAAAAGTTTACATTAATTTACTATGGCATATTCTAAAATATTATTGTAGCGCGTTCAAATAATTGATAACCATAATTATTTTAATTGAGCAGAGAGAATAATTCTCGGTTTTGACATAGATCCGTATGTTAAAAAATGTGAATAAAATGAAAAAACTAATAACAACCAAAAAAAAATAGTTATACGGGCTCTTTTCCAGTACGCTCAATATCGCACCCAAAATGCGAAAATTTATTCTATCTTTATGACCGATTGGAAAAAAAGATGCAAGTAAATTGAAAACTACGTATAACACAATATTTACAGCAAAGTTTAAAAATATTTTTTTCCCTCTTAATAATTATTTGTCAAAATAAATTGTTTAAAACTTCTGAAAATTCAAACATCCAGAATATAATTCTATAGAGTGCTTGAAAAAAACTATATAAAAACAGAAAAGTTTATCTTATAACGCATATTATAAAACAGTTAATGAAAAATCTAAATTATGCAAAAAATCTATTTTTCTTCAATCTATGTACAATAAAACGAATGAATATTTTTCTTTAAAAAAATTGTAAATAAAATTCAAATTACACAAAAAAAGAACATAATTTAGTGAAAAACTGAAGAAAAAAATAAAAATTGTTTTAATTCTGGGTTTTCATGTTGATTTATACATTCCACTTCTTGTTCGGCAAATGGAGCTTTTAATTGGAAAAGTTGTCGTGTTCGCCCAGTTTCTAGTGTTTTTTGGCAACCGCAAATTTTTGGTTGTTTTTACGGGATGCAAAAAGAGCTTAGTTTGCTTCATTTCCATAATCAACTTTTTTCCTGGCGAACAAACACACAAAAAGCTCTAAAACACTTCACCCAACTTTAAGGTTTTTGCTATGCATGCAGTGCCTTGCCTGGGATTTTTTAGATATAATGGATTCGCAGAAGTTTCTAAATAAATTTAGAATCATTAAGTTATATTATAGGGATTTGCTTGGAGGGTATATTCCAGCTGGATTATGATTTTAAATTGCTTATAAAATGTTTTATCCTGCATGAAAATTTTTATTTTCGCTTCAAAATTGTTTTCTCAACTATTTTTCACTCTATGAAATATTATAATACAACATAAAAAACGCTTGATCAAGTTAAAATCAGAATTTCACTGCAGAATTTTGACTAGAACATTCTGTATTCCGCTCCAATCGCAAACAGTCACCATTCGACCCAAAATTTAACATAAAAGTACATTTTACGAGTCCTCGTTCATTTTACTCATTTCACTAACTGCAAATTTCTAACGTCCACTCATGCAAATGCAGGAATGTTAATAGTTTTTTTTTGCAAACTTCTCTGATGCTGGCACACTGAATTAAACTGGAGAAGAGTAGGTTGGTTTGTACCGCATACTTTTCACTAAGATTTTAAAACTACGGTATTATCAGAATAATTATCTCAGCTTATGTATTTTTTTTTTAACTTAAGTTTTTATTAATCATTTTATTTGAATGAATTGCTATAATTTTGGTATGACCCAACCACAGAACAAAAATGAACCAAACTGCAAACTGAAAACTGAACAATAGTCAATTTACATTTGCCGAGAATAAATCTTTGGGTGGAAAACTAGCGTCAAACAAAAAAGCTCAATTCAATTAAAATCAAATAAAAACAACAGCAGAAATAAAAATCTGCTTGATATAGAAATATTATTTTTATTTTAAATTTCCGCGTGTTTTTGCGGGTTTGATTTTAAAAACCTCAGTAATTTGATTTTATTGTGGACGTTTCGATTTTTTATTCAATAACTTTTTCGCCTCGTATGGAAATTGTCAGTACGTATAAAAATGGACAATTATTATTTCTCTCTGTATAGTTTTTTTGAACATATTCAGAGTTCTGCAATAATTGCAAAAATGCAGACGTGGCTTAATTTTCTTTTTATATTTAATCAAATTAACATACTTTTATGTTGCAAAAATATGATCCGAATCGCATTGATTTTTCTTACTATTTTGCTAGGAGATTTAATTGAATGATTTCTCTTAAAAAAATATACTTCAATTATAAAAATGAATTTGAACTATTCATGATTTTACCTTCAACATTAAGTTAAAAGATGTTTCCTCATCTGCCTTGAAGTGTATTGTATGAAACTCGTAGGTTTTTCTTCAATATGATTTTAAACAAAAGAACGAATTTCTGCAAGCTGCAACTCACTTATACATTTTTATCATTTCCTTCAATTATATTTCCTTCATCAGAAAAAAAAGTTCGTTGTTACAAGCTTTTCCCATTTTTGCACAAAAAACGTTTTCATCGCAATAACTCATGAAGCTAAAAGCAGCTAAAAATTGCCTCATTGCAAAATATCCTTTTTGCTCTTTATAAGTTGAATTAAGATCTATTATTTTATCGTATCGTACGCTTCCATATTTTTTTCTCATTTTAACAAGATAACAGTGGAATTAATCTTAAGTTCATAAACAACAATTTTTTTTTCTTCTAACAAACAGATTTTTTTTTGAATATGATTTGAAAATTTTTGTTCAAAACAAAAAACTTTTTCAGAACCCGAAATTTTGGGTCCTTGTGAAATGTCAGTCCGTGGTTTTGATCCTGTATTCGTAATTTAGAACCCATCGGACCAATATATTCAAATTTTCATAATAAGCTTTTTCAACCACAAGCAGCGACGTCACGTCAGTTTTTGAAAATCCGACAGCGCCATCTAGTAACTGTAGTGCAAACTACCATTTTCCCATACAAAAAATTTTTTTTTTTCCTGAAAATATTTTTAAACATCTGAATATTATTTGTCCCATATAATTGATCAATAATTATTTAGACCAAGTTGTCATGCTTATTTTGTATCCCAAATTCAGACTGCATCGGACCATTTATTGTTCAGAATAAGCAATTCAACCTTAAGCACGTCACGTCAGTTTTGAAAATCCGACAGCGCCATCTAGTACCTGTAGTGCAAACTATCATTTTCCCATACAAAATTTTTTTTTTTTCCTTATTTTAAAACATCTGGATATGCAAAAACATTGTTTTCCCAAAACGATCAATTCTTGAAAGTTTTTAAAATTTTTTATGACCAAGTTGTCATGCTTTAAAAAAACAAATTTGTGTTTTTGCATAAATCTAAAAATTGTTGGAAAAATATATACTTTTTTTCTTAAATTTTATATGAAAAAGTTTTTACGTGTTTTTGTTAAAAAACTACCAATCAAGTCGATCAAAAGTTTTATCAGCAATAATGCACAATATTCCCGCTCGGCGCTCTGATCGGATATTTATATTTTGATTACGTATTTTTGAATTTCCTAAATTTAATTGATTCATGAATCATTCTAATAAGCATAGGTATTGTTGCCGAGTTAAAGAGCTTTTCAAAACAAATTTGTTCTTGGTTATGATTTTAAGATTTTTTTCTTAAATTTTTATCCTATTGAATTTACTCTAGAAAATTGCAAAATCAAACCCAATTGGTTTCAAAACAGTTTCAATCTGAAATATTTTTAATTAGAATTAATTTTTGGAATTAATTGATAGAAACCAAAAACTAAGAAAGAATTAGTATAAATTTTTAATTATTTGCTTGGAGTTTGAGATCACGAGAAAGATCTAATACAATAAGGCATTGAGATTAAGATTAGAATAATGTATTTAATTTTTCACATTTTTATATATTTTCTTTGTGGCATATAATTGTTTGAAGTTTTTGTTTTTAATTTGTTTTTAAAACAAGCATAATATACACCGATGACTTTTTTGACAATTATGAATACTTCCAATCTCAGTTTGTATTTGAAAATAAATGCATCACGAGTATATCAATAAAATAAGAGTGCTTATTTATTCAGGTTCACATCTAACATATAAAGTATTCATGCAAAAGTCAACTTTGAACTTACAAAAGAGAACCTTTTTGTTAAAAGTCCAAACATTGTCTCATAGAAGTTTTATGTAGAAACAAAGTTGCAAAATCTTTTATAATAAACTTCTATTGATTATCCATCGATAATGTATGAACAAGATAGCACAGCACATAACTCTCATTCATTGTAACTTGTATAAACAATATATAACCTAGTTCTACGATTATTCATCAATTATGTATGAGTCGTGCAGAATTGCTGGAAAGATTCCTGTAAAAGTTCAACTTTTGTTCTAGTTTTCTGAAATAGCAATATAAGAGCTTATTTATACAAAATGGAAAACATATTTGCTAACATTTATCAAACAAGCGTTGTTGAAAGCGACTCGCATTTTTTCTCATATTTTTCACATTTAACATGAAAGCGTACAAATGACATCATAAAAATTACATTTCTTTAGCAAAAGTTTGCCTGTAAAAAATAATCTAAAATGATGACAAAAAATGAACGAAACGTTTCAATTTATCCTTTTCTTTCGGCTTGTCTTATTTTTTATTATTTTTGGAATGATAGGTTGTGTTTCTTTATTATAAGAATATTTTGATTTTCTTTTGGCATCACCCTCATGTTCTTGGTATTCTGTTCATTTTGTGGAACATTTTAGGCATCAAAATTTATTTGTTAATCTACAAAAACGGCTGGGATTAGAAGGAAGGCAATAAATCATACAACATTTTTATGCTTTTGATGGATATAATCATAATTTTTTGTTTTTTCTCAAATTGAATGTCGTTTAAATAACTTTGATTTTTGTTTATGAGGATGAAATTTTCTAGAGCTGATAAAATGATTTTAAATGATCTTTTTGACGACGATGATCACTGCAATTTTTTTTTTTTTTCAATTTATAAGCAATGATTAAAATATATTTTTTTAAACTAAAATATAATATTCTGAATTTCTATTTAATTAAAGATTTTTTGCTCTAATAAATGAAGGGACTAAAAGTTGAAAAATTTTCCTGAATGACACAAGCATAATTCCATTTTCTATACAAAACCCTGCTGGTTCCTATGCAACAGTTTTGTAATTTCAATTTAAAGCACCTTTAGAATAAAAGTGGAAAATAATTGCTTTTTATTCACTAAAAGTTGAAAGCAATTAGTGAAAACTCTGGAAAATGGAAAATTGTTGGTAGAGACAATTAAAACTGCAATTATTTCGGGGTTTTATGGAATATTTCTCGAAAATGTGATTAATAATTTACAGCGCGGAGCTGCAAAAAATATTTAATTAAATTGACTTTATGGTGCGGTATTTTAGATAGTTTTTCATATTTTTTTAAAACAAAAATGAATGTAAGGGTTAGTACATATTTTTTTTGCATCGATAAAATTTTATTATTACTGTGAAGTATTTCCAAAATGTATTTTGAGTTGGTAAGTAAGGCATCTAAATGTTGTACGTATTATTCTCTTGAAATTTGAATGAAACAAAAGTGAAGTGTTTCAGAATGAGAGTCCCAATAAGAAAGGAATCCACTTCAGTATCAATGAAAAGTAATTGTTCTATCGTTTCATTTTTTGAAGGGTGCAAAACTGAAGAGTATTTCTTTGTTAATAGTATGAGATCTCAGCAAATAAGCAATTTTCAAAACATTTGAAGAGATGCAATAACAGTTCTTTTTTATAATTCAATTTGTAAAATAGAATTTCGATACAACTCTATGATACTTTTATTTTATTGTTTCTCTATTTTGAAAGTGTTTCTCCTTGAACAAATTTTATTGGATGATAAAACACAAATTTTATTTGTAATTTCAAGTTAAAAGTTTTTAAAATCTGTGTCAAAAGAATATTGATTAAAAAAATTAGTTTTGTCAATGTATTTTTTATCAAAGGAAGTCTCCTGACTGTTAAATCCATGAACGAAGCAACATTTAATCAATCAACATTCATGAATGAGATTAATATCTTGGAATAATGATGAAGAGATCATGGTTTTCAAAAAACTCAATTCAGTAAGTCTTGCGAACATTGTCCTTATTTATTACTGAAATAATGTTTTCTGGTTAGTAATTAATTAATTAAAAGCAGACAATCCATTTTATTTTTAATTACATTTTCAACAGTAATGAAAATTTTGGCAGCCTCTCATATTTTAAGGGTAGTTAAATTTTAGCTTATTCATTTATTATTGTCGTTATGAATTTGAAATACTGAAACGAGCCTTGTTGGTGTTTTGTAATAATTAATTTTGCATAAATTTGAGATCAAGAAATATCAAATTTTGGAAGAAGGCATTATCTTAAATAGAAATATTTGATTGAATTGGATAAGAATACTGAATAATATTTAGATGATACTCTCTCATGTTTTTAAAATTAAAAAAATGTGTAGTCTGTAGTCAACGGATTTCAGATAAAGAATCTCAATATTTAATATTTCATTTTTATACAACTACATAGATTTTTCATCCGTTTTACTTTCACATAAAAGCATCTGTATGTAATATTTCATTGATTAAATTACTATGATCAAGAAAAAAATATTGCCAATCTATTAAATAATTATTTTAATCCATCATGACTGATTGTAGCTTAACAAGCCATAAAAGAAAAATTAAAGACGTTTTATCGGTTCTTATGATATCAATTTTCTCCATTTGTGGATGATATCAATCTAAAATATAAATATGATTTTTTTTTTGCCCCAAGACCATTTTCATTGTCTTGTTGTTGTTCTAGCTTCTAGCTTCTAGTAAGACAATTTATTTCAAGGTTTTGTGTTTTGAAAACTTGTTAACGAGATTGATGTTGTTTATGGTGTGTGGACAAATATATATAATATGTAAGATCCGTGTAACATGTTTTTGAGAACCAGACCAGTTATGATACTCTTCCTCTTACGGTTTAAGATATTACAGGAGTAAAACTAAATTTGATCACTATATGTATAGAGGGATGAATGTTTAATAAATTAAAGACTATTTCAACAAGAATTCGAAAACAGAAATTCATATTATATTACAATTTCCTTAAAAAAATTGTTGTTAAACGTTTGAAATTTTCATCAAAGGTGTATTATCCCTCACATCAACAGATTAATATCCAATAAAAATCACAATCAGCTAACATGAAACTCCGATCAAACCTTCCGTAATTATTCTTGTTAGGAGGTGGTTGTCACAATCTAAAAAGAATTGCTGAGAAATTGTTCGGGTGGCTAATATATATTTTCTTTCACAACCAATGAAAATGTGCTGCACCATCAAATATATTTGATTATAGTCAAACAAAAACATGTTCCAGCTCGTAGAACCTTTTGCTATGATGCCAAACTTATTGGGATGAAAAATTAGGATAAATTGATTGAGTTTCCTGTTCAATCATTCAATATCCCTGCTGAGTTAGCTTTCCTTATTCTTCCTGAATTTTTTTGTCAATCAAAAGTCGAATGCCAAGGTAAATTTCCAGGCAAATCAAATGTATTCAGAAAAGCAATGACACAGCAAATAGGCAGAATGGAATATCCTTTTCTCTGTTTTCATGTTTTTATACCAAAATAAGGAAATACAGATAATATATCAAAATGTTATATTATTATCTATGGCTGAGAAAATTTTGTATAAAATAACAAAAATGTCAAATTTATGAATTGGCAATGTCGTTCGAAAATGTTGTGATATGACGTAATTCCAGAATTTAAATTTAATCAAATTGTAATGTGAAATTTATTTGTGTATTAATAAAATTGACAATTTTCTGGCAAGACTCAATAGTTATATGTTATTTTAAGCATCTTGGTACCATAATTCTTCGAGAATTTGTTATGAAGGATCCTTTAATTATTTTTATTCTACAATATGGTTAAGGATCTCATTTGTGTTTCAAATCAATTGCAAATATTTAAAAAATAATTACAACAAACAATATAAAAGAACAAATGAAACTCCAGTAAAAATAAAAAATTTATGGAATCTAAATTAAATTTTTCAATATACAAAAACGAGCAGTTAAAACAATTAACTTTGTGAAAGAGTCCAACATAAACCAAATAAAGCTCAAAAAAGCATCTCATCCAGGCAGATAAAGCTTCAACAATGTAATCAGTCGGTTTATATTGGTAAACTTTTTCCGGTAATCAAACACAAAATTTGATATGCCCTTTACAGCTCACAAAAAAGAGAAATGGCAATTTCGACAACTTTTTATGATGAGAAAAGTTTAAAATTAACAAAATTTCGAACGATGCTTTACAGCACAATGGTTTAGAAAGTAAATTGGAGATGATTTTATCCTGCTGTAGAAATAGATGGAGGTGGATAAAGTTTGAATTGAATGTCCATTTCAGTTTATATCGTTTTTTGGTCGGTACTGAAAGTGGTTTTAATCAAAACAATTTAGATTGTTCTGCTGGTGTGTGAGTATTGTTAGATTGCTAGTGTAGAACAAAACAAGGGTAGATTTCACACAATTATGTAGTCTATATTTCTACAAAACTAAGTCAATATTTAATTGGTCTTATAACTCGACAATAGACTTTGAGATAAATTTTAATAGATTTGATATGAAGAGTGTCTACTTCCAGCTGCTTTTTTGATAGCTTTAAGAATTCAGTTACAATTTTAACATTTTAGAAATTTGGTAATTGAAATTAATAATTATATCTGTAAATGTGAAAATTTCAATTTATGTTACTTAGTAAAAATATTTAGTTTCATTAACGTCTTCGGGCATTTTCAGAAACCTAATATTTTGATTTTGAATAAAACAAATTTTGATTATTTTATCATATTTCAAAAAAGATTGTTCATGTTTTCTACAAATATACTTTTTGTCACACATTTTACATGTTTCTTTATTTTGAACCTTTCTTTTATGCACGGATGGAGTTTTCATAAGCTTACACATTTTTAATATACCACGAAATTTAGTCTCATAAAATTCTCCTGTTCGCTATTCTGTAATAATCATAAAACCTGGTGAAGCTTTTTTGTGAAGTTAAATAAAATATTTAAAAGTCAGTGTGGTTAGTTCTCTTGTTAAGAAAAAAGCTGAAATATAACAGAATAAAACTTATCTCACGTTTTGTTTTTATTTGTGATTTCGTGAGGTGCATGTTAATTCTCTTGTAAGTCATATAATGTTTATATGTATTATATAAGTTAACATCTAATTTACCATTTTTCATATTACGGTATCATATAAATGCTAGTATCAGTTGCCCATACAGCCATGATTGATTCCATGTTAATATGAAAATTATTTATCAAAAATCAGTATATGTTCAATATACATACAAAAACCATCAATTACAAATGAAAGCACACGTCAGCTGATCATTATGATGAATAACGAAAATATAATTTACACATCAATAATTATTAACTGTCAATAGGTTTTGCAAAATTTGCCGTATCAATTTAATCAATCCTTCCATTTATTTAAACTTTATAAATGAAAATTTTTGAAAATAATACTGAAATTAATTAAAAATAATAGACTATCATCAGAGTTGGAAATAAATGAAATGCATTGTCACAATGAAGCTATTTATCAGCATAAATTATACGATTCATAAAAATAACTCTATTCAAATCTACTGAGTGCTTCTCCACTTTATAATTTTATATGCCAAAAGAATATTAATTTCCTTACTTAAAACTGTTCTCATGTTTCTCGCAAAGCATTGTTGAAGGATTCTTTTGTTGAAAAGCTGCAAAAAGATTTCTCCAATTCTTCGTTAAAATTTCATTGAGTTTAATTCAGCGAATGGGTTTGAAAACTCATGAAATAATTGAGCCATTAAACATTTAAACTTAAAATGGAAGTTTTGAGAGCGCGATATTTTTCACTTTAGATGATTGATTGAGATTTTTGTATGCATAGTAAATAAATTAGATTTTTAATAAAAAATCATTGCAAGTCGCGTTATGAGTACAGCAAGAAGAGTAATTTAATTTAAATTGAACGAATATTCTGTAAAATTGAAATAAAGTAATTAGAACTTAATAAGCCCAACATCAAAAATCAATTAAACCCACAATAACTCACCACTTCATTCAAAAATGCATGAGAAATCAAAATCTAATAATTATCCTCATCTTTAGAATTTAAACAAAATTTGCAGCTAAAGCCATAAAACCACCACTGAAATAATAATAAGTCAAAACCAGACTTTGTATATTTCAATCCAATCAGTTTTAATGATAAAGCTCAATGAAAATTTAATTATTTTATTAGATTTCCATTTATTGATACAAGCTCATCGCCTCTCAAGTGCAGAATATTCAAGTAAAATAGAGAAGAACGTCTACAGAAATAAATTTTAATTCAATTTTAACGGAAATTCCCCTTTTAGTTTTCTCTAGGCTACCCACAAAACGAGACATATCTGATTGCAAATTCAATTCATTGCCGTTGACAAATTCATCCCAGAAAACTTTCCTGCATTATAGTTTGCAATCGTTTATCCATTATTCGTTTGTATTCAGGCTCCACCACCAGAATCTCGTAGCATTCTTGTATAGTTTGCATGGCTCTTGAAATGATTATCTGAAATTGTAGAGGCAAGTTTTAATAGTTGTTTGAATTAAAGCATAAAATATGAAATTTAAAATCTGTTCATTACTTGAGCTTCTTTTTGTTGGATGGATTTACTAGCAAGCTTTAGTTTCGCCTCGATAATTTCAGCACAATTCAGTTCAAAAAGCACATTAGATCTCTGGTTGGTTTGGCCGGGATCAAGAATATTGTAGACTTTCAAAACATCGTGGCAAAGCGAAATTTTTCGCTGAAGAAGTTGAAAAGGCAAATCTATGAAAGAAAATTATGAAGAGATTTAATAAGCGTAATAAGAGTGAGTAAAGATCTCAGTCATTAAGAACAAATTTAGAATGCTGAATTCTTTTGAAATTTTATATACCTTATAAACGTACCTTTTTGCTGGAAACCTGCTAAATTACCGTACAACAAGCACAGCATATATTTAACCTCAACCATTAATGAATGAGTTGGCGCTAAAATTCCTTCATTCCTTCTCAAGTACTCTTCACAATCACTTGGTGATCTTTTGTTCAAATTTTCCAACTCCTCCTGCATTTGATTTAATTTAGCATTTAGAGATTTAAAACTGAATACATGTTTGCACTCTCTGCAAATCCAATTAGCAAGATTATTTAGAGAGTTCTCACTAATCACAAGACCTGTGTTGCATTCAGAGCACATGAAAGCTGATCCGAATGTGGTGAACTCGGTTGGATCTTTGCAGCGCTCGCAATCACATTCGAAACATTTTGTTTGCATTAAATGAATTCGTCGTTCAAAAGTAGTTTTTAATGTTGGTGTGTATGTGGTTGTTAGCATTTCGCCTTTTTTTACAGGGACTGAAAATATTTAAGATGAGGGTGAAAATTTGTTTTAATCTTAAAAAGTAATATTTGGATAGTTTTCGTAGAAAATCGTCCTCAGTATCTGAAAACAAAAACCAATGATCAAATAACCCACCTGTTGTCTGAAAAGTCATTTGGAAGTCGTCGTTCACGAAGTGCTTAGTGTTTGGTATGCAGTCGTGCGAAAGAATCAAACTAAGTAGAAACAAGCCACCCAACTCCCTGTTTTGCGACATCAGGCATATTTCGAAACAATTTGTTTCCAAGATTCCAGCTACCGTCATTATCAAGTTGGCTGTGTAATCTGGGCCCAGCATTTTCTGTATAAACGGAACCAGTCTGTCTTTCAGAATTAGGTTTGCTTTTCTATCACTTCTTTCTTCCATGTGCGACTCAAGTAGCATAACTTTCTCGAAGCTGGAATACGAGAAGATTGCGGTTATTTATAAGTTTTGGATCATTAGTGATGTGATGCTGATAAGTGGAAACTTGTACAATTATCTCTGAGAATTTTTTTTCTGACAAAATTTGATAATAATATATAATTAAAATTGCTTTCAGAAAAATGTTGTTATCTTGATAAACTATTTTTAGCTGTCATCGATATTATCAAATCACTTCAACTGAAAAATTTTCAACATAATATTAATAAAACAAATTGAGTCTCATTTTTCCAAAAACAAAGCAAATTTCTTCATAAATAAAAGCAAGTATTTTATTTACGTTTCTGGATCATTTTTCCGCAGCATCAAAACTCTGAGCGGTAAAATCAATCCGTATGCCGATTCTCTGGCGCCTCCAGAATGCTGTATTGGACATTTGAACTTTTTAGTCGCCATCAATCTACATTCTTCTTGATGTGGCTGTAAATTTTCGCACATTTTGGAACACAAAGGCCAGCTGCATTTGGAGCATTTGTATGGAGATTTTGATGGCTTTATTTCGAGGTTTTTATGACAGCCTAAGCATATTGGATCACTGATCAAATGTGGTCCAAACGCAACGGAGAACTCTCTAAAGAGGACTTCACCTGCTTTCAAGTCACGAGCGGCTGTCATGTATCTTCCTAGCTTTTCATTTCGTTTAACCTTAAAAACATTTAAAATAAAACATCATTTGGAATTGTGGTGTTTGTGTTTTGAGTAACAAAATATAAAGAGCTAAGAATGTGTGCAATCTGTCAATATTTTCCACATTTTTCACCTCGAATGGCTTGCAGTTTTTCTTATGCCCGTTTTTCCAATCAGCAATTTGATGATCGCGACCACAATAAAACACTAATGAGCAACCGGCACATTTCTGTTCAGCTGACACTCCACATACTATGCAATTTGTCATTTTATAGCATGTTCAATTTCAAATTAAAACGTGAATTACTTGTGCTCGAACTAGTTGTAAAGTGAATGTTCTTACAATTAATAAACACCGACTGAAGAAAATTGAAACGCATTCAAATTTCGGCTCCACGAGGAAAGCGAAAATAGAAAAGAAAGTTTAAAATAGAAACGATTGAGGAAAGAACTTTGTGTTTTCTTATTTTTTGAAGGTGCGTTCGTCCGAGGGAGCGACGACTCTATTTTATGTGTGTTTTGAAGCCACTTTTCAATATTTTTTTTTAAGATCTATGTGGAAAGTAATTTATAATCAGAGAGCAATGTTTTCATCCTTTTTTAAACTTTCTCATCAGGAGTAAAATTCTTAACTTCAGTTTCTCTTGGTTTTCAACGATGTATGTGCTTTTTCACATTTATGACGCTATGTTTTTCTTTCTATTTTCTCAAACTCATTTTTGTAACGAAGAACACCATGTGCAGCTCCAATTGTTATTCTGTGGATCCACATAATTATCAGAGGATATTTGTAAAATTCATTTCGCAATTTTTTACAGAGAAATTGTGAATACTTTGCAGGGTTTCTTTAATGATTACATAAATATATGGCGAGATGCGATATGCATGTTCGAAATTAGATATTATGAGACATCTTCCGAGAGTAGCTCCAATAGTGCATGAAGAGAAAATTATTTCCACTTAGAAGATAAGAAGGTTTTCACTGTATCCTCATCTTGTTTTACCAAGTATATTTTATATTGAAGCCAAATGGGTATTTTCAATTTGTGCTTTTTTACTTTTGTTGTTTGTTAGGTGGAATTTTGTATTAAGTTCACTATCAAAAATGACATGTTCTTCCAAAATATCTGAACAATATTTTATCATTACATGGAATATTTCTGAAAATTCAAAAACTGGACATGCATTGCAATAACAATAACAATTGTGTAACAAAATTCCAAAGCTCCATCCAATAGCACTCTCTTTTGTGTCAAAGCACGAGCTCTCATAAAACCAGACAAATATTTTAGCCACTTTATTCCGGTTGTGCGAAAGCAATGTAGTGTGGCTTCCTTGCTGCGGCTTTTTTGTCAAACTCAACTGCTAATTAAACAACAAAGCTGAATATTCCGTCTGAAATGCCATTTTATATCATTTGCTAGCTATTTTCCAGTTCAAACCGAAAACATGCACGCAAAACATGTTCGTTTAATATGAGTTCTATTACTGAAATACATGACTGAAAGCTTTGTGGGATTCAGACCAATTGCTTGGAACAAAGCGTTGCGCTGAACAAAAATAAAGGAAACAAAAGGTTCAGCAAGTGGAAAGAGAACAATAAATGGGTATAATCTGATCAATAATTTTTTGACGAGGGTCCTAAATATTATTAGCACAAAAAAAAACTTTTTTCAATTTCGACCCATTTTCTAACTTTTTTTAACAATAAAAAGAAAAATCAGATTTTTGTTTTCAAGGACAATAAAGTTTTAAGATTTAACTTTTAGAATAGTAAAGCTTCAAGCTTCAACTTTTAGAAGTAAATATTTTTTAAGAATTATGAACTTAAACTTTGAAAAGCAAATTTTTTTATAATGCTTTTGACGCTTTAAATGATATTGTGCCAAAATAAGATTTCCAATAAAAACATTGTATCATCTGATATTTATAATGTCATGGTGAAAATATTCCGCACACTCAACAAAATTGAAAATATAACTGTAAGCTTACCAATGAAAATTGTCAGCATTATTCGATCATCATAAGCTGATTGAGATAAACCGATATCTGCACAAATAAATAAATTGAGCCAAAACTCTTTGTTCCGACTTTTCACGGTAAAAATAAAAGTTATTGCTCGCTCACAAATCGAGCAAATTCAAGAAATCGAGCAAATTGGAAATCGAATTTAATTAATTCCCATTTTGCCGGCAAAACTCTATCTTAACACATTAAAAGTCTTAAGAAGATAAAAGCCAAAAAAGCTCTGAAAGAAATCTAATTTAAAAGTTTATCCAGTTTATCATTCCACTGGGGCTAGATAGTAGATAGAGTTGGCTTCAACAAATTGTATATTCTTCACGCTCCCAAATGAGTTTGCAATATAACCCAAATTTAATAGAAAAAGTTGGAAGATAATTTTTCTTCCCAGATCAAACATAGATTTTCTCAGCTTCCGACTTTCAATTTGTGCAAATGATGCATTTTAGCAAATCATCTCAGCTAGATATGCTGAATATAAAATAGTGAGAAGATGCATATGACGGAAAGTGTCAATTGTTGGAGAATCATTTCTTAAGAGAACTTAAAGAAGTTTTACAATTTATTTCAACAAATTGGCTTTTAAAATATTTTCTTTTGAAACCCCTCCTTACTCGATAAGAAACATATTTTTTCTGTAGCATAAAATTTTTCATACTCTCTCCTTACAATTTTTTTTCGCTGAATAACCTGAAATAATACAGGGATATCGAATCCAAGTATAATCACTGATTGAAATTTTTTGATATATGTAACAAAATTTTGGAATGTATTGCAAAAAAATGTACATTAAAAGGCATTTTTGTTGAAAAAAAAATTAAAAAGCTTCAACATTTTCAAAAATGTATTTTAATGTACATTTTTTTGCAACACATTACAAAATTTTGCTACATATAGCAAAAATGAAAAAAAAAAAATTTTCAATATTTTCAAAAATGTATATTAATATGCATT
This sequence comes from Parochlus steinenii, assembly GCA_038502155.1. Lineage (NCBI taxonomy): Eukaryota > Metazoa > Arthropoda > Insecta > Diptera > Chironomidae > Parochlus > Parochlus steinenii. The sequence continues at coordinate 2,165,422 of JAXCIN010000047.1, read as the reverse complement.
TTTTTGCAATACATAACAAAATTTTGTAATCAAGCGCAAAATTGAAAGACGTCAAACCGTATTTGACATTTTAAACGTCAGCAGTCCTATAATTTCAAACGTGGTAATTTTTGTCGTGCTGATAGTTTAATTAATTTAACTGTGATTAAGTGTTGTGGAGCCATTTAAATGTAACAACAATGTAGAGGATGCTGTTCCGAACAAGTGGTAAGTCTTAGAAAAGTGAAAATAGCTATGTTTTTATTCTTATCAGTTTTTTTCAAAACTATTGAATAAACAAGAATCTTTCAGAAATATTAAGTCTGAAATCCTTTATTATAGGAATTCTAGATGGACTCGTCATGATTAGAATGGACAACGTGGGGAAGTTACACTAACACAACTCATCTTTCGCTTCAAAGCTACGAGACTATTACAATGAGTATCATTTAGTTTTATTTTAAATGTTTATATTAGCAAACATATAAATAGTGTCAGTATAAAGCTAATGACACGAAAAGGTGTCCACCTTAGAATTACCGACTTTCTAAGATGATATTTTGATTTCTACCAGATAGAATTTCAAGTTAGGATTACAATCTTGAAATTCTATTCGGTAGAAATTAAAATATCATCTTAGAAAGGAGGTAATTTTAAGGTGGACAGGTTTCATAGAGTTTATTCGTGGACTCTACTCAGCAAAACCCATATCTAGTATTGTTCAGTAAAAACTCTACGGAAACCTGTCCACCTTAGAATTACCTCCTTTCTAAGTTCATATTTTAATTTCTACCAAATAGAATTTCAAGATTGTGATCCTAACTTGAAATTCTATCTGGTAGAAATCAAAATATCATCTTAGAAAGTCGGTAATTTAAGGTAGACACCTTTCGTGGAGCTTTTACTGGACACTTTATATGGCATTTGCTATATATGTGTGCTAATAATATTGTATTAACTTATTCCTTTCAATGTAATGTTGCAATTTATATTTACATTTTCTTTTGATATTTTGATAATTTCAACTGTTAAACTCTTATTTAAAATGAAACCGAATAAAAATATTAAAACTTCAAATTTTAGTGTTTTTTTATTATTTCCTTTGAATTTCAGGACTTGTGCTAAATTACAAAATTTTGCATATTGAAAAGCAAAAAAATCCATATTATTGAACATTTATTTACTTGCCTCCATTAATGGACAAAATTTTGTTATCTATAACAAAAAAATGCATATTAAAGTGCATTTTATGGGAATACAGAAGTAAAAAAAAAGTTTTCAAAAATGCACATTAATACGCATTTTTTTGTTATAGTTGACAAAATTTTGCTCATTAATGGAGGCAAGTAAAAATGCTCAATAATACGCATTTTTTTGCTCTTTAATACGCAAAATTTTCTTACGTTTGTCAAAAAATTTGAATCAGTGATATTGAGAAATAATGATTTGATCAAAAAATGTTTATTACCTGACATAATAAAAGAATATAACATTTAAAAATCTTTCTAGTTGGTCATGCCATCCATACTCCTGGATAAATGTCTTCGCTTCTTCAGTTATCTTTTTTAATATCTTAATCACGATTCTGTTCGCTAAGAAAAATGTCATAATTCAACATAATAACCTCAATTAGCTGCAAAATTTGAGCCTTATTAATTTGCAGCAAATTAGGAAAGAATTACAAGAATTACCAAAGATGAGGTTTTGCGGTAAAACCTTAAACTTTCAAGTTTCCCCGAATTCTTTTAATTTCAGCACGAGATGGCCCCCGGTAAAATGGATAAATACATTTTCGTCCTAAATGCTGTAGTAAAATTTACGACAACAATGAATAACAAGAGCTTTTGCTGGCATAACAAGAAGCTTTACAAATTACATGAATTTTAAATTCCAAACATCCCTCAACCTTTGGCAACCTTCAACCTCAATCCATGTCAATATTTCAAAATTATGATGAATGATTTTCCATTCAACGTCGATTTTTTACAGTCGAATGATCACCTTTGAATTTGAAATATTAAATAAAATCCAATAATGTAATAAATCAATTTAATATTGGTCCTTTTTGCAACGAGATAATTTATGGGTTCTTCTTCCGATGAGCAGGATTGGTTGGAGCTTTGAAAAGCTTTTAAATAGCATTAAAAATTGGATTTTTAATTATAGCTTTTGAATGAGATTTTCATTGTTTTTAAAGCGCTTCTACTAGATTAAATGGGATTTTGTTTCATTTTTTGCTGGAAAATAATTTCAGCAATTTGGTGTACTTTATAATTTATTGTTTGCATTAATTAAATTACGTTACACTAATGTTAATTCTTTTAATTCTCTTAAATCTGATAATTCAATGTGTGGCAATATTCCAAAAACTGTAAACTCTAAACTTCATACTAATTTGTTTATGTACTTGATTAATAAAATATTACAATTATACATTAACTACATCACAATATTCATTAACTCTTAAAGCATCATTGACTTCAAACAGCTTCAAGCCTAGCTTCACTGCTTCTATAAATACCTGCGAGAGAAACTCAATTTACAGTGTATTAGCATTTATTTGGCATGGTGACATCTTTCAATGAATCTGAATAATTTATTCAAACAATTAATTTGCATAATAAATTGGCACACATTATTTCAAACGAGGCAGTGGAGCTTGATTTTTATTTGGTTTGGCAAGCTAAAAATCTTGTTTAGTAGAATTGTACGCGTAAATCTGGAAAACAGGAAAACTCGAAAAGTAGCGCAGTTTGGCCTACCGAAAGGGAATTAGGTATTTTCCAGTATTTTCTAACAAAAGCTTTGTGTGCTCAAATAGCACAAAATAATCATGAAAAGCAGGAATTTGAATGAGCGATTCCCTGAACGTGAATAAAATTAAATTTGAAAGCATTTTTTTAGGCATTTGCCGTTCCAATTTATTTCAATTATTTTCTAGCTAAAATAGGCATTGCAGATCGCAATCATCCAGGGAACTTTCAAGTTTATTTAACATTTTAGCTTTCAAATATTTTCTTGGAGTGTTTGAGAAAGTAATTATGGGTGGATTTGTGACATTTTAAGGTGGAAATTCTTCGTAATAACTTACTAAAAGGTTAAGGGATCAAAATCATAAAATTTATTTCTAAAAATATGAAATTTTGAAGAAGAGCAGTAAAAAATTTTTGTTTTGATGTAGAAATTCCTTTACAACCAAATTAATTGATTTTTACTTGGAAAATTTCGGCTTTGATCAATTTGGCTGTTGATAGTACAATGAGTGAAATATTTCCAGCCATAGCAACCAAATGGGTTATCCTTAAAGGTCAAATATTTGTATCAATTTAACATCAGTGTCAGAGCTGAAAACAAGTCTACCTCTACAGTCAACATGAAATTTTAAAGAAAAATCCATTATTAAAATGTCTTATTCCTGAATAATTTACATAATTTTAGGCACTTCTAACAAATTATGTAAATATCTTAGCTTTTGAAAAAGGCTCAAATACCGAAATTTTGCCAGGTTCTTATGGAACAACAAAATCAGTTTTTGATTTTCTTAGTTTCCCGCAATTTGTTGAACATTTATCTCTTCTTTTTTTAATTTCACAATTTCACATGATGAATCATAATATAAAATATCGATTTATTTCCAATTATTTTCGAATCCTGCTTTTGACAAGCTTGAATGTTCAAATTGCGTGCATCTGATAAGTTTTTAATGAAATTCTGCGCTTTTTGCAAGTTTTCGAAATGGCTGTTGGATTTATTGAAAATATGTGACTCGAATGATTTAAAAAGTTGAAAAGTGAACAGTCGTTGAAGTTTTAATAATACCGTATCGTATATAAATAGTAAATACTTTCAAGTAATTTTCGAATCAAAAATTTAATATTATGCTGTACAAATATTAATCTATAGACTCATTATTTATTTGATGGAAAGCACATTAAAGTATTAATTCAATAAACAAGAATGAAATTAATTACAATGTTTACAGCGAATTCGCTCTATTGTTTTTCAGTTTGATTGTTCTTGACAACGTTTACATCTTAAAAACATTGGAATATCCTGAAAACATCAAGTCATAATTTTGATGTTGAGGACAATTTTGATTGAGATATACGTAGCATAAAGATATCTCAGTGTTCTTGACTTTTTGATGAAATTCAAATTTTGTCAGATTATTAAAGATGATTAAAATAGAGCCAAGATTAATTTGTCAGAAACATGAAAAAAACTTTAAATGAAAATTCTTTTAGAAATTGCTTCATAACTTTCAGCTCTGAATTTTTGAAGTCATAGAACTGAAGAACTAGGTCAGAAATATTCTTTAAATCTTTATTGACTTTTTATTGGCCCCCTAAAACACATTTATTTTTATTCATTAACTTTTTCAAGTAAAAACTACAATTCTACACCAAACAGAATACAAAACTTTTGTTATTTGGTTTTATAAATGTTTCTTGTTCTGTTTGCTCATCTAACGAGAACTCAACAAAATAAAACCTAATTTGTTTTCATTTGACATTTTTTGTTGTTGAGAAAAAGAAAGAACAGACAAGTACAAAACACATAAAAAGCATAAAACGCTTATCCCGATTGCATGTTTCGTAAGCAACTCTCAAAGAATCCGATTGCACTGGAGCAAAGACAAACTTTTGGTAGAAGAATTTGCTTAAAAAGTCTCGAGTTTTTAAGTTATTGCAATTTTTATGCTGATGGAAAGTCTTGTATGTTTTTTCATCTACCTTATCAAAAATGTATTTCAATTTTAATCAAATTTATTTATTCAATGTTTTGAAAAATTATGCTTGGGAATTCAAAACTATAGGATGGACTAAAACTTTCATAAACTTTCAATATTTTTCAATCATGAAATTTCAAAATATTTTCCGACATATGTCTTGTTTGACTCTTTTTCAGCTTTAAAATTAAAAATGCTTTAAGTTGAAGGCAAAGGAACATACAAAATACAATGTTAGTTTAAAAATCTCAGAAAACTCAAAATGTTCTGTTGTTAGATATTTTGAATGAAAATATTTCCTATGGAACAATATAGCTGAAAATATCACACTCAAAATCTACACACAAATGTCCTATTATGGTGCAATTTTTGGTGTCAACCTGGTATGGTGTGACAAATTCCCAAATGAGCTGAAATTATCTAAACTGAATTCAATTAGGCTCGTCGAATGCTCAAAATTTGAAAATTTGGTACGAAACATAATAAAACAGAATCTAATTTATCTCAAAAATACAAACAATTCAGTTCAATGATTTCCAAAATTATCTGTCATATGCGGGCAAACTTTATTTTCGTTTAATTAAACTGGTGTCTACAGTTTTTGCCGAGTTATAACCAGTTTAACAATTTTGAGACCATTTCCATTTAATGTAGAGAAAATACGGAAAATAGAGTGTACCAATAGACAAAAACTCCAGAACTTTTTTTATTCAATTTTATTCCGAAATACTGTTGATAACTATAGCTCAGTTTCAAAGGTTTCTGTTAAAAGAAGCGATAGGTAGAAAATAATGATATAATGAAGGTGATGAATGTTTTTTAAACAATAATAACAAGCCTCTACAACATTTTACAAAATTCTATTCATTTGGGTCCTCTTTCGGAAAATTTTGAATTTTTTGGATAATTAGGAAAATAGGAAAATAGGAAAATGGGAAAATAGAAATATATTATATGATATTATCCTTTGTGTTGAACTATAAAACAACCACAGACAAACTAATTTCATTAAATATTAGGTCTGATATCTAGTCATTCGAATTATTTTCACTCCAACAATTTTATTCTGACCAAACATTCCAAAAAATTTCCAACAAATCGCCCTCAGTTGTAATTTCGGCAAATATCCATTTTGTGTTGTCGAAATTTGAATTTGTTTGAAATTTAAATCAACATTGTAGAATTTGTGTAAATTGGTCAACAATTAAATTTCCAGCCATTTTTGCCATTTCAAATGAAATTTTATGGAAATTAGTGTACAATTGACATGATTAAAATGGCTCCAGCAAACAGAGCTGTAGTTATTTACATAATATTTTAAAATTTAATTTATGGTTCAACATCCCAAATGAGATATTATGTCAATAAACTAATTTGCAGATATTGTCAACGTATAAGTATAATTAGAAATGTATATAAGGTCATTTGGAAATTTCAATTATGTGTAATTGTTTTACAATTTATTTCAACATACTAATATACAAGCTTTTATTGGAATTTACTTGTTTATGACTAAATTATTTTCAAAATACATTTATTGATAGTTCATAATTTTATTTCACATTAAAAAAATTAAATCCAATTCAAGTCCTTAAACTGCATATTTTTTCTCGCAATTCGCTAACAAAACAGGTGGTAAAAATAAAGCCACCTCAAATTTATACACAGTACTTGACATTTTTTCAATATAATACATGCAAATCGTAAAAATTTAAATACCACATAATAAACTGAATAAATAGTATTTTAATGATATGACATTAGACGTTGAATATCAATGCAATCAAATTCGTTTTATGGATGCGCTCACACCAAAATTATACTTCGAAAAACTTCCCACATATATCCTCTTGCTTTGTCGAAATCCCCAAGAATGATAAAATATTTGCCAGCCACACGCACAAATCCATTTAAGCATGTGAAAATACAGTGCGAGCTGCAAAGTTTTGTTTGATATTCGTTCTGTAATATTTTGGCTGAACGTGCTTAGAATTGTTTGGATTTGATTTGCCAAATAAATTACTGGATGTGATACCAAAATCATCTTTTTCCCAATTCCTTTCACTCCTTAAAGGATCATGTTTGATTGCCAAATTTATGCTGTTCCAGATGAATTTATGATGTGTACAGTCTTAAGCTGAAGTATCTTTCAAATGCTTTTTGATAAAGTCCTCCTTCTTACATTATTTGTTGGTGAATTATTTTAACGTAAATCAATCTGATACGTCTTTTTTAGAAAATGATTTTGTTTCTCTAAAAATAGTTAATCTAGCAAATATTTTAATAGAATATAAAATCATATTACTTGAGGTTCATGCTTGAGAGATGTCACATTTTATATTTACACACTTTTCTTTCCTTCCGATGATCTCAGAGTAACAACAAACATTTTTAAGAATTGTATTTTTTGATGAAACAAAGTTAACTTCATATGAAAGCGAGGATTGAAAGCGTGAAATTAATTTAATTTGTTTGATAACAGCAACCCACAAGCTACCAACAAAAGCTCACAATAAATGGCGACAATTTCTTGTCTTTTGTGTTGACAAAGCGTTGGATTACAAACTTGAAACGAAATTGTTCGCTCGAGCAAGATAAATAATAAGTAATATCAACGATTTTGCCTGTCAACAAATATTAATACTCATATAACATAAAATAAGCTTTATAATCAATATTTGATGTTACTCATGCATAATAAATACATTCGACAGCCCAGAATATCAGTTCATGAGAATATATTATATCAATGCAAACGCGTAATCCTCGTTAAAATGTAAAATTCGATTATAATTTATTTACAAATTCAATTATGCTTCAGATGATAATGGAAAAAAACCCAAATGTTAATTGTGAAATGTGTCAACCAAGCAAAGGCCACTCGAAACGAGGCTGGAACTTTTAAAATAATTCAATTCTCAAAGATATTTTCAAAAGTCTTGACTGAATTTCAAAGGTTTCACTTGAAAAATGATTGTTGGATTTATCTTAAAAGTGTAGTCTAGTTCAGGTAGTGTAGTCTAGTTCAGTCTAGTTCAGGTATAATAAAAATTTGTCTCAGTTTCGTTGCAAAATGCTTTCAAGCCATAAATTTCTGCGTTTAATTTAATCATCGCTCGACAAAGCTTTTTTATATAATTGAAAAATCGCTTTTGTACGTGTAAATAAATTATTTATATTGAAAATCCGTATTTTTAATTTTTGTGAAATTTCCGTGTTTTTTTGAATTTTCCTCTTATTTTGTATTGAGTAAAATGTTAATTGTTTCAATTAAAAATTTGCGAATAAAAGTATTGATTCCATTATTATTGAATTAATTTTATTGCTGTATGCTTTCTGTACATTGTTAGTTCCATGAAAAACAACCCTTAAATCAAAAATGAATCAAATTTTCTCATTCAATTTTGCTAAAAGCATTTTCCGTTTTTATTCGAGCTTTATTGGGTTATGGGACAAAACGTTATTGAAATTTGATTCAATAAATTTTTTATAGATTTGCATTGGAAATATGTATCCTTAAAATATGAATTTTAATAAAAATATATTACCAGTATTACCAGTATTATATTCCTTTGTAGATGAAAATTTGAAAATGTATTTATTTAAAGCACAAAAATTATTTTGATGATTCCCTTAAACTTCAGTAATGATTCAGGTTAGCTCATAAAATCAAGCAAAACTTTATCATTAGCGAGACCGTAAAAATTATACGACCTGTGATCTATGATCGCATAACCATAAAATAGTAAACTGAGTTCTTTTTAAACTGTTCCTAAATTTCAACACTAAACAATACAGATTACAGTTTTAGGCGAGTTTTTGGCAAACATAAAACAACTTTATGATCTTCCACCCTTGTTTCATGTGTATGAACTTAAATATGTGTTTGCAATAAAATTAAAGGTTAGTTTTCTTGCTTGTTTAATTTTTTGTGTGGGTATTTGGATCCCACACAGAGCTTTTTGGGAGTTTTTGAAAGCAAATTGCTTTTCATTGATTGTTATATATTACAAATGACTGAAATGTGTTACAATATTCTGATAAATTATATAATGTAAGTTTTACTATATAATAATACATTCACCCATTAAGGAAATAATTTATTCCATTTGAAAAAGCTCTACTGCTTCAGATTTAATTTGCATTTATTTATTTTTTATTTTGCATTTGCAATCATCAATAAATTTGTTCTTTTTTTCTTTCCATTAGTTTCTGCTGCACTATTTAATACAATTACATTGTTGATTTCACATTTCAATTGCAATTATTGCTTTATCCAGGTAATAATAACAGCATTATTTCTTCAATGTATCTCGAGTGCTTATTTGAACTGATTATTCCTGGATCTCAGATGAAATAAGTTTGTAGTAGATTGCTTCAAAAAATATTAAGCGTGACTTGTAGTCTTTTTAAATGCCATACTTTGGATTTTATAAATAGAATATTTTTGGTATTTTTTTTATGTAACCATCATATAACATCAGCATTGAAAATAAGAAGTCTCGTAATTTTTTAGATCATAATCTATTTCTCTATCTATGACGTACATCTGTAGCTATTTAATTAGAACACTGAAACAATAAAAACTTGGATCTAATTAGAGACATGAAATGTTTGTTAATCGTTTAATCCCTCATTAAAAATTTTCGGATGTTTCCTACGATTTATTTCATTTATTTGGCAATTGAAAAGAGAATTATTTATAAGAAGAAAACTTTTTAAAATATGGCACTGAAAAAGTTTTTGTGAACATCTGAGAAGGAGAAATTATATGCTGAACAATGCTGCCAAAAAATAGCTGAGAAAGTTTTAAAGAAAGATAATTCGGGGACAATAGATCAAGCTAGTGCGGGTTTCAGAAGTTCAGACAGCATACTTAAAAGTTTAAAGTTTATCTTTGAGATCCCGATTAACACGGCCACGATTATATGCAAACTATTTTGTATGTAAACGTTGAGAACGGTATGCAGATATCAGTGCTTTTCGTCAATGTAAATGTCCCATTTCTCTCACTTGATAAAACAAAATAATAAAAATTTGGTGTTGCTCGTTTGATAGATTTGCGCCTTTATCATAAATTCTTTGTGCATATGGCAAGAATTTTGAGTTTCGTTCCTCAGGTTTTTGGACTTTTTTTTGTTTCCAAGTTGGTAAAGCTGGATCCAAATTTGCCGCCCTGAAATCCGTTAAACGGTTTAAGACTTTTAGGGAATCAACGTGCTTTAGAAGTGAGTCTTGGTTCCAGAAAGAAATTCTAAATTAACTGCTAATGAATAATAAAATTAATGAAGTACTGCAGTAAAAATTTAAAATCATTATATAACTTAAAAAATGGAAATCCCGAGTCTCTCTTTAAAACGTTACACATTTAAACTTTTGATATCATGTTGGTACTTTTGCTTTTTATTTTATTATTTGGTAAATGGAGAGAACTTTGCAGAGAATCGTGAAGTTTATAAGATTATTAGCAGCATATATCAACGAATCTCAACAATTTTCCTCGTGATTGCTGATGAGAAAACGGAATAAAAATAAAATCTGGTTAATCGGGATAATACAGTTCTACTTTATATTTTGATTGATATTTTGAAAGTAAGGGTCAAGGATACTTACAAACATTATATATAAATGGGAAAAATAAATAATAAATAATCCGTGAACACTGAACAGATTCGAGATCCTGCATCTCATTAATTTATTACGATTTCTTTTAATTGAAAAAAATACTCCGGTCAAATGAAATTGCTGTTCTTTTAACTTCTTTTCAACTTACTTTGAAAGAAAATTTAATCCAAGAATTTAATTTTTGTACTGCTCAACCCATATTTGTACAATAATTCTTAAACATTTTTAAAATAAGCTTCTAGATAAATTCATCTAGCGTATCGCCACAGCAAAAAGGAAGCTTTAAAATGCCGAACGTAAATCAATGTTGGACATTTTCATTTCTCTCCAGTTCTTGAGTTTCTCCGGCATTCAGTTGATAAAAGATTCCTTCCGAATTTTTTTCGATTTATACTGGAAAATTCGAAGCAACAAAAACAGTTTACTTGAAACCCCATAAATTGGAAATATTTTATGCGAATTGTGGAAATTTATTGTGGCACATCTTTGTGTCTAGATATTTGGTTTTCTGAGGAATCTATTAAATGAAGCCATTGCAAATGTTTTTACTATCGTATTAACTTGTTTGTTTGTTTGCGGAAGTTTCCGCAAGCGAAGTTTTATTGTCCATCACTCTGTCATAAAAGAGTAAAAGAAATCTAATAAATAAAATCGATGACCTATAAATCACTGACTGTACACTTTTAGTCTTTTGCTATGTTTACATTAAAGATTTTTGTTAACATGTAAACACTTTTGCATTATAAAAGTAAATATTTGTAAATATTTGTTTGTTTATTTACCAAAGTTTCTAATTACGAATTCCATCAAGAAGACTATTAAAAAATAAATAGCACTAAGGATTTTTAGCTGCATACTACTCTCCATTATATCTTTGATTTTCAAAGTGATCGTTCAAAATAATAAAATAGGATTATTCCTTTCAAATGAAGTACTAAATGAAAATAGTCTCTGAACGAAAAGTCTTTTAAAACAGATATAAATGTAAAATTTAATTGTTCATTAAAAATCCCAAATTTTATTTTATTTAAATCCAAAACTCTGCTCTTTTGGTCGTTAACTTTCTCATTTCAGTAAAAGGAAAGATTTTCACAAAAAATCAAAACATCATAAGCTGACAAATCCCAATGGGAGCAGTTGATACACATCCTTTAACTTTATTTTACTGAATATATTTTTTGTATTCAAAACGCTCGTAATAGAAACGAGAAACTGCAAAGCTCATGGTTGAAATTTAATATGCAAGGATGATTACAAATATTCATGAGAACCAAGCTGTAAATAAAACTGAAACTTCAATTGTGTAAATAAAAATGAAATATGAGAGTTTTTGCGCTGCACGCTGCAGGCAAATTGCAAATATCTATGGACTATTTCATGAATACTTAAACAAAGCACTTTCTACCAGTGCTTTCACAATTGGTTCATATTAATCCTATCACAGCTAATTGTTCTTTACTTGGAAAATGTAGCCTTTTTCATTTTCGCTGCGGGAAGTGTAAATGAATTAAGATTCAAAATGGTCGTTTTATTAGTTTATGGAAGTGGCTTTTCTAGACTTTTGAAATTTAATTAGAAAATCTACATTTAAGGCTCTCAACTTGATGACATTATTCTTGCTTTACATCAGGATAAACATTGAGTTTAAGAGAATTAAATTAGCTTTATATCAATATTGGATATTAAAAAATAGTTTCGAGTTGTATGAAACGGTAAATCATGTTTTAAGCTTGAGGCTAAATATCCATAATATGAGAATATCATTAAATTATTTTATTTTAAATAGCAGCATCTTTTTATGATAAGTTCTCAAAAAATTATTTAATAAAAAAATGCCATTCATCGTTTATTAAATTTGTGCAAATGAAAGCTATGACGATAAAATCATACTTCAACAGCTGCTTATTACCGTCATAAACATTAAGTACAAGTATTTCCATGTTTTTTCTTGTAATTCAAACACTTCCAGTATTTGTATAAAACACTGAAAGTGTCATAAAAACTTATGTATGATCAATTTGGAAGTGAAGTTTCCATAAAATAAAATTGAACTAACTACAGAGAAATATGCTCGAAAAAATCTAAGGGGACTATTTTCTTTACATAGTAATACTATTTTTTCTGACAATAGCAATCTATAGACAAATAATATAAAATGTAATTTTATTTGTAGAGAGCTTTTATTGTTTGCAATTCGATAGAAAATTGCAAATTGTCTGTTGCTGGTGTTGAAGAAGCAATACAAATTTAATCATACTGCAGGAACAACCAAACTTTTTCGTGTTAATATGGTTCTAATTCTTATATTAAATGTGATGTGACTCTTTTTTGAACCAATTTCATTCATAATTTTAACGAATTCCCAAGAAAATTAACATAAAAACAATATTGAGAATCACACTGCCCTGCTGTCTCTAAAGCTCTGAAACTAAGCAGTTTGTCGTAAAGATATAAACGAAATATTTTTTGAATTCTCTAGGGTGTTTTTTTTTTCATCTAGCTTGCAAAACATTCAAGTGTGTTCTTGTGAGATTAAAAGCAGATGCTTCTCATTTCTATGAAAAGATTTTTAGAGTTAATTATTATCTGAGCTTATTGCATAATTGGAATGTGGTTTCTTTTGGAATCAGGGATTTCTTCTTCAGTTTTTAGATTTGAGATTTGAAAAAAATGCACATGGTTACGATGATAAACTTTGATCAAGCCTATCGATTATTCAAGTTATAATAGCAAAATCATGACAAAGTATGACAAAGTACTACTCAACAAAATGTGTACATAAATTTTTCCTCAGAAAAAATTAAGATCCCTCCTCTAGTCCTCATAAAGAAGCTCCAGTTTTTCTAAAGAATCCGATACATAGCAACAAAAACACATTTGTTGAACCTTGCAAGCAGAAGCCAATTTATTTTGTTCGGTAAAATAAATGGAAAACAAGAATTCAATCATCGATGTATTAGCATTTTCATGTATATTTTATACTTATCGCCCAAATATATAAATACTGCTATATGACGCAAAAAAACTGTGTGTACTTTCCGTATAACTTTGGTAAAACCAACCAATTTATACGAGAAGCTTTTTAGCTGTTTATTCAAATTTATGTATCAAACATTTTTCTTCTGCTTGCATACAGTTTTCCTTAAATCCTGATAAACGAAATAACCTTAAGTGATTTTCCATTCTTGCGGCTTTTGAGCCAACATTTTATTTTCTATTTTCAATCACATAATTTTCCAATATATCGAGATCCTATTATTTACATTAAATGGAAATTTATATGGTTTTTTGAAATCCGACAAAAAAGGAATAAATGGCAATCCGAGATAAATTTGAAAAACAAATATTTGTTACATGCGGGCTAAAAATATAATAATATTTGATTTATGTTTTTGATCAGTCTTCTGTCAATTAATTCTTATCAGAATATATTGAAAGATATCGCAAATCTTTTTTTAAATCCTGGGTACCTATAGTTCATTCATTCACAAATTTTTTTGGTAAACTTTAATGTTAAATACCATAAAACAATTTGCAACGAACAATTTAAATTTTTGTTCAACAAAACACAATTTTGCTCGCAATTTATGTTTGTTAAAAGTTTCATTGTTTCTATTTTCATGTTTGAGTACCACGCTTTAAAATAAACTGTTGAATTATTTCTAAAAAGTTTTTTCGTTATATACACATAAAGACTTGGATAACTCCAAAAAAACTCGGGAAATCAAGAAGTATATCATAAAAGGAAGCACAATAAAAATGTGATCATTGTTCAACAAAAATAGTTGAGTAACACAACCTATACAAAATCTTATAAAATGTCAAATATGAAAGCCCCCAAAAAAAGTTTCCAAAGTATAAACCAACGAAAAAGCACGATGGTACGAATCCTTCTTATTAATTACTCCTTGGAAAAACTCGAAAAAGTGAAAAACAGTAAACTTGCTTAACAAAACTTTTTTGTAATAAAGTTAAAACAAACTTTCGTTTCACAAGCGTATAATTAATTTGTATTTCTTAAATTTAGTTCTCTGGTAAATGTAAAATCAACAAGGCTGAATAAATAACCTTTCAGGATGTTTTATTCATTATATAAAATTTCGAACTGAGTTTTCAAAACCAAGTCCTAGGACGAATTGAACTTTTCAAATTATAGTGAAGTTTTAATAACCTGTCGTATAATAATTTTATTGCTTTTAATTATTTTGAACAAGGGTATTTGATATCAATCATGGTTTCACCCTACGAAATATACTTACAGGACATACAATTATCCTGCATATTAATTATCAAAAATAATTGAAGCTTCATATGATTTTAAATATTAACTTTTTCTCCCAAAACAAGCAATCACATATTTAACATTTATATTATTTTTGGTTGTTTTTTTTTTTAATTTGTGTGAGTTCGTTTGAATAAACTTCATGATTATATATCAACCGACTAACAGCTACAGTACAATTTTTATTTAAATATTGACTTTTGCTCTGGAAAGATATCTAGCACGTAGCAGTTACGTCTTTGCCAAATGGAAAGAAGGAGTAATGCAATTGGCTTAAAACTTTGTAAAAACATTTTAGAGTATAGTTTCTTTAACATTTTGCAAGAAAATACGTCTAAGGTAGATTTATTTATCTTGTCCATTATAAAAATTCCATTTACGTATACAGCTCAATGTTGGTGTTGGGTTGGGCAAAAATCCAAAGTATCTTCGAATTTCAATGACACCATTTAACACTTTCAATTTATTAGCTGACCCATGTGAAAATTATTTGAAATAATACTGCTCAAAATATATCAACTTAATACATTAAAATATCACGAAATTATGGAATGTATAGTATTTTAAAACACTGCTTTATACTGCTCGGAACACTGTTCACATGTGTAATTTAATGCATTTTGAACAGTGTTTTGCAGTGTTAAAAGAGCAGTATTTCTTATGTATTTCGAGCAGTATTTTGTAATATTTGGCAAAAAAGAAATTTTTGTATGTAGGAAATGAACTTCGAACAAATCTGAATTTTTTTGGGAAGTGAAGAATTGAACTTGATGTTGCTGGTGCGCGCGGCTGGTACTGCTGGGTGAAGGAAATATTTTATTGTAAAGCAACAGGCTTAGGTTGAACTTGAAAAGAATTGAATTTAATGTAAATATATTAAAATAATAAATTTTTAAAATGCTCACTATTAGAAATCAAACCACAAATCTAAAGTATTAGTTGAAAAGAAATATTTTTATAGAAATTGAGTTAACTTTTTAATTTTTTATGTGATACTTTATGTTTGAAGCAGGAAACTTTATTTTATTGAAATTATTGTCCGGTATTTTATTCTTAATTTGATCCTATGCGTTTTATATGGAGAACTTTTAGATGGGACGAAAGATAATCTTATTTCACCATTATCCAACAATTTTCCTGATAATTGAAATCCTGCTCTGAATCAGGAAAAATATTTTTCTTATGAAAAATATGAATTTTGGTAGAAGTTTTTAAAATAATTAATAAAAAATTTAATAAGAAAATTTGAAGTTTTGGTTTGACTTTAATTAAGTATTTTTTATATTCAAATATTATTTAAAAAATTAGTTAAATAGGATAAATATGCAGTTTTTGTAAATGTCTCAATTATTTTTCAAAAAAATGTCAAAACATTTAAATTCTTTTTACTTCGACTAAAAAAGTTGTATGCACCCAAAAAACAAAAAATCTTTTAAAACTCACTAATAATGAATAAATATTGGTGTCACACACCCTGTTATCAGTTTTTGCCGCATTTTGTTGCTCCACCATGTAAATCCCAAAACAATCAGCCGGTTTTGATGAATCTCAGGCTTTGAGAATTATTATGAAATCTATAAGTATGTCTATACATTTTACATTACATTACATCTTACATTTTACATTTTACATTACATCTATACAAGTGGTCAAGCTTCAAGAAGTACAATATGTCAAATTTGTATTGATGCTCCAATTGCTCCAAGCATCTGCATGATTAAGATCTAGCTCAAATTTTCAAAATAACCTTCTCTTGACTATAAGAAAATTAGAACGGCTAGATTTTACGATCGGGCTGGTCCTTCGAGTACCTGTCATACAAATGTTTTGATATTTTGTACTTTTTTGCAATTATTTAAATTTCGATACGGCAGATTATAAAATTATGTATTTAGGCTGTATTATGACTCAATATTGATAAAACCTTATTTCAATCAAAGCGCTTGATTCAACAAATTTATCAGCAATAATACAAAATAATCTCCACGCGGCGCTCTGATTGGATATTTAAATGTCGGTTCCATATGTTCGAATAGATCTCAGTTCTCATGTTATCAAAGAGCCGGGATTTTTCGATTTTTTATCTTACAGTATTGTAAAATGTGTCAATTCAATTTTTTTTAATAAATGAATATAATTTAAAGTCTTACATACATTTAAAATACTTTTACTTCAATTTAAATTTAAGAAATCAACTCTTGTTGATAGTTTCTTATTAAATCATATTTATTTACTGAGTTTCAAATGATTTGATCATTTTAATAAAAGATCTTGATAAAATCAATGTGTTTTACAATGTATATTATAGTATTCAAAACACTGCAAAATACTGATTAAAATACTTAACATATGTGTTACATTCTTAGCAGTATTTTAAAGTGTGTTTTCACACATTAAAATACATCTGATAATTGAAATTTTATGTATTTCACACTGAACTTTGACATTATTAACAGTGTTTTGTAGTGTTTTGCTGTATTAACAGTGTATTTTAATATTGAAGGCATACAGCTCATTTTCACTTGGGGAAGAGTGTCAATATTGTACTGCAAATCAACATTACCCTTTTCTCATTGCACAGAAAAATGTATACACTGGAGCTTTTATTTTGTGAGCTCTTGATACTGAAGTATATTTTTCAAACTTGTTGAAACTGCTACATAAAACATATACAAAGTAGTTTCATTGAGATTTTTCTGATGAAATTTGTTGAAATTTAATTTTTGTTAACAGTACTTAGTTTAAATATTTTAGTATAAAAACACATTACACAGTGACCGTATGTTTTTCAAATAATCTTGAAGAATATAAATAATCTTAAAATGCAGCTATCGATTTATTTCGTATAAAATAGCAAACAACATCTTCAAACAGTTTCCTCAATTCAATTAATCTAAGAGCTTTTAACTTCAATCAAGAAAAGCTTTAATCTTCAAAACAAATAAAATGGGATTTGCAAGCATTATATAACCCTACGAAGGAATTTAAAATATAACCAAAACTATTCTTGTAAATTTATAATAAACACCAAATGAATCACAAACTGGAATTTAATTTTAATCGCTTTACTAAAGGTTCATGAAGCCCCAGTTTGTGTTTAAATTAGAACTAATCGCTTTACACATTTTCACACAAACAACTGAAACAACTATCCAAACATGAAAATCCTTTAAGCACACACAACTCCATTTAGCAGGCAAGTCTATTTGGTATTAAATTTTATTGGCAATGCTGACATTCCCAATCTATTTTCACAAATATCCTACAACTGAAAAACAGCAAAATAGCAGATACTGCAGTTGTTGTTGAAATGAAAACTTTTTGCTGAAGATGCCAAACATGAAAAGAGAGATTTGGGTGGAAAAATTTCTTAAACAAAAAATAGTTTTATAAAATCACATTTTTTTCAAATTGAGCTTTTGGCCTTTTGAAGAGCTTGGTTGAAGAAATTGAAATTATTTGAGAAAAGTATCCAACTCTCAACCCCCTTCCTTTACACAAATCCCAAATAGCGAAACTAGCAAAACTATAGTTTGTTTCAGGTTTATGCCACTCATTCGTGCAAAGGATTTCAATAATTGTTTCGATTTAAAGTCTCTATGCGTTCTTCCATCACGAAACTTTATTTTACGAGCGCCGTTTATCGCTTATGAATGAAGCTTAGAATTGAATGAACACAAACTTTCTGCACCACAACACATTTGGCGTTTATAAAGCGGCAAATGGAACACGACACTTCCATTTGTTCCGTGGAAAAACTAATTGTAAACTCTTTCTTAACGTTAATTAAAGGGGTTAGTGGTTTGGAAGGGAGTTTTGTTTGTTGGAATAGAGATGAACTGATAATATAGAATTAAAAATAATAGCATGGAGTAGATGTCTATAATAACTGATTTTAAATACCGCGAATTTACATGTAATTACAATCTTAAATCTATATAAAGTTGAGCCAAATGTGCATTTTGGGGCTCAAATAGAAACTTTTTGCTCTATGAAGTAATAGTTGAACTATTCCAGTTTCTCTTGCTCCACTATGTTGAAACAGGAAATCTTTCCCAAATTAAATTTACATAAGTGATTTTATCACCGTGATGTTAATGGAATAAATTGGTTTGCATGAGACCACATATTTTCATTCTGTTTGCTTTTTTGCCATTTGTTTAACTCCGGATCGGATTGACGTGGAATTTTCCTCTACCATGCTCATGTGACATTGATGAATTTCCATAAAATAAACAGTTGCTGGAAGCTTTACATATTAAATTAAACGAAATTACCAAAATCCCCTCCATTTTATCATGGTTGTTCAATTTAGCTCGTAATCCCTACGAGTTGAAAGCGAAAAATATGTGGAAAATGTATTAAGATAATGAATTGGAAACCCCCTATACAGAGAAGCTTAATTAACAATCATTTATGTAAATTTGGCCTAATTTGTTTTTACTAAAGCTTTTCATAATGGTCGTTTTATGAATGTTTTTCATTGAAAATTGAACGTATGCATGTTTTTTTGATTGCTGAACATTTCAATGGTTAAATTAGATTCTTCTCAATCATTTAACATTTGATTTTATATATTTTCAACTTTGGTCTTTTATGAAATTCGATATATTTTTTAGTTCAAAAAGATAAATATTGCTGAAAAATATGTATAAAAATATTTTGTTTTCTTATTCTTCATCTAATCAGAGTATATTATAAGTTATAACATAGATAAAAACACCCACTTCTTCATACATAAATATCAAATAATGCTGATAATAAAACAAAGACTTTATGCTAATGTAATGTGCCTCTTCATAGCGTATATATAGCGTACAAGCTGGAATAATTGAAGAGGCAAGAAGAATACAAATTTCAATTTATAAAGAATGTAGGCGAAGATGCGAATCTCTTCTTTAAAGCTGTCTGAGGATGTCAATTTTTTGGTATTTTTATTCACAGAATTTTTTCTAAACATCAATACTACTAGCATTTTCAATTGTACTTCTTAACAATATCTAAATTATATGTAAAAATTGTAGGCATACAGAAAAAGATTGTTTTTAAGAAAATATTCATGAAGCTAGATATTGTTTATGATAGAAAAAGTATTTCAACGAAAAATGTGTAGGTTTTTTTTTACAATTTTACTTATAAGCTTCATCATAATAAGTATGACATTTGTGTCCATTAAAATATATAAATTAATTTATTCGTAATGAACAGTACTTAGACAAACAATATTTGACTTATAAAATCATCAAGCCGATGTTGAAAAACAAATCTGAGTTTATTAAACATTACAAAAAGATATGATATAATCCTTATGAAGTTTCTCTTTGCATTATACATTTGCAACCACCAAAGCTTAATTAGTTTTTGAACAAGTTGGGTAGAACATAATTATTTTGAAGAAATTTCATCGAAAGTATTCCATTCTAAAGCTTCAAGTTTTGTGCACTAAGTCTCTTATTTTAATTAATATTCTGAGAGAATCATGTTTTCCCTAGAAAAATTACTACGGTACTTAAAGCGGTCCACACACTATGAAAGTAAATTTTTTCCAGGAAAACAATTTTTTTCAAAATAATCAAAATTTGCGTATTAAAAAACGAATTTAATGTTTGAAGAAAATTTGGAAAAATTTTAGGAAAAAACTACTTTTCCAAACTTTCAGTGAATTTTGGTCTTTTAGGTTTTGTGAAAGTAAGCCTCAAAAATGATAAATTTTGGAAGATTTTTTTTATTCTTGCCATAAAATGCATCATTTGTGCAGTTGCGGTGATTAAATATTTTCAAAATATAAACCACAATTAAAATTATGTTAAATAAGTTTGCGAATGTTTGCGTTCAGATAAAACTTGTTTTCCAAAATTTTATTTTTAACATAATGCCAATTCATTCCCAATGTCTTTCAATGCTTAGAACTTAGAAAATGGTTTAAAACCCATTATTTAGATAAATGTGATAAAAATTGAAAAGTAGGAAAATATTTTTGAAACGTCAAAAAAGCTTTCACGGAAAAATTTTTGAAAAAATCACTTTCATAGTGTTTTTCCCAATTATGTAGATAAAGAATATTTGTTTTCAATTGAAATTGTTTTTTCAAAAATAGTCAAAATGTGCAAATGACAAATTTTAAATTTGGAAAAACTTTTAAAACACTCTACTTTCAAGAATTAAATTTCTGAAAACGAAAAGATAGAATTTTTTTTTTTCAATGAAAATTTATTTTTGAAAAAAATCCAAATATTTCTTTCTTTCATAGTGTGTGGACCGCTTAAAGCGTTGTTATGAAAGTGAAAAAATCAAATTTTCCGTGAAAGTTTTTTGACGTTTCAAAAATTATTTTCCTTCTTTTTCATTTTATCACAAAAAATGCATCCTCAACCTTTTAAATACGCAAATTGGCGGGAAGCAACAATAATTTCGAAAGACTAAAATTAGCTAAAAAATCTACATTTGAAATTGTTTTTATTGTTTTATTTTTTGGAAATTTAATCAGTGTTTTATTTGATGCATATTTATGGCAAAAATGTTTGCAAATTTAAACACAATTGTTATTCTGTAATTTTAACAAAATTCGTAAAGATTGTGTTTTCATTCCATTTTTTTTTTTTAATAAGATAAAAAAATGATCCTACAAAAAATTTGAGAAGAAGCTCGTGTATTTTTAAATTGTGATTCCCATAGTTTAAGAAGACATTTTTTTAATTAAAATTCCAGAAAGCAATTAAATGAAAAATTTATTTATTTTAAAGGAGGGATTTTGATTGAAACTATTTTTCCATACTTTCTGGAGTTTGTTTAAGATCAAATCCTATATTTGGAAGATTTTGTTTATCTATATAAAATCAATACACCCCTTTATACATTTAAAATTATGTTAAATAAGTTTGCGAATGTTTCACTACTTCAGATAAAACTTGTCCAATGTTATTCTTAAATATACACAATGTTGATCACTCAGTTAATTCCCCCTCGATATTCTAAAAATCAAGCTTGGTGATCAAACAGTACCTTTACCCAATTATGTAGATAGATGAATATTTGTTTTCAATTGAAATTGTAAATTGTGTATCTCCAAATGACATGAATAAATCACAATCAATAAAGAATTACAGCACAAACGAAAAGATAGAATTGATTTGAAAATCTAACAGAATTCAATGAAAATTTGTAAATTCCGGGAATATCCTGAATTGTTGAAATCCATGATTAATTGGCAAATTGGCTTTGTTTGCTTGTCATCAATTGCATCCTCAACCTTTTGTAAATACGCAACGGGAAGCAACAATAATTCTCGAAAGACTAAAATTAGCTAGCTCTACATTTGAAATTGTTCCTGTTTTATTGCCTTTGGAAATTTCAGTGTTTTATTTGCTCGCGCGTTTGCATAAACACAATTGTTATTCTGTAATTTTTAACAAGCGTAATGATTGTGTTTTCATATTTTTTTTTTGCAAGATAAACAGATACGATCCTACAACCGTTTGAGTAGCTCGTGTATTTTGCTTTTTCCAATTGGATTCCCGCGGATTTTATTGAAGTATACTTGATGGAGAATTGCATGAAATTATTTATTTATTTTGAATCAATTTCAAACGCGTTGATGTTTCGGGTTATTTCCTTATTTATTTTGTAAATTTTCGAATTATTTTGATACGTATTTTTGGCATTTAAATAGAAAACATTGATATTACATAATAAATTGAATGTTCTTGGAATATTACGAACAATATACCGTAGCCATCGAAATTTTATTGATTCTTAATATTTTTTTGTTTTTTCAAGGTTGCAAAGCTTCTTCAACATTTCTTCTTGAAACTCTGTGGATGGGTTTCCCAATCTTAAAAAAGAAACCAAATAGATGCTCAATAAAATTCAAAATCAAATAATACGAAAGGTGAACGATGGAAATTCAATCAAATCAATATTTTCAGAGGAAAAACTCAAATACTGGCAAGTTTTGATAACAATATATACAATTTTAGTATAAAATATATAAGCAAGAGAGCAATGACAGGAAGAAGTTGGTAATGCTGTTTATGCTGATAAATGAAGCGTAAATTTCCAGGACACGAAATTTCTTGAACTGATTCAACACCGGATGCTTCTCAAGTGATTTTCATATTTACGAATGAATAATTTGCCATTTGACTTTGCTGTTTATATTCAGTTTGCTTTTTCCAATTTCAAGAGAAATTTTTGTTTGACTTCAGGTATTTGATGGTGGCGCTTAGAAATGTGTTCGTGAAGCTTCAAAAACTTTCTCGTTTGGTTCTTAACATCGACAAGAGTTTCATGAGTTAAAATTATTTTAAACGCCTTTACGGTAATGTTGTAAAAATTGAGGTTTAAAAATCTGCATTTTTACCTTTTGTAAATTAATTCTGATTTAGTTCGATCTGAAAATTCCTGAGAAATAGTCATTTGTTTTCAAGTTACCATGGTAGCATTAAGTTTTAATGCCTCAGCAATTCGTCTAGAACACAAAGGTGAGCTATTAGTTTTACTGCGTAGCATTTAAAAAACTTTTTGCTATGATGCTGTGTATAAAAAAGCATACCTAAATGACTTCCAAATATTTCAACAAATTGTTGTTCTTCTCTTTGAATGCTTCATAAATCTAAAAGTGCTCATAAGAGTTCATAAATGTGAAAGCAAGTGAAAAAACATAGGTGTTTTTACCCTTTCTCAGCAATATGTGCTTTTTTCGAGGCTTTTTCTTACTTTACTTATCATAGAAAGGTTCTTTTGCAGAAAAGGTTCCAACTTTTAATGGAAAATTCCGAGAAAAATGCCACATGGTTTTTTGAAAAGCTCTGTAAGAGCAAAAGTTTTTGATCCCTAAGCCAAACGCTGTTTTTCTTACATCTCTTGTTTTTCTGTTTTTCAGCTTGAATTAAATAATCTGAATCAAGTTTTTGAGTTTTTTGGAATTATAAAAAGTCCCAAGTGAGTAAAAGTTGCGTCAACTTTACATATTTTGTGTTTTTGTGCATAAAAGTTGGTTTTGTTGGAACAATTATTTTAACCCTAAAACCTTTGTTAACGAGAAAGAAAAAAACGATGAATCATCATGTATAAAATTTACACAAGCATAAAATAAAAACATCGGATCAGATTTAATTAAACACATCTTACAGAAACAATGTACTAGATCATATCATAAACAGTTTAGAACACCATTTTACTTAATTATGTTGCTCACTCATTAATTATTCCTTATCACTATAGCAACATGGCGTACATCCTCATACTTCACATTCCTTACCAGCGCAATAAAATTTAATAATGCAAACATAAATTAAACTTAGGGTTCTCAGATATTTCTCATGTTATCATCAAATAATAACAGTTTCATAGGTTCATAAAGAAGGTGAGTGCTAAACAATTAAGTGAACATGAAGCTTCCGGATCGAAGTAAATTCTAAGTTTCTAACAATCAAGGGAAACCACAAATAAACACATAAATTATATGAATTGTTCCTCACTTTACTGTAATTACAAATTTTCCAACAAATACTTAACCGAAAATCCTCCTCAATTACAATATGTTGGAGCTTGTACCAGAAGCTTTGCAAACCAGTTATTTGTTTAAATGCTACATCCCAAATTTCGGCATTATACATGAGCTTATACGATAATTTCTACTAAAAAATATGCAGAGAATGTTTTTACAATGAATACATGAGCATTTAAAGTATTTAAAGCATTTAAAATCTTATGGTACGTAAGCATGTTTTCACAGCATATGCTGCTATGCAAATATTTGAAATGGCTTTTTCAACAAAATGCTCACAAAAATGTGTTGAAAATTTCAGCAATTCTTAATGTTTTTTTGTTTTTTATTATACGAAAAATTTTATAACATATTTTCGAAACCTTACCAAAATTCCATTTTCATTCTGTGTTTTTGAGATTGTTGGAAAACTTATATATACATTGAGGAAATATTTTGAATCAGCAATATATAAGAACAAGAATCAATGGTTGGAATTTTGTCAAAATTAAAGAAGAAATATAAATTTATTCTATATTAATAGAAAATAATTCAAAATTTGCCTCGGCAATCTTAAAATAAACACTATGTAAATTATCACCAATCACATACTGTATGATTTTTCACCCATTAAACTCCCCCTTCATTTGATTCAGCATTATACCACGGAATAATCTGGAGCATGTGAAGCAGTTTGATTGTTGATTTTATGTTATTTCAATTAGATCTTTGTATTTGATTTTGTAGCACTCAAAATAACTTGGAATTTGAACTGGAGTTTGAATAATTTCCAGGAATCTACTTTTTCTATTTATACATTTAATCAAGAGAATTTCAACTTGATCAAATTTGCAGTACGAGAACTTTTTTTAATTAAAATATTTTATAGAAGAAATTCGTTTTCAACGGAATTGAGAAGTGGAGGGTTTTTAATATTAATTTTCTTATAATCTGCTCTGATTTTTTTTTCATTCATGGAAAAAATCTTTATGAGATTATAAAAACTCAATTTCCGCTTTGATTATAATAGACATTGTTTAAGAAAAAGTCCAGAATTTGTTGAGATCCTATCGTGAGCTTGCAATTGAAATGTTAATAAGATTAATGAGAGTTCATTGCTGCAAAAAGTTTTATTAAAAACTGCAAACCTAACTGAAATTTATTGTTTAAGCCTTGTTTCAATTTAGATATTTTTTCAGCCTTACATTGTATAAGTTTTAAAGCTCTAAATTCCTTACCAAAAATCGTTCTACTAGCTTTAAAATTTTCAAGTTTTATAATGCATAATTTATACATTTTTATCGAAAATGACATGATTTCGACATAACCACATCAAAACTAGTGGTAACTGATTTTACGATTTGAAACTTCAACTTGTCTTTGTCTTGGTTATTCACATTCAACAGTACTTAGAAAGTCATAAATCCAAAACATGCATTAGTTTGATGAAGAATTAATTAGACCTCAAACCAAATATTTGCATGTCAGTTTGACAAAACCAATGGATTTCATATATTTATTGATTTTAAATCAGTAATCATGTTTTGGGATACCAATAAAATACTGTGATATCTAACCTTTAAGCTTTACTTATAAATATCCTAGAACGGTATACAGAATTTGGGAATCATGATATAAATAGTCAGCAAAACGCTGAGAAATTTAATTTAATGATAATTAATTCCAGAACAAGGCTATGAAGCTTTTGCAAAATTAAATTAATAAATCAATGTGTGCACAAAACATGTAGAGTTTCAGCGAATAAATTTCCTAACATCTAGTTTCCAAGTATTGCCTAATATATTATATTATAAAATATATTTTTGATAACGACTGAAATGGATTATTTTAATCACATTGAGAATTTTCTGCTATAAGCATACTTAAATATATACAATGTACGTAGCTTCTACATATTTCTCAAAATATAAACGAGCATAAAGCACAAATTTTCAATTTATCACCGTATGTGCTTTATCTATATGTTGATGATATATTTCAGATTGCTTTGAGTTTTACTGAAAATTTATCAAAAGCTCATTGAAATTCGAATCTCATTTGAATTTGATATTCATTCCAATATGTACACGTTCACAGATTATTATTTCTAAAGAACTTTGCTCTATGAATCAGAACAATACACAAAATATAAAAGAAATAACCAAAATGTCTTTTCGAAGCCAATGTAAGTACTTGAAGATTATTCTAACATGCAACAATTTGTATCCAAAAGATGCTCAAAATATTATGTAGCATTTTACAATTACTACAGTAGTAGTGTTCGTTCAAAATTTCTGAACCTTTATTAGATTTCAAATTTCAAAGTGAAGCATTGTGGAACTTCATTGGTTATTCATAAGCTCTTCAAATAATTAGTTTCCAGAAGTTTGAATTGAGTCTTCAATTCACTTGCAAGTTTTAATAAAATATCTGTTGCATTATTATGTAATTTAAAATAATTTTTTATCAGACATTTTCAATAACTTCATTATTTAAAATTTAAAATTCGAGGGAAATTTCATTTGATGTTTTTGTTCACATTAGTTCATTTCTCAAAAGTTGAATACAATTTATTCTCAAAAGCTGTATTCTCAAAAGCAGTATTTAAAATCATTTACTTACAAGATACTAGAATATTGGGTATATCTGTAATTGAAATATTCAAAGTTTTAAATGAACTTACCAACTTCATTAAGTTACTTAAATAAACTAAACTTATGAAGTTGCCGGCATCACAAGTTTTTCTAGATGAGCTGTTTTAATAATTAAAAAGTTATGCATTCAAAAATTTCCAAATTGTATTCCTTGAGTACCAAACTGAAGACGCTATGTGAACTACAGGCAAGCGTGAAAGAAATTTCAATTAAAATTTGTTGCTTGTTTTTAGCATTGTAAGGAAATTCGGGAGAAAATTCTTTATAAATTTCTATATTAAAAAATAATTTCTTTTGTCAAAATTTGCCTCAACAAGTTCTCAGGAAAAAGTTTCTTTAGAAAATTCCAATTTTCTCAACCATTTTCCTGAATTTTCCTCAGAGTAGAAAATAATTACAAATTTAATGTTGTTTCGTATTTTGTACTTTTTGGTATATTTGAAAACTTTGTCAAACAAATTAATGAGAGAAATAATTGGAAGTCCACAAGTTTGTGATTGTCGCTTGGAAAATTAGAAAACCCGACATTTTACCATACTTCTTCAGATTTCTGGTGAATACATATTTCCTTCATTTCTCCCAAAGTCAATAAACATCTTGTAATTCTAGCCAAAAGAGAATTAAATAAATAAAAACCAGCATTGGCGTGTGTTTTCTATTTTCCAGCAATATAGAAAAATATCTTTTACAAGTTTTCTGATACACAAAGTTCGGTTTTATTGCCTTCAGCTATTTATTTATAAGAATTTGACTGGGAAAAAGGCAAAAATCGATTTGCGTGCTCATTTTACTGGTATCTCCTATTGTAATGTTCAATCGTTCAATGTTGTAATATTTGAAAATATTCACTACCGAAAATGTTTTATTGTGATATTACTTATCAATTGGAATCGATGTTGACGTATTTTACTCTCATAATCACGTATTGATTGTCGGTCGTTTGGTCAACACGCATTTGGTCAACACGCATTTGGTCAACCACGTTTGGTCAACCACGTTTGGTCAACGCCACGTTTGGTCAACTCCACGTTTGGTCAACGCCACGTTTGGTCAACTCCACGTTTGGTCAACGCCACGTTTGGTCAACTCCACGTTTGGTCAACGCCACGTTTCGTCAACTCCACGTTTCGTCAACTTTTTAAATTAATAAAGAATCTACTAACAAAGTAAAATGAAACACAAAAATGATCTATTTGGAGCAAAATTAACGGAAAATTTGTGGTATCAAGGTACAAACTGAAAATATTTTGCAAAGAAGCAAACCTTTAACTCTTAATTTTTGAAAACCATTTAATCAAAAACCATATGGTTGCCACAATGGTGAGTTCTAGCAGATGTTTAAATTTTTATTGGATTTATTGGTAAATGTTAAATATAAAGCGAATTAATTGAAAATTTATTAATTATGAATAAGAATTAAAATTTTAAATTTCAAATTGTATTAAGGAATTATTCAAGGAATTCAAGGTATTAAATGGTCAAGTGACCTAATAAAGATGTGATTACAACTTTAATCAGTGTTGCTGTTAATCCTATTGGGAATCATTTTAAGTAAATTAACAAAATTCCTAGAAGTTGTCATTTAATGATAATGAGAAGACTCAAGAGATATTTTGATTTCATAAAAGTTGTTCAATTTTAATATATTCATGAAAAAATATTTTGTAACATATTGATGAGTTTTAAGATCATATATTGTTTATCAAAAACAAGAGAAAATAAAATTGTAAAATTTGGTTCCACACATCTTTATTAGGTCACTTGACCATTTAATACCTAAAATTCCTTGAATAATTCCTTAATACAATTTGAAATTTGAAATTTTAATTCTTATTCATTTATTTATTTATTTATTTATTTATTTATAATCTTATATATCAGTCCAATGTTGAACATTAATTCTTATTCATAATTAATAAATTTTCAATTAATTCGCTTTATATTTAACATTTACCAATAAATCCAATAAAAATTTAAACATCTGCTAGAACTCACCATTGTGGCAAACATATGGTTTTTGCTTAAATGGTTTTAAAAAATTAAGAGTTAAAGGTTTGTTTCTTTGCACAATATTTTCAGTTTGTACCTTGATACCACAAATTTTCCGTTAATTTTGCTCCAAATAGATCATTTTTGTGTTTCATTTTACTTTGTTAGTAAATTCTTTATTAATTTAAAAAGTTGACGAAAAGTTGAGTTGACGAAACGTGGAGTTGACCAAACGTGCAGTTGACCAAACGTGCAGTTGACCAAACGTGCAGTTGACCAAACGTGGAGTTGACCAAACGTGCAGTTGACCAAACGTGGTTGACCAAACGTGGTTGACCAAACGTGGAGTTGACCAAACGTGGCGTTGACCAAACGTGCAGTTGACCAAACGTGCAGTTGACCAAACGTGCAGTTGACCAAACGTGCAGTTGACCAAACGTGGCGTTGACCAAACGTGGTTGACCAAACGTGGTTGACCAAATGCGTGTTGACCAAATGCGTGTTGACCAAACGACGTTTCACCCACGTATTACATCCACACTTTCGACAACAACAACAATTTATCATGCAAAGTTGAAATTCGCAAATAAAAATTCATTTTCTAAAGAATGTTCTTTTGTTAAAAAAGTCTGGATTGTCATGGTTTATACTATGATGTCTAAACTCAAAAAATTTCCAATTTCAGAATTGTTTCTTGAATTGCCTTCAAAAAGTGTTAGTAATGCCAATTCAATAGATTCCAAAATAAATTATAAAAGCAAACAGATTCGAATTAAATGAGTCGTGAATGACAAAAAACTTGCAAAAATCGAATGAAATCAGGAATTTGAAAAATTGTCATGAAACCACCAACTGCAGCTGTTGCAAGGATTTATGAACCACGCTGAGCTTAAATACAAAGAAATACTGGGAATACTGGAAAAACTCTGATCTGTGCCGGAAAAATCTACAGCAAAGTGAATAGTATTTTAATCAAAAACTCATTTTTGTAATGTTAGCAATGTTTGTCTCATAAAATGGGAATTTATGATACATGAGCTTTTTCTCTATACGCTGACATCAAACAAATATGTGACAAACATGTTCTGCCATAAAGGGTGTGTTTGTGCATGAAGGAATAATACATTTTTTTGCTATATTTCTGTTTTTTTATGCATAATTTATTTTTTAAATCTGTCAGTTTCTGTAAATATATTTAGTATTGCTTGTTTTTTTTTTGATGTAAATTCTATCAAATGAAATTCAGAATAAAAGTATACAAAATAAATTTTTATATCAACGCAGATTTTTTCAGCTTCCACATCCAATAATCCAGATATGATAGTTAAATAAACCGAACGTGATGATATTTGCTTAAATTGTATCAAATTGCAATCAAATATTGAGCAGATTTACAACTGAAAAAAGTTAAATTTTTTATATTTATTTGCAGCTGACGTAATATACGCATAAAATCAAAATTAGTTTATTTAGAACAAAATCATGCAAAACGATCCGAAAACTCTTTTTGATAATAAATTTGAATGAGGATATGCTTGATATTCCCAAAACAAATTTTGAACTTATTTAAAGTGAATTTATTTTGAAGTCATTAGTCAATGACATGAGAATTTATTGTTCTATCAATCCTTTAGAAAGGTAACTGAAACTTCAAAAATATTTAACTAGATATTAAAAATGCCAGTCTATGATTCATTACTAGCCAAGATAATTCCATTAAAACGATAAAATTTCTTCCAACAAATGGTGCAATAAATACTGCTATTCTTTTATCCATTGGAACAATTACTCCGCTCCAAGTGGAATAGTCTGTGGATTTTATTGCATAAATTGAACCATATTTTATGTTCGGGAAAATGTTATTCTGCCAAGAGTAATTTTATTTACGATAAAAGCAATAATAGATAAAATTTCGAATAGATTACACAGCCAAGCTGTATCGTAATCTAGCGTAGCGCATCGATAAATGGGATGAAAGTTTTTGCGGCTCTAAAAGCTTTATGGGTTGCATGGTATCGTTCACCAAATATAATTGAATAGAAAAAGCGTTGCAATAAAAGCTGCATTGCCTGAATGAAAGATAGATTTTCTATGGAGCATGATTTTGGAGTGACTTCTGTTACAGTCATTCAATAACTTTATTTTGAGGAAATTCTATTTTGGATCACTTCATCAAAATTATATACAATTCATCCAGTAGGGGCGTTTTGTTCACCTCGAAATTAAAATCCGGAAATAAATCTACAAGATACGGAAATTCAAAAATTCACAAAAAACTTCTATGAAACCTCAAAATCGTTTAAGCTAATATTATACAAAAATTAGACTGCAAAATGTAATAAAGTTCCGTAATTCTCCAAACTGCAATATATTCAAGGCTCTATTGCTGCGAAATGTTGCATAATTTCGTTATCCAGATTAATACATAAAGTTTATAAATTGCTGCATTAAAACTACTGAAACTGCTTAAACTGTTATATCGGTTATTATAACATAATGGAATTTATAGCATTTATGCAAATAGGCTTTTCAATAATTAATAGAATTTGGTTTATCCAACGGGTTTGGAATCATTTTTATTATGGCAAGGATTTAAATCTAATCAACACAGTATTGTGCAAATATTGAATTGTCATAGTGAACCCCAAACAATTACAGTTTTAGCCCCTATAAAATAATTAGCTTATTGTTAAAAGTATTGGCTGACATAGATAATGATAAAACTCAAATATTTCTAGAAATGTTATACATTGTTATACGTTAATCATTGGCTTTAAATTTGCAATAGTTTATTTAATCTTTTACCATTTTCTTAAGTTCCTTCTTCAGTCTATTAAATCAACAATATTAAATCGTATCAGAGTATTAAAGTAACCTCATTCCAATGCCAGTCAAGGTTATTTAAATAAAGCTCATTTTGCAAACATGCAAAGCTCTATCGTTACTATATATCTCTATCGATTCCAGAACCAATTTTGAATTTTCATAGCAGAGCAAACATTGTTTATAAGGATGCTTTCAAGAAATATGAGGCAGTCTTACAAAATCTATAATAATAAATTGCAATGGATAATCCATGCATAATACATGATCAAGAGCGCACATAAATCTTCATTTATTGTAACTTTTGCAAGTTTTTGTAACTTCTTGTAGAGCGATAGTTTCACAATTTCCTTCCTTTTATGTATGAGCTGCAAATATTCCTGGAACAAAGTGTAATTTTTTTTATGTTTTCTACAAAAAGCAATATAGGAGCTTATTTATTCAAAATGGGAAACATATTTGTTACATTTATCAAACAAGCGACTGTTGAAAGCGACTCGCATTTTTTCTCATATATTTCACATTTAACATGAAAGCGTACAAATGACATCATAAAAATTACATTCTTTCTGCAAAAGTTTAGATGTAGAAATAGATGGAGAAAAATGAGTGAAACGTTTCAATTTTCCCTTTTCTTATGTTTCTCAGAATTTTTTGGATTTCTAGAGTGAAAGGCTGTTTTTGTTATGTAATAAGAATATTATGATTTTCCCTTTTACAAAGCCATCACCCTAATATATATTCTTGCCATTCCATTCAGTTTGTGAATTGTTCTCTACGGCAGTCAAATTCATTTGATAATCTGCGGAAACGACTGAGATTAGAAAGAACAATAATAAATCAAAACAGCAAGACTTCTGACAAAAATCATAAATTTATGTTTTTCTTAGATTGAATGTTCTTCTGCTGGATTTCATTTATATTTACAACATGAAATAATTCAAAATCATATTCGAATATTTTATCAAAAGCTTTATCATAAGAATTTATGTGCATACATCGAGCATTCTATGTTGTCAAAAGTATTAGAACAGAAAAGCGTCTAGTACACAGTACTATACTAATATCTGATTTTAACTTCAAATTACATTTGAGTTAGAAAGAATAGCATTGTTGACAAAATATATAGTCTACTACAGTAAGTGTGTTCATAAACATATTTGCATTTTCGAAAGATTAATCGGATCAAAAAAAAGAATTACATTCTATGTTTAGTTAAATTGAACCAGTTTTCAACAGTTTTCAATCATTAAAAGCTAAAAATTATATTTAAGCCTTTTTTTCAATAAATCTTCAAAGGAAGATAAACCGAAATTTAACATTTCATTTTCATCATAATAATTATTCTCTCTCTACTCATAATAATTGTAATACCCATTTAAGCTTTCATTGATTCACCATAAATTGGCTAGCAGATATTCCTTTTCTATTAGAACTTTTATTATAAATCAGTGAGGAAGATATTAATTTCCATTTGATTTCGTAATTACCACCAATTAATTTTAATTGCCGAACAGATCACGTAAATTGCGCAAAATGGAAGTTCTTATCGAAGTTATTAGCAGTGCTGCGTAAAATATTAACTTTGCTGGCAAGTTTATGATAAACGATATAAATCGTAGAGACCTTTCTTGTGTGTTCACTTGATACGAGATTGATAAAAGCAATTTTCCGAGAAATTCTGAGCTGAAAAGTTGGGCTTTGCTTTGGTTGCCAAGAGAATTCATCTGAAAGTAATATCGTTTATGATAGACATGCTTTGTTTACATAAAATTATCATATGTGGGATGGTAGTGGAAATTATGGTTCTTATGTATTTTATATTACAGCAAGGATTGGTAGGTTAAACCAGAGTTATAGTACAAACTGAATTTCAGAAGATTTGAGATTAATTTGAAATGGCAATTAAGAAGATTTTAACTTTTTCTGTCTATTTTAAAATCAATGAGTCTTGCAGAGGCTTGCAAACATTCCTAATTCACATTTATCAGGTCAAGTTTTTTATTTTGAACTTTCATAAACTACAAATAAAAAAATTCCAAACCTCGATGTATACATGTATTGCATTTGGTGTTTTTGGCAACCCATATGTAAGGGTTACAAATGCTCTCTGCAAATCCATTGTGTTTGCTTTGTTGTGAAAACGATCTGGCAAAGCGTTTGTAAAGTCTCGATAAAATGTAAATGGAATTATTATCTTAAAGGACCTTTTTTGAAGAATACAATTCAACGACAATTCAAGTTAATTTGGGGGAAAAGTAAAGAGAATCAGATTGCAAAGGATGTTTGGGAAATCATCTAATGTACATTTTTATGAAAAATGGACCAAACTTATTCCACAAGCAGATGGAAATTGATTGAACTTTATTACTTTTACATTTTTTGAAAAGTTGAATTTGGTGAACCTTAATTAATTTTAAGAAGATGGTTATTACTCACAAGACCTGAAAATTTCTATTAAAAAACGAAAACAACTGTTTTTATTTGCTTTTTATTGGATTTTAATAAATAGGAACAAAATACAACAAAAATTTTCATTTGAGAAAATCTAATACAAAAAAGGACAACATTTTCATCATTGATTATTAAAATGATAGGCTGTACAAAATTTTCACAAGCGTTCTGCTGAAACTGATTTCATAGAAAATTTTTTGCCTTCACTGCTCAAAACACGGAAAATTGGCTGATAAAAAGCATCTACTGATTTTCAGCAGAAAATGATATTTGAGTCTCATATTAATTAATTCAATTAAAGCTCTCACTTCAGAGTAAAGCCACCTCCTGTTTCATCCATGAAATATCGCTGCTTGTTCACATTTTGCACAATATTTATGTGTCGGCACAACATGCCGATAATAAATGACTTTGTAATAATAGCGATAAATAAACAATTTATAGATTTTTGTCTGTGTTATCGCAATATGTTTGACATGATGTTCTTGTCTCCAATTACACAAATTGTTCACACTTGGTTGAATGTGCAGTTGATTTGTCTGCTCAAATTAAAAGTTGGTAAATTTCTATAGAAACTATGTGATTTTCTGTTTGCTCATTCTGAATTTTCCCATGCTCGGAAAACTTTAAAGTTTAAAACTTTATGGGAAAACGGAAAACTGCTCGCCTGGAACTTGAAAAGCATCATAAAATGAAATTTCTAGTTGAGAAAATATTTCAGGGAAAATAAAAATAATGTTTGCTCGGTGATGCTTGACGACTTTTGTATCTTTTTCTCCGAAAATCAATAGTGAGTGAAATCAGATTCCTTAATTACAAATATATTGAACAAATATATAAAAGGTATTTTTTCTAAAGTTTTTTGCTTTGAACTTGCGAGAGATTGTGTTAATGGGTGGAAAAAATGTGATATTTTAATTACAAATTATAAGAAATGTATGTAACTGAACATCTTGTAAATTCTATAGAGATTGAGGTATTTAAAGACAACTGGTTTCGATATTTAATAAAATTCAATTTCACCAGAGAATACAAGTTTGTTAAAATAATTTCTCAGAAATAATCCATTCCACACAGCAAAACTGAAGTAGTACTTTGAACCCTATTTATGTTTATCATCTTATCGCAAACCAAAAAGCAGAAGCCTGAAAAACATGGCCATAAAAATGTCCTTAAGGGGAAACATAAAATTTTTTGTTGAATGATAAGGAAAACCAAAAACGAAACGGAATGGTATCTTAACGGCCAATAAAAGACTTCGTTATGGGCCACATTGTATTAGATTAATTTAATTTTCATGAAGACTTATTTGTAATTCAGTAATCGTTTACTTCATTTGACTAAGTTATTAAATTAAAGTTTATGGGTGAATTTTCATGTCAAGAGCGAGTCAAAGGTGAGTAAACTTGGAAATTATATTTTAACCGAATTTAAACCCTATAACGATGTTGATTATCTGAATATTTATATATTAGATTATCTCAAAGAAGGCATCTTTCTCTAATAAGTTTTGAAAAAAGTTTCAGTACATTGTTCATGTAAAATGTTCATGTCTTCCATTATGAAAAAATGGATCAAAGAACTATTTAATACTTTGCTGAGTTTCCCTGAACAAATAATACACATAAAAAACTGGAAAGAATTTACATGCAACTTTCGTATATTAATTAAGCAAGTTCATTAAAAATACCTATTTGCACAAAAAAAAGGTGAGTTTATGAAAAGAATTTTTGCCTACAAATTCTATCCATACCGTTCGTACCTTGATAATATATTCTGTTATTTCAATATGCAATTTTCATGAAAATAAATTGAATGCGAAAAAAATGTAAGAGGAAACATGCATTCAAATGCAGACGATGAATAGCTTGATAGAAGAGCAAAGATGCTTTAGCGTGAATAGGATATGGAAGTGTAAATACTTTAGTGCAATTCACAATAAAAAATTCATTTCAGAATTTCCCTGGACGTGATTTCTGTTTGTATAGGGACTTGATAAAAATTGTGCATTACTAGCGACTTTGGAATTGAAGTAAACAGAGTACAATCAACAAAATACAAGTTAATTTAAAATTGTGTTTATTGACAAAAAAGTTTATTGGCTCAAAATTAACCTTTTCCGCTTATCGATTCTTCAATGTAACCCAAAAATTCTCAAATACATAATGAATTCAATTCAAGACGTAAAATCAAGGGCAAAGGATTCATTAATTCAATTAATTTAGATTTATCAATGTAGTCTACCAGAGCAGCAAAATTTCTTTTCATGTTTTGTTGAAGCATAATTCTATTATCATTATCATATATTTTGTTGTGCGCTAGAACATATTTATCATTATCATGTTAATGAAATTGTTTTCTTGTGTCTAAGCTAAAATGTGTACATGTGCATTATCAGGAATTATCTAATGCTTTTAAGTATTTAATCCATCAAACAAATTTATATACCATACAGTGAACATACTGAGAACCTAATCTTTTGAGCAAGATGAAGTTTACTGTAAAGGATTAAACTTGATCCCAAGAATTTATCATGATCAAAATTGTAATTAACACTGACAAATCGTTTGAATGGAACGAACCCTTTAACTTAGCTAATATGGTTTTAATTTGAGAAATCTCTGGACATTTTGGCTCGTAAACTTACATGATAAGAAGTTTTCTGTATGGTTTCGGATTCTTGGAATTTGGGATGTTTTGATATAGAAATTTCAATACCGTATAAGTTTTCAGATTTGTGGTTTACTGACTTTGATTCAAATACATTTAATTTAAGATGCTGGGCTCTTTGAATTGGCTATAAACTTTATCATTAAAAAGATGTACAGACTTGTTGACTAAAATGATACATTTTTTAAAAGTATTAATCTAAAATAGGAATCTATACTCACCAAAGTAATTTTTTTAAATATAAACAAATTGCAATTCATAAACCTCTCCTAAATGGGAGCTAAATGCCTAAAAACTGAAAACTGTCATCATTGTCCTTTCTCTCATTCCCTTTTTAAACGTTTAATTTCTTTGAACCTTTCGCAACAACAATAATGTCACTTCATTTTTCAATTTTCTTTCAATTTCAAATTGGACGTGCTTTCTACTTTCCTGTCATGCTTTCAATTTGAAGATTTTTCATTCGTGTTTGTGCTGTCTTTTAAATGCTCAAATGTATAGGTTTAGTTATTTTTAACAATGAAATCAAATAATTTTTGAAATGTGAAAAGCTCAGAAAATACTGAAAAGGCATGATTGTTATTTTCAATAAGAAAGATCCAAAGAATAAAAACTCAACGAATAAAGTCTTGTTGACACCCTTATCCTTTTGAACCCGGAAATATTTGTGTCAAGTCAAAATTATATTTTTCAATTAATTTTCACTAAAGCTCTAAACAAAACCATAGACACAATTTTCAGCCACTTTATTTCGGTTTTGATTGTTCAAGCAGTGTGGCGGTCGGTTAAACTATATAGCATTGTAGTGTGGTTTTCTTACTCAAAACCATTTTGTCAAACAAAGCTGAATGTTTCGAGTGTTCTTTTTAAAAGCCCATTTGCTGGCTCAGCCACAAAACATGCACGCAGTAATAAATTGGGTGTTTGCTCGTTTACGGATGAATGAAAGGTTTGTTACGAGTTTGAAGCAATTGGTCGGAATGAGGCTTTAAATTTTTATTGATAGAAAATTTGTTATTGGAGAGAACTTGACCAAGCCTAAATTTTGAAAATTTTTACAAATGTTTTAAAGCTGTTATTTAATACATTAAAATTAATACACTATACACTGTTTAGAAGTAGAGTGCGGATTAAATTTTAATTAAAGTTGATGATGTTGATAATAATACTACAATACAACGAAAAAACGACCCAGAGGCTATGAAATAGAATCTTCCTTCTTTTTATAGCTTGTTACCAGTTATCACAATATACTCTTGTTAATCAGGGAAAAACCTTCTCCGAAATATTATTTGACACACTCAATGAAATTGAAATTGAATTGAAGCTATCTTAATCCATCTTTTATGATAAAATATCAGCAATTCCCAAGCTATATTCTTTCATCAATAAGCTGATTGAGATAAAATGAAATCTGAAGAAATAAATAAATTGGTGGAGAAGTATTTTTTATTTATTTCTCTATTTTTTCGCAAAAAGATTATTTAGAAGACTAAAATTTGTAAGAAAGTTTGTTTCTTCTTACTTTTCGTCAAATTGTTTGCAACTTGGGGAGCACCCAAATTATACCAGATCAGACTAGCTTTTTGCGAGAAGAAAAAGTAAACTATTTGAATATAAATTATAAAAACAATTAAACATAATCTTAATCTAATATTTCCTGAAAAATAAACATTAGATGAAAACTTCTTTATGAACCGTCTTTTACCATTATTATGTAAAAGAATTAAGATTAAATCTATTGATCATCAATATTTCTTATAAAGCATAAAAATGGGTTTTTTTTACGATTTGCAATAAACTCTTGAGAAAAGATTGTTTCGCCTCGTCAAACGCGAAAGAAAGAAAATTCAGAAAACTCGAAAGACTCAGAAAAGTTCGCAAAAAAAACTTTTAATGTTCCAGATTATTTCAAATTAAATTGTTTTTGCGGAGTTTGCTTGCAAAATTTACATTTGTTTAAACACAAAACTTTTCCATTTGGATAAGGATCTGGAAAGGATCTGGAAAAGGGTTCATAGGATATTAATGTGTTTCAATACTTTGAAAACAAATTCTTTTTATCATCCTTCACTGGAAAATTTGTGCTGGTCGATTTCTGTGGTTTATTAATTATTCAGAACCGATCAGATATGTTTCATCAAAGAACTTATTCAATATTAATATAATATTTTATGCTTAGATTTCGGTCAGTGTTGTTTCAGTTAATTTTGGAGAAATTATTTTGAACGAAATTAATAAATAATTAGATATATTTTTATATTTTTTGAATAAGTTCTTTGATAGGTCTTTTGTAAGTAAATACCTTTAAATTCATCTCGCTAATATCCCGCAGGTTATTGAATGGATTTGTAGTAAACTTACTAGAAACTTATGATTTAATATACTTATCATGTGGCGATAGATTTACTTGAACATTTGTGATTTCTTCATATTTTTCTTCATGTATTTTTGTCAGTATTTTTTACAATTTAATGGTATATTAGTTTAGTTTTGGAAAAAAAACACTTGAGTTAAAAATTGTATATTGTTTTCACGAAGGTTCTAAAAATAACATAGTATTTAAAATAAACTTTTTCAAGATTTCTCTTTTAGCAGAAGATCAACGACAGGAGATCAAGTTCTTTGCTATTTGTTCTTTTGAAAACAAAAAAGAAATAAAATATAGATTTCAATGAAATAACAAATTTTAATTATCAAATTTTTCTCATCCATAGAAATTAACAAATTAATAACTACTCTAAATAAAAAGCAAACAAAATCTTTCTAGTCGTCGTTTGAGGAATATTGTTTCCTCTCAAGTGAAAGGTTTAAAACATCAAAAAACATAGTTCAAAGAGCATAACAAAAATCTCTTGATTTCAATGTTTATCGCTCTAAAAACACTGGAAGCATTGAATAACATCAAAAACATTGCGCAATCTATAGGCAGCATTGGCTAAGAGGAACGACCAGCCAGCACTCAGTTTTGATCGAGTTCTCAGTCACGATGGAAGCGTTTCCGCATAGCGTATAGTAGCTAATCGTTCATCAGCAGTTATGACGGTTCAACTGCATCTTAGTGAAAATGCATATTAACTTAATAAAATTGTACAAAAAATTATAATCAGTGAAGCTAATTCAATAATTTGTGAGTTTCATTAAAGCAGATTTACCGGATTTCTACGGAATTTATCGGAATTTGTGCAGAAAACTGCAGACCTGCTGGATTTATTGTGGCTATCGTGATGACGTGATAGTTTTATTCAATAAGAGTATTGAAAAATAAGAAAATAAGAAGAAAAGTTGAAAAGAAGTTGGTTATGACACCATACAGTTGCAATTTATTATAAAAATATAAGAAATGAAAAAAAATACAAAAAATTTCAGAAGAATGAAATGAGCAAAAGAAGTGAATATATGTGTTAAAAGAAAATCAAGTTTTTTCTGGCATTATAAAATAATATAAAAAAATATAAGCAAAAATATATTATTGGAGCCAAAAGAAGAATGTTGAGCTATTAAATGTATGAAAAATATAAAAGATATAAAAAATATATAAATGTGCTAAATTTGTATGAAAACATAAAAAATCATACATTCTGGTGAATGAAATGAATCAACGACTAGAGCCAGAGGATTATTCTACTTCTTTTTCAGCTAAACAAGGATAACAAGGAAATATAACCTGTGAATTCTTTCAAATATTCTGCAACCTACGGAGAAATTATCGTGCCACAGACAAAAAGGAACTTACACAATACAAATCTTGGCCTGTGTATCATTGTCTGTGCCTCAGTTTGCTCAGTTTGGGTTAGTGTTCTTTCATCTGCTCGTTCTTGGCTTCATGTTTATTTTAATAATGTAGTTGGTTGTAGTTGTATGGTTTCTCTACTGCCTGTGCATGAGAGGAGAATGCTGAATTGCTGGAAAGAATATAATTCCATTACTGTCTAACAGCAGCAGCAGCAAAAAAATGTAAAAGTAAAATAATCGAAAAAGCAGCTCTCGAGTAAATTCAAGCATATTAGAGTGTTTCAAGTATATTCTACCAATCTTAAGTATATTAAGTACATTCTAAAAAACTTGGTAACCTCATAAAGTTTTAGAAAAAGGTCAATTGAACCATTCTGTACCAAACGGAATTGTTCGGATTTATTCGGAATTATTATTACATTTTGCAATTAAGCTTCATTATTTTGATCAAATTCAATTCAACTAACTTGGCGAACGAGCTCCAACCAATTTATTATGTGGGAAAAGCTGAAAAGCTGAAAAGCTGAATTAAATTAAAAAGTCTTTTTTATGATTCTCTTTATTCTATGGAGTTGTCAATGGTGAACAGGGGATTGGATTTATAATTTTAGTTTGGTGTGGAGGAAGTAAATTTAATAAATTGTTGAACGAAGTGGTAATTTACCTAAAACTCGTTCGCATCTAAAAAATTTTACGTTCGCCAAATGAAAATGTTTTCTTTTTATTCACTCATTTATTTCAAATTACCATCAAAACATTGGAAATACTGAACTAAATTGATTAATTGAGCAGGCCAAAGTTTTTGCTTCTTGAAATATTTTATTTAATATTTGTTGATAGTAAAAATTTGTAATTTCATTTTGTGAAAAGTTCAAAAAATCTTAATAATCATAAATTTTACCGCACCCCTGTCCATCAACATAATTTCATTTCCATTGCACTTAATCTACAAAACACTCAAACTAATTTTTGTTTCGTTTTTGGGTTACTTCGGAAAAAGACTCAAAAAATTATAATTGTAAAATTGCGAAACACTAAAAATGTGAAAAAGCGCCAAACAATCGCAAACAATAGAAGAACCGTCATAATGTTGTGGTAAAAACTGAAAATCTGAAAAACTGGTAAAAGAGCAAAGACTGAAAGATTATTGCAAAATCCGGATTTGTTTCATGGGATTTTTCTCTCGCTTAATTACACTTTTTTACATTCTAAGTTTTTGTTTTATTTTGGTTCAGGTGACTACCTCGAAACTATTCTCAAAGAATTTACTGCTTCTCGCATGGAAATTAATGAAACGGAGTCGAGTGTGAAAACAAAACTTTATTGTGTGAATTTATGAATTAAAATATAAATTATCGCACTTTACTTTGTTTCATGCGTTTTTGTTGTTTTTCTGTAGATTTAAATTACTTTTAATTGAGCAGTCAAATATTTAAAAATTTATTTAAATTAGGCCATAATAAAAGATACTTGATATTGTGGGTTAATTCAACGATTCAATTTATAACTTTTGTATGATTTATGAATTTTTTGAAGTGCGAATTGAAATAATCCATTCGGATTTGATCAAGTGCTC
Organism: Parochlus steinenii; assembly: GCA_038502155.1. Lineage (NCBI taxonomy): Eukaryota > Metazoa > Arthropoda > Insecta > Diptera > Chironomidae > Parochlus > Parochlus steinenii. Next base: position 2,123,419 of record JAXCIN010000047.1, on the reverse strand, counting down.
GCTTTTAAATGCACAACCATAGAGCACAACGTTTGTATATGCTCGATTAAGTGGACGTAATGTTGTAATTGCTATTGAACTTTACTTTAACTTGTTAATTGAGTTAATTGTGGAAATTGAGTGAATTGTGAAAATATTTTAAATTGAGTGAAAATAGTCCATCGCGAGTAAATAATGCTGTGGGTTTTGGAAAGGAGCTTCCATTCAAAATTGATACATGTGTGCATTAATTTAAAATATTGAAGTGAGACTGGGACATACTTACTTATGAAATATGATTGATAAATTTTTAATGTTATAAAATACCCTTGACTCAAGAAAATACATGTTTAACAAATTCTAACAAAAGTTTAAATTTGCTTCAAACGTCCCAACATCGATTTTGAATATAAATTTATAAAAAGTACGTTGTATTGTGATTCAGATAGCAAAACAATGTTGCTTTATAGTGTTGATGAGTTAGTCTTATATATTATTTATGGAAACATGCAGTCAAACAGCTTTGTGCTTCTGTTTTAACTATTTCAACTGTTTGTTTGTTTTAAAACCGGCTAATCATTCGTAATCATAAACATTTTATATACTCGTTGCCAAGGAAGCTAAATCAAATAACTAAATGGCTTTGTGGTAGAAAAAATGCTTTATCTCTTGGTGCCCCATAATTTTTATATTAAAAAGTAGTTCAAGTTGTGATAAATGGGATAAGATATAACAAATAATTGAGTTCAATTGCAGCACTTAAATCTAACAATGGACTGTATTTTCTGTGTACCTCGCTTAAGCTACTTTTATAGTTTTTTGATGGATACTTACTATGGTCTCCTTAAACTATTATGTTTCATTACTTCCAACCAATTTCTGTCATTGCAATAATAAATAATATTTTTTTTTCTTCATGTTGCAAGACATTTTCCAATTTTACTGAGATGACAATCAAAACTCAATTTAATTTTGTTTTTTGTTGGAAAAGGACAAATTTCGGACAAATCATAATTTATGGCGCCAAAAAGGTACGAAACTTTTTTGAAACTATCAGTAAAATGGCTCTTAAAATTACTCTACCTACATTAAACCATATTCTAAAACATAAATGATGTGACAATCTACTCGGTATTTAGTTGTGAAACTAACCCTTTTTTCACCCTGCGCACCTGTAAATTTCTTATGATAATTGCACTCAGTCTTCCGCAACTATAATCCCACATTAAAATAATTTTGCATATTTCTGCTCCAAAAAGCATTTTCAAATTAAATCTGATGCATAATCTGCCAAATCCCTAAAGAATTATTAAAACCAACTCAAATATTCAGCCACATTTTTGCGGTTAGTCTCCCGGGTCGCTTATGAATAATGAAGATGTCTGTTATGAATAAAATAAGCATCCAAAAAACATGAAACTCTCCAGAAATTTCCCTAGAATAATCGTATAAACGGCAAGACGAGATCATTTTTCATTCTGAACGATTCTGATTGTAATTTCTACTGGAAAAGCAAACATTTGAGCATTTGGGAGCTTTTGCAGTTGATCGATCAATCCTTGCTGGTTGTCTCGTTTACAGCACCATCAAAACATCCACTCAGCATGATAAATTGATTATAAGTGTTGCCTCTTAAATGAGATTGAAGTTGTTGCTGTTAGAGTAATTAAAAGTAAACAATTTCGTTAGAAAGTATTTAAATTGCAAATTTACTTTTAATTAACTAACCAGGCAGTGAAGCGGGTATAAATTATTTAAGTGGCTTTAAGTCATGCAAAAGTAGATCAGATAATTAATTTCAACTGAATTTATAAGATTCTTTTGTTGTTTTAAGTTTATTCTTGTTTTTGTTTTTCAATTTTGCAATTTTCCAGTTTTCTTAGAATTTCATGAAGCTTTTTGCTATTTTTGCTATTTTTGGTATTTTTGGTGAAAGCAAGTAGGAAACATAGGAAACAAAGCAAAATATCCTAGAAGTGTTTTTTAAATGAATCGCAAAACAAATTTCCTTTTTTCATTTAGCATGAACTTTTCCTTTCTTTTCAAGCTTTTATATTATTTTTCTCGTTCTTTGTATAGTTTTGCTCTTGTTTGCGAGCTGATAGTTTATGGTCTTGGAAAGGAAAAGCACAGAGCGTATTTTCCCTTACAATAATCTTTTAATTTATTTTTTCTTAAGTTCTTATCATAACCAGAAGAACTACAACAAAAACACTGGCATAACATAAAAAGCTACATGAAAGCATAAAGTGAGGGAAACTTGTTTTGCTGCAGGAAAGTTTATTGTTCATTTATAGTTTTTCTGTTTATATAAGGAGGAAAAAACATACACAATTCTTATTGCGGGACTACCTTAAGATAATTGTAAGAGATACCTGCAATAAGATTTATTTAATTTGTTTCTTTATAGCATTTCATATCAATTTAATTATAATTTGGAAAATTCTTATATTAAGTAAAACAACCTAAAGCTTTTCAACATCTTAAAGCTAATTTCTCATTGCTCAAAAATTGAAAAGACGTTGTTATTTCCCAAATGTCTTAATTTCCCATTTGCATTTTTTTTGGTCGCTCTAATGACATCTCAAGCAAATTGAATGAAATTTCAGAAAATTATAAACAATTCATGCTTTTGCATGATTCTTTCTTTGGAAAATGTTTGGAAGCTCATTAATCATTTGAAAGCACAGTAACTCATTTCATTAGTCATTAATGTGAAAAAGCATTTCAGTCCACTTTGCCTGAAATGTTTGTAAACAAACTCAAAACTAAACAATCTTCAAAAATTTGTCAATTCAGCTTGTTATGCAAGTTTTTCCTGAAAAATATCAAACATTAAACAATTTCGTTCGCCTGTTTTTCGTTGAGTTTTCCACAGTTTTGCTTTTTAAACAGGAAACTCAGGATCCCAATGCAATAAAAAGTTTTTCATTTCGTTGATTTATTTAAGTTTTCCTTTCATCTGATAAAAACTAAACAAAAAGTGTGGAAAATGTATAAAAGCTACATAAAGCTGCAGAAAGACTTCAAAGCTTCACAGAATAAAATATTTATTTTATTCTTCTTGACATCTTTTAAACAATAAACAAAGTCGGCAACCAGAAAAACGCTTCTGACGACTGCATGTGTTGTGAAACAAGTCCTGACGAGCCAACATTGCACAAGACCAACTTTTGCCTGAAGAATTTGCTCCAAGTTTTCCATCAAGTTTATTGCATTTTTAATGTCGAAAAGTTTTCGTCGAGTTTTGCGTTTCCTGCAAAAATACCTAATAAAAAATTTACAATAAAAAGTTTTGTTTTGCAAACTTGCTCGTATCTTCTTAGCAAAAGTGGAGAAAAATCTAAAAAGTTTGAGAGACTGGAAATTTGCATAAAAATGTGCCAATCTTTTTCAAGCCACAAATTTATAAAAAAGCAAAAACTATAAAATTACATTAACCTTTTTTCGATTTTTGTATCATAATTGTAATTTTGTTGATCTTTTGTTCCACCTCTGAAATTGATGAAGGTTTTGTCGTAAATATTGTCGTAGAAAGAACAACCATTTATTACAACATCAATCGAAGAAAAACAAGTTAGCTAATTTCCAGTAGTTTTAAATATGGAGATTCATTTTAAAAACTGTAAGTAAACAAATTCTATAGGGGCTACTCCTCTATCGATATATGCATACCATCTTCTTAAATGCTAAACGTTCAGTCATGAGATTTTTGATTTGAACGCGAAGAATGAACAACAAAAATTCAAGAAGAGGAAGACGAATACGAGTATACGAAGCCAATGATGAATAATAAGTTTTCTTTCTCAAATGTGCTCGATACCGTTATGTCATTTAGGTAACCAATATAGAAATATCCACGTAGAGACCAACAATTCGAAAATGGTAATTTTAACTTTTTCTCATTTCTTGAGCTGACGACGTTGTGTTAGTTCTGGGTAGGGTGTTTTATGAGGTGCCCCGAGAAACTATTGGTGTAAAATGTAATATTGATATATCTTATAATTTAATGAGTAAAGTAAAATTAAGAAAATATTATTTATAAAAATATTGATTAACATTAAATAATTAAATACTGTACCACAAGTTTTTCTAAAAATCTTTAAAAAGTTGAAAAATAATTAGACTTAGTTTTTTACTATTAGAAAACTGTTTTATTAATATTTTGTCTAGTTTTTGAAGAAATACAACTTTTATACCGAAAAAATAGATTTCTAACAACTTTAAAGAAACATGGCAACTTAAATAAAATCACACTAAAAAGAAATAGCTTAATACAAATTTTAATTCAATTTCAACTAAAGCGATACATAAAAATCCCGCAACATTTCTCTACAAAAAAAAATAAATCGAAGCCCTCCTTAAAAAGTGTTTCTTCCGTATACTGTTACATGTTATCCCAATTCTGAACTATTACGAACAAAACTTTTATGGCACAGTTTTTATTTTATTTTCTTCACTTGCCAGGTGATTTCACTGCATAAACCGACTGGTGAATAAAGAGCTGGCACGCAGACTGCTAGAATGATAACCGAAAGTTTTTATGTTTTTAATGTTCAATGCTCGCTTGTCCAATATTTACAAGAAAACATGGAAAACATTGCGAGAGAAATTTTATGCTCAATTGAAACGTTTTGTGAGAGGATGCTTTTCGTTTTGTTTGATGTTGTTTCTCTGTTTACATCCGTGCAATGCACTGTGAGTCAAAACATTAGACTTATAAATAAAAAGCAATACATAAAATAAATACAGTTTTGGATATTTCCTTGATATGGTTTTAGGATCTTTTAAGACGAACTAGTTTTTGATAGTTTTACTTCATTGATGTAATAAAAATTTTTAAAGATCTTAAAAATAATACTTGGTATAATATATACTTTTCAGAGTTCAAAGTAATTTATATAAATTAAACACAAAACCATAGAATACAATTTTAGTAAAAAGCGTAAAACATTTCTTAATGATAATACCAACATTTGAGATTTTCCATGCTCACTTTAAATAATTCAAATTTGAGGCATAAAAAGATTTATTTTCTCGCAAATATTCTTATCGTTCTACTTGAAAATATTTAATGATAATTAAGTCACAAAAGCATTTCGTGACAATTTTCTGCTTCCACTGTCATAATTAACATTAAAGTGTATAATTTTATGAACTCTTGAAATTATCAACAACGTTCATTTTTCAACATAAGAGTGCTTGCAAGCTCATTAGAGTTTTCTCAGTTATTTAATGATAATAAAGATGTTAAAATGTGAGAGTGAAATAGAGTGACAATTTAATTGTCTTAAGAAATAGTGGGTTACTGCATATGACACAAAGGATGTGTTGAAAAGCTACTGCATAATAATACTTTATATAAATTTAAACCTTGAAGATAACAAAAACTTTTTTAAGAAAACAAAAATGAATGCATCAATTGAAAATAAAACTAGTTTGCAGATATCAATGATAATCGTGTGTGAAATCCTAAACCAGAACTCCTAACATGATAAAGAAACATGTTCAGTTGTTCAAGCTTGCAACATCCCTTGACATAGATTGCATGACCTCCAAAAACGAAACTGATAAAAAACCACATGAAAGGATTTTATGGCAGCTTTATGTTACCATAAGTTTTGTTCGATTTCCGTGCTGATTTATTTCAGTTGAACGTGCTCAGAATTGCTTCGATATGATTTGATACTTTATTTACTCGCTGTGATACAAGAGCCATTTTTCTTAGATTTCTTTTACTCCTTAAAAGATTATGTTTGATTTCCGAATTTATGTCTGCTAAATATAATATGGATGTTCTTTGTCTAATGCCAGAAAATCTCCCCAAATGGTTTTTGATAAAGTTCCTTTCTCCTTGCTTTTTATATCTCTGTCTGTGAATTATTTCCAACGTAAATCAATGTGAAGCATTTAATTCGTTTAAAGAAGATAAAAAAGTTTGCCAACATAAATTTTTCCTGTATTATTAAAGGGATCGTATAATTTTCGCAGTAAATTTTGTTTCATGCATGTACATAAATTTTGAATAAATGATAGATACAGTTGTTAAACTGAAAACATTTTGGTCAATTAAATATCAAAATATTTAATTTGGTATATAATTGCTACGCAATATAACTGAATCCTTTAATTAAATCTTTCTAAATAATATATAATAAATGCCATTAAATTATGTTGACAAAAAATAATTAAACGGATACGTAGAGAGATATTTGAATTTTTTTTGTAGACTGATTAAAAAAATAATGACTAATGTTTAAATTTAATGCAATAAAAACATATTTTTATTTCCTTTTCATACAGACTAATCAAAACATCCAACAAATTCAAATGAACGAGAAAAAGTAGGAAACCCGGCAACCAACCCTTATTCAAAATGCTGCATAGAAAAATTGTTTTCAGTTTTCTGAAACTGTTATTCATTATCAAAAATTGTGAGTAAATAAAAACAATACTGGTCCTTGATAAATGCCCTACTTTACGTATACCTTTATCTCAACGAAGGTCGGGGAAGTTTCTTTCCAATTGGAACTTATTACTTACTGTTTTTTTTCTGGGCGCAAATAAACTCCTTTATGATTTATTACCGCTCTTTTAGTTCTTTTATTGATTGCTCAGCTATAAAAAGGGAAAAGGGTCGCCTTGAAATTTTCTTACTATTCTTTCGTAAATAAAAAAGTTAGGCCACTATGACAAATTTAAAGGATAATGTGAATTAATGCTTGCTGTAGTTACATATAATGTTGTTTGTAATTTTGTTTTGAAAATTAACATATTATGGCAAAACTTTTTTAGAAATAATTTTGTTAATACTTTGAATACTAAACAAAACGATTGAGTTCTTTAATTAGTTCTTTTTTATTATGCGACCTTTATTCTTGAAAAATGATGCAAAAAGGATCAATTTTTTTCCATTTCATGGAAATGAGGTTTCATGTTGGGGTTCGATTAACACTGGCGGTTAAAAATTAAGGTGTGCGATGATTAGATTTTTTCACAATTACCTGATCACTAATATTGGCCTAGCAATATGATTTTGATAATTTAAAGCTAAAATTTAATATGAGTGATCGTAGTTTTAAATATTTTTTTTGTTTAATGCACTTCATATGTGCATCAAATACAATTTGTCTTAACATTGGATTTATGATCGATTTTATCAATTGTAATGTAATTTTTCAAGCATATAAGAATAAAACATGTCTGTGTACAAAAACAATTTATACAAAATTATTTCAATCCATTAATTTAAAAGTGTTTTTGTATGTTACCCTAATTTAGAATATGAAATCATATAAAAATCATAGCAACATAAATATCATAAAAATCATAAAACCTTTATTAAAAATAAAATCCTGAACGGATGAACAATTTTTCAATATATAATATTCTAGATATCTAAAGCATAACAAACAAATTTGAGAATTTTTATCGAATTAATGCTTTATATTTTTATGGCATTCTACCGCAATTTATTTATGATATCACATTTCATGAAATATAAAATCTCTGAAATACTTGAAAAATACAAAACATGAAAAGTCCCAAAAAGCATAGAAACAACGGCAAATAAATCTCCATTTGGCCGGGCTCAAAACTGCTGTTATGCGTTGTTAGAGATGATCCTTCACCTTTTTGCCTCGTTTATAACCATAAGAATAATAATGGCACATCAAAACGTATTTGCCCAAAATTTTTGATTAAAGATTTATGAACGCAAAAATACCGTAAACCAGCAAAAATTGCCTTATGCAATATTAATATTTATTACTTTTTTCCTTTTGCTCAAATCGCTTTGCTGTACATCAATAAAAAAGCGAGCCAAAAAATATATTTTCTCCACTTTTATTTTATGCTTTTTGTATTTTTATCGCATTTCATGTATTTTCATTTTCCTCCTCACAAATTTATAGGTTATGGAAATCTGCCGCCAATATTTACGCAAGATATGAATAATTTAGCATTATCGGAGTCAACGCCATTAAACACAATCGTTTATAAGCTGGAGGGATACGACCCAGAAGGTGGAGCAATTACCTTCGGTTTAATAGGATCTAGCAATTTTGAGGTGGACCCTAAAACGGGCGACGTTAAATTAATTAAGGAATTAGATAGAGAGGTAACCACAAAATACACTTGCAACCAACTGTTGAGCTTAACAATTTCGTTTCTAATTTCAGACACAAGAAACGTTATCATTTCTAGTATCAATTAAAGACATTGTGGGAGAGACTGATGATGACTCCGAGAATGATAATTTAGTCAAAGTACCAATTAGTGTTATAGTGCTGGATGAGAATGATGAAAACCCCAAGTTCCAGAATGTGAGTGTTGATTATTGATTATTATTTACAAGTTGAAGCTATACGTCTTATTAATTCCCAAAGTTTTGATTGATTTATTGAATTTGGATGAAACTCAATCATATCTTCTTAACATTGAAAATATCTGATTATGAAAATGTAAAAATGTTTAGTCATGTTTGAGTTATACACAACATTTTATGAGTTTATCTTTTTGAGAATAAATTTTAGATTTTTGAAAAATTCATCACTATTTCAATATTTCTAATAAAATTCCTAGTTGAGCATAGCAAATTCGGAATTTTATCGCCATTTTCGAATGCAAACACAAAAGCTCATAAATATTCATAAAATCCAATTTTCCACAAACGTGCAAATAAAACATGCAACATGCATAAAGAATCAAATAATTTATTTGTGAACACCAACAAGCACAAACATGACATAAAAGCTTTTCATGTGGATTTGAATAAAAGTGTATATTTTTTTTTTCGATTTATAAATAATTTTACGCTGGAAAAATCCAATTTAATTTAGCAAAATAAAATTATTCATGGGAATAATACGGGAATGATTAATATACTGAAAAAAGCCTTTTTGTTTAATGTGCCTTAATACTTATTGTTTTTCAAATAAATCTTTTTGAAAATGGCTTATTTGCTCGCATAATCTTGTTTAAATTTTTCAATAGCTTTTTAATTATTTTATGGAGCTATTTTTATTCATGCACTTTCATTCAACCAAATAATTTAGAATAAACCGTTTCTATCAAAAAAGCTCGTTTTTAAATAGAAATTAAAAAAGTCATTTAAATTTAAATTGCAAATCACTCGCAAGACCTAAACTTGCCAAGACAAAAATAAAATATTTCCACAATATTCATTATTCTAAAAATATTTTCCACAAAACTTTTATCATTATTCTTCATCATTTCAATTATTATTATTATTGAAGCAGTATCCAATTTTCTGCCGAATTCTTGCAAACAGGAAAACTATGCAGCTCACTTGATACAGACAGCTCATTTGTGTGGTAGATAAAATAACGATATTAAATTAAGTCTGGAACTGATGAATTTTATCATTATGATTTCAAATTAGATGGTAATTTATTCAAAAACCAAGTTTTCTATTTTAATGGCGCATCCTTTTAGATATGCAGAAAATGGCAAATGCTTCGCATCCACATTCATCGATAATGCATCCAAACGTTTTAATTTCCATGAAATTTTAATGCTTCATTTCCATTTCGAGTTTAAATTGTTTTCAATTCCCCTTTCCACTTTTGAAATAAATTATTAGTTTGAAGAGGTTGAAGCATTGATCAGAGTAGCACTCAACAAATTATATGAAAAAGTAACTTTTGATAATGAGTTTGCACCATTTTTTTTAAGGATCTTTGAAAATATTTGTTGGCTACAAATATATTTCTTATATGTAAATTATATTTTTTGCAGGTGCCATACGAGACGGAAATTCTGGAAAGTGCAAGCGTGGGTACGACCGTTTACGATAGAATTCTTGTGACTGATCGCGATACAGTTGGTGACAACCTAGATATCAGCTGCATAGCTCAAAGTCAATATCCTGACGCATGTGACAAATTCTCTGTAATGGTTTTAGACAGCAGTCAGGATAGATTAAGAGCAGCTGTGATCCTTAAAGACAAATTAGACTATAACGAGAGAATGCTCTATCAAATTTCACTTGTCACTTTTGATGGTCTTCATAATGCTTCTACTAATTTGGAGATTCATGTTACAGACGTTCAGAATAGTCCACCAGTTTTTCAAGGAACTTTAGCTGCTGTGATCAATGAAGATAGTCCAATTGGTACTTTGGTAATGACAATTCAATCAAGAGATGGCGATAAAGGACAACCAAGGAAAATCGTTTATGACCTGATATCGAACCCAATGGACTATTTTTTGATTGACTCAAAAAGTGGCGAGCTAAGGACCGCCAAGCCATTGGACAAAGAAGCATTGCCAGATGATACTGGTCTGATTATTTTGACGATTAGAGCACGAGAAATTGTAGATGGAGTTCCGAGTCATGACGAGTTGACTTCATCAACAACACACGCTTCAATCACAATTCGCGATGTTAACGATGTTCCACCAACATTTAATCAAAAAGAATACTTTGTATCACTCCCGGAAAACACAGCTACTGGTACTCCTCTGCCTGTTGATATTCATGTCATCGATCCAGATGTGGTTAGTTATTTTTACATTCAAGAGATTTCCAATAATTAATTAGAAATATTTTTAACAGGGTCAAAACTCAGTATTTTCTCTTCGTTTGGAAGATGTGTCAGAAGTGTTTGATGTGGAACCAAAACTCGTAACAGGATCTTCTCAAATAAGTATTCGAGTTGCCAATGGCTCTTTGGATTATGAAAATCCAAACCAAAGGAAATTCATCGTACTTATAATTGCTGAAGAAACATTAACGGACCCTAAACTATCATCAACAGCAACTTTAACAGTAACAATCACTGATACAAATGACAACAGACCTTTCTTTGAACAAGAATCATACACAGCAATGGTTTCAGAGACTGCTCACGCTGGTCAATTAATAACAACAATAACAGCGAAAGACTCAGATTCCGGACGATTTGGAGATCAAGGTATACGATACGTTTTGAATGGCACCGGAGCTGATTTATTCCATGCTGATCCTATAACTGGGACAATAACAGTGGCTGAGTGTCAACAACTTTCTAGGAAGAAGCGGCAAATACCATCATTCGATGAGTTTGAGTTCGATAATCATATAAAACGAGTAAATGTTACAAACCCAGGAGAATATGGAATCGTTACTATTGAAGATCGAACAACTGAATCTAATCAGTATGTAACTTATCACATCGAAAGCGAGGAAGATAATGAAACCATCGAAAAACCAAAACAATTTATTCCTGGAAAAGTTCCTTGTCTTGACTTTGAAACTCAATCCAATTACTACTTGAACTACAAAGCTATAGATGATGAAGGAAGAGGTCAAACTTCAGTAGTATCCTTAAGAATAACTTTAACAGATGCTAACGATTCCGCACCAAAATGTGAAAGTACTCTCTACAGGGCATCTTTGGATGAAGGTGCCACCTCATTCGAGCCACCATTAATCATTCGAGCGAGAGACGCCGATATTTTATCAGAAATCAGTTACTCGTGAGTTCCTTTTTATAGATAATCCTCCTTATATGAAGTAAGTCCTTTTTATTAAAAAAAAATATTTTTCTTCCCAAGAATTATCGGCAGTGACGTCATCACAAAGAACTTTGAAATCGATAAACGCTCTGGGCATATTTCCATTGCAAAAGGTTCAAGCCTGGATGTGAATCACTTGAATGGAGAAAATTTATTTTTCGGCGTTGAGGTGAGTGAACCGCAAATATGGGGCTATAAAGTTTATTTTTGTGTCTGTCAAGAGTTTTATGTTAAAGAGGATGAAGGTATCCTTTTTGTAGGGAGACAAAATTCAACATGTGTTCAACTGCATATTCATACTTTCATTTTTATAGCAGTTGGCATGCATTCCCAAAGCAAGAAGGATTTACACCTCATAACATTTCACCTCGTTTCATGGTTAATTATAATTTTGACAGTCTGCACTTAATGGTGCCATTAAAATTTAGCTTTATGTCTTATTAGTACTTAAAAGCTTTTAATGATAAATAATTCACCGCACATATCACAAACATGAATAAAATGAATTATACATATTATAATGTGCACACTCCCACCATTCCTCCACAACATGAATTTTGGAAATTTTGGCATCGTTAAACAGTTTTATTGCTCATCCTCTACCAACTTTATTGTCCTTATACTAACCGCTTTTTTGCACACTCATTTGGAATTCCAGGCATCGGATGGGCTGTATTCGACTCTATGCAACGTTAATATTACCATACGTGATGTAAATAATCATGCACCAGCTTTTGATCGAAACAATTTCGTGACAACAATTGAAGAGAATTTGCCTATTGGTAAGTTTATGCAGGATTTGAAAATAAAGTTGATTTTTTCATGTTGAATCATTAATTCCGTAATAATCTTAAAATATAAGATAATCGATCAAAATATTTTCGATAAAATTTAACCTTCACCCATAAATTTTGTCAATGCAGGAACAATCGTGGAACAACTGAACGCAACTGACTTGGATACTGGAGTGAATGCAGAAATTAAATATCGAATCCAACAAGGCAGTTTTGATGACTTTCAAATTGACAATCGTTCCGGAGTCGTGACGATAGCTAAAAATTTGGATTTTGACCGCAGACACATGTACACTATGGAAATTGTGGCGTCAGATTTAGGCACACCAAGTTTATCTGGAACCTCCACATTAACCGTCAACATAATCAACAACAACGACAAAGCTCCTTATTTCACGCCAACCACACAACGAGCTGATGTGAGTGAAGATGCGGAATTAGGAACTGTGGTTTGCCAACTGAAGGCTTTGGATCCTGATGTGGCCACAAAAGATGCTCTAGAGTTTTCTTTGGAGGAAATTACAACAGCTGTTAACCAAGAAGGAAGTGAAGTGCTGGATTCACACAAATTTAGTGAATATTTTGCGATAGATAAGGAAGGAAAGGTGACTGTGAATCAAAAGCTGAGACGGGATCTCTTTGCGGTTAGTTAATATTTCTTTTTCTTCAAAATTTTTGATTACCTTTAAAACATTTTGTTTTTGATTGAAAATTTAATAAATACGCAGTCGATAAAACAATTTACTCATTTCCATCTAGGTGATCCGCTTAACGGTCGTTGTAACCGACACTACCGCTCCAGTTCTGCAGCAAGGCAAAGGACTGCTCATAATCACAATAATTGACGTCAACGAGCAACCTCCGGTAAGTCTGACACAATTTGCAAACCAAAGTCGTTATCATGTTCCAATATCTTTTTGTGTGCGCTGAGTCGTGTGACGATAAACTTTATGTCTTCTTCCTTGTGCTCATTTAAATATCTATAAAAAGCATCTAAGAGGATACGGCAAACATAAAAATTTGTTGGATTCTCTAGCATATATTTAAAAATTTTATAGGGAAAAGATTCTAAACTCCAGCATAGCGAAACCAACATGAAAGCACTTACAATCTCAGTTAAAAGGGAGAAACACAAACATTGAAAATATAGTTTTGCTTTTTACAACTCTATCTATACTCTATCATTTATATGATTCCCCTCAGAATAATAAAAATGTCGCACAAACATCCTTAAAGCTCCTCATGCCTTGCACACACATTTGCTACATGGCAGGACATGTTTGCTCCACATTTGTTTGATGTCGACACAGGAGCAATGCTCAGAATACACGGAAATCTCGCACAAAAACTAAAAAATCATAAAAGGAACGAGGGATTCATAAATCTCCATTTTATGAGACAAACATTATAGAAATGAGTTTTTGATGAAAATACCATTCACTTTTCACTGATATTTTCCTGAATTCTCCGTATTTGCTTCATAAATCCCAGCAGCAGCTGCAGTTGGTGGTTTTATGACAACTTTTCGCATTCCACAGTTTGAAGTGAACTGTGTTCACTTTTTGCAAGCATTTTGTCATTTTATTCGAATTTATGCGAAATTGTTGAACTTTTGTTGGATTTGTGAATGACAAACAATGAGACGACATCGATTTCAATATTGATAAATGTTATCGTACTGTAATCCACAACAATAAAAGACTTTTTGTAGTGAATCCTAGCATATTACAAGGATACAACAAATATCGAAGAAAATCGATTTTTATTTGATTTTGCCCTTTTACCAGCCGATTTTGCTAGCAAATAGCTTCCAGCAATAAAAAAGTATTTTCATGTATCAGAAAGCTCGAATGATATTTGTCTTTATTGGTGGAAACAAACCAAGACTGTTTGTTTTTATGTAACTTTTGTTTTTATATTGAGAGAGATTTACAAGATGTTTATTGATGTTGGATAAATGTTTCTTAATGTTTTCTTAAAGTTCCGGTGTATTCAGAAAAAATTGACACACAAAAGTGACCAGTATTTTCAAGAAAATGTAAGTTTTCAAACATATATTATAAAGATTTGGTTACTTTAGCTATTTGCTCTCACAGATTGCACTCCACAAATCTTTTTTCGATTATAATAATTGATTCAAGTTTTTCTAAAGATGATTTTCTTTCTTCAAATATGAAAAAAACTGGTGACATACAAAAATCGTTTAATCACATAATAAAATCCTTAGTGCATTCATGACGGAAGCACAAAATTGCAAAAGCTATGAAAGCAATTTCTCAGCAATTATATGTTAGTGTCACTAATGATCATAAATGTATTGCGCAACATGCTGTCAAATTGTTAAGACTCCAATTAGGACAAGTTATTACACATTTTCATACAATGTTGATGTTTCGTGTTCACATTTTCAATTAAAAACGGTTAAATAATGCATGTGCAAAGCTTTACCAGGAACTTTCAAATTCATCTTGTCAGCTTTTGAAAAGTTTTTAGTTTTTAAATAATGGAATTCTCAACATTTCATGCAATTTACCTAGGCTCCTGCGATTAGTGATTTTAATAATCGTTTCGATTGTCGATTCGATTAGTGAAAAAATCGCGATTTCGATTCGATTTCGATTATCTAAATTGAAAATATGTAGTGTAATTTTTTAAACAGTTTTAACGCTAAAGCTAAAAATTTTTTTTTTTTTGAATGATTTCTGAATTGATTTTTGGCCATAAAAAAGATTGCACTGAACCAAACCTTAAAACTATGTTAGAAAGGGCCAAAAAAAGCCTACCCGTGCTACATAGAATGTTTTTGGAAGGTCTGAGAACTTGAAAATTTTACTACTAGACAGTACATTTTTGTATAATTTTTTTGAATAATCTTAGTTACGAATTTTTAATATTGACTCAGGAATTCAGAGTCAGAATGCACACTGAAAAAAGTGCTATTTTAATAGAAACATCTCAAATATATAAATTTACAATAGATGCATGATTTAAATGATTCTAATACGGTGAGCTATTTTGAAACTACTAAAATAATTTTGAGGTTTGGTTCAATTCCGAGACACTCGGTTTTACAGTGTTTTTAACAAACAAAATTAATAATTAAGGAAAGAATGAAGTAAATAGTGGTCGCTTATAATTTTATACAAAAAATAGAGTCCTAATTACGTTTGGCCCATATCATGAGATCAGCATTATGTTTGGAAAAGTGGTATTATTTAAATAATCGAAATCTTCGACTATCGATTTACTAATCGATTCGATTATCGATTATTCAAACTAATCGCGATTCGATCGATTTTCGACTAGTCGCAGGAGCCTAAATTTACCATGCTTTATAATTTCATTTCAAAATTTTTCATTTATTTCCCTGAATTTTCTCAGTATTTTGTGAATCATAATTATGAGCAGAGTTATTTATGCTCTTTAAAATATACGGTACAAGTTGATTTAAGATAATTATATGTTGTCTGTTTGTGAGCATGACAACATTCACCATAGAATTTAAATTTTGTAGCTACCATTTTGTTAAATTTAATTGAAATTCTGAACAAAATGAAATAATTTAATTTTTAGTGTCAAAAACAGACATTATAGACAAAAATTGTAAAAAACTTCAAAAGCTCCCAATTTGGTCGACAAAAATTATTTTTGAACAGGAAAATGTTGAAGAATATTCACAGTTTAATTGAAATGTTAATTCAGAACATGGTTGTCCAATGTTGCATTAAAAAAATGCTCAAAATGCAAAAAATTAAATTAAATTTCCAGCTTCACAAAATTTAATGAAATAATTGTGAAAAAGGCACAAAAATTACATAAACTGGACCAACTGGCGCTGAAGCTGTTGCGAAGTGCAATTAAAAATTAATTTACGATCTGACACATTTTTCGGTTTTTTGCAGGTTTTTGGCCCTCCGTGGTCAGTAGAGTCACCCAGCTATGTGTTTGAGCTGTTGGAAGAGCAGCCTCCAAGCACCATATTAACAACGCTGCATGCAACAGATGGTGACTCCACAATATCGGAATATAAAATAATTGATGGTGACGATAGCTACGAATACTTCGAAATTAATAACATCACTGGTATGTATTTCAACATATTTTTGCAATTTTGTCAAAAGCAGATGCAACATAGTTTCCAATTAAAATTTTATGGTGTTCCGCTTTTATCCACAATATTTGAAACATATTAATCCACAATATTGGAAAAATTCATCATAAATTACTAGCGGAAAATCCATCGGATATTTAGATGGGATATCAATTTTAATTTAATTTGCGGGCATCGATTTCAAAATAGGGTGATATTCACCATTTCAATTGTTAAAAATCAAAATATAAAATAACAAGAATTTAAATTATAAATTGAAAATTAAAAATAAACAAACTTTCTACTATAAAAAAGTATCCTCGACTAACAAACAGATAAAATCTTTTATCACATTAATGATATTAATTATAATTTATGATATTTTGCTTTGCCCTTTCGACTCTTAATTATAATGTAACATTTCAACCTGCAGGTCTAATTCGCACCAAAACTCGTATCGACTATGAAGCTGTAAAGCAGATCACATTTAGTGTTAGTGTCACGGATAACGGAGTCCCGCAGCTCTCATCCACCGCCAAAATTGTCGTGAATATCATCAACATAAATGACAAGGATCCAGTCTTTAATGAAACTGAATACAAATTCAACATTGACGAAAACTCGCCCAAAGGCACATCCGTTGGGTTTGTTTCGGCGTTTGACGCAGATGAAGGTAAGCTTTTGATGAAACTTTTAGAAATGGTGATTCTTTGAACTGAATTGTAATAATCTGATTAAAATCCAAAACCATATGCAATCTCTTTGAAAACAAAAGAGAACAGATTATTTGATTCATATTTTGTCAAATCAACATCTTTAAACTTTCAATGGTCTAAAAGGTACACATTTCTCAAATATTTTCACTCTAGGTGATTACGGTAATGTTGAATATTCACTTGTCGGTGAACAAAGTAGCAGTTTTGAGATTGATGAGAAAACAGGAGAAATTCTTGTGGCCAATCCAGCAATTTTGGACCGAGAAATGTTGTCAGAAGTAGTCATTACAGCTGTTGCCACCGATCAAGGACAGCCTAAGGATGCTCGACGCTCCACTACCGCTAATGTTATCATTAAGGTGTTAGATATAAACGACAATGTTCCAGTGTTTAGACAGCGGGTGTATCACGCAACTGTTGCAGAAAATGCTGCTTTGAATCCACCTGCTACTATTTTACAGGTAATTCTTTTCGAGCTTTTTTTAATAAATTGTAAATGTTTTCAACATTTTGTTCTTTTTAAATGTAAATTCAATTATTTCAAATGTTAACCTTATCAATCCTCAGGTTTCTGCAGAAGATTTGGACGAAGGCGATGCTGGCAATGTAAAATATCTTATTTTATCTGGAAATACCGACAACACCTTCAAGCTTGATACCAACTCCGGAATTTTGTATCCTGGCGTGAGTTTGCTTGGAAGGACAGGAAAATATACCATCAAAATTGAAGCTCGAGATGGAGTAGGATCTGGACCAAACTCTGACACCACAGATGTTGTGATTGATGTCTTAGAGATTAATCAACATCGTCCTTTGTTTATCATGCCAGCTCTATCGAATGCAACTGTTGAGATCCAAGAGGTAAGTTTATAGTTTTAAATCTTTGTTTATGATGTAACATCAAGTGCATACTCCATTAGAACTTGGCTGAGCCACATTACCTAGTGATGACAGTAAAAGCTAACGACTCTGACTCTGGTGATAATGGAAAAGTATCTTACCATCTTCAAGTTAACAACGAAAAGGTTCAAGAAACTGCAGAGTTTGAAATCAATGAGATCAGTGGGGAATTACGTCTTAAGAAAAAACTTAATCGTAAGAAGATTGCTAGGTAAGTTTAATTTATATTCCAGACGAATCTCATATTTTATATTGATCAAAAATAAAACAATCACACCAGGTACGAGATCATTTTGGTAGCTCGTGATCATGGCACTCCAACTGCTTTCGAGCAACTCCGTTTCCTCACAATACTGCTCGTTGATATAAGCGAGAACAACCCCGAATTCCCAGACGCCTCAAATCCTTACAAGTTCATCATCACAGAAAACAGTGATCGCGATATTCGAATTGGCAAAATTCAAGCAATCATTCACGATTCTGGTCACCAAGATATGAATCATCAGCAAATCTATTATTACATTGTAATGGGTAATGATGATGGAGCATTCTATGTAGGTAAAACGAGTGGTGATGTTTTTACAAATAAGTCACTTGATCGAGAAGAAGTTGAAATGTATGCTTTGTACATACTGGCTAGCAAAAAATCTGATTTGCATATTAGTGAGCAAGATAGCAATCAATATTCGATTAAAAAACTTGAAAGAGACAGTACTATTGCTAAGGTATGGATTACGGTGTTCGACCAAAATGATAATGCACCAGTTTTCCCACAAGAGGTAAATAAAGAATTTCCAACCGAGATAAAAAAGTTTTAACACTAGTATTGATTTTTTCTAAAGATTTATTATGCTGGAATAAGCAAGAAAGCTTCCATAAACGAGTTGATTGCAGTTTTAAATGCAACAGATGCTGACTTTGGAGCCAACTCTACAATTGAACTGCAGATCACAGCTTCCTATTTGTACAAATTTGGTGCCACAAAATCAACAGGGTCAATTGTTCCAAGTCCTTTTGGTATGTCTAAAATCCATTATGTTTTAACTTTAGTGTTACAAAAAAACTGTTTCTTTAGCAATTTCCAAGGAAGGTAGATTAACAACAGCTGCTTACATGGCAGAGTATAATCAAGATCGCTTCGAATTAGAAATACAAGCCAAAGAAGTTGAATCTCCTGAACGAACTGCAAAGGCTAAAGTTTTCGTAAGTATTTAATGATGAATTCATATTTTCAAATTAAATCAATAAATCGATAATAAGGTCCTAACTACGAACGATTTCTTTTGCACTAATAACAATAGCTGTGGGTCTTTGATCCAGAACAACTGATTCGAGTTATTTTATCTCGACCGCCATCTGAAGTGAATGAGGAGCGTGATGAAATACTCCTTGAGCTCACAAACGTAACCAAAAAGAGTATAATAATCGATGAGATACGTTACCACGTTGACTCTGTTGGTCGAATAAGAATGGATTGGTGTGATCTCTACTTCCATGCTGTCGATCCAGACACCAAACAAATAGTGCCAGTGGCTGATATACTAAACGAGATTGACAGTAAATATGACTTTTTAAAGGATTACTACACAGGTTTTGCCATTGAGAATGTAGTGCCAGCTTACACCACTAACATTCAAGAAGAGTTTGATATTGCACTGGCGGCAATCATTGCTCTTTTGATTGTTCTTTTTGTGGGTGCCATCAGCTTCATTGTTTTATGTTGCTGCCTCAAAAATTGGGTCATTTCAATTCCTACTGAAACAAGGAGAAAAGATGCACTGATTAAGAAACAAATCATTGAGGATCTTAATACTACAGAAAATCCATTATGGATTGAACAGTAAGTTTTCTTATAAAAAAAGTTGAAAAAAATATTTAATGAAATCAATTCACAGGAAACTAAAACTGTATGAGGAGCAAGAGCTGACAATGCAGGTGTTTTCTGAGCCAAATGAAATTCAGATGCCACCTGAAAACCATCAGCCACAATCCAACTCAATTACACAAAATCTATTGAGCTTAGAGCCTCCGTCGTCCCTTTTGCTGGACAGTCCTTATGACATAGCTCACGACGGTGGTGATAATACCTATGCTACTATTCAGCCTAGAAATTTTACAAACAATAATCATAGTAGTAATAATAATAACTTAATTAGCACAACAAGTAATTCTAGTAACCTTTTCGATGCTGACTATGCGACGCTGAGGAATAATCGAGTGCCATCGGTGAGTAAAGAAAAGTGATATCTTAACGGAGCAAAAGATTCCTTGAAAATATTGTCTTTGACTATAAACCTTCTCCATCTTTTCTTCCAAAAGCTCTTTGAATTCCGCGGATCAACGTTTCAAGTGCAACAGGATCCTTCGTCAGACTACATTGCAGAATTGATATGATCAAAAAACTGATCAATGATTTTTACCGACAACGTCGAAAAGTAGTATTTTTGAAGAGACAATAAAAAAGCATTATGCAAGTTTTAATTTGGAGTGTAAATTTATGGTAGCAGAAAATTTTTAACAGAAAGTAAACGATAACTGAAACAGTTTAGAATATATATGATCTAATATGAACTAAAAATGTTGAGCTGGTTTATTAAAAAAAAAGGTTGTCTTTTATGAGTTTCTAGATAATAAAATTTAAAATTTGTTTTACTAATAAACTTAATTTATTTCATGTTAGTTTATAAAATGGAAAATAATGAGGTATAAAATAAAGATAATTATAATTTTGGAAATCTATTGCGTGATTAATGATTTTAATTAAAATTTTCTAATTCCCTGAGAAATCTAAGACAGTAATCCAATAATCTTTTAGGTAAGGCACAGTTTCTAAAGTTTTGCCAAAAAGCTTTGACTGTGTTCAGAGTATTCATGTGATTTAATTAATTTATTAATTTTGGCAGCTTTCGATGAATGTACGTGTGCGCACCATGGAACCATACATAATGTCGTTATCTCCTGTCTAATCTGATCAAAATTGTGTACTTATCTACGAAATTCCACAAAATTCAATTTCATTATATTGTGTGTATTGTGAATTACACTTTTCATTCACTGCTTGTCATGCAGGATAAGCATGAACATAAAGAGCATTATGTATTTTGTATTTTGAGTGTGTAATGATGGTAAGATTATTTTGTATGTAGAGCAAAGCATAAATTCGGTGTTTAATTGGAGTTGCCAACTTTGGTGCTTTTACCACGAGAACATGTGTGAACTTTTGTACTTTAGAGTTGTTGGAAGTTTTGCAGAGGGTTTCAATAGGTTAAAAAAGATTCCATGAAATTTAAAATTAAATATATTATTTTAACACAAATTTCCACGAAATTAAGATAATATTCAAAAAGGATTATTTACATTGAAATTCCAATTATTTCGTATTTGCGACATTTGTGGGAATAAATATTCCTCAAATTGGAATTTGGCTCAATTATCGTTTTTTGTAAATGGTGGATTTAATATTTTTATTAACTATATTAATATTTATATAGCCATTTTTGTAGTCGCTCTAAGAATCTGTTTAATAAATTCTACCCATTATAGCACCTGCTTTTTATATCACCCTTCATCTCATTGTTGGCGCCCAAATCGATTTCCGTCTCAAAAACTCAAGATTCTTCACAAAATATAAATTTATATGGCAATTTGTTACACTTTACCCATAAAAAGCACGCTTTCTTACTTTTCAAGTGTAGAGAACAAAACAAAGATATGTTTAGTATGGAGGTGTTAGACATGTATAATAAATTTACGAGTTAAAAACGCTAACTCAGTATAAACGTTTCATATGATGTGAAGATGGAGATAGATTTAACCAAAAATGTAAGAGAATATCGATTGTTTGGGGATATAAATCACAATGCTCTAAGATGTGGTAAGACAAAGTTATTTAAAACTTTGAACCTTCCAAAGTTTAAGAATGGATGCGATTTGTTTTTAATGAATTCAATAAGATTATCTGCTTGCCAATAAACTCGAAAACAGTAATTGACATATCTGATAGCTCCTCTGTTTAATCTTATAGAAAATAATCATAATCCCATGATGATATCAGTTTTAACATTATCAGTAAATATTCGTACAACGTTCAGTATAAATTTATATTTTGTACACAGGAAGCTCATTTCCCTTACCATAAATCATGCAACGACAATAACCTCCTTTCAAATAAAATTATAATGCACTTAATGCAAACCTCTACAAAATCCCATCCTTTGGATACGAATACATAAGATTGTAGATAGAACGAGTAAGATTTTGAACAGAAGTAATTCAATAAAGAGCATCACATAAGAATAAACTTTGCCGTCTTCATTTTCAGAAAGTATTGCATAGACTATAGAAACTTCAGAAGACTCAGTTTTTGGGAAGATAAACTATTTAGGAAAATTTCTGAGATTATTTTGTGAAATAGATGCAAATTATTAATTGATATTCTGCTGAGAAAGTAGTTTGAACAGTTTGTCATTTTGTATTGGAAATTTTAGAAAAATTTATTGAAAATTATTTTAGAATCTGAAACTTCTCGAACCAGATATTTAAATAGAAAAAAGCTTTTTTCTGTCTCAAAAAACAATTTAAAGATTTCTGAACAAGCTTTTAATGGCAAGCAAGATTGAGCACCAGAAAACTGAGATAAAACATTGTACTTTGACTCCAGTATAATAAATTTAAAAGCTCTTTCCACATGCTGTTCGTGTTCAGCAACATTTTATATTTAATTTTCTGAAAATTCTACGGAAAAATGTTTTTTGTTATTTCAAAAAAGAATGAATAATTCTTTAAGAGATTGAAATATTGTACGATTACAGACTAAAACGATGGCAACAGGAAATTCCGTTTAAAGGATGGAAATTTAAACTGACAGTTCTCTCCGGTGGATAGTGGTGTGTTTGAATATAATTCCTTTCGAGAGATATCTTGTCAAGTTTTATTATTTTCTCAGAAATTTTTTTATTTGAATTGAGTAAAATTCGTGTCACAGTCACTAATAAACACACAAATAGACATTTTTGCAGTAAGAGAGTTAAGATGACCAAAACACAGAATAATATAATTTATTGTCTATCAACATGACTTTCTTAGACACAAAAAAAAGTCAAAATCCTATCAAAATTCAAATTGAGCTATAAAGAAATAAAGTCACATTTTCACTCAAGGTTCTTTTTTATTACTTGTGTAAATATGCCAAAGAAATGCGCGGAAACAACTTAAATTCCGTGTGTTGCTACCTTCTCGTTATCAGATTGGAATAAGCCAATATTTCCATAAAAGCCGTAAAATTTAGCTTAAATGGAAATCTCAATATAAAACGAAAACATGAGTTCTTTTGCTACCTCAAATCTTACTCATTTACATGAAAAGCTTACACAATTTTTTATTACCACTTAAATGAAAGCAGTATCATTTATTATTATTGCTGTCAGTAGAGAAATTTTTCGCTCTGGCCAAAATTTCCAAAAAAACTGAATTTACGGTGTCCATTCACAATTATCTTGGCATAAAAAACTTTGGTCAACACACTTGTTCTTGAGGAAGATGGAGTCCACTCGAATTTTGATAGAACTCCAACAAAATTAATTTAAGTTCTGAAAAAGCAAGGAAAAGCTTCAAACCCCTCTTTCGCAAGAGACGTAACTGATTAGTAGCAAGGAAAAGCTTTAAACCCCGCTTTCGCAAGAGACGTAACTGATTAGAAGCAAGGAAAAGCTTTAAACCCCGCTTTCGTAAGAGACGTAACTGATTAGAAGCAAGGAAAAGCTTTCAAACCCGCTTTCGCAAGAGACGTAACTGATTAGAAGCAAGGAAAAGCTTTAAACCCCGCTTTCGTAAGAGACGTAACTGATTAGAAGCAAGGAAAAGCTTTCAACCCCGCTTTCGCAAGAGACGTAACTGGATGAAGAGGCAGAAGATGGCGTCAGCATCCTCTTTGCTCTATAATTCTATAAATCTAGTTTTAGTTTTAGTTTCAAAAATCGATGAGATAAAATGTGCTCTACATTTTAGTAAAAGATTTAAAATGTTGTATCTTTGGTTGAATACTTCTAAATAGATTTTTCAACACCTTTCCTAAAAAAGTGTGAATCCTTTAAAGCAAAAAAGTTTTATAAATAAATTTTCACCAGTTGAAAAAACATTTCGGGTGTCCAAAGGACAAAAGAATAAAGAAAATCTTTTCAAAAAATTGAATAAATTAAATAAAGTTTAGGCAGTTTAAGCTGGGGTTATAAGGCTAACTTGTTCAATGTTATAATGTTAAAAATATTCTCAAATTGCTAAATATTTCCCTTGATAAACCTATCACCTGAACAAATCCAATATATTACATAATTCAATATCCGTGAAAAAACAAATTTTAAACAAAAGCACAAATATTTGTTTTGTATTTATCTACTAAATATTTCTTTCACCTTTTGCTTGTTTACCTATTTATTTCAATATCAAAAAATTCATCGCCAAAATGTGCCAAACGAATCGGAAATGAAAGCAAACACAATGTTTTCTTGGGTTGCGGTTCCATTGAATATTTTGTTTGTCATCAAACAGCAAAAGCTCTAATTTACATAATTGTCCTTTTTGTTTTCTGCTGTGCCGTATATGCTTTGTTAAAAAATAAACAAAAAGAACCAGTGAACCCAAAGAACAGAAAATAACGATTTGTTATGAAAGCTTTACAAATATATTTATTCACAAATTGTGCTTTGCTAAGCTTTCCTGTGAATCAAGTGTTTTCTCGAGTTTTCTGCTCAAGTTTTGGAAACAATGGTACTTTTGCAGTGAGCAAAAAGCCTAAGGTGATTCTCATTCTTCAGGTTTCTATGTCAATTTATGAATTTAAGCAACTTCAAAAAATTCATTATCGAATTTTCGGCAACTTTATTTTACCGAGCCGCAGACGATAAAGTTTTGTGCCTTCTTGGCATTTTCCATCTAAAACTACTACCAAAACGCTACCAAAAATGTGTACACTGAAATAGAAAATAAGCAAGAAAGTCAAACGGTAAAATATTCATTCAGAAGTATATTTGAAAAATCAGCTTCTGTAGCTAAATCAGTTCAAATTTGAGATTTCTCCTATAAATTCGCTCATCAGTATAAATAGCGAAGCTTTTGTTATCTCTGCTCACATATTGAGCCACAACTTTCTATTTAGTCCTTGACTTTTACATTTTCTTCGACTTCATTGGATTTTTCACGAGCAGTGAAAATATTGATTTGATTGATCTTCTTCTTCTTTTTTACCTAGAAAGCTTGCAAGCATGCGATTGATTTTTTTTTTGAAATTTTCTTCAGATTTCTTTTATGTGGAACTTTATTTTTATCTTTCTGTTTGAAATAAATTCATGAAAAAAAAATAATAATAAAGGATCAAAAAATATGAATATATATATTATATGAAATATAATCATCCATCAAAAAAATATTAAAAGCTTTTCATCTTTTGTGAACACAAATAGAATTTTGTTTGAACCAAAACCTTTAAGATGCTTTAATTCTGTTTGAGTTCGCTTAAATTTTGAAGCTTTTTAGTATTGCGGTAGTATAAATATGAGCAAATTCCATCTTTGAAAATCCTTCAAGTATTATTTCATGTATGGAGCTTTCCGACGACATAGTCTTCCGTGTGGGGGAGATTGTTCGTTATAATTTAGTAATGTATTATGGTTTTAAGGCAAATCCAAATGTATTCCATACATTCACATATGAAAATCTGATTATGTTAAGTTGTAAGCAAATAAAATATTTTAATTATAATCTTTTGTAAGCAAAAACACAGGTATATGAAGATCGTTATTTTGCATCTTAATTCTGTATCCAGTGTTTCCGCATTCTTTATAAATCATGGAAATATCGCATGAATCCTCATTGTAAGGATTATCATGTAAGGATTATCATACTAAGACATTACACTTTTACCCCATATTTTTTGAACGTTGACGACTTTTTCGTTACCATCAATCAAAAAATGTCTTGAACCAAGTATTTTGAGCCAAGAATATTTTTTTTTTAAATATAATTTGCTTCTAAAAATCTGAACACGCAAAACATTATAATATAACTTTATTCAAAATGTTTTGGAGAATTAAGATGCGTGTTATTGAGCTGTTTAGCTAGTCAGTATAGCAAGTCAAAATTATTTCAGCCACATATTTTAAAAGATTGAAAATAATTATTCAATTCAATAAAAGCTATGAAGCAATAAAAAATTTTATCGATATAATTAATGATCAGAATCAAACACCAACAAAAACTTAATCAAAATGTTTCGTTTTTTATGTTTACCTTTTAGAGGATGGATACATATTATACATGTGTAAATTTTTAATTCATTTAAACTTTGGTTTTTTACAAACAACCAGCATCCAAGCACCCTTAATGAGTATAAGTTTTTGTCAATTCAAGTCAATTAAGTTCAAGTATTTACTTTGAATTGGTAACAAACGCTGGAAATGATTGTGTTTGTTGTATCTTTTTTCCAAATTTAAATGAGTTCAAGTAGAAAGAACAATTGTCGCATTGAACTTTTCAAACACACACCGTAAAATATTTGTTTCTCAATAGATTCCAATGATATAAAATAGTTTAAAAGACATTCCATTGGTCGTTTTATTTACTTCCTAGTAACTTTAAAGTTAACTTTTTTTATTATTACAGTTAGTTCCTTGTAACTTAAGTTAACTTTTTGCGGACCATTGAGAAAAGTTAATTTTACAAAATTATTTTTTGATTTAATTAAATTTTTCTGGGTGGACGGGATCTTCTTTTTTCGATAAATCTGTCATTTAATAAACTTGTGTAAGAACGTACAGGCTTTAGATTCACTAATTTATGGAGTTTTATGAGGTTATTTGATGATTTTTTTTTGTAAACAATTTATTTCACTGGATCTTCAAAATTACTCTTTTAGCTAGTTTAAAGCCTTTGATTAGAACTGTGATGGTCTATTACACTTTCTTTATCACTGTGAGATCGTTTAATTGGTATATCTAGGAATTTGAAGTCTCTAATCGCGATTAATAATATTTTTATTTTCAATAACAAACAATTTCCACATATTTCTTTTGAAATTTGATATTATTGGGTTTATGGGGTTAATTGACACTATATCACTAATTAGAAGGCTTAATTACTACGGCACTAATCACATCAAAGTATATTTAAGCGAGAAAAGTCAATTCAAAACATTAAATTTTTAAGTTACTTTAAACTAAACGAAGATTTTGCTGAATCGCAGTTAAAAGTAACTTCGGTTGTTATAAAATTGAAAATTGTTATAATTAACTTTTTCAATGGTCCGCAAAAACTAACCTATAAGTTATCAGGAAGTTAATAAAACGACCAATGCAATGTCTTTTTAGTCAACTTAGCTAAATTAAACTTTGTCCACTATTTTGAAGGAAAAAATTAAAAGAAATAGTTTTTTGGATTTCTATATAAACTGTAACAAAATAAATCTCCAGTTTTATGAACTAAAAAATGGTTTAATAAAAACCAGAACAGAAATTTCAAAGAACTATGTTATCACCAGGAAGCTGGAGAGAATTGAAAAAGTCCCAACATTGATTTACGTTCGACATTTTTCAACATTCCTTTTCCTCCAAGAGATATGTCGACAAAAATGTATTCAAAAGCATATTGCAAATAATTTTCTGGTACTAAGATAACAAGAATTTACGAAGAACGGGTTGAAGAAAGAAGTACTTCAATTTTTATTTTAATCTTTTCAGGATTAAAGTCTTCTGCACACAGAGAAAACAAAAATAAATATGTTTCATATGGATTAAAGGATTATAAGGGTGTTTACATGAGCTTTTGGATGTTTAAATTAAGCAAAAACGATTCAGATCACGTTTCGCATGGAACAAATCAGTTCAAAGTGTTGGCCAAATCATCTCTAATGTTTTCAAGCTTCGCTGAAGTAAGTTGAGAAGGTCAATAAAATCAGTCACTCAATTTGTAGCTTTTTGAAGCATGTAGTTAAGTTAAATCCGAGTTAAACCTATTTTATATCTTTTGTTAATAAATTGTTAAATTCCATCATACAATATGAAATACGACGTAAAAATCACTTTTGAACTAAATGCAATGTTGGAAGATTTAATAATGTAAGAAGTAGACTCACGTAGTACTATTAAAGATTAATGTACTATCTTATTTTTAGCACTTTGATTAATCAAACGAAGCGTACACAATCGAATCATAAAATAAAGAACGTAACAAATTTAATTGTTTCCTAATTATCCAATCTGAGCTTTTTAATTGAAGCATTAAAACTAATTTCCTTTATCGTTTTTAACGAAGAAATGAAAATAAATAAGGAAAGGTATAAAACGTAATACAGCTAAAGCAAGTAAAACCTTGAAAGCTGCTAAATTCTATATGGGAAGTTAAAAAGCGGAAAAGCTCTTTGGGTTTTTGTGGCCAAATCAAGGAAGCTAACAGAAAAAATACATGCAATCAAGTTTAATTAATTTTTGCAGAGCACGTTTAGTACAAAATAACCAACAGTTTTTTTTTTTATTCTAACTTTTCCGTAGTATTTTTCCAGTCTTTACCATTTCATTGCCAAAATAAAAGGAAGATAGACTTCACAAGTTCACATGGATATTGTCATTTTAATTATGAACAGTTAAATATTGAAAGAGGATGGGATGAATTTCACAGCCAAACGAGGTTAACGTTCTTCATGGTTCTATTCTATTTAATTAATCAGGATTTTATATAGCAAATATTTGCTCAAAATTAAAAATCATGATTCTAGGCAACAATACATTTGTCACAAACTATTAATATGTCGTTTAAATAAAAAACTATTGGAAAATAAAATTGAACTTTTTGTCATAAATAATAAAAACAAAATTGAAACCGATTTAATTTATATTTAAATTCACAATAGAGTCAAAATTATAATTTTATTTATATTTTTATAATACAGTTTTTATATACAGTAATGAATTTAATTTAGTGTTAGTCTTCTATGACTTTAACCTAATATGTACATTGGGTGAGGGGTTATATTTTTGAGAAAATGAGTTTTGATATTGGTTTTGATACATGGTTTGATTGATGTAGAAAAGTGTAAAAACTACATAACATATGTTTTGGAAAAATTCACAATAAAAAGCTCTTTGCGATTTTTGTGTGCTCGATGGTTTCAAAAATAATTTATTTGATACTTTTATATGTTCAGGTTTTGTGGAATCCCGGAAAAATATTTATTAATATTTATGGTTGTGTGAGCTTTATGTGTGTCCCCAAAAATGTGGCTATGCAATTTGTCATAAAAATATTTTTGTTACGTATTTGAAGGTTTCCGATGAAACGTTCTTTTTGTTAGTTGCAAAAATAAAATTAAAAAAAATAAATAAATTAACATGAATCTGGAAAATTCTTTAAAATCATCAAAAAAACCTAAACCAGCTTTTCTGTTTGAAATACTTGACTATTGACTATTTCAACAACAACAAAATCAATCTCTATTAGAAGCAACACTTATAATCAATTTATCATGTTGAGTGGATGTTTTGATGGTGCTGTAAACGAGACAACCAGCAAGGATTGATCGATCAACTGCAAAAGCCCCCAAATGCTCAAATGTTTGCTTTTCCAGTCGAAATTACAATCAGAATCGTTAAGAATGAAAAATGATTCCATTTTGGAATTTTTTGCGAGATTGCTGGGAAAATTTTTGGAGAGTTGCATGTTTTTTGGCATACTTATTTTATTCATAACAGACATCTTCATTATTCATAAGCGACCCCAGAGAGTAACCACAAAAATGTGGCTGAATATTTGAGTTGGTTTTGATAACTCTGAAGGGATTTGGCAGATTATGCATCAGATTTATTTTGAATATTCATAAACTTTAAAATTATAAAAATTTTAAATTGTGTATTCCTTTCGTTTCCATAATTTTATTTACATATTTTTTGCCGTATAGTCTAACCATAATCTGGATTTTACTTAAAAAGCTATCCTTTGCATAAAAATCACACGTGTTGATTTTATGTGATAAAAATGGGACAAACTGTGTTATTTCAATTTACATTTCAAAAGAGTTCTGTGACCGGAAAATTGCTGTGAAAAGTAGATTACCATTTTTCAAATGGGAACTAACAAGTTTATGCTATCACACGCAGACAATTTTGCCTTCAACAAAAAATAGACGAGATGTAAATTATAGAATGGAACACTTTTGTTGATAAAAAAATTTTAACAAGCCTGATTCTCTTGTATAATGTTAGTTGATTAAAATGATTTACTGAAAATGAAATTAAATTAAGTAGCTTCTTTAGTTTTTATACAAACCCATAATAAATTTAAATTGACTTTTTGAATAATTATTATCAAAGTACTCTCGACAGTCTACCATATTTATATTGGAATTTACAGCACCATAGTGAAAGAAGATAAAAGTAATGTTCTGTGACTCCAGTGCAATAAATTCTCAAGCAGTTTTTTCGCATGTTGCTCGAGTGTTTTTATATTTAATATATTTTCTAGCTGAAAAAACTTAATTGACCGAGAAGAATGAATCATTTTTCACGACTGCACAAGATTGTGGAAAAGAAAGATGGCAACAGGAAATTCCGTTTGAAAATATATTGCCAAAAAAATTAGAACTTTTTGTTCATTCTGCCAGGCACGTTTTTGTTCTTTTTTCATTAAATAATTAAAAGTCTGCCTCATATTGATACAGCAATTTTCTTTACTTTCTCCATTGGGTCACAAGTTCCTTGAAAGTTTACAAAGGCAACAATCAATTCATTCTATTTTAAAAATATCAGTATTAATTTCAACTAACTGTAGCATTTGCTGTTTGTAGAATAAAAGACACGAGTTCCAAAATCTGATTTACATTTCCAATTGGAATCATTGAAAATCTAAATAATTGGATACTGTTTGATATTTACAAGCTTGTTACGGGAAATTGGTACAAATTGGTTTTGTTGACTCTTCGCTCTACCTTTGACATTTTATTTCAACAGCAATCTATAATGAGTTTTCATGTCAAAAAGCAGAAATGAATGGAACCTCCTACAGTTCATATTGCAATGTTTTGTTAAAATAATTTATTTGCACAAAGTCAGTTACGTATGAATAAATTTGTGTTTTACATAAAAAATCAGAATCCTCCTCACATTTTAAAACAGTAACCATCATTCTTGATAAAATGAGAATCGAAATTGACTGGCTTGTGAGTTGTAAAGAAAAATATTTTACTCTCTGCCAAATAGCTGACAAATAGCAGTAAAAGTCAAATTTTAATACAAAAGCATAAAAAGGAGAAGGAAAAACAAAGTTCATAAAATTTCAAAATTTATGGTCTAAAATTTTATCTAAAACCGTAAAAATGTGTGACATTCGCACAAAATCACATCATTATAAAGTTTTCACATAAAATATTATATGTTCTGTCTCATTTGCTGAATAAAATATTAGAATTGAAAAGCAGCTTTTGCGTTGGTAAAATTTTTTAATCATTTTTATTGAGATACAGCTTAATATAGATTATTTAAGATGTCGTAAACAAGCTTATTTATATTATATTAACTTAGTTTTATGATGACTTCCAATGACACTTCTTGAAAATACAGGCTTCCCATACGAACTAAATGATGACAGGGATCACCTATTTACCAAAAAGAAAGGGAGCTATTCATGAATTTTGGCGTATATGTTAAGGTGCACGCTCCCTTATCCATCGAGAACCTTCCGAAACATTCCTCTGATAAACATTTAAATATACCTACGATGATAAATTTGTTGTGAAGCCACACATCAATAACGTTGTGAGACTAATGGGCTTTCCTACATTCGACAAATTAGATGCAATATATTTCAAAAATTTCATCAACTCACTACAAATACTTAAAGCATTAAGAAAAACGGAAAAACTCCAGAAAATTCAACAAAATCCTGTTAACTCAGCAAAACAGTGAAAAATTTGAAAACTTTTCTAAGCATAAAACGAGCATAAAGAAAGTCACAATATTATAACCTAAAATCAAATCCATAAATCATACAATGACAATACAAAAAATAAAATAGGGATATTTTCAAAGTATTCATATATACAGGAAAATGATACACAGAATGATAAAAGTTATTGGATCAATGATAATGATGTTAAACTTTGTCGTCTTTTTGAAGGAAAATATCTAGTTACGATTTTTTACTTGAGTATTATGTTAAGTTATGGTTTAGTAACGTAAAAAGCTTTCTCATATATTTCTGTCTTAGTTGATAGACCCTGCTTTTATGATAATGATATTATGAAATTTTTAGTCTTCTCATTGTTTTATACGATTATGAGAAAGAAATTTTGACTTTTTGAAGGAATTTTTGAATTAATGATGATCCCAACCCCATTCTGAGTTAAAAAACATATTTAATGAAAATATCATAAAATGAATAGATATCAATTTAGTTCACTGATCTTAAATTCGATGGTTTAACGTGAAAAATTAAATATTTTCAATATTTTTATTCAAACTTCAAATATTTATGAAAATGATATAATCAAACATAAATTTGAAACCACGAGAGTTTTGACCATAACATTTATTTAAACAACGAGGGAAAAGTTGATGAAAATTTTTTACCAAACTAAACAATTTTGCATCCTAAATACCAAATATGTGTGGTTGCCTAAAATACCAAAAAGCTGGTCGAATTAACACGACAATAACTTATGCAATTGACTTCATTATATTTAAACTTTTAACCAAAATATTATATGAATAGCTGACTAACATTTTTTTAGACTCTAAATATAGAGAATATACCCATGATCAATTATTTTTATATAGTTTATCAGTTTTTGACAAATTTTTCACAATTAAATAGAAAAGCTTGATATGCAGAAAATTTAAAAAATTCAAATAGAAATTCTGCTTTTTGTAAATTATTTAAATGTTCCTTATAAAAATCTCAGAATATTCAGAGTGGCAACGTAAAAGCATAGTAAAAGCGTATCATGTCTTTTATAATTTCTTCTGAAGAAGAGAAACGGTTACCCTTGGTGCCTCTTTAATGTTCACATTTCCTGCACAATCTACATTATTATGATAAATTTTCATTTTATGTGACACTTAAATTAAATTATCACTAGACTATTATTTTGTCTTTTGAGAGTACTTAATTCTGTAAATTTATTTATGAGGAAAAGTGATATTGTTTTTCTGGTTAAAATACTTGACACAAAGCATTTTTTAATGAGTGGATGATGTGATTGTGAAACCCTCTATTAATAGTTTAAAATAATAAATTTAATTTTTGTAAGAGGATTGCACTGAAAGTTTTTTAAATTATAAATCCACTTAAAAGCTTTCAAAACATCAAAGCTTTCCGTCAAACAAAAATTACAGAATTTATTGTTCTTTGTAAGAAAGCATTATTTATTTGGTTTTTGAGGATATGTTTTTGAATAAACTAAACTAGCATGATAATTCCGCAGGCTGATTTTGAACGAATTTAATGCACTGGTAAAAAACGATCATGCTGATTTTTTTGTTAATTTTTAATGAAATACCCTTTCACAGAATAAGGAAGCCATCACTAATCTCACTCATTTTTTCCCCCTAAATTTTCTTATATTTTTTTTCTTCATTTCTTTTTGTGCTGTCGAAGAACTCAGAAAAAATCAGAATAGTCGGAGAATTGTTGGAGAATCGTCGGTGATTTATTTTTCTGCCAAAGCATATATTTACCAAACGAGAGCAGATAACACAGATAATGGGGAGAAATCACTTAAAGTTGTTCCTTATTTTATATATTCCCTCTTTAGTACGTTATCTTATTGAATTAAATGTGTATTTATTACAGCGAGGAGAACCACTCGCTGCGGAAAAAGTATAATAGGAATAAGACACAAATTTATTTGGTGCCACTTAATAAAAGTCATTTTAGCTCTAAAAGCTCGTATTGTTTTGTTATGGGAAAAGTTTGCAATTTATGATGTATTGATTTTGTTCCATAATACTTCCATAAAGTTTGATAGAAGTGAACGGAAAATAAAATAAATAAAACACGATTAAAAAATCGAAAACTTATAAACTTAAATCAACTTGTGCAAAATATGCTTTAATTCAATTAAATAATACTGATATTAACATTTCATCAACGGTTAATTTGCTTCAAATATTTGAAAAAAAGTATTTTAATATTCGAGGGGTTAAAGATGAAACAAAGTTAGCCCAGACAGCGGCCAGACAGTCAAAAGTAATTCAAATAAATCATAAATATATGTTATTGGAAAATATTTGCAAATTGTTGTTTATGTTGTGATTATGCCTTAATTAATAAGTTGGATGTCACTGAGTGTTTCTTTCTGAATGACTGAATGTACTGTAATCGAGTGAATGTGCTTTATTTGCTAGAATATGTTGATATAGTGTAGTTTTCATGATAATCCAGATATTTTTGCAATATAAAAGATAATTCGTGAGTTGGAAAGGCAATGAATACAGCTAATGACCATTCTTCAGCATATTAGGTGTAGTGCAACCATCCTGTTAGACTTCAGGTGCAAATTTATTTGTGGTTTTGATTTATTTGTAGTTTCTAATCAAAAAAATTTAGTTTTTTTGGGACTCTTTGGGATTCCTGTAAGTTTGTGGACCAGCGGGTGGAGTAGTTCTGCGCTGGATCTTTATTAATCTCTTCGTTAGTCATTGAAAATCATTATTAGGCAATGTTTTACGCATAGAAGTATTATGGTTTTCAAATGATAGGGCAAAAAGTAAAAATTTATTGGGTTTTTAAATGGAATTTTTGGGTTTTTAAATTAATATCGTTTTGTGGACCAGCGGGTGTCGCAATTTTGAACTGGATCTTTATTAATCTCTTCGCAAGTTATTGAAGATTATTTTTAGGCAAAGTTTTACGCATAGAAATATTAAGGTTCTCGAGATATTTTGGAGCAAAAAGAAAAAATGTCAAAATCCCCTGTTTTTTGGGACTCTTGGTACTTTGTGGATCAGCGGGATAGGAAACTTGAAAATTTTATATTTTATCGACAATTTCAGATAAATTTCAGATTTAATTAGTTTAAGTTGCTCACATAAAAGTATTCAAGTTTTTGAGTTCTCATCATAAAACGATTTGTTACGGAATCGCCATTTGAAATGCCAGTCCTAATATAAGTTTATAAAAACAAATAAATCAATGAAAGTCTGCTTTCTTAAAGGATCTTATTTACATTTTACATAATGTGATAAATGACAAAATAGAAACATGTATCCTTTTTTTGTATCCTTTTATTTCAAATGGAATTCTAAAGTTAAATACTGAAAAGCTCGTAAAAGGTTAAATTTGGGAAATTTACGAAAAACATAAAATGAGAAGGTCGTCTAAAGTCCAACATTGATTTATTTTTAGCATTTCATTTTATAGAACATTTTCTGAGCTTCTTAAAGTTTTTGAATAAACCATAAAATACGATTGAATCTATAACTGATATAATGTCTATTATTTTCCAGTAATTACTCAATGTTTATACATTCACGTATGATTATAAAGTATCCTACACATTTCACGTTTGATCATATTTTTAGGAAAATCGTGAAAATATTCCTGATTTTCAAGTTTTCTTGCTTGTTGCTTCAAAATTAATTAAAAGTGTTTATTTTTGAATTAAATGGTGAATTATTAATTGCCTTTTAATTTACAGTGCTCGGTGAATTAATTAAACCATACCTTAAAAATAATTTTCGTGATAAAATAACGAAGCAGCACAATATCAAAAGCGGCTCAAAGGAAATTTAAAACAGGTAAATTTGTAGAGCTTCTGTTGTGGAAATTACGAGAAAAGCTTGCTTAACACTAAACAGCTCAAATAAGAACGTCAACTTTAATTAATTTTTGCGGATCACGTATTATGTCGATTTTAAAACCTTCCGTCGGTTGACGATGGTTTTTATTTCGCTGTTAGAAAATGGTATTAAAATTTTAATTAGAATATAATTTGAGAAATAAAAATTTTTATCATTAAAATTTGATCAAAACGCTAGATTTTCCTGAAATATATGAAACCACAATCATCTAAAATAACTCTAAACCCAGCCTAGCAAAACTCTTTTTCATCAAATAAATGATCCCCATCGAGAGGAAAAACAATTAAAAATCGCTTAAATATGATAAAGTTTCAAGCCTTAAATCATATTTTCAATTCATTACTCGCTTGAAATATTTCTAGAGTTTCAAGACAATCTTTTGTTGAAATTCTTCCTAGCATAATTCGTTCTACTTAGTGAATGTGCCACTGCTCAAATAAATTATTTGTCTCAAAAAGTATTGTTCTTGAAGCATAAGCGCCATTCTTCTCTAAAAATTTGCCAAATAAATCATAAAAATTATCCTAAAATTGTTGTTTCTGATTCTTTTTTGTCGCCAGCTTCTAAAAGGCCATTTGAAATGAAGATTTGAGAAGAATGGAGAAAATTAATTTTCATGCCTCCCTAACAACAAAAAGGATAGCTGTTTAAGGATGGAAATGAGCTCTCATTGTCTTATGAATAGCATAAAAGGGTCCTATTATAATCATTTAAATCATTTTATGTGGGATGCTAATCTGCTGAATGAGTCTTACGATGAACTTTGGATTTATCCATTTTATATTCATATGGGTGAATATCATTTATATAAGAGCAGTTTGAAACAAGAATTATTATATGATGGTAATTAACTGCAAACATTATGCTTCGTTACAAATTATAATACTGAGTATGCTCGATTACTTTTGATAGTTACTATAAATTCATCAACTTTCAGTCAGTAAATGTAAAACAAAATAAACAAGCGGTATTGTCTGCTCACTAAGCAGTTTTAGATCTTTGTTCTATAATGTATTCCTTTCTCAGTTGAAAAGGTTGAAAATTTTTTGATTAACTTGAAGGAACTTTGAATATATTTACATGAATCACTTCTCTGTAAATTTTTTAAATTGTTATGTAAACGTAATCAACACTAATATACACTCAGCTGAAGTTTATGCGGTATTAAACTCATAAACTGCCAGCCAATTTGTTAGTTGCATAAATCTAAGCTTTCATAA
The DNA here is from genome assembly GCA_038502155.1 of Parochlus steinenii. Lineage (NCBI taxonomy): Eukaryota > Metazoa > Arthropoda > Insecta > Diptera > Chironomidae > Parochlus > Parochlus steinenii. Next base: position 2,086,363 of record JAXCIN010000047.1, on the reverse strand, counting down.
ACTAATCACAAACTTCCATCCTTCCAGATGTGATTAAAGCAATAACAAAACGATAGTAATAATTTCAAAAATATATTGCGCAGTATATTTTCAAATTGTTAAAACTCGAATTATGAAAAGTTGTTACATGATTTTATACACACTTTTGATTCTTCGTGTTCACAATTTCTCATCACTTTTAATTTTATTTAGCAACACTATATTTGTTGATATCGAAAAGTTTTGGGCATGGAATGTTTAGAAATTTTATGCAATTTTCCATATGATTTAATTTCGGGGAATTTTGTCAGACATTTTAGGATAACGGAAAGATGTAGTTGAATATTTAAGGAATTTTGGTATCTTATCAAAAGCGTTAGCTTTATGAGGAGATAATTTATATGCAAAACTGAGACATAATTGGGTCAATTAAAAATATTTTAGAGCATAACTTTAAAGTAATCATTCAGCTGTTTTGCTTAAAACTAGCTAGACTTAATTAAATGTGTAGTTACAAGAAATCGTATTTGTATACAATTAAAACATACAGTGGTAATTTTTTATACTTTTGATTTTCTGTGCATTCCAATCATCGCAAATTAGAGAGGAAAATCTAAAAAACCGTAAATGCAATTCTTTTTATTCCAATGTTCTCTAACTAGTTTTTACCAAAAGTGAAACTAAATAAAATGTATATTCGGTATTTTTATGCTATTTAGTCCATTTACTTTGCTGCTTGTTTGCCAAATTCTTCTAGTATCAAATTCATTGGCAAACGAATCGGAAGAAAAGCAAATAGTATTTTATTTGGTTGTGGTTCCATTGAATATTTTGAATGCCATCAAACAGCAAAAACTGCAAATTTACATAATTGTTCACAAATGATATTGTTTCAATAAACCGTTAAAGTAGAAACAAAGTAGAAACAACCCAGATAATAAAAAAATAACAATTTGTTTCCAAAGTTCAGGACAAAAACTTTACAAATATATTCACAAATTGTGCATTGGTAAGCTTTTGTGGAAACTTCTATTGTGCTATGACAAAGTTCAACTTCCAGGAATAAACTCTCCAAACTTTCAAAGAGCAAGAAGCCCTAGGTAATTTTCATTATTTCAGGTTTTTGTTTCAATTTATAGTTCTAGCAACTTCAACAAATTCATTATCGAGTTTTTGGGAATGTCGTACAAGCAGCCAGACGATAAAGTTTTTTTTTGCCTTCTCCGTGATTACCACCAAAACTCAAAATTTTGTGACTAAAATAATTCTAAGAGTTTCTTGAATGGCTTTGCTGAATGAAAAGTATTTTCATTTGCGGTTTGCTCGTAAATACTAAATAGCTATATGGACTCACATGGGAAATTGGGTTGAAAATCAACTATAAAATAATTTCTACAAAGTGTTCATAATTGTTTTTAAAGTATTTGAGCATGTAAAACTAATAACACTTGTATCAAAGCAAATGTACGATAATCTAATTTGTGATCTCTGGCGTTGCTTTTAAAAATTATTTTGCCAAAAAAAGTTTGAAAGAAAGAACGAAAACATATTCAGAAAAAAAATGTCATCATTTATTCAGCAAAAGCAGCAAGTTTTCAAGAAAGGCAAATAAATATAAAATTTTTATTTGAGAAGATTTGAGAATTGTTTTCACAAAAAGGAAGATAACTTTCTAGGAATAACAAAACAATATAAATAATTCATGCAAGCAAGTTTTGTAAGTTTTAAGGACAAAAAATCAGATTGAGAGAAGTCAAAATATCAAAACACTCAATGGAATTGTACAATTTAAATTAAGAATTTGGGTTTTTACTCAGCATACGTGTTAGTACAAAGTATCGTTAACACTTCCTTGCAGCACAGGAAAAACCAATCAAACTTTCTTGCGCACATTTTCCGGTTATTTCAATTTTTAAAACTCTTTCAAGTCGAATGGAAAAGTTTTTTCAAACAATTGTTAATTTTCCAAGAATAACATTCTGCAGAAAAGACAAATTAATTCGCAATAAGCTCCAAGAATTAAAAGTTTTTAGTGTAGATTTGTTCGTTTGCTTTTGACAGGATGGAGCTTTTCAGTTGTTTGTATAAAAAGAAAGTCGTTAAAATCACTTTGCTTCTTTTTTGCAGCTCAGATGGCAGAAAAATGTTCAAACGCTAGAAAGTTAAATAAATTTGACTTGAAAGTACTCGAGAGGATTGCGCTCCTTGCAGTGTCTATTTTTATTAGATAATTGAAATAAATTTGAGTGAAATATTAAATCTTACAATGGTTTGAGATTTCGTTTTATTCTAGGTGAGGGAGTTAATCTGTTTCAAAATGAAATTCTGCTCAAAGAAGCAAAAAACCTACATATCACTTTAATTGCTTGTTTGTGTATGGTTTTGATTTTTAGATTTAGGGATCAATCTTCCATCGGTCAAAAGTTGAGAAATAATCAAAATTCTTTACTCAAAGGCCAAAGTACTTTCAAAACAAACCAACCTTAATTAAGGGCAGTAAAAAATTTCAGCAATTTGCAACAAAAAAGCTTCAATTCAATTTAAAGTGATTTGTTTGCTATATCAACTTTCAATCCCTTTTCTGGTAGTAAGAAGGTATGTTCTCATTATTGTATGCATAAATACTACATGATTTATGAAGATATTTCCCCTAAAAAAGTAATTAGGGCATTTCAGAACAATCTATATTGAAATGTGGTGAATGTTTCGTTTGTTATAGCATTTAGGTGAAATATGTTAAAATCTATGGAATCTCTTCAGGTTGAAATATTTAAATGTTGAGTAATTGGATATTTTTACTTCATTCATGAAAATTATTCACATTATTTCTTTTTCGACAAATCTTTGACGTTTGAAAAGTAAAATAATTTATCTTTTTTCTCTGATGATTAATTATAATACGTTAACTGTCAATGACAGCAGGACTTCAAAAAGAAAATACAGCCAGGTTTGGCAAGAAAAAACACAAAATACAAAAATACTCACAAACATTCACAAACATTCAATAAAAACTATTACCATAGTTTGAATGAATCCAAATATTCCAAAGTTTCAAACATTGAATAAAATATGAATTGAATATTATGCAGCTCAATCGAAATTGCTTCCGTTTTTCCGCACTCAGAAGCAGATTTAATATTGCGAAGAAATTTCCTAGAATATCTTCGAAGTTCGAACAATGTAAGATGCTAGGAATAAATTATTGAAATAAGCTTCTGTTCCATTTGAGTACAAATTGGTGGGATTTCTTTGAAATAAAAATCTTTCTTCACAAGATTGAAAATAAGGATCGACAATATAAATTACATACTATTTAGTAACAAATTGCCAAAATAACACAGTCATTCCCTTAAACCCTTTTACTTCGGGAAGTTTATTTAAAAGGGATACATTTTCAAGCTACCCTGAAGAAATAAAACTTCTTCAACAAAAAGAAAAAGTATTACGGGAAATTGCTCACAATTCAACGATATATTCAACCTTTTACCATCTTTCACATTTTAATTATTGAAGTATTTTATTTATTTCTGCTCAAAATTTAATATTCTACATGTTATCTTCTTCTATCAAAAAGTACTTAATGACATTTTTGTTTAATTTGTTTAATAAATACTATCACAAGAAAATTTCCGAAATTTTAAGGTAGAATCCTTTAATCAGCAATCACTCTAGTGAATTTTAATTAAATGCTAATAATTATCACGTTTTCAAATTTAGTTCAAATAGCTTCATAAAAGATATCATCTCAATAAACCTTTTTTCAAATATAGACAAAGCCTTTATTATAAAGCGACTAAAATGGCTTGTCCAAAAAGTGAAGCTAAATTCAAAAGCTCCAATTTTTATCAAAAAATCCATTGTATGATACAAATTTTTCTGTAAAAAATAAAAATCCAATTTTGAGAACGGAAAGCGCTTTTGTGCAAAAAAGTGAAAAAAATTTGATTGCATTTAATTTTGCACTTTTGTGATTTTCAAGCACAATATCGTACCATATATTGTTGAAAAAAGAACATTAAAAAATCTGATCATTATTATAGCAACAAAAACCGTTTATTGTCTTGTTGAACAGTTGAAATGTTGAACAGTTGTGCAGTTATGGAGCTTTTAAGTTGCTCTAATGTTTTGCGAAGTTGTACTTCTGTCGTGATTTCCGATGTTTAAGAAGATTATATTTTAAATGACTCCTCATGATGCTTTTAGATACTTTACTGAAAAATCATTTTGTAGCGATGCTAAAAGCTAATATAATAACTTTAGCAATTTGTTCAAGCGGAAATATAAATCTGGATTCAAAAATTAAAATGCGAATGATTATAATTTTCTAGACAATTAGCTTGCCTTAAAAGCAGTTGATTTATTTTATTTATAAGTATATTTTATAAGTATAAAAAAAAAAAGATACGACAACATCTTACTAAAATCATATTTTAAGCATTATCATATGAAATAAAAATTTAATTTCAATTCCCTATATCAGGAGAGGATTTTGTATAATAATCGCTTGAAGGTTTGAACATCTTGCAATATTTAACAATTAAAGAATCATGCCATAATTTCTATTGTAATAAAGCTATATAGCATTTTTCTGAAACATATTTGGTATTTAGACAATTAAATGCATGAAAGCCTGGTGATTAATAACAATTGTTTTCAATTGTTGCTCCAAACCAGACATTATCATAATTTTCAGGAATACGAAATAGAAAATAAATCAAAATTAAAGTCATTGTTATGCTTTTTGCGTCTGCTCCAAAGATAATTCATTAAATGTGAATTATATTACTAATTTATGAGCTAGGTGACATTTTGAAGAAGGTAGAGCTTATTTTATTACTTTTTTTTTTAGGTCTACGCAAACTTGAGTTTATAATACTTACATTTATATAGCAAATCTTGCATATCTTGCATCATTGCAAAAACTCATGAGTACATTTTAAAATTAAAATTCTGGTGATGTTCAAAATAATTTTTAAAGGATTTTGGTGAGAAATAAATAAAGATTTAGTCTAAAAGTGAGTAAAAGTTAGAATTAAAGAAACATGCTACGAAAACATTTTCTTGAAAATACCTGAAGAAATAAAAAAAGTAGAATCAAAAAACATTCGCGAAAGAGTCTCATAAGCTCACGTTTTTGAACTTTTCAAGAATTTTTGGTTTCACGCTTTAATGCTCAAAGCTTTTCCGGCTTTTAATTTTTATTGTTTTTCCCTTCGTATCACATGCCTCACTTGCCAATAATGCTGTAATGAAAATATTAATAAAGTACGAGAGGTAAAAAAAAAAATGTTTTTATACATAGAAGCAATGAGGGTGGAAATCGGAAAACTTTTTGACACAATTCGCAATATTTCAAACTTTATCGATAAAATCTTGGTAGTTCTTATGGAAAATTACAAAGTTACATTCTGCTCTTTAAAAGTGAGGTAAGAAATAAGAAGTTTGTGCAAAAAGGGGTGGCTTGTGTTGAAGGGCGGTTTTTCATTGTTGTTAAGCCTAAAATAATTGCAAAATCAAGCTCAGATAAGAACTTGCTTTCATTGATGAGATTGTTGAATGTTATTTCGTCTATAAATCCCATTTCCTTTTAAGCCACATAAACTTTGACCTTATTAAAAGCAATAGTTCATAAAATATAATTGGCAGTCTTGTTAGCTGTTAAACCCGATTCAACTTTCAAAACTAGATCAAGCTGTATTGCACGTTTTATCACAAGCAAGCAAGTTGTTGTTCTGTTTTCCAAGTTTTAAGAGTTTCCTCGAGTAGTTCTGTTCACCATAACCGATAAAAATGTCCTTGGATGAAAAAAACCAAGCATAATAACAACCACAAACTGAGAGAAATTGATATTGCTGTAGAGCCAATAAAAAATAGTTTTTGTGACTTTTGGTTTGAAAAAGTAGAAAAATATGGAGAACAAAAAAAAATGGAAACAGATTTATATGTTTATGCAGATAGGAGCAAATATTTCCACATTTTACTGTTTTTTTCAATTATGGATATTTTTGAAGCGAAAAACATGTATAAATATCATTTATGCGATAAAAATATATATATTTAATGTTCATAATGTTTGAAAAGAAAACAGAACAGAAAATACAAATCTGTCATTGTGTCATATCGTGTTACAAAAAAATAGAATCTGCAAATTTTCTGATTCTTACACGTTATTCACCAAAAGTTAAAAATGAAAAGTAAAGTTTCCAACTCACTATATTCTCCCAAAAATTGATTCTGCATAAACTGGAATGTCATGTTTTATTTCCTATAGTATTACAGACAATTATATTGTTGCAAAAAATCAGTGTTTACTGAATGAAATAAACCACATTGGTGCGATGAATGAGATTTATGAAGTAAAATTGTAAGCTCGTAGATTTGAAATCACAATTATCGCAATAACATTGAGAGTTTTCAAGCATGAATTCGGGGTTTGTGCAAATTTTTGTGGTTTTGGTTATTATTTAAAAAATAATTTAAGATATAACTCATAAAAACGAAATTTCATTGGATTAAATGTTTTTAGAAAAGACAATAGATATTATAAACTTAAAAGTGAAATGAAAATTATGGGGTTTAATTAAAAATAAGTTTCAATTTTAACAGAAATTACCAAGAAAATAGACTATATTGTGAGTTTAAAGCAAAGCTTTATCACAAAACATTAAAATAAATGACATTTGCGCGTTTTAATTATTTTCAAAATATATAATCCGACTTCCCTTGTTGCTGCTTGATGATGTCATTTTAATGTTGAATTATAAAAAACATTTTTAATTTAATGCATGGCATTAAAGCACATAAACTTAATTAACACTTGCTTTCAAGTCCTCCAGAGGGAAAGATTTTTAATGTTGTAAAATTTACGGGATTAGTAATATGGTTTGTGGTGCTAAAAATCTCCTGAAGAGATTTTTTACAATTAAATAGTTACATTTACATATCTATAAAATAATTTGCAAACGTTAACTAAACAAAAATGTTAATTTATTTAACATCATATTTTTTATTACTTAATTAAAAATCCCCAAATGAATTGTTTTTTTTCTTTCTTTTGAAAAGCAAACAATTTCAAATTAATTAAAACCTTTATTGATATAAAAACAAATTGTAAGAAAAGTTAAATTTAAACAACGATGGTATAGCTAAAACGATAAATGTCCATTTAATTATCATTCAAACTCAAACAATTCTCCCTTCTTAACATTTATAATTGTTGAATATTTTAAATCTTACAAAATCCGTAGAATAATTTAAGACATGAATAAAATTACTGGTTTATCCTATTCTCCTGAAAACTAATTTAATGAGAAAGAAAATTATTTTAGTTTAATTAATTCAATTATGTTTTAGGAAAGGAATTCTGAGGATCCTTGAACAAGCGTATCAAAAAAGTATAAAAGGAAGTGGCCTTACTTTAACAATCAATATCATTGTGGTGATTTATACATTTTTCATACTAGAAAATTACCAAACGAGAGCAGATAATACAGATAACATTAGGGAGAAATCACTTAAAGAGACTTAGAGTTGTTCCTTGTTTTATATATTTCCTCTTTAGTACGTTATCTTATTGAATTAAATGTGTATTTATTACAGTGAGAAACCAATATCAAATCCTAAACAAATCCAGCCACTCGCTTTAGATACATAAATAAAAAAAAGTATAATAGAAATAAGACACAACTTTTTATGGTGCCACTTAATAAAAATCATTTTCGTTTAAAAGCTCGTAATGTTTGCTTAATATGGTAAAAGTTTGCAAGTTATTATATATTGATTCTTTATATTTACTTCTCCGCAAAACGGAGAAGTATTGTTGTCGGGACAGCATTTTCAGTGCTATTGAACAATATTTGCTTTTTCCCGAACTAAAGACAGGATTTTCGGTGATTTAGTGCACCTGATATTTTTGGTTATGTTGACTTTACCTGTTAGTTCATCTTTAAGTGACGCAAAGTCGGGTTTTTCATACAAAAAAATTTAATTAAAACAAAATACTATATGGGTCCGCGAAAATCTACCCAAAAAAAAAAATGTAATTGAATAAAACCATAGGGACTTCTCTAGCAAACTGAAAAATCCAAAAAAAATAGTAAAAACACTATTCCAAACTAGCGGAGAAGTCCTGTCCAGCTCTCAAGCTTTACAACTAGTTTCATCTTATAAAGGAGTACAAGAAAATTTGGAATTAATACAAAGATATTATCTTTTAGATGACGTAAAATGCGTAAAATCTAATTGGAACAAATGTTTCAAAATACTATTTTACAATAGTTTCCATTTCTAACATCAAGGCAGTTAGTTGAATTTGAAATTGTGAAGAAATTTAAATTGACTTTTCAGAAGTTAAAGACAAATAATATCTTGAGTCGTTTTCCGTCTTTTCCTACTTAATTAATTAAAAGTGAAGATTGTTTAAAGAGAAGATTATAAATCGAAAGTTGAATAATGAATTGTTTTTTAATGTGCGATACTGGAGCTTTGATTAGAGCATAAAAATTAATTTTCCACTCGAAGTTCTGATAAAACATTAAGTATAAAATCAAATGCTGCAAAGCAACACGAGGGAAATTAAAAACCGGTGAATTTGAAGAGCTTCTGTGTCCTGAATTACCTGAAAGGCCATCAACTTTAATTAATTTTGGTAGATCACGTTTTGTGTTAAATAACCAAGCATGTTTTCGCCATTTCGAGCTTCTGTTTTCTATAAAAGAGGCTGTTCTGAGTTTTTGAGCAAAAAGCCTATATTAATTAAAATGTTGTGATTCAGTTTTTAACTCAACAGCAATCTTTCGTTACATTTTTAATGCATTTGTATATCAGAAAACTGAACACGGATTATGTTTTTTGCAAACTTATTCAGAAAAATATTAAAATATACGATGGAAAAATGCTTCATCATAAAAGCTTCACTGCAGGTATATTGCATTTTACATAACAAAAATAATCTACTTGATGGCTTGAAATAAAGTGCATCTAATAGCTTTCAAATTGAGACCTTAATACCTCTCATAATCAATCAAAAAGAAAATCTTGGGAAATCTTAAACATCTTGCACACATTTTATGTATAATTTAAACAGAAATCTTTGAAGTTTTCTTCTCATATTTATTTATAAATTTACAGAAAGGAGCTACAACTAAGCTGAATTGGTTAGAATTGATCAAATTATATATTTTATACAGCAGTATGAATAATTTCAAGAATTTGTATGTTGGTTTATTTAAACAACACAAATGTTATTTTATTTTAAGTCTTAATTTTTTATATAGAACATAATATCTCAAAGAAAACCCGCGCCTTATTGCTCATTTTGATGCAAAAGAATAATAAGAGTATATTAACATTTTGATAAGAAGGATCTGTGAAGTCTAAAGTATCAAAAAAGTAAAATATGCAAAATTAATAAAAATAATTATTGCTTTCTTTTACTGAAATTTTTTTGCAGCATAATAACAAAAAACAATACATATATCTAAATATATATTTGATATAAAAATTTTTTTAAAGCCATTTTTATCTAAAGATATGAATTATTTAACATTTTTACTGGAATATTCATTTGAAATTACCTAAAGAAACAATTTCTCAAAGCTTTCGTTTTCGCTTTAGAGTATCAAAAGTATTATAGCGATTTTTATAAGCTTAAAATACTAAGTTTCAAATTCAGCAGATAGTTTCAATAGAATTTCATACATCAGATTGTATGACATGAAATTGAATGAAATGCGATGAAAACAGTTGCAACTGTAAACTTCGGTAGAAAGTTTCTAACTTAGAATTGCAATTTTTCCTAGATTGAATCCACTATTTCAATTTCGTAAAAGCTCCACAAAATATTTCAAATATTTTTACAAATTCCCTTTGAGTTTGGATTTGAGTTCTCGAAGAAAATGAACAAAACAAAAGCTTTTTCATTCAATCTGAAACTCAAAAAGCTTTTTAACTTTCAAGTGGTTCTAAAACTACTGTAACATTCACATATTTGCAAATCTTATTTGTTGCATATTAAATCCAAAACAATAAATTGATGTTTTACATGATTTTAAATTAGTTTCAAGTTTGAAACAACTTTTTTATAAGATGAAAAATTGAAGTACTATAACAAATAAACAATAATTATTTATTTTTAGGTAATTTGATTTATTTAAGCTTGTGATGATTTAATTTTAAATTTATACTAAAAACACAGAAATCACTATCAATTGTATGAAACTTTTAAGTGAATGATTGAAACATAAAATTTTTGAGATCCGAAACAAAACACAAGATTCTAATTTGATAAAGTTCATAATAATCCTGTCTAATGTGATTAATTTTCCTACATTGTAAAAACTCCAGTATTCACTTCACATCATAAATAATAATTATCTCTTGTCTAATCTGATCAAAATTGTGTACTTATCTACGAAATTTCACGAGATTCAATTACTGTAAATTACAATTTTTCATAGTATATAGGAATTCATGCAGGATAAGTATATGATGAATAAATATATTCTACAGAAACATCTTTTCAGTTTTAAGTTTTTGATGGTATATGATTATTTTATGTATTGTATGGTACTATGTATTGATATTTTTGTGTTGGCAGTTGATATAGTATGAGTTTTTGGCATCACAACTACAATATGTTGTTGATAGATTATTTATTATTGCAATTATGTTTACTTCAAATTGATTTGACAGGATTTAACTGTCACTTAAATATAGTAAACTTCACTATTCAAATGGAATAGTATTTTTAATTCAATCTTTGTAGGTATGGATTTGTTCTGATATCGACGGATTTTTTTTAATATGGCAATACATTTTTGTTATGGTAACATTTTATTCAAACACAAATCATATTTTTTGTTGTCGGAATCGATTTGTATCTCAAAAACTCAAGATCCCTAACAAACTCTATACTTTTATGGCAATTTGCTACATCTCACCCATAAAAAGCACGCTTTCTATGTCAAGAACAAAACAAAGATATTCGTAATAAATTCACACAATAAAATAAATAAAATGATACGTACTTGAATACAGCCATGCAGAAGCTCATTCGACATAAATGTCTTTGATTTATGGCGTTAACATTGAGATCGTAAAAGTTTAAAAAAAATGAAATCGATATTTTGAGGGTAAATCTCAAATATATTTGTCTTTAAATTGGTAGAGAATGTGAAGACAAACTTTTGGTTTTGATATACATTTTCTAATGAATTCAATAAGTTTGACTTGACGTTGAGGAATAATTGACAAGATCTAATAATTTAGTTATAGTTTTGAATGTCATAGCAATGGCATAAGAGTCATTGCTCAAATTAAAGAAATATATAAATAGCATTGAATTTGTTTTTAATAACATACCCTGGTTTATATGTTTCCGACATTTTTTATAGATTTAACACTAAATTTATTTTTCTTTCAAGATTTTTTCATTACTTTATGGAAAACGAAATACGCTAAAAATGAGAAGTCAAAACACAGTTCCGTATTGCTACCTTTTAGTCTAATCAGATCGGAATAAACCATATATTTACATAAAAGCCGTAAAATTTAGCTTAAAGTGGAAATCTCAATATAAATGAAAACATGAGTTCTTTCGCTTCCTTAAATCTTAGTCATTTGCATGGAAAGCTTACACAATTTTTATTAACATAAATGATATTATTACCATTTTGAAAATTTCTTCATAATAATAATCCGTATCAGAGTTCCTTGAAGTTGAAATGTGTTGCTGCTGAAAAATACTGTGTTGAAAAATGTTTTCCATTTTATAACCATCAAAGCATCATACCATAAATGACACGATTTTGCACGCGAGAAAAAATTATGGAACATATTTTCACATATATTTCTCCACCCTTTAAGTTTTAAATAAAGTGTTGCCAAATCAGGTTTGTGGGAGTTAGAATATGGATTATTTTTATTCAAAAACTTAAGTTAAAGTAAAAAGTGTATGTTAAAATTATTTTAAAGCCAGACTTTTCTTCAACACTTTCTCAAAAAAATTTAGAAAATTGCAGCAATTGGATCAGTTTTTTTTAAACATGTTTTACATGGTACACCTTAAAAGACCCGATATAAATTTAGCTAACACTTCAAGCGGTTTTCAATCATTTCACTAATGTGCTCTTGGAGAGAGATTCTTGGAGACAATAAAGTACTTCTATTCAACATTCTGTGCTTTGTTATTGTTTGTACATAATATTGGCTTGAAAAGTGTTGGTTGTAAGTTAAAGCAAATGAAATTCAATGCTCTAGGCATTGATATTAAAGTGGAATTTTGAATTGTGTAATAATTCCGGAATAACAACGAAGCATGTGAACTCATGAAATCTGAAATTTGTTGAAATTCACAAAAAAAATTGTGAATATTATGTTCAAAAGCTTTTTGAACAGTTTTTTCGACTGCGGTAACATATATCATGTTCTTAAAGTCGAAGCACTCAAGCAAACCTAAGCTTTGTTAATGAAAGTGTTTGATGTATTTTTGCCTAATAATTCCAGTTATTCAATCTTCTAATTTAAAAACAACAACACAAGTTCGATAAGAATTATTTTAAGATGTCATAAAAAAGCTCATGCTCCACAAATTCCAAATATTCCTAGCTGTGTATAATTTTGAACACAAATTGACGCTTTATGCTATCAAAAACACCTCAACAAGGGATAAGGATATGCTCTTAAAAATAATAATGTGTAGAAAAAAAAACAACTTTTTAATTAAAAACATAAAAATGCGCCCGAAGGAAATTCAAATCCACATTCAAACTTCAAAGTTCAACTCACTTGAGACTTTTTCCCATTTTTGGTGATATTGTAATAATACTCCACATGATACGTACCAGTGTGCTGTGATAAGAAAATCCTGGTCGAAAATTAAATTTGACTTTTGTTTTAAATTTACTCGGGTTTTTTTCAAAAAAATGTTTGGCAAAGTTAGAAGCCATGTGGGACTTTTGACATTTTATTAAATTTTGTGTGTGTTTTGTAAGCAACATATTCCTAAAACAGAAAAAGTGTGAACCCTTCACCCTGAATAACATTTCAGAGATAAGATAAAAGCACATATTGCGAAGGGACAAACACAAAATTTCACCTTTTCGATTTTGAAACAACAAAAAAAAAACGAAAGTGGGTCGATATGTATTTTACAAAGTTTTTGAGGTGAAAATACCTTTCGTCCGTCGTCCGCTATCCTTTGCTTCTGAACACATATTCAAATCCAACAACCATCTAAGTTTTGTGAAATATTGAGCAAGTTGGCTGGACATTGTAATGTCAAAAGTTGCTCTGAAGCCGAAGATAGTATAAGACAAACGATTACACATTAACTTAGTTTATCATAATATATATTTTATTTGTAGCTTTAATCTTGAGAATAATTGAGAAAACAATGCAAAACATTTTCAATAGAAAGATAGATAACAAACTGGGTGTATCAATGCATTTTTCAGCATCATTCAGATACATAAGCCAAATAATTCCAGATAAAGTAAAAAGTCGAAGTCCTTTCACAAAGCACAACAAAAAACAGCTTTTACCAGCAGCGAAAGTATAACATTGTTTATTCTGTCTTTTATTTATTTTGCTCACTTTCTGCTTGTTTACCAATTTATTTCAATATCAAAAAATTCATCGTCAAAATATACGAAACGAATCGGAAATGAAAGCAAACACAATGTTTTCTTGGGTTGCGGTTCCATTGAATATTTTGTTTGTCGACAAACAGCAAGAGCACGAATTAACATAATTGTCCTTCTTAGCGCTTTTGTTGGAAAAAATACGCCTCTGTTTTGATCTTGTCCTTTGTCTGTCCGTCCGTCCGTCCGCAATACTTTCTCAACAGAATGTTTGAAATTTTATACATACATGGTTTCAACTATATCCAAAGAAACTTGCCAACTGGCAATTCTTTCGTCACTTGTTTTTTCTTGTTGGAGATTGTCGTTGATGCTGAATACATGAGAAATAGCTCAGAGGATTATTTGACTTTCGATAGAAAAACTTTGAATATATTAATTAAAAAAATAACTTCACAAACTACTGCTATCGTTGAGTTTCGTATTATTTCCAGATCAAAATTTTTTAAACATGTATACTGAATTGAAAACCATAAAAGTCTTTAAATTTCCATGAAAATATATTGATTTAAATTTTTCTTTTGCATGCTCGCCATTGATTTTTCTTCTTGCGAGAGAATCTGGTATCTTATGCTATTAAAATATATCCATAAAAAAGGATGAACGGATTCATATTTGTAAAGAATATAGCAAAGTATGTAAAGAAATGTTCGTTATGTTTTGTTCTTCATTATCTAAAATAAATAATGCTTCGTGTTCTAGTTACATAAATACATATTATGTATCAAGCATTAAGCTTTAAATTTTTCCAGAAATTCAATTTAATTATTGACAGTTGAGATGTTGTTTAATTATTACATTGTCAAAGATATGTTAAAAAGTTAATATGGTGTTGCGTCCTTCCATGAAATGTTAAGATTACATTTTTTAGAAAAACTATCACGAGCTTATCTAAAATACTGAAAATGAAATCACTTCAGCTTGTTTTTAGTCTTATTAAAACATTAAATTTGAAAATATTTCGTAAAATTCAAATGAAAATTATTAGACTTGGTTTTGAAACTTAGTTAGATAGATTGCATACTGCTAAGCAATCTTTACTCTATTGTCTCATATTTTTCTAGACATATCTTCAATATTATTACAGGCAATAAGTATACAGAATGTCAGAAACATTAATTTAACATAATTTTTATAGACTTTTTGACATCATTTGGAGCAATGTAATATTTTACGAGTTATATTCTAATGAGATGGAAATATTATAGCATTTCATTGTTCTGATGGAGTCAGCATTTCTAAATGTGATAAAACAGCATTTTCTGACACACTCAAGTACTAAGCAATTCAGAATAAAATATTTCAAGTGAATTCTTATTAAAACTGTAGCAGTCAGCATAAAATATATTGATTTGTACAATCTATGCAACTTTGAATAAACAATTTTAGTTGGTATTGGAGCTGAGCTTATGTGATTGAATGTGAACGAATCATATTATTAATCTTCTTTCAGAATCATGCAAACCCTTAAGTTTATGAAGTTGTTTGAACTCTTTTAAAAGTAGTTCAGGATTTATCTCTTTATTCTATTTAATATTATCTTAACATAAATGGACGGTAAAGAGAAAAATTCCCAGGAGAAATTAAATCTTACAATAGCCTTTAGCCAAAAATGCTATCATTCTGCTCTTTTTATGAAGTTAAAGTTGTTATAACATACATCTCTGTTAGACTGATAACGCTCTGATAAAAGGAAAATGTTTGTCAAAGATCTAAAAATTGTGTCGCAATTTTTATGAGGAAATTTTTTGTTTTCAGGAAACATCAACTCCAGAGTGGTTTTTTAAAAATCTCGTCAACACAACAAGTTTTCTAAAATTAAGGAATTCCTGTACAACATATTTCATCATTCCACCTAGATATTTGTCATTTCGTATTACATGCAGTTTTAATCACATATTTGCCAGTTGCGACGTAGCAGAGTGATGCCACAAAATTCAACTAAAATAAAATGCATTTTTGATGTGGTTTTTTACACGTAAACTAGTTTAGCCAACATTTTCTCATGAGGATGACATTAATGGCTTTTTGATTTTTTATAAAAGTATTATGATGTTGCAAAAATCTGGGGCCAGAAATATAGTCAAAGCATCGTTGAAACAAAAATGTAAATAATTTTTTTCGTATTTTTTTTTCGTTCATCACATTTTATCTCATTAAAAGCTCGGATTAATTATTTAGGAAATGAAAATTAATAATAATAGCAAACTAACTAAAAGTACAATAATGTATTTCCAAAATTTATGCTACGATTGAACTAATTGATTTGAATTTAAATTGTCATGAATAAAACCCTTTTATGTGCGATCATTATACGCAATGAAATACTAATACTATGAAATAATAATTAACTTGCCTTTTGAATAAAACTATCTAGCTCAAGCACATTTTCCAACCATTACCTTTTCGGACTCTAAATTATATTTCAAGTCTTAAAGACTTTTTTAAATCCGCTATTAAAAATTTCGACATCTTCAAAAAGTACCTAGTGAAAAAAACATATAATTCAATATATATATGTTTTTGCTCTTAGAAACCAAAAAAACCATAAGTTTTTACAAAAAGCTTTTCTTCATGCTCAAACTTTAAAGATATAATACAAATAATAAATTATGCAGTCGTTCAACTCATTAAATTTAATGAATTGTTGAAAAAATTATTTAAAAATTTTATTCAAAACCTCAAAAATTTATATTATAAATTTTTTTAATCTCTTGTGAGAAATTTTGTCCTCAAAAGTATTGTTCTAGAATCATGAGCGTCAATTTTCTCAAGTTTTCAACAAATTTCCCAAATAAATCAAAAAGAATTCCCAGAATTTGTTGTTTGTTGATTCTTTTTTGTTTGCAGCTTCTAAAAGACCATTTATAATGAAGATTTGCATAAGAGATGGATAAAAATTAATTTTCATTCCTCCCAAACATTAGGATGGGAGGATTACAATTTTAGAAAGAAAAGCTCTCGTTGTCATATAAATGTCATCTAGAGATCACATTATGACGATTTAATGGTGAATGCTAATTTTTGAAGGTTTGACTGTATTCAAATTCAATTCAAATGGAATAATAAAAACATATTTAAATGTTATGGCAGCTTTATGTATCATTTTCATCATACTTCCTAACTTCCTAACTTCATTTATATAGAATTAAAATTAATACGTTTGGTAGGTCAATTTTTTGGTGATTCTCCTCCAAGCATCCAAAATTTTCACATTTTTGCATGAAATATTTCAAACTCGTTCAATAAATTGGATTTAATCTTCGATGCATATTCAGCAATAATATTTTCAAGACTTGATGTTCTATACTTTCCAAGCTGAAACGCAATAACCATTAAAAACAAGATTCCCGATCTTTAAATATTAATTTTGAAAAATTGTTTTTGCTCAAATTTGTTTTAAACGAGCGACGATTAAGACATTGGGATATTTATTTATTGAAATAGAAATTTTCACAATTTTCTTCCATGATACTCCTTATAAAGCTTATCAAAAGCTGAAAGTCATTACAAGATCCAATACCGTAATATATTTCCGAAATGATTAATAGCTGTAGAATTATAAAATTTTCGTTAACTCAGTAAATTTTATGATAGAACCATTTTTATTTAGTTAGAATTTTGAGACTATATATTCAAAAATTTCTTTAAAGTTTTTTATTTTGTATTAAAATTTATTTTATAATTAAACAAAATAAAATTTACGAAAGGAAACATTTAAAAGGTTACAATATCTCCAATAAATTTCACTAACATAAAACATAAATACCATCAGAACGATGATTGACGAGAAAAACAAATTAATGTTCAAATTTTAGAATTGACAAGGATACATACAGGGATCCAGGATTTGTTCTCAAACCTAAAGCTAGAACTGGGTACTGTTTGAGTTGACTTTTCCGGATCATTAGGCAATTTTATAACCATCATAAAGATTGATGTGCTCAAATTTGACAGAAACAGATTAATGAATCATTATTATTTTTGGAAACACAAATATTCGATGAAAACGATTGGAATCGAATATTTTGTTTCGAAATTATATTGCATGGGAAAACTTTGCTATATGTAATAATTTGTACCATAAATATTAAATATTAAACCATTATTTTGTAAAATGTGTTTAAAAATCTTATTATTGAGGTCTCCTATAATATGTGATCATGGAGTATTATATTTCGTTGTTTATATATCGTGAGATTCAATTGATAGCCAAATCAAGACCATATTTTTTAAATTGAGACATCAAATATATATATATATATATATATATATTCAGACATTCATAAGTCTGTTCCATATCACTGCTTTCAAACCTTGGATGAGATAATTAACAGCATTTTAACAGTCACAGAAGGATAAAGAACATCCTTTTAATTCCATAAGTTTATTTAAAAAGGATACATTTTTAAACTTCCCTAAGGAGGAAAGAACTCAACAAAACGGAAATGAAAATAATGGAAGGCACAACTTTAGTTCAACCTTTTCACATCTTAATTATTGAAGTTTTCCGTTTGCGCTTTGCTGAAAAGGATTGCCTATAATTTCAATCTGAGCGTTCAAAATGAGAATAAAATTCTATTTTTAACTTGATGTATTTAATTGCCCATTGAAGAGGTATTGCTATACACTTTTAGATATTTAGAAAAACTTGTGCAAAGTATTCATTTTAGATGTAAAATCGATAAGTTGTTTTTTTAGTTAATCACATTTGGAAAATTTTAGCTGAACAAGTTTAATATGAAATGATAAATCTGTAAAAATTTTAATATGTTATTAGGACATTAAAAAAAAAACAAAAACATACGTAATTAAAACGTGTTGAAAAATTGTTATCAAAACTCCGTATTACACATTTAAATTAATTATTAACTCTAATGTGCTTTTGATAATTCATTGTGGTGCAATAAACCATAATTGTATACTTTCAAGCTGCCATTAATTCCTCATGAATTATTTATTTTGAATATATGATATGGCATTAGTGCATTAATGCATTAATGCATTAACCATATCCTAATTTAAATCTCAATTAATAATGAAACATTATAATTAAAAAATATAAAATTCGGAAATTCTATAAAATTGAATGGCTAATTTTTATCGAATATATATTTTTAATCATTTCGGTTGATTTCACTAAATTGTTGTCAATGTCAATATATGGAAATTGAATAAACATTCATAAAATTTGTTTTTTCTCTGTTAAAGAAATATAAATATTTGTATTTTTTATTTAGAATAGTCTCAACAACTGTCAGCAAACTTTAATCCTTATTGCTCGTAATTGATCCCTTAATATTCAGTTGTATTTACTTAAGAACAGAAGATTTAAAAAGCAAATTAAACACTGACTCTCTTTTATATTTACGATACTGGAAGCTTTAATAGAAGCATAAAATTTAATTTCTTGCGTTAAATAGCAAATATTTATAAAACTGAATAAACTGGAAATAGCGCATAAAATTCTAGAACTGGTAATTGCCAAGAATATCCCGCAATTACAAATAATTTAAACGATGACCACGATTCGTGTTAAATTACCTGGAATTTGCGACATTTATTTTTTTAGTTCTTTGACGTGGTTTTTGTGAAAATTTGCTAAACAATTTTGTAATTAAGCACGGTTTACTTTCAAGTTGCGCTTCAAGCTGTAATTAAATATAACTGTGCTACTTTGTAAAATATATGATCTTTAATCTTCATTATACTTGATTTCCAAAAATTTCCTTGCTATGAAGTGGCTCAATATACGAAAGGGATTATTCTTTTAACAAAAAAGTAGTAGTCACATTGATCCAGAACTCATCCGATAGGAAAGTCTTTGGTAATTTTTAAGTATGTATTGTATCCACCGATCATGTCTTCATCCTTGAAAAATCGAATATTCAACCTCCATTGCTCTCCTCCTGTTGAATTGAATTTTGAGCTTTAGTTTATTTTAATCATCCAGAAAAGGTCTTCAAACCTGGTATATAAGGCGGCAACATATCAGAATCTTTTATTACCCAATTTTTCACCCAGTAGTTTCCCTGTATGGTTCTATGATAATAATTCAGAAATTAAACAGAAATTAAATATTACTAACCGGAATCCAACTGCAGTTACCTACAGGAATATCAAAAAAATTTAACACTAAACGACATAACTATTGAAACTCTTACCATGTACTGGAAAATTCGTGAACGGTTGAATATCATTGTAGACTTTTTCTACACCAGGGTTAAATATGGATTCACAGTATTTATTGAATTTTCTCTCGCTAATCTTTTTATACTGTTGACCTACGAGATTAAAAAATTCTATTTTAACGTCGATAGAATCATCCACTTTTACTTTTAGTGTCGCATCTCCATCCATAACATATGAAGATCGATTTATTTTTTTAACTCGCAAGGAGCGGAATGAAATGATATTTGGCTCTGGTATAGCTTCCACTCTTTCAAAGATAATCTCACGTTGCTCTGACTAATAGGGAGTGAACATGATAACATTGAAAATATATTAAGTTGAAAATTGAATAATTCACCAATTCAATGTATGTAGAGTAGAAGAAAAGACCTGATAAGATAAATTTAACCAATAAAGCTTTCATTCTAGATATAAGTTCGTTGAAAAACTGTTCATTTATGGGATTGATCATTTGTACTTATAGGTGATGTTGCGTGATGTTTTTCGCTTTCATAAAATTTATTTAATAATCTAAAAACAAGTGTATAAGGTCAACGCAAGGGCTAGCTGATGTCTAGCGTACTCAATTGTACAATTGTTGCATGTAATTTTTTTTTTTCAATCTAGAAATTATATAATTTACTGATACAAATAATTGCTCTTTTAATTTAGTTTTTTTTTATTTCCGGAAATGTTTATAGTTAAGTTGGCTAGTGGATGCTTACAAAAAATCTCCCAAAAATCACTACTTAATATCGAAAAACAAACGGTATTTAAGATTTAATGGGCAGATTATTAGTTGCCAACATATCTTCCAATAAAAAGTAATTCAGATATAGATTTCAAAACAAACAAGAATGGATGATCAGCATTAAAGTAATTGAACTTGATGCTCCTTCCACAGTTACCACATCTTGCTACCAGACTGTAACCTGAAATTAGCAAGGTATTCCGTTAATTCATTCAGTGTACTAAAACTTTTAAAAAATCAAGACAATATGATTATAAGATATTACCAGTGGCTGCAGCAGCTTCAGCTCCCTCTTCATTTACCTCAATGAATGCTTTGTGAACAACTTCGGAGACACATAAGTTTTCTTCTGACTCCAGAAGTTCAGAAAATTCAGCTTCAGATTTGAACATTTTGTTCATTCCCAACTAAAATAAATTTAAAATATTTATCTAAAATTTGTTTTAACATCCTAACTGTAAAATTACGTTTTGCAATGGCTCATTCATTTTGACATCCAACTCAATTTTGAATTTTGGAATAGTCACAATAGCCTCGTAGTTGTAGAGGCTGTTAGAGAGATCTTGAATATCAAACTGATCCAAATTAGATTCCAAAGTAGAAAGCCCATTCTTCTCATTGGGTAGAATAAACATCATTGAGATATCAGAGTTTTTGTACTTCATCTCCAAAACCTTCGATTGAATCCTCTCAATTTCACCGTATTTGAAAGTTTCCTATGATACGATATTAAATTGATATACTGTACATCTTATAAATTAAAATAAATAAATCAATAATACCATGATGCTCATCATATCAACTTCAACACTATTTCCGTCGTTCAAGTAAAATTTTTTCTTTTTAGTCTGATATGTCTCAAACTTTTTCTCCCAAACTCCTTTGAAGTAGATCGCGTTAACCAGAACCATTCTTGTATCTTCATTTATAGAACTTGGAGAAATTAAGTCCCTAATCTTGTTGTTTGTCTGATTTTCAACCCATTGATTGATTGCAGCTCCAGTTTGTTGCTGTACTGAGAAATCGACATTTTGAACATCCGAATTGAAGCTTTTCCTTGCAATATCGTTGAAACTTTGTTTAATCTAGTGACCTTTAGCAATGTAAATTTTATTGGCAATTTTCAAGCCATTTGAAGAGTTCATTGTTGATGATAATATTTTAAAGCGTTCTTGAAGTTCTTCATCAGTGGCGCTTCCGTAATGCATGGTATCTTTCATCTCTTGTTTTGTGTCTCCACTAGCTCCAAACATGACTAATGTAGAAGCCATTTGAATTGATAGGGGCGAGAAAATAATGCTTTTGGTTTCATTTTTAACTAGCTGCTCATATAAATTTGTTGCAAACTTATCAACTGCTGTTGGTCGAGTATTAAATCGAGTATTAACCTCTTGAGATCTTAGTTTTTCGATTGAAATAATATATTCATCAAAATCTTTAAACACTGGATCCGCATTGCAACTTGATAAAATCACCAAAATAATATTTAGCAAAGCGCATTTAAATGAACAAAACTTCATGATTACTTAATTTTCTTAAAGCCTAAAGCTTGAAACTTTCACACGACTGATGTTTTAATAATTCAGATCGGCTCTATTTATACTAGCAAAATAGAATTTTAAGACTTTTTACTTCGGCAACAAAAAGTTGTGAAGTCTTGATTTCATCCAAACTTTTTTTTTTTTTTTTTTTCTTATTTTTGCCTAAAACAAAAAAAATTTTGGTCTAGAACCCGAAATTTTGGGTCCTTGCGAAATGTCTGTCCGTGGTTTTGACTTCTGAACTTCTGTATTCGTTATCTTTTAACCCTTCCTCCCTATTAGTCTCATAATTTCAGAATAAGCTTTTTTTTGACCATAAGACGGTCGCGTTTTGCTGATTCAAGAAAATCCTACAGCGCCATCTAGTACCTTAGTGCAAAATACCATTTTACCATACAAAATTTTTTTTTTTTTCTGAGAATATTTTAAAACATCCGAATATGCAAAACCTTGTATTTGGCCCAAAATGATCGATTCCAGAAGATTTTATGGAAATATTGTACCATGACCAAGTTGTCATGCTTACAAAAATTTTGGAAAAAAATTCTGTTGACGTAATCTCAGAACCCATCGGACCGATTGATCTAAAATTTTCAAAATAAGCTTTTAACCATAAGCAGCGACGTACGAAGAGTTTTTGATAATAATACAGCGCCATCTAGTACCTGTAGTGCAAACTACCATTTTGCCATACAAAATTTTTTTTTTTTCCTGAGAATATTTTAAAACATTTGAATATGCAAAACCTTGTATTTGGCCCAAAATGATCGATTCCAGAAGATTTTAAGGAAATATTGTATTATGAGCAAGTTGTCATGATTACAAAAATTTTGTAAAAAAAATTCTGTTGACGTAATCTCAGAACCCATAGGACCGATTGATCTAAAATTTTCAAAATAAAATTTTTTAACCATAAGCAGCGACGTACGAAGAGTTTTTGATAATAATACAGCGCCATCTAGTACCTGTAGTCAAACTACCATTTTGCCATACAAAATTTTTTTTTTTTTGTCCTGAGAATATTTTAAAACATTTGAATATGCAAAAACCTTGTATTTGGCCCAAAATGATCGATTCCAGAAGATTTTATAGAAATATTTACTATGACCAAGTTGTCATGCTTACAAAAATTTTGGAAAAAAAAAAATTTCTGTTGACGTAATCTCAGAACCCATCGGACCGATTGATCTAAAATTTTCAAAATAAGCTTTTTAACCATAAGCAGCGACGTACGAAGAGTTTTTGAAAATAATACAGCGCCATCTAGTACCTGTAGTGCAAAAAATTTATATTTTATATATCTTGTGTTTTTTTTAAAGAATCTAAAAACTGTTGGAAAAAATATATATATTTTTTTTGAATTTTATATGAAAACAAGTTTTACGTGTTTTTCGTTAAGAAACTACCAACTCAAGTCGATCAGAAAGTGGTAAGATTGAATTCAACAGAATTATCAGCAATAATGCACAATATTCCCGCTCGGCGCTCTGATCGAAAATTTATGTTTTGGTTACATATTTTTGAATTTCCTAGAATTTTATTGCTTCATTCAAATGAATTATTCTAATGAAGCATAGGTATTATGTTGCCGAAGTGCCTGCTAAAGCTTCAGCTTTTCCGATTTTTTTTATACTCACATTCTGAAGAATCAAAGAATATTACGATCCGATATTTTGGAAATTATAATATATATTATTTCTTTTTATTTGCTTTAGTAAGAACATACAATACAGTAAATATATCTATACGAAAAATACTAGTAAAAACCAGATTCGCGCTTATTTGGAATCGATTACATTAAATTCGTTAGAATCAAATACTTATGAAAATAACGTACTCCTTTTTTCTCAGTATATTTTCGATTCTGCTGGAATTGACCTCTAACTTTAACATAAAAAGATTATGGCTGAATTATTTTTTTCTACACTCATTAGAAGATAAGGCGATGCTGTTTGTTAGAGCGTTTATAAACGATATCCACTATATATTTTGTTTTGCTATTCGATTAAGAAATGAGCGAAAATTTTAAAGAAAACTCAAATCACTCATATTGCATTTTCTCAAAGATTACAAAATGAAAGTGTATTTTATTTAAGAAGAAGAATCAATTTTGATGTTGAAAACATTTTATTATCAAAAATTGCAAAAATGCTAGCTTTTATAAAAGTCTTAATTATAATGTTCTATGTGAGCATTATTAATTACCAGTGAATCTTCCCATAAAGAAAATTTGAGACTTTGATTTCAGAACAAACATGAATGGATGGTCGCATTTGAAGTTTTTGATGACCGGAAGACTCAACTGAACAGCACCATAAAATGCAGTGGAGCCTGCTGCCTCAGCACCTTCTTCATTGACTTCAATGTAAGCTTTATGAACAACATTGGAAACTTTAAGTCCTTCGTTTGATTCTAATATTTTGCTGAACTCTGCGTCATCAGTGAACATTCGTTGCATTCCCAACTATAAAATTATATTATTTAGATCCAATTTGTATAATATATGATCACTCACCTTCTTCAATGAATCATTTAAGTCAATATCAAAATCAATTTTAAATCTGGGCAGTGCCAAGACAGTGTCGTACATAGACAACTCGTCGTGAACGTGGTGTAAGTCAATCTCACCTATTTTATCTTCCAAACCTCTTAATCCATCAATTTCGTTTGGTAAAAGAAGCATAAGAGAGATATCTGAGTCTCTATAGTTCAGCTCCAAAGCAGTAAAGCTATGTTCTGGGAAACTTCCCCAACGGAAACGACTCTAAAAGTATAAAGTTTTGTTAAACAAATTAACAAAAACCGGTACAAAAAATATCAAACCTTAATGTTCATTGTATCAATCGCTTCGGGAACCCTGATATTACCAGATGATTTCACATTATCAGTGTTAAAGTTATTATTGGAAACACTTCCTTGATTATGTGATTGCAAGTTCGAAGATCTCGCACTATCAGCAGTATAAAATGGAGTTTTTGTCGTTTTTGATGCATCGAATTTGATATCCCAGTTTGCCTTGAAGTATATGGCATTCACAATCAAAATTCTGGTTTCATTATTCAAAGTGTCTGGAGAAATTAAGTTCTTGATTTTGTTATTGGTTTTCTCTTCCACCCACGTGTTTATGGCTTTTGCTGAGCTCGTAGATTGTGTGAAATCTAATTTTTGCACATCAGAATCGAAGCTTGCGGCAATAATTCTATAATTATGCCGAATTTGTCCTCTCTCTGTGGTGTAAATTTTATTGGCGATTTTAAGACCATTTGTTGATTTGACTTTGTTAGTCAAGTTTTGGTATTTTGCCTGAATATCAGCGTCTGTGACATCATTAAGATTCAATGCTGATTTCATTTGGTTTTTAGTAGCTCCTGTTGCTCCAAGCATTCCCAGCGATAAAACGGACTGTATTGACATTGGAGAGTAAATAACACTTCCAGCTTTGCCCTTGATCACTTCTCTATACAAATCAGTTGCAAACTTTCCACTAGCCTTTGCAAAGAAATCACGTCCAGTATTTTTTGAACTCTTTCTTCCTTCGACATTGCACATGAATGCAATGATTGCAAAAATGCAGCAGAACAGATTTAACTTAAAATTCATGATTGAAGAAAAACGAACTGAACAGCTTCACGTTCAACGAGAAACTGGAAAATATTTCCAGATTTCTTAGTGTGTTTGTTAGCTTTGATGATATTTTGTACAGTAAATTACAATATTTTGCATGTCTTTTGAGTGTATTCTTGGCAGATTTTGAAGTCAAAGAGCAAAATAATCAAGTTTTAGAGTAAAATTTCAGACAATTCTAAAAAATAAAGTTGATAAGAGAGAAATTAAAAGTCCATACTCTACAGTTTACGATAACCCAGAAATTATTTAATAACAAAGCGATAACAACAAATAAACCAGCCGAAATCCCCCTTATTTAATTAATATTTTACGGCTAAATTTTTCAAGACCTGTTTTGGGATGCCAATATTTATTGGAATATGTATGCGTTAGTGTTTACAAACTTGCCTTTTTAATTATGGAATTATATATGGAAATTATTTACTAGTCAGTGACGTATGTAAACTGGAAATTCCTAACTTTAAATAACATTTTCAGACGATTGTATTGAGAAAATCATCTTCTTTGTTTGTTTTCTAGCATACTTGATTTTCTAGAGTAAATATTCTCAATTATTTTAACAATTTTGGTGAGCTTATAGAAGATCTTTTATGCAATGACCCCAGATGTAGTTTTCAATGACTCACAGCTGCTTTTAAAGCAAGCAAGTTCAAGAGTAAGATTGTCAATAATGGATAAGATCAATATCTTCCAACTAAACAGTTTTTGTACGAATAGTTAAAGATATTCAATAGTTTATAGAACTGGTTATTGTTTTCATTTGCCATATTTATATAAATTATTAGCAGAATTCTTGGCTATAAGGCTGAAGAGTGAAGACTTAATTCTGAGAACCAATTATTGGATATTATTTAAAACAAAGTCCTAAATTTATTAAATTTTTATTTAAATGTCATATTGTTCGATACAAATTAATTTAAATTGTAGTAATACATTTTACTGTCTAGAACTAGTTTGCTCAATTTATAGGCAAGTTTGCGTTCAGATCGAACTAATTTTTAGCTAAAATTCTATAATTCATATTTTTGATCTCACTTTGCAGTTTAATACACTTTCTAGTGTATAATGTTCACTATTTTAATATTACAATATTTCATAATTTTATGTATTTTTTAGATGATGATTCAGTAAATTTAATATTTGCTTAATTATTTTGTGATTTAGACCAGAGAAGATTTAGGTAGTAAAACAAAAAAATTCTATAGAAATCGATTGCATTTCGAACTTTGTAAAATTTCAATAATCCATGATAGGTTTCTATAAGAAATCCATAATAATTGGCGACTAAGCTTAAATATTTTTATTACTCTCGCATAGATTAAAATGTTGACATAATTTTGGCTAACAAAATAATTTTTATGTGCTAAAAATATTATATGATTCAAAAATATTTGAATAAATTTCAATAAAATTCTTTTAAAAAATGCAATAAATACGAATAAAATGATGAAATTCATTAAATGCGAAAGTCAGCGGGTGCAGCTCAGTTTCCCCTCATTTTGTTGGGGTCATGATAGTGTGAAACTAGAGCTGGATGCGTTGGAGGTGGGAAACAACGAACATGCTCAACATTTGATTCACCTTCGGAGCTCTTCAAATACTTGTTCAAAATTGCGAAAATCTGGGAGTTTAGCACTTGGAAGCGACGAATTCGGTCGACCATTCGCTTGAGGTTCTAGAGAAGTGGACAAGATAATAATTAGTTAATTATTAAAAATTCTGATTAATCAAATATTGGTTGAAGAAATAATAAAACTTACAATTCCTTTAACAGTGCCATCTTTTCCATCCACTCGTTGCACTCTAAGGATGTGATAGCAGAAGTCCAAAGCTTCAAAGCGACGTTGCTGGTTCAATAGCACTATCATAGTGCAACCAGCCCAGTGCAGACCTTCACCAAAAAGTTCCCTGAAATAAATTAAAAGAAACAATTTAATAATTTCTTGGAAATCAAAGATTTTTTTAATCTCAAAAATTTATACTTACTCGACAGTATATTCCGTTCCTCCAACTGGAATACAGTAAACAAACTGCAATGCCGACCACAATCGATGAAATTCCGAGCATTCATCTATATGCATGACTCCATTTGCTGGTGGTGGACCAGCCCAAACTGGATCATCTAAATAGCTCTTAATCCTTCCAAGAATCACCTCAAAGATGCTCAAACCACAGCACAATCGCTCTCTGGTCAGCAAATCTCCTTCTCTGGCAATCAAAGCTTGCTTAGCTGTTCCCAATTTTTCAATGTTCGAAACAATCTGCAGACTTGCGAATTTAGCTTCCAATCTCTTTTGTTTGGTCTCAACTTTCTCGCCATCTTTCACGAAAGGTCTTGGGAGGATGTTTTGGAAAGGAGCGGCGTGAAGAAGATCACAAACCTCTTCTTGGCTTAAAGCTTGCTCGATCAAAATACAAAACAGTATTGAGTTCCCGAGCTCGCGGAAGAGTTGGAAGAGTTCAGTTTTTGCGTCTGGATATTGAACGATGTCGATTAAATGAGCTTGATAGTAACTGAGGACGCCAGGAGAACCGTAGTCACAGCGGGGCAACTTGCAAGATTTTGGCATTGCAGACATTAAAGTTTTTGTGAACTGTAGCAAATTTCCTTGAATCAATGGTTTTACGATGTCCTAAAAATATTTAAGTTACAAGATCTAGCATTTTTAATCAAAGCGAAAAAAACTGACCTTCATAATAATTTCCATAACGACTGCAATTCCTTGATATCCCAACAACCTGCACATGGCATGATAATGAGGAGTTCCCACGAATCCAGTATATTGTCCATACTGTGTCGAATACGCTGAGTTCAACTGTTTTGATCCCCACAAGTAATAATGCGACATTTGTGGTGGTTTCTCCCTCTGAATAGGACTCCCAAACGATATCTGCAACTTATTTCTCACAAATCTGTTAGTAGCTGCATTAAAGCAGTAATTCGAGAGAAAATCGTAGTTGAGCTCGACAAATACATGTAAAGTGATTCTTCCGTAAGGAGCCAACACATTGTGGTTAGCTTCTTTCAACATGCACTCGAAATCGTCCAAAGCCAAGTATTGACTTAAAAGCTTGTGGCACAGCCTGTTTACTGCCAGCAAAGCCTCCAACTCAACGACTCCAGTGATGTCACTAGCTTCAAAGCGACTAATCGCCAGTTCCAAACTTTTTTGCATGTCAGCGTTAATTCTCTGCGAGATTAATTTATTCAAATCAATGGATCGTCCCAAAAGTTGAACATGCCTCTGCTTCAGCAAAGTTGCATAACGATTGGTCTTTGGGCCCGACTGGAAATTGAATCCAAGCACCTCGCACTCTACTCTGAATCTTTTATCAAGGAAAATACTTCCTGCCAGCTGCTTGTAGTGAGCAAATACCTGCTCACTCAATTTGTAGACAAACTGATCGAAGCACAAATTCACTTCAGCTTCGACTTCATCGTACAAGAATTGCTTGCGGAAGATGGTGAGTGCATAGAGAGCAGAGTCGTTGTAAAGATCGAGAGGATAGAGAACATACTCCATCATTGATGGCTCTTTTGTGCGCAGAATGTGGTCAGTAAGGATCCAGGGCATCGACATGTCAATTGGGAATTGAATTCGTTTCTCCATTGTGATCAAGTCACTGCATTCTTCGTTGTGTTGATGGCGAACGGGGCATTTCTGAAAATTTATAAAATTAATAATTAAATTAATGGATCTTTTGAGAAAATGATGAAGGCAAGAAATACTCACATTAACTTTCCTTCCCATAGTCATTTCCAAATAAAACTCTCTGTACCACAGTTGTGACAAATCGCAGCACTTCCAAAGAGTCTCACTGAAGCTCAACAAGTAAGTCCAGTAAAACGAGGTTTTATGGAACTGATCAATAGCCACCAAACAAGCTCCATCGATATCCTTTCTCAAAGTTCTTTTTCCTCCAGATTTGTCAGCAATCAAAGACTCTAACATTGTTCGGACCATGTAAAGTTGAGTAGAGCTCGGTCCAACGTTTAATCTTGGAACAGTGATGGGGAATCCATTGTCGGGATCTTTCTTGCCTTTGTTAGCAGGATCTTGGTGTGGCTCAGAGCCTTTTTGCCAATCTGCACTTGTTTCTCTGACAGACATGATGATACTCCGAATCAAATCTTTCTTGTTTTTGACGGCTTTTCTTAAAGGTTCACGCAAAGATAGCTGAACAAAGTCCTGGAGCTCCGAGTAGATGTTGCGTCGAATAGCTTCACATAAAACTGTTTCTATTCTAGCCATCAGCACTTGCAGTCCTTTGATCATCGCGATAACTTCGATAAGAGCGTATTTTTCATCTTCAGAGTAGTTGTATTTGGTGGCTCGTTCGTATTCTTCAGCTTCAACGGGGCATTCTTTATTCTAAAATTTAAGAGATTTTGGAAAAAATGTTTCAATAATTTAATCAAAAATTGTTTTACCTGATGGTGATCAGTTGGATGCAACAATTTCCATGAATAAAGTTCAGTAACGACACTCGTCCATTCAGAAAGCAGCTGCAATCCTCTTAATGCCAAATCGCTAGTGGCACGATTTTCTGCATCTGTTGCATTGTCCTTGTAGGTTGTAGTAACTTCATTGCTGTACCTCGCCAACTCAGAAATATACTTGACATGCTCTTCTCGAATATTTGGCAAGTGAACCATTAAATCCGCCTGCGGACTAATAGCTGTACTGTTGCTTAGAGGCCACTTGCTTGGGTCGAAAGTCTTGCTGCGTTTGATGTAATTGAAGGGTGCGATTTGCATGTCACCAAACAAAGGGACCACCTCGAGGTTTTTGAAGATTCGATCAATTCTGTCTAAACGAAGTTTTTTCTTCTGATCCAATTTGTTGAGGTTGCAATTCTCTGAATCAATAAGGAAAAGCCCGAATCCCATGACTTTAACCAGCATATGTTTTTCTTCTGGCGTGATGAACATTTTTGTCTCGAACATATGAACGCAGATATTTATTACGTCACACAACAAATCTTCATATCCTTGGATTTTTTCAAGAGTGTCTTTAACAGTATCTCGGATTTTGTTTTGTGTAGCCAAAAACATGGAAAGATTCTGTGATTCTTGCAAGGTGTGAGAGTCGGACATCACTTTGAGGAATTGAGCAGCGCGACGATATGTACTATAATCGTTCTTTACACTGGATTTCATGTTCTTAAGCTCATCAAGAACAGCAAACATGTTAATAAACTTGCCTAGAGTAAGTAGGTAAGCTTCAGAAACGAAATCCTTGCGCTTTTCGGCATGGCAGAGACGTTTTACCTCTCCGGAGAATGCTTCGATTGCTTTTCGCTAAAATGTAAATGAATGTAAGTAAGAAAAAGATTATGAATTTATCAAAAATAATTACAAACCTGAAAATACATAAAATTCAACAATTTATTGACTTCCGGAGCCAAAACTTCCACTGTTTTTTCATAAATTTCCACTCTGTTGGGTTGTTCATTGGATTTAGGTTGCGGAATAGCTCGACTGCAGCATCTCCATGTATATAACATAACTGCATGTTTTTGCCCCTCATCAAGCAATTGATTCTAGAAAATATAAAACAAACAGATAAATTAATTGAAGCACTTTCACGGTCTAATTCTCGTTCACTCACCAGATTAGCGTGCGTTGTTGCTTCCTCAATATACTTAGCGATACCAGTAACGAAACCATTACGATCCTCAAAATTGGTGTCGAAATTGGCTTGATAAATGATTGAACAAGGAGCAGCTTCAATACAGGGTTGCTCGTCGGGCAAAGGCAATTCATCAAGCACTTCGACGTTGGAAAGCGCATCGGCTAGCGTTACTTTTTCCTGGGCCATAGCTTCAGTGGCTTTGAATCAGTTTTATGGGTCAATTGCTTCAAGGAATCGAAGAAAACATGAAATTGATTTTAATGAATCACTACAAAAACATTAATGGAGGAAATATATTGGAAAGTGTATTTATAACATCAATGGGAGCTTCTTCTCACATTTAAACTGTTCCCAAAATGTTCAATTAAGCTTCAAAACTCATTTAAACCACTTTAATCTCGAATTTACACTGTAATCAATGAATAGAAGTTTAACTAATTTTTCGGCCTTCTTCGGACTTCGAAAAAACTCCCAATCTGTAAAAACTGTTCGAAAGCAAACTGGCCGAAATGGCAATATTATGACTTTTCTCGCTTTGTTTATCTTTTTTTTTCGAAGTTTACCTTTTTAATTCGGAGTTTTGTCAAGTTTTTGAAAGTCAAATAAATTTATTAATAATAAAAAATTTATTATTTTATGGACAATAAGTTTATTAATTCTCATCATTGTTTACAATTCGATCTTTTCTCAGCACAATACAATTTTTCGAATAATTTTTCCAAATATTTAAAATAATTTAGATAAGTTATTTTTTCATAACATAATTTTGAAAGAGATTCAAAAAATATTTCAGCCTGGATTAATTCAAATTCTTGATTTTCAAACAATTATTCTATATGCAATATTTTGACAAAATGAT
This sequence comes from Parochlus steinenii, assembly GCA_038502155.1. NCBI lineage: Eukaryota > Metazoa > Arthropoda > Insecta > Diptera > Chironomidae > Parochlus > Parochlus steinenii. The sequence goes on along the minus strand of JAXCIN010000047.1, from coordinate 2,054,159 downwards.
CTGGAAGTAGAATCCACCAAAGAATCAAGTAATTTAATGTGAATCTTCTTCTTAAAAAACTTAATACGTAAAAATGAATATACGGTATTTGATTGTGCATCTCCTATAGTTTTAGTTGCAAATCTATATTTAAGCGATATAAAGTAACTGCATTTTATGAAATCTCTGAAGTCCCTAGAGTTTACTCGAAAATTAATGATCCGCTGGCGTAGCTCACACTAAAATAATACAAGTTTAAAAAGTTTTCTTTAAACTTTGGAATATCATTTTGAAAACTCACCTGGAATCATTCATATTTACACATTGGCTACTCTGATCATATTTGAGGAACTTGAAGCTCATTTGGTAGCCTGTTTTCTGCAAAGATTTTACAGATTCGAGCAAAACCGCGATAGGATGGCGCCCACAAATTGTGTTTTGATATTTCTTCAAATACTCTGTAAATGCAGCTGGATTTAAGCTCTCAATGATGTCCATACCCTAAAATGTATTGCAATTAGAAAATTCATAGGATTTAAAAATATGAAACTAACATTCTTATCCAACTTTTCGATAGACTTATGAATGGCACCACAACTTTTATCGTAATAAGTATAACGGAACCTACTTCCCCAATGGCAAAAATCTGAAGAGACCACAAAAAGGTTAGTCGGATCAGCCAAATAAGGAGCCAAAATCTCCCCATAAATCTTCTCCACTTCAGGGGAAAGAGAACCGATCATAATTGGCACAATTGTAATGTTGTCCTTAAAATCTTCAAAAACTTTAGCAATGTAAGGTAAATGCATTTCTAAAGAATGCTCGTCTTCGTCAGTCTTCTTGTCCATCCATTGGAATTCACCAGTGGCTTCGAGTTCAGCGTTAACTGAAATAAGATTATAGGAATTAATAAAGGAATCATTTCATAAGAAGTGTTTAACTTACTAGCAGTATCAACCTTCAAGTCATACAAGGGAGTTTCATACTTCTTACAGATAGAAAGAGCACACTTTCTAAGTCTCACGTGATGAGATGGCCCCAATATGAAGATTCTTGAAACGACAGCTGGAGAAATTTGTCTGTAAGCAAAAGCACTACACTTTCCACAGTAGCTATAACCAGCGTGAGGAGCAATGATAGCTCGAGCAGGTCCATATGTCAAGTCAGCTGCATTTAGCCATCCTTCTAATTGTTTATTGAGCTCGGAACCTGAAATAATTAAATACATTTAAAAACCTTATACTAAAGTACTGAATAGAAATATTTATTGAAATCTTCAAGAATATATAAATTACACAAAATTTTAATCTGAATCTGAGTCCGAGGTTTCGGAAGGAGTTTTAGTTGTTTGAATTTCTTTATAGACTCCAGCTTGTTCAGTCTCTTTTCTTGAAACCATGCCGCCTTCCCAATAGCTTGATGATTTGGCTCGCATGTCCTTAATCTCATCTTTCACATCTTTGCCCAGCTCACTCATGAGATTTTGATTTTGTTCTAAAGTTTTGATTCCTTCTTTCAAAGTTGAGATGATGCTCATGAATTCTTGAAACTCGGGAGCTCTCTTGAATCCTTCATCTTTTTTCAAGTCCTTTGGAGCGTTCTTTAAAATATCTTCCAGTTCTTTGTCATCCCAAGCAGTTAAATTTATTGAGCCAACATCAAACTGCATCTGCTCAAAAGACAAGCTTTTTAGGTCAAGATGAGCTTGCATAAACATTTCATGACTACTGGCCAATTGCTGCTTCATTTCATTGATACGACCCTCGAAATTTAGTGATTGGTTTGTAGGAAAAGGTTCTTGATTTCCTGATTGAATGGTGGCCTCCGAAAGAGACTCGAGATCTTTAATTTCATTATTTTCATGGATCTCTTCGAAGTGGGCCAAATCATCTTTTAAAGATTTAGATAGTTTCTGCTGATCAATGAATTTTTGATGCATTCGCATTTTATTTAATGGATCAGACATATTGGGTGAGCGATTGTAATATTGATTTAACTATAAAAGGCTCCTTAGATTTCCATGGTTTTAATTTAAGTTTTGTAGAGCAGCTGTTTTTCTTTCAACAAAAACTTTTTATAAACAAAGACGAAAATTATCTTAAAATGAAAGTTAAAGAAGCAGGAACTCACCATTATCACTGTACCAAGAGCCAGCATGGCTTGCTTCTCGGGACGACATCTTGATGAGGCTTCGGGATTCTTTAAGAATTTGTAATTTGGGATTAAAGATTTCTTTTTTTTTCAAACAACAACAACAAGTATTAACAAATAAACTTTTAGATTCAATGGTTGCCCCTTGATTGACTTGGTCAACCATAAATCGAATAATCGAGATTAAATAATTTTTATCATAATTTATTTTATTTATGTTAAGAAATCTTAAGTTTTTCAACTTTTAATATTAACATTTGTTTCATTCGAGGTTTAATTAATATTTAATATAGTGAATCTGATTAAGCAGTTCTCATGATTATTTTCGATTTGATCGGAATACTGAACTGTCAAAAACGACGATGAAGTAAGGGTTTTACTTCGAGGGGTCAATAAGGTTTATATTTTGATCGAGGATGAGATACATTGAAATTAGTCCGCGTTAATTATCGTAGAATAAAAGAGTTAAAAACAGTGACTATCCAGAAAAATAATTAGTAATTCACCCTTAAGTGTTGTGTGTGTTAACACTCTTAAGCAGGGCCTTAAAGTGTAATAAGTTTGTGAAAAGTGCTGATGGAACAAATTAGTGAAAATAAAAAGAGTATTTAAAGCTAAAACAGCCACAGAATGTGTAAAATCAACAAAAATTTGGATACTTCGTTGCCGGAGCTGGATGTCATCAAGGTGACTTTGGTCAAACCGAAGCCCGCCAAGGAGAAACGAAGGTAATAAGTAGTTTTGCTTAGTGGACCCAAAGTCTCAAACTGAGCTCCCGGAAGTTGGTAAAATTGTGTTTTGTGCTTCACAGGAGCCTTATGTATCGGTTTATAGACTATAATTCAGATTGCATTTTGGATTAATACTATTTTTGGCTTAAATTTCCAATTTTGGAGTTTGTTTTGTGTTTTTCAAATGTACAAAGAAACTCTTCCTAATTAGGCCAACCAATTAATGGGAAAATCTATTAAAATGAGTTACATTCAATTTCTTAGTCTAATTGCCAATTTGGAACTCAATTAGCCAAAGTTAAATAATGGCGCAATGCTTATTGATAAGGACAGTGACGAAAGGTCAAATTGATAAAAAAGCAGACAATAATATTGGTCGATAAGGGAAACTTTCTCTCAGTTGTAAATGCTAGATAAGTTGATTGAAATGTTTTGAAGTTTAGGTAAGAAATGTTGTAAGCTACAATTTTTATTGTTTCTTCGTTAAATAATGATAATGATAATTGAACAAACTTCTGAGCTACTGCGTAAATATGTAATTTTAAGATCCTTTCTAATTTCATCGAAGCGTATCCTTGGAACTTTACACTAGTTTTGAGATAGTAAACAGAAACAATTACTTTCGGGTGATCATGTCCTTGGTGGGATAAATTCAAACCAGTCAGTGCACAATTGAATGCATATGAGAATCATTAAACACATTGGAAACTACACAAAATCTTTAAAATATATTCGAAGGCAAATATCAAGATTTTGCTGCCAGTGTCCACTTTATATAACCAGATATCTATCTGAACAGGTAGAATGTCCATAATTCGTTCACAAACTTTTGATATTGTATTGAAAGTGCGTCTTTATCTCTAGTCTTCATCTCTCAATCAAAATAAGGCCGAATTATAGCGAGTCCACCTGCATCATATGGAGTTGCTAATTAAAATATATTTTAAAAATAAAGCTTCATAAAAACTATAAAAAGCTACCAGTTTAATGTTTTTAACAGTCTCCTTTTCGAATTTTGCTCAAGATTTGCTAAAGGGGCTATTCATTTAATACGTAACGCTCTAGCAGGGATTTTTCGAATTCGTTTCAACGTGTTTATATGTTAATCATAATAATAATAATATTTATTGGATAGTACACCCTTGCGTAAGACGTGGTCTTCTAAGTTGCAAGGGTTAGAGGTATTAAAATTTGTGAAAAATCGTGACCAGGGGGGAGGTGGGGTACAAAAGGATCGATTTCAGCGTTACATATTTTATGTATAGCCCCTTAACTCAACACGATATTTGAAAAAATATCGCCAATTAAGTCAAAGTTTAAGTTTATTGTAAATTTATTTAAATCAGTTGAATTGGTTGTTTTTTTCTCCAGATTTTGTGTTTATGTTCTTTATCGCATAGAAAATTCTTGTAAATTTTGGGTTGGTGTTTTATGGTCTACTATTGATCATAACCTTCTTTTTATATAATCGGATTATTGAATTAAATTAATTAAAATTAGTTTAATATTATCAACTAAAGGAATCATCTCAAACTGTAAATTTAGAATATTTTATAAATTTTGTCAAGCGAATTTTTAAAATTATTTCAATTTTCTGCCTCTAAATAGGTTTTTAAAAAATGAATTTTCTGTTTCACGCGTTGAAAATGATTACAGACCGAAACTCCAATAAAAATGAGTTTAGAGTTTTTACTGCGTAACGAAAATTTTATCGCTGATAACAACAATTTTTTAAAGCGAATGATAAGGTGTCGGCAGTGTAGTCAGTACAGTGCATTGAAACTCTTTGGGTGAGCTTCTCAATCTCATATATGTGATTTTTGCGTTGCGATGGGATCTCGAGAAAATTTTTTTTTGAATATTTCTTTAAAATGCGTGGGAGCATCTTTGAATGAAGGATATTGTAATTTGAAGGATTTTCTTAAAGTGGTTCGACGAAGTGGAATAGTATTTACTTGATATTTTGTCACAAAAACTATACCAGACCTAAATTAAATTATTTAATCAAAAATTTCCTGGAAAAAATGTGTTTTTTGGATAATTTATTCAGCTTGTAATTAATTTATTTTTAATATTGAACAACAAGATCTAAATTTAAATTAACTTGAAGATATTCTGCGTATATGTAAAAATAAGTTTTTTTTGAATATAGCTAGTTTATTGAATTCATTGAGAATATTATTTGAATAATGAATATTAACGAAATAAATGATATATTGGCTGGTCAATTTACATTTGTCGACTCTTACTTCAGTATCGATACATCGCATGTTTGCAGCATCATCTTTCATCTGTCGCTATTCTATAAAATGTTACATCTTCCATAATATGGAAAAGTAAAAAAAAAAAAATCAAAAATGCAAAAGCTCTCTTTTGGGTCACTTCAACTATCTCGCCAAGAATATGTGGACTTTGAATCATTTAAAATTAATAAAATATAAAAGTATACAAGTGGGCATTTGCCGGTTAAACTCTATATTTCAATGTATGTATAAAATGATTGCGATTTACATTTAGACGGAGTTTCCTCAAAATCATCACAAATATTATCATTGAACCAAACAACTGATGCTCGCACTCGGCTCGCACTTATTAAAATAATTTAAAGAAAAATTAACAGCAATAAAATGTTTGCTGACGTATTTCTTCACGAATCACATTTTTCAATTTTTTATTTTTTTTAGAAGCTTTTTGATTATTTTGTTTATTCAGTGGATTTCTTAAAAAATCTGTAAAATGTTTGGCTGTATAATCTGAAACATTTAAATTTCATGCAACTTTAATTTAGTGCGAGCTCACCAACTCACTTCAGCTCAGCTGGTGTTTGTTCAATTTGTTTGCGAGCCGCAGACGCTTAAAAAGTTTGACCAAATGAACCAACAGTTTCTGTGTATTTTCAATTCGTTATTTATTGAACGAATTCGCGAGGCGACAATTTTTTCCAGTAACAAATTTACATTTTTAAAGTATAATTTATCGAATTAAGATATTAGAAGAAATATTATTATTTATCGTATTTTGTATCAATGGGCAGTTTCTGAAGCAGTTTTAAATTTTTGGTTAATTTTTTAATTTGAACCTTTAGGATTTGCAAGCCATAATATCTGCTTTATTATTAAAACCAACTTTTTCAACCTAAATTTTCTTAAAAATTTAGATATGTTAATTTCCTTACGCGGATGCTTCCTAATGATCCTTCAATAAAACATTATATCTATTGAACAACAAAGAGTGTCATCACGCTATCAACAGTTCTATTAATAGCTGAAATATAAACATAATCCTCCAAGTTCATACCATTTTAAATATTTCATTCTAATTGAATTTCTTGAGCAATTTCCTTGAAAGGTCAACAATCAACTTTGATGTAATACTTAGGGTAGCTAAATTCAATAATTATGAAAAATGTATCATCCAGGGCTCGGTAATTTTCATGAAACCTTTATTTACATACTGATTGTGTGTTTTATATCGATCAACAATATATACTGAAAAGTGTAAGAAGAATAGTATGAATTAATTGAGCCTCTGGCACGATAGTCAAACGTTGGCAAGTACATCTGATAAGGAGAATTGATCGATTCATTTTATGAATTCAAAAAAAACGCTGATGACTTCAATGTAAATGGGGGCAATCAAAGACTTAAGTTAGTTTGCTTAATTTTTCAATTACACCAATGAATTGGACATAAAACATGTGGACAAGACAAATGGATTTTTAAACCCTTAGTGTTTATTACATTATGTTCTTGTTCAACTGCATGCTTGTTGTCTTTCCATCTTTCTAAATAATTTGCGCCGCTTTAATTAATAGAGTAAAACAAGGAGATTACGAAAAAATGACGATTCACTACATTTTTCTTAAATTAGTTGTATTGTAATCATTCTGGAATCTATAGATATAGAAATGATGTTTGCAATAATTTCTATAAATAAAAATAAAACAAAATGAGAGAGGTGTGCTTAATACGGGATTCAAATTTTACTTGCAATTTTATCAAGTTTGCATGAAAGTGCTTTGAGTTTTAATTAAATCTCTAAAACTTTTCGAATTTTATTACTTGAGATAAGTTTTTATAGTTCTACTATTTTATCATTTTAAATTGTATTGCAATAAAATTAATTCCTTCTAATTTTGAGCAGTAGTATAATCCGTCTTATTGACCGCAAATTTCAGAACCGGACACAAATCTGTACATAAACTAAATAAAATTATTTTTGCGCATGATGTGACTTCTCTTGATTGTGTAGATTTGCAGGATAGAATGGTTGACTGAACGACTACTCTTAAAGTTTTTTTCAAACTCATTATCTAATCACGCTTTAACAACAACAAAAAACAAAAATACTCGACAAAATTCAGTCACATTTTTATTTTCTGTTTTTGTATTTGTGAAAATTGAAGAATGTACTCGGAGAAATTCTTTGGGAAAACTGTGAAATTTTGTAAATGAGGTGAAAATGTTTGCCAAAAAATCGAAATTTTTGGTTTGTCGGAATTTTTTTTTCAGTCTTATTATTTGGCGTCTAAAAATTTATTGGAAGTGATTTGTGAAGCGTTTAAAGCACATTAAACTTTTAAGCTATGTTTCTGTGAAATCTATAAGTATTTTGCTAATGTAACAATACGTCACTGAACTCAGGGCCAGTAAATTTAAGTCTTAAAAGAAGTCCTCAAAAAAATGCCACCAACTTATTCAAATTCATCAAATAAAAACATATCATTTCTTCTTTATTATGAGTATGAATACAAATTTACACAATTATTATACTATGCGTTCGCTAAAAACGATAATTTATATGCCATTAAATTTAAAACTCTCAAAATAGGCAAAGACATTGTCATACTGTCTATAAATGCGCGATGTCTGACAAACAACCTGAATGTAAACAAAAAACGAGTCACAAAATAAAAGAGGTAAAGATAGTATGGTAAAGCTCGTTTCAATCAAAATCATTGGGATCAATTATATTGTTCACCATAAAAACAATTTCCCAGCCCTGTCATTTGTCAAGCGATTTTTTAAGGAATGACTAGAATATCAACGCACAGCTAGTAAATTTTCAATTAAAACTCGGGTTAAATTGGATAAATGAATGAATTCAGCTATTCTGATCAAAGACAATTTAATATTAAGATTGACAATAGATTGAATTGTGCATTAGCAAGTGTTAATAGTTCCTAGAAATATAAAATATACGGAGATACTCTCCAATTTCGGTCGATTCTTTTATTCCTTGAATTTTGCAGGAATTTTGAGTGAACTGAAAACGTCCTTCAGCGTAGAAAATTTAATTTTTGCATTGCATTTTTTCAATGTTTTCATCAAATAATTCCTTCCTATTCTTGAAAAGTTACTTTCAAAAGAATCTGAACGACTTTTTACTTTAAAAAGCTAGACATTAAGACCTTCCGCATTTGGATGCACTCCAGTTCTTAAGATATTCTGGATTTTTCCATTGCGAATCGAATTTATTGTGTTTTATGTATTTAGTGTGCGAATTCAAGTAATTTATTTTCATAGAGCTTTAAATTGGAACATTTTTTCAATAAAACGACAAGTGGCTTGAACGGCCACACTTCGGGTATTTTGCAGCGATTTTAATGGCGTAAACATAAATCTCAATATTTGGGCTGTGAATATTAATTTCATATATAAATTTTTCTGGATTTACTGCCTATATGAAGTATGTAAGTTTATTATCTCTTACATTTGTGTAGGACTATACTGAAAAAGTGGCTTGGCGGCAAATGTCTGGCAAATTTGTTTACATGTAAATGGATGATTGCACATATTTACATGCCAAAAGACACAGCAAATAATTTAATCAAATAGGCTTAAAATCCTTGAGAATTATCAATTCGCTCTAAATTGTGTGGCATCAAATAAAGCTGTATTGTTTGTGATTTCAGTTTTCGCTCATCACACACTACTCACTACGTTGCTAACCCATTTTTTATTATACATTTCTCCGGTACTTTTTGTGGGTATGCATTTATTATTTTGTCTAAAAGTTCGAAATTCTCTAAATTCAGTATGTAAGTTTCAAATTCTTGCGACAATTTTCTATTGAAAAATTCTATTACAAATAAATAATTATTTAATAATTCATAATTACAAATAAAGCACTAGCATTTCCAAAGGATAAATATGAGAGAATAAAAGTTTAATATTGAATTTAACATAAAGTCAGCTGATTGTCTGTAAAAAACATCAAAAAATTTTAAAATCTTGGATTTGTTAACTTTTTTGGATCTGCGAAAAAACAACTTTCCTTCGCAGTCAATAATAGCATAAACCTTCAATCTTATTCGGATTTTCATTCACATATTAAATAGGATCAATACAATGCTGAAAAATTCTAGAATTTCCGGATTTTGCTGACAGATTTTGGTGGACGTGATTTTCAGCGTGTTGCACTCAAAAAGGAATTTTTGATTATATTGTTGTTTACAAATATTTAAAATGCAAATATTGATTAGATTAATTAGTTTGAGAAAAAATCTAAATATTTATTATTTTTTTACTGTAAATGTCATAAAAGCTTAGTTGCAATTTAATCAAGAGTTGATGCTGCTTCAGTCATGCACACCTATTTAATAAGTTACCTGTATCTATTTCGAAAGAATGCTAATTGGGTCGTAACAACTAATTGATCATAAATTAAACACACTTTATTGTTAGCTGCTGTTTTTAATCGTTAAGCTGCGTTGCATTTTAGTTGAAACTTTGTACTTACAAACATCTTTTGCATCCAGTCAAATCATAAACTTCAATCGTTAGTATTATCACAATCTTCCAACTAATGTTTTTTGAAAGAGAAGTCTTTAATTTGAAAAAAAAATCTTTCTATACAGTTTTGAAAATTTCTATTAAAAATTTATTAGGTAATCTGGGGAATTCAATATCATATTGAAAAGAATTTTGAAAGAAAACAAGCAAACATTTAATCGATCAGCCGCAGAATTAATGCGGCAGATATTTTGTGAATAAATTTTAATAGAATTACAATTTAAATCTGTCTTTTTAGAATTTATATTCAGTGATTATTTTTATTAAAATTTTTTTACAACTTTTGTGATTTCTCAAAAAGATCAGAATTTATTTGTTTTTAATTTACTATCACTGCTATATCTAGTTCGAATGAGATTTGAATTTAAATTGTCCAATTAATTAAAATACAAAAAATTTATTGTCAACGCGTGTTATTGCTATTTTGAACTATAAATCCAAGCAAACAAACTTAAGAAGTCTAAATGCTTTTATTATGCAAAAATTGCAACTTTAATATATTCTCTAAAAGAACTCAACAAAACATCAATTTTTTTTTGGGTATTCTACATTGTATTCTGAGAAATTATGAAAAAAATATAAAACATTGAAAAGCTTTTAGAAATTGGTTTTTTTCTACGCTTTTAAGCTTAAATTTCTTGTGATTATAATTTAGATCAGTGAAATCTTTTGATTTGATTTAGATTTGAATCCCAACCTGAGAGCTTTTATCACTTTGTTTTTATTAACGTTTCTATGAATATAGCTCGCTTTATATTACTTTTTAAGCTATGAAAAGTGAATTCAATAATTTATAAATTTATCACTGACTTTCATCAAGGTTGGTTGAGTTTTGCCTAAAAAATCCAAATATTTTTGTTGATTTATTTTGAAATTTTTTAACGCTGGTCTTTTGATTAAAAGTTGCAAAGCAATTAGGTCGATTATGTTAACATTTAATTCAATATTCAATAATTACTTCAATAAAGTAAAGGTGTTCGTATGTTTTTTCGTAAATTGACAGAGATTGGATTTACAAAGATTGGATTTTCAATTAATGATAACACTTAACTTAATTTTGCGTTAATTGGGAGGTAATGGAAATAATTAAATTTATTTATTAATAAGCTTTAATTTATATTTTTGCTTTAAGATAATAAATAGACCATTCTCTAAAGAAACAAATATCACATTTTCTGGGAGTTCTTATAAAATAATATGTAAAAGATTGAAGACATTGCATAAATTGAAAGAAATCTAATATAACGAAACGGTTCTACAGCTTATTTCTATCTGTATCTAAAAATCCAAACTCGCAAACATTTAAATGCAAATAAGCTCCCAAAAATGTTTGGCATGTCAATAAACTCACTAAACAGATATCAAATTCTTCATAAATTCTAATCTTAATTAATTTGAAATGGTTTGTTTTTTAAGTTTCAACTTTCTTGCCACATTGTGATTTTTCTTCTTCTTGATGTAGTGTTTCGTCTTGGACAGGCCATCACCATTGTGATTTTTAATTTCTGAAACTTCGTGAATAACTCGAAAATAAACAAAAACGACCACGAAACCACTTGCTCTACCGAAATAAGCGCGAATATTTCACAATATTAAAATGCACATGGGTCTTATCACTGTCATTACCTTTCTGATAAGAAACTTATCATCCTATTATCACTAAATTTACTGACTGCTTACTGAAAAATCCTGCTAGATGGCACCTGGCGCTCACAATCGAATCTATAGAGAAACATTGGTAGCAAAACGTTTGTGCAATCGCTTATCACACTAGATTACAGTATTACACTCAATGCTCACACTATCTGGCTTTGCCGCTGATTAGAAGAAATTTTTCCACTCGGTAAGCAGCAATTAATGGGATCAGTGCGGCTTATTTGGCAATTTACTTAGTGGATATTGATGGAAGTTAGAATTTTCTGGAAATATTTGGTCCTTAGTAAATTGTGCGAACAAGCTCGAAAAAATTAGAATTTAGTTTGGTGAAGAGTTTCGTGAGATAGTGTGGCTTAGTGAAGTTTTTAGTGAAAAAGCATATTTTAGAGCCTCTAGCAAAAAAAAAAAATTATTTGAAAAAATATTAGCGCAATTGATTCAAAAAATTTTTAGCGTAAAAATGAATGATCCTAACCAGAATAACTGGTGGTGTAGTAATGGATGTGAATCCTCAAACCAGTGTGAGTTTTTCAGTAAGGAGCCGACTCCTCCTGCTCAAGAATTTACTCCAACCACCGAGTACTTTGGGGTTGATAATTCAGGACATGTTGCTTATGAACAACAAGTGCCAACTTATAATTCTAACTATCAAGCACCGGAGTTTTCCGGGCAAAATATCTATCCTGTGCAACAAGTTCAGCAAGTTCAAGTCCAACAAGTGCAAAATTATTCGGCGTTTCCTCCTCCGACCAATTACCATTATGGGCCGGGGCAAGAACAATATCAGGAGTTTCCTGAAGTACCTTCTTATCCTCCTTGTCAAGGCCCACAACCTTGGAACTATGCTTACTGCTATGGATACTACGGAGAGGCACCATGTCAGTTTGTTGATGTGGTTGACATGGAAGATTTTATGTGAGTTTTTTTGTTGTAAATTGTGATAGTGCCGATTTCACAACATTACGGAAATAGTTGCGGCCAAAAAAAATGTGAAAAAAGTTTTGAAAAATTATGTAAATATGTGCAAAAGATATGTAGTTATAAGGAGCATAAATAAGGTCATATCTCAATTCATCTCGTGTAGCTTGATCTAATGATTGAGTAAGGAAAACACATTTCAAGCAAATCAACTAATAAACCTTAGTTCCAGTTTAACGCGTACAATATCAAATTGGACATGTTTGTACCAGTTTTTAAGTATAATTTGAATATTTTTAGCAACACTTGAGAAATCCTAATTATGCGCCGATCTCGTCATTAATCATTAAAATAAATAAAATTCCGGTTTATTTGGATCCAATTACATAAATATTTCTTCGTCTATCTTATATTTGCCAAAAAAGTTGGTCAGTTTCAGTTTAATGTTTGTGCCAAAATGTTTCTTATCAATGTGCTCGATTATTGGCAAGTAACTCCATAGTATAGTCTATATCAGCAATTTGATAAAACTGCAATAACTGCAAAAAATATTTAAAAATACCTGTAAATACCTAAAAGGATGCTTAATCACCGAGTTCATTGTGCTTTTTGAGTATACCTCAATCCGCCAAAGTCCGTTATCAGTCACGTTTTCCAGCAAAACGGCTTGACTTCATCGATATGGCTTTTGTGATTTTTATTAGTTTATGGTCCCAAAAAACGGAAAAATTTAATAAAACCGATTAAAGCTTTATTGGGTTGGAGGCAATAGATAATCGCATACGTGCTCCACGATTAAAGAGATAAAGTCTGGGATAAAGTGATTGAGCTTGAATTTAAGTTAAGACTTCGAGTGGTCTTGAGTGTTCTTGAGTGTTATTTGATAGGCATTGATAGTGACATAAGTGAAACTTTGGATTGTTGGGAAAGTCTTATCGAACATGTGTATTTTTAATGGGAGGATGATGAAACTTGACTTTGCAATGCTTTGATTTGGTTTATTGTAGTCGAATACTGATTTAGTGGTCAGAAAGTTTCAATTGATATTCTTCCATTTAAACTCTTATCCTAGTCGGCGGGTCTTTGAATACAAACTTTTATTTAAAAATACATTAATTTCTAGTGAAAACTTATAATATCTAGGCCGCTTCCTTGAAATCTGATAATTTTAATAACTGACAAAAGCTAATATGTAATCTATACCGAACTTATAAGTTAGCAACAAGAAATATGCCAAAATAAATTACTTAGAAACTATAAAAATCGGCTATCAAACAACACTTTAACTCTACAAAGCAGAACACAATACTGTTAAATTGTGCAAAACACATGCTTTGAAACAGCCCATTAAGATTAAAATCTAATAAATGTCTAATCAAAATCAAATCATTTCTATGTATGGTCAATCCAAGTGATAACCCAAATAGCTTTTTCAACCAAAAATGATGAATTTATTGCCATTCGAATTTTCGCACTCCAAATACTCACAATAATTGTTTATTATTTAAATCCTCATTTATTGCCCACTTATTAAGTTCGTTTGAGTTTATTCGAGAATAGGAAAAATGATTGATTGCGACTGGACTGATTATTAAATTGTTAGACTGTGATACATACCAAATTATAATTTGAAAGTATTGCTACCGAATAAGTTCAATAGTGTCGGAGATGTTGGTCTATAAAGGGGTGGACATTTTGTGTTTTTGATTAGAAATTTCTTTTATCACATTTACCGTCCATAGCAATTAATGCTTAAAAAAGGTTAAAGCCCCAAAATTTAAATTTGTTTGTCAACCCTTCGCTCAAAAACTGCATTATTGCATAATGAATCCCACTCTGCATTATCCACTTGAAGTATTTTTATAACTCTATCGATAAAAACTTCTTGCTTATTGTCGGCGCTGTAAGATAACGAAAATGCAATTTTCCAACAGTTGCGAATTGCCGAAAAATATAGCTATTTGTTTTGTTTATTGTTTTTTAATATGAATAGAAAGATCCGTCCAGCGATAATAAAACGTCAATTAATAAGTTTTTTCAATCAAATTAATTATATTATCGCTCAGAAGGATTTGGGAGCATTAACCGGACTTTTGTTAAGAACCGGGAATTAGTTTTAAGACTTTGATGAAAATTTTGATGAATTGGGTTTTGTTATTGTTAATTTTCTTGATTTGAAGTGTTATATATTAAAATTTGATTTAATAGTCGTTTAATTGTGATGAAGTACTCCCATAGTTCAATATTGATAAAGATTTTTGTGATTATTATATCATAAAGCAGCGTGGCTGTGATTTTTTTCTTATGACTTTGTCTAGTAAATTCACTAAAACTTGTCGATAAAAATTTTTTTGTTTACACACACATTTTCTACATTACTTATGAATTTTTTTTTGTTTTTAGACACGCCACACGGCCTGTCGAAGACAAACTAATACAAGAAGAAGAAGAAGTAGACACGCCACTTCAAAATTTGGGTCATAAATTCCTTCTGGGACTTCATGATACTTTTCTGAGACAATTTTGCACACTGATTCATGCTGTATATTCATTCACTTTTTCTTGAAATGCCCCAAGATTCCCATAAACTTCATAACCTCAAATTTGGCGCCACGTGAATTTTCCAAAATTTCCATGTTTTCCAACGAAAAATGTTTCTATTGTGGTCAAACTATTCATGCATATACAAAAAAAATTCAGAATGATCTGAAAAGTGATTCTTGAAATATTTGAGAACACGTGTAGCAAAGTCGGTTATATTCACTAAATAAATGTAATTTCCAAGAATTCCCGACTTTGCTTGACGGGAACTCAAATATCTCAAGAACCACTTATTAATTAATTTCCAATTTTTGTATATTCATGGATAGTTTGACCACACTTTCCCATAAAAATATTTTTGATTGAAAAAAATGGAAATTTTGGAAAATTCACGTGGCACCAAATTTGAGGTTATGAAGTTTGTGGGAATCTTGGGGCATTTCAAGAAAAACCACATATATATCATGAATCAGTGTGAAAAACCGGTTCAGAAAAGTATCATGAAGTCCCAGAAGGAATCGGCTGTTTCGGCGTGTAATCATATTATTATGATATTATCTTATTATTTAAATGTAAATAATCTATGCAAAACAAGGCAAACTCCCGATGATCTATCATCGAAAAAAAAAAAAAAAATTACGGAAGTCTGCACCGACCTGTTGAATTTTCATAAAACAAACAAACAAAAAATAATTTTCAAATAAATATTTGATCTTCAATTCATTCAGTCAACATTCAACTTGATTGCTTTTCTTTCACTCACATTTTGATATTCAATCAACATGTCTGTCTGATTTGCTGGTCAACATGGAGAAGTTGTCATCAATAAAGTTTTTTTTGTTGTATGCCAAATGTATTCAAACATAAAACATATGTTCGTGGAGATATTAGTGCGTGTGTTTGTTGTCAAAAGTAAATACACTTTCACGAGTTTTATTGGATTTCATATAGCAGTTTATCTGTTTTAACTTTTTATAAATTTTAGGGGTTGTGTAAAGACAATACTTTTTTTTGATGTTTTGTCTCTAATTGTTTGATTAGGTGTCATCTTTTAAACAATGTTAAAAAGTCTGCGTTTTTTAATATATTTTAATGTGACAGTTAAAACTTTCATGTAATGAGAGTCCGTTTTGCCAGATAAACCTGAAATATACAATCAGAAAAAATATTAATGCCAAAAGTGTGTATAGAAATTTCGACTCATTACATACGCTACCCTAAAGCAGAATTAAATTTTGATGCCAAAAGATCTTTTTAGTAGCTCGTGCAGTTAAAAAGATTATCTTTCGAGTTGGTTGTAGCTCCTTCTTTCATTTTAATTCTATCTTTTTATTCGTTTTAATTTAATTTGATTGAAAATAATTTCTATGTAGTAAAGTAATTGTTAATCAAACATGCATTTATTTTATTACTTCTCAATTTTCCTTGTAAGTGAATTCATTCTTGGGTCACATTTCGATTGTTACTCACAAACAAGGATTTTCTGATTACTTGCATTTTTTACTCATGGATTTTGTTCAACTGTACTTACAAACAAGGAATCTGCATCTAAATTATTTATAATTAAAAAATTAAAATAGTCAAGGAATTTTAAGGTGTACGTGCAAAATGACATGCAAAAGAAGAATCTTAAAGGATTTATTAAAAATCGGATGAAAATTATTTGTCATAGGTTATTGATAAGATTTGTGTGGACTTAAATAACGGTGTCAAAATCAAATAAAATATTGATTTTTTGGTAAAGTTCGAAAAAATGTTACAAGTGGCAATTATACGAGATTTTTATTAGTACAAAACAATGATATTTAAAAGTTTACAGTTTGTGCTTTTAAGAAAAGTCGGATTGATTATAAATTTTTTGTAATTGTAAAATTGTTTGTACATTTGATTCACCTGAAATTTGGTTGAAAGCTCGTTAAAAGCTGAATGTCCTTGAACATTGAAATATTGAAATGTATTTCAAAACTAAGATATTGTAAAAGTATTTTGTATTTTGTTTGTTTAAATTTTCAATAATTACAATTTACTAATTTAATAACTTTTTTCAATTTACTAATCAAGATTCTTAATATCCTAAATCTCCGTTTTGCTTAATTTTCAGGAATAATGAGAAACGTAAGGAAAAGTCTCGCGATGCTGCTCGTTGTCGTCGTTCCCGCGAGACGGAAATTTTCACGGAGCTGGCAAGCGTACTGCCCATGAAAACGGAAGAAGTTGACAACTTAGATAAAGCTTCTGTAATGCGTTTGTCAATCTCGTTCTTAAAAGTTCGAGGAATGATTGATTTGTGTAAGTAAAATATGATACAATTTTATGAATTCCAAAAAATCACAAAAGTCTACAAAATTTCCGAAAAAATTTGCAATATCTCAAATTTAAAAGTGCTCGCCACCAGAGGCGCTTCGATTGAATTAAAATGCTTGACGGTGTCTCGACTAATGACTAAACTTTTGGTTTTCTCGATTTATTAATTAAAATTTGTGATTTTTCAATCCAATTAAAAACTAATTGTTTCATTTATTTTAGTGCCACCAATGGAGCCTCAAATCCCAATGGAAGCTGAAGAATCGCTCTTATCCCAAAGCACCGATAACAAAACACAAATTTTGAGTGATTTGGCTGATTCTGAGCATTTTGCGCTGCAAGCATTGGACGGTTTCTTGATGGTTTTATCTGCTGATGGTGATGTAACTTATGTCACGGAGACAATCTCTGAGCATTTGGGCATAGCAAAGATTGATTTGATGGGGCAACCGATTTGGGAGTACAGCCATCAATGCGATCATGAAGAGCTGAAGGAAGCGCTGAATGGGAAGAAAAGTCCTTCGGAAATTGTTAATGGATCGAAAGTAGATGCAAATCCCATGGTCCACAGAGACTTTATGATAAGGTTGAAGTGTACTTTGACCAGTCGCGGGAGGAGCGTTAATATCAAAAGTGCCAGTTATAAGGTGAATATTAAAGAAAAAACCAAAATTTGCGAGATTATGACAAACCAAAGATTCAAAAAACTGAGGACACTAAGATTGACTCAAAAAGACTCAAAAAGACTCAAAAAGACTCAAAAAGATTCAAAAGATTCAAAAAAGATTCAAAAGATTAAAATTTAATAAAATTCAATAAAATATAATAAAATATAATAAAATATAATAAAATCGACTAAAAAGTAAATTATTTAGACTTTTTGAGACTCAAAAAAATTGAAATAATTTAATGTGCTCAAGATTTTTAAAACTGCTGATCAATTTACACCTTAAAAATCTTTGAATACTCATTTTTTATCATTTATTCTCAATATTAATCAG
This sequence comes from Parochlus steinenii, assembly GCA_038502155.1. NCBI lineage: Eukaryota > Metazoa > Arthropoda > Insecta > Diptera > Chironomidae > Parochlus > Parochlus steinenii. The sequence goes on along the minus strand of JAXCIN010000047.1, from coordinate 2,036,084 downwards.
CAAGAAATTTTTTTTCAATGGAATTTCAAGGTGATTATGGTTGAAAGATAACTCCCGTAAAAATAGAGTCAGACAAAATCTTTTGGTACCAAAATGTCCCATATCGAACCTAGTTTAAACATGAAAATCTTAGTGGTGGGTTTTCTATACAAAATTAACTTTTGAACGGTACAAGTTAGCGATTTAATTTCTTTAGCTGGATTATTTAGGATGATGAGTTAATATCAGATCATGATCATAGTTATTTAGCATAAATTTCCAGATCGAAAAATTATTGAAAGCAAGTATCGATTTTATTACAATGTTCGAAAAATTCCAAAATTTTCTAAAGATTTTTATATATGACTGCCTTCCAAAAAAGGACTTGCCAACTAGTTATTCTTTCCTAACTTGTTAAATATTGCTGGTGGCTCATAAACAATCAATATCTCAAAATTGTTCACAACTTATGCTAATTTTTTCTTTAAGACATAAAATCACTGTGCATATATTTATATTTTTTTGCTTGGAATAGAGACTTCATGGTTGATCATAATTGATAGGAATTGTTCCAAAATAATCAAAACAATAACAATATGTCAGAATTTTCAGAGCAAATTTGATAAAAAAAATTCTAAAAGTCTGCTACTAGGATTGATTCAAAGAGACTCAAAAGACTCAAAAAGACTCAAAAAAGATTCAAAAAGACTAAAAAAGATTGAAAAAGATTCAAAAAGATTCAAAAAGACTAAAATGTAATAAAATTGACTTTCAAAGACTCAAAAAATACTCAAATTTATTGAAAGTTTCGTTTGTCGTAAGCTCGAAAATTTGTTATTCAAACTTTTTTTAAAATGAATACAAAATTTATAATTGGATTTATTTTTAAAAGGTTATCCATGTGACTGGTCACATTGTTTTCAACGAGGAAGGAAATCGTCAGCTGATTGCAATTTGTCGTCCCATTCCTCATCGTGAGTTTCCCTTGGTGTTAATAGTCTCAAAAACTAATTTATCTTTTATTTTTAGCATCCAACATCGAAGTGCCACTGGGTGCTTCAACTTTCTTGACCAAACATTCTTTGGACATGAAGTTTAATTATGTTGATGATAAGTAAGATAAAATTTTTTCTTAATATTTGTGGAGTTTTATTAATTTTTTGTGTATTTAAGGATGTTCTCGTTGCTGGGCTACAAGCCAGAGAACTTGATGGGCAAGTCTCTGTACGAAATGCATCACGGATGTGATTCAGATTACATGATGGCCACTTTTAAGAGTTGTAAGTACTTTTTTGACATATTTTTGAGAATTTATTATATATAGTATAAGATAAATATAATACATTTGAAACATTAATGAAGAGCATACTCGGGCTAAATTCCCAGTTATATTGATTATATGACAACATAGGGCGTTCTTTTCCTGAAAATTATTTAATTTCAACATTGCAATGGCAAATTACCTTTAATTTTTGAAAATAATAAATTTTAATCTATTTTAAGTTTTTTTTATATATTAAGTTTGTGCGAAACGCGAGAGTATTAAAATAAATGCGTTGTGGGTAGTTTTCTTGGAAAATTAATAATTATCTGAAATATTGATGACAAGGTGATTAAATAAAGCACATTACATAAAACTTACATGATCTCTTACATTTTTATTAATTGCTTTTAATTTGCTACATCAATAAAATACTGTATGCTGCTGTATGGGAGTTCAAAATAGTTAGGCCTCAAATAAAAATGTTACTATCAAACTCGTGAATATTATTCGTGCGATAAAATACAAAATTTTTTTTTTGTCATTTTTGAAAAAATTGTCATATCAGACACACATTTTTAAACTTTTAGTTGTTGTTGATTCCTTTTAAAGAGATCTCACATAAAAAATTAGTTCATTGGCAAAACTTTGTTTCTGTGCACTTTTCTCAAAACGCATTGATACAACCACTGAACAGCACTCACACAAAAAATTATTGAGACTAAAATCCACAGGATTGCAAAAAGGACATCACCAAAAGACTTCAAGTCCTGGTTCTCGTGATGACAATTGAGATTCATAGTTTTGTTCCCAATAATATCATTGCAAGCATCAACGTATAAACCTTGTTTTGGTGTGAGAATTTTTTTTAGACTGTATTTCGAAATATGTGCTTGACTTTGAAGAACGTCGTAAGTGTAGTTCAGATTAGAATTCATTACTTCAAGAGTATGTTTCATTGATAAACTGTAGTAAATTAGCACTCCTTCAAACTTTGTTAGGATACCGTTCACCATAAATTCTTGACATCCGTAGAATGTTATAAAGGTTGATTTACCAAAATCAATGATGTAAATCTCCTCCATTTTATTTTCAGTAGCACAAAACAAATTATTTTTTTGGTGATACTTCATCCTGTACTTACTAGATTCGTTATTGAAATCAACGAAATTTACAATATTGTACTGGATCATTTTTATTGGTAAAACATCTGGATCTGTTGATTCAACCTTGTAGGTACACAAGCTCATTATACCTCTAAATCGTGTTGTCATTAGTACAGCTTCTGTATCGGTTACAAAAAAAGGTGACTTAACTTCATGGTTTATTGCCTTGTATTGATACAATTCCACGTTAGTAGCCCCCATATCACAACTCTTTAAAATATTGACTCCTTTAAATTTATAATCCAAAATAGGACACTTTGATTGAACTCCATCCAAAACAAAAAGGATTGTGTAAATGAAAAAGTGAACCATCTTTAAAGAAATGTTGTAACGAAATGATTATGATTTCATAAAGAGAAATTTTTTTTGGCATTAATAGAGGTTATTGAAATATTGCCTTGATGTATGAACTAATCATAATCAGATTCTTTTATTATTAGATAGACATTGATAGCTACAATTAAAATCATAAATACAATCAAAATAATATAAAAGGTTCATTCTAGTTGATGTAGAATAGACTTCTAACGAATAAGTTACAGTCACAATGTAATTAATTAACTTTGAAATGCGGTAAAATATATATACATATTTAAGTCAACCTGAAAAAAATCCTTATAATAAGTGATCATCAAGTCAATCATCCACAAAGAACTTGAACATGCTTGCGAGGTTAATATTTTGAATATTTTTGATTGTAAAGTTTAACGAAAAATGTAATTTTTCCTTTTGCTGATTTCTTTTTTCAATTATTTGATAAAGAATCTAATAATGATCGCTATTCAAACTATGCTCTCTAGCTGTTCAGATTTTTCTATAACGAAGTCTCCTTTTAATACTGTAACACATCCGTAAAAACTCTATTCAATAAATTTTAAATGTAATATGTATGGTTTTGTGTAGACTTTTCTTTTAAAATATAAACTGAAAATGAACTTGGTACTATTCAGTAAAATTCAGTGACAATTTTGCATTTAATCCAAGTTGTCAAAAAATATACAATAATATTATGGATCTAGTTCAACAGCACTTGTCATGTTGCTTTCATTGCAGGTATTTTTAAAATTGTTTCTCGCAGAGATTGTTATCTTTTTCGCATTATAAAACGACGTTAGAGGCATATTACAAAATTATCTACATAACTTAAAATGAGTTGAATTTAGATAATTTATTTTATTTTTATTATTATTGAACGTGAAATGTCAATTAAAAAGCAATTTTGTGCAATTTACCGATTTTTATTTTATTTGTTGTTGTTTTCTTAGTTTAACAAGTTTTGTTGGTTAGAGCCAATTACTGCTCGACAAAACATGGCCCAGAACATGATTGTTAAGCTAAGACTTTATTAATTTGTTACTTGGAGCTACAAAGCAATTAAAATGTGACGGCAGGCGTTTAGCACTTAATCAATCTTCAGTCGCTCAGTCGCTGGAGCAGTTTTTTGTGCAAATTTATGGAAGTAAATTATGCAAAAACAAAGTCGAAGTTTTTGGCAAACTCGATGAAATGCATTAAATGAATTGTCCTATCAAAAAAAATTTTGTGTTTCATTTTAAACTTTTATGAAAAAAATTATATACGAATTTTAAATTTATCTATCATCAAAAAGTCACAAAAAAAAATTGAAATTAATTAGCAATAAAAATGCAAATTTATTTGTACAGAGCTGTGCATGATTTTAAACTAATCAAATTGTGTTTAAATCATTTTAAAATTTCAATGACGTAGTGGCAATATGTTTTAAATGTTTTAACTGAATTTTTAAATAGGAACTTTCTTCAAGATTTTGTAAGCAAAGAATATCATTTTAGAAATCCTAATAAAACTAAGAAAAATGATGAGAGAACTCAATACTATGATGTCAAAGCAAAACAAAACATACAAGGTTCATAGCTTTAAATAAAATAAATCAATCGTTCACAAATTGAAACTGAAGGTAAAATGTTCAAGTCTTTGGCAATGACCTTTGAGAACTATTTTTGGTCCACCTTAATAGAAAATAGCGTAGCAAGAAAGTCACTAAAAAGCGAAACTTATAACGAATGTAAAAAAAATACTAGAATCTGTGAACTAGTTACATTTACATTATGTGTCGAAGCCGGTGCGAAATGTTTGTATTGTTGTAATTTAGTCATGAATTTGATGCCAAATTTTAAATTTTTGGGAAGAAGATTTTTGGCTTAAGATCTGTAGATTTTCTGAGTTTCTACATGTAAAGATTAAAAAGACTCGGTAGACAAAAAAGATTTAGATATTTTTTACAAATTGTGGCTATTGTCCGTTTATTATAATAAACTGTATAAATTTAAAATTATTTAGAGACTTGGAACTCAATTCTATAATATTCCCGCAACAAATCCTTACACGCTTGTATCAAATCCTTTAGCAACAAAACCAGTCGTTTCCAATAAATTTAAGCCATTATCATGATCCTTGAATCGCCCAAAGACACAAAGATGTCCTCCAATCACACATAAATCCAAAAGCTTTGCAATCAAGTCTGGAAATCTGCAGTCTTTTGTTTATTCCAAAAATATTCCAATTACGGTATACTTAATAAAACAGAGACAATTCCTAAATACATGAAAATCGGAAATAACAAAAGCGAGCTGAAAAGTAAATTATGGTAATATTTACTGCTCGTGTTTGCGAAAGTGAATGAAAAACTGAAAGAGCAAAAAATGCGTTCGCATTTTCACCAAAAATCTTTGTTTTCTGAGGATTCGTTTACACTATTTATTGAAATTTGTATGGAAAATGTTTGTTGAGAAAATTGACTCTTCTTGTATTTTTATAAACTTTTAATAGGACTGGCATTTCAAATGGCGATTCTGTAACGCAGATTGGTAACTTTCGTTTATAAATCAGAACTTCAAACCCATGATACTTTCATGTGGACAACTTAATCACATTAATTCAAAAATTTATCTGGGAGTGTCGATAAAATATAAAATCTTCAAGTTTCCTATCTCGCTGATCCACAAAGTACCAAGGGTAACCAAAAACAGGGGAATTTGATAATTTTTCACTTTGCTCTAAAATATATCGAGAGCCTTAATACTTTTATGTGTTATTGGGTCCCAACATGCAGAAATAAAATTTTCGAAGTATTGCTTTTCATGAACCTAGGTTCATGGATAATATTATTTTTGAACTATCGTTTTTTGACTAAAAATTCTCAAAAAATTGGGTTTCGCGGGTCGCATTTTTGGTTTTTGGGTCCCAACATTCAGAAATAAAATTTTCGAAGTATTGCTTTTCATGAACCTAGGTTCATGGATAATATTATTTTTGAACTATCGTTTTTTGACTAAAAATTCTCAAAAAATTGGGTTTCGCGGGTCGCATTTTTGGTTTTTGGGTCCCAACATTCAGAAATAAAATTTTCGAAGTATTGCTTTTCACGAACCTAGGTTCATGGATAATATTATTTTTGCACATTCGTTTTTTGACTAAAAATTCTCAAAAATTGGGTTTCGCGGGTCGCATTTTTTTTTTTGGTCCCAAAATTTATAAATAAAATTTTCGAAGTATTGCTATTCATGGATAATAATGTTTTTTGAACTTTCAATAAAAACTAAATTTTTTGCATCAGAAACTACTAAGAAATCAAATCCGCTAATAAATTTGCTCCTGGATTATAACAGGATGGTTGCACTAGTTTATAAGTTTTCGATTTTTTAATAGTGTTTTTTTGGTTTATTTACTTTAAAATACTGAAAAAAATTGAGCTTCATAGATCTTTAAATTTCGAAACTTTACCAAAATATGCTTTTGCGGATTTAAACTCAGAATATATTTGAAATCGCAACTTTTCTCTCAAATTTATGTAACAAGAAAAAACCCATAAATTTACACATGCTCATCAAAAAATAACAAAAAAATTACTGGCGTTAACAAAATTTTATCACACATAATCCACTAATTTATTGCGGTTTGCAAAAATCGAGAATGAACTCTGCATTTTTCTCATCATAGAACAAGCTTTATAAATAGACTTTTGTTTAAACTTATTAAGATGGGAAAATCTGTAATGTGTCGTGGTGCAATCAAATTCTTTAATTATCTTAAATTCTTTATTGTCCTTGAATAACTTTTAATAGTTGATTAATGCAGATTTTTGCAATTTTATTATATCTGTTATAGCTTTTGTTGATATTAAGTTTATAACACCCAAATAATAAATAAAACCTGAAAGTTCCACATAATCTTAGACCATTCGGCATTTTTTCAAAATCATTGAAAATATACGAATGATTGGTTCCAAGAATTTAATCAGAATAGAAAGATGAAATTTGTTACAAGATTGATTAGGAATACAAAACTTGCCTACACATTTTCATTAAAAACTTTTCACTCAACATTTTTTGAACTTCGGTTCAATCTTTTCAAATCACTCTGTGAGATATTAATAATAAATTAAAAAGGGAGCAAAAAAAAGTCCAAATTCCAATTGTCTGATCATAAAAATTAAGATTCATCGAGATTCATGCAAAAATCTTGTGAGAATTCAGAAAACTCGGCAAAAACATGCAAAAAACATTAAAAAGCATAAAAAATGTGAGAAAAGCTCCGGAATTTTAATCACAAAAGTTGCGTTCGGGTTTGTTGGCTTCTTGACTTTATTGCTCGATTTTAAGGAGAATTCTGGGAACTTGGGAAGATTTGGGATAGAGGTCGTTTGCATTTGGCTGTCGATGACTTTATAGATTGCAAAATTGTGAGAAATGAATCAATTTGAGGATTTAGGAATATTGCAAGTTTTTATTTTGTATAGGGATTTAGAAATTAAGTCTTTTATCGGCAAAATGCATTCTTTCCATTTTCTATAGAAAAATTCGAGTAAAGTTGAGAAATATAAAAAAATATTCGAGAAACTGAAAAATATTGAGAAAAATGCAATTTGTCTAGTTAAAGATTATTGGATGAACAAAATTGATTGACAGATTCATAATTGTTGAAGACTTCATAGATTTCTTGAAGAGCTTCATACAAATTTTAGAAAATATCTTAGAATACAATCTTTCCAAAAGCAAAAATATTTACCCTCCTCATTTGCAAAAAGGTCAAACTTACCTCTATTGACTTTAGCTGCACAATCTCCGGAGATTACAAATTAAATTTTAATCCAATTAGCAGAAAAGCATCTTTTGAAAAGCTCTACAGGTTAAAACTCATCAAACTTTTGGAATGAACAAGAAAAAATGCATGAGCTTCTGAAGGATGGCTTGAAGATGGGTTTGGACATTTAGTCTCAATTATGTTGGAATTTTTCCATTAATATTATTTATAAGTTTATGTAATTAATAATTTTACAACTGAACTGTTTTTGTTGAAAAAAATGTTAAGTGCTCTGTTTTATTTACAATTGAACTTTTTTCAAATAAAAAACTTATAAAAGTTATATAAGAGAATCCAGAATTCTGTAACGACAAATAAAAGCCCCCATTATGTAGATAAAACACTAATATAGTAGTAATGTTAAAATGTTAACTAACCTCAAGTGCTTACTGAATATCATATCTTAACATTACACAAAATGGGCACAAATAGAACATTACAACATTTGCTACATCGATTTTACTCAGAAAACAATCCACGCGTGCTATTTAAGCTCTCCAAAGGTGAATAAATTTTTGCTACGTGGAATTTTTGATCTTCTGTTTTGTTCACTTAAAGAGGTGAGATGTGAAAATTGAGCTTAAAAAGGTTTTAAAAAAATTAAACGTTGGGAAGATTTTTACTTATATTTAATGATAAAATCTTCGCGAAAGCTTTACTGAGCTTGGTGGTCTTTTTTTTTGCAAACTTTTTAATTTTCGTGAATTTTAGCGTACTTCAGGAAATATTTGGTACATTCAGACATATTTGAGTCTTGCTCGTGAACATTATATAAAAAGTCTTTAAAACGGATTAAATCTTTTAACATCAAAAAACCCCACTATAAAATTTTTTCTTCTCTATCCTGAATTTGTTTGTATAAAAGCTCATAAAAGGTAATCCAACCAAATACCCTTCTAAACCTTTGTAAATGTTAGCCAATATTGTCTTTAAAAATATTCATTCAGAAAAAATCTAAGAAAAACTCAAGCAACTTAAAGAACTTCATAAACCCTCAAGAAAAACAGCCTTACATAAAACATAAAATAAACAAAAATTGAAGGTGTTGTGATTGCAAAGCAAGCGTTAAAATCGTTTATGTAATTTTGAGCCATTCAAGCTTTTTTGCGTTTTCTGTGAAATTTAAAGACAAACCTTGTTCAGACAGTGGGACAAAATTCAAAAATGAGAACTTCTAAAAATCGCCAGTAAACAACAAATCACAACTGTTCATAAATATTTACGGAACATGATGCGAATACATTAAATGTCAGAAATTAAGTTTTTCATTCAGTTTTGCGCTCGACAGTCGACTTCTTTACCCAAAGAATCCTCACAATCTTCACCATTTCTCACTCAAATTGGGTTGCGAGTACATAAGAAACAATTTAAATAGAGCTGTTTGGGCGTGGAATATTTCAGAAAAAAGACATGTTTATTTGACGCGAAGACATGAAGACATGAAGCAGAATAATAGAGTCATAATTTAATAATTTGCCAATTTGTTTGCTTTTGCATAAACATGAATGAAATGAATTCATTGAGAAAAGTTGTGAACTTAGTTGCATGAGTGACATTTTATTTAAAGGGCTGACTCAGAGAACTTAAAAAATGATTTGAACAGGTAGAATTTTATACCCCTGGTTTTATAAATATTTTGTGATAAATTTGTAATTGCACCTAAAGTATTTAAATACTTCAATATACCCTGCAAAAGTTCCGTAACTAACAAAGTCTATTATAATTTTTTTTTTTGGCAAATTTGGATGTCATAGAGCACAAAAATACATCAAGGAAATGAATAAAGTTTTCTGAGGAATTGAAAAAAAGCCAAGCAAAAATTTATCGATTAAATTCTTCTTTGCTGGAACTTTTTTGTTTTCTTGTTTTTAATAGGAAATTGAGACAATAAATAAACTTGAAAGAATTTAATTACTATTTTCGAAAAGCGCGAGTTTTGAAGCCACAAGAATGAAGAATAAGAATGTATACAAATATCCCTTATTTGAAAAAAAACAATTGAGCTCTTGATTTTTCAATTTCAATCAATCTCAAGAAACATATTTCAGACAAATATCAAGAGAACTCTTCACATACAGGAAAATCATACAATCGTGTCGAAAACTATAAAATAACTTCAACTTTGGCAGTAATCAAAGATGAAAAAGATACTGGTAGAGGCTCCTGGCTCAATGCAAGTTAACTTTATTTGTTTAGAAAACTGCAGACGATAAATCTGGCTGTGACTTACATGAAATTTGAAGCTGTAATTGTATCTCAAGCATGTCTTTAGGCACTAGCAGCTCTCATATGTCAGTTTAATGAAATCTACTCCAGAAAATTGCAAATTAGCGATATCAAAATAGGAGTATTCAGAATCTAAAAAATTCGATAAAATCAAAATTTTTTTTTGTAAAATTTAAAATTTCGGAATTAGAATTTTTTCCATCGAAATCTTAAAAATACACCGAAACCATTCCTGTAATAGTTTCCCCTCGTATATTCAACTCCTACACAACTCGATGAGCAAAAGTGCACCTTTAACTAACGCTCAAATCGTTTACCTTGTCAGCTGAGCACATTCATCTTTGTAACTCGACTGCCAAGTCAGGCAGCAGAAAGCAAACGGTGAAACATGAAGACATGAACGGTGCTGCTGTCGAGTCCATATTCCATGTAGCTTCATGTAGTTTCCACGTATAGTTTCCCAGCGCTAAATGAAAAATTCATGAAAATGATAAAAAAGAAAACAACAGAAGCTTCAAAATATTTGTTCAGCGTGGCACGTAAAGCGAGGATTAATAAACTCCGACTTGATCCACCAATTTAGGAACGTTCATAATTTTTTAAATAGGACTCTTTGAGACCAATTTTTATATTCCAGATGGCCAAAATATTTTCTGGAAGGTCCAGGTTCAATTTGGAACTCCTGGGTTTCAATTTTTCACAGTTTCACTAGTAAGCTTTCAGTTTTATGACAGTTTTGCGACAGTTTTGTTCATTTTATTCATCTTTGACACGGATTTCTGTTTGCCTGACTTTTTATCCTTTTTTCAACATTTTGTGTATTTTGTACTTTCCGAGGTATACATTCTGTTTATCAACTATTGCTGTTAAAAGGACGGTGAGAATTTGAGGCGAGGCGATGATCCTTTAAAGAGTGACAATGTAAACTGAGAGGTAAACCTTTGTTAGGGCATTGTCTTAACGTGCTTTCATATATATTGAATTTTATGAGATCTGGACTTTTTTTATTCGTATACAATATACTTTACTGCAAATTTCAAAAATAAGTCTTTCGAACGACTCTTATAAAATCATGCAACAAGTAGCTTTCCAGCTCTCACACAAAATAAATAAAAACCACCTCAAACTTGTCGAGTATATACACAAATAATTTAATCTCATAATATGTTTTCTTTTTGGATGCCTGAAAATCGTCGGTAAATCGAAAAGAAAACTTTCCTAGTAATTTTTATTCTGTCTGTTTCGTTGATTATTATCATATTTTGATTTTTACTTCAACAAAAAAAGTTGTTGAAGTCCTGGATTCATCAAAAAAAAAAAAAAAAAAAAAAAACTCGGGAAATTCGCTTAAAATGACTAAAAATTGGTTTTTGACTCAAAAATCTAAAAAAAAATGATTTTTGAAAAAAATTCAAAAAGTGTCCGACTCGGTAAAATTCGCCGTATTCTGTAGATTCCACCTTCCAGGGCCCAAACCACTTGACCGATCTTGATGAAACTCCGGCTTTGAGAGTTAAAATACCTTTTAACTATGCACTTTTTTTTTTGTTGTGTTTCATCAGCGCCATCTAGTAGCTCTAGTACAAAAGATCAGTTTTTCATACAAAATTTTTTGATGAACCGAGAAACTTTTAGAACATCTGTTAATGCAAAAACATTGTATTTGTTTCAAAACGATCAATTCCAAAAAATTTTACGAAAATATTCAACCATGACCAAGTAGTCAAGCTTCAAAAAGTACAAAATGTCAAATTTGTGTGTTCGCTCCAGGCAACTGTGTAATTCCGATTTAGCTCAAATTTTCAGAATAAGGTTTTTTTGATCATACGCAGAGCGGAAAGGCTGGTTTTTACGATCAGGCTGGTCCTTCGAGTACCTGTCATACAAAAGTTTTGATATTTTGTACTTTTTAGCAATAACATTTGTTTCATTAAGGCAAAGATCATAAAAATATGTAGTTAGGCTGTAGTTGACGCTAAAGATTGTGATCCAGTAGTGATAAAACCTGATTGTCAGTCAGAGCGCTTCAATTCAACACAATTATCAGAAATGTTGCACATTATTCCCGCGCGGCGCTGTGATCGGATATTTAAATTTTGGTTACATATTTTCGAATTTCCTAGAGTTTTGTTGCTCAATAAAAATTCTAATGGACCTAAGTTATGATTTTGTTGAAGTGCCTGCTAAAGCCCCAAGCTTCTCCGATTTTTTTTTTGAAGCGCAACATGGTGTAGAAAATATAAAACAACTTGTATTATGAAGATAATGATAAAACAAAAATATTTATGAAGTGCTTCGACTGTCACGGAGTGAATATCGATACTAATATACTTAAAAATTTAGTGTGCCAGAACTAACCGAAAAAGCATAAACTCAATAAAATGTTCAAATTCGATTCCTCACCGAAAAAACTTATTTTCTAGTGTTTTTTTTACAACAACCAACATCTGACGAATTGTGTATTTACAACCAACAAAATGAATAAAAAGAAACAGCTGTTCGGCTTTTTCACACAAATAAATGGGAGACTCGAAAAAATGCGAGTAATTTCAATTTTCAGCAATAAATTTTAAGAAAATTTCGAAAATGTTTCGAAAAATATCGAAAAATAACAGAAACGTTTGTTTCTAGTGAAAGTCGCAAGAAAAAGCGAAGAAAACTTGAGAATTCGAGAAATTTTTTTATAAATATGCAAAAGAGTATATAAATGACTATAAATGATATTAATGGTGTGCCCAAAAGTTTCCACGTTGTTTACCTCATAAAATTTTTCAATTACTCTTTCGACTTTTCGGCGACTTTCCTGAAACATTTTTGTGTCCCTACACCATTTTCTCACTTGACTTCGATAAGAACTGTAAAGACAATCTAAAATACGACAAGAAAGGAAATTTATTTACTCGCAAGGATCGTAAAAATTTCTTTGGCCTTCACATCCTAAAAGTTCTAATTTTTAACCAAAACCGGAACATTCTTGGAAATTTAATCAATAAAGCTTTAGCTAAAGCTTTCATATTTCTAGAAACATTATAAGTTTTGTGTCTGTTCTTTTATGTCCAAAAATTCACCCAGAAACCCGATAAGAAGCATTTCTATACCAAGAAAAATCCGGTCGCTTGTTTTTTGTGACTCCAAACAAACTGGACTATAAAGCTCACTTTTATCTGTTTCAATTACTGAAGGATTTGCATTTTTCATGAAATAATCTACTTTATTACTTTATGGACGTGAAAATGTTAAAACTGTTGAAATTCGTTGATATTCTTGGAGAATGTTGCAATTTTTATAAAGTTCATTAAATGTCCTGAAAAGTCATTAAAACCATAAAGCTTGCTGGCTAGCTGAATGAAAGAGCTTTATGACCATATTTTAGTGCTTTGTTTAAAAAATATGTATTAAGCTTTGTTTAGTTTTTTTTAGACTGGTAACATTAGATATCATTGCAAAGCGTGGGAAATGTTCAAACTTGGAAAGTTTCCGTGTAGTAAGAACATTTATCACGACAAACCAAAAGCTTGGTATCTTTTTGTGCTTAAAATCCTTTTTCCTCTTCTCTATAGCTTGATAAAAGTTTGGTTGGAATGAGGTTCTTTCTGTTGAAGACATAAAAGCTTTAAATATATATTTAAAAATAGCGGGTATTTACATTGAAAACAGTTAAAAAGACTCAATTTCCACCCAAACTTCAACCTAACAATATCCTTTATGTAAATTCGTGTGAAACCTGAATTTTAATGGCTTCTCAACCACAAGTCCTCGAACCACTTCATTTCTCATATAATACTCGTATTGTCGTATATTTTCGAGTCTACACCTCAAATCTCACCTCAGGAACTTCATCCTACACTTTCACCTCCTCCAGTCTTAAGTCTTTAGTCTTGTGGTCTCCAAACCGCAGATACAACGAAAAACACACTAGTGGCACGTGCTAGATAAACAATCGTTCACGACAGCAGAGAATCGCATAAATCAGGAATATTTGCTTATAGTTGTTTATTAGAAGATTAAGAAGTCTAGCGATGATATCGTGTTGGTTACTAGCTGGTTGTCGCTCGTACTTAAAAGATGGTAGAGCGTGCTGATTTCTGATAAGATGCAGCCACGAGATAACGGGGGGGTAATTAAGATTTAGGAAGAGCCGAACTAGGTATTTGGAAGGTATCGATCACTGTTCAAAGTTTGAAAATTTTTTTCCACTTTACTTTAATGCATGACATTTTTCTGTACAATATAAATTATTTCTAAAAAATTGTAGACCATTGATTAAATTTGCATTCTGTGTTTAGGGCACAAAAATTACATAACAGTTCACGAACCAATGAATTGTCTTCCCTTGTAATTAAAAAGTGCTTTCCCTGCTGCTTCCAAACATTTTTTTTTCTCCTAAAAACAATTTACTTATTTATGGCTTTTTACTCGAAAAGCCACCGCAATGCAATAAGCATAAATCCCGTCCACAATTTATGTGAAAACGAAACTGCGAGTGCTATTTATATCTACGGCAAGATGCCGGTATACTGGTGCTTTCAGTACCCAAGTAACTATACTAATAGTCGAGTTATTGCACTCGTTATTACCCTAGCTGGATTTGCGGTGGTAAAATGTAATTGCATTTTGCACAACAGCTTTTATGGCACGCCACACATAAATTTTGATGTACTTTGCTATATCACAAATCTCCCAATTTGGATTGTGTCACTCTAGATACTTTTACTGCTTTGATGTCTCGATCTGACTGTCTATGAATAAAGGGGTAATAAAATTACGTTAGAAAAAGTCAATCAAAGCTTAGCCTTTATTCATCGGTTATTTTTAGAATCTATAAATGGCAAAATGATCAGTTGCATATATTTTGTAGGATTAAAAAAGATTTAAGTTAAAAATTTTTACTTTATTCTTAACCCCTCGATCGCAAAGTAAATCACTAGAAGTCAAATAACAAACGAGAAATGCCAGCTTTTGTGTCGATTTGTGTAATTTATTGACAGTAATTGACAAAAATCGACAGCCAAAGCAGTTAAACGTTCGAATTGGACTGAAATTGGACTGAAATTGAACTGCAAAAAGCAATGGTGAAATGCTTTGAAATGGCAAATACGTTGATACGCTGAAAGTAGAGCAAAAGTATCTCAGCAGTAATTTTGTAATTGAATGAAAATTGCTGTGCATGCTTGCTAACGGAGCTAAGATCTGGTAGCTTGCACTTGCACGGAATATTCCAAAAGAGTTGCAATTTGATCGCTTTAACATGTTGAGTTTTGAAAAGTGACAAAAAATTGTTCAGAGGCAAAGTTTGGAATGCGCTTGTTAATTTAAATTAATCATATGAGAGTTTACTTGAATTTAATTTTTTTAAATGTTGTTTTTCTGCTATTAGAAAGAATCAATCTCGAACCTACCTTTCCCTTAACAAAACCATATAAACCCGAAACACCAATATACAATCTAACATTTCATTCAATTTCGAAGTACCTAAGCGAAAAAACCTGTAAAGCTAATTTGGCTGCGACTTGTTCCACTGTTTTTCCATGGCAACTGCAATACTCGGCAAGTTTATTAAATTTCATTCACTTGTTCTGCTGTAAACTATTCTATTAAATGCAAATTTGTATGGTAAACCCTCTACCAGTATCATGAATTTCATTAAATTTCATTAAACATTCGTACTTTTCTGACGCTTTGCCATTTTTATAAACTTTTATTAGGACTGGCATTTTAAAACCACTTTCCGTAACGCAATAGCCGTTGTTACCATTTTCCTGAAAATCCATAATACTTTTATGTGAGCAACTTAATCTTATTAAATCTGGAATTTATCTGGGAATGTTGTTGCATCATTAGATTTTCAAGTTTCTTATCCCGCTGATCCACAAAGTACCAAAAGTCCCAAAAAACAGGGGATTTTGACAATTTTTCACTTTGTTCCAAAATATCTCGAGAACCTTAATACTTTTATGCGTAAAACTTTCCCTTATAATAATCTTCAATGACTTGAGAAGAGATTAATAAAGATCCAGTGCATAATTGCTTCACCCGCTGGTCCACAAATCGATATTAATTTAAAATCCCCAAAATTCCATTCAAAAACCCAATAAATTTTTACTTTTCGCCCTGTCATTTGAAAACCATAATACTTCTATGGGTAAAACTTTGCCTAATAATGATCTATAATGACTAACAAAGAGATTAATAAAGATCCAGCGCAGAATTGCTCCACCCGCTGGTCTATAAATTGACATGAATCCCAATAGTTCCATAAAATCACCAAAAAATGTTTACTTTTTGCCCTATCATTTGAAAACCATAAAACTTCTATGCGTAAAACTTTACTTAAATATGATCTTCAATGACTTCCAAAGAGATTAAAAAAGATCCAGCGTAGAATTGCTCCACCCGCTGGTCCACAAACTTAGAAGAATCTCAAAAAGTTGGCGAACTTTCATTAAAAATTATATTTTATGCAACTAAAACATCAAATAAATCAAAACCACCAATAAATTAGCTTCTGGATTATGACAGGATGGTTGCACTACATCTCATATACAAAAATCTTATCACCAGCTGTAATTAACTCTTCCCCAACCCACAGAACATTCATAACATAAAAATATATATCTGGGATAATCTAAAAAACGACACTAAATAATCTAAATCTGGCCAACGAAGCACATTCAATCGATTTTAGTACATTCAGTCATTCACTCAAACAATATTGACTATAAAAAGAAACACTTAGTGGCATAAAACATATTAATTAAGGCATAAACACGGCATAAACATAAATAAATGGCACCAATTTGAAATATCTTAATAATATATTTGCTAACTTGGGTCAGTTGGCTCACTTTAGTTTACCAATTGACCCCTCGTTATAAAGTATATATATATATTATTCAAATAATATATGATTAAATGTTTTAACGGAATTAACAGTTTAATAAATGTGATCATCACGAGACCATCAGTAATTTATTAGTTATTATATCCTTAGATTCTATGCTTATATTCGGCTTATATTCTAAAAGATTTTTGTTAAGATATTTAAAGTTTATAAGTTTTCGATTTTTTAATCGTATTTTATTATCATGGTAGAGTAGAAATTTGGAGCTTTTTATTGGTTCTGTAGTGTTTTTGAATGATATTTTGGGATACCGGGGGAGTTGAATCATCCTCCAAGGATTTAAAAAAAAAGTAAAACTAGCACTGAAAGATATTTTAAAGATAGCTCTAAAAAATTAAAGGAAAAAAAAAATTTTCATCATTTTTTAACAGTGTCACAGGGCAAAGGCTTCATTATTTCCTAATAAACATAAATAGAAAAACAAAAAATTGCAGTGAAATAGAAATCATAAACATGCACTAGCTCCAGAAAACACATTTTCAGAAATACTACATGGTTGGCTTTGGTGCCATAGTTTATCGTCCAACAAAACAAAACAGAGCAACATGAACAGAAGACTCGCAAAATACACAAAATTGTTTAAAAATCCTTATAAATTGCTTGCATATGGATGAAAATATTTGAGCATACAGTTTAATGTAATTTACATAAATTTTGCGATCTTTTTTTAGGTAAAAACCATTCTCCAAAGGTTGTAGTTGAACAATCTATGATGTTTGAGGAAAATGCAGAAAATATATTTTTATAAGATAACGTCTATTAAATAGAAATTGACTTAGGATGAGATTCATTTTGTTTTAGAGGTGTTGGAGGAGTAGGTTTCAGCTTGAGGGGCTATAGTATATATATGAAGAATATTTTAAAGATTATGTAAATAAGTGAAAAAAGCAGTATTTCTTCAAAATTGTAGAACAATGGTACCGAGTAAATAGTGAAAACAAACAGAAGAAAAATCTAAAAATACAAATAAATAATACTTTTTGTCAACTTATTCAAGAACTTGCAAGAATTCGATAGAAATTCAAGGCAAAACTTTCTCTACGATCAAGCAAAATGCACACAGCTTGACATGCACTTTTAGCATAGTGCTGTTGTTCCATAAACACCTTACTTTATCTGCTGATTTGCATATTCTTCCCTTTTCTGGCAAATTGCTTCAACATGTTATCCTGATGCAATTTGCCTCGATATATATTTTTCCATTTTTTGCTACATAATTTGCCATTGTCAGTTGTTCAGTTGCTGAGAGAAAGTTTTGCCAAGAAAAAGTCAATGCACCGAAGCGATCATAAAAAGCACAAACTTGGCAATTGTCTCCCGATAAAGATTGCAACAATATTTTTGCGGGTAAAAAGGAAAACCTTCATCATCGGCGGATCAATCTGCAGGAAAATGTGCAACTTTATAGTTTCCTTTCTGGTAGATTTTTGATGTTGGTTGATGTTTTTTGAGTTTGTTAGTTTTTCACGACTGACTAAATTCGATTAAATTTTATCGATGAGACGAGCATAATGTACTGGAATGCTTGGAAATGCTTGGAAATGGTTTTGGTGCAGCTTGCTCAAACTTTCAGCTAGTTTATGGCTGTTTTGTGGCATATTGAGTAGAGGAAAAAGGTTATGAAATCAGTAAGTTCCATAAATTGGCTGGGGATTAGGTAGATTAGATACTAAAATAGGAGTAGTAAATTATATGGAAATTGCAGGGATTTTGCACTAGCGGCCTGTAGTGTGACATTTATACTCAATTACCATCTATAACTCATTTTGTTCTTGAGTTCTGGAAGAGATGATCCTGGTAAGGTGGTTCGTAGAGTCACGAGCTACTTCTTGCCAGTACCTAGTGTAATGAATGCATAACAGCCAGGTGGATTATGAAGTGGCCTCGCATAATGAACATCATGAGTTATAAAAAAGTTCTATGGTTATGGCACTTCAAAAATATAATTAAGTTCATTTCGTCCTTAGATTTCACATAATTTGACATAATTTGATATTTTGATGAGCTCCTTTACCTCAGTCCAAGGAGAATTCATAAAAATCTCAAAACCCACGAGATTGGGGTAAATTGAAGTAGATTGCATGATGGATGTTGGAGGAAAGCTCTGCTGACTTGAATGCTGAATAAATTATTATTGACGGTTGGGCAAATGAGATAAATTTTAATAAATGATTACGTGATGTCAGTTGGGTGAGCTTTGTGGCTTCTGCACATTTATAGAATGACTTGAGGAGTTGCTGAATAAGTGAAAACATGAATTCATTGCACAAAATGAACAAAAAGTGCAGAAAATTCAGCATTTGCTGTAAAAATCAACAAAAAATTTCAATTTGCTAAAAGTTGCACAACCTTTGATTGCGCCATCTCGTGCATAAATTAACGTCAAATATAAACTAAAGTGTGCTAAAGTACAGTGAAATTTACTGGAAGTACAATGTTTGTTGCACTTTCTTTGTTTCCCCAGCATTTTACTTGCTGCTTAGTTGCATGTTCTGTTAGCATCGTAAAAAATTGAGGACATTTAACATTTTTCAAGCAAACTGATAAGTTAATTGGGGTTGTCAACACTGCTTGAAGGAAATATTGATGGGCACTGTAGATATTTTATCGATGATATTTGCATGAACAATTTAATTTTTGTACATGTGCTTTCTTTACATGAGTTTTTATTTCGAAAGACTTTTAACAGTGCTTCCCATAAACTCTGTTTGCTCACGCTCGTCAAACCAAAATTGCACAGCTGAAGAACTCAAATATTCGATTCATGTCTTCAATCCATTTCGTTTAATCTGAAAATGCACTTTTTTAATCTCAAGCAATAAATTTAACTTTGAATAAATTGCTTCCAGCCAAACATTTCAAAAATTCTCCCAAGTGAAAATTCCAAATTATTGATCGAAAACATACCAAACATTCTATAAAATTCTAACATTAAAAAATTTAATTTTGAACCGTAAAAGTATCTTTAATTTTGTTTTTCTATTAATCAGAGGTAATTTTATTTTCTTCCGTTTGTTCCAAATCTGCAAGTGCTAGCGTATTTTCAATCTTTAGCGGTTGTTCCATATTTTTCCAGCATGGAACTCTAAAAGTACACAAAGTAGTTATAATTTCAAGTCAAAAACCGCAAAATCAATCCTCACGTTTTCTTCAAAAGAAGTAAAAAGAACATCGGGATCATTGTGAGCATGGTAGAAATAGTAGGAATGATCTATATAGAAGATTTTTTTATCAAATGTGCAAAATAAAAATGTCATATCAAATAAATACCACAGCGATATCTTGCGCAGGTTGGTCAAGCGAAAACTGAATTAAGAAAATTGCTGTCGCATAATGTTGAGTTCCAGTTTCAATCGAAACTGCTAATGAGTCAGCATGATTTAGTCTACAAACTAGTGCAACAATGTACCCAAAAATGAATCCAATGATCGGGTAACCTGTTGTAGCCATGATTGTCTTAAAAATATAGAAAAAGCACCTTAAGAAATTATCCCATCATACAAAACTATTAAAGCCTAATACCTTCCAAGTGAAGAACGGCAGGACATGCAAGTTTACTACAACTCCTAATGCTACCACAATGATAACAAGAACACCAGCCACTGGTTTCATATATTTAATCAAGAAAGCAGAAACTTTCGGCCATCTTTGAAGAAATATTCCGACCAAAAGTGGAGCAATGAAAGCAAAAGCCACCAACATCATTCGTATGTAAGGAACAACAAAATCCTCATTTAACTGATCAAATAAATTACTTCCTAGTGTGTACGCGTACAATGGAATAGTTCCAAATGCTAAGATAATTGCTGAAGAAAAAGAAAAAATAATATCATCAATTATTTAAAAATTGCATTAACACTTACTTGAAGTAGTCAAAAGAATAGATAAATTGAGATTTCCACCCAATACCATAGTCCAAACATTACTTGGTCCACCTCCTGGTGCAATTCCCAAGAAAAATATACCTAAGAACATATACAGATCATCCGGAAAGAGCCATAATCCTAGAGCATAAGCAGTAAATGGCATCATTATAAATTGACAGAGAAGGCCAATAATCGGTGCTTTAGGAGTTTTGATAATTTTGAACATTTCTGATAAATCTATGGCAGCTCCAACACTTATATAAATCAAAGTTGTAACCACAAATATTGTGATCGAATAGATTAAGTCCCAAATATTCCTGGGTCTAATAACACTAACACTTGCAAATTCAACTGATCTTTGTACTACATTGCTTCTTGTAGTTATATCCAGGTAAAATCTTATAGACCCGATCAACCTTCCTGAAAAAGTGAACGATCCATGCCAATTTCCACTCTCTGGATCAATCTGTGTCAACTGCAGTTGATCGTGAACTCGTGCTACATTTTGATTGTTGCTGATGATCTCTAGATGATCATTAATATTTTCAGTATCAACTATGTCGTTAGTTAGGCCAGAGATTACAAATGAGATCGTCTCCAGCTTGTGAACGTATATAGTCTTCGGGTTTGGAGTAAATGCTACGCTCCATTGACAATTTGCCACCCAAAACAATCCAAAGATAACAAAAATCAAAAACACGACTGGCGTGTGCACCATTTTCAAGCTTACTAGATAAACTGATATAGGAATAAAAATTTTAAGAATTGTTTTATCATATCAGTGAAAACTTATTGGTCATACTTTTAAGATCAATTTTGATTAAATGATAAGATAATGGTAGATTGCTAAAAGTGTAAGATTGTTATAAGGCTTTAAGCAATCTAATCTTGATACGATTGTGTTTGATAAGAGGTGAATTGCTGTTTATATTTTTGATTTTTGTTTTGTCAGTCAGTATGTCTTTTATTAAGATATTTTGCTCGTTATTTTTGTATTGACTTTAATATGAATTGAAAATGCTTTAATACATATTATTTTAAATGTTCACTTGGGTTACACTATCAACTAAAATTTCAAATATTTCAAGCAAACATTACAAGCATTCAAGTTGATTCAAGCTACTCAAGCACTGGCAGTGCACTTCACAAAAACTCTGCAAAAATACGCCAAATGTTTTCAAAGTAAACTCGCTATTTATGGTTTATGATTTAGCGATATTACTGGTGCAGTTGGCTCAGTAGATGGAAAAATATTTTTATTATTTTAATCACGAGAAAAAGCATTTCTCTGTTTTAAGGTCTTTTGACTCTACTACTCTGCTGAGTGCTTACAGCCATGAGCTAATATTCCACTGTTTTAATGGGCGTTCAATGCTCTTCCAAATATCCTTCACAAATGCTGCACTTTTATGTAGTTATTTTTATACGTTTTGTATTTTTAAGTTTTTCCTATTGCCTTCAAAAAGTTGGAAAATGCTTGGAAACTTATATTATGAAATGTTGGGTAATTTTGGAATGAGAAATAATAAACTGAATAAAAGTCGTTAAAACTGTTGCAACATCACTTTTCATTTGGAAAGTTCTGAGGAGGAGAAATGAAGGTGTTTTGAGAATTATGGTGATGAGGAATTGGTGCTGGTTTTTTGTTCAAATTAACTATGGAATGGTCGAGGGAAATTACTCAAGAAAGATAAAACTTTGAAGGTTTCTTTGAAATTTTTGATTGATGGTTGGTTGAATAGCTTCCTTTGAAAAATCTTATATAATTTTCTATTTTCTAATGAACATAATTTCAGGACTATTTAAAAAAAAAATGTAATTAAAAAAGTAAGAGCCTTTTTGAGACCAACTATAAAAATATGAACACCTCGGATTATATTTATATCTAAAAACAATTCCCATCTAAAAAACCATGAATATCGTTTTCTCAAATCTGTACCCCAATCATCATCAAAAAGCACCTAAAACCAACTCCCGCACTAAAACTGCATCAAAATCTGATCACAGCTTATTATTAAGTAACCATTATTCCACATTTTCCGCTTCACTCTATCAGCATTCGCTTTCACTGGCATCACATAAACTTGGTAGCTTGCTTGTTGAGCGAAAGTGACTGGGAGGGAAACAATTTAATATTAAAATTTCTTCTTAGTTGCATCAGTTGCTTATCATCCGTAGAAATTTCATAAAATTCCAAAATTTTCTAAAAATACTGTAAAACAAGAGAGGAAGGATATGCAAGTTGAGTTATAAGCAAGATTTTTGATGGAAAATATTGTCCTTGTGTCAAGATATGTATAGAATATTTGGGTCCAACAATTTTGATCCAGCTCTATCCGTTCGACGGACAGACGGACAGACAAAATGAAAACATAACCATTTTTTTCAATAAAAAAAGTACAAAAATTGCATCACAAGTCCTTGACCGAAACGTGGGTGGTTTTAATTCTTCAAATTGCAACTTTGTGTGGTAGAAAGAAAATGTATTTATGTATTTTACTTTTTCACTTTTTCCGAAAAGTTTTGTGCTTCATACTTGGTGGAGCAACGACCTGCCCCAACCAATAATAATTTTTGCCGGTTTTGCTCAGAGTTAGATGTAGAGTTCCAGCTTTTGATGCGGTGAAGCTTTTGCTGGGTGTTTCGGCAACAAATGATAATTAAATGCGGTGTGCAGTTGGCTTGTGGGGGTGGCTGGTTTACCGCAAGAACACCTTGGTTAAGGTGGGGGTTTTGTTGGATGGAGACTTTTGAAAGACTTTTAAGAGGGTTTTGGTCAGAAATTCAATTAGAACTGGTTAAGCTTTTGATAAACTTCGAAGTAAAAGTTTAATCATACTAATTACACCATATCCAAGGAATTGAAACAAATCTTATTATAAAGTGCATTGATCAACCCTAAGCTCCAATTTATAACAAACAGTCACTCAAAAGCAAATTTTCTATAAATAAGCAATCACAAGCTGCAATTCAAAGCTACCAGGTTGTTGTTTGACATTTCTTAGAGAGGAAAAGCCATCAAACTGCATCATTAAATCCAAAGTGAGCTATACAATTCCAATTTGTAGAGCAAGCAAGCACTCAAGCTTGATTTGTGGCAAACTGAGAAGTGTAAGATACATGGGGAATTTCTTTGAAATTCGTATTTTGGTGTAGTATCAAATATTTCTAAGCATATTCAGCATTTCCAACAGTATCCGAAAATATCCTAGAACTTCCAAGAATTTACTAGAATTACATTATTTTATGGTTATTTTGGAGTTTTGCGGTGCTTGATAAAATTCATGTAATATTCATTAATTCATGTAATTTCAGTAATTCCCATAAATTCCCATAAATTCAAGTAATAGCAATATTTAATGAATACGTTATTATGTTAAGAAGTTGTAAGTGGATCGTATTTGTACTTCCATAAAGGTTTCTTGTTGCGCTTTGATAGTACTTGATTATTCACAGGTTCACAAATGTTGAGTTTCTCTTCAAGGGAATTTTATCATTTCAAATAGTTAGCAGGACAGAAATTAAATAAATGCTCTTGCAATTTGTTTTTAATCAGTTAATCTGGGGAATCATATATGTAAAGATCTTTTATTCAAGTCTTTTACAGCATCTCTCATTTATATGCCATTTCAATGCTGCTCAACACTGCTTTGTACAAAATCGCTCCTTTTTAATTTGCATTTATAAATTAAATAGAAAAGTATAAAAAGCAAATAAAACTAATTTAATTTAAATTTCAGATTATAAAAAGCAAAAAGC
This sequence comes from Parochlus steinenii, assembly GCA_038502155.1. NCBI lineage: Eukaryota > Metazoa > Arthropoda > Insecta > Diptera > Chironomidae > Parochlus > Parochlus steinenii. The sequence goes on along the minus strand of JAXCIN010000047.1, from coordinate 2,011,805 downwards.
ATATAAATTCCACAAAAGCACATAAAAGCTTTTGCCAGAGCTTTTGAGGGAATTTACTTTTCCGAGTAATTTTTTAATCAGATTTCTGCATTTTGCAACATTTTTCGAAACATTCTGGGAGCAGAGTTTTGCTTTGAGGTTGTTAATTTGCTCGTATTTTCTGCTAATTTGTTTCATGTTTGTTTCACCAGCATGTCGTTGACTTCCAGAGTAGTTCTTCAACTCCGTTCAGCTCGTTTGACATTCGGAAAACCTTTAATTGAAAAACATTACTTCCAATTATTTTTTGATGAGCTTTTGCTTTTCAAAGCATTAGTTGCTTGTCGACTTTTTTGCATTTGATTGTTCAATTTTGATGTCTACAATGCATTCTCATCGATTCCCAGTGTATTCAATATTTCTTCAAAAATATTCGTTGGGTTTCATTGTTTCTTTTCTTCATTTTTCTTGCGTGCTTTCTTGGAATTTCAGATAAGTTGTTTTTTTGTCGCAATTTGAAAAGAGACTCCTTAAGCTTGTTATTTTCGGACAAAAGTTTTGGGATGATTGAAGGGGTTAGAGAGGTATTATTAGTATCTAACGTTTAAGAAATAAAGTATTTGTCATGGGCTTATAAAATCGACGTTAAAGGATTGGTTGAACTAATTTTCAGTCAAAAAAGTTTTTTATAAAAAAAAGATTAAAAATTTACAGATTAATGGTATAAAACCATTAAAATCTTAAATCGCTTAAATTTTATTCAGACAATTTAAAAAAGCTAGCTTTTCCCTCTCAACTCCTGGAAGTTCATTATTAATTCTGCTCGAAAAGTAAGCTGCAAAAAATGGAAATAATAGAAATAATGGAATGAATGGAATCGTTCAGTTAATAAAAATCAGGTGCATTGAGCAATATAACATTCTTTAACAATAAATGGATTTTAGCAAAAATAATTGTTCGAAAAAAAAAAAATTCTACAAGGAAAATACAAGAGATGCTAGAAATACAAGAATTGCAAGAAACCAATGAAAAAAGAATAGAAATGTTCGCATTTTATCAACATTTCTTGGCATTTGTTAGAAATTTCTTAGAAAATTTGTAACAATTAGATAGAAAACTTTCCTTGATGTATTTTAAGCGCTCTTGGATGTTCGTAAATGTTTTTAAATGTTTTAAATGCTAGAACGTTTCCAGTGTTTAATGGTTGAAATGCTTCGGTTAATGGCTAAAAAGGGCTTTCGGGAGGAGTTTGTTTGCTATAATGAGCTTCTCAACCTTTTACACAAAACTTACAAATCGTTACAACAAACAAGCCAATTATTGTTTCTTAGTTGAAAAGTTTGATGTATTTAAAGTATATATACAATTTTTGAGTTTTTTCAAAGTTTCTGGTAACTTTCAGTTTCTATCATTTATAATTTATATTGTGTAAAAATGAGACAATGGAGAAAAAACCTGATATTATATTAAAACTTCAAAAGATCTTAATTTATTTTCTCATAAATATATTTATATTTTTTTGTCTTCGACTTGATGAGCTTGAAATGCTTTCAAAATTTTTGAAGTCGCTTACAAAGTTAAAAATACTTAAAATCAGGGGTGTAGAAGTAGTAAAATAACAAGGTAGGCGCTAATGAGTTTTTGGAAACAAAATTAAAAAGTTCCACTAAATGCATTCCAAATTTGTTTTTTTTACAATTCGTTGTTTTCTGATACTCTTTGGTAGTGATTTTTAATTGTACCAATCTACTAAGTTACGTGAAAATACGCGCAAGTTGGCTGGTTAGTGCAATTCAATTGTCACTACCAAAAAGTAGGATAGCTGAAAACAAACGAATTATGGTTTTTTTGGTCTACATTTTGTTGAGAATGCGTCAAAGTGATTACTTCGAATCCATGATTAAATCAAAGGTTCTTCATCGAAAAGTTCGACCGGTGGACCAGAAACATTAAATCTGATTCTTTGAAAATCACTCAGAACTCTTTAAAAGTCAGCGTTGCTAATTTTGATTTTTTTTCCATTTGAATACAAAGTATAATATATTTTAAAATCAATTTTCATTTAAAAAGTTATAAATAGTTTATAAAACATTTTAAATATATTTTTTATTTATTTTAAAATCATCAGTTTAATATTTTTCATACCTTTAATATAGTTTTCGATCATTTAACCTTTATTTAACAAGATAGGCGCGCCTACCCCCAAATTTTAACAAGGGGGTCGCGCCTACCCGCGCCTACCCACTTCTACAACCCTGCTTAAAATACTTGAATTTGTCTTGAAATGCCACTTCAAGTAAGTTTTATCGCCATAAAAAGCTCAAAAGAATGAAAAATAGAAGTAATAAACATAAAGATGACAAAAATGCAAATAATTTGTCAGAATTTTCATTTCGTTTCTGCAATTAATATGAAGAAATTAATTAAACTAGTGGTTGACATGCAATTTTTCTTTCGTTAAGTTAATTCGGTTGGTTAAAAATAGGAATAAACACGAAGGAAGGAATTATTTAATGAGCTTTGGAAGAAAAAAAAACTTAGGGAAATTGAAGAATGAATGGTCGAATAAAAAAAATAAAAATAAAAATTACAAAATATACCGTTCAATGAAAAGTTTTAGTATCTATTCAAACTTCTAAGCTATAATACAATCTGAAATCTCCTCTTAGAAGTAATATTTTAGTTATTTAAATTGAGCAAACTCTCAAAGAAAATTGAGCAAACTCTAAGCATTTATTCTTCTGGAATGCACCATCGTGACGAGCTCGCACCATCAACTGCGACATTAAGCGACATTACAACATCATGCAGATGGGAATGTTTTTTCGTGCTCTTTAAGTTTTTATTGCACTTCTTGGTACTCCAAGACATTTTTCATCTGATAAACATTTTCATCCAATTTTCCTTAAAAACACATTTTAGCATTCCAACAAACATTTTCTAAGAGATCTCAGCGTTTCTTCATGGAACTTAGAATAGCTCTAGAAAAAGGAAACTTACCTAAAAAGTGGAAAAAAAACTTTTCCTGAGAAATTCAGAAAATCTTCATAAAGCGAATGGAACACTGAAAAGCTCTTTGCCAGTTTTTTTCGTTGCTTGAATTAGTTTCAATTTAGTAAATTTTACAGAATACTTCAGAAAGAAAACTTTGGTTGACACTTTTGGTGAAATTAAAAAATTCTTCTTTCGGTGTTCAAAAAGGCGAAACAAAAATCTTTTAATGATTTCTCATTTCAGCCATTTTAATGCTTTCCATGCTTTTATGTTTTTTAATTAAATCTAGTGAGGGAAGGTTGCAAATGATATTTTAAAAATATTTTTCATCTGTGAGGAAATATTTTCTTCTCTATTATATTTCAACAAAAAAGCGGACAGCCCGTCAAAATAATTCAAGTAAAGAAAATTTTTTTGTTAAAATTGCTTCTTCTTTCAAGTGATGCTCCAAAATTTCATAAAAATTTATAGAATTTAATAGAAAGAAACAAATTATAGCAATTTGTATGCACGTGTAGCAAATTTGCACGGCTGCTCATACTTTTTAGCAAGCTGTAATTAATGAGCAAAGTACGTTGCCTCGTTGCCTTGAATGTGCTAAAAAGCTCTAAAAAGCACTAAAAAGCATGCAGTAAATAGTAATGTCACAACATATCATGCTAGATAAGAAAGTAGAATGTCGCGAAAATAAGGAATAAAAATATTTTATGAGCTTTTGATTTATGACGGAGGAAGATCTTGAAAATTTTAACAGTAGTGGAGTGAGGTATGTTGAAATTTAGATCTTCAAAAATGACAAAAAATAAACTTACACATTTTTTTTCTGTATAAATCAAGAATTTGAATATTCAGTTATTTTGTATCGATTATGTTGTATTTGTTATTTAACGTCTTACTAAAATCAATATGAAGACTATTAACTTACAATTTTCTCTTCTTCATTTGCAGTGATCAGCAAAGGACAAACAGAAACCGGTCGTTATCGTTTCTTGGCTCGCAACGGAGGATTCGTGTGGGTTGTCTCACAAGCCACTATTGTCTACGAAAAACAAAAGCCACAAAGCGTGGTCTGCGTAAACTATGTCATAAGGTAAGTGCCTGGTGCTCCAGTATTCTATTACACTGCTTATATTTGCGGGTATATTGATATTGCTAGCCAAAATCTCCGAGTTACAAGACACAAGCCAGCATTATGTTCGTTAAACAGGTGCAAAGATTGTTAAATGTTAATTTTGTAAATTATGAAAGATGTTCAAGTTTTAATTCAGACGGGGATTTAATTAGAGCAGGAATAAATTTCGATAGCATTGTTCAAGATTTATTAAAGTTTTGTTTAAGTTCGAGTTAGCATCATTGTAAGATAGCAGAACTAAATAATTTAATAAATAATCCTTATCCAAATATTCTAAAATTTTATGAAACGCTTTAATATTGAGGACCTACAATGGAAAAAGCTCAATTCATATGGTTGACCACTCAAACATTTTTTTACGAAATTCAGAGAAATGTAATTTCTTAATGGAATAGGAATCGTAATAATCACTCAATTGAAATGTTATTTGGAAGGGTTTGAAAGTGGAGAAATAAAAACATCTAAAATGCAAGAAACCAAATCAATGAACCTACATAAAAATTCATTTCATTTAGAATCTCAAATTCAAAAATCACCTGTCGTAATAAAAATTTAAGTTCTGTGTTAAAGTTTATTACTAAAATATCTAAAAACATACGTAAACTCCAGAAAATCCCTTAAGGTCATTGCTCTCCCTGATCTGTCATTTGAAATTCTCAATTACAAGCTTTTCAACCAGAAAAGCGAAAAGACATGCAAAAATAAGCTTAAAAAAAAACTCAAAACTATATACACAAAACTCACAAAAAGGAAATCTTCAATTCCTCAAGCATTGGAGCATTTTCGCTTTTATATTTTGCGCTTTTATGATTTCTTAGAAAATACGTACAAAAATTTTCTAATGAAAATAAAAGTGAACATTGTTTTGCTTCTTCTTTTGAAAAGCTTCTTTAGCTACTTTTGTGATTTATTTGTGAATTTTTTTTTTGAGTCTTGTAGCTAAAAAAGCATAATCAAGCTTTTTTATGTATATCAGATTAGGTATAAATATAAATCTTCGTTGGCTGTTCATCTTAATTGAATTCTGGTAGGGAATGAAAAATTGTTGGGCCGCAGCACAATTTAAGCAATTATTTGTGTTTGCAAATTGAGGCTATTCTGAAGCTAGGACGAAATTAAAGAAAAGCTGATTGATTGTTTTGAATTTACTTGAAAGTAGATAGAATTTCTTGTAAAGCAATCCGTATGTTGAACCATCGTCTTAATATATTTTTTTTTCAAGATTCATTTTTATTTTCATAAATTCTGACTATCTTTAACTAATTTACCCAGAATTGTACATTCCATGATCAAAAGGTGAATTTTCTACTTTAATTTTCAAATTACCCAAAAAAAGCAATTAAACTTCATTACTTCGGAACAGCATAAAAATCTTCACATTTACGACCAATCCTTCAAAAAATAAAAATTCTATCATCTTGGCACGCACAATTCCTACCCAGACTCTTCAGAAAAAAAACTCTCCTAAGTTCTCGACAAAATTACTTAATGTCTATCCATCATCATCGCTCCAACAGCGAGTAAACAAATTTTTCCCGTTAAAGGATTTGCCAAACTTTGCAGACATTTCCAAGTGAAGCTTTTTGCTAATAATTATCATCTACAGCCGTTCCGCTTGAGTTGCCTACAAAAATTTCAAAGCGAATTCTGAGAAATTGTCTGGAAAAAGCAAAAATAGCTTAAATTACTTTCAGTACCAGAAACAGGCTAAATGAGGAAATAATTATTAAAGATCGATTTTACTTTTCTGATTATGATTGAATGTATTGAATTAGCTCCTTGGGCACGACAGTAGAGTCCCAGTTTCCTCAAGTCATTCTGTCAATTATTGCGAATTATGATGGAAGCTTCAGCTGCTTTGGCCATTCATTGAATTCATTGGACTTAGCCAATTCATGCAGGATGACAAGTTTGGAGATGAGAGAAAATTTCAAGGCTTGAATTCATTTTGATGGATGTTAAGGGAGATTATAAGAAAATTAAGAAGATGATGAATAAGGAATTATTGAAGAAATCGGAATTAATGGTAATTTATTAGGAATTAATCAGTTCTATTGGGTTAAACACCCAATAATTTATTGATTTTTTTGAGAGTTTATTAGATTGTTTAGTTTTTTTTGGCAATTTGCGAAGAGCTTTGATTTAATAAGAACAGTCAGATGTTTTTTACTTCTATTATTTAATTTTGGATAAGTATTTCCGTTTAAAATTTATCATACATAGATTTCTTTATTAAATTTAAATTAATTCACCATTGAAGCTACTACCCAAAATATCCAGCAAAGGTAGGTGAAAATTATGCGAAATTAATTGTCCTATGTTTATGCTTTAGGCACAAAACTTTTAGCAATCATACATCTGAAGAATTTACAGTTTCGGAGATTTTGGCTAGAAAATGACGACAGCTGAAAAAATCATGACATCACGAAACATGTCGACATGACGTATAATATTATTGTGTAAATAAAAAATATTGAATTTACGTAACATTATCAAACTGAACCGTTCGCGATTTATTTGTGATATTCTTGAAATTTTTGTCGAAAAATTCTCTTGAATTCATTTTACACTTTTGCAGGAAAAATTGAGTACTATGCAAGTTGATAGCTTTGTGAGTTTATTTAGCATATAAATGTAAATCAATCAAAAATGTGTGCTGATGATTTTGTCTACGTGTTATTGTTCGAATTGATTTTGATATATTCTGTTGAGACATTAGTGATTTTTTCAACATCTAAAAACATTTTGATATCAAATTTTTAGACAACCTAAATCGAAGTATAATAAAAATTAAATCCTTATCTTGTATCTTTCCTTAATGTCTGTATTCCAGTGTAACATAGAACCAATGTATATTAATTAATCCTCTCTATTATATGTTTAAACTTACATTTTAGTCAATTTTGAGTTAAGAAGTAGCTCAATATATTAATTAACAGATAAGGTTTGAAAAATTTTACACATTGTCAACATTCCTGACATTTTGACTACGTGATATTTTACACTCCGAAAAATCACGACTCGTGTATTCTTTTAATAGAAATTTAAAGAAATGTTTCTAATTTTACGTTTTTATATTTATTGTTGAATTCCAGGTTTGTTTTTTTTATGAATTTCATTTTACTTTGATATGAAAATTGGAAATCTTTGCATCGGGTATAATTTTCCTGTTAGATTGGATTTCAATGTCGAAGTATAATAATATTTTAATCGAACGTAATCTTAAAAAGCAATTAAATGACAATTTCAATTTGAATTGATCAAATTTGCAATATCGAAGCATAGATCGAAGTCTGCGTGAGCTCAAATACTTTTCGTATTCTGAAACTATTAATTTGTCATAAACTTTTCATAGTTTCGAAAATGCTAAATAAGTCGAAAAGTGTGGCTTGAAAATAAGAAGCACTTGAAGAGTATTAAACTTGTCAATAGTTATTGTGGGAAAGTGTTTGTTAATCTGCAGGGGTAGAGAGGCTATAATATGAGTTGCCTTCTTCATAATTTTACAAGCAATTTCATATCAAAGCTCCTCCTCATACTTGCTCGATAAAACAGTAGTCATCTTTAATCGAGCTCTTAAAATAAACAATCTACACGACGGGCAAATTTTTACTGTAAAATAAATTACAATTCACGAAAGTCATGTGCCTGTTATATATTAAAAGTATGCTCACCGCCCTCAACCAAACCAACCTTCATTCTCACTCAAAATGCAATGACTTGAATAATGAATAAAGAAACGAAGTAATAAAGTATTAAAGTAATAAGGCAATAAGCTGATGAATTTTCACCACTAATTAAATATCGAGTTCGTTCAAGCTTTTTCGTGATATTTTAAGGAATATTTGAAATATCATGAATTTCAGAAATTCAACGAATTAATTACTCAAACCAGCTCAAACTCCACAGGGAAAATATTTTCCTATGCAATGATGAAACTGTAATTCACTGAAAATTCACTGAAACATTCTGTAATAATATTTTAGCTAAGAAAATATTTGCATATCAAATATTTGAAGAAAGTTCTTCGTTAATTATAATGTTGTGCAACTTTTCGAAGTTTTGGATACTTTTAACACTGCAAAAAGTATTTGGGGTAATAATAATAATTCAGGTTCGTAAGTTTGTCAGTTTTTACTCAGAAGCTTTTAGTGAAATAAAGTGTTCAAACATTTTTAATTAAGAAGGATAAATTTTTCTTTTAAATAGAACTAAACTATTATGTAAATTGTTCAGATCCTTAACTCCTTAATACTGAATACTCCTTAAAGAGATGGATATCATTGTTTTGCAAACAAGTACGTTTGTTGTCTTATTTACAATCTGCATACCATACGTACACTCTATGTATGTAAATTTTATCGACCAAAGCACATCTTGAATAAATATGTAGTTTTAAAAACATTGCTCTACTTTGCACTATTTACTTTGTTTGCCGAAGCGAGAAGCTTATAAATGTTCCAAATTAACAACAGGTTTCTTCTAAATTTCTTGAAAAATAATAAGATAAATCATCATATTTTAGCATAAAGCCGGTATTGTATTATTTTGCTCAAAAAAATTCTCTAACTTGCAGTAATCAATCTAAATTCAAATGCTCTAAACTTAATCAGAAGCATCTCTCTTCATTCCGCGCTCGTATTTTCTAATTTAATACATCACCTAAAATAAATTCATTTGGCCATGGCCTTTAGACTTTTTCGAGTGTGCCGTTTTGATAGTGTGCTACACGAGGAACTCTTAAATTTGTGAAACTTCTGAATACTACGTAAAACTTGAAACTGTGACCACAACAAACGCAATCATTCTGCCAAGCAAGCGAGGAAATGTTTTGAAATAAAGAATGATGGAAAGTTATGAATCGTGTCGGTTTTAACATTGGACACGCAATTTTGCGTGTTTGGCGGGTGTTATCGAGATATCGAAAGTGTTTGCTTGCTTTCGTGTTTTTGTGTTATTTCATATATTGTATGGATTTTATGTATTTTAGTGAATTTCGATATTATTTGATGGTTCAGGAGCGTTTATCAATATGATGATCGAACGAAAGGATAATTGTTACCCCTTGATACATCTCTGTGGCATTACCTACCGTTCATTTAGATATTTTTCAACAAGGGGTCTAGCAATTCTCTGATACAGTTAGACATTATAGTTGTATTTTTTATAGGAGTCTATTTATTGTTCTATCAATAATTTATTTAATTTATATAGCAAATTAGATTTTTGAAAAAGTCAGAGATCAAGTAAAAAAAAACCAGAGAGTAAAATAATAATATTTATTAAGATATTATGTAATATTGCACAAAAGTCAATAATATGAGAAAAACAATAGATAGAGTTTAATAAATGAAAAAACCAAGAGGTTTTTAGGGAAATAACAATTCATTAAAGTTCTTATAAACATCTTTAAAACCAAACTTAGTTCACGCTCTAATTTATACTAAGCTTCCACTTTATTTTAAGTGTTTTCTGTGTAACCTCCCTCCTACACACTTAACAATATACTTTCACTTCCTTAATATCGTAATGAGCTCCTTTCTCTACAGATTTGTGCGCTGACACATATTTATGTAAATTTATTGTATTAATTAGACATCCATTTTCAATTACAAGAACAAATTTGCGTCCGACTTGTGTCATTCATAATTGCCTAAAGGAAATGATAAAATTTGCGCGAAAATTACACATAATTACCAAACTTTCACCCTTATTTAGTGGAAATGTGGAAATTCTATGCTTTGCCAATATTTTGGTTACATTTGTGTTACATTTTGCGCTACATTCGCTGATTTTGCTACAGGAAAATACTTTTCCATTGTTTGACACAAGTTCGTGATAAAAATAGACGTGAAACGATAAACGTGCGATTTCCACGATTTTAGTAAAAGGTTAGGAGCTATTAATATAAGGAAGCAAAAGATGTTTCTTTAATAAAACGAAATGGTTGAATTCTTAATTGAGATGAATTAGTAATCTTATAGATGCCAGAAATAGTCTAAATCAATCTACTGACGTTCACTGTATATATTATATACTGTGTTCAAAATCAGCTGTTTTCTAAAACTTATACAAAGTATATTCTTGCACAATATTAAAGAAAAGTTCTCTTATGTGATTCAGCAAGTCATTCAGCGCCAAGTGTACAATACAACTAACAAAACCTCAAGGAATTTCTCTAGATTATTTCGAAAATGCACCCAAAAACACTGCTTAAAACATTCGCAAAAATAGGTCTATTGTGGTAGGTCAGAGTTCCTTTGTATTGTAGTATACTACAAATTGAATTAATAATTATTAATAATTAATAATTAATAATTAATAATTAATAATTTTAATACAAATTTTAATGTGTATTAAATTCAATGAATCCATCAAGCTTAAATTTATACATATAAGGTAATACAAAAATATACCTTAATTAGATTTTTTAATAAATGATACATTTATTATAAATTGTACTAAAATAGATCAAAGACAGTTTTTGGCATTTTCCAGAGAATTGTTTGACTATTTTCCCTGTAGAGAAGAAACAACTATTATCACATATTGCTGTCAAGTAACGAAACATATTTTATAAATTTAAGAAATAAGATGTCAGCACATTTTATTCAACAAAAAATGTAGTTTATGATGTATGTAGATTGCAATATTTGTAAACAGCTTCGTGTCGTTAGAAAGATGCCATTTCTAAGTATAGATGACATTTTTCCTACAAATTCCAGCTAATCTAAAGATCTTAGATCAAAAAGGTAAACAACCCATCTCATGGAGAAACTCCTCCATATTAATAAAATCATTGTCTTGTGAAGAGCTCAAGTATCCTTAACTATCTTATTTCTTCAATTTTCTTCCACCAGCACTCCAAAAGTTCATAACCTTTGCAAAATTAACCTCTTGACATCTTTGTTACTTATTTGCGCTTCTTGTGATTCTTTATGGAAAAGTTGGCAGCGAGAAATTCTCGAATACTTTGTCTTTACCTCAAATATTTTGCTGAACAATTAGATGAGATCTTGAGAATAACAAAAGCTCCAGCTCATTGATTGGTAATACATTTGTCAAAACGTTTACAAGTAAATTTATTGACTGGGAACTTTGTCGGTTTGTGTGACTATATTTGTAATTCTGTTGTTTTGTTATTTTGATTGAAAGGCAGCTTTTGTTCTAATCGAATCAAATTATCTTGATCAGTGCAATTCATAAAGTGTGCCAATTTATTTGCTTTAATTGGCCTTCAAAGATCAAAAAGATAATCCCGCTTTGTTTATTACATTATCGACAGATGAATTCACGTATAGATTCCCATAACATCAAATCATTTCCTCTCATGATTTATGTCAATTTACTACTCTAAAAGAATGTTCCTGTAAATCTCTTATGTTTTCAGAAGTCTTTTTTGAAAAGCCTCTAAAAAATTCTAATCAACATCATAATATTGACTGTAATTGAAGAAGTTTCCTCAAATCACTGAAAGAAAAGGCGCCAATCATCAAGACAAAATCAGCTGCCTTTTATTATTTGCTTTCAAATTTTTAATTAGATGTTTTTCAAATTCATGAAGAAATTAAATTTCAAAATAAATATTTTCTATTGAATGAAACTTGACGAGTTGAATTACAAATTTAAAGTTAAAAATTATAAATATGAATGAGACTAAACAACACTGAATTAACTCAGTAGCTCTTATTTGATTTATTCAAGAATTGTTTGAATTATTTGTGAAATATTTGAGACAATGAAGTTTATTTTTAATCGCCAAGCGACCGCACGTGAATTATTTGTTGCCATTTAGTTGATAAGTTATAGCGAGCTCGTGTTTTCACTGTTTTAATGCATCATAAATTATTTGAAATAAATCTTATGTAAACTTTGAGATTGCCAGAAATCTTTTTATTCTTGAATGCGTTTTGCAGTATTTCATAAAATTTGTTTAGAAAGCTTCTGTTTAAAAGTAATATCTTCGATAATTCAATATTTGCGAAATTTTCAAGAAATCAGTTTTTTCCTCCTACGCGCTCTTAAAGCTCAAAATTACTTAAAAGCTCGAAAAATTAAAAATTCTTGAAAATTTTCAAATATCTTATATATATGGAATAAGAAATTCGCTGAGTGATTTTTTCTGTTCTAGAAACAAAATTTCCTGTAACATTTATCAGGCTGAAAAATATTTTTAGCTGCTTGTATTTCTGCTTAATACTTGAAAGCTGCTTGTGTGCAACAAAAAATTTAGCTTTTTATTGGATTGAGCCTCATAATTTCAATAATTTGAATGCTCAGATTTAAGCAAATTTCGTATCTATAGTATTGTAAAGTAATTTGATTATTTTTCGTAAAGCAATTTTTCCTATTTGTTCAGATTATAAGATTTTATGCTTTCTACGGTTTTCATAATTAGAATTCATATAAATCTTGTATAAACTCACTATTATTAAGAACATTTCCAGGAGACCTCGTCACATTGAATATTATTTGTGCACATATTTTGTATAATCACATCGACAGCAGTTACATTTTTTGCTGTATGGATATATATTAAGTGTCTGGCAAAAAATGTAATCAGTTGTTGGGCGATAATATAAGGATGGTGACGTCATAAAATATTTTTTTTTTTCCGAGCGTACATTAGGCATAGTTTCTTCTTTTTCCAGTCTCGAAAGCTCTGTGAGTTATGTCGTATGAATTTTTGCTGCTGATATTGTACATTTAGAATCAGATATATATTAGGATTTGCAGAAAACTGTTAAAACTTGGGTTTATTCAAATATTTAAGTGGGGTGTGCTTTTTTCATGTTTTTAACATTTCTTTTAGACTTGTGTAGAAATCGATTTGAATTCATAATATTATGCTATAGCTTTTTTTAGCAAGAAACTAAAGAAAATAAGAAATGCTCTACCTCAAACTACTTCAAGTCAAGTTCCTCTCACTGTAAATACCAATCTAATCAATTATTGGTCGTAATCCTTTCTATTTGAAATGTAATCTCACATATAAGTAGAATTTCTCTAAGAAATCCCATTAAGACGTTCAATAATTCAGACAATTCCGCAAACCACACCAAGATCCTTAATTCCTTAAAAGCGAGCATAGACGGAGCTTAGTAATTGTGCGGTAATAGTGCAGTCTGCAGGATGGTTTCACATGTGTTTAATAAGTTATTTGAGAAATTAATGGAAATATTCAATATTGCAAGATTAGCAGGAGCTTAATAAGGGTAAACTTTGTGTGAACAAAATTTAGAATTTAAAATTTAAATAGAGTTTTTTAACGATTGTTCCAACCCTGATGGATTTTATGACGATCGGGACCTACGTTTATAGTGGATTTCCGAACCACAGGAATTCTGCGAACAAATCGTCGCTCACATAAACCCAGGAATTGAACCCAGATTCAGCGGTGAAATTTAGAATTATTTAAGTTCTAAGCATAATAAAGCTTTATTCATTTGAAAGTCTAATATCAACATTTCATTTAAATTCTTCTCCATCCCTGCTTCCCAAAAATCCTTGAAAGTTCCCAGAAATTTCTGACCTTTTAGCTTTTAAAACCATGCAATATTGTAAAACATAAATTTGCAGCTTTACTTAAGTTGTGTAATAACGATGTACCGATCTACAAAATATAAACGCTTTCGAATAATACAAATAAGCTTTAGCTCGTCCTTAACATGTTTAGACGAATAAGCTGTGAAGTGGCTTCTAAAGCAATTATTGAGTGAAAAACTGAAATGTTGTGTTGGGAAATGTTAGAAAATCGGAAAATTTTAATTGCAATAGATTTTCCGATTTTTATTGTACTTTTGGCATTTTGTTAGTGTGATAGTCAAATAAAGTTTAATAAAGTCGAATAAAGTTGCTAAAAACAAAATACAATCCTACAAAAGCACAATTCTATTCAAGTTTTATTAGTTTTGAGAAAGTTTCTTTGTGAACAAAATTTTGCTTCATATTTCGGATTTTCAGGATACTTTTCTGGTTTTCGAAAAACTTCGGATAATTGTTGGAATATAGTGGTAAAATTCAGACAAAAGCTAAAAAGCTTTAAGAAAACTTTAATTCCATTCTCCTCATTTATTAATTATTATCCTTCAATTAGAAAAACCAATTGAAACACAAATCAAAAGTTTATTGACTTCTCCTTTAGTAATTGAAACAATGATATTTGAGAATAACTTTATAAGTTCGTGGTAAAACTTTTCTGCTATTAACTCTCATTTAAAATTGTACAATTCATTAATCTCTTATATATGTTTGAGTTTTTCAGTTAAAAAAAAGTTTGATGCATATAAACTATAAAGTATATAAACTTAATAAACTTAAAGCCTCTAGATTTAAATCACCAAAAGCTCGATCCTCAACTGAACCACTTTAATAATTAAATTAAATGTTTTCTGCTCGTATACTCGAAATTATTGTCAATGAGCACAGATTTCAGCCCATTTAATTTTATTGTCCTCCTTCGCTCAAAGACCTTCACTTGCCAATTGCCATTCAATGTATGGTTCAATTAAGCGAAAGATAATGGTGAGCAATAACGAGAGAAATCCTTGCAATTCGGGGACGAAAATTCTTTTTGTAATCAATGCCGACATATTTATGGATTTATTTGAAAATAGAAAATAGCCGGGCGCTATATTGTGAAGATATCGAGATAATAAAAGTTGAAGGCAAACATAAAAAACATGAAAAAACATGAAAATATCTATAAAGCATAAAAACATTTAAAAGATGGTAAAGAATTACAAGAAAGGTGATTTTCTCATTTTGTTGACAATAATTGTTGGCCCTAACACAAAAACATAAAATCCGCTTTTTCTAATGTGTGGACACCCAGCCAAAATATTAATTTATAAAATGAATCAAAAAACCGCGCTAGAACATAAAGCGATTCGTAAGAAAATTAGAAAATAAATGTTTCTGTGCCAAAGAAAATGAAAGCGAAGCAAGAATTAAACCGTAAATTGTACTTGACAATGGATGCAATGAGGCGAGTATTTGATTCCAGAGCTTGTTTGTTAAATTTTCCCGGGAAAGAGACGTTGACTTTTTCGGTGTTTGATATATTCATGAACATTCTAGATAAAACAACAAGATTTTAAATTTAAAATGATTTTAAAATGCTTCAAACCAAAACCATTACAAAAAAGTAAAAACTCACTTGACATTATTCAAAAATTCATTTCTATACTTCATAACCAACCCTTCCTTCTCGTATTTCATCAAAGAAAAAATTAAAACCATGTCCTCAAATTACCAAATTAACATTTTATTCAAAATTTATGGAAATGTAAAATCACCTTTTATGTAAATTAATTGTCACACTTTCTCAAGTGTTTGAGTTTTTAAGAGTTTGCTTTCTGAAAAAAAGTTTAACTTGTAAAAATTTTATTAAATTGTCGAAATTTCTTTAAAAAGCTTTAAAAGCATTTTATAAAAGTTTGTCAATTGAAGCGAATAAGTGGAAGAATATTTGGCAAGGTTAAAGTTAGTTGCTGAATAAACATTTTATTGAAAATATAATTTCATTCATCAATTTCTGAAATAAAAATAATATTCAATGAATTTGTCGAATAATGTTGAAATTTTCGCAGTGCTCAACCAAAAACATTGAATTATCATCCCTTACAAAGTCGAAAACAAAAAAGGTACAAAATTCCATCAAAAACCAAATCAGCTTTTTCTTTTACTTGTAACTTTTTTCTCACTTCCTTAAAAGGCCCACGAAAAATTCTGCAGACACTTTTAAACTTTTTGAAGCAATCTTAAATGTTAAATTTACTGGGGATTAGGCAGTGCTAAAAGTTTTATGAAAGGTTAGGAAAAATTTTAATGTATTGTATAAAAATCCGAAAAGGTTCTGATGTTTGATATTTTTGATGCTTGCAAATGTATAATTCAAATTTATTGTTTATTAAATACAATGTAAAACATTATAATGTAAAACATTATAAAATTATAATCACAGAAATAATTCTACATAATTCCATATTATGCACATAAGTCTTCCACGTGCTGCTTTTATACTATCCCGAATAACACGGCCACGATTATAAGCAAACTATTTTGTATGGAAACGTTGAGAACGGTATGCAGATATCAGTGCTTTTCGTCAATGTAAATGTCCCATTTCTCTCACTTCATAAAATGCTAATAAAAATTTGGTGTTGCTCGTTTGATAGATTTGCGCCTTTATCATAAATTCTTTGTGCATATGGCAAGAATTTTGAGTTTCGTTCCTCAGGTTTTTGGACTTTTTTTTGTTTCCAAGTTGGTAAAGCTGGATCCAAATTTGCCGCCCTGAAATCCGTTAAACGGTTTTAGACTTTTAGGGAATCAACGTGCTTTAGAAGTGAGTCTTGGTTCCAGAAAGTTATTCTAAATTAACTGCTAATGAATAATAAAATTAATGAAGTACTGCACAGTAAAAATTTTAAATCATTATATAACTTAAAAAATGGAAATCCCGAGTCTCTCTTTAAAACGTTACACATTTAAACTTTTGATATCATGTTGGTACTTTTGCTTTTTATTTTATTATTTGGTAAATGGAGAGAACTTTGCAGAGAATCGTGAAGTTTATAAGATTATTAGCAGCATATATCAACGAATCTCAACAATAATTTTCAATTTTCCTCGTGATTGCTGATGAGAAAACGGAATAAAAATAAAATCTGGTTAATCGGGATGTAATATATTTCTTTATGTAAACACCTCCCGTTCATACCCATTTTAAAAAGCTTGCTCAACCATTTTCACATAAAAAACCTCCTTACGACAAACTCCAAAAAGCTTCTTTCACTGCTAAAAATATCGATAATATGAGAATTGAATCATCATCCGGATTTCCATTTCGATTTACACGCAAACAAATTATTCATAAAAAATTGATCGCATTGTGCAAAATTATGTCGGATTTAGATGGATTTGAATGGATCAGATGCCGATCCTCCAATTGCGTGGGAGTTACTCAAAACAGTATAAATCCCAAGCGAACATGTTTCTCGACAATCAAGTGAGAATGTGAGATTGGAATATATTACATCAAATAATATAAAAGATGCGTAAAAGCTGAGAAATGAATTGACGCTTATACAATCCACATACTCCAACATCAAATACAGTATATTCCTGTGAAAAATGCTTCGATCTTAGCTTCACTCAAAGTTCTATTAAATAAAAAATCCGAGAAAGCTTATTCCCAAAATAAAACAATTCCATTTCCCAGTAAAAATAAAATATAACACCGAACAATCATCCCAAATTAAATTTCCCAGCCGAAAAATCGTCTTTATTACATTTTCCGTTAGTATAAGTGTTTACAAAATATAGTAAACTAACATTCTAGCACAATTTTTCTTGCTTTTGGCACGTAGTATTTTTTGGGCCAGCATCGACGCACGCAAAGAGCTTTCGCAGTAGCACCAGAAGCTTTTGACGAGCCTTCTTCTTGTTCACGACTGTACCACAACATTCACGATATTCAGGCTGTTTCAGCTGTTGGTATGAGTGAAATGCTCGTGCTCTTGAACTACCGGTGTTGTGCCATTTCCTCGTTGTTGTTGACTTTTTTGTGTTGCTATCTTTGGCGTTATTTTGGGGGGCGCCCGTCAGCTGTTCTTGCCTTTTACGTCGTGCCTTTGCTTTTGCTAGAGCTTGTGCTGCTTTGGATGGGAATTTTTGTCTTGGGCTGGGCTGTATGAACCGTTTTTACTTTTTCCTAGATGGAAATTTACAGTTTTGTTTCGTCTCGCATACCACTTGGTTCGAACAGACCAGCCACAGTGACACCAATAGTTTGTTTTGGTTGATGTTTGTTGTGTAAAAATGACTATGTACAGATAATTTTGTGGAAAAACTTTGTAAAGTCATTTGACGCTATCGTTTGGATATTTGAAATGGGACAAATTTGATTGAAATTCGACACTATTCTAGTGATCTGAAGCAAACGTAAAAAATTATTGAATATTAAAACGTTAATTTGATATCACAGACAATAGGAAAACAACGTTTTTGTAAGTGGATATTTAAAAGCTCAATTTTAAAAAAAGTTTCTTAGAAAATTAAGTGCTGAAAATGTGCCAAAATATAAAATTATATAAATTAACATAATATACCAGAAACCTTAAAACAACCAAAATCTCTCTGCTAATTCTACAAATCGAAAAATAAAAAGCCTGAGTAATAAGCTTACTGGAGAAAATGTGTCTACGTGACTTATGTCCTGTTCTTCTGTTCAGCAGAAAACACAAGGATTCTTTTAATAACACGAAAAGCTTGTTTAATTTATTATTATCTTGATTACTTGCCCTTTCTATTACAATTTTGCGGTTTTGTTTGTTTTGTTGGATTATATTTGAAACGAAACCTAATCTATGGATTTAGAAAACGATATGTCTAATAATATAAAATCTTCGCTATTTACGTGAAAACTTAATTGAACCGTAAATAGAATGAATTATATTCCAGTTCATAATGTTGATTCTGTAAGTAAATGCTGAAACGAATATACGATTTCATTCATAAAAGTCGATTTCTTAGTAAATTGCCCGAAATACAATATATGCTTTGCAAATTAAAAATTTAGCTGATTCTTTAAGTATTTTTGAGCTATATAATAATAATCGATAGGAGAATATATTCTTTGCTTCATTGAGTTACACTCTTCATAGTACCCTCTTTGCTCTTTTAGGGCGAGTGGTATGAGAAGACCTTGGCCAAAAAGCAACGTATTTATCAATTATGTGGTTCAATGGAGGATGAGCCTGAGGAATTCTTAATAGGAATTTTTGATTGAGGAAAGTCGATTTCCGAGGGAATCTTTTTTGGGATGGCATGATGTGTTGCTTGTGGTTTCAACATATTCAAAAATAATTTGTAAGAAAAAGACCATGGGATAAAATAAGCTGGAAATTGATAAGTACCAAAATTTCATTAGAGAGTTTTATTGTGAGGTTCTAAAATGTTACGATCATTAAAATTTTCAGTTTTTGCAATTAATCATAATTTTTGAATGCTTTGAAATTTTTCCAATAGACAAACTTATTTTTGAAATAACTGGTGGTTAAATTTCGACTGATCTAAGAACGCAAATACCGTTTTTATTCAAATTCCCATAAACCCTTCTAGAAAACAAAAAATTCTTCAGCCGTTCCATAATCCCACAAACAAGCTCACAAATTACGTTTTGCTCCATAAAAAAGCTAGAAATCGCAAACATGAAGCAGAATTATCGCCAACCAAAATAACTCTACAAAATTTATACAAAAAAAAAGAAAAAAGTTGGAAAACTTGAAAAACTCAGAAAACAGAAAATGTTATAAGAAACATATCAGAAGTGTAAGTAAAAGTTTATCTAATGTATATTCTATATTATGGTATGTGATCAGAGATATATCAGAGATTGATGTAGAAGATATAAAAGAAAAATGTATCATTGCGATCCATTAAAACTTGCCTGCCTTTTTCATAGTTTCAGTCCTTTATAGATTGAAGATTCGTGACTAGAATCGGTGGAGTAGATTTGTTTGTAGTTTCCCGATCAAGTTTTACTGCTTGTGATGGAGGTAGGTCCTAAAATGATGTATTAGTGTTATTTGCATGGGAAAAATATTGTTCAAAAATCATTCCAAAAATTCTTCTTAAATAAAAATCTTTTGAAACTGAGAAATAATTCACAATCGTCCCCTAAACAAACAAAATCCAGTAAACTTCTAGTATGAAAGAAAGTGACGAGGATTTCATTTCCCATCAAACGAACATGAGTATATTTCAATAAATCCTCATTAAGATGTCAAAAAGACTTTTTTGGAGACTTTCCCAAAACTGTAATAAAAGTTTGTGGAAAACTTTTAACAACAACAAAAGTATAATGCCTGTTTTTGTAGTCAACAGCAATTTTTTTTATATATTACTTTTTCGAAATACACGAGTTATTCCTCTGTTCAGTTTTGATTAAAAATATCTAATATATATATTTAATATCTCAATGCATCATCTACTAGAAGAAATTTTGTATTAAGATCATTTTAGTTGTTTTTTTCTCAAAACTCGATATTCATCAAAAAATTTCAAGCCCCCTCAAATCTTCTAATTTATTATCCCAAAAAATACTTCACACTCTAATTTTTCAACCCAAGAAGCCTTAAAGTTGTCTGATATTGGATAGCCGATAACTAGAAACCATAGCGATAGCTAATAAATAAAATAAATAATACTCTTGGGAATTGGTGGACACTTCTTTTCTGCTTTCATGTGCTCTAAAATAGATTATTCGTATTTTTGCTTGTTTGCTTGTTTTTTGCCATTTATCCGGAATTGTCAATATGTAAAATAATTTGCCTCCATTTTATAGATATATTTTTACTTCGGCAACAAAAAGTTGTGAAGTCTTGATTTCATCCAAACTTTTTTTTTTTTTTTTTTTCTTATTTTTGCCTAAAACAAAAAAAATTTTGGTCTAGAACCCGAAATTTTGGGTCCTTGCGAAATGTCTGTCCGTGGTTTTGACTTCTGAACTTCTGTATTCGTAATCTTTGAACCCATCCGACCGATTAGTCTCAAAATTTCAGAATAAGCTTTTTTTAACCATAAGACGGTCGCGTTTGCTGATTCAAGAAAATCCTACAGCGCCATCTAGTACCTGTAGTGCAAAATACCATTTTACCATACAAAATTTTTTTTTTCCTGAGAATATTTTAAAACATCCGAATATGCAAAAACCTTGTATTTGGCCCAAAATGATCGATTCCAGAAGATTTTATGGAAATATTGTACCATGACCAAGTTGTCATGCTTACAAAAATTTTGGAAAAAAAACTTCTGTTGACGTAATCTCAGAACCCATCGGACCGATTGATCTAAAATTTTCAAAATAAGCTTTTTTTAACCATAAGCAGCGACGTACGAAGAGTTTTTGATAATAATACAGCGCCATCTAGTACCTGTAGTGCAAACTACCATTTTGCCATACAAAATTTTTTTTTTCCTGAGAATATTTTAAAACATTTGAATATGCAAAAACCTTGTATTTGGCCCAAAATGATCGATTCCAGAAGATTTTATGGAAATAATGTACCATGACCAAGTTGTCATGCTTACAAAAATTTTGTAAAAAAAAACTTCTGTTGACGTAATCTCAGAACCCATAGGACCGATTGATCTAAAATTTTCAAAATAAGCTTTTTTTAACCATAAGCAGCGACGTACGAAGAGTTTTTGATAATAATACAGCGCCATCTAGTACCTGTAGTCCAAACTACCATTTTGCCATACAAAATTTTTTTTTGTTCCCTGAGAATATTTTAAAACATTTGAATATGCAAAAACCTTGTATTTGGCCCAAAATGATCGATTCCAGAAGATTTTATAGAAATATTGTACTATGACCAAGTTGTCATGCTTACAAAAATTTTGGAAAAAAAACTTCTGTTGACGTAATCTCAGAACCCATCGGACCGATTGATCTAAAATTTTCAAAATAAGCTTTTTTTAACCATAAGCAGCGACGTACGAAGAGTTTTTGAAAATAATACAGCGCCATCTAGTACCTGTAGTGCAAAAATTTATATTTTATATATCTTGTGTTTTTTCAAAGAATCTAAAAAACTGTTGGAAAAAATATATATATTTTTTTGAATTTTATATGAAAACAAGTTTTACGTGTTTTTCGTTAAGAAACTACCAACTCAAGTCGATCAGAAAGTGGTAAGATTGAATTCAACAGAATTATCAGCAATAATGCACAATATTCCCGCTCGGCGCTCTGATCGAAAATTTATGTTTTGGTTACATATTTTTGAATTTCCTAGAATTTTATTGCTTCATTCAAATGAATTATTCTAATGAAGCATAGGTATTATGTTGCCGAAGTGCCTGCTAAAGCTTCAGCTTTTCCGATTTTTTAATATTTGATTTAGGCTCCTGCGATTAGTGATTTTGATAATCGATTCGATTATCGATTCGATTATTGAAATAATCGCGATTTCGATTTCGATTTCGATTATCTAAATTGAAAATATGTAGTGTAAATTTTTTAAATTTTACTTCGAAAATTTAATTTTTTCTAAATTTTGGTGAATGATTTCACTGTCCTGAAGATGTCCAAAAATGTTTGCACTTGAACCAAACATTATAATTAAGTTAGAAAGGGTCAAAAAAGCTTGCCTTTGTTTTACAGAATATTTTTATATATTATTGATTAGAAACTTAATTATCGAGAAATCGATGTATTCAAAAGCAGAAACAAAAAATGGATTATTTCTGTCGAACTAAAATTCAAAGTTCTCAGACCTCCTTGAAAATGTTCTTTGAATCATAGGTAAGCTTTTTTGAACTCAATAAAACCATTTTGAGATTTGTTTCAATTGTGAGACACAGTGTCTTAAACAAATAAAATTTATAATTCAGAAAAAAATTGAGTGAAAAGTGGTCGCTCATGATATTGCATTTGGCCCAGACTAAAAAATCAGGATTATGTTTGGAAAAGTGTTATTTTTTGGATGGATTTTTAATAATCGAATTTCTCAATTATTGGATTTTCGATTCGATTCGATTATCGATTATTCCAACTAATCGAAATTCGATCGATTATCGACTAGTCGCAGGAGCCTAATTTGATTATTGAAATCAAAACTCAATTGATTAATTTTACAAAAATGATGTTAATCCGTTCAACATCTTTGTAATCAGCTTATTTGCAAAAAAATTTCTCGGATATCACGCTTCACAGTAATAAATTTTTCCGTAAAATTAAGTAGATTATAGAAGGTAATTTTGTTGCCTTCTATTATCTATGTAAGATTCATAATGTACGTGAATTTACGAATGGTTTGTGAATTTACGGATCCTTTGTAAATGTGATTTACTAATATATTGTAAAAATTTAAAGCCGTAAAATTACGAATCATTTCTGTAAATTTCAGATGTTTTGTAATTTTCAATAAAAATTCTTTTTTGATGTTTTCTTTTTCTTAAAGTAGTTTATTCATGTTTTATGATAAAATAAATTATGTTACAGATTTCATGTAGAAGTTAATAATTAATAAAATAAATGCATCACTCAAGTAGATTCAAATTAACAAATTAAATGATGTAGATTACCAGCATTTGTCGAATCTTCAAAGTTTCCACAAAAGTTACCTGAAAAAAGCCTTAAAAATAATATTGTTAGAATTTAACACTCAAGAAAACTAAATTTACTCACCATAGCATTCATATTGAAACTATTTCCACCAGGTCCTTTGGCAATCCTGCAAAAATCGATTTTTGGATATCAGCTAAAAGAATTCAATTCGGTTTGAAAGTATCAATTTGTTAATAGTGAACTTTGATGTTTTATATATAAAATTACCTACCAATTCTAGCTCCTTTAGGGCTACTTGGTAGATCATCCTGAAGTTTTAATTAAATCGGGAACGAAAACCGTCTAAAAATTAAATTTTTTGTTTGAAATTATATGACAAAATTGATTAAGAAAGTTCACTCACCACTTCTGTACCCAGGAGTTTAAGCCGCACTCTCATTCTATATAAATTATTAGCAGTCTTTGAACACAAGAAATTTCGTTAGAGAGTCTAAAAAATATGACTTCAATATGACTTTTGGAATTTTTTCAACACAAATATCACTATAGAAACAGTTTATGGTACTTACTTGAGGTTAATAGAGTTGAGATGACAGATTAGCCTAGGTGAAGCCACTTTTTATCGATATAAATACTATTCAAACAATAGAAAACGAAATTTTTGACTAGCTACTAAAATGCACGCTTGTTTTCCAAACAACAAAAATTTTACAATAAATTGTGAAATTCCTAAAAATGTTTAAATTTACTGCTTTGTGTGAAAGTTACCGAAAAAAATGAAAAAATATCATACCGCTAAGGAAAAATACTTGGAAAATTGCAAGAAATCCGTATAATTACTATAAATTTGTAAAAACGCATGTGCATTGAAAATTTACAAAGATATTAAATGTGAATTTAATATTAAAATCTGTGTAAAATTACTGATTTCCGATTTCAATTTTTAACTGTGATATTTGCGACTACTTTATACTGTTTATACGTGGTGGGAAATCAAATCATATCGCAGACATATCGCAGAATCAAATTATTGGCAGCTTTTTGGTTTCCTTTAGGGAGATGGAGTAAAATACTCGCTGAATACAATGAATACAATGTATTACAAAAGCATTGTGCCATTATAAATGAGGAAATTAGAAAAAGAACAATGGCATCTTGCTTCTTAAAGTTAATGGAAAATTTAAAATAAAAATATATCTTAGTATTTTTCTTGAAAGTTTCGTTTTTAAATGTCTTAAGTTTTTAAAACTCTAAGGAATTCAGGAATAAGTTTGATGGAATATTTTTGAATGATGAATGGGTTTTTTTTGTTTTGTTCCAAACTGAATTCACAAAATTCTGTTCTTAAGTCTTCAATAAATTTCTCAAATTCTAAGACAATAATCCTAAGAATCCCTTCAAAAACCCTCATCTCTTGCCTCATTTCCCCAGAAACTAATATTTAGCACCATACACCAAACTAATCTCACAAACTCCTACTTAAATCCATAATTTCCCATCGATATCGCTTTTAAGCACCGTCTCAGCATAATTACGCATACATATTTATGTTTTGTTGTGCCTTTGCTCACGCTGTCCGTCTATTTGCGTGACGAAACTGTTGGAAAAGCGAAAGTAGTCCCTGGTAGCGAAGTTTTCCCTTTTTTGCTGCCGATCACCAATATACTCTCATTTTTTGAAACGTACACTCTCTCATAATTGAATTTTCGTAGTTCAAGGTCTCGCCAGGAAAACGCGCCAATCTTTTGCTAACGCACACTCTCTCAAAAAAGCTCCTTACTGTGCTTTTCATACTTCTGGTGCTTTTTTTTGTTTTGCTTCAAGTTTCTTCTGCCTTTTAGACAATTTGGTATCCTTCGTATGCTGGGAATGTTTGAAAGACTTGATTGTATAATGGTGGTGCTGGTGTAGACTCATTTTATGATAAAAAAAGTATTTTATGCTTTTATGCTTTTTTATCATTCGGAAAAATAAGGAAAATCGATGGGTAAATCGAGAATGTGGTGTGAGTGACGGTGAAAGTGAAAGCCTTATGGGGTGCAGAGTAGAAGGGGCTGGAAGTTTTTATTTTTATTTTTAGTCCAAATTGTGCTTTATTTTTTTTGTTTTTTTTTTATGAACGTTTCATTCTAGAAACTTTAATTACAATTAATTTAATTTTTAGTTAAAATAAAAGATAAAATTGATTTGACAGATAGTCATTAAAAAAGCATTTTCCCGGATATATTTCACGTCCCTGATCACCGTGCATCGTATGCGCTAAAGTGTTCTACAGTCAAATTACACTGAAGTTCATACCAAATGAGTATTTTTATCATCCAGCATTATAAACAATGACACATCGCTTTGACTCGCCAGCTTTATGTTTCTATATCGGGCCGATAACTCGCTTAATGAGGAAAACTTGGATATCTTGGATATTTTGGAATAATTTTGATAAATCCACCAACAATTGGGTAACTGGGTAGCGAAGCAATTTGATATACAAAACATACCAGCGGATAATAAAGTTTGATAAGGAATTTCAGAAACATAAATATATATGTAAACTTTCTTAACAGCCGAGGAAGTGTCTGTTGATATGCGTGGGAAAATCTGAGATTATTTTGAAAAGTTTCCTGCAGGAAATCGAAATGTGCTGGGTAGTGACGTCACGAAGCAAACAAACATTCCTTTCTGGTATTGTGTGATTGTTTGGTTTTCGGAAAATACTGAGAATTTGGGTTTGAATTGTGTTAGGAAAGAAAATCAATAGACTAATTTTCTGATGCGGTCATAGAAGAAAACAGAAAAAGCGTTTGTGACGTCATAGTATGAATTATTGATTTTATGAAATAATATGTAGTGTCTTGCATCCAGACATGTATATTTATGATATTTACATGACATATAAGTGTTAAATAAAATGCGTAAATGATATAAATACGTGACGTCGCACAAAAATTATTCAAAACAAACGAGAAAGCTTTATGTGTGTATCTAATTAATTTTAACAATTCCCTATAAGTTCCGTTAAAACTAACACTTTTTGGGTAATATATCCAAACTCTTCCATGCAAAGCTCACCCAAACAGTAACTACAGTAATATAGTTTATACGCAGTTTATTGAAATTTATTATGATTGAACTACTTTTTTGCTCAGCTCGCTAATTTATATTTGCTGGTCAATTAACGACATGGCAAGTGTTTTTATAGCCAAAATGCAAATATTAACGAAATTTTATATATTTGTCTGTTTGGCAACGTTGCATTATATATCCTAAAGGTTGCCAAATCTCTTCAAGCTCTAAAAGTTCTATGAAAGTGCCGTAAAAAGCCTAAACTGCTCTGCAAACTGATCCAAACATTTCAGAGGCTCGTAAATAAATAAAATAAAAATTGTCATAATTGGCGAAAATTTCCACAAAAATCGAATAAAGCTGGGATCTTTATGTGTGGAGCGTCAAAACGGAATTACACATCAAAGAGTCATAAAAGAATTTTTGCCAGAAAAGATCCATAATAAGTTTTTACGGCACCAACCGTAGAAGATCTGGGTGTGTAAAATGTTTGGCTCGAATAGATTGAAGCTTTTGAGGTTTTTGATGAGTTTTGTTTCGAAATATTTGAGATAGAACTTCTAAAAAGCTCTCTCAAAACCTTGAGCAAGTATTTAATAAAGCTTTAATCTTTCACACCTAAACTAAAATAGTACGTTTTTTTGAAGTCATTAAATTTATTTATTGAAGATAACTTGAAAAGCTTTAATATTTCTATTTTTAAGAGAGGGTTTTTTTTTTAAAGATATAAGTAAAACTCTTGAAAACACCTTCACAGGAACTTCTCCACAAATCGACACCGAATGGCAAACCAATGTTTGAGAACACTCGAAATGTGAATTGTGTAATCGTAAGGCAACTTTTTTTTGTCTATTTAGCAAAGTTTGTCCTCTGGTCGGAGAAATTATGATGTTATCTTGGTCTGTCGCTTTTTTTGGTGTTCTTGGTCCAATAAGCGACTGAGTTTTGTTTGCGATGACAGCAGATACACACAATAAACTCCATATATGTAATATATGTAGCTCTGCTGCTTCTGAAGCAGCACGTGAGACAACAAACTTTTGCTTAGCATTATTATCGGCTCTATATATGGAAAAAAATTATGTATTACAGGAAGTTGTTGGTATTATGATTAGGATGGTAGATAATTGATGGGATTTAGAGCTGCTCTGTGTGACATACATTATTGTATTGTGACGCGGCGCCTCCACTCAAATTGAATTAACTTGTCAATTTCTGTATTTGAGCTGAGGGAATGGGGGAATAAATATTATTCTATCAGAAGAGTTGATTAAAATCGATTAGGATTCGAGTATATTTGAAGCATTTTCATACATTCTTGCGATTTATTGAATACTTTATTTCTTTAATTGACGATTCTTGAATCGACTATTCGAGGATTTGGAAGTTTCTAGGAATCACTAGAGTTTTAATAGCTATTGTTTATTTACAAACTAAAAAAGTTTTATCAATGCATTTTGGTGATTTTAGACATTACTGGCATAAATCGAAATTTTTACTCGAGCCTCCCTGAATAATATAATGACGATCATCATAAAAGGTTCAGGTCACTAGGCCATTAAAAATAAATAAATAATATTATATTTATCTCCTTAATCTCATTTTATGTTTTAAATTAATAAGTATCCATTTTTGTAACTATAAACAAATTCTCTAAAATGTCTAATTGATCTTAATTTACTAAAAACTCAATTACGAAGCTACAAAAATCAAGAAATTTCAGCAATTTGTTCAGCAAAACTCGACAAAAATTATTTCAGCTGCGAAAGGAATTTGGTGGCTGATTGATGCCAAGGCTCTGTTTATAAATGAGTTGCTTCTTGAGCTTCTTGCAACTTGCTATGTGTATTATTAATTGAGTTTTGCGTTCATGAATAATATCACCGCTTTGTTAAGCAATTTTGAAGCATCAATGTCGAGTTGAAAATTTAGGGGAAATTGTTAGGAATATTAGAGGATGTGATTTCTTAAGCCAAACTTTTGTTTGGCTTTGTTTGAAAAGATTTTTCAATTTTTCCCACCATGAGTTTTAAACAATAATATACCTTTTAAATGAAACTGTGTTTATTTATAGTTATAGGTGCTCTCCACCTTATTCTAAATATTAATAGATCGATCATAATTTGATCAATGATAAAGATAATCATTAAATATTTTGTGTAATTTTTAAATATTTCCTAAAGCTTCATTCATCTAAAGTCCCACCCTCAACTCACTAAGCTATTTTAACCAAGTAATATGATAATTTCATAGATACTCATCATAGAAATACTCATCTAAATCTAATACTAAAATACATAAAATTCATGAATTCATCATTCCCCAGATTTTATTACAAACTTTCTTTCAGCAATTTTGCCATCATCCTCATTATTAAATAACTTTCTCACAAAACGCCCAAAAATAGCGACAAGAACAGCAAAAAGAAGTCTCAAATTTCAAATTCAATACTCTGGGTGAAATTTTGAAGGGATTCTAAGAAATTATGCACACAGTTCGCAAAGTGTTCGAAAAGTTCGCTATTTGGAATATTACGAGTTGTAATAGATTTTAAATCTTTTGTCTTTTTAACAATTCTTGCCAATAAGTTAAAGCGAGTTTGAGCAAAAATTAAATGAAAAGAATTTTAAATAAGTTTTTATTTTGGAATATTTGTAAAATCAAAAATCACCCAAGTTGTACCCTAAAACACAAAAATCCATTTAATTCAACAACTAAGAGTAAATGGTTGCAATTTTATTTAACATCATGTCAACATCCACGCTATTCTTAGATAAGCTTATCAAGACGTTGCCCCAGAAACGTTTCTTTGAATAATTCAATTTCTTTAATTGCTTTTAATTACAGATTGCAACTTGCAATCGGTATTTTTAATAGCAATAAATTTCCGCATAAATCTTGTTGAATTACAGTAAATTCATATTTGTACATTGAAAGCTGCTTTAAGTCGTTCAAGCGAGAACATTTCTCGTTTATCTTAATTAATTTTGGGTAATTCAGTACAACTTTTTTGTAGTAAAGTTTATGGGTCGCGGTGAAATCTTGCGGTTAAGTGGGTAGTATGGAGTCAGAAGGCTATTATAACTCAAATTGAGAATGTTGGTGATTTATGATGATAACGTTGATTCTGGATGATTTATTAGAGAAAAATGTTCCATCACCTCAAAATTTTAACAAGTTGACATTTGAATTTTTTGTTCACTCAATCCTTCCAAAAATCTGTACTAATCAAAATTTCCGATTAATCGATTCCCCTTCATGTCAACCAGCCACACCATTATATCGTCAGCTGTGCCACTACGAGCATTTTAATCATACTTAACCTTGACACTCAATTATTAATTTGAATTTTTGAATTTCCAACGAGTCTCCAACAGCTGACGAGGGTCGAAAAAAACTCATCCAACCTAAAATACATTTAAACAATATAAAATTCTGTAAAATATTCATCATTAATGATCAGCAAATACTTTTTGCTGGTAAATACTGCAAATACTTCGCAGATACTTTGAATAGAAATGTTGTGAACATTGCCCGAGAATGTAAATAAAATATTTTGCTTGAATATTTTGGACTTAATGAGAGAACTATATCAACACTTTGACTAGTGAGCGAGATACTTGGATTTGTTTGGACAAACTCGTTATTAATGAGACAATTATGAGGATGTTTAATGTTGACATTACTTTTTATTTAGATGTTTAAGGTTCAATTTATAAACTCTCCAATAAACTTTTTAAACTTTGTTAGATAAGATGTAAGTTTAAATGAAAAATAAAAAGTTTTGGATGAAAAAAGTTTCCTAAACATTTAACTTTTAAAAAATCTTTACGCTGAAATTTATAACCCTTGCAACTTAGAAGACCACGTCTTACGCAAGGGTGTACTACCCAATAAATATTATTATAAATTTTGTAAAACATTTCAAAATTTCTACCAAATCCGCTTCTTATTGTTATGTTGGCCTTGCGACATTTTTTTTTCTTACCCCATGCTCAACAACGGAACCTTTTCCAGAATTCTCACAATGCAAAGGATACCCAGAAATACGCAGCAGGTCAATAAGTTAATCAAAACCAAACCTAGCGCCATTTGTTTTGCCTGCCGCATTTTTAGGCATTTTTATCCGAACACAAAAATCAAATTAAAGTTTCAACAGTCAAATAAGCATAACATAGAAAGTTTTTTCGTTGGTCCAAAAAATGTATCAAAACATGGAAAACATAAAAATTTCAATCAAACAAATGGACGAGAGATTGAAACAATAACATATCTAAAGCGAAGAATGCAAAAAGTTTTTTTTTTCTTCATATTTTAGAGCTTTGGAGTTTTTGGAGATTGGGTGGGAGTTTGAGAGTTACTTCTCTTAAAGCAAAAATATATTTTTGTAACCATCTAACATTTTTGCTGTTATAGGTTGAAATCAACAGAGAATTTAATGTCTTCCATTTTATTTAAAATCTATAGTAAACTTAGAAAATGGGTTGTGTATATCATATAGAGTTCAGAAGAATATACAAATTAAATTTTCTAATTTTCTAAAATTCAAACCTTAGAGTTTATTGACCACAGAATTTTACTTTGCTTGGTGTCACATCTATGAGTCTCGAGGCCAAAATTTTTTATCTCTAATTTTTCCGTTCACAAATTTTGTTTATTTTTTTCATAAGTCTTAATCTTCACAATTTTTTCATCAAAAACCCAAATAAATCTCATAATGGTTTGTCTCTGATACCAAAAGCTCTTTCAAGTGACATTCCTCTAGTTACACGTCTCTTCACATCTCTACATCTTCTCTAATGAAAAAGAAAGTCCAGGAAACTCCGCTGGCAGACTAAAAACACATAAAATTTATGAGCCTCCATGTTTATTACTTATTCCTTATATTTGTGTGTAAATTTTCCGGTGAAGCATTCTTTTCTTCATTTGCTTCACTCTTTAAGCAAATAATTCCGTCAAGTTTAATATGAATTTATTGTCTTGGCTAGGAGGCAAAGAAAGCTTAATAAGAAAACTTTGAGACGTTTAAAGTTGTTGCTTTATGGATTTTATGGCCGATAAAGCTGCGAGAAACTGCGTAGAAGTCAGATAATTTTACGTAGAAGGCGAATCTAGTGTTCATTCATGAATTTGCTTTTAAATGATTGAAATGGAGAGTGATTTCTATTTGCAAAAATCAACTTTCTGTCAATATTTGGTTTTCAAGTGTAGATTTGTTATTGGAATTTTTTCGTAAGATTTCGTTATAAAACATTTTGTATGCTTTATCAGATCGATTGATTAATCAAATAACAATATGATCAAGTGATAAATGCATAAGAAAAATTTAATTATATAAATTTAACTTTTATTAAAATTCAGAATCAAAACCCACAAAAACCACTCTAACAACATCCAATAACACCATTCAAATAAATAAACTCAATAACCCAAAAAGAGCCTTCCTTCTTCAATAAAAACCATTTTAGCAAGTTCTAGGCTTTTAATATGCCTCACATGCCTTAATATGCCTCCTTATATTAATTTTATGGTTCTTTGCCATGGAGCGTTTTTCCAAGCACAATGCGTATTTAAAGGCAACTACCACAATCTACTTTAGGCCAGAATTAACAAAATACATAAAATATGTGAATTACATGACAAGAAAGTCAGAGCTAACAAATCCGAAAGTCATCATAATTGTGTGCCGAGCATATTGTGCAGATTGTCCTTTTCCATGCGAAATAGCTGTTTGCTAAATTGTCAGATGCATGCAAGGCATCTCAGCAGATGCCATGTTTAGAGTTGCCCTTTGTTTTTTTAAATGTACAGTGTGATATCTCTGTAATACATTGAGAATCTGTTTTTGAACTAATATGCGTATTAAAAATTGTATTGGAATTAAAATTGTATTGCATTTTTATTTTTACTTCATTCATTTTCTCTACCACAATTATCCAAAGGCGATGTTCAACCTAACTTTTATAATAAAGATCTTGTAAAGTGTTTCTTTTCTTCAAAAAACAAATTGTCCTGGAGAAAAAACGAACAAGGCAACTCCAACAATATTTATTTACAAATAAGGCAGCAAATATAAGTGTCATTCGAGCTCCCATCATATTGTGCAAAACTGCCAAAAAAATACAATTACAATAGTGTATCCTTTTTTACTTGGAAGATTTGGTATATTTTGGAATATTTCGGTATTCGATTGTACGTATTACAGTAATTCCAAGTATATCCAAACAATTCACTAGATTACACCATCTCTTAGCAAAATTTCCATTCGTTAGTGTATTTGACATATATTATTCTTCAACATCTTTAAGTATTAAAAATATCATGTTTAAATCAAAATTTCGAGAATTTTGCTATGCGCAATTTTAAGGAAAATTCGTCTCTTTTTTAGCTTCGTTGTACTTTCGTATGTTAGCTTTTGCTACTTTTGTTGTTTTTTGTACTCAAACCTCATAAATATCATAAATATCATAAATATTGGCATTAAGAGATTTGAATGTTTTGTGCTGGGAAATTTGTTTGGCGATTTATCATTCTAAAATTCAAGCGATGTGAATTGTTCCATCTATGAGCATTAGAAGTTAAGCATGACTTAAAATCAGCTTTAAAGTGCTATAGTTTCTTACTTGGATTGTCTTAAAGATGTGAATTTCATCCTTGTTTATATATTTTTTAAATATAGAATAAATAAAAACACTAACAAACTTAAAATAGTTGTGATTTTTAAGAAGTTCGATAGTTTAACAATCGGTATTTTTATATCTCATCTATAAAATACATCGTTAATGAACTGCAAGACTTCACGTTTATTTCAAAGCACAAATCTTGAAAGCGTTTCATCAAAAGTGGTTTTAAAAAGATCTTTTAATAGTCAATCTAATTATATACAAGAAAAAAGTTTTGAATTTTTCAGCTAATTGCCGAATTTGACCGGCATATTCACCCTAAAATCAAATTGTGGATATTGGATACATAGTACATTCATTATTGTGAAATTTCAGGACAAATAGAAAAATTTTCGTTATGAAGTTATAAATGAACAATATTACTAAAATGTTACAATCAAAATATCCACCAAATTATCCATCAAATACTTGATTATGCGAAAATCCAAAGACTTAATCAACAAGAAAATAAGAAGGTGTGGTTCTGACCTCCTTAACAGCTAGAATGTTGTGGCTCACACAGAAGAGATTTCATTCTAAATATTTAATGAGTGGTAATAAAAACCGGCATTAGAAGCACAGCCAGTATCAGTAAACAAATGCAAGATAAATAGAAAATTTTTAGAAGCTGTTCATTTGTCACTACTTTGTGGTATTATAAAATTTTATACATGAAGCTTTTTGAAAAATTTAAAGATCTCTTAGATTTTCGACGTATTTGAAAACTATTTCAGCTGATAAAAAAAAAATTGATTGAAAATCAGAATGGCTCCTTGAAAACTGGAAAAATAAACCGTCTAACAGTCTTTCAAGGCTCATCGCAAAGCCTATTAAAACATCCTAACATTACCAAATTGCAAAGAAGAAAAAAACATTGCAAATTTCGCAAATTTCTTCACAAAAAGTAATTTGCTATCAAATTTTCGTAGACAGCAAAAATATTTTATATTGCTTCAATTCATGAATATATTTTTGGTTTATACTATGGAGACTATGAACAGTAAAAAGACTAGATGGATTACGTTCAAAATCGTGGAATATAAAATACTAAATTCTCCACAAAATACAGCATAATGCAAAACACGAAATTTGTAGACTTTGGAGCTGTAGCGAGAGTACATCGGAAATTTGAATAAATAAAAATTGACGAGAACAAAAAAAATCCATCCATTAAAATTAATTTATTCAATTAAAAGTTGAGATATATGTGCAGAACTGTGGAGCGGTGTTTCGAAGAAGAATGTCGATATTTTGAGAGATTAATCGAATAATCTGATAAAAGAATTATTTTCAAAATTTTGGCTTTCAATTAAATGTTAAATATTAAAACACAAAAATTATTTTTTAATATCAAAAACCCTGAAAAATATATTAAATGCTCTTGAAAATAAATGCGGCTAAAGCATTCGATCCAAAGCAATTTTGCATAGATCTCCCGTCGCTTTGGGACCAAACAGAATTATCTCAAAACCTCCATATCTCCATATCTCTAGCATCGATCTGTCTCTTTATACAGCTTCAATTCTCGTGATACTCGTCCAGCTCGTTATTATTCCAAACATTACCAAATAAAACACAAACTGTTGCAAACTCGGTTAGAGAACTGCACTTGTCGGTTGTTTGTCGGTGTTGGAGGCGGCTGGTGCTTATATAACTTGCACAGGAATCACGTGTTGAATCGGATTAAAAATTTATTGTTTAAAAGAGTTGAAGTGAATCTGTATTTGATGAAGGGATGGCGACGATTTTTGTAAAGAATTTCATTAAAAAATTTTTAGAGGCATTTTTTGTTTTTCCGGAATTTAAGCCCAAATTTCTTCATATACCAATGAAATCCGTAAAAATCTGCTAAATTAAATTGTTTGTTTTTAAGAAACCCTGAGAACCAAGAAAATACATGAGAACTTGTCGATGTGAACCATTTATTATTCATTATTCATGCAGCTAATAGACTGAATGTTTCGGGCCAAGCCTTTTTTATGGTCACAACGTGCACACATTTTTGCGTGTACTGTGAACATTATTTCCATTTATTTACAATTTTACAAGCAACAGCTAATATACTAACATGTAGTAAAGCAACAAAACATATTTAAAAGCTATAAATAAATCTTTTATGCAATTATATCAATTATGCAAGCGAGCAATGGACCCAGTGTTAATAAACTATGTCTGGCTTGCAAAGTTGTGATTTTATCAGTTTCAATTTTTAATTGAATTTCAATAGAAATAAGATTGCAACGGACAAAAATGCAACTTATTATCCCAATAGCACTACTAACATACAAAATTGCGGTGAAGTTGCTTTTCTTGCATTACTTGTCTATGCGGGTACTGATGATAAACAGACAACTTGTTGCACTTGTCGAAGTTTGCAAAAAGTTTTTTGTTTGCTGAATTTAATTTGTGGTTATGATGTTGTTTGAAGCTTTGATGTCTACGAGCAGTTTAGGCAGGTTAAGTTGCTACCGAATTGTAGAATTGTTATCCGGGCTGAAATACATGAAAGAAAGTGTATTTTTAGATATAAACTTTTTGGCCTTTTTTGATGTCTTTATCATTATTTCCAGCATTTTTAAAAAGAAATGTAAAAAGAATTGTGCTGATATTGAACTTGAAGATAATTTTTATTTGTATGCCAAAAATTTGATTACAAAATAAGTTCATTACTTAATAACTTTTCATCCTTGCCAACGATCAAAACTAAACTTCATACTTTATGCAAAACAAACCACATCATCATCCAAACTCCACCACAAGAAAAAAAACATCCCGAAGACATTTGGCTGAGCATAAATATGGAATTATGGAAAATATTATTTCATGATTCTCAGTGTACTCAGTGCATATTGCTGTCAGTATAACAGCCAAAGCATATTCCATTAATTTAAATACCGCAACAATTTGCATAAGCCAAGCCAGACAGCGCAATAAAATACACATTTGCTCAAGTGCTTTCCAGTTATTTTCGTTTATTTTTTGCCAGTTGGTTTCGGATTTTTATGCAGAACTATGGGGATTAAGGCCTTTAGGGGTTGTGGGTGAAGTTTAAAACAAAGTATTTTTCGGCCTTCCAAGACTATTCAAATTAAAAAATGCATTTCTAATTTGTCTTATAATGATTTGGCAAAAAATAACATGTATTTCGAACATAAACATCAAGATAGAATGTAGGAATCTAACCTGGCACCAGCATTTTTTGATGCAGTAATCTATTTAAGGAATTATAATTATTAATAGTAGTTTTTGTAGTGCTTCATAATGTTGTCAAATCATAATCGATATATTTATACCACAAGCCATTTGGACAATTGAAAATCAAAAATATTAAAGTCGATGACACTCAAAAGGCCCACATACAATATTCCTTGCATTTTAATTTTAATGTAGTTTAGAGTCAAGAACAATATACATTGAAATGTTATTTGCATTATAAACATTATATTAATTGCTCAAAGAGGCATGAAATCTCCCATAATTCCCCGAAACTTTAACCCAAGAAAATGCAAATAATACTCTGTATGAAATTTGTTGCAATTTTGCATGCATGACGATGCGGCCGGGTGAACGAACCTAATAAAATCCAATTTACATAAAGTGGGGTAATAAATTTTAAATGGTTTCTTTCAATGTTTTGATGCTTGAACTGTGTGCAGAAAGAAAGTGCACAAAGGCAGAGTATGTGCTAGAGAGAAGGCTGTTAATTACATTTGGTGATGAGTCAAGAGGAAGGTATTTGATGGAGAGACAATTGAATTTTCCTTTTTTAACCAAATCATAAATCTAGACTGCTCTTTATAATGAAAAACTATATGAAAACATATATAGTCAATCCTTCACTCTCAATGATCTTTGTCATACGCTTGAGATCATACGCATGAGATCATACGCTTTAAATTCTATGCTTAGATTTATTTATTATTAATTTAAAATTCAATTATTCTCAAGCAATTTATCACTTTTATATTTTAAACGAAATCCTCGACAAAATCGAAATAAAATCGAATTAACCTCAAAGTTTTGCTTGAAGCTGTTTTAGATATGGTGCATAGTTTTACTCACATGTCATATATTGCGAAAATTCAAAATTTTGAATTTATTTTAAATAACATGACTTGTGAATATACCTTGTAGAGCAAATTTTTAAAAACGAATTGTAGGTCAAAAACATTATCAACATGCACTTTAAGAACTTTTTTATGTGACCTGAGAGATTTATATATTCAAATAACATATATCTTGTTATAACATAAAAATTAATAAAATTAAAACGTTGAAATTGAGCCGACCACCAAGACACGCTTACAAAATAAACTAATAAAAACCATAAACACAATGCCTTCAACGAAACTGTTGAAAGCATTCACAACGTTCACATTAGTCATAAGACTCTAAAAAAACGATCTCGTTTATTTGTTTTAAACAAAAATTCGGTCACAAGACTGACATTTCCATTATTTCAGTAACACTATGCAGTTGTGCTGCACTTGCAGTTCTCGAGCATCACGCGGATTTGCTTCGGCATTCAACAAAATCAGTTTTCATATTTTCCCACAAATTTTAAGATTTTAGTAAAAATACAGCATTTATGAATTACGAATGTTTGTTTCATTTCAATTAGCAAATTTGGAAACTTTCCAAGTGACTTTTATATAAATTACTATAAATTTTAAATGTATGGGTTCTTTTGCTTGAAGCTCACCATATGGGTATGCAAAAACAAAAACACGTGACCAATATGACTTGATAGTTGATTAACTATAAATTGTGATAATTTTTTGTTAAAAATAATTGAACCAAGAGTTTTAAGTCTACTGCACCAGTCAAGATATAAAGAATTTGATTTTTTTTTTAATTTCTTCTAGAAATTATGTAAGATAATCAAACAAAGTAAATAAATTAATTTCAATATTCGTACTTCCCAAAACTATCTATTCTACTGATTAAATTAATTCGTTCTGCATCACAGTATTATTTTCTTAAAAGTCTTAAACACCTGAAGCATTCACCAAAAATGTTGTTCTTATGCAAATTTTTAGATAATGTTTACAAATTTAAGAGCAAATATTATTCTTTTCTTGTTTGTACATTAAAATTGTCGCTGCAAACATATT
Organism: Parochlus steinenii; assembly: GCA_038502155.1. NCBI lineage: Eukaryota > Metazoa > Arthropoda > Insecta > Diptera > Chironomidae > Parochlus > Parochlus steinenii. Next base: position 1,973,783 of record JAXCIN010000047.1, on the reverse strand, counting down.
TTTAGGAATGTTCAACTTGTTAATTGATTCTTCAAAGAGAGTTCTTATTTATTGTTGATAAACCATTATTTAAGCACGTTTTGATATTCGACGAGAGTCTGGGCAATTTCAGAAAATATACTGTCAGTTTACTATACATTTCAACCAAATCTCGCGAGACTTTACGCCATTTCAGCTGATTTAAGCAAAAAAATGCATATCGCGTGCAAATGTTCCAATTTAACGGTTTTTCTACCTAATAAGTGGCAATTTATGGACGTTGCTTTTTGGTGAACATGGAACAAGTTGTTCAAAGAAGCAGGAAAACGATAAGAATGCAATTTTGTGACGTTGGTGGTTTTTGAGGTTTTTGTCGAAAATTTGTTCAATACTCAAAATTGAATTTCCATTTTTTTTTAACTCATCGACCTTAGCAAATTTATTATTTACATGTATTAAAATTTTTTTATAAACTTCTTAATATAAAATTTATGATTCGATAATTTTTGTTGGAAATTTAAAGAAAAGCCTTTATTTAAATTAATTTTCTTTAATTTTAAAAAGAGGTCAAGAAACACCTCGATATAGTTGTACAAAACCTACTTCAACTTATAAAATTTCACTAAAATCCATTCATGTGTAATTTACCCATACAAAAATATTGCGCAAATACTCTTTCTCATTAACCTTCGCAAATTTCACAAGTATCAAGCAATATTTCATTGATATAGTAAATGATGTGCGTATATGATTTTATATTGAACTCATGAAATTCATAAAAATTCACGGAAATTCAAGAAACTCGGTTATGAGTCTCATTCAACCAGTTTTTATGTCTTCTTCAATTTGTTGTATGTTGAGAACTCGAGTTATATGGTTATAGTGTGCCAATTTTGTTTGTGCATCATTTTGGAAGTATATAGTTCATGAGGGCAGATTCAGGAACTCTTAAATAAAATCTATATGTGGGTTTTTATCAATATGAAAAATTTAACTGAAAAATGTGATGTATTACCGAAGTCTTGCGTTTTTTTGTTAGAAGTAGGTAAAAGGCGACTAAAAGGGTAAAAATTGAAATTTTCTTCTACAATTTCCAATAATTTTTCCCAAGAAATCATTGCTATTTTGTGTATTGCAAGCAACCTAAAATTTGACAGCGTATCATTAGTTGGAAAATATAAATATGGATTTTTTTATTTGGACAAAAATTTTATTTTGGATTATTTTAGTTGGAAATTTTTAGTTGGATGTATTTTAGTTGGACACATGTTTTTTTATGGATTTAATTTTTTGGATTTTTTTTAGTTGGATGTATTTTAGTTGGACTGTTAAAAAATTTTGGAATTTATTATTTGGATTTTTTAAATTTGGATTGACTTTATATGGATACTATTTAATTGGAAAACATTTATTTGGAAAGATTTTTGTGAACGATGAGCTATAAAGGGTTTTTAAATCCTTCCATTTACACATTAGTACAAAAATCTTTCCAAATAAATGTTTTCCAAATAAAAATAGTATCCATTTAAAGTCAATCCAAATTTAAAAAATCCAAATAATAAAATCCAAAATTTTTTAACATTCCAACTAAAATACATCCAACTAAAAAAAATCCAAAAAATTAAATCCATAAAAAAATATTTGTCCAACTAAAAATTTCCAAAAAAAAAAATACAAATAAAAAAATCCAACTTATTTTTTTGTCCAACTAAAGAAACACTACCTAAAATTTTAATCTATACCTCAATAAAAAGTTTTCCAATCAATTTTGCAGCTAAATGTTTTGAATCTTTTGCAAATTTCTTATCTCTGAAATAATAATTCATAATAAAATGAATTAAATCAATATTGACGTTAATTGTGGCATAAATGAACTTTAATTGTGTCTTTTCATAAAACGTGAAACTTGTGAAATCAGGGAGTGAACTGCGTTGACTTTCTTATCAATTCTCTATTCATCACTAATTTCTGATGACGCACAAATCACTCCTTTCGAGTGTGTACTTTTTCAAATTGAACAAAATTTCAAAAAACAGTTTAGATTAATTTGAAATAAAAATTGCAACATTGTTTGTCAAAACATGCAAAACTACTACCGTATTCGGCTCCATAAAACCCATGAAACTACTTGTTTTCTTCTCTAATCTATACTGAGTTTATAGCGTCGAGCAGCGTAATCTAAATAAATTAAGATTAATCAAGGCATTTGAGCAAATTCCGTAGCAAAAATTATCGCTTCGTTAGCACTGGAAAATGCTGAATTAATTACGGTAATAAGTAATGATGCGATTTAATTACAGAACTGGGATAGTTTGGAAGCAATTTTAGATCCAGGAGCAAATTCGTGGAACTTGCTTTGCTGGTGCTTTTTAATCTTGCAAATCCTTATTTGTCTGGGGAACTTTTGAAGTTTTGCAAATAAAAGAAATATTATAGAAGAACATTTCAAGAACAATTTATTTGTTTTATAGTTTTGATGAAATTTAAAATTTTTAGCGAAATTGCACTTTTCTGATATTTACCAACAGCAACTACCCATAACTTTTCCTCCAGAAATTGTAAAATTAGTGAAGTACTGTATCTTGTGATGTAAAAAATTTGAAGAAGCTGCTAAAGCTTACAGTTCACAACTCAAATACATGAGAGCTTTTTTAAATCTGTTTAATTAGTTGCACAAAGCGTTCGTTAGCATACATGAAAGGATTAAAAATTGCGAAAGTGCCTGAATTTTTTTGTTGTTGCTCAAAGTGTGTTTTCAATTTTGCTCTACTTTACTTTTTGCAGTCTGTAAGAGAAGATACTCGAAAAATTTATAATTCTATAATAATATTAGAGGCATCATACTGTACCTTGATGATTTTACTAAGCAAAGCATAGACGTGATCGTTTTCTCTGATAAATAATCATAATGTTTGCTTGTCTTGCTGGTAATGCTTGTAATTACTCAGTTATTCAGACAAGAACACTTGAGACTCAAAATGCTGCAACGAAAATATTTAATTTGGCGTTTTCGAGACTTTAATCTGATTTTATGATGATTTTGTTGATTTTCTAGATGTTTTGGTGATTATGTGGTCTTTACAAATATTTTTGACTAATTTTATATTACTATCAAATCTGACTTATAATTGGGGTGTAATGTACAAAAATGAACATCCAACACAACATCCCTAGTGACTTATGGCCATCAAAAACAATTCCAAACAATTTGTGTGTCATCTACAAAGCTTTAACATCAAAACGTATTTCATATTCTTTTGGAATATTACGAGTATTTTGTGAAAATTTCTGGATGTTTGCAGCAAATTTGCTGGAAATATCCATTAGTTGCTTGATTGCGGTTTGAGGTTTGAGTTGTCAGCCCAGCCAATGTAGAGTCAGTCCACTGAAAAAGTCATGAGTATGATGAATTATCTGAAGAGTAGCAAAAATATTATACTTTAAAGTGAATCTTTTTGATTTGCTCTAGTCTGTTAATATAGTTGGGTTTAGATTTAAATGAACTAAATACAATGAAAATTTCATCCTTTCCATTCATGCTGTAACTCAATACGCAAACACCAATTTGATAGGGATTTCACTATTTTTATTCAATTTACTCGACTCTACAGCAGACTTGTATAATCCAAATATTAAAATAATTGCCGCCTTTGAATTTTCTTGCAGAAATTTTAAAAATATTCAAATATTGTATTCACATCTCTTTTCTGATGACATGGCGCTGAATCTGTATGCTCTTGAAAAAATCATGCCTTTTGTGCTATTCTACAATTTTTAGCATTTTCAACATTTTCACAAATTTACATTATTCCTTCAATGTATGCCAGAAACTCTTACAAACTCTGACAAAACTTTACGAAAAAAAAACCTTTTCTTCTTCACTTCAGTTTGTCGGCTGACAAACAAATTTAGAATCCAAAAAACATGCTCGTAGCAAAATAGCGCTAGAAGATATTTGAAGCTCAACTCGAGTGAAAAAATGGCATCCGAATCATAGTCGAGAAGTGCTCTAAAGTGCTGTGTCTTTTTCTGTGTATTTCTTGTATTTTTCTTGTGATTTTTTGGTGTGTTGTTTTTTATGCTCTCGACATCACGAAAACAGTTTGTGGATGAACACATGAAGTGGGCACCCAGGTCAACAAACTGCAATTATTTTGGGAAAATATGAGTTGCTTGCAGTTTTGGATTTAGAGAGGTTTAAGGAGGACTTTGTTTAGTAGTGGATGTATTTGCAAGAAGACTTTGGAAATCTGTCTGAACCTCATTTCAAATTTAATTTTAGAATAATTACCTTTGTAGTATTTTTATTCAAAAATTCATCTGTGACTAGAAACCGCATTGTCATCTTCAAAATTGAACAAAATCATACTTAAAGCTAAACTACTGCAGCATACATACTAACTAGTACTTGGACATTTCCAGAATCTTCTTCCATTCATTAAATAAAGCCACATTTAACTACACAATATCAAAAAATCACAACATTGCAGCTCTACTACAAAACATCACTCCATAAATTCACAACAAACCTCATAAATTTCATGAAACTGAGCACATTCATAAATATCCCATTCAATTGATGACGAAGTGGATGGCAAAACGAACGATTGTCGACTTCTCGTGTGCTTAAATTGACTGGAGTAGTGCGAGAGTTCACGTAGACACGAGCTTGACTCCTCATTTCATGAGTCTATAAGTCAAGAAGCCGGCTTTAATTTTAAATTTTTGAGGAATACATACAACAATTTTTATTTCAAAATGCGTTGGAAATTTTACCGCAGTTTTTCCGCATCATTAAACTACACAGTAAACTTTATTAATAGTTTGTTGAATTGATCGCTTCAAATAGCTTGAATCACGCTAAGTGCTTGAAAATTGTTACAAATGGCTAGATTTGCATAATTCACATCTTTCCATTCAGATTTTCGTGAATTCTCATAATTTTATCAGATACTTTAAAAAGGTGCTCATCATTTTGTTCATATTGATTCAGAAGATTTATCTTGCTTAGCATGAAATCATTTCTAAGTAAAGATCCTTAAATTTGAGATTAAAGTTCTAGAGCACAATGTTCAAACTATCATAGGTGATCAAACTATTTCCAAAAAACTGATTTTACCCAAATATTTACACATTTTTCACGAAGCATTATGCAAAATCATTGATTATGATGCAATTTTTGTTGGTTCTTCATAGTTCACGAAGAAGAAAACTTGAAAATGTATGGGAAATGTTAGGAAACTGTTGAAAAGTATTGGGAAATGTGTGGGAAATGTTCTGAAATGTTCTGAATAGTGAAAACTGGAGCAGACAGTGTTGAAGCACTATAGTGGAAGGAAAGCTTTTTTAATAATTTTCTGTTAAGGGAAATGTGAAAAATCTTTCGAGAGTTTTGAGTGTTTCTGGAAAAAATTATAGTTGAACAAGAATGGAAGAGTTTTGAAGGATAAATGACTTTTGAATTGAAATATTCTCATAAAATAGTTTAAAATAGTAAATTGATGTTGAACCAACGCGTTTTTGAAAATCAAACGGCCCAATTATTAATGAAATGATTAATCATCTATCAAAACTAAAAAACCATATCAATTCATCATGTGTAAAACAAGTGATGAAAAATTTGCGGTCAAACTCGGCAAAAGAATTTTTTCACTGTTCAAGCCTAAAAAGTTAATCATTGACGTTAGTCAAGTTTAGGCTAAAAATCCAAAATATACTACCAAATGTTTACGATGTTATGACGTAAGATAACGCCAAAACCAAGCAATTCTCGCAATATCACAAATGAGAATTTTATTGCACAATATTTCCATGTTCTGACAATATTCTTTTGTCCCTTCTAGCTGCACCTATATCTTCTTGATAAAGCACACATAAAAAATCATCTAGTGAACACTTAGCACAGTTGCCATACTGTTGCTACATCTTGCTTGAATGAGTAAATTAATAAAAAAGTGAAATAGAAATTGAAGCCATTATAATATCCTCCAAACGTGATGCAAAACTGTAGAGTAAAAAAAATTGGCAAATTGATGAATATACTTTAATTTACTTAGAAGTTTTTAAAGGTTGTTAGAATTGATTTATAGTTAGCTCCGTCATTATACTTCACTAGAATATTTGACAAACCCCCGATCCAATGCCATATACAATTAATTATTGTGTTTGATCACTTATATTACTAAGTAAATACTAAGTAAACGATAAATAATTTAATTGGTGTTTTATGTTTTTGACAGTTTTAAGTTGAATATTTCAAAAACCCAAATTTCGCATAGCAAGTGATTTAATGAAGTTATAGGCTTTTCAAAAATTTCACCAAAAATTGTGTGTATTATTTTATGGCATGGTAATATCAAAAGTTTGCATAACAGAAAAATTTCTTTTAAAAATGAGTTTTTAATTTATTGCTACTATTAATTTATTTTCTTAACCCGATGTGAAAACACACGAGAAAGAATTTTTGACCAGACCAAGCGCTGCAACGAAAGATTTTATTTGTTCAGAAATGAGATAGAAATTGCGCGTAGGAGTGAATAAATGTTTAAAAATATTTGAAAATCTTGATTCTGCCTCTTTTTGCTCGGTGGTTGTTTTCTTGATCTCCTCATAAAAAGTGTCCAATTTGACCAAACACAAGAATCAACAACTGATCCAGATATAAACGGAAAAATTAAAAAGAAATTGTGAAGAGATAGATATTATAAAATAAACAGATTCATGAAAAAGTGGGAGAAACAAAAAAAGGCCATACACGTGATGGCTGGTGCTTGTGTTGTTTGCGGTCTAATAATAAATGTTTGCTTTATATTTGGAATTTGAGATTTTTTCTTTGATTTTGAGATTGAAGAAAATAAATATTAATAAGACACAGCAACAACAATTAATTTTTCTTAAGATACAAAAGTTTCTTTTAAGAATTTGAGATAAAATTTAATTCAACATGAAATAAATAAGGTGGGCAACAATGTTGTATGTAGAATAATATTTTCGATCATTTTTCGTTCACAGTATTATTGTGAAGTAATGCGAAATTATAAAATATGGAATAATTAAGAGGTTTGCTTTTAGGAGTATTGATAGTTGTTCGACTTCTACAATTTAGAAAAGTTTTAAATGTAAATTAAAAATTTATTCGGTTTGAGAAAATCTGAAATATTTCTTCAAATCTTTTTTGAATATTAAGAAAATACTTGAAAAAATATCGTATGCAATTATAGAATTGCCTTCAGAAGTGTCATGCGAACATTGCAAGCAAATTTCTGGTAAATTTCGGTAACTCTAATTAAATAAGTTGAATCGATCATTCATCATTTTAGTCAAATATTGCATCAAGTATGTAAAGTTTTTAATCGATCAAAACAAAATAAACTTTTGATGTAAAAATTTCCGCGGCCAGGAATTTCGTTGAATCGGTTGTAACTTTTGTAATGATGGTGTAACCACCAAAACTGGTCTCTAATTTTATGTTATAATCGATTACTTCTTTTATTTTTGGTTCGATTACTAAATGCACCAAGAATAAATACAAGCTCTTGTAAATTTTGTAACAATATAGCATTTTATCTTACAAAAAACACGTGACAAAGTAGCAAATTAAGCAGTCTCATCTATAAAATCAACAATATTAATCGACAATGTTCAAGTTGAAAAAATTTCACTAAAATAAGTTCTTAAGACCGCAAACAATTTTGTCTGCACACCAAAAAAAAAACACCAAACAAATTAATAATTGAAAAATAAACAAAAAGTTGTTGATGATGGCTTTATCCAACAACAAGAAACCACAAGCAGCAAAATCTCTTTTTGTTCAAACTTATTCCAAATTGAGCTATTTGAATTTGTTCGTTTTACTCAGAACTTACTCAAATATATTTGATTGAGGCGAGAAAATCATGCAACAATGTAATTTGTTATGCAATCTTCGTTCCCTCAGAAAAAACAAAATCACTGCAATTTCTGCCAAACAATTCTATTTGAACGATTTTTAATGGTTTTGAATAAATTTTTTAGGATGTTTTGAATGACTCGAACAACCAACAAAATACACGCAGTTGATGAAGTTTTAAAAAGGTCTCCTGTATTTATGTTTTCTGCTTCCTTATGCATTTTGGAAACTTTTCCTTTAAAATGAATGGTGGATATAATTGATAACCAAGACAGAAACAATTTTTGCCAGCCAGGAGACCTTGAACTCAGTAAACCGAGTCCAAAATATCAAATAAACAATCCAAAATCGACAAATAATCCAAAGAAACCAATAATTGTCTGATAATTTGTGCAAAAACTAAATCAATTACATCATCAGTGAAAAATCACACATATGTACTAAATTGCATCAGTATTGCACAAGTTCTCGTTAAAATTGCATTTTCTCGTCTTCAGAACCACCCTGTCGCCCAATTCGGCTCGGCTCTTTCGCTTTCAGCTTTCAATTTTCAAAAATATTCATTCACTGTACCATGCGCGCAAATTCCCTGCTCCCCAGCTCCACTACCGCTCATACAAAGCTGCACCACCAGCGAAAGTGGAATTTCATTCTGGGCTATTAAAGTCGCTTCCATACTTTTACTTTGGTGAATTTTCTTAAAGAAGGGAAACTGATGGGAAATACAACTTTGTTGCTGGCATTTGAATGTTACGAGGGAGAGCTTTTGTATTTTGTGTGGCAGAGAGTGGAAATTGGAAAAGTTCTTTGGGTGCTTTGGTGATGAGGGTGTATTTTCGTTATGTTATGACGATTCTGTTGGAAATGTTCAAGCAGGGTTTCAATTTTTCTTATTTTCTTACGTTTAAATTAAAAATTAAATTCTCCTGAAATTCGACTTACAAAGAGTGCAGTTAAATATTATTTCAACATTTTTAACTTTCAATTATTTGTTTAAATTCTCCTCAATGATAATAATCAATATTTTTCATTTAACAAATTTTTATGAAAACTACAATTTAAAGTTCTTAAAAAAAATTTAAAAAAATTAAAATTATTGGTTAGAATCATAAAGAAACAATTACTTTATATTTTCAAAAGTGAACATAAAATTGATCAAACTTAGAACCCTGCTCCCGGCATATACAACTCAAAGCAAGAGCGCGCCTCGCTCCGCACCATCACCACTGTAAGCGCACGTCGTGCGAGGCACTCGAGGCAGCCAACAACAATTCACAACAAACAAAAACACAAAAAAAACCATTTCGTAGTAAATTTTAGTCAGTCTCAATCGCGACACCACACAAATCAGTCGAAAAGTTCGGGCTTGCAAAGCTTTAAAACTCAAGCAACAAATTCAATTCGCAACTGAATTAAATTAGATTTTTTTGTATTTGCAAAAACTCTTTTTATAGAATAATTTTTTAAAGCAAATATTATGTAAAGACTTTTATAAGAAAAACGAGTTCCTTAAGCGTGAAAATACTGAATAGCAAGAATAGTAAGAATAGCCTGAGAAATCAAGAAAACTCTGAAAACTAAATCAAACCGACTAAAAATAAATAAAAGACAAATTTACGAAATTACGAGTGTTATAATGAATACAAAATAAAACACCAATTAAAGTGTAAACTGAATAAACTCTATAAATTGGTGCAAATTAGAAAACTAATTAAATTCTAATATAAACTATTGCTGTCGTGTCTCCCAGTAAATTGAGTTCATTTACAAGTTGGAAACTCGAAAACTGGAAAAGTAAGACTAATTTGCCTTTAGCGACTTTCTGGATTGCTGGATGTGGTCACTAGTGTGCTGGTCTGTGGGACAAATAAACAGCATGCAAGAGTATGGACAAAAATGAATGAAATTAATAATGCTGGAACTTTCAGACTCGCAAGAATAGTTGAAAAGAAAAAAAAAAACTGAAAAAACTGAAAGCGAAAGAAGTGAAAAGAAATTTAAAAAAGTGGAGTAGTGTAACAACAGAAGAAGATTCTTTTAATAATTTTGCATTATTATGATGTACAGCAGAATTATAAAAATGTATGCAAAATATGTATTTATGAAAAATCGGAAGCAATGGAAAATTCTACAAATTCAGCAAATTTTGCAAATTGCATAATTGATTTTAATAAACGACATTATATCATTATTGTATTAATGCAGTAATGAAGTAAAGTGTCTGTGCTGCCGTTTAATATACGTATACTGAAGCTAGGAGATATTAGCGTAATCAACGAGAATTGCAATTTTGATGTGGGCAGGGATTCTATACCCTTAAACACAATTTTTCTCCAGTTCATGAATAAATACGCATTTAAAGAAAAAATCAAGAATTTGAAGGTTTAGAATTTTTAATAATCTTTACTAAAAATTCATAAAAATTAGTAAATATCAGAATTTGCAAAAAGTGTTTAATTTTAGATATTTCTATAGTTAAGTCCTATTGGTTTAAAGTAAAGTTGATACATATTTAAATTTTGTGCAGTTCTTGCATTGGATCGTTTATTATCCCTGCTTTCCATCCAACATTGCCTAAGCCCCATATTCTCATATTCCCATAATATTCTATTATATTTTGGAAGCAACAACATCAACTGACACTGAATTGCGACTGAAAAGCTTTTTTGTTGCCCGATTTTCGCTTTCATGAACAGTAGACAAGCAGAAAGTCTGCAAACTCTGAAAACACTGAAAAGAGTTGCTAAAAAAATTGAAAAATACGGAGAGCGTATAAATTTAATGGATTTTATATATTTAGATTCATTTGGTTATTTATTCCAATTTTTCGTATTTTATGTGTTTCTATATTTATTTGATATTTTTCTGTGTTGTTGATATTTTTAAATTTTGAAAAACATTCAAAAAAGTAGCCAAAACTAAAGGAAAGCAGAAAAACCAAAAAAGTTTATTTGAGCAGTTGACTGTTTTGATGGAAAGAACTTCACCAAACAAAAGTGTAATTGATAAATTTAAATTGATGGAATCGGGCACTCACACTGTTTACTACCGGCTACATTGCTATATTGGTTGCTTTGCTTCACTCTACAATAACAGTGATGAGGGTGTATTCCAATTTAAACAATGGAGCAGTTGACAATTTAAAATCATCTGATTACGTAATGAGATTCGAATATTTTCAGAATTATTCGAGTTTATTTCGATTTTCTAATAGCTCGGAGTTGCGACTCAATAAATCATTTGAAAAATGTTTTTTTAATTCGAGATTATGCTGCTCTGTTGATGATAATAGAATAATAAAATAATAAACGTAAAAAGTGATAAGTGTGGCAGAGCGCCCCTGTGATCGAACTTTTGTGGATAGGAATTTATTGAAATTGTAAAATGAATAAATTTTTTCAAAAACGTTTAAAAATCCAATTTGAAAAGATTATTTCAGTCTTTTAACTTACCAGATTCTTCAATAATTTCTCCATCAAATAACAAACATGCTCGTCCCATATGTACTTTCTTATCGTTCATTCCTGAGCCGATAAGATAAGACCCTCACAAAGCTATCAACTTCGCTGTGCGATAACGTCGCTCAACTTGTCATTTGCCATACTTTCATATCGTGAAACGTAGTTAACGCATTTATAGGTTGACCCAGTGTCTATTTTAATGGTTCAGTTTGATAATCCTTCGGTCGTCAAGTCCAAGTTCAAGAAAAATACACAAGTAAATATTCATTAAAAACACGAGAATAAAAAAATGATTGTGTGTTCGTCAAAAAAAATTAAAATTTGAGAAGAAAAGTCGACGAAACGAGTGATAATTTGTTCTAAAAACAGAAACAGTATTGAAAAACACAAACAAAGTTAACAGCCGAATTTCATTCAAAAATTACAAAAAATGATAAAAATTAATTTAATTAATGATCTTCAGTCTGCGGAGGAAATCAAGTTTCTCGGTCACTTTCTTGTGTTATCGAATTCTTGTTTTTGGTGATTTTGCTCAGTTTTCATCCGCTGACTGATAAATTGAAAAATATTGTTGTCTTGTGTCTTGTTTTAAGATTTTTGTCTTGTGGCCTAAAAATACAGAAATACGCCGAAATAACAGGAAAAGACAAGAAGCAGCCAAAGATGCGATCAATTTAACATTTTTGTTTTAAAATGTTTATAATGTTGCTGATTTCTTGATTACTTACTCGCGATTTATATTCTACAAATGTTTTTCTTAAAGGTTTCTTTGGTTGATTTAATGTAATTGCGTTTTTATGAGTATAAGAATCAGCGAAAATGCTAAAATTAAACTTAAAGATGCAATTTTGTAGTTAAGAAGTGTGAAAGTGTTAGTAAATGTGTGAGATGAGGGCCCGTTTTTTGGGAGTTTCTTGAAAATTGCTTGATATTTTTATACAAAATAATAAAGCTCAGTAATTTTCCTTCAACAAATAAGCAAAAGTGATGTAATTTTGAACAAAAAACAATTAATTTTGTTTGCTTTCCCACTTCTCTTTAAGAAAAAATAATAATATTTTCGAAATTCTCGAGAAAATTCAAGAAACTCGCCAACAAAATGAAATTTGCATAATCTCCAAATAAATCACCAACAAAACAAACAAATCTGAACAAAAGCGATAAAACAGTGCCAAAGAAAAGTAAAGAATAATCTTCTGTTGTTAAATAACCACTCAGCAGCACCAGAACACTAAGTGACCAAAATGCATCAACATAAACATATTTGCGGGAATCCACTAGGACTCCCAAAAATATTGTCAAAAATATTAAATTTAATTGTGCAACAAGTGTAACCAACCAAACCTCTTCATTAATTAATTTTGCAGTGGTGTAGAGAACGAAGATGAAATTTATTCATGTGCTCAACTTGAGGCACAGCAGATAAAGCCGGCCAATGGGCCAGAATTAGTGATCAGTGCTCCGAAAAAGGACAATATTGTCCTGGGAGTCCAAGATTTGCCCAAAACAGTGAAAATTGTAAAAACCAGAAAAGAACAAGTGGGTGTTGAGCCTACAGTGGACATAATTGATAATTCTTCAAAGCAGGACAGTGCTAACGTGCAAACAGTGATTAAAGTGAACAACTGCGAGATAATCAATATCAGACGTCCCAGATCCGTGACCCACTCGATCTTTAATCAATCGCCAATCGCACAGCCTGTCAAGAGTGTTCAGAGAGCGCCACAAAGCGTCACTGCAAAGATTTTTGCTGCTTCTCCAACTTTTGCTACTCTTGGTTTGAAAAAGCCAACTCCTAGCGGTGGGCAGACCATTCAAAACAAGCCTCAGAGTGTCACGTCTAAAATATTTGCACCGCGCACAAAAGAAATGAGCAAGGGGTTCTTAATGTTCTCCGTAGAAGAGCCTGGATTAACAAGTAAGTACACATTTACCTTGTAATACTCGAGTTAGAAAATTTGCAATATTTGACTATAATTGTTCGATACTTGCAACTAATTATTCCTCAAGCAACAAAACTACTCTCACTCTCCTTGTATTTATTACTTCGCTTCAAATCCCAAAAATTAAGCAATTCTCTTTTTGTTAATTAAATTAGCAGACAAACGCTAGTTGCCTTTGTTTCACCATTATCACATATCTGCCTCTGAATTCAATATCTTTTCATATTTGCTGCCAAATAACTCACAATATCACAGCATCGTAACATCGCAAGGTGCTAAACAAGCTGTGGACAATTTTCACTTGACACAGCTTGAAAATCCAAACAAAAAACAGTAGAATCAGTGGAATCTCGATAAAATCAAAGAAAAAACTGGCAACTTCTCGATAATGCTTCAAATATTCGAAAACTCGAATCATATTTTTTGCATCCTCTTTGCTTCGTTTCGTCTCAGCAATTTGAGCTTTTTCTGGTTCATTAGAGTCAGCATGACTGTTCCGTTGCCTTACAGCCTTGTTGCCTTATTGCTTCAGCCAGCTCTCGGCCACCTAAATTATATTTAATGTCTCTTACATAATGCTTCAGCGTTTTGTGAATATTTCGATGGATTTTTTGATTATTCTGCTGTTTTTATCATTTTCGCAATTTTTACAATTTTTCATAAATTTTTACAATTTACAAGACATTTTTTTTAACACTAAAACAGTCTGTTTTTGTGAGTTTTTGAATTTTTGCAATCTGGAATTTTTTTATTCATGCTCTTTGGCAAAACAATAAAATTACGAATTAGGCAGAATTCTGAGAATTTATATGATTTATTTAAATTAATTTGTTTTGGACAATTCCTCAAATTAACGATCAATTGAATTGAAAATTGAATAATAAAACATGCTTGAAAGCTTGCGGGGAGTTTGAATGACTTCTTCTTTGCACTTAATAAAAAATATTGTTTCAATAATAAATTATATAATTATATAAGAAACTCTTTCCTAGCAACATTTTAAGTATGATTTCTAACTTCATATTTTTTATACGATGCGAAGAAGTACAGAAACACTCATATATCATTTTCAATACCGTCGCTTTGAACTTCATTCTCGAAAACAATAAAAAATGCAAAGTGCTTGACATCTCCATAATGAAGCCGTAAAATTTCCTTCTAAATTTAGTTTAATTTACTTTTATATAAGTATGTTAGTGTATTTGCTTATATGCAAGCAAAAGTTTTTGAATTCTCTAAATTCACTAACTTCACTAAATTGGTTGCAATCGCTCGGAGATAAATTGATTTATTGCTTGCTATTTGAAATTCTAATAATATAACATACTCGGTTCATGTTCTTTTCAATTTTGTACTAGACAATTTAAGAGTAATTACATAAAATTTGTGAATATTTAGATGGTGGCGCGTTGGCAACGGTGCTTATAAGCTGAGAATTTAGTTTTCAGAAGTTTTTGTTAATTATTTGGAGTTCTATTAGCTTTTAAAAAAAGATAGTGATATTATTTTCAAGTTAAAATATAATAAATTGAAATGACCCGAGAGCAAATATACTTGGAATTGGATCTGAATCAACTATAAATACTAAAATACTCTTGTTAATCTTACAACAAATTTTTCTTTATTATAATACAGTAAAAACGCTTTAAAACTTGTTGCTACCGCTTCATGTGACGATCGCACATATTTCAACGCAAATGTTTTTTAGTGTTTTTCAAAACAATTAATGAAATTCAAAATTCATTAATAAACTAATTGTGTTTTGATCTAACGCACACTAGTTTTTTGTACTACCACTACAGCTTAAAAAAGTTTTATAGTTTTTTATAGCAAAACAACAAAATAAGACATTTACTAATGTGCTGAGAATTATGACGCTAATTACTTGAATTTGTGCAATTTTTGCTGATTTATATTGTGATTTAGATTGTGATTTAACTGATGTAATGACATATCCAGTTAAAATTCTAGCAAATTATCTTTTAATAGTAAAAACAGTGGACAAGTAAAAACTCTAGTGAAACGTGCACAATTTCTCATTTGAAACGATTTTCATGGAAAATTACGGAGATTAATGAAGATTCTCCTAGATTCAATTATTTCCTATGCATTCTTTGTATTGTTTGCATCATTTGCATCATTTCCAATTTACCGACTTGATAGCTTGCTAGTATTTGTAGTAATACATTGCATTGTGACTAGAATTTATACCGAGAGTTTATCTAAATTTGGATACTCAATGGATGACAGTTTGATGGAATGCATATCGTTTGTTGCTCTGCCAGGCTGTCTGCGCTCCTGTGCAAATTAGAAAATTCCTGAGCGGCTGCGGTTGAACTTTGCAAGATTTATTGATTAAAATTTTTGAGGAAATCCATAGTGCAATATTTGTTGTAAAACTTTTAGAAAATGATCCTTTAAATTTACATACTTGTATATTTAAAACCGTAAAATACCTTTAAAAATTTTCTACTCGGGACAAACTTTAAAAAAAACTTAAAATCAGCTTTGAAAAAAAATCTAACCATATTTTCTCTTTTTTACAGTGCTGAAAGATGAACCCGACGACTTGACTCATTTGGCTCCCACTGCGGGAGATGCCTGCATCCCACTGGAAGAAACTGCGCCTTTTTTCCACGACATGTTTGATGATTTTATAATCCCGGATAACTATAATACATTGCTCACCGACGAGCTCAACTCACTGGACTCACAATGCAGTAAATCAAACAATTCGAGCAATAATAATGATCCCTTCATCAACTACAGGGATGAGGCTAGCGAGACTAGCCACTCACCGCATTTATTGTCGCCAGGACTTTCAAAGGTTGGTTTCATCACGAATTTTTTGTAGGTTGAGTCAGAGTTTTTGGAATATATCTATATTCATGGAAAAATCAAGGAATATGCAATAAATTAAATTTGAATCCATTATCTTGCTTGAAAATCCATAAGTTTTGTTTAAAAACTAGTTGAGATTTAATATAACCCCCAAAAAAAAGAGATCTTTCCTTGATCATTTTGCAAACACCTCACGATCACCGAATAAACCAAATAAACCGATTATACAACAATAATCTTGCCTTGTAAGAAAATTCCGAAAATCCTCAACTGCCAACTAAACTATTTCGGTCTTTAGATTGAAAATTTTGCTCAAAATTAATTTATTTTAAAATTAATTATTTAAAGGTTTCAACTTATTTTTGCACGCTGCAACAACAACAAATATATTTTGACTGTTCGCAGTTCTTGGCACATAATGTTGCACGTGAACGAGTTGTTGGGATAAACAACTGATGATCGGAATGAACAATTTAGATTATTAATAGCTGGGCAAGTGTGGAGAGCGGTGGACATGAGCGTTAATGAAAATTAGCGGTGCTCTAGTGTCTGTGAGCTTGTTTTGAGGCATTTAAATTGTTTGTAGCGTTCCAAATGTGGTTTACGAGGTGATAAGATAAGGAATTTACACATACATGCAGGTGCTTGCATCGTATGAGGTGATTAAATGCTTTTAATCACTGGCGCAAGGCCCGTTAGCAAACAAATCGCTTACTATTCCACTATTGTGATCTATTTAGCAGTTTGCGTATTTGTTTACTGTGTTTGTGTTATATATGAGGGCAGGGGTATTGAACAACAAAAGTAAAGACATTTAATTATTTGTTTTATTTTTAGAATTTAAAATAATTTTTCAATAATTTAATCTGCCGGCGGTATAGATGCCATCAATTTTTGATACTTAAATGTTTTCCAGTTCTCAGAAACTTGTTGCTCTAATAACATGATAAATCTTAAAATGTTGATTGAACCATCATAGAATTTCAACCCTGCCCGTACTTCACCCACGATAACAACCTGCTATCAGTTCTCAATCACTCGCCGTCTAAACTCATTTATAAAAATAAAATAACAGCATAAAAACTTCAAACGAATTGAATTGAATGGCAAACAAATTAGAAGGAAAACGAGCGAGTGATAGCGAATTTTGCACATGAATGCTTAGTAAACTGTCCACTTGCCTGGTGAGGCTTGATGTCGTGGTCAGTGATTGATAGTGGCCGTTGATGATTCAATGGACGCGGTTTTCAATGTCATGTGGATAATGCTTATCATATTATGAATTAATGGGCTTGCAAGAGATAGTATATTTACTCTAAAGATGCGTGTTTTTGAAACGTGATTATAGAGTGATTTCTGGATTTACTTAAGTGATACTTCAAGATAATATGTTTTTGGGAGTTTCCTATTAAAGTTATCTTTGATTCATTTCAAGCCTTGTAATTTAAAAGAATCTCGAAATAATTTTAGTCCAGACATTGATAGTATGCAAAAATTGCTCCAAGACTCTTCAAATTCTTGTTTAAATCAATAAAAATCAATATTTACCAACTTTCCTTCACAATTTGCACGCAACATGCAACTAAATCAAAATCTTTCCGCAATCTCACTTCAAAGTCTTCCCTTGACTTTCTAAGCGTTACAATGTTCTCAATCTTATAATCCAAGTGAGCTTGATCCAATTAATCCTCAACAGTTAGCAAACTAGTAAGCAAACAACGTATCAACAATCACGGGCCAATTAGCGCTGTGTTAATTCAGCAATTAGCATTGAAAGTTGCAAACAATTGTTACATTTTGGTTGCACGAGTTTTTGAATAATAAAAGGTTTTGCTATGAGCTTGATGAGGTCTTTAGTTAATTGAGGTTGCTAATTGATCAGGGACCTTATAAAGGTAGATTTATGAAATAAATTGAAAAACTGATTCTTCAATACATGCCAAAATATCCCTTACTGACTCGATCTGCAAAAATTCTTAATTTACGCATTATAACATAAAAATCTAAATTAATATTTTATTGTAGAGTCCTGACGCCCACAGCATACCTTCACTCTGTAGCCCTAACGGCTCCTTACCGGAAGATGAGCTGGCATTTATGACCCTCAACATGGACGATGATCTGGATCTCTCCATGCGTGCCCCTTATATTTCGATGAGTGAAGCTGATGAGCTGCCACTCTTGATAGCGGAGGATTTGATGTGGGGAGCCCAGCCTGAAGGGCTCACCATTCATAAGGACATCAAACAAGCGATCAGTTTAAACATGAAGCAGGTCAGCTATCAACAGCAAGCCAATAAAGCTCAAGTTGAGAGTAGTCTGGCGGCTCTTTTATGTAATTCTTTACTGCAGCAACAACAACATCATAATCAGATGATGGGACAGCAACAGCATGGAGAAATGATGAACGGGAATAATGGAAATAACGGGAACGTTGGCAAAACCCACCATATGGTCAATCCACAACCGGAAATTAAGGTTAAAATTGTTGACCAGGGTGGAGGGTTCGATCAACTCGCCAATGGTTACAAGAATGGTTAGTATTTTTATCATCCAAGTTCATATCCGAGTCGCTCACCAAATATTGGATTTTATTGGATTTTTTAGATTATATTGGAATTTATTGGATTTCATTGCATTTCATGAGTTTTTAGATAAGATTCGATTTATTTAACATACAAATAGATCGTACTTCAAATGGTTGCTATTGATTACACCGACTTCACGGTTAAAATTTATTTGTCCTGATCATTACACAACTGGTTTATCATCACTTATCTTTACATTCAATTTCCTAGAAACCTGAAAAGTTGTTGTAAGTTTTTGTAGCTACAGATGCAATTAAATAAATTAATCCTATTTAATACCATATATTTATTGTTGAGAGCTGTTTTAATATGTCATCTTATTTAAATTCTTATACAATTGTAGGCTCGAACAATATTGAGTGGACCATGAGTGATTTATTGCAGCTCAACCAGTCCATTAACAATAAATCCATGAATGACATGCGGAGCCTCGAAGTAATGCCCACTGCACCTTCGATAGTAGCTCACGTGACCACCCCCCTTATTCCCACTTCAGCCAAGAAGATTGAACGTGCCACCAGCCACAAGCGCCCATCAAATGCCAGCGAAAATTGCTCTAAACGAGCTAAGGCGTGCAGTGTGTCTACAGCCACCTCGCCTCAACTGCTGCAGCAGCTAATGGCGCCAAATTTGAAAAATGGCAAGGCTAAAAGTCATCCGATGCAAGAAAACGGGAAGTGGAGCACGAGTGGTCAGAAGACGCACAATAATATTCCGTTGCAGCAGCAAACCAACAACTCGGTGCTGATGAATCTTCTGGTGAGCGGATGCGATGTGAGTAATGGCTACACTTGCTTTCCACGCCCTAGTAAAGTGGCCAGAGTGTAGAACGAGATGATTGACCTTAAGATTTCGATTTAGCTGATTTAAGTTTTAATAATAAACCATGAAAAGATTACAAGGAAACCAATTAATGACGGAAATGATTATTCAAGAGATGATGTGTATATTGTAAAATTATTGAGGGTGGGAAAAGCTAAAAGGAGGTGAGGCTTTAGAGAATATAGTTAATAAACTATTGGTCGTTTCGAAGTTTAAACGAAGTTAAACTGCAATTAATATCTTTGGATGCTACTGGATTCGTTATTTTGACTTTTATTCCTTCAAACTTCACCTCTAAGGACTTTACTTTACCCAATATCGAGTATAACCTTTCGTCATTTTTATTACTGTGATAGTTGATGTTTAATAAATTTGTAAAAAAAATCCATTGAAATTAATAATACTTTTTATAAGAGGCTGAATTGCTGAAAAACTGCGAAAACTGCTAAGAAACAGATTTAACTAACAGTTCTACTAAGTTTTCGATATAAAACAGTTACACAATGAATTTTTTTAAATTAAAAATGTAATTTTATCGAATTTTACAAAAATTCTGCAAAAGTCCGTTAAAAAAAGTTTTCGCTGAACTTTTATTAAAACTGGCTTAAAAATAGGTTAACCGTGGATTTAAATCAAGATTAAGACGAATGAGATTTTAAAATAAAAGTCATAATTTAATTTTTGCTCTTTTGTTTTGTAAAACTCAACACAAGACGTCAAGTCACGTTTTCGAGCTCCGATGGTACAAAACATATAAAAATCATATAAAAATCATAAATTTTACCATTCTGAGGAATGACATTTTATTGAGAATATTTAATTGATTGCAAACATTTTAATAAATTTCAACAAGAAATATTTATATTTGGAGGGAACTTTTTTATCCAATAAAATTGAATGCATTAAAAAACACTGTTAAAAAAATAAATGTATAGAGAGAAAAATTGCCATTGGATTTTAAATCAAATTCTAGTCAACTATAGTTTTTTTTTAAATTGAATAAATTATTTTAAATTCTCTTTTAACCCTACAAAATATTTACAAAAAATATTTATGGAGGGACCATTCAATGGCAATTTTTAAGACAAAGAACTGAAAAAATAGTAAAAATGACAAGCTGGAAGTTCCACAACTCTAATTTTCTACAAGCAACTTTTAATTCTTCAAGCAGCTACAAAAACCACTACGAAAATAACACTGCTGCTTTTTTGTAGAGAATGTCAAATTTCTCTCAAAAAAAAATCAGCAAAAATCTGCAAAATCCTTTGAATGATAAAAATAAAACTACAAGAAAATCACATCATTAATAATTAATGAAAGCTTTAAAACAAATGAATAAACTTAGAAAAGTCCTAAAATTAATGTCGAACTATTTAATTAAATAGATTAAAAAAATTACAACAAAAAAATAATTGTGAAAATGTATGTCAGTAGTTGTTGGTCTCTTAAACATTTAAAACTAAAAAAAATTATTAAAGAAATAAATAACACGTGAATGTATAACATAAAACTGAATTCACGTGAGCACTCTAACACCAGGAAAGTGGGCTGAAATACACTGTTAAAAGAAATAAATGGAAATATAATGGCGATGAGAGATTTTCCATTGTTTTTGCTAAATAATTTTTTACGTTGAGGAAACAAAAATGTGAATATTTATTCAAATTGAATATCGACTTATATTTAGTAATTTAGTAATTTTTGTATACCAGTTACATCAGCTGTTAAACCATGTTTTAGTTTTGAAAAAAAAACAAAAAATATTTTTGTAAATATAAAAATTTAATGTTATTTTGTTGATAAGTACCGTTTTTAGTTCTTTAATTCTTATTATTTGAAGTTATTGGAGAGAAATCTAAAAAATTAGGGAAACGAGTTGGAATTGTGTAAAATTACGATTAAATTTTGTTAAAAAAAAGCCTAATAAGCTGTTAAAAACGAAAAGACGACTGGAAGATTAGGGTGGTTCGTATAACCGATTTGTTGAAATATGCTGCTCCACCAGCCTAAAATAATTTTTGGGGATAAAAAAACTTACCCGTATTTTTTTTTTTTTTTTTTGGTTCATCGGAAAGGAGTGCTCAAATTCGTTGAAGTTTTGAAATTGAGTTTTAAGACGACTGCCTTAAATCTTACAAATATTTTTGAACTTTGTTACCATATTTTGATAACCTTAATTAATACGAACAAGCTGTAAAAATATTTCTTGAAAAAAATATCAGACTAAAAAGATATCCATGAATTTGTGAAATTTTTCTCCCATACAAAAATATCAAAATCTTACTTTTAAAGATAACTTTCAGATTAAGACGTAAAAAGTCGATTAAAAACCTTTTAAAAATTAGTTAACTCATTTATAAACCAAATGCAAAAGAGTTTGCTCATTTTCAATTTGCCAAAAAAAAGTATAGTCACCGAGAAGTGGACTATGTTTTAATGAATCACTTGTTGTTGCTGTAATTTAAAAAAATTGATTTTGACCGATCAGGAAAATAAATGTTTACGGGATTTTCTACCAAAAATTAGGAATCAAGATTACAAACATTTTTGACCAGAAAAAAACAAGATGGTGGATGTCAAAAAGGCGCGAATATTCAAATTATATAATGAAAAATGTTTTCTTTAGTTCTTTAATAGATAAGACTATCGTTTAATTTCAAAATCACAAAAAAAATCACTTTTTGTGGTTGTAGTGAGATTGTTTTTTCTTTTTGCAATATTTTAATTATTTTTCTTACAATATCATTTTTCATCATATATTTTGAATATTCGCGCCTTTTTGACATCCACCATTTTGTTTTTTCCTGGTCAAAAATTTTTGTAATCTTGATTCCTAATTTTTGGTAGAAAATCCCGTAAACATTTATTTTCCTGATCGGTCAAAATCAATTTTTTTTAATTACAGCAACAACAAGTGATCTATGAAAACATAGTCCACTTCTCGGTGACTATACTTTTTTTTGGCAAATTGAAAATGGGCAAACTCTTTTGCATTTGGTTTATAAATGAGTTAACTAATTTTTTAAAGGTTTTTAATCGACTTTTTACGTCTTAATCTGAAAGTTATCTTTAAAAGTAAGATTTTGATATTTTTGTATGGGAGAAAAATTTCACAAATTCATGGATATCTTTTTAGTCTGATATTTTTTTCAAGAAATATTTTTACAGCTTGTTCGTATTAATTAAGGTTATCAAAATATGGTAACAAAGTTCAAAAATATTTGTAAGATTTAAGGCAGTCGTCTTAAAACTCAATTTCAAAACTTCAACGAATTTGAGCACTCCTTTCCGATGAACCAAAAAAAAAAAAAAAAAATACGGGTAAGTTTTTTTATTCCCAAAAATTATTTTAGGCTGGTGGAGCAGCATATTTCAACAATTTTGCTTTTCCATACGATTTGTGAACCACGCTACTGGAAGATGGACTGGAACTATGGAAGAAAACATAAATCGTTCAAATTGAGGAGTATTTAGACTTTTCTGAATTTTTGATTCAAATAAAATTTTGCAAAACAATAATTTTCCCTTTGTTTGCTTTATTTTCTTCCTTTTTTATTTTTTCGTCCTTTTTAAAAATTTGGTCTTGCCATAATAAATTTAATTTTGGAACCCAAGTACAAAATTCAACTACCTCTTTCCTTCGATGTTCAACATATACCACCTCTACTTATTAATTAATGTACGTATTAAAGTTTATTTGTCAAAATTTGTTGGAATTTTTTTATAATTACCACATTTTTGTATAGAAATATTTTCATTTTTAAATTTATATTGAAAATCTAATTTCACAATAATTTATTAGAATTTGTAAAAGAATTTTTCAAATTTTCAGTTTTTCAATCGAGATTAAAAGAATGATAAGGGAAAATAGGAGACTAAAACAGAAATTATGACAAAACCTCGTAAAATCATGTTAAGTGATAAAGTGATAGTATTGGTAAAGGAAACTACTTCAAAGTTCAAGCTTGCATTCTTCACTCTTCACTATCCCGGTACCCTATTTCTCTGGTACCCTATTGACGTTTCAAATAGAATATCTTTAAAAAAAATATTATTGAAATGAGAATGTTCTTTGTAAAAAAATGTAAATAAATTTAATCTAAAGTACTGAGTACATGGAAAATCACGTTATTTGAAATTTAAAATTTTACTCATGTCCAAATGTATAACGCACGCATAAACTGTTAACAAAAAATTGGTGCAATTTTCACTCAGGTTGGAAAATCTACACTGTTATTACACATCAAACATTGCACTCGGGTCAATCAGCAAAATTCCATTTATTCTTGATTTATAAATTTATTCGGTCATTCTGCTTTAAAACGCATTAAAGTCACTTCAATTTAATTCTGCACGAGATCAAAGCGCTAATTTCATATCAAATCGCAAATTAACCATAAAATTATCGAGCATAAATCCAAAAAGTAATCGAATTTTTGTTTTGGCAATATCTTTCAATCGAACGAATAAATCAAATTAAAATAAATCAAATGGAAAAGCAAATGGAGAAGAAGACTTTTCTGCTAAATTTCAACGAATCGATGGATTTATTTTGTTATTTTGATATGCAGAACAGGATTTTCGGTATTCCCAGTTTTTGGAGTTTTCTCAAGCATTTCCATAAATTATGGAGAGTTTTAATTGAAAATTGTCTAGATTACTGGGAATTACGTTATATTTCAACACCCAAAACCATTTATTTTGGGGCTAATGGAAGAAATTTGGTCATACCTTTTTCTGTTCGACGCTTTTAATTGCAGATTTTTCAAATTATTGAGTTTTGCTCTAGTTTTTGTAAGACTGTTAGTCGAATTTGGATGGAGAAATATTTTTCGATATCCTTGGAAAACGAAACAATAAATGTTCAATCTTTGAATCAACTAATTTTGCTTAAAAGTGACTCAAAGCTTTTAAGAAGTAAATAATTCTACTTTTCATTAAGAACTTGGTGAAACTACGTAAGATCATTTTTATGAAACTAATTTTTTTTTCATTACCAAATCTATTTATTTTAAATTATCTTAAAAAACTCTCAAGAAAACTAATAAGTTTAGATAACCTGTTTCTGCATTCATCGATTCTTGGTAACAACCATCTCTAAACAAAATCCCCACCCAATGTTGACTAAATAAAACTGTAAACTGAGTAATGATAGATTTTAGGAGGAATTTGCATATTCAAAAGCAACACAAAACTATGTAAATTGATGAATAAACTTTAACTTTGTAATAAATAGAGCAGATACATAAAATTTATGACATGAAAATTGAAAATTCTAGGTACATAATTGCGAAAATTTGATGTTCAGGAAGCAAAAGATAAATAAATAGTTGATAAATAGTTGGTAAATGATGAAATGATGGAAAGGAGAGACAAAGCATGATAATATGAGGACGAGCAATGATCGAGATTCAGTAATGACGTGTTAAAATACATTAAAGCAAAAATTGTAATAATTATTTATTACTGACAATTTAGAATATACGAAAATAAAAATGATCAGAAAAAATTTAAAATTGTAAAAAATCGTGTCGTAACACAAATTGGCATCTGAAATATATGAAAATAATAAGAATATATTTTATTGTAGTTTTGATCCGAAGTTGCCCAAAAACAGGTAAAGTTTAAATAATTTGCAAAACCTAGCCCTAACAATTAAAATCTCATCGTTGATGTACCCAAAAGTTAATGAATAGAACACTTTACTAATTGTCTCCCAAGAAATCTTCACATCAAATTAAATCAATCGACGTTTTCCTCAGATTCCACTCGATCTATTTCCAAGCTCAAATTATCCACAATTTGCTTTCTCTTCGTTTGCTGAGCATTTACTTCAGTTATAGCGTATTACGGCATTTGGCGAGTATTTTGCAGCAGTTTTCGTCCTATTTGTAGAAGTTTGCTTGGATTTTTAGAAAACATTCGTCGAAAAAATCTGATGGATTCTTGGGAATTCGAATTTTTCTATGAATCTTTGCAGCCACCAAGGGAATTTTTCTGTAAATGGATTATGTTTTACTATTTACACGTTGCTATCGCAATTTTTTGCATGTTTCGATTTTTTCCTATTTGATTAATTTTTACATTTTCTCCTCGCTTTTCCGGGATTTAATTTTTGCAATAAATTTTAATAAAAATGTATGAGATTCAAATGTGATTTAAAAATTCTTCAAAAGTTTTTATTTTATTTTATAATATTTTGTCTCAGTCTCTCACGTCATTATTATAATTTAAGAATACATTTTTGAACATATAGCATAGTTTAAAATGAAAATCATCAAAGAGCTTCTAAAGAACACTTTCCATTAAGGAAATCCCCAAACAATTGCACAACAATCGCCAGCTCGTCTGGCCTTTTCATTAAAGTCCATTAAAGTTAGATGTATCACAATCGGCTAAAATGCTTCTTCATTGCAAAAAGGAAAAGCCTGCGAAAATTCGAGGAAAATCAATGTTTTGGCTCTCTGAACATGTTTGTGGTGTTAGTGAGCGTGGAGCACATTCTAGTGAAGAGAAAGTGCTTTTCATGCTTTCCAAATTTTCATCGTCGAAAGTGAAATTTCTGTGAAAGTTTTGATCGTCCTTGAGCGAAAGTTTCGTTTGCAGTTTCTCTTTCATGATTCTGTTGTATGAGTGTAAGTGTGAGTGTGGTGGAGAAAAGTGCATTTTTTCTTGTTTTTCATGTTCACATGTTTTCATGTTTTCTATTTTCTGCTCGGGAAATTATCAATGAAAGTTGTTTTGCTTTGTACATGTCTGTGTCAAAAAAATTGTGTGATTGTATAGCTTTTGCGACTCAATTTTTTTTCGATTGCATGATGAAAGGCAAATGTTGTGTAACTTATAATTTGCTGGGGATGTTGCGCGGATATTGAAAAAAAAAGTTATTAAATTTTTTTTAATATCATATCGGATTTCAACCAATTTCATTATATTTCAAATTTATTAATTATTGTTAAAATTGTCTTATAGATTTATATTTAAAAAAACTCCTCCTAATCAAAAGTTAGAAATGTATATTTGTTTATACTTGAAAACCATTAAATAAATCCCACCCGAATGCTGCTAAATTTAAATAACTAAAACTGCATTTCTTGCATCAGTTTTCATGCAAATCAAATCAACGATAACTAAGCTGTACATTCACTGTTCTCCCAAGAACTACTCAGCAGTTTCAAGTTTTTCTCTTCACGACCGCTTTGTTCTACTTTTGTTCCATTTTCCTCTTTTTTATCCAAAAATCCGACATTTCCATTTCAACAAATTTCCAAGTTATGCTGAAACACACACAAATCCTTGGGAAATTCCAACAATAAACCAAATAAAAGGAAAAGCTGCACAATGAAATGAGCACAATCTAAAATTTTCTAATTTAATTTAATGGTTTTCCCTTTTACAACTACAGAAAACTACACAAAATGCTTTAAATCTACAAATCTTCAAAAGCAACCAAATCTTACATAAAAATGCAATGCAAGCAAGGTAGTGTTCCATCGGGTGGAAAAACGAAACATCTTCCATTTCTTTAAGGCTACAAAAGTTATCTTTTATATTATAGATTAAAGATTTTAAATATATTTTTCTCCACCACTTCAGCACCATGAAAACCAATGCAAGCGGCAAAAACTCAAAAAGTGAAATCTAGAAAATGAAAATGCAGCATGCCAATCTTTTCAATTTAAGGATCTTCCATTTAAAGATGAAGGAAAGCAGCAAAAGCAAGAATTTTTTGAGAAAGTGAATTCGTATAATTCACAAAAAACCTTAACTTTTCACAAAAAAAAAATTCTACAATTTTCTGTTATTTCTGAAATGTTTTCATGAAAAAATTTTTTTTAAAGAAATGCAGTTTTAGAGGGTTTGCTCAAGTTTGAACTGAAATGGTTTGTTGTAAAAGATCTTTGGTTAATGCTAAATTTAGGAAATATTGGGAATTTTGAACTTTATGAAGTCCTTGATGATTGAACAGTTTGATTAGAAATTGCAGTTTCTTTGAAGATTGAATAATCGAGTAATATTGTATTTTGGAATTTCAATAAAATTTTTCATTTATTTTCATGAATTTCATTTAAATCAAACTAATTCAACTTCCACCATAAAGAACTTTAATTTCCTAAAACTTTTGATTAAAATCAACACAAGACTAGTATCAACAACTTCAATCGCACGTCACTTTACTTTTGTTAATTGAAAATTAGTTGCAGCTTCTTTATTTTTCATAAATAATTCTTTGAGTTTGAAAAGAAAGCCAAGCATACTACCTAGATTGTTGGTGTGTCTAATGGACATGTTTTCTTGGCAAATCCATCCTTAGAGCCAAGCTAAACCCATCTAGAGAGAGCAACGTGTTAGTAATTAGTTCGTGAAGGTTTTGTCCTTTTTATGGATTTCTTGAAGAAATGTAAGAAGTTTTGGTCAATTTGTTATCTTAATCTTCTGTTTCTGCTTCTGGGAATTGAAGATCGGACGAGGGTTTTTTGTAGAACTTCATGATGGACTTACAATTTGCCATTAAACTAAACTACTCTAGCAGATTATTTTTCATTTGGAGATTTAGTTAAATTCCTAAATGTTGTACTATGGAAGCATTTAATATTGAAGCTATAGGACATATTTAAAACCTTCACATTTTTTTAATTTCTGGGGAATTGTTCAAGTATTTTAATGTGTCCTTTGAAGCTTTAAACAATTATCTACAAAGTCCAAGTCTTCAATATTTTCTCAGCTTCTAAACTTTCAAAAGTAAATCTACCATGAAAATGAAAATTATTTGCATTATTTCGTTCCACAAATTGAATTTACATAAATATTTGATGACATGAGTTTTCTGTAGCAGTTGTTCATTGTTAAGTTCAATACTTTTCAGTTTTCAGTATAGTTGTTGCTTTTATGATAATAAAATTGTTGAAGGTGTGTCATTGTTAGTTTGGAAGAAAATAGGACTTAATGGTTTTCTGAGGAGTTTTCTAAGATTGCTCAGTTAGTGAAGTAATAATCAATGATGTGACAATTAAAATCGTTTCGTTACATAGTGAAAATTCTAGAAATTATTTTGAATAAATAAAATTGTATCAGCTGCAATATTCATCGAATCGAGTCAATTTGAGTAATTCTGGGCCCTTTTTATTGGGTGTTCTGTTCATAAATTTTGGAGACAATTACGGAAAAATATTATAGCTTTGGGTATCAAATTGGATTTGGAGGTTCATGAGAATTTTTAAATATTTAATAAGTTCAAGTAATATGTGTTCAAAATAACTTTAAGATAAATTATAAAATACCTTTAATTTAAATATAAGATACTTTTAAGACTAGTTTACATACAAAAAATTAAGAAAATGTCGTAGAATTTAAAAATATTGTAAATTTAGTCATTTTTAATTGGTTTCCTATTCATTATTAAGATAATAATCAAATCCTTTTAAGCGTTTCAAAAAAACCTCTCTATTTAAATAATTCTGAAATAAAATAAATAACTCTACCTCAAAAAATATTAATCTCTTTTCCTATATCTCACCCCTCTCCCTTTAGGAACCCTTGATGATTGAGCCGCCTGACGAAATGTTTCTAACCACAGAGAGTATGACCTCTCCCATCGTCATAAATGACAAAATGTTGACGTCCGTGGCTGGAATAGCCAGCCCAAACATCATAAGTC
Organism: Parochlus steinenii; assembly: GCA_038502155.1. Lineage (NCBI taxonomy): Eukaryota > Metazoa > Arthropoda > Insecta > Diptera > Chironomidae > Parochlus > Parochlus steinenii. Next base: position 1,944,603 of record JAXCIN010000047.1, on the reverse strand, counting down.
GTGATTCTTTATCGTCATCTGTGTCTCCAAGTTTACTAACTCAGTACGACATGGAAATCTTCAAGCAAATACAAAGCCACGTTGGTGATAAAAAATATGTTGGAAATCTTGGTAACGATTTTGTTGACTCCGAGACTATCTCCAACATTTTGATGGACCTGAATTATCAGGGGTATGAGTTACAAGGTGGAGAAATGATTTAAAAATTTTGTAACAGACGAGAGCTAAATTCAGGAATTTGAGGCTTGATTGACAATGATAATTGGCGCAGCGATTCACGCTTCATCTAAAATTTTATCCGATTTATTATCATTTATTGTGTTTTTTTGTTGCAAAAATGATTATTATTTGTTGTGTAATTTTTATTTCGGTTTTTTCGTGTAGTTTTACATAACACACAACTTATAATTTTAACCACTTGATTGTTTAAATAGAGGTGTCGTTAGTTGTCGAAATATTTAGCGTCCTTATTTGTGTTAAATTGAAGCCTCAACGCGTCATCTGATGTCATAAATTAGCTACAACTCATGTCAAGCCCTGGAATAAAATATTTGAGAAAAGTTTTCATCAAATAACACAATAAATTTGACACCACAATTATTAGTTCAGAAGAAGAAAAAGTTTGGAAAATTTTTAATTGAATGGAAGAGTTCAAAATAGTACAAAGAAAAATTTTATTTTTGATCAAAAACTAATAATTTCATTGAAATATAAAAATATAAAAATACCCATTGAGAGAGTTTAAAGAAAAGTGAAAAAAAAAAAATCATTCGAAACTGAATTGATGGAATGTTTGGAACGATAATTAAAAAATATATTGAAATTTAAAGTAACTTATGGAACAACTATTAATCAGGTTTATCCAAAAAAAAGAAATTCTACAAAAAAAATTAAAACATGGTAGAAAATCAGAAATTTTGAGTCCACTAGAAATTATACAGAAAGCTCTCCATTTTTACAATATTTCAAGATTAACTTTTGAAATAAATTAAGGGCTTTGAATGAATTCTTTTTTGCTGGTCACTTAGATGGTGAAATATTCTGTATATGTTGGAAAAACAGTAAAATTATAAAAAAATTCATTAAATAAGCCAATAATTTATTTTAACTGTTATTTCAATCTTAATTACAACAAAAAACAAAAATACATACAATTTCGTCAATATCAGTGGTCGTTCAAGTGTAATGTCTCGTTTTTATGGAAAGGCAACTGTTACAAACAGCTATATTTTTAAAATAGAACATCTCACCTCAACGGTCCCTGATACCTTTTTTTAAAAAATCATATTTTTGATCAAATTTTTTGTTTAATATTAGTTATAGATAAAATTTGGTGTAGGTGAATAAAAATTTTATTTTTTGCAAGTAATTTCCTTTTCTACATGCATTTCCGAAACTTTGATTTTATGCAGTTTATTAAAAATGCAAATAAAGCAGAAAACTAAGGGCTCTCTAAAATGACGATGATTTTGTGATGGAATAATTTCAACCTGTACTTTTTTTAATATTTGATAAATTTTCTATATTTAGTCGGGTTATAAAAAGGTTTAATGTACCTATTCAAATTTACTGAAAAAAATAGGTGTTCTATAAAATTCAACAAAATCCAGAAAATATTTTCAGTTCCCTTTTATTTTACTCAAATGTGCATAACTTGTGAATACACAAACAATTCAGGTTGAAATCATTTCAGACCATCATTAATATGAACTTCGATAAAAGCCCTTAAAAACATTGAAAAGATTTACAGAAAATCGGATGTAAATCGAAAAATAATTGTTATGGATGAAAAATCCCAAATAACTCTACAAAGAGCAGAATAATCGCGGCTTGAACATATTTAAGGTAAACTGATTTGCTTGCAACTAAAGAAATCCTTAAATATGTCCTTGTCTCTAAATATATATAATTGCTATAAAAAGAAATAATAAGTGTATGTAGAATTTCAAATATATTAATCAAGCATTCATGCTTGAGCTCTTCTAGAGAACTGGAAAGTTTCAAAAATATAAAGATTCAGAAAAATAATTTTATAAGAAGACAAAAAATACAAATCAATACAAACAGACAAACAATTTTCTATGAAATATCCTTAATTTTTCACAAACTTGGAAAACTTATCATTTTTTTAAAGAGACACACAATATTTTGTAATTTATACACAAATTTGAGAGTAATTGCTCATCACAAAATTTTTAAACTTGCATTCATATTTCTTTTAATAGAAATTTGCAAACAAAATATCGAAGAAATGTGAATTTAATGATCATCAAGTTACAAAACTTTGACTGATTAAGTTTTCAATTCTTCATTTTGTTCAAATTACATTTTACAGTTGATTTTTCAGTACAATATTCAAATAAAATCCGTGAATAATCAGAAACAAGGTTAATGAGCTCTGGTGAGGTTATAAAATTCTGTAAAAATCTTGGGAAATGTATGGACAGAATATTGCATGATATCATTTTTAAAGTTTGGAAAATAAATGTATTAGAAAAAAATTATGTTTTTCAATTATTCTTTTTTTTCAGGATTTTTTTACTAAAACATGATAAGTGGTCTTTTGCTATACTAAAGACTTTTTCAGAAAAAGCTTTTTTAACCGTTACTTTTAAGGAAATTATTAAATTAAAGTTTTTCAATAATATTGAGGCATTCTCCATTGAGAATTTATTCAATTCACTGAGTTCTAAGCCAAATTTATTAAAAATTTACTGTTGCCAAGCAACCTGTGAGAATTTTATTAAATCGATAATTGAGCTCGATAAGAATTATTTCAATAAAATCCTTGCAAGTACCTGTAATATCCCAAAAATGGAGAAAATAACGATCGGCGAGCTTAAAAACCTGGAAAAAGAATGTCTGGCACGAGTTCAATCTGATAATTTGTACAGTTTAAGGAACGATGCAAAATTGCGAGCAGTAAATTCATCCAAAAATTACGATGAGTTCAAGTTTGTTATTTTGTGAAAATTGTTGTTGTTCTTACGGTTAAAAAAATTATTTTTAGGGATATTGTGGATGCAGCACATTTGAGTTCTTTGACCAAGGAAGATAAAAGAAATGCAGAGACTAAAAGATCGAGGTGGAATTCAGCTGCTTGATAAAATAATTTGAATAATGCTTAATAAATTTTAGTTTTCCATGTAAACGGATTTCTAATTGTTATGAGACTAAAAAACCGTTATTTTTTCAAATTAAAAGCTTCATGAAAAGCTCTTTGAATAATCTGAAATAATCAAAACAAGTCGATTTTTGACAAATCAGCCACAATAAATAGATTCTGTAGAAATTTCTTTCTAATAACTTATCTTTTAAAATATTTCTTATTTAGTGTCGAGTAAAGCTCCAAAAACTAATTATATCTTGAAATTAGATATCAGAGTGAGTTCCTAACCACTTTCTATTGTTGCAGCTTCAAAAGTCCACTTTAACTAATGTATTTTAATGTTTTAGAAAGAGGTTAAAAAAATGTTCCATCAAAAAATCGAAATTGACTCTTTGGATCCTCTGACAGTTGTTAAAATGAACGAAGAGCCAACATTTGAAGAAGTGTTTCTCAAGGAAGAAGCTTTAGATATCGAGATAAACTGTATTAGTTGTGACAAATCATTCCAAAACGATGACATCTATGCCCTTCATATTCAACTAGCTCATTCTCGACTAGACAAATCAATTGTGATCTATAAACCGGAAGTGACCATTAAAAATGAATCCAAATTCAAATGCCAGATCTGCCTTAAAGCCTTCGACAAAGCAAGCAATTTTAGGAATCATAAAAAAAGGGCTCACAAAACGATTCCCAATTTAAAGCTTCAATGTGATTTGTGTAGTAGTATCCTGAAAAATAAACTTTGTATCATCGCTCACATGAAGCAAAAACATCTAGGATTTCCCAGAAAAACCTTTGTACCAGCAAGTTTAAAAAACCAGTTTAGAGATGGAAAGTTTTCTTGTAAATTTTGTAGTAAGAATTATAGAAGCTACCAGAACTTAATTCAACACGAAAAGATGCATGAGAAAGATGAACCTAAAGACAACCAATGTGACAAAATCTATGTGGACTGCCCAACCTGTCATGAAGTTTTTTCTTCTAAAGAAGAGTGTAAAAATCACGTGTATTACCACCATCCATCTATAAAGCATCAATTTAAATGCAAAGATTGTGATAAATCCTACAATACCAAGGTTGTCCTGCAGATTCATGAAATAGCAGTACACCAAAAGATCAAAGACCTCGAAAAGTCTAAACTATTAGAGGTGCAGATGTTGCGGGACTGTGAGTTGAACGGAATCAATAATAGTTCCAGAAGAGACACAAAGGCTGTTTTGATCTGTAATTTGTGTACGGAAAAAGTTTCCGGGAGGCAAGAATTACTTCAACATATGACTGATAAACATTTCACTAAAGTTAATCCAAAAGTAAAGTTTGAAGCTTTTTTCGGATGTATTGAATGCAAAAGGAAATTCACTGATCAAAGGTCGTTGATTTACCATATGAGGACGTGAGTGTAAAAATATTTTAATGTTTTAACTCACAAATCTTATATTTATTTTATTTTTAGTCACACCGGTAACAAGCCAAGCATTTGCCCGAAATGTCCGAAAAAGTTTGTGAAAGCTGGTGACCTAAAGCGTCATTTGATGAGTCATCATGGTGCTGTTAAGCCGTTCTCATGTTCACTATGCGATAAAGCATACACTAGGAAATATTTGTTTACCAATCACGTTAAAAAGTGCCATGCAACTTGAAATATTTTGTTGACTTTTAAGGGATTTTTGTAATGATTGTAGATTTAATATACAAGAAATAAATTTATTGAACATGAATCAGGTCCTCAAGAAAATACCATGTTGATCCTTAAATCGCAACAAAATAAAATAATTATACCCCTATATACTAAAAACTAATTATCTAAACCTCCAACTTGTCCTAACTTCATCAAAGCCGAGAGAAATATTATCCCAGCATCGCAAGTTCAAAATGCTAATTAAACCAGTGTAACAAGATCTAATTAAATCAGAACAAAAGAATATTCCTCCACTTCCTTATACAAAAGAAAATAATCCATGCCATAATCTCCAAATGCTTCAAATCTTCACAATGTTCTCGCAAACATTTTTCAAGGATTTTGAAAACATTTCAAGCATAGAATAAGATGTCACAAAATTGTAGCCAATTAAAATAATCTCGCGACATTCCGAAAATTTCCTAACTAAAATCTACTAAAATGATGCTCAAGATGTTTAAAAGATGTTATTCAACACGTGCTTCAGCCTCAGTTTATTATTTTTATTTCAATTTTAATTTGAAAAAGTTCAGATTAGCATAAAACATAATGGCTCATAATTATGTGTTCGAAATGCTCGAAATGATGCACTGAGAGAAATATTTCAAAGGAATTATGAAAAGTGCATGCATCAAAAGATTCCTATAGTAATCATCTAATTTCAACACATTCTTTTGATTAAAATTTAAAAATCATTTTTGCAACAAAATTTCTCTCAGTGCAAAAATACCGAAATGTCTCTTTAATCCGCTGTGTCGCTGGAACAAAAACAAAAGTTTCTAGACAGTTTTCTTATTTTCCATTCGGTTTTAATAAGGTTTTAATAGACATAATTATGAGCAAAGTTTTGCATCTATTTTTTGCCCGTTGCTCTAACATTTGATTGGATTTGTTTGAACTTTTAATTGAGGTTGATGTGTTCAGGGAATTAATATAGTTTTTGTGGCTTTTACGAAGATTTGGGATATATTCTGGATATGTAATTTCAAGAAAAAACGATTGGGCAAGGTATATTGTTCATAGACAAAAACGTTGATTCTTGGTTGATACTTAAAAGGATTACTCGAATGGCTTAGCCATCATAACTTATTTTATATCTGCTGGAGAATTGAGACAACATGACATGAATATTACGATTAATTGAAAAAATATTAATATTTATTTGGTTGCATGAATATTTTATGGTTTTATGTGAGTTGCTAGTACTTTACGTTTTAGGCTTTTTATTAATTTGACATTTGATTTACTAGTAATAATCATAAAAAGTTTTAAGTCATGAAAAAAAAACCATTATTCAGAAAATGGTTTTGTTCAAAACAATAATTGTTACTGATAGATATATGTTGTCACTCAATATTTTAATTCTACCGTCCATATGCTCCATATGTCAAAAAGAATACTAATGTTTTAACTTATATAGTTTCTACTTAACAAGGTAAACTACTATTATATAGAATACTTATGTTGTAAAATGACTATAACATTTTGATTAGAATATGAACTATCGCATTCAACTACTAAACTTCATCAAAGATGGTTCATTTGGTCATCATCTTAATTTTTCTTTCTGTTGATGGCGTTCAGTCCAAGTGTCCAATTTTGGACATTAAATACAATATTAACATTACAACAGCTAGCACTCTAAGTCTGTATCAATACAAGCCAGTAGACTATCAAATAAGGTCACCATTTTTTGTTTCTGAAGGTGCAGCAACAGAAATGACAACACGATTCAATAGTTTAACAAGTTCATGCACATTTAAAAGCCTCGACAAAGACACAAAAACACAAATAATTTCTCTCCTGTACAATAATATTTATCTGGACAAATTTGACAATGCAACCAATAAGTACAAGTTGAAATATATCAGTGAATTCACTTTATTCTGCAATACTGAAAACATGATTGACGAGATCTATGTAATTGATTATATTTATGATGTCCTCATATCGTTATACGGATGTGAAGAGTTCATTGTAAACGGAGAGGTAAGAAAATTTGAAGGTGTTTTAATTTACTATGAAATATTGTTGGAAGATACTTCAGAAACTGTTGATACCCATTTGAAATACACCTACAAAGTACTCCAAGATCAAGCAAATATCTCAGTGGACAGCCTTACAAAACGTCAGAAATTAAACCATCATACAAATATATCGACAGATTGTTGCAATGAAATTCTTGGAAACCGAACTAAGTTCCTCAACTGTGATGAACCTCATGAATTGGCCAGTGCTATAGAAGATCTACTTTTTGCAGTTATTTGTTCTATTGTTTTCATAGCCTTTATTCTTAGTGTGAGTCAATGGTTGATACTTTGTGTTAAAAAAAGAGCACAAAAAAATGAAGTTATTCCTTGGGTTGAATAATAACTGCGTACATCTATATAATATCCTAAAACTATTTTATAACTTGAAAATTTGACATTTACGGCTGTTTTGAAAAAATTGATACAAATACAGAGTTATATCTTTATGAAACCAATTCATTATTAAGTATTTTGTTTCCGAACAATTCCTCAAGTAACATATTAAAGCAGCAATTAAGAATAACTTGCACGTGAACTTTTGTATGCTCAACTTTTAGAAAGTTGAAATCACCAACATCAATAGCAACAATAACCTCGTAGCAACCATCAATAAAATCACAAGTCGTCTCTGGTGTCAAAAATATGATTGAATATCGATTTCCCGCTGACATTACTCACTCAACTTACTCAGCGCAAATTTCTGAGAAAAATTTTATACAGCAAAAAACAAAGATTGGAAAAGGATCGATTAAACTTTATAATTGATTACACTCTAAGCTCCGCTTTATTTTTCCCCGCACATTTTTCGACATGCCAATCATAATTTGCAATAATAATCTTGAAGTAATCTTTTCAACCGTGAGACAAAAGAGACTGATGACCGTTTCAAGACGATTTTTCATTCTTCCAACAAGGATCAACAAAAGATTTTAATTTTTTGAAGTACTTGAAATAATGGAGAATTTTTGTAAGAAATAGAATAACAAGGAACTAAGAAACGAGAAGTGAATGAGGAATCGCGTGTACAAGGTTTCTAGATTGCTTTTTTGGATATTTTAAATTTCTACTATTGGACAAACAGACAATTTGAAAATTTGAATCTTTCTCTATAAATACCACTAACAAGAAACAAGGAAACAAAAATATATTACATAAAGATGCGCAAAAATGTAATTAGGTTCTTTTTAACTGTGCAAAATAAATAGAGAAATGAGTTATACGAGGAGCGTGACTTGGAGCCCGTATTAAATTTTTGCATCTTTTTGTTGGGAAGCAAAGAAGCCAGTTGGTAGACAGAAGGAAAAATTTACATGACAGGTAAAACGGTGCGCTGGCAAACAATTCTAATTTATGTTTTAACCCAAATTACAGTGTCGTTCTTATTAGCCAGGGTAAAAGAGCTTGAAGGCTTGACAGTTTGTGGTTGACATATATTAAATTGGGTGCAAGATGAGTAGAGAATATTTTGAATAAGATTGTGAACTATTTTGTCTCTCATTTGGAGATTTGTTTTTGTTCAAGTGATGATTGATTTTTCCCAACGTCTTGAAGATTTATAAAAAAGTATGAATAACTAAAAAAACTATTACCTTATAATTTTCTAGCATAATATAGATAAATTCTTTAACTTTGTATCCTTATCAACATCTGCCAAAGTACCAAGAACAGCTTATTCGTTATTTGAGTATAATTAAATATTAATTAAGCATTTTGATATTCCTGTAATTAAAATTCTCTTTCATTACGTATCTGTTCAACAATTTCTGCAAAAGCTAAACAAACTTTACAATACTATTTATAGCAAAACTTCAGAAAATTTTCCAATTAAATTCACGGTAAGTTTCTTATTCTCAAGGGATTCAACTGCATCTTAACAATTTCACATCCAAAAGACACCTCACTGTTTAAAATGCTGGAAGCTTGCAAAGAACCTTTCAATTATGAAATTGGAAGAATTCTATTCATTGATTAATAAGAACGAGTCTTTATGAACTTGATTAGCTTCATCCCTTGTAGTTTGTGTATAATTTTAATTAATTAGTTACTCTAACATCAGTTCCTGAAGCTTCCCAATAAATTCACTAAAAGTATCGAAATGCAGCCTGTAATAATAAAAAACATCCATTGAAGATTACTAAAGTGAACGCAAATGTAAAGAGTCTCTTAATCAAACACGTTTCATCCACAAATCGACATTCAATCATTCAATGGATCACTCGCAAACACATCCAAAGTGAATTCGAGCAAGCATGAAGCACATAAACATAAAGAAAGCCTCCTGAATTTTCCATTAACATACAGAGAGCATTGGATTGAAGTGCCAAAACACCAGAATTTTCAGCAAAATAGGCAAAATATCAAAATAGCACACACTCCATCAAATTAAAAAAAAATTGGCGAAAATTGTGAAATTGGGGAATTTTTGGGCGAAAATCTGGGAATACTCCAAAAACTTCATCAATTCAGAGCCCACTTAACATTCTTTAAATTTTCCGGGCTTTCACGCAGAAAATCAGGGAAAACGGAAAATGCCGAAAATTACACAAAGAGAATATTTTGTTGAAGTAATCCTCATGCAAAATTCAAGTTTTCAAGTATTTCGAGAATTTTACCAGTTTTTGCAGAATTCCCAATTTTTTATAGTGATTTTGATTTTTCCGGTTTTTTTTTCCGAATATTTTTAATTGTTTGCAGGCGAACAAAGGAGGAATGTAAATATGCACGTATTTGCTGTGGTTTTATTTGATTTCATTGTTCTGTTGCCTAGAAATGAATAAATGGTTGGTGAATCAGCAAATAGATGAAGAGGACTGTTGAATTGATGGAAATTTAAATTGATTTTTTAAAGAGTGGAAAGCTTGAACGAAAAGAAAATATTTTTATCGGTAATTGAAACATTTTAACCATGTAAGTTAAAGTCAGGCAATTTTAGTTGATAATGTTAGAGCAGAGAGTTCAATATAACAAAACTATTATTTAGAATTTCATTAAGAAAGATATATTTGACTTTGTAACGACGACAATTCTTAGATATAGTCACTAAACAATAAACATATAATTTACATATAATTTAAAAGTTGGCTTTGAATTTCATTGCTGTCAGTTGAGAAATTTTTCGCTCTGGCGAAAATTTCAAGAAAAATCGACTTTAAGGTGTCCATCAACAATTATCTTGGCATGAAAAACTTTGGTCAACACACTTGTTCCGGTGGAAGATGGAGTCCGCTGGAATTTTGTTAGAATAACAACAAAATATTTTTTACTACTGAAGAAGCAAGGAAAAGCTTCCAAACCTGCTCTCTATAGTCTATCATGGAGAGGTCACTACTGATTTAAAGCAAGGACCAGCTAGGAAAAACCATTACTGTGTAGCAAGGAAAAGCTTCAAACCTCGCTCTCGCAAGAGACGTAACTGATTAAAGCAAGGAAAAGCTTCAAACCCCGCTTTTGCAAGAGGCGTAACTGATTAAAGCAAGGAATAAAGCTACCAAACCACAACTGAATGAAGAGGCAGAAGATGGTGCCAGCCATCAGAAGTTTCTTTTAATTATTATTGATTATGTTATTGTGCAAGTTTTAATAGCCTAGTTGCTGAAAAACTTAATAAAATTCAAATTAACTAATTAACTATAATTTATCAACTTTCCCTCAAAATCATATTTTATAATAAGGTACAAATTTTAAAATAAAAAATATGTTAAATGTCAATAGAGCTAAAAATTCTCGTGCAAAAGTAAAAAAAGTATAGGTACTGTAATAAAGAAATTCCAAATCACATAAACAGCAAAAAATGTTTAATCATCAAAGTGCAGTATGAATATGTGAGGTAAAAGTATAAGTTTATTTAATATGTTTCAGTAAATTTGGAATAAATTTGGAATCAAATAAACCTTGAAAACATCGAGTAGATACCTTTGTTCGTTTTTGCTTAAGCGCTGTACACACTATGAAAGTAAAAACCGTGAAAGTTTTACTTCTTACCATTTTCCCGTTGAAGGATTTTTTTCAAAAAATAGTCAAAATGTGCGTATTGAAAAGACAAATTTTATGTGTGAAGAAAATTTGGAAAAACTTTAGGAAAAACTCTACTTTCACTCAACTTTCAGTAAATTTCTGAAATTTACTGAAAGTTTAGTGAAAGTAGAGTTTTTCTTGTAGATTTTCCAAATTTTCTTTTCAATTCTTATTTGTCTTTTTAATACGCAACTTTTGACTATTTTTTGAAAAAAATCCTTCAACGGGAAAATAGTAAGAAGTTGAAAAAAGTAAAAACTTTCAGTGATTTTCTTTCATAGTGTGTGCGGCGCTTTAATAAAAAAATAATACTGCTTGAGTTATTCTGGAAACTCCACAAAATAAGGTATGCTTGTTTAATATATCACAATGAAACTGCAGGATTCCGTCAAACATCTGAGCGAGATCAGTCATCCGTTAAATTAGCTCATTATTTTTTCTCATTATGCAGTTGGATTTTGTTGGATTTTCTGACTTTATTAGCTTTTTCTTTTTTTTGTTGGTTCTGGCAAAAAAGTCAAAAACGAAATGTGAGTGTGATTACCTTCCATAAATGGAAAAATTCGTAATTTCGACTTTTTTCTGTTCAAGTTTTTCATTCGACTTGTTGATTTTTCGAGTATTTTGCATGGAATTTGATGTAGAAAACTAATTTAATAAATGCTTTGAAAGCTACAGTATTAATAATTTAAATCAGGAATGTTCCTGATTTTATATCTTTGTCAAAAACAGAGTTTTTTCACAAGAAAGCATATATTAAAATAATTTTTATTCTTATGAATCTCGGCATAGGTAACTTGTAATTCATATTTATAGCCCCAAACTACCATAATAGTATCGCATTATAAAGGAAAATCCTCACATTTCCATTAAAAAGCCTTCTCTGATCAATAAAGATAAGACGTAAGACCCATATTCTCTTCTAAAATGGTATCAAAGGCCAACTGCCTCCAACAACCCGCAAAGCGATCAGGAAATAATGGCAGCATTTTCCCATTGAATCATTTCCAAAGCACTTCCAGGTATTTTCGAGCATTTTGCAATTTTCTTCGTGCTTAAATCATGCCAGTTATTACTTTTTTGTGTGTGCTTAGAGATAACCAGAGATAACGTGTATCGCGTATAATGATGGGGAATATATACGATTATTATTATGCTACCCCCAAGAAGCCAAATAGAAAATACGTAAAGATTGCAAGACAAGTAGAATAAATGTTTTTTTTAGTTTTCCGAATTTTAAAGGGATTTGTGATAAAGCTAGCTTGAAATGATTTTTGAACTAAGATTATTACGTTGCTTCATTGACTTATTCCTCGTCATTTACACAGTTATTTTTTTTTCATGGACAAATAGACAAACTGAAAAAAATAAAACATAAAATAATTTTTTTTAAAGAAATCCTCGCCGATAATAAATATAAAGAAATTCCCTGATTATAAAAAGCGAATCTTCTAGATTTCAAGCATTCTGACTTGAAGATGGTTGGCTCGGATGACTCGAGGATGGGGCTCCATTTAAAATTAGATGGAATTAGATATGAAGGGATTTGCCGAGGGTATTGACAGCAGAAATACCTGCACAGCGGTGGGTTTAACTGGGATTACAACGAATCGTACCATGTAATTGAAATTATTCGTTTTGCTAAAGATGTGTGCCAGCAAAAGAATGTTAAAAGGATGTAACGAAATTTTTAAACCTGTTATATGTCGGTTATGTGTAAGTTAGATATGTAATGGGGATGGAGCATATTTTTATGTGGAGTATGTAATGAGCTTGGATGGGTTGAAGGGGATTTGGTAATTTTTGTTGGATATTTTATTACAATGATGAGCAAATCATTTGCAGTTTTGAATAACTTAATTTGATTATAAAATGGAATTGATGACGACTTAGTTTGAGATTGAATAAAACTGTTGCGTTAGTCTTTGAGCTTTAAAAAAAATAATTAGTGTCTTAAGAATTTTAACTTAGTTAAGATTTAGCATAGAGTTTTATTTTTTGAATAATGTTTTATTTAATTGTATCTGATTACAAAAGTTCGATTTCTGGATATAATTTAATGTTGTGATCTTTAAAGGTCTTCCGTACATGATTGACGTTCACCAAAAATTTCGATATATCCAACATTATGCCTTTTCTGAAACTTAACCGTGAGGAAAAACATTTTCACTTTTCCTGGACCTTAACTATTGGGATAAATTAACAATCTCATTCTAACCTCAAGCCAATTTTTCACTCTAAAAAAATTAATTATTTTAAGAAAATTGCAAATCATATATATTTTCTACAATAGCATCCTTAATAATCCTCGAACGATCCTCATTGGCATACCAAGATTTTTTCCCCAAGCCTCAATTATTGATAATATCATTTGGTTCCCAATTCAAATTTATTTTCTAAGAAGAAGCGAAATAAAATCATTTTCATGGTGAAGTGAAGAGAAACCCAAAAAAAACCCAAGAATCTTCAGAATTCCAAGAAATCCCAAGTATATCTCAAAGTATCGAAAAATAGCGCAAAAATAGCGAGAAGTATAGAAAAAATCCTAAAAATGGTGAGAATTCTTAGAATACCAAAAATCCCAAGAATCTGCTGGGCAGCTATTCGATACAGATATCAGATACAACTCAAGTAAGCATTCTAACATCTCAAATAACAATAATCATATTTCGCAGACAAAAAAAGGCAAAAAACGGCAGAGTGTGGGTGTACTACAGGTTGAAATTTTCTGACTTAAATATTAAACTGACATTGAAAACTCAAAGAATCGAAAATGTATTCTTAAAAATTCGAACTCTTGAGACTGTTCTGAAAACTTCCACCCTTTTGAATCACTACGCCCAGAAGCACGAGAGTTTTATGGAGAATTTAATATTTCCACAGTTTTTGACACATAGCATATGTTCTGTTTCTCCAGCGTTTTCCTGAAAAAGACAAAACAATATGGCTTTAATATGTTTCACAGTAATGTGTCTCAATAATGGATTTGTTTGGATGCTTTGAAAAGACAGAAACATCTAGCCTTGTAGTAAAATGAAAAAGGATGAATTACTTTGTTTATTGTTGTGATTATGGTTATTGCCTTATTGGAGGCTTTCATATTTTCTGGTTTAAAGTGGAAAAGGGAAAATGGTAAAACGGAAAAAGGCAAAAAGAGAATTTTTAGTTAATGTGGTGGAAAATTAATTTTTTTAGGATTTCATGTGTTCATACCTTTATTTTTTTAAAGATTTTATTAAAGATTCTGATATTCTTTGTCGACTTAAGTTTTTTCTTTTGAGAAGACTTTTTCAGAAAGCACATATTCAATATAATAATACTAAAAAGTTGATTAACAATTCATTTCTCTTCAAGAAATTCTTCAGACTCTTTTGAAAAACATCCTCAAGATGTTTTAATTAATTTTCTCCGTCTCTAAAATCAAAGAATTTACAATTCAAAACATCCTTCAAGCAACTTTCATACATAAAACATTAAATAACATTAACTTTGCGAACATTTTTGCGATATTCTTGTGTGGGCGCCTGAAACGTCTTAGAAAATTGTCATTATTCAAGTGGAAAATCAACAAATCATTTCCACAAACTCGTCAAGCTTTCGTATTTATGTTACTCAACCTTTTGATAATATTTGCAATTTATTCAGCAAAATTACAGTAAATTTCACAAAATCCACATAACTTCCGATACTTTCTAATTCAGAGTATTTATATACAAGAAAATTTCCTAAAAAAATAACAAAAAATATCATCGTGACTCATAGCAAAGGCTCCTTCAACATGAAGTCTAACAAAGCACAAGCCAAGCCGTAAATCCTCCACAAACACCCGATGCTTCATCGCAAATTGTAATCTGACTGTAATAGTGCTGAATAGCCTGGCCTCTAATTTAGCAAATCTTTTTCAATTTATCACTTCACATTAAATCAAGATCATCAACACCCTCCGTACGAGATTTGCTCTCAACCAAAGGAAAACTGCTTTGCCAGTTTTCCACTTTTCCCTATTCAATATTATATCAAATCCAATCAATCAAATTTAGCAGCACAATAACCGTACACCAAGTTCAACGTAAGGCGGCTTCAAAAAAGCATTGAGAAAGCGAAGGAGCTGTAAGGGGTGGAAATTTTGTACTTATTGGAACTAAAAGCGGTACAATAATTATAATAAAAATTTAAATTTTAAACGTTTACATCACAGACAAGAGATAAAGTCTCAAAATAGTCCACCAACAAGCCTCTCTCTTGTCTACTAGCATCAAGGCTACGAAAAGGAGGCGAGAAAAGATTCTCCTTGATTCAATTTGGGCGAAAAGAAAATATATATTAATTTTCCTATTTTATCTATTTTATCTCTTTGGCAAATAAATTACATAATTTACTTGAGCTTTTTTTTTTGTATGCGCTCAGCTAAAGTGATTTGGCCATTCTTACCAGTTGATGGGGTTTTCCGTCGAAAAACTCCAAGGAGCTTTTTGTCGATCTCAAGTGAGATTTGTCAACCTACTGGCGAGCAAAAGAGGAGAGGTGTTGGATAAAATTTACTTGATTTGGTTATTTCTGTGATTTGGTGATTTTGTAGAGTGATGTGAAGTGTTTAAGTGATGGAGTGATGAAGAGGGAGGACTTCGAGGAACCCTGATTTGAAGATAAATTAAACATTTTATTGTATTGAAATGATTTTCTTAGAATTTCTTGAAATTCTCAGGATTTATGGCATGATAAAATGTTTAATGACATTTTTCATTCCAAATTTATTTTTCAAGGGAATAGGGAGATAATTATTTGAATATGGTACCAACTTTATAAATCAAATTAGTACCAAAACACTGATGAATGATTTTAATTAGTTTATTAATTTAATTATAATTATACCATAATTGAAGCTCCATCGAAGATTTTTAATATTAAAAAAGATTCTCATATCAAAAAAAAGGTATGCGTTAATGCGTTATTGTCAAAAAATCTCATCATCTTTATCATCCTCACTCATTTATCTCAAAACATTATAACAAACAGAAATCACTAAATTAGTAAAAAATAAAATCACGCAATAAAATCATAAATTGATCAATTCAACGATAAAGCTCATCATCCGATATACCCAATCATCCCCCTCGACACTTGATGCTTTCAATTCAAACACTAGGCAGCTTTACAATAAAGGCATGCGGCAATCGAGCCATAGCAAAAGATATCAAATTTTACTCGCATTTCACACATTTTATCTTTTTTATACTTGTTCAGATTTTTTACATTTTTTTGGGGGAAAAGGTAAAAAATTCTGACAGAAATAAAAATTATAATGTAAGAAAATTGAAGAAAAAATTGAAATGTAATTTTCCAATACAAAGTATTAGAGATACTCAGAAAATACCAAATTACAGGCAGTCTCTTAATTTTCCTTCAACAAAAAATTCACCGAAAAACCGACCAAACTTGAAGAGATTTCAGAAAATTAAAGAAAATTGGGAAATATTGTTGAAATATTGGTAAACCGGGAGCATATAACGACTGATCCCAGCTTATCGATTGCGATCAACTTTTATTTTCATTTAATAATCCCAGTTGGTAGCAGGCAAAAGTTTCTTGCGCTCGTTATGCTGCTTAGCAAATAATTTAATTTGGCTGTAGATTGGCTTTTACTTTGGAACTGTGGATGGTGAAGCGGATGGGAATATTGGTAAAGTTCTGCGGAACAGTTGAAGCCAATATTGGAAGGAAAATCGAAATCAATTTGGTCTGTTGGAGCGATTGTTTTAATGAAATGCTTTGTATAATACTAAAATGCTCGAAAAGTTCGATCTGGTTCCATGGAAAAATATAACGAATAAAGTTTTGCCAAAAAAAAAGAGAAAATGGTCGGAAGTGATTTTATGTTTTAATGTTTTCCATGTTTTATTGGCAGCAATTGAATCATTGAATCATGAAGTGCTGATGAATATTAATTGCAGTAAATTAAGCGTGAATATTGCATGCAAGTTCCTAGGGAAATATCCGAACTGAATTGCTTGGATAAAAGAAGCAGTAGGAACGTTCAATCACTTCTTATTATGGAGGTTTTGGAGTTGAAATAAGATTGGTCTATTTTTATGAATATGATTTGGGTAACGTTTGACAGAAAATGATTTGTTTTTTGTTACATTTCAATTGAAAGTTTTTAGTAAAGTTATTTGTTTTTCAGTAATAACAAACTAATTTGAACTTGATGCATTTAGTAATGGACCTCAACCTTTTAAGCTCTAAACCACTCCAAATCTACTGCCCTCTTCCCTAGCACAAAAGCTGAATGGCACAAAAAAATCTTGCAATAAACTTTATGATTCTATTTAATGGCTCCAGTTTCAAATGAAAATTAATATTGCTTTATTGCTCCACAGTCATTCCACTTTGCTCCCCGGCTTTTTGATTAAAAAGAATGAAAAAAAAAAGTTTCACTTCAAAGTGACTAAAAAGAAACCTGAAGCCATTAGAAAACCTTACAAAAATTAAAAAGCAACTTCAATTACTCGAGATGTTTTATAGACTTGATAAATTTGCTCTAAACTTGATAAAATACAAAGCTTTTTGGCTTCTAAAGCTTCTAAAATATCTTTTTTGTGAGAAGAAAATTAATTACAGTTTTACATGAAGAACATGCCAGAGGTTGCCAGCTGTTATTTTTAGCTTTTTAGAGAATTAAAAGCGATAAAACAAAATTGTCTTTCTAATCCTTCCGCTCGAGGATTAGTCCATAACACCGTCACTCGTAGCACTGTACACAGTCAGCAACACTTGTTCCCCTGTGCCTCGATTTGTGTACTTGCTTGAGTTGCTTAGAACTTGCTTCAAAATTTGCTAGTTGAGTGTAATTATTTGGGAAAATAAAATACACAGAAATAAATTGAAAGCGACTGTGGAGAAGATTAAATTTCTATTTTATTTCTAAATAGTCGAGCTTTTGCAGTTATGTGAAAATTCTGAGTATCTCAAAATGTTTACAACTTGAAACTTTTTGCAGGAGATTCGGGGTGGGGTTGGAAACGGTGGAACGTTTTTATTGGTTGTTTTTTAAAAGGAAGATCAATACTATACTAAACTTTCAAAATAATGAACTTGTAATTTTGTTTTGAGTACTTGGTACTCTAGTTTGTGTTTATGAAACTTTTAGTCAAAGCAAACAAATATCAACGCATTATACAGGACAAAATCCAACTTTGCATATCCATTAAAAGCATGATTTGATTAAATTTGGTATTATTTTATCCAAAATAGAATAAACATCCAACAATTTCCCAAAATATATATGTAGCAATGTTGTGTTTGATAAAAACTTCAAATGCTAGATTCCAATTTAATTTATTTGCAAATCCTTTTATGTATCAAAATGCGATAATCGCATACTTCCCTTTCGACTTACATTTGAGCATTTTGATACACTTTATCCTTTAATGTATGCGAGAATAGTATTTTAATATCATTTATTTATGCCTCTCTGTCTGAAGTGCTTACTTGGGTGCTTGGAATACTTAAAGAATACTTATATAGTGTACTTGGTGCTAGCAAGTAGCGAGGAAATTGTGTAGGAAGCGTGATTTGTATGTCTAGATGATGTTAAACAGGATTTCGTTGAGTAATTCTATCAGTGACTTTGAAATTTGAATAACATATCAGCACATCTATTTCAGGGAAATTATCTGCTGGAAAATGTTTTTTGGGAGGACTTTGTGTACATTTGCATAAATGGTTTAGAATGAATTACAATTTTCTCCGCTTTCAACTTTGAGTATCGACATCTGTGGGATTATTTTAAAGGTTTATCGGGGTAAGAGAGGGTTGACAAAAGAAGAAACATGTTTTAAAACCATAATTTGAAACGACCTTTCCATAAATTAATTGTTACATGATGTTTTATTGTGGATTTTGGCCATATAACATGTAATGGTACAAATTATAACAAATTTGCTCAAGGCTATTTTCTATTTACATTTAATGGAACCATTGTGATAAATATTTGTTATTTTATACATTATCAAATCTCATTTGTTAGATAATTTAGCTATAAATACTAAATTATGTTTCATCATTCGAATATCTTCTTAAATAATTTATTTCATGCAGAAGTGCAACTGATATAGAGACCTTCAAATGCATCAAGTACAGAAACATTTATCTTGAAAATACATAAATAAAAGATCACTCGAGACATTCGATATACTCTCTTCCTTTATTGTCTCCACAAGCACTTCAAGTACTTGAACCTCTTACTAGTCGAGTATGCTATTTTCCCCTGAACCTTCAATATGTGCATCTCCCCTATAATACATTGTTCAACTTCTATTTATTTCCGACTCATCATTCACAATATTCTTCTACAATCTACAATATACACATAAAATCATTGAACTACATACTTTTAAGTAATCATTGAGTTTTTTCTGTATTACTTCCGTATTTTTCTGAAAGTTGTGTACTCAAAGTACAACCACATTTCCGAGCTTGAACTTCAACTTGAATCTCCTTATGAAAGGACTGTAAATAAATTCATGAATCAACTTCTCAAGTGCTTTTATACGAATGGTACATTTCAAGAGCATGTGTGATACCAGGATATGAATGTTAAGTTGCATGCAAAGCTGCAGAAAAAAATAATCTTGGCATAATAAACAAAATTAACATTAAAGCGGTTTCAATGAGAATAACATGGGAAATTGTGAAGATTCTTAACTTGGGTTTGAAATTATTTGCATAAGGATTTTTGAATGTTGGTCTATAAGTTTAAATGATAGTATCTGGTATTCTAGGGTTTGACGAAAAATCTGAAAATAAAAACTCCAACCATCTTAAAGTACCTAAGAAGTCTCTATTTGCATTCTCAAATTGTAACCACAAAACGAAACATAAAACTCCATTAATTCTAAATTTAATTCCGGAAGATTGCTTTTCCCATCACAGAGCGCTTCAAACTCATAAACTGCACGAGAAACCTAAAGCTTCGAATTTCTAATTTCCCGACACAATTAAACTTAAGTAGATTTTTTAATTTGACATCAAAGTGTATGCTTATTCTGTTTACGTTTGGCGCTCGCTCATGAATACAATTTAAACATTTTACCATTTTAACAGGCAAAAATTTTAATTTTGCTTGCATAAACTCCATTTAAGTTAAAATGCTTAACCCCTTGGGGATCACTTTGTGTCACATTAAATTCGTTTTGCTTATTTTGTTATATTTTTGGTTCAGAGAATTTTCTTTTGTTCCAGAATCATGAAAAGTGTCGCAATGGATGAAATTTATTTGCAGTTAGTAGAAGTTTTCGCACATTTAAGAAAATGGTCACATTGAATAGATTTTTATCATATTTGCGTATTTAGAAGTTCTTTAAGATATTGGGAACTAAAATACATAGAAATTATTTTATTCATGAAAATGTATTTATTTTTGATGAGGAAACTCAAATTATACAATGAAAAGTAAGAGGAAAAATTAAAGTACTTTCTTAACTCTCATCGGAAGAGCAACAATGTGTTGCTTCCACTAATTTCCATTCAATGTGACTCCAATCCTTGAAATTCCACCCTATACGACATTTCCTGTATGAAATTAGTTCAAGAGAAAAATTGCCGAGCGTATAAATTGCAAGCCGGGGATTTGCATGTGAATCATTTTAATTCGAATTGCAAAGGGAAACATCTGAAGAAATTTGCGATTAATTAGTTTGCCCCACACTTTATGAGCCAATAAGTCTGGGGTAAGCCATGACATGTCGCTTTAGCTCATTTGTTACCATTTGTTTATTGATTGCTTTCGTTATCCGATCGTGCGTTGATACCATAATTGGATGGATTACACTCGTCATTAAACAAATGAACAATGTTTTCAAGTGGACAAAGTGGCGGAGGGTTGGAAAAGGGAAAGGAGGGGATTTGTGGTTAATTTGCTTTGTTTTTCGGGAGATTTGTGTTTGAGTTAAAATTGGATCATGTTGGTTTTTTGAGGTAAATTTAATTTTGTTTCTAAGGAGTTTAGAGTATCCGATATTTCAAAATGAAAAACGATATTCAATATCGATTATCGGAAATGAAAACATCGATGTTTATCAACATCGACTTTAAAAACATCGATATTTTTAAACATCGATATGTATCGATGTTAACGACTTTTTTTTCAAAATTTTTAAATAAATTGGTTGAATTTTTAAATTTTTTGAAGATACAGAGTTTGCATCGTTAAATAAGTATTTTTTTATAGAGTTTCGGCACTAGTTCAATAGAGAGAAGAAAAAAAGAGAAAAAATATATTTTTTAAAATGAATTTTTGCTTTTGACACTAAATATTCAATAAACTTCGATGTTGCCGAAAAAACATCGATGTTTCGATATATCGAAAATTTAAAACATCGATATAATATCGATGTTTTTCGATTCGATTAATCGTTTTTTTCGAACATCGATAAAACATCGGACACTCTAAAGGAGTTGTATTTTGTTGTTTCTCCATTGCCTCTAAATGTAAGCTTTCAGTATAACACGTGATGTGCTACTGGTTGCATATTTGTTGGGGAAAATTACACTAACAATTTCAGGTTATGACGTACACCGAAAATTGTTTGTGTGTTTCTTTCTGTTGATTATGCAACCAGAACAACGGGCTCCATTAGAATTGTATTTTCCTTTATGAATCTGAAATTAATCAATATTTTATTAGATTGAAGAAAATATAAAATTTTGAATCCGCATTCTTCTTACTGACGAAAAATCTACTCGAATTTCATCCTCCAACCTATTCCCAAGTCTCCAGCTCCACCAACCCATCAAATTGAAAAACCTTGGAGGGAAATTAATGTTGCGTTGTGTATTATCTTTTCATTAAGGATACAATTATAACTTTTAGGCAGATTTATTTAGAAGCATGAAAAGCGGGATTTTTCACGCTATTGTTGATTTCCATTACATATTTTTGTGAAATTTGATGTTTTTTCGCCCCCAAATCTTCGTCACATAAAAAAGAATTTCATAATAATAATATTGTTTGGAGCAAAAAAGCGTTCGCATAATTAAACAGCCCAAAGGATTTAATGCTGGATGTTTTTTTGGTAAGTTTGGAGGTGAAGGATGGGACTGTTCAATCAACGTGATGAAATTTATTAAAAAACGTACTGTTTCAAAAATTACCTTATATTATTCATTCAAGTATTGAACTAGAAGTCAATTTTTTTATTAACTTTTGGTTTAATTTCGACCACCAATACACCATTACAAAAATATTGTTCCACTTCCACAACATTCATTAACTTTACAATTCATTTTTAAATATTTCAAATGGTTTTTGCAGTACTCGCTTACAATTTTTGAATGGGTTTATTCCATTCGAAGAAACAGGATCTCATTTCGCTATCCAAAAAGCAACAACAAACAGAAATACTTTGAGGCAAAAATTTCAGAAATATTTCAGTATTTACTGTCAGAGATTTCAGAGCACTCTGGCATATTCTGAATTTTAATGGAAATTATGTTTGTTTGGTGCTTAAAAAATGAAAAAAAGTACCCAAGTTGACGGATTTCTTTTACTTCTGCAAATCTCAATGCTTCAATACTTCAATGAGCTCTTTTTTTCTTTTCCACTTTTTTGTTGTTTTGCTTACACATTTTTTTGAAAGAGGTAAGAGATTCTCCTTAAATCATCCTCGCGTTTGTTTATTCAGCGACGGAAATTATTGCTTGCGAAATAAAATGATGAAATTGAAATATACGGCAAATGGAGGAGGGGTGGATGCGAATGTTGGATCTGAGAGGTGATGAAATATTTGACCTACTTTCTAAATGTTCTTTGAGATTATCAATAACTGAGCTTTTACATCGAAAACATTAATCTCTGATTAAATTATTATTAGCAATAATATTCTCAGACAGCCCTCATCCGTAGAATCCCTCAAAAACTCATGATTATTTCCACGTATCCTCCATCTTGCCTTCACTTTTTGCTCCTTGTAAATAGGATACACATTTTTATTTTAATCAAAACTTTATCAAATATTCAGACAGCCAACAAGCAAGCATGCAAAAGCCTTTTCTTTCAACGGTTGCAGTAAAAAATGGTACTGTTAAAATAAGCAGCAAATAAAAGTACACAAAAACACAAAAATATGAAGGAATAATTGAGAAAAAATCCTACATACTTTTGTGCTTTTGGTGCTTTTGGCAATCATCATAAAATAATTTCCATTCTCAAGAACATTTGCATAGAAACATTGTATGGGAGCTCTGTAAATGCTCCAAATGCTAGAAATACTTATTCAAAATGCTGTAAATGCTGTAAATGCTGTAGAATGTAGATGCTAAAAAATGTTGTGAATTTATGTTCTACGAAAAGAATAGGAAAATTTGAAGGAAACCCTAGGAAATTCAAGGAGATTGTTGAATTGGGATATTTCGGTGATATTCTGTCTGGATAGTCTCAAGCGTTATTAAAAATTTGAATTATTTTTATGCTGTTTGGTTTTGCTAGAGCTACGGGGGATGAATAAGGAGTTCTGGGCAAGAACAATGATGTTAATTAGTTTTATTACTTTGAAATTGTCTCGGGGAGTATTACATTTTTATTACAGAACACAATTAATTTGATTCATTGAAGTACCAGCAGTAAAGAGAAAAAAGAACAATTTACTAAATCTTATCATTTGACGTTTTTTAAAGACAACCCTCTTATAATTTTCCATTAGAGAATTTATTTTTCTTTTAGTATAAAATGTATTAAACTAAAAAACTAAACTTTCTCAAACGTCTTATCAAATATTTCTTTAGAACAGCATAAAAAGTATAAAAAAGTATTAAAAGATCCACCAAAAACCATAAAACCTTCAAGTTTTCACCTTTTCAAATAAAGTCTCCCCAGTGATCGTTCGTTAGTGCTAAAAAATGTGCGAAATCTGCAGTTTAATTTGACGATGCAAATTTTATTTGAAACAAGCAATGTACCAATGTAGTCGGTGTAGTCAAGTATTCAACGATATTCCAGGAATGCTCCCTAGGCACTCGCTTGCTGAGCTGAGTAATATCTGCTGAATAAAATTGAAACAACTGAAGAATTTTTTGAGCAGCCAGAGTGAAGCATCTATACTGACTTCTTTAATAATAATAATGTGCCTCGTTGGCAGTCAAAGCTCGGCACCATAGAAGTCGGAAATAGAAAATTTATAATGTGTGTGTTGTACGAGATATGAAGAAAATGCATACGTGAGTTTTCATAGCTATCAATCATCCAAAATATTCAAAGAAAAAGAACAGGAACAATTTTTTCTGCCAAAAAGATAAAAACCCGAAAGACCGAAAGCCAAGAACGGTGTTGTTTATTACTTCTCCGCAAAATTCGGAGAAGTATTGTTTTCTTCCCAGCATTTTCAGGGTTTTTTGACCTTATCTGATTTTTCCTGACTTCCCTGTACACAAATCTCAAAAATATCTCATATTTTTTTTGTCCGTATTGAGTTGAAGAAAATTCTTGTAAAAAAAAATCCGGAAAATATTGAACCCCCGACCCGTGAAATGCGAAAAACTAAGGGCCGTGTGCCTGGTGGTTCGGTGGTTCGGTGGTTCGGTGGGTGTGTTACTGTAAACGATCGATCTGACCTCCCACCGGACCGATTCCAAATTTTTTGATGCCAATCGACTTGGTATCTCTTCCCATCGTGCACCTGATATTTTTGGTGATGGTGACTCCACCGGTTAGGTCACCAGAACCACTTCCGTGACCCAAAGTCGGGTTTTCCATACAAAAAAAAATTTTTTTTTTGAAAAACTAGAGCTGTGTGTTTTTCAGAAAATGTTTGAGATTATGAGTTGAGGCGGGAAATGTATCGATGTTTGGTCCACTACCTGCTGGGAGTCATTTGGGGGTCATCTGGTGGTACCAGACAACTTTTTTTTGAAAAAGTCTTAGAATCTTATGATTCGTCCAGAAAATTGGAAAAATCAAGTTTTTGGAGGATCAGCCTGGTACCGCTTACTCTCAGCTCCAGAATTAGAGAACGCCTAGAGATACAACTTCGGTCTCTTCAGGAAAAATGTTTGGATTAATAAGTTCGGTCAAGAATTACATCGATGTTTGGTCCACTACCTACTGGGAGTCATCTGGGGGTCATCTGGTGGTACCAGACAACTTTTTTTTGAAAAAGTCTTAGAATCTCATGATTCGTCCAGAAAATTGGAAAAATCAAGTTTTTGGAGGATCAGCCTGGTACCGCTTACTCTCAGCTCCAAACCTCGAGAACAATTAGAGATAGCACTTCGGTCTCTTTAGAAAAAATGTTTGCGATGGTAAGTTCAGTCAAGAATTGCATCGATGTTTGATCCACTACCTGCTGGGAGTCATTTGGGGTCATCTGGTGGTACCAGACAATTTTTTTTTTTGAAAAAGTCTTAGAATCTCGTGATTCGTCCAGAAAATTCCAAAAATTGAGTTTTTGGAAGATCAGCCTCGTGCCGCTTACTCTCAACACAAGAACTCGAGAACGACTAGCGATAGCACTTCGGTCTCTTTAGAAAAAATGTTTGGGATGATAAGTTCTGTCAAGAATTGCATCGATGTTTATTTTGATTTTTAGAACGACTAGAGATAGCACTTCGAAACAATTTTTAATGAAAACACCATTCCATACTAGCGGAGAAGTCCTGCTCAGCTCACAAGCTGCACAACTAGTTTCACCTTATCTTACTAAAAAATCGACAATGTTTTTGAAAACTGCAAACACTACCAGCAAATTGATTTTTTATCGTACTGTGATAAAAAATCATTTCCTAGCTTTGATTTAGTTTCGTGTGAAAATTGGAATGAGTCGGAATGAATAGCATTAGAGTCTCGTGTTGTGTTTTACTTAGTTTATTTTTAAGTTTACGTGTAAATGGAGAATTTTATTCATCCACAGCTGATCTGAGCAAATTGATAGATAGTCATGATGCTGTTTATCAGGCAATTGAGGTGCTCGTTAGTCAGCAAGAAGAGTTTTTGAATTATTTGAGCAGGTTTGTTCGATACGTTTATGGTATTATAAAACGACAGCTTCAATAGTGAATTACTACTAATATATTTCATTTAGTATATAATTGTTCTCTAGCAGGTTAAATTGAACTGGCACTTAATTTGTCACTTGATGCCACCATAATATCATTCAAACCTTTATTCCAGAAAAAAAGATATGTACGAGGCAGAAAGGGACTTACTGAAAACAGACCCAGAAAAGATTCTTGCCAACCCCCTTTCTGCATTTTTAATGTTGAAACATCTTACCACTGAATTAAGTCTCTTCAAAACAGTTCAAGATGATATTTTTAGCAATTTTACTGAAAATCTCGAAATAATTGCAAAAAAACTTCCACTTCCATCTCAAGATGATCTTCAAGGGGCTGCTCTAGGTATTGTCCGGTTAACAACGACTTATGATCTTCTCACTGTGGCTTTATCAAATGGCATCATCAATGGAACAGCATACATACCACCTTTAACAGCTGATGACTGCTTGCTAATGGGAAGAGCGATCGAGTTAAATTCTGCCACAGGTATTGCTATAGAATGGTATAAAACAGCAAATAAAAGAATTGGTAGCATTGCTCTGAACCCAATCGGTGAACTGAAAGAATTGACTGTGTTAAAAGAGATGGGACCATTATTTTATAAAGAAGGTCGCTTTACTGAAGCACTGTCTTGCAACATGAGACTTCTAGAGCTTGATCCTGAAAATGAAAAAGCAAAGCAAGAGATACAAGCATATGAAAATTTCCAAAGTATGTACATGTTAAAACCGGTGGATGAATCTGTTGGTGTCATGGTAAGGTTCCATTATTTTCAGATTGTTTTTCTGAATATGATAGAAAAAATATTTATTCCAGAAACCTGGAGTATATAGCTCTGATGGAGAGTTTGAATTATATTCTCGAGTTTGTGCTGGAGATATTAAGCAAAATGTATCCGTTACTTCAAAACTGTATTGCTATTATAAGACAACAATTCCATTCACATTGATAGCACCTTTTAAAGTTGAGTACGCGAGTTTTGTTCCTCATATTGTCATCTTTCATGAAGTTATGACTGATGCTAATATCGAGTGGTTCAAACATAAATCTTATGCAAGGGTAAACTAAATACTTTTGTCAATTCAGAACATGTCTTGACAATTAAAACATTTTTAGTTTGCACGAGCTAAAGTATTAGCAAAAGAATCAGGTGGACAGCGGATTGCTAATGTACGCGTCTCTAAAGTTGCTTGGTTTATGGATAATGAAGATCATATGGTTCATAAAATAACTAAGAGAGTTGATGCAATGACTGATTTGACACCACATATTATAGAACAGTTGCAAATTCAAAATTATGGTATTGGTGGACATTATGATGTAAGTAAAACAATCGTTATCGCATAAGAACAATTTTGGGAAAATTGTGGTTAAATGAAATTTGGAGAGATAATTTGTGAAATTTTTTGTTTTGATGTTTAACATTTGAACAAGGCTATCACATGATAATAAAACAATAATTTCTCCACAAAAATTCCCGTTCTAAGTACATTTTGAAATAACGTTGATTGATTTAATTTATTAATAATTCCAGTGCCACTACGACTTCACAACAGCTGAATCGGCTCCCTTTGCATTGAATAGAGGAAACCGAATTGCCACAGTTTTATTCTATGTAAGTGACTCTTTTAAGTTGTTGTGCAATCTTTACCAATTTTCCTATTTAGATGTCAGATGTTGAACAAGGAGGAGCAACAGCTTTCCCATATCTTCATATTGCAGTAAAACCACTGAAAGGATCCGCAGTTTTTTGGTACAACTTAAATGACAGCGGAGAGAGAGAGTTTCTGACACGACATGCTGGATGTCCGGTTATGGTCGGAAACAAATGGGGTAATAAATTTTATAAAAAGTTAATTAAAACAAATCTAATCCTCCATTTTTAGTGGCCAATAAATGGATCCATGAATTTGATCAAGAATTCAGAAGACCCTGCTCGAAAGTGTATAAACCCGATTTTACTGATTTCTTTAATTATGACGTTCTATCTTGATTGATTTTCATGAAACAATTAATAAACAAATATTTTCCAACAAAACTAAATATATTTATCCATAACCAAGGCCAATCACTCAATCATGGTTTTTACAATGTTATTAAAAAAAGTTCCAATTACAGATGTTTTAGTTTGGCATTTTCTTGATCACCATAAATTTCCGTTAAACAATACATCACAGTAAATTAGGAGTAACACCTTTAAACACCTTGGATCATCGATTGATTTTAGCCAATCAAGGTATTCCCTTGGTAATAATAGATAACCAGTTTTCAATTAGCTTTTTAACTTTTTTACTGTTCAACTTTATTTCCTCTATAGATATAGGATACATTTTCTGCTTGTTATTAGTTATTTCTCTATTATCGCAAAGTTTTCACAATATTTTCCAAAACTTACAGAGCTTGAAAGTCTACAGAATTATGAAAATAACATGGTAGAACTTGAAACTAAAACTTCTAGAAAAATTTAAAACACTAATTGGAGTCATAATATTATAATATTATCAATGATAAAACTTCGATTGAATTCTCTCACCAACTTTCAGACTGACGTCAATCTTATGAAGAAATTGATTTAAGTTGTAGCAGAATATCCTTTTTTCAGAACAGTTTTCAGTTTTGATGAGATTTGCAAATGTTTTGATACAATTGTGAGAGACTTTGAATTTTGATTGATTTGATTTTAAGTTTAGATTCTAAGGATTGTGGAAGGATTTTGTTGTTAACTAATATAATGTTAAATAATAAATGTTGATGATTTGATGAATTTTGAAAGCAAAAGATATTTGAATAGAAATTTCGGTGGAGTTGTCATTTTTCTGTTAATATTGGTTTAATAAAAATTTAATTTTGAAAAAGCAAAGTATGTGAAGTGGCTTTAACAACTTACAAAGCAAGAGAAAAGGCGAATAATTTAAACTTAAGGTTAATAAGATTCGCAAGTTTTATGATCAAGGATCATAAAAGCTCATAAAGTCACAGAAACTCACAAAAATTCACATGAAGTTCGCATGAAGTACAAAAAAGCAGCATAAACCAACATGAAGTCGCATAAAGCAGCATAAAAGCATATAAAGAGCCAAGCACGAGTTTCTTTCATATACATTTTTTTCATTATAGTCGTGTAATCAAATCTGGTCTGATGATTTTTTTTTTCGGTATGAATTACTAAAATCAGTAAAATGTATAAAAATATATAAAAAATGTTATGTGCCGCTTGTAAAACTGTTTTTGCTCCGACTTTTTAAAAGATTTTGCATTTCTGTGTGTCATAATGATGGAGATTTTCTGTGTACTCTGTACATTCTACTGGATATTTTGTGATTTTATGACAGAATGATAAATTCAACTCGGTTTTACTCGGGCATGAACTTTACAGATTGCATCATTTGCTACGGTTTAAACTGTAGGGTAGTTAATCATTGTATGATCAGGGTTTTGTGACACATCAAACAACACCATAAATTAGTTTTAATTGGACGTACGTTTTTTTGTATGTGCTGTTTGCTTGCATGCTGTTTTAAATGTTTTAAAACAGGTCGAAGTTTCACAAGGTTATGCTCGTGCTTTTCATGTTTCATTTTAATTTCTAGGGAGTTTAATATAATTTACATGTAATTTGACTTTGATTTATTCTTTATGTTTTGCATTAAATGTGTAAAGCTCATTTTATCACCGGAACTTTCATCGCGGGACCTCAAAGTTAGTTTATAAATAAAATGTTATTTTTTGACAGACAAAAAATTATCTTACACGGACTGTAAAGATCAGATATTTAAGTTAAAATCGTCAAAAACAAAATTTGTCTAAAATATATTTTATTTCAATAAACATTTTAATCTCTGAGCTTTATCAAACATGTCACGAGCTTTCTTGCATAATACTTCAAATTTTTACAAGCTCCATAAACGTTCCCTTAACGAGCCAAGCAAAGCCAGAAAAAACTCTGACAAGAAAATCGACAAAACTCCATTAGAAATGATTTGTTTCTATTAAGCAGACAACAAACTTTTGCGATTATTAAACTTTTGCCTGCTCTTGCCAAACAATCCATGAATATTCTAAGAATTTTCTTACACATAAAATATCGTTGTTCTATAATAAAACACAAAAATTACATAAAATTACAATAAAAATACAAGAAAACCTCATCACAATAACAAAACAACAAAAACTGAGAAAGCTCCATCAAGAAATAATGTTCATTGTTGATGCCCAAGCTTCCATAGCCAAACTTCCAAAACCACAGTCCCTTAACGATATTCGAACAAGCTTTCCCTAATTTCCCGTTCGACATGTTCGCAACACTGTCTAATTGTTATAAATGTTTCAAATACGATAAAATAAGAAGAATGTTTCGTTAATGTTGTGTAAAAGTTGCTTCATCTCAGGCTGGTAATTCGTCCATTTGTTCGTGGTGTATTTTTATTACGCGCAAATTACTGCTCCGCTGGAAAGAAAGTATATCTTTTTCCCGCTCAAAATGGAAATGTCGTGGGGTGTGTGCTTATTAATGTAATTTTTCGAAGTTTTTGAGTAAATCAATTTTGAGCGAATATTAAGTCTTCTTTTTATTGGAAAATTTATGACACATTGGAATCCTTAATAATGGCAATATCAATTATGCTAGCTCTTAACTTATTTGAATTATTGAAGCTTTTGAGCTTTCGGAATATTTTTTTAAAATATTGAATGAAAAATGATTTTTGTCGTGCGTTCTAAACTAAAACTTAAAAATAAGTGATTTTTCATAAAATAATTTTTAGATGGAAAACAGTCACGACCATCAAAACTAAAAAAATTGGAACCACTTATGACTAAATAGCACCCAGCTGTCGAACTGGAAAAAAAGAAAAAACTTCTTCGCTAGTAAAAACGCCACATTATAAACATTTATAAACATTTTATTTTTTTTGCAACAAAATTTATGTGTTTTGCGAGTGTTTTGTTGTTTTTGGCCGTTAATGTGCAAACATTCGCTAACATTCGCTGTTTCTGGCGCTCATGAAAGTATATTATCCTTATTCTTAAGTACTTTTTGGGAAATTCGGGTCAGTAACAGACGCGCAAAAAGAACAAAAGGAACAAGCGAGGAAAGCAACAGAAAACACGGTTTTTGTACAAAAACAATAAAAATCAAATGGTCTGCCAGCAAAAGTTTTCTGTTAACCTTTATGTCTTTTACAACATAAAAAGAGTGTTACAGAGTTGTTATGTATGTGAACTGTGAAGTAATTTATTAGATGTCTGCTTGGACACATTTAAGCAACAAACTTAAAGGGAGGTTGGAGGTTTCTTAGGTGGGAGTATTCTTACTTTTTCTTAATTTCTTGGGAAAAACTTGAGAAAAATTTTCTTAATTTTATTTTATAGACAATTTTATTATAAATATTTTTACAGAAGGTACAAAAAATAAATCTTCCATCCTAAATAAATCCTCCTTAAATCTCTATCTCAGAAAAACAAATTGAAGACTTAATTTCTCAAGTACGTGTCTCACATTGCAATTTCACAAGATTTTCTTCAATTTCCCACAATTTTCAAAAATGCCACAATTCAACCGAAATTCTCTAACCCTTTCCTTAAACAACTTTAATATGACTTTAATGCAAATTTCCCTGAGTACTTGAGTAGTCAGTGCAGTACAGTTTTCTCCCCTAACCAAAAGCCATTCAAGCATGCATTTTATACACACTCTACTAAAAGTTTATTCAATTTTTCTATATGAGTGTTTCTATGTACATTGTGTAGCAAATTTCACACACTTTCTATGAAAACAATTGCTTGCGTTCACTTCCATCTATTTGCTATTAAATCTTTAATATTTTCAGTGTTAACAGTAATATAGTGTATACCTTTAAAATACCAACCAAGAAGTGTGTCTATGACACACTCTTTTATTGTACAGCAAGATTTTATATTAAATGCTGTACATACATCATTTAAGAAATATCAAAAGATGTAGAGTTGAATAATTAAAAAATAAAATGCACGCAACTACATCTACATCTGTGATGAGTACCACTCCAAACTTGAAATGATTCTTTATTTTCTTTGAGTATTATTTAAGTTAGTTTTAACGACTCATATGTTTGAAGAAGCTTATTTTGCCATTTGTGATTTCCCGGCATTTTCTGCCATTTTCAAAGGCAGATGCAAAGTTAGCTTAAATATTGTTGGATGCATAAGTATAAATGAAGTAATGTAGGTAATATTGCAATATTTATAAGCACTTTAGATTTTGGAAGATTACTTTATTTTAATGTTTTATAGCTTTTTTCATAAAATTGAAGGTACTTTGGAAAGATGTTGTAGCAAAAAGGCAAAAAGGATCAAAATCAGTTTAGATAAATAAATTTTATTTATTTCATTTTCATTCTCAAATCAAACACAAATTATGATTTATAATTGGATCAAAATTTTAATTTATTTCAAAATATAAATAAAATTAATACCTGTCTTAAAAATCCATCAGCAGAGGTTGTCAATGGGTTTGGATAATGCTTTGAAGTTTAAATTAATAAATGTTGGATGCTTGCAATTTATCTATTGAATATATTTGCATAAACATTTCAGTGTATTTTCATTATCAAAATAGATCATTGCTCAATGCTCATAGAGCAAATACCAAAATCATCAGATCCAATAGTTGATAATTTCCAATAACTTTAGTAATTTGACTAAAATAATTTTGTTTGAACAGTACCCACTCACATCAAATTGAATAAATTTACAATAAATTTCGAAATGGATTGAGAATAAATTTCTGAAATTGTTTTACCCGGAACACATTTACAATACAGTATAATAATATATGTAGATATTTGGCAAATGCTAGACCAAAAGCCACGCAATATTTTATTGGTTTCATTATATTTTCAAGTGGAAAATGGCAAAAACAACCGCAGCCAATAAATTTACATACAATTTTCTGCAACTTGAATTGCAATTAAAATGGATTGGAAGCTCTTGTGAGCACATCAGCTCTGTTTGTTTGTTTGCTGTATTTAAGTTCAACTGTTGAATTTTTGTTGAATTTTCGGATTTCCAGATTCCATGATATTCGATTTTTATGAATTTCCATTTTTGGTTGAATAAATATGATGATTGAATTCTATAATTGAGTGGTTTTGTATATAATTTGAATAAAATTATGATTATGGAAATGAATATTGGATTAATAATTTTATTATTTGTTGAAGGACGGTACCCACATTTGTAGAAAAAAATGTTCAAAAGGAATGATTTATATCTTGTTCATTGGCGGATTTAGGGCGGATCTTTTTGGTTTTATTGTAATAAATGCTTGTATAGAGTGTTCTAATTGAAATAGAAAAACACATTACTAATAGCTAGTTTTTCTTTTCAAAACTAATTAAGATGCCTTACAAAATAAAAAACTCTCAAGCTCTAAAAACATACACCAAGAGAATGAAGTGATAAACACTTGCCATCAAATCAAACTCGGTCATTAAATCTGACATAAAATTTGGACAACAACTACTGCACGCCATTTCATCATCACAAATAAGAATCTGAACATCGTAAAAGTCAGCTGTATAACTCGTATACATAAATTTATCAAGCAAGCAGCATTTAACAGTATTTCCAAGCATAAAGAACATAAGACAAAACAATTCTAAATGAGCTTTCAAGGAAAGAAGTGAAAGCATCTCGGAAAGTACGGACTATTACAAATCGCATAAACATAAATAAAACTATAAATAAATAAGATTTTCATCATGAAAATTGCATGAGCAAGATGTGTTAGGAAGACGGACCATCTTTCGCTTTATTTAGATATTTTATCTTTTTTCGTATATTTTAGTATAGAAAAAAAACTTAAATACTACGAAGGAATATAAGACATGTTCGCTAAATTTTTGAGGGTCAACCTACTGGTGATCAGACTCATCCTTCTCCCTTTAATTTTTCAAGCTTGTAGAATCAGTGACTCAGATACCTGGATAACTGTTTTTTAACGACCAAACTTAAATATTTTTAGTTAAGCTTCCACTACCTGGGGATATGGTAACAAAATTTCCTACAATTTATTATTTATATTACTCTGCTACATTAACCAACTTTATATAGATACCTCAGGATATAAAAGATTTATTTTTTCCAAACTCTTTGTTTGGTTCTTTGACTAACTCGCATCTTTCAATCTTGGAAGCTTTTCCAGCTTTCAAACTTCTACACTGAGAAAAAAAAGTTGCAATCATTAAGACACATTGTGGCGTATATGGACCTAAGACACTATTGTCTTAATGATTGCAATTTTTTGTGTCTTAACGATTGCAACAATTTTGGGTTTTTGGTGGTACTTTGTCGTACCCAGTGCAACACAAAAAGTTGAAAAAAATCAGGAATTGTTGGTTGTACACAGTACAACTCAAATTGTGTGGCACGTGTTACAATTTTTGGTCTTAATGATTGCAAATTTGTGTCTTAAAGAAAATTCCGGAAAATTCGGAAAACTCGACCCATGAAAGTGGAAAACCAAAAAAAATGCAAAAAAGAAACATATCCACACACTTTTACTTCGCTATATTTATCATTAGAATCTTTTAAAATTTTGACTGCATCTGGAGTTGAACCGCCGACTTTCTGGGGACTTGTTAAATTTCTGCTATTTTTACCGCGCGCGTATCGATTTGACCATGGAGACTTGTGAGAGTTTCAACGTTATATACTTACTTAACGATAAGGCATTGTTTTCACAATTTGATTGAAATAATTCCCAAAAATATCTGAAAAATCATGTGAGAATAGTTTTTGAAATATATATTTCAAAATAATTACATTATGCTCGCATTATGCAAAAAAGAAGTTTGTAATTAATTCAAAAAGTACATAAATTTATTTAGCAAACTTTTATTAAATAAATATTAAATTTTTTTCATTGTCAAGAAATTTTAAGATCTTTTTTTTTTAAATTTAAGATTATTTTTAAAAATTTCTAGGATTTTTTAAGATTTTTTGAATTTTTTTAGAAAATTGAAGATTTTAAAATATTTTCCTAAGATTCGTAAGAAATATTTAGGATTAAAAAAAAATTAAAGTTTTTTTAAGATCATTAATGTAATAAAATCAATATGTGAAATTTTCGGAATCCAAATCTAAAGTTTTATTCTATTTTACGTATCAATATGAGAGTGTTTGCTCGTTTGACTGAAAATAAATCGATATTTTACATATTCTCAGATAAATCAGTGATTATTCATATTCAATATGCTAAATTCATAAAAGGTTAGTTAAAAATTTTTTCTTATATGAAATAAACAGAGGCAAAAATTGTCAGTTGGCAAGTACACAGAGCGTTTTTTTTTTGGTCAGATGGTAACTTGATATCTCAGAACACGAAATTTAAGCTTTTCTCAACGAATGACATGATTACGAATTTTTTTTCCAAAAAAAGTATCTGGAGCCACCAGATCATCCCACCAGCTGGTGGTGGACCCAATTCTGATTATGATCTGTTGCTAACTCATAATTTTTAACAACTTTGCTGAACAAACCAAATCGCTAACTTGTACCGTTCGGGAGTTATTTTGTAAACGGACAGACGGACGGACAATGTATGGAAAATATCAAAATATTAAATGATTTAATTATGTAAGATTTTAATTTTTTTCGTGGATCTTATTGATAGCGTTGTCATTTGATTTTCATAATAAACTGAAGACCCAATTTTCAAAATTGCACAAGTTATTTTATTTCCGGATAGTATACGATCTTTGTTGAATTTGCCATAAACCATAAAATGTTTTAAAATTTCTTTCATTTTTAATTTGGTGGTAATTTTTGATGTCTTCTGCTAAATTTTTGTAATTAAAAAAAACGTTCCTTTTGATCTTTTAAAAGTATGAAAAGTTTGTACCAGTTACAACAAAAAGTTGTAAAGGTACCACCAAGTACCACCAAAATATTCCTGAAAAATGTACCACCAAAAAATTGTAGGTAAAACCACCATACCACCAAAAAGTTGTTTGACGTGCAACCAAAATAATTTCACGACACAAAGTGGGACTCGGAACAACTTTGTGTCGTACTACCACCAACATTTTTCTCGGTGTAGTGTTTCAATGCTGACAGAGCTCACATTCAGCTTCAATCCTTCAATGTTTATCTACAGAAAACATACAAGATGTTTTTCTTGCATTTAACGTCCATCTTTCTATCTTTCTATTTAGCTCGAAATACTTTTTTTTTTGGTTCATGGACAGAAAATTAATTTGTGATAGTTGAAGCTGGATTGAAGTTATATTGAGCAGTCATTCGGATGCTTCAGCAATATTTGTTTTTTTTTGTGATTGCTCTTTTTGCGGTTCTGCGAGTATTTATCTTTTTGTAAAGGAATATGATGGGCTTTTATGAACAATATGTCTAAAACAAAATATTTGACATGAGCAAAAAAAATATAATCATGGACTATGATGAAATTGTGATATTTGTATATTTAATTATTTTTTATGGAAAAATCTTATTCATGAGATTCTCTGGGGAAAAATCAAGAATATAATTAATGAGCTTTCAAGATGTTTATGGTAAATCTTTTGATTTCTTAGAATGAGTTTTACCAAATATTGTTTTATTAGGCTTTTTTGTAGAACAGTTTATTTATCTCATGTTGTTGATGTTTTTCGGAGAAAAGTGATTTAATTGTAGAAAAAAATATGTTCTAGCGTAATTTTAATAAAATGCATATTAAATCTTTTCAAAATAAATTCGCAAGTTTAACTTATTATCTGAGCACTAAGTGATTCAAAAATCCTTTTTCATAATAAATAAACATAAAGCGATACTTTTGTGTATCATCTTTCAACAATTTTTTATTCAAGTATGCTACATAAATAAGTAATTTTATTAAATCATAAGTCAAACACAATCTTCATCTCAGCAAACACAACGAACTCAAGATCTCAGCGAGCTGTAGATACTTGATAAACTTAATAAACTTAATAAACTTAATAAAATTCAGCAAACTGCAAATAAAAATTGATTGCATTAATCAGCTCAGCTTTTAATTATAAAATTATCGAGATTCTCGTACAAACAAACTTTGCAGCAGTTTGCAGTTTGCAAAGGATTTTAATGGAATGTATTAAGTGAATTCAAGGGATTTCAATGAAATTCAATAAAACTTTAGTGAAAGCTCGCTATAAAATTACTATAAATGATAATGTTTCTAGAAAGAGGATTAAGCATTGAAATGTAATGAAAAGCAAACAAAAGTCCTTTGGGAAAAGAATGGAGCTTATATACATGGATATATTTTTAATGTTCTAAATACTTAACAAACTGTAAGAAACTTAGCAATAAAGTACCAAATGTGCCAGAATGTGCTTTTATTGGCTTTATTCATTTAATTGATGGAAAGCATAGTATATAGAATAATTCGTTTGTTCATATTGCAGTTAAAAAAGTACTACCATACAAAAGGATAGCATAAATCGAACGAATTATGTTCTTTACTTCTGTAAGCACAAAATTATTCTCTTTTCCAAGTATCCAAGTATATCTTAATATCTTACAACCCGTAAATTATAATAGAAATTAATGCTCCTAGTCATACTTGACTAACGAAAAATCTATCACTGATTCAATGATAACATCTACAATACATTCCATACATTCTATATTATTCTATTGACTCCTATTGCCGCATACAATTGTAATTTATGGCTCTTATTTGTTCACATAAAATAAGTATAAAACACACATTAGACACACAAGTCTGCAGAAGCATCTTCCTGAATAAAGCAAACCAACTCAGAATAAACCGAATAAAAAGTTAACTGCAAAGTTATTGAATTTTATCTGCCTTTATAGATTTGACAACCCATTACAACTTCCCCATACACTCTTTTTTGCTTGTTTCCATAACTTTACTGCCATACTTTTATGAATGCCAGGGATAATTTATGGTCGTGAAGCTAGAGATATTGGGGAGGATCCTTTTGGGAAATGATTTTTTAATGGAATTTTGCACTGGAAACAAGATTTAAATACTGAAAAAACGTGGTTTTGGAAAGTGAAATGAATCAATTTGATTCCTGGTTGAAATCATTTGAAAAGACGACTGTAGATAAAACATTTGATGTCTTAATGAAGTTGTTTAAGACATAATCCAGATTCATCCAGAAAAACAACAGTTTTTTATTTCATAAATGTCTTTTTGATCTTAATAAAATTTAAAAAATTTCTCTAAAAAACTAATCGTTAATTAAGAGAAGGCAAGAAAATTCTTCATTTCCACATTTCTCCTTCGATCTTTAATAAATAATTCCCTTTTCAGAGTTCCACAATAGAATTCTCAAACCATCCAAGAATGCCAAACATATCTTTGGAAACACCAAAAAAAACTTTATTGATATATATTACACATTTTTGGTAGACAGATTAATTTTGTGCGTGAATAGCAATGATAAAGAAAAATGATTTGTTGGCCCATCGAAAGCACTTAAGTATCGACCATATTTTTCAAGGCTTCAATTTGACCGACTTTTTTATAGAATACGCTATTCTGTACTACGGTACATAAGAAGATAGAAGAGCATAGCATTTCATGAAATATTGTTCTATTGGAGCAGTCAAACAGAAAATCTGTCTAACTTGAAGTGACACCAATTCTTTAGAAGCCAATTTATGTAATTCTCCAGCAAAAACCCAGTAAATCCAGTAATACCCAAGTGAAAATGAGCTGTATGCCTTCAATATTAAAATACACTGTTAATACAGCAAAACACTACAAAACACTGTTAATAATGTCAAAGTTCAGTGTGAAATACATAAAATTTCAATTATCAGATGTATTTTAATGTGTGAAAACACACTTTAAAATACTGCTAAGAATGTAACACATATGTTAAGTATTTTAATCAGTATTTTGCAGTGTTTTGAATACTATAAAATACATTGTAAAACACATTGATTATATCAAGATCTTTTATTAAAATGATCAAATAATTTAAAACTCAGTAATTAAATATGATTTAATAAGAAACTATCTACAAAAGTTGATTTCTTAAATTTAAATTGAAGTAAAAGTATTTTAAATGTATGTAAGACTTTAAATTATATTCCTTTATTAAAAAAATTGAATTGACACATTTTACAATACTGTAAGATAAAAAATCGAAAAATCCCGGTTCTTTGGCAGGCTCTTTGATAACATAAGAACTGAGATCTATTCGAATATATGGAACCGACATTTAAATATCCAATCAGAGCGCCGCGTGGAGATTATTTTGTATTATTGCTGATAAATTTGTTGAATCAAGCGCTTTGATTGAAATAAGGTTTTATCAATATTGAGTCATAATACAGCCTAAATACATAATTTTATAAAAGTACAAAATATCAAAACATTTGTATGACAGGTACTCGAAGGACCAGCCCGATCGTAAATCTAGCCGTTCTAATGTTCTTATAGTCAAGAGAAGGTTATTTTGAAAATTTGAGCTGAATCTAAATCATGCAGTTGCTTGAAGCAATTGGAGCATCAATACAAATTTGACATATTGTTCTTCTTGAAGCTTGACCACTTGGTCATGGGTTAATATTTTCGGAATATCTTTTGGAATTCGGTGTTTTGAGACAAATACAATATTTTTGCATGAATAGAATTTTATAAAGCTTTTCGGTTTAACAAAAGTTTTTGTATGAAGAATGATCGTTTGTACTGGAGCTACAAGATGGCGTTGTTAAAACACAATTAAAATGTATAGACATACTTATAGATTTCATAATAATTCTCAAAGTCTGAGTTTCATCAAAACCGGTTGATTGTTTGGGGATTTACATTGTGGAGCAACAAAATGCGGCAAAAACTGATAACAGGGTGTGTGACACCAATATTTATTCATTATTAGTGAGTTTTAAAAGATTTTTTGTTTTTTGGGTGCATACAACTTTTTTAGTCGAAGTAAAAAGAATTTAAATATTTTGACATTTTTTTGAAAACTAACTAAAAACAAAAACTGGATATTTATCCTATTTAACTAATTTTTTAAATAATATTTTAATCTAAAAAATCGGAAAAGCTGAAGCTTTAGCAGGCACTTCGGCAACATAATACCTATGCTTCATTAGAATAATTCATTTGAATGAAGCAATAAAATTCTAGGAAATTCAAAAATATGTAACCAAAATATAAATATTCGATTAGAGCGCCGAGCGGGAATATTGTGTATTATTGCTGATAATTCTGTTGAATCAAATTTTACCACTTTCTGATCGACTTGAGTTGGTAGTTTCTTAACGAAAAACACGTAAAACTTGTTTTCATATAAAATTCAAAAAAAAAATATATATTTTTTCCAACAGTTTTTTAGATTCTTTGAAAAAACACAAGATATATAAAATATAAATTTTTGCACTACAGGTACTAGATGGCGCTGTATTATTTTAAAAAACTTTTCTTACGGTGATGCTTATGGTTAAAAAAAGCTTATTTTGAAAATTTTAGATCAATCGGTCAGATGGGTTCTGAGATTACGAAAACATAAGTTTTTTTTTCAAAATTTTTGTAAGCATGACAACTTGGTCATGGTACAATATTTCTATAAAATCTTCTGGAATTGATCATTTTGAGGCAAATACAACGTTTTTGCATATTCAGATGTTTTAAAATATTCTCAGGAAAAAAAAAATTTTGTATGGCAAAATGGTAGTTTACACTACAGGTACTAGATGGCGCTGTATTATTATCAAAAACTCTTCGTACGTCGCTGCTTATGGTTGAAAAAAGCTTATTTTGAAAATTTTAGATCAATCGGTTGGATGGGTTCTGAGATTACGAAAACAGAAGTTTTTTTTTCAAAAATTTTTGTAAGCATGACAACTTGGTCATGGTACAATATTTCCATAAAATCTTCTGGAATTGATCGTTTTGGGACAAATACAATGTTTTTGCATATTCAGATGTTTTAAAATATTTTCAGGAAAAAAAAAATTTTGTATGGGAAAATGATAGTTTGCACTACAGGTACTAGATGGCGCTGTCGGATTTTCAAAAACTAACGTGACGTCGCTGCTTATGGTTAAAAAAAGCTTATTCTGAAAATTTGAGATAAATCGGTCGGATGGGTTCTAAGATTACGAATACAGAAGTTTAGAAGTCAAAACCACGGACTGACATTTCGCAAGGACCCAAAATTTCGGGTTCTAGACCAAAATTTTTTTTGTTTTAGGCAAAAATAAGAAAAAAAAAAAAAAAAAAAGTTTGGATGAAACCAAGACTTCACAACTTTTTGTTGCCGAAGTAAAAATACTTAATTAAAGTCAAACCAAAACTTCAAATTTTCTTATTAAATTTTTTATTAATTATTTTGAAAAACTTTTACCAAAATTCATGTTTTTCCCAAGAAAAATATTTTTCCTGATTCAGATCAGGATTTCAATTATCAGGAAAATTGTTGGATAATGGTGAAATAAGATTATCTTTCGTCTCATCTAAGAGTTCATTCATATAAAACGCATAGGATCAAATTAAGAATAAAATACCGGACAATAAAATCAATAAAATAAAGTTTCCTGCTTCAAACATAAAGTATCGCATAAAAAAATTCAAAAGTTAACTCAATTTCTATAAAAATATTTCTTTTCAACTAATACTTTAGATTTGTGGTTTGATTTCTAATAGTGAGCATTTTAAAAATTAATTATTTTAATATATTTACATTAAATTCAATTATTTTCAAGTTCAACCTAAGCCTGTTGCTTTACAATAAAATATTTCCTTCACCCAGCAGTACCAGCCGCGCGCACCAGCAACATCAAGTTCAATTCTTCACTTCCCAAAAAAATTCAGATTTGTTCGAAGTTCAATTCCTACACACAAAAATTTCTTTTTTGCCAAATATTACAAAATACTGCTCGAAATACATAAGAAATACTGCTCTTTTAACACTGCGAAACACTGTTCAAAATGCATTAAATTACACATATGAACAGTGTTCCGAGCAGTATAAAGCAGTGTTTTAAAATACTATACATTCCATAATTTCGTGATATTTTAATGTATTAAGTTGATATATTATGAGCAGTATTATTTCAAATAATTTTCACATGGGTAGTGACTTTAATAAAACGATTCTTAATTGCACTCACTTGGTACGCTTTATGTGATGTAATTGGCAGGGAAGTCTATGAAAGGATTACTTTATTTTATTCCAATTATTTCATTTGTTTCAATTATTCCTGGTTTAATTATTAACTTCTGCTCTCATTTCCGCTTTAAAGCAATTTTCTGGAATTTTTCAAGTGTGAATGAGTGCTTTTTGCACGTTTGAATGTTAATGAGCGATTAAATTCAAATGCAAATGTGTGTACACTGTAATAGCCTTTGTAAGTTGATGATGGATGCTGGGGTATCATTCACATAACATTATGGAAATTATGGAAATGTATTTTATGTCCCTATTTTATATATTTGCATTACACACTCAGTGTTTCCGTATAATATGTAAATGTAGTTAAGGGAAAATTGTGAAGGTGTTCAACAGTGATAACTAAGTTAATTGCTTTAATAATGGGGAAGAATTAATTATTATGAATGAAATGGTGATGAAATGGGGAATTCAGTTTATATGATCTATTTAATGAAATCTGGTTTAAATATTACCGTAAATGGTCTAATCTTTTTGATTCGCCATTTTACATTTTCTTCACAAACTTCTGAAAATTCTTTTTATTTTGAAAACTCAAGAAAATAAAAATAATTGGAAATCTCATAAAACTTTAACCATGTAGCATATTGTACATACGTACTTTGCATGGAAAGCATCCAAATTCTCTCACAAGTTTATTTTAAAAGTCGTAGATTGATTTCAAGCTTTGACCAAACTAATCTCAGATCGTAAACTTTTAAATAAGCAAAAAAATCTCGGAAAAATCAACAAACTTTGAATTTATATTCAAAAGATGTTTATTTTACAAAACTTTACAGAACTTCACAAAACTTCATTTCAAACGCATCAGCAGCCAGAACGAGAAATTTTACTTGGATATCCTTAAATACATCACAAGCCTCAAAGAGCATGGAACAAGAGTCCTTAATTAATTTAATTGTGGTCAACAGTACGCTTCAAGCAGCTAGCTATATAGTGAACGAGAAACTTGTAATGATTTAATTCTCTAATATTGTAAAACAAATAGAGCTGTAACCAGAAACAATTCCTTTCAATTTGTTGAACAAACAAAATTCCGAAAATTTTCTGAAATGAAAACCGCAAAAATCTCTCAATATAATCCTCTTTATACTTTCTGTCAATTACCGACAGACAATAGTATTTTGGTAATTCTTGTTTTGTGCAGTAAATTTGTAAATTGGGCAAATTTGTTAAATTTATATTATTGAAACTAAAATTATAGAATTATAGAAAATAAAAGAGAAAATATGCATTATTTCAAATTTTGCTAATGTTTTGTATAATTTCATGGGTTGAAGGGTCATGTTAACGTTTCAGAAATATTGCTTAGCTTGATATGAACTTTAAAATATATCAATACAGATTAAATTGAAAATAAGCGAATTTCGTTTTCTGAACGACGTCATCTTTCAGTCCCTGGCGCATTTGCAATTTCAAAATATTAAATATGTATTTTGTTAGTGGATTCTGGTGTATAGAAAAACCTCAATTCCCGCAGTTTATGGAAAACGCTCATAATTGGGAATAATTCTAATAATTCTCTGGATTTTATAATGATGTAATGAAGCATCCGTGCTTAATCGATGGAAATATGGAATAGTGATGTTTTATGAATTTGTTCAGTTTTATGATGCGGTTTTATGGATTTTTATTTTATGGTTTTGTTTACGAAGTTGCAAATTATATGGGTCTTTTAGCTTGCAGCTTAAATTATTTTTAATTAATTTTTTCCTGAAAATTACATAAAAGCCCGCTTTGAAAAATTCATAATTATATTTTTAATCAAAAAGCAATCTCTCATCAACTCTTTGATGTCAAAATCATAAAATTACCATAACAACCAACCCATCAAAGTTCATCAAAGCCTCAACATCTGAATTGCTGACCTACAACCGCACAAACAAAATATTGCCATAACTACTTCCGATAGTGTGCATGATTTACATTTTCCGGCCAACAGCAACAATCGAAGCTTCAAAAAAATAAAACATCATAAAGACTATAAAAAGTATTTCTTTTTTGCTTGTTATTCCAACAACTTTCACTCAACTCAGTGATTGATAAGCAAAACTTTTTTATTTTATACTCGCATTCATTGAGTCATTGCCAACACAAATATCGATCAAAACCAGCTCAAAAAATCGGCATAGTCGGTTGTACAAAACAGAGAAAAATGTGTTGATGGGTAAAACTCGGTTTGTTTTGCGATTGATATTCGCCAATTAGTTCAATTAACTTGGCATGATGGTAGCTGAGGCATGGATTGAAAGGCCTTTTTCGAGGACATATCACCAGTTTGTATAGTTTTATGGAAAATTTCAATTACATGTAGATATTGAATCTATTGAAAAGCTGAACGAGAATAGAGGTCCATTTTATTACTTCGACAAAAAAAAGTTGTTGAAGTCCTGGATTCATCAAAAAATAAAAAATAAAAAAAGCTGTTAAAATTCGCTTAAAGTGACTAAAAATTGGTTTTTGGGTCAAAACAAGTGAGTTTTTGGTGGCTGACTCATGTTATATGAGTAATGTTCTGTCATTTTAGACTTTACTCTGTAGGTCCCAAACCCCTGAACCGATCCTGATGAAACTCAGAACTTAAGAGTTTTATACCCTTCCCATAATGGCTCAGAAATTTTTGTTCTGCTACGACAGCGCCATCTAGTAGCTTCAGTACAAAAAATCATGTTTTCAATTCTAACGACGGTCCAGACAACTGCATAATTCCGATTTAGCTCAAATTTTCAGAATAAGCTTTTTTCGACCATACGAAAGGCTGGTTTTTGCGATCAGACTGGTCCTTCGAGTAC
Organism: Parochlus steinenii; assembly: GCA_038502155.1. NCBI lineage: Eukaryota > Metazoa > Arthropoda > Insecta > Diptera > Chironomidae > Parochlus > Parochlus steinenii. The sequence goes on along the minus strand of JAXCIN010000047.1, from coordinate 1,899,760 downwards.
CTGTCGTACAAAAGTTGTGGTATTTTGTACTTTTTAGCAATATCTATCATTTCAATAAGTCAAAGATCGTAGAAATATGTAGTTAGGCTGTAGTTGATGCTTAAGATTGTGATCCAATAGTGGTGCAACCTGATTTTCAGTTAAAGCGCTTTAATTCAACACAATTATCAGCAATAATGCACATTATTCCCGCGCGGCGCTGTGATCGGAAATTTAAATTTTGGTTACATGTTTTCGAATTTCCTAAAGTTTTAATGCTTAATACAAATTCTAATGGATCTCAAGTATGATTTTGTCGAAGTGCCTGCTAAAGCCCCAAGCTTTTCCGATTTTTTGAATGGTATACTTAAATTAGAAACAATTTAAATTTTCTTTAAATTGGTCACTTGTATTCTTTTGTGGAAGTTTTATTCGTCTCAGATCATTATAAGTTGCTTTAAATCATGAAATTTTTAGATCAAGGACCCTGTTAAGAAAAAATATAATCATAAATATAATCCTTGGTTTACACAAATAACAAAACTGGTAATATTCAAAATTCTCACCATAAATCAGTTTTTAGCATTAGCATACACTTAAAACGTCAAACTATGCTTGCAACCATAATTATTATTATTTGTATTTCTTCAACAATAATCTACCAACAACGAAAAAATACTATGCGAATCAAACCCCCATTAAAACCGGAACAAAAGAAACAACTTCGCCCATAAAACTTTCGTCGGCAAAACTGCTAAAATGCGACTTCATTCTTTCTATAATAATTTCCGTTAATTTGCCAAAAAAACAATAATCATAAACATAAATTAAATGTAGTAAATGTATTAAGTTTGTCCAAGCTGGCTTTTATAATCCCCCTTTTGTATATTTTTATTGAGGAGTTGTTGAAGCACTGTAGAAAATGACATTGTAAAATATTTTTAAAATTTCGATACTGCCCTTTTCGAGATAACGGAACCATTCACCTAAAATTATAATATTCCTTGATATTGCATCAGTACAAGAAGCATTTGAGAATTAATCTAGAGTCCAACATCCTGACAAGTATATTTAATGGAAAATCTACACACATTTTATTCCAGTGCATCCGCTAGAAGGCATTAAGTATTGTCGCGGCATTAAAATTCCATTGAAGTCACTTCATTTCTTTCATTTTCTATGTGCCTTTTAATTTGTTTTCGGGACTAGACAAATAAAGCACAACAAAAACGAGGCAGCAGCAACTAAAAAAGTGTACGCCTGCCTCTGTTGATCTTGCAAGCTTAGAGTAGAATAATAAATAACTCCAACAACTCTAGCTCGCTTTTGATTTTGTATTCCTATGCTAACTAAATTTAATTTATTCTCCACTTTTTCCGCTTTTTGTGAGGTTTTTTCAGTCGTTCAAGAAGAATTGTGGAAATTGTGAATATTCTGAGTATACTCGGAATAGTCGAGAAAATTGTTAATGTCAAGCCTTTTGAAAACATGAAAAGCTATCGGGGAGACTGGGAGTACGTTATGGTTGATTCTACGACAATTTCAGAGCAATTTCGTGGATCTGATAATTTTTATATTTTCAGTATAATTTTATAATTTTGGGGAAGAACCAGAAGGCTAAAACGAATGATAAAAAAATATGGAGTCAGTTAAAAAATGGTTTGGTTGTCAGGGTTTGGAAAGTCTAAATTTAAATTTAATGATATGTAAATAATTAAATCCAGAAAGTTGTTACAAGTTATATGAAAGCTTAGAACATCCAAGCAAAATACCATCGATTCATTTCCTCAAGAAGATATTTATCCACCATACAACACTATATTTACATAAATCATCATCCATGGAATTCAGACAGATCCCTTGACAGATTCTCGCTGTGTGTCCCGCAGAATGTCTCATCAAACAATATTAATATAGTTAGCCCAGCATGGCTCCATCCTCTTTACCCCAGGACTGAATAAAAACAAAATACATTTTACTTCAGATCTCAATTCAGATAAAAATAACGATTCACCCCTCATTGGGCTCCACTGCTTGTGTTTATTTATTTTATACATTTTTTCTCAGTTGCCATTGTAGCGACTGAGTGGATTAGAGCCATGATGGGTTAGGTCATTGACCATACAATTTATTTTCACACTTTTAAATTTTCATTAGAACTAATTTTTAAAGAGTATCTTTAAAGAAAAAATATACGTACTTTTATATCCTCTATCCAAGCAAAGCAGTAAAAGCTCTGATTGCATGTATGCTCTGATATTCTGATGTGCTTGTGTAGTTAGTTTGTTGTTATACAGTTATTTTTTATTGCCTCCTCTTGTTGGTGGATCCTACGTTGCTATGTTGCTGTACTTTGGAGTACTATGTTCAACGATAAAACAATAACTTGCGCCAATCGATGTTCATTTAAAGCACTAATGAAAATTTAATACAATTGCCAAACTACTGACATCAAACTAAGCACACAAACAAGCTCTCTGCGCTCATGAACTAAAAGCAACGTTGCTTTTTTGAAGATTGGGTCAGGGACAAGATCATCGTGGGTCGATTTAATGTACTGAGAAGAGATATGTTGCTTGGAAATAGGAATGAAGTCGTAGATCTTGGAAAATGGAGCGAAAACTTTCCAAAAACATTTAAGGGTCATGAGATAAAATTAAGAACTGAAAATTCAATTTATGGTTGTGTACTCTGAAACTTGAGTAAAAAATCTTTTTAAAAACTCAACAGTCAACAGTCAACATGGATCACTCACAACCCCACAATAATAAATGCCAACCCCCTCCTACATGCTCCGTACAAACAAGCAACAACACTCATTTCGCTTTCATTCCATTAAGTACGGTGATAGCAAAATTACGTTTTTCACTCTTTATTGCCAGCCAAGCTAAACATATTGATTTTGGCATCCAATAAATTAAAAGTGGAGAGCTCATTATAGAATGTCGTCATTTCAATTTATTTTGCTTTATTCTACTTCTGCTGCTCTTGAAAATAATTTCCAATTTGTATTTGCTCCAATTGCAAATGCTCAAAAAAACGAGAAACAAGGATCACACGTCGGTTGACTTCTTTAATATCAAATTTACAACAAATTTATAAATTTGCCTTCGATAAAAATATAGATCAATTTATATTGAATTTAGTTTATAGAAAGTTTCCATTTACAACAGTTTTAAACTCAAAAGCACCAGTTAACAGATTTGTTCCAAAGGATAATGGTGTCCAAACGAATTTCATCCAAAAAATAGCTTATAAAGTGGAAAAAGTTGCAAGCAAGAAAGTCTGCCAAATTTAAGTAAAACATGAAGAATCTTTACTCCCGTCTCGCAAGAGATTTTTCTATTTTTTTCAGCAAAGACAAGCTACACAAACTACTTAAAAAGGTGCGATGGACAAAGCAGGTAATGAAGCCACTGAAATCTGTAATTCACTAAATCTGTATATCCTCGGATTTGGTGGCTATCATAAACTACAATCAAATGAATGTTAATTGATTAATTCAGAGAAATCAACATCAGAAGTCAACTAACGAAATAATGAAAAACACGAAATAATAAAGCAGAACAAAAAAATAAGAAAATAAATTTGAAATTGAACTTCAGAGCTTCACCAATAATTTATGCATCATAAAAAATCAAATAAAAATCAGCAATCTTTGAAAAACTGCTGAAGAGCCATGAATTATGCATCCCAATAAATTATTTTATGGGATTTTTTGTATGCAATAGTTTTGATTTCGCAAAAAAATCGGAATTGGGTAGAAAAATATATTCCTCAAGTGTTCTGGTAATGCTCAATACTTCAATTTTCCTTTGCTAGTTATATCATAAATTCGAATAAATTCACATAAATTCATTGAAATTCGCCATTCATAAAGATAGTTGTGGTTGTCCAGAAACAGAACAGTATTCCTTACTAATTTAACACATTTTCCTTGCCACATCTGCATATTTGTGGTTTGAGCCATGAAAAATCAATGTATTTTTAAGTTTCTGCTTATTGCTGAATTTTCACTTACTTTACTTACTTTACTAACTTTGCTCATTTGATTATCCCCAACCAATTTTGAAAATCATCACTAACATCCAGGAGACCTTAAACAGTAAAAACGCCAGAAAATGCTCTGAAGTACGATGAAAATGGATAAAATATTAAAAATCAGAAATGAATCGAGAAATAAATACGGGTATGTTTTCTCTAAGACAAAACTCTTTATGGCGTTATCCTCTCTATCGCGTAAAAATTTTTCAGTCCCAAAAAAAATCAAGGTTGCTGAAAATAATTTTTGAAAATTCCATATCACGTTGTTCTCTCTATTTATTTATTTATTTATTTATTTATTTATTTAGAATGTACATAACGGGCTGTGCCCTTAGTTTGGCAGGTTTAGTTCTGCTTATGCATTCTATGACTAGTTAATATCAGATTATGTGAGTGAGTAGTAAAAATATCAGGTTAAAATTAAAATCAGGTAGCAGTAATAACATAGTCAGTATCAAATTAAATAACAAAAACATAAAAACAAAAATAACAAGGTAAAATATCACAAGTAGAAAAGGATTTAAGCAATCCATGTCAAAGGAACTAAAAGGTCAATTTTGTCAGAAGGACGGCGTGTAGAGTGAGTCAACGTTCGCCTTCATTGCATGAATTAGCGAGTAGAGTTCTCCTCCTCTAATGTCCTGGTCAGCGCAGTAATGGTTCAGCTGGCTCATGAGGGTGTTAATTAATGGGAGAATGAAGGCCGGCATTTGTTCGTGATTTTGCGAGTGTGAAAGCTCTAGGAGCTCGTGTTTGTTGCGCAGTCTCGTTTTCGTTGAACCAATGCAGGAATCGTTGACCATCCGTTTCTTCATGGATTGACTTAAGGACGAAAGTCAATCCATTCTTTATTCGTCTCTTTCTCCAAGTGTTCCATCATCAGAAGGGAACATCATTCTAGGTAGTCCCTTTCGTTAGGTGCGTTTGCGATAAGTTTGCGGTAGAAAAGTTGTTTCACAAACTTTCGCTGCACTTTTTCAATCCTCCTAATGTCTCCGACTTGGTGGGGTGCCCAGATCGTACTGGCGTACTCGAGTTTGCTGCGAACTAGCGAGTTAAAGAGGAGGATGAGTGTTTTGGGATCCTTGAAGTCCTTTCCTGTGCGCATGATGAAGCCAACAAGCCTGATACATGAGCTGAAGGTAGCATCTATGTGTGGCGATGCGCTAAAAAACCTTGCTGTCCAGCAACACCTCCAAGGTCTTTCATCGTTGAAACACGCTCCAGTTCGACACCGTTGATGTTGTACGTGTGGTCGATGTAGCGCGTCGTGTTTTTGTGAAACTTATCACCTTACACTTCGTCACGTTTAGTTGCATTTGGTGACGGTCGCAAAAGTCTTGGAGACGGTTGATGTGCTGCTGAAGGATCTCACAGTCTGCTGGGGTGTGAATTGGTCGGCTGAATTTCAAATCATCGGCATATTCGTCGTGCTCTACTCCTTCAAAGATATCACTGATCTCATTGATGAAGATCAGGAAGAGTAACGGCCCAAGATGGGAGCCTTGAGCCACTGATGATTTAACGTTTATAGGCTCTGAAAGTTTGTTCCCAATTTTTACGAACTGCTGGCGTCCCGTAATGTAGCTGCTGAGCCAATCAAGCATTGTCCCGCTGATGCCACTACGACGTAACTTATCAATAAGCACTCGATGATTTACAGCGTCGAATGCTTTTGAGAAATCAGTGTAGATAGCATCTATTTGAAGTTGGAGGTCCATGGCGCGGTGCAGCTGCTCTTTGTAACCCAGCAAGTTGGTGGTAGTTGAACGACTTCGAAAGAAGCCATTCTCTCTATCACAACGGTCCCAACCATCAACGCCATAGAGAAAACATACCCGTAATTCATAAGATTTTTTGTTGTTCTGATTAAGGAATAAATTGAAAATCGTTGTTTTCAGTATTTTTTTAGTTTAACAGGAATTATTCAAAATATACTCAAATTTACTTTGAAACTGTGAGAAAAATATTTGATTGAATTTTCTCTAAGTGCAATCAAGTTCTTAATTGGGAGCAATTTTTAATGGCCAATGTTTGACTTGTGGTAATGGAGATTTGTTTGAGTAAGTTCTGTGGACTTCTTTGTTGAATTAAGCAACTCAGGATTTTATTTATACATCTCCAGCACTTCAATCGGAATTTTTCATGGCACAAAAATGCCCCATAGTCCGTTATAATTAGATTATTTCTTTTAAAAATATATATACCTTTAAAAATATCATATTGCTAATTCTATAAACACTAGAAAAATAAATTACCCAAACACTATGCAAAAACATCAAAACTGCATAAAACAATAAATACTCCCACGATTTGTAGTAAATACGTTTCCCGTCAAAAGTTTAGCTGAAATAGTGAAAAGGTTCCCGGAGCGGAAAGAAAATATTGCAAGTCAAATTATAATAATCTTGATTAAATGCTTGTTATTACTGAGAAATGTTTTATGCAGGAAGCAAAATACTTCCAAATTTTCAGAGTCTCAAATTATATTATATAATTTATCGAAGTACTTTGACTAAGTATCATGAGAAAAGGAGCATTTTGAAGTTGGATTTATTATCAGACTATATATTGAGAAGTGGCGGAGGGTTGCATATTGTTTAACTGGGGAATTTCGTTACTTTATACACTTTTTAATGTAATCCCTTTGTTTTTGATTAGAAATCATATTTATCAAACATCAACGGACATACAGTCAAAATCAACAGTCCCACTTTCTCTTAGAAATTCCCGACTTAAAACAACTGAGTGGTATCACCGATAGCACATAATGCAAATTGTTATGCTCCATGTTCGTACAAAATCTTGTACACATCATTTTACATCGAAATATGCAAATTCATCGTTTGCGTGATGAGAATGATAAAATGATTAGAAATTTAGAGAATTCATAGAACATCAAACATTACAGACATTTCAGCAAAGTTTTCAGGCATTTCAAGGCATTTCACAAAATTTTGATTTTCTGGGCGACTAAACAACACTACATAGCTATACAGTGGAAACATCGAAGTTGAAAATCCAGCCACATCATCTTCTTCAATGACTTTCAATTGACACTGTTGAAAGATTTGTTGACTTTTTGACATTTTTAAGCAAAAGTTTTAAATAAACATGAAACTTATAGAACTGAAGGAGTAATTAGTTTTTCTCTCGTATATTTTTAATTTACATATTCTGAATCATATTGACAATAACTTTACTGAGAATTGAGTTCAATATTATATTTTTATCAGTGTCAACTCTTCGACAAAAACGTTAATCCAGATCTATAGCTAAAATGCTTACTTGATAACAACGAAGTAGCTGAGTAACTCAGGATAGAACAACAACCTTACAACATAACATGTGTAAGTCTTTTAATAAAAACATGTTTTTAGGTGATAAAATACTTACTGACTTGAAATTTTTATTAAATATCACATTTTACGGCATTTAATGTTTTTGCTGTTTATTTTATGTTATTTCATGTTATTATACAATTTTTGCTGTTATTTTATGTATTTTCATGATTTATCTATGATTTATGGAAAAAGGTGCCGAACTGCCATACAATAAAATTGTCAGTTTGATTTTTCTTGATGAGAATTGCTCCACGTTCTTTGTGATACTTTTATTTGCTCTTTATCAACTTTATAACATTATTAGTACCTAGAGTACTGAGCACATAAGAGCAGAGTAGTTTATTTCTGTTTATGGTAGTTTATATTGTGAATGGTGTTTATGGTGGAGCAATTTATAAACTATAAAATAAATTAATGTGTTTTATATTGTGTTGGTTCTAAAGCCTTTTCCAGTTTTCCAGTTTTCTGCTTTATAGTGAGCTAATAAATATTTTTCCGATAACACGATAATCTAATTCATTGGATTTATGCTTGCATAGCTTTTAAAAAGGGGAGAAGTGATAGTGCTTTAGGAGGATGGAGTATCATTGAAAGGATAAAAGGATGATAAATTTTCTACTCGAAGTTCTGTGATTAAATTTTGATTTATAGAATGTAAACATTACCCAGTGAAGTTGTGGGAAAATTTTGATATCTAGTTAATCCTAAACAGTATTTGATATCCATCTTGTAACATCATTTGCTTGATGAACTAAACTAGTGTATCATTGAAATTTCACTCATACGGTGTTGGATATTTTTCCAATAGTATTTTGCCGGTTTCGCTAGAGAAAATATTCCATTCAAGTTCAATATCCAGCTACTCGATGAACGCATATTTAACTTCAACATGAATTACATCCAAAAATTCCATACAATTTAATTAAACTAATTGAAAGTAATAATCAAATTGAAATGGTTAAATATTTTAATATTTTCCTCTTAACACTCCAAACATGATTCTCTCCCCAAAAACAATCAAATCCACGTCCTCTTACCTCGAACCGACCACAATCCACAAATTCCTGGAATAATTTTCCACTTGATTTTCTATTTGTCTAGCTGCAAAATTTGCAATTACGAAGCATTTTCCAGAGATTTATAGAATTTTGTATATAGTGTCTTGAAGGTTGCAAAGAAAAACGTCCTACTAAAATATGAGGAGGACTATAAGAAGCTATTTTTTGACAATATCAGAATTTTACAACCATTGAGACACCCTGATTCGAAAGCATTTTACATTTTGTAAGTATTTCACTCGAATAGTCGAGTACGCAATAAATACATGCAAAATTGGCCATTCAAACGAATATCCTCAAATTAATCGCTAATTTATGGCGTATTGTTTGTAGAGTGGAGATTACGGTATTACGAGTAATACAGCATTACGGCAACCATACCCCAGACTAACATCAATATACACTATGGTTTTATACACTTGCAACATATTTAATGGGCAAGTGCATCTGATTTTTGCGCTCTCCGTAATTTCCGTTATTGCTTATGGTTTATTTTGCCGTGTGCAGTTAGAATGCAATAATACTCGAATAATTCGAAATAATGTAGAAAATTTGCTGAATTTCATTCCAAATGATTGCTGCAAATGAAACATGGAAATCTACTTTTGTACTTGATAAGTTGTTCAAGTTTGAGTATTTACAAAATGCGAAAATGCGAGCATTATGACAATCCATGGATTTATGCGGAATTTATTTGCAAGTGAGTGGATTGTCTGATGCTCAAAACTAAAAAGCAATCCACTAAAAAAATATTATCCGAGATATTAAGAATTTCCCATATTTTAAATGGTTTTAAATAAATCAAATCTTAAAATTAAAAAAAAATAGAACTTTAATGAGTAGAAATTTACTGTTAAATTAAATAAATGTATAGATTGTGCAATACAATTAGCATAACTATGATATAAAAGCAATGTTTTTAAATGGAATACTTTTTACTTCGGCAACAAAAAGTTGTGAAGTCTTGATTTCATCCAAACTTTTTTTTTTTTTTTTTTTCTTATATTTGCCTGAAACAAAAAAATTTTTGGTCTAGAACCCGAAATTTTGGGTCCTTGCGAAATGTCTGTCCGTGGATTTGACTTCTGAACTTCTGTATTCGTAATCTTTGAACCCATCCGACCGATTAGTCTCAAAATTTCAGAATAAGCTTTTTTTAACCATAAGACGGTCGCGTTTGCTGATTCAAGAAAATCCTACAGCGCCATCTAGTACCTGTAGTACAAAATACCATTTTACCATACAAAATTTTTTTTTTCCTGAGATTATATTGAAAAATCCGAATATGCTTGTTGTTCCCCAGGAACTATATGCGTCTGAAGCCCTTCGTAAATATTTAATTTTAAGATTATAGAGTAAGAATAATTAAAGATTAGTTAAACAAATCCACAATTTGATTCGAATAATTAAAGTAAACAAAGAGAGCTTTCAACGGTAGTAGCTCAGTTTTGAATGTAACGCGATTTAACTGAGTATGAGTGTCCCTCCCGCGTCGCGAGCGATAAGATCGCCACAATTGTGAAACGTCACTTGAGAAATAATTAATTGCTAGCAGAACAAATTCGTGATTAGAAGCCAATTAAGCTACCAAATTAGGTGAGAATAGCAACAAAGTCATTAGAGCCCTTAACTTATGCCCCACGAACTGTTTTAGCTGGAGCCCAGAGTCCAAATACCCGAAATTATCGGGAAAATAGAATCAGGAATATAAAACGCTCTCAATCGGTAATTAAAGACTTTGTGCTAACTAAAACACCATTAATTTACTTAAACACTCATGCTCAGGGAAACCAGCGAACGTAATTTGGCCCAATTGTGCAGGATCACCGAAATTAAGGAAAACGTGGAAGTTAGTAGGAAACTTAAAGTAGGTTAATCGATTGTTCATTGTTTGGTCATAAAATTAATTCATTGTATTTAAATTCTAGGAAATTCAAATCTGACATTGTATTTGGTAACAAATGAAACCATGGGCATTTTGCCTCACCAACTAAAATACATTTAATTAAGTGCAAACAGATCTTTAATTTCGAATTCCATCGACTCCAAACACTTTCTTCACACAGCCGCAACATTATTTGAATTTCTTTACTTACGCGGAGCCGTAGTAAATCGAAACATTCAGCACCACAGTAGGGCCGAACCCAGGCCACAAGTAAGTCAGTAGCCCCATCACTACAAGCAGTAGACAGGGCCAAGCCAGTAAATTAATTCGAAGCAAACCTACCGAATAAATTACGAAGTGTAGAAGCCGAGCAAGGCTTGAAACCACCGGAGTGCACAACCGGCAAACCAAGCGGACAAACGCTGCAATGTCCATAAATCCAGAAGCTGGGGAAGGAAACGAGCAAAGGCGATCAAACCGCCCAAACCTCGGAAAAAATCCTCCTCACCTGAGCGATTATGAGTTGAGCGAATCTGACCCTACCAAGCCATCGAAGCTTGGCGAACCAGAAATGAAAGGTGTCGCAGGAAGTGAACGAGAAGCAGGAATTCAACCTTGCCCACTTGAAGCGAGCCCTTCTTTCCCAGAAACTACCGAGCCACCGAAGCTCAGCGAACCTGAAAGGAAAGGTGTCACAGAAAGTGCAGCAGACGCGGAAATTCCAACTTGCCCACCCAAAGAAACGAGCCATCCTTTCACCGGAACTCCCATAGTGGAGTCGAATTTAAATGTAAACGCTAACCCATATGTGTCCTCTATTTCTAGCCCACCCTCCGGCAATCAAACAAGCCTCACAAGTAGCGGACAAGCCCTTGTGAAACCAATTCAGGGAAAAACCGGCGCGATCAGGAAGACATATGGGAGCCAAGACAAACCGCCGGATCCTCCGAGGAGTGAGCGGAGCAAAGTAAGCAGAACCTCAGTGAAAGCCGTATCGGATGCGCTGAGGAAAGGATTGCAGGAGAGGGTGGAGCTGAGACAACAGATGCTAGAGCTGCTGGAGAAAGGAGTTGCTGACTCTCTAGAAGTCGCTGCCCAAATTCAGGATCTAGGAAGCTACTGTTCCTCCCTCCCTGACAGAACGGGAGATACTGAAAGCTGGCTGGAAAACAACGCTAAAGAAGCCATGGAAGCGTTGGAAATCGGTAAAAGTGGTGAGAAACTAATTAAACATCACATTTCTAGCAAAGGAAACGAAGACAGCCAGCTGTATCCGCAAATGACTCTTGCCGTACCACAGATGGGTACGGCTCCAGAGCAAAGCATTCCCACAGCAGTAAGTCAACCCGAAGTTACGGGAAATCGACAAATGGGCCTACAGGGAGTTCAAGCGACGCAAAATCAAGCCATCGCAGCGAACCAAGAACCCACAGCGAGGACTACACAAGGATTAGGTAACACTAACGCTCTAATCAGTTCAAAAATTCATTTTAGGCCAAACACCGTTCCCCCTTTAAACCAAATGAGCAACAACGAGCCCCCGAGAAAGCTCAACAGAAAATCAGTCAGCTATCGAACCTGTTAGCCAAATAACGAGTAGCTTTCATCCTAGACGTTTACGCGACGCCATTCCAAATTTACCTGAGTTTGACGGACAGCCTAGAAATTGGCTCTTCTTCAAGTCTGCGTGTCTAGAAGCTAAAGAGACTCACACAATGAGCAGCTTGAGAACAGGAATGCGAAATAGCCTAACGGGAGCAGCAGCAAGGTTCGTTAAAACCAGCTTTATATTGGGACAAGACGTAGAAGCTCTAATAAGCAAATTGGAACGGTCGTTTGGCCGTCCGGATTTCATCATACGTGAAGCTCTTGAAGATATAAGAGCAATGCAGCTACCTGAACCTACAGGTAAAAATTCAGGCGACTATTTGGGAACCTTAGTCGAGTATGCCACCTCCGTCCGAAATCTTATCGGAGCGATGGCAAATCTACCAGGAAACGAGTTTAACTCGTATGAACTATTATCAGAACTGCCATCTAAGCTTCCAATGAACATGAAGCTAGAATGGGGTCAGCTGGTGAACAGCAGTACAGGCGTAAGGCTCACGGATTTCTGCGACTGGATCGAGAATTACGCAGAAGCAGCCCAAACAATTTCTACACAGCCGCTCAAATCTCCAAAAACAGCAAAAGGCAATGTGTATTATCACGAAAATACCGAGACTCGCGAATCAGAAACCAGAACCGGATTCAGGCGAGACAATCCGAGCCAATGTAGAATCTGCAACAAAGGCAAACACTGGCACGGAAGATGCCCTGAACTACTGGACATGGGAATCGAAGAAAGACGAGAACGAGTCTCCGAAAGGGAATTGTGTTTTAATTGCCTAGCAACGAACCATTACGTAGATAAATGCCGCAATAAAAGGAGATGCAGCGTAGGAAATTGTGAAAGAAAGCACCACACACTCTTGTGCTTGGGAAATTCAACCCGAAAAAACCAATCTGAGGAGAAGAAAACCGAAGCTGAAGTGGAAGAGAAAACGAAACCCATGATCACCGGCTCGGTAAATCTCCACGAACTTGAAGAAAACATTTTATTTAAAATTGTACCAGTCACATTGCATGGACCAACCGGAATCTCGTTAAAAACGTACGCGTTAATAGACGAAGCGTCTTCGCTGTCGCTGCTGGATCAAGACATTGCCGAAAAACTAAAGTTAAATGGCGTGAAGCAACCGCTTTGCTTACGCTGGACGAGCGGAGTTGTGCGAGGAGAAGATAATTCCCGACTAGTGTCTCTGAAAATATCTTGCAGCAAGAATAAGCAACAGTATCGACTAAAAATTTACGAACAGTCGAAAGGCTAGCACTTCAGCCGCAGACTATTAATTTAGAACAGCTCACTAATCGTTTCCCTTATCTATCTTCCTTAGACTTGCCGATCCTCACGAATGCCAAGCCCACCCTGTTGATTGGATTAGACTATGCACAGCTAGGCGTACCACTCAAGACAATCGAAAGAGGCTGGGAAGAGCCAATAGCCGTAAAACACGGTTAGGATGGACAATATACGGCCCGACTGGAACGTTAGACACAGGGTGTGCTAGGACGGCAAGTCTAAATCTGCACCAAGCGAGCTGCAATCATGACACACAACGAGATGAGGAGTTCAGCAGGCAGCTGAAACATTTCTTTAGTACCGAGAGCTTTGGTACAAAAATCACCGGATCTCCGCTAGAAGCGAGAATGGTCCAACACGCTCGGGAAACATTCGAGAAAACTACTCGAAGAATCGGAAATCGTTGGGAAACTGGATTGTTCTGGAAGGAAAGTTGCCCAGAACTCCGAGACACCAAAGAAATGGCAGTGCACAGATGGCACTGCCTCCAAAGGAAAATGAATCGGGATCCACAACTAAGGAAATCAATGACCGACACCATGAAAAATTACGTCGAGAAAGGTTACGCACGTAAGTTGTCCCAGTCAGAAGCCAACTCGAGAAGCCAAAAGACTAATTATCTACCAGTCTTTGGAGTTTGGAACGAAAACAAAGGTAAATTCCGGGCAGTAAGCGACGCAGCAGCGAAAGTTGATGGACAAAGCTTAAACGATTGCCTAGATAAAGGCCCTTCTCTTTACACCCCGATATTTGTTATGCTAACTAATTTTAGGCTGGGACAAATTGGCCTAATAGGGGACATCCGAGAGATGTTCCATCAAGTCATCATCAGGAAAGAGGATCAGGACGCGCAGAGATTTCTTTGGACAGAAAATCCAGACACAAACGCGCCACCTGACGAATACAAAATGCTAGTGATGTCATTCGAGCCACTTGCTCTCCCAGTATCGCTCAGCTCATCAAGAATAAAAACGCCGAGGAATTCCGAGACAAATTCCCAGCCGCAGTAGAAGCCATCGTGAATAAGCACTACGTCGACGACCTCTTGTACAGCGACGATTCCGCTGCTAACACGATCAGAATTGCCAAAGAAATCGTCGAAATCCATGCCAAAGGAGGTTTCGAGATTAGAGGATACGTCTCGAATTCTAGAAAGGTCATGCAAAGCCTAGGCTCCAATCCTGACACAATCAGCTCAATAAAAACCCTCAAGCTAGATCCTGAAAGTCCAGACCCGAACGAAATGGTCCTGGGAATGGTTTGGGATATAATCAGCGATACATTTAAATTCCAATTAAATTTCCATAAGGTTAGCAAAGACGTCATGACTGGGAAAAGAGCTCCAACGAGAAGAGAAATTGCGAGCGCAATGGGAAGCCTGTATGACCCTTTAGGCTTTCTAGCACACTTCCGGATCCCGCTAGCGATGTTATCACAAGAGCTCACTCAAGGAACTCTGAACTGGGATGATACAATCGACGGAGTGCATCTAGAAAGGTGGAAACTTTGGCTCTCAGAATTACCAGCCGTCGGAACAGTCTCAGTTCCCAGGACCTTTAGCCCGAAACCACTAAAAGAGGCTCTCTCAGTAGAATTGCACGTATTTGTGGACGCTTCAGACCGAGCATTTGCCGCTGTAGCATATTTGCGAGTTGAGTATCCGTCTAACCAAATTTTTATCTCATTCATTGCAGGGAGAGCCAGAGTGGGGCCAATAAAAACAATCTCAGTCAATCGTATGGAACTACAGGCAGCTGTGCTGGGAAGCCGTCTGGCTCTCCAACTCACGAAAGAAACCGAGCTGCAATTCACAAAGAGATATATGTGGTACGACAGTCAAACAGTGGGCGCCTGGATAAATTCGAGCCATCGAACCTACAAGACTTTCGTAGCCCTTAGAATAACTGAAATACTAGAAGACACCTTGCCACAAGAGTGGCATTACGTCAGATCGAACCAAAATCCAGCAGATCTCGCAACTAAGCGAGTCGGAACACCAAATTACGACCCGGAAGGATTCTGGTTCCAAGGCCCGCCTTTCTTACGTGAACCGAAAAGCGAATGGCCTACAGAAGGACCACCTCACCTTTCAAACCTGGATATCTTGGAAATAAAATTACGTCCAAAATCGTAAACTTTCATCAGCAAGTTACGGAAATTTTGGACATCACGAAATTTTCATCATGGAACCGATTAGCTCGAACATTCGCGACAGTGATTCGAGCAGCAGAGAATTTCAAAAGTCTTAAGAAAGGAGCCCGAAGCGGAAACACGTCAATCAAGCAAATCAAATCGGCCGAGCAAATACTAATCAAGAAGGCCCAACAAGACGAATTTCCTGACGAAATGAAAGCTTTGGAGAGCTTAATCAAATACAAAAAAATCCTCTCTAATATTTTCTTTGTCTCCTTTCCTAGGCTCCGACGGCCTTATCAAAATCAAGACCCGTTTGGAAGCCGCCAAAGACGTCGCACAAACGGCAAAAAACCCAACACTATTGCCAAGAAGACACCACCTCACCAAATTGAAGGTACTCCAATACCACGAACGCTTTGCCCACCAAAGTACCTCTACTGTTGTTAATGAGCTGAGGCAAAGCTACTGGATTCCTCACATTCGAACCGAAGTGAGGACAATAATTGCTGCGTGCCAGCGGTGCAAAAATCGCAAAGCCAAGCCGACCTATCCCGAGATGAGCCCGCTGCCAGCTGCACGCTTGATGTCTCATACCAAGGCCTTTTTACACACTGGCGTAGATTTCGCAGGGCCTTTCGAAATCATCATGGGAAGAAGACACGAAAAGCGCTGGATTGCGCTTTTTACCTGCCTCACCACTCGAGCCATACACCTGGAACTCGCTCATTCTTTAAGCTCAGACTCTTTCATCTTGTGTCTGAAGAATTTCATACACCGTCGCGGATTGTGCACCGACATGTATTCAGATTGCGGAACAAATTTCGTAGGAGCCACCAAAGAATTGCAGGAAGCGATGAAAGATTTCAACTTACAGAAAGCCGCAGACGAGGCTATCACAATTGGAATCAACTGGCACTTCAACCCTCCAGCCTCCCCACATGGGGGAGGAGCCTGGGAGAGAATGGTGAGATCAGTAAAAACCGTATTAAAGGCTTTGATAGACAAACAACCCCTGAAAGACGAGCTGTTTCGATCGTTTCTCATAGAAACCGAATTTATAATAAATTCTCGCCCACTAACATTTATTAGTCTAGAACACGAAGACGACGAAGCTTTGACCCCTAACAGCTTCTTGTTAGGAACAACAACCGGGCTAATGGAGCAAGAACGGCTCGGCGAGTTCTCACAACACGCTCGCAAACAATGGAAATGCTCGCAAGGACTTGCCGACCACTTCTGGAAAAGATGGGTGAAAGAATACACCCCGATGATAGCTAGGAAAACCAAGTGGTTTCTTCCATCAGAACCAATAAAGGTCGGAGACTGTGTTTTGATACTCGACGAGAATGCTCCACGAAACAGTTGGGAGCGCGGTCGAGTAACTGCTATCCACCCAAGCAAGGCGGATGGCATCATTCGTTCTGCAGATGTACGAACAAAACCAAGTTTACGCCGTCGACCAGTAGTAAAGCTAGCCCAACTGGACATTGCACCCCCCGATGACATCCCTGGGGTGCAATAATTACAGAAAGCATACTTCGGAGCTTCATGGGGGAGCTGTTGTTCCCCAGGAACTATATGCGTCTGAAGCCCTTCGTAAATATTTAATTTTAAGATTATAGAGTAAGAATAATTAAAGATTAGTTAAACAAATCCACAATTTGATTCGAATAATTAAAGTAAACAAAGAGAGCTTTCAACGGTAGTAGCTCAGTTTTGAATGTAACGCGATTTAACTGAGTAGGCGGGTCCCGTACCGCGTCGCGAGCGATAAGATCGCCACAATTGTGAAACGTCACTTGAGAAATAATTAATTGCTAGCAGAACAAATTCGTGATTAGAAGCCAATTAAGCTACCAAATTAGGTGAGAATAGCAACAAAGTCATTAGAGCCCTTAACTTATGCCCCACGAACTGTTTTAGCTGGAGCCCAGAGTCCAAATACCCGAAATTATCGGGAAAATAGAATCAGGAATATAAAACGCTCTCAATCGGTAATTAAAGACTTTGTGCTAACTAAAACACCATTAATTTACTTAAACACTCATGCTCAGGGAAACCAGCGAACGTAATTTGGCCCAATTGTGCAGGATCACCGAAATTAAGGAAAACGTGGAAGTTAGTAGGAAACTTAAAGTAGGTTAATCGATTGTTCATTGTTTGGTCATAAAATTAATTCATTGTATTTAAATTCTAGGAAATTCAAATCTGACATTGTATTTGGTAACAAATGAAACCATGGGCATTTTGCCTCACCAACTAAAATACATTTAATTAAGTGCAAACAGATCTTTAATTTCGAATTCCATCGACTCCAAACACTTTCTTCACACAGCCGCAACACCGATTGATCTAAAATTTTCAAAATAAGCTTTTTTTAACCATAAGCAGCGACGTACGAAGAGTTTTTGATAATAATACAGCGCCATCTAGTACCTGTAGTGCAAACTACCATTTTGCCATACAAAATTTTTTTTTTGCTGAGAATATTTTAAAAAATTTGAATATGCAAAAACCTTGTATTTGGCCCAAAATGATCGATTCCAGAAGATTTTATAGAAATATTGTACCATGACCAAGTTGTCATGCTTATAAAAATTTTGGAAAAAAAAACTTCTGTTGACGTAATCTCAGAACCCATCAGACCGATTGATCTGAAATTTTCAAAATAAGCTTTTTTTAACCATAAGCAGCGACGTACGAAGAGTTTTTGAAAATAATACAGCGCCATCTAGTACCTGTAGTGCAAAAATTTATATTTTATATATCTTGTGTTTTTTAAAAGAATCTAAAAAACTGTTGGAAAAAATATATATATTTTTTTTGAGTTTTATATGAAAACAAGTTTTACGTGTTTTTCGTTAAGAAACTACCAACTCAAGTCGATCAGAAAGTGGTAAGATTGAATTCAACAGAATTATCAGCAATAATGCACAATATTCCCGCTCGGCGCTCTGATCGAAAATTTATGTTTTGGTTACATATTTTTGAATTTCCTAGAATTTTATTGCTTCATTCAAATGAATTATTCTAATGAAGCATAGGTATTATGTTGCCGAAGTGCCTGCTAAAGCTTCAGCTTTTCCGATTTTTTTTAAATGTTTCAAAAAAATGAGTAGATAATAATGAGTAGATAGTAATTATTATAAAATTTTCACAGTTGATTATTATAAAATCAGTACTCTTGCAACACTAAAAAACAGGTTCACCAGCCATTATAACTCCACAAATGATTGCAATTTCTGAAAATTTCACAGTTTCCTTTAGAATTGCTCCACTTCTTCAGTTAAATGCTACCAAATTCGAAATAATTTGCACAAAATTTTCCTAGATGAGCAAAGTACTTTAGCTGTTTTTCCACTTATGTGTAGTTGTTGCAGTTATTTTGTTGTTTCGTATGAGTTTTGTGTAGTTTTGTAAACAAAAATGAATTTATATGTGCAAAGCCCCATAAAAATGTATTTCATTTGCAAGAAGCTTTCACTGAAATAAATTATGTGTTAACATAATGGGTTGTTCAGGGGTAAAAAGAAGGGTTTGTGTGATACATGGTGCATATTGCATGTGAAACTATATTTTTAGAAATTCAACCATGTTGAAAACTTTAACAGTTTTGATCCAATTCGAGACACTTTGGTTCAATCTTTAATACAACTATTTATAGACATCTTTTGTCAACTTTCCGCACATCAGTCATCGTGAAATAGTCTTGTTATCAAGATTCTTACATAAAATCATAGTAGCCAGAGCATTTTACTTGAGATATTAAACTTTAATCACTTGTGCTTAAAAATCCACGATCTAATCATAGACACTATATTAGCCGACCCTCAGAGCGCATATAAGCAATGAAGTTACTCGGTTTTTAGTTATCCGCTAACTTCACTTACTTCATTACTTCGACCCCGCGAAAAAAGGAAAGGTACTGAAATACATGTTTTAGTAGAAAAATCCGTGTCGCATGTATTCAAATTTTTTTCGGTCTTTTCAAATTAGAAATGTCAAACTGACAAACGGGTTTTGCTAAACTTCACCGGGGTAAATATCAAAATAATATAATTTTCCTCGAAAAAAAGATTGCTCCATATAAAAATAAGACAAATTTGGATTGTTGAAAATATTGGTGGGTGCCACTATATAGAAATACTAGCTGATAGCTCACTGATCATAACTGTATACTCAGAATATCTCTATCGGCTAAAGTTAGTCTTATATTTCAATTTTTGTTTCATGCACATTAGAGATCACCTGGGCATATTTATTTAGAAGAAAATCGACGAAAAGACAACGGATTCTTCGTTTTTGAGTGAATCTTGTGACAATAGGTGATCCATAGGTGATTCCAATGATCGCACAAGGATCCTGCTAATGATGCAGCACAAATAGCATTTTTTTTACAAAAAAAAAAAGTTGCTCAAAATAGAGTAGCTCAAAAAAAGTAGCTCAAAGCAGGCGAAATTGCTTTGTCAAAATGGTTGGTACTTCGGAGATTTTTTAGAAATCTTATTATTAGGGAGTCCTCAAGGTATTTATAGGTAATTTCTTCACAAACCATGTTCAGAAATAAATTGCAATCAGTTTTGTGTACACAATTAGCATTGCGCGGTGAAACTTTCTAGAGATTTATTTATTTAAAGTTGCATTTTTTTAGAAAAATTCGGAAGGTGACTATACAAAATTTGATACATCTTGACCAATAGAACTTCAATCAACTTGAAACTTTTAGACATCATAAGGTACAAAATTTTTGATTTATTGGAAGAGAAATTTTAACCAATATCAGTATTCTCGTTTTATTATAAATATTTTCAGGTAATAAAACTTGCATGAAACAAAAATTGAATTATAAGACTAACTTTAGCCGATAGAGATATTCTGAGTATACAGTTATGATCAGTGAGCTATCAGCTAGAATTTCTATATAGTGGCACCCCCCAACACGTCAGGCTGTCTTACCGTGAAAATAGTCCTTTTTTAAAATCATTATTTTGTTCAAAAAAGTTGCATGTGGATTTTCTTTTATGGTGAAATATCAAAGATGAAGAGTCCAATTGAACTTCTGTTTCAACAGAATTTGAATTAGGCAACGCTAAAGTGGTATAATTTAAGTGTCTATTTTTAAATCGAAACACTCCGTCTAAAGATACATATTTCCTGTTACATATTTGCAAATATTCAAAAAAAAAATAGAAGGAAAAAGAGTTTAGTATTACGAATTGTTAATAATAATCACTGTAGCTTGAAAATTCTCAAACATTTATAAATCTCAATAATTGTAAAATATATGAGTGGTGAATTAAAATCGAAAAACACACCACTTAATTAAATGAAATTTTTTAATTCAAAAAAATTGAATATTAAAATTTTTACTTCGGCAACAAAAAGTTGTGAAGTCTTGATTTCATCCAAACTTTTTTTTTTTTTTTTTTTCTTATTTTTGCCTAAAACAAAAAAAATTTTGGTCTAGAACCCGAAATTTTGGGTCCTTGCGAAATGTCTGTCCGTGGTTTTGACTTCTGAACTTCTGTATTCGTAATCTTTGAACCCATCCGACCGATTAGTCTCAAAATTTCAGAATAAGCTTTTTTTAACCATAAGACGGTCGCGTTTGCTGATTCAAGAAAATCCTACAGCGCCATCTAGTACCTGTAGTGCAAAATACCATTTTACCATACAAAATTTTTTTTTTCCTGAGATTATATTGAAACATCCGAATATGCAAAAACCTTGTATTTGACCCAAAATGATCAATTCCTAAAGGTTTTATGGAAATATTGTACCATGACCAAGTTGTCATGCTTACAAAAATTTTGGAAAAAAAACTTCTGTTGACGTAATCTCAGAACCCATCGGACCGATTGATCTAAAATTTTCAAAATAAGCTTTTTTTAACCATAAGCAGCGACGTACGAAGAGTTTTTGATAATAATACAGCGCCATCTAGTACCTGTAGTGCAAAATACCATTTTACCATACAAAATTTTTTTTTTCCTGAGAATATTTTAAAACATCCGAATATGCAAAAACCTTGTATTTGGCCCAAAATGATCGATTCCAGAAGATTTTATGGAAATATTGTACCATGACCAAGTTGTCATGCTTACAAAAATTTTGGAAAAAAAAACTTCTGTTGACGTAATCTCAGAACCCATCGGACCGATTGATCTAAAATTTTCAAAATAAGCTTTTTTTAACCATAAGCAGCGACGTACGAAGAGTTTTTGATAATAATACAGCGCCATCTAGAACCTGTAGTGCAAAAATTTATATTTTATATATCTTGTGTTTTTTCAAAGAATCTAAAAAACTGTTGGAAAAAATATATATATTTTTTTTGAATTTTATATGAAAACAAGTTTTACGTGTTTTTCGTTCAGAAACTACCAACTCAAGTCGATCAGAAAGTGGTAAGATTGAATTCAACAGAATTATCAGCAATAATGCACAATATTCCCGCTCGGCGCTCTGATCGAAAATTTATGTTTTGGTTACATATTTTTGAATTTCCTAGAATTTTATTGCTTCATTCAAATGAATTATTCTAATGAAGCATAGGTATTATGTTGCCGAAGTGCCTGCTAAAGCTTCAGCTTTTCCGATTTTTTATTCCAATTTCGTATCAAATAACACAAAACACGTAAATCTATCAAATCCCCTCAAAAATGTTTAAAAAAAACAAAATTTCCATAAAAATCCCTTCGCTACTAAATCCTCAAAGCTCCCTGCACTTTTCACCATCCCATTAATGCATTTATATCATTTATGCTATGCCATTTTATGGTTTTATATTTTTGCTTTATCTGCACATTAATATGGGTATTGCGTACAGTTTTAATTTTTATGGCCACCAAAAAACGAAATATTGTAGAATACAGTAAAATAAAGTTAAATAATTGCCGAAAGATTTTTTCGCCAGCTAATTTATAACTCTTGTGTTTAAAACTGGTCGGTAAAATGAATGCATTTATTTTTGTTTGTGATTGTATGCAATTAGCAAGTACATATAGGGAATGGAAGCTTTTCAAGAATTAAACTTCAAGTGACCACAAATAAAAAAGATCTTTTTATTGTTTCATGAGATGATCAAAATGGCTGAACGATAAATATTGATGTAGTCTTCATACAACGATTACCCTTATTCTGATATTACTTGAGAGTGTAGTATGGTATATATTTGTAATTATATTAGTATATTATAGTATTTGTACCTAGTATATAATTAAATTTTGATATATGGGAAGCTTTGGCACTCTGGCAGGCATCCGGGTATAATTTATATGCAAGTATTTATGGGATCAATATAAATTGCATTTAAGTAGACTCATTTTAATACTCGCCTAACCCGATTTATGCTCTGCACATTTAAACTATGGCACTATGAAACAATGAAGCCATCCTATTCAAACACAAAATCTTTAAGCATTCTAGGCCAATTAATATGGCAGAAGGTTCTGCCTTAGACTGCTCATAGTGTGTTACCAGTTTAGTTCAGGTCATGCAATGATTTGGCTCTGATAAGGTCAATTATAATAAAACACGATTAATAGTGCGTTGAGGAGAACTAAACCGGAACGCAAGCAGGTGATTTATAAAATTAAATCTAATTATTCTAATAAATTTTGCACTCTAACCTTTTAAGCACGCAATTTCGCAATTTCACAATTTTGCATAATTGTATATTTTGGAAAAATTTATTACGCATTGAGAGTTTGTATGTTTTAGTTGAAAACTCGAAATATTTAGGGCAGGTATAGCTGTACAAACTTTCAACATGTTTATGAATTTGCATTGAGAATATTTGCCTGAAACCAACTTTATATACAAAAGAATTCTGCTATAAAAATTGTAAAATATAAAAAAAGCTGGAATTTCATCAAAAACTTGAAAAATTCACAATTAGATCTCAAAAAAAAAACTTCTCATAAAGCATCAATCTTAAACACATTTTTCCAATAACCAAAAACGTAAAAAAATCACAAAACAGAAAATACACAAAAAAAACCTCAAAAAACCTCAAAAAGTTTCTTTATTAAAAAAAGCTCGCAACAATATACAAAACTTTGCCTTTTTCTTTTGCAGATTTTTTCTTTTATGTTTCGCTGTTTTGTTTTCCGAATTGCTCGATATTTTGTCGTCTCCACACAAATTTGCTGCTGATGTTGCTGGAAGTTGCTGATGTTGTCAGAAGTTTCAAAAGTTTTTTTTTTGATGGCATTGTTTGGGGTAGCACACAAAACACAAAAAAAAAAAGAAAAATGGTTGATCAGAACTCGGAAAACGCTGAAAAACTGTTTTATACTTTCATAGTTTGACTTGAAACTGGGACAGAAATATAATCGAAAAGTGATTGAGAACGAAAACAACAAATTTTTAATCAAAACTGTGAGGGTGGATTACTATGGGATGAGCTTTGATTGAAGTCTTGTAATTTGAAAAAAAAAATAGAGGTTGCAATATTGTTTTTCATTGTTATGCTTGACGCTCAAAAAATTGATGAGTATTAATGGGTGGAAAAGTCAATAAGAGAGATAAAGAAAAGCTCCAAAAATACATGCTCCATACTTACGTCAAATTAATCAAAATCTATACCCTGAAAAGTAATGACAAAAAAACACTGAAACATTCACCATTTATTGAAACATATTTATTTCTCTGCTTTGTTAAAAGATTTTTATAATAATTTTTTTGTGCAATTTTAAAGACTAAATAATTTAAAAATAATTTCCTAAACAAAATGTCATAATCCCCTAAAAATCACAAAATTCAATTCAATCCAATCCAATATCATCAATGTGAATTTTTCCCAATAAAACTTTGGAAAAGCTTGGGAAAAACTAAAAAACGGAATAATGGAAAAAAATGGGGAAAACATGGAAACAAAATAAAGCAATAAAAACTTATTTTCAATAAAAATCACAATCCTTGCAATTATCATTATTTTTGCTTTGTCATACGACTCCAATTACCAAATAAAATTTAATTTGAACATTCACAAATTTCAAATAACTAATATTACTAAAATTAGGACATTTCTAGAAATCCCGGAAATATTCTGAAAAATATTTTAAATTAAAAACTTCAAAAGTTGATAACATTAAAAAAATAAAGCCAGACAATGCGGAACAATTTAATCAAAGTTTCATAAAAAATTAAATGAAGCTAACGTTATAATGGTGCTTTCATAATATTGACAGTGGCTTTACATTGTTCATCCGAGTAAAACTAGATCAGTTACATATTTGGTTACCAAAATGACATATATGTAGTTTTGTAATTATCCAAATTACCAATCTATCGATTATCTCCTTGAATCGTTCAAATTAGCTCGGAGATATAGCTGAATCACATTTATATCTTTTTCAAAAAAGAAAGAGGTTGTTCCGGTCATACTTGAAGTTTTCATGTAGATTTTCCAGGTTTTGTGTTCATTAGTCTTTAATTGATCTATCAGTTGACGTAAATTAATACACTTCAAATTTGACCTCTCTACCTAAACCTCCAATATGACCGATTGACCGAACCTTTGGTTGCAATATAATTATTGCAGTAGAAATAATAGAATTTGATGAATTATTTTTTTGTTACACCTTGTATTTCTTTGAATTATCTTAGATTTCGATTAATCTTGCTCAATGTACATAAGATTTACATAATATTTTAGTATTAAATATTAATATTTATAATAGTTAATTGTTTTAAGGCTCATTTTGTTTCATTTCTTTACATAGTTATGTGTTTACAAAAAATAAATTGTAGGTTTTCTTAGAAAATAACAAAAGAGTGGCGTAAAATTAAGCTATAATTGAAGCTGGTTTTGAAGATGTTGGTAATCATAATAATTTAGTAAATAGTAGACTTTGATGTATTGTATGGGATTTCGCACTCAAAAATGGTAGAAAATATATATTTTCACCCAAAACAAAATTTTGTTGAGAAACTTTGTCAAGTCTTCCATAAAAGATCAATAAAACTTTATTGGTTAAATTGTGCTGTTCAAAATTATGACCAAACAATAATAAAAACTATTTTATGTTTAAATTATGCCTTCCTGCTAACTTTCATCGTAAAATAATTCATAAAATGTTATGGGTGAGGTTTTGTTTGAGTCATAATTTTGCTCTTAAAAGGTTTATTGCTGATCCTTAGATTAAAAAAATTATTCAAAATCAAATTAATGTACGACATGATTAATCAAAACAACATCTTCATAACATTATTACATTGATTACAGCACTCATTAATTAAAATAAATCCAACATACAGAATTTTTAGAAAAAATGCAAACTGGTTTAATTCAATTGATTGAATCAGGACGTAGACGCAGTCAATGTGGAGCCAGAAGTGAACGAATTGTCCGACTCTAACAAATAAATGGTCACCTGATGCTAGCATTTTGGTTTGAGCGTTTTGCGGTTGGGCAGCAAGCTAAGAATACTAAGAGCCATTACCACATGCCACA
This sequence comes from Parochlus steinenii, assembly GCA_038502155.1. NCBI lineage: Eukaryota > Metazoa > Arthropoda > Insecta > Diptera > Chironomidae > Parochlus > Parochlus steinenii. The sequence goes on along the minus strand of JAXCIN010000047.1, from coordinate 1,873,953 downwards.
CAGAGTGAACAATGTGATAATTTTGTTTGGTTTGCAGAAACGCGTAGCACACGAGACCGACCATTACGAGGACACTGCCGATTGGTAAAAATATGGCAACATATTTCTTGGATGGGAATATTTTCTTAGTCTTGCGACATTTCAACCCCCAACTCACCGAAATAATGCAGATGCCAGTAAGTGCAGGTGCCAAGAATACCCACAGTGATTGCTTGTTCAGTTCCGTGCCGAAAGCTAGCAAGATAGCACCAAGCATATGCAACAAGGATACAAGCGTGGGGCGAATGTGTGCCATTGCAATCAGTGTCACCCAAATAGCCAACAGTCCACAGTAAAAATCACAGAATTGCAAAACACTAATCTTAACTAAGCAAAAGCTGAACTCTTCTTCACCAGAGTCACAAGCGTGATAGAACGTTGAGAAGAACATTGCAAAAAAGTAGATGACAGCTTCAGTGTAATATTCACGTCTCACAGCAAAATAGATGCTTGGAATGAAAAGTAGATTACTTAGTACTAGAAGAAGAGAGGCGACTAGAATAGACACGCTAGATGGAACTTGGGAGTCTTCCGAACAATCCCAACCTCGATAGTTTTTCAGGCACAGGCAGGTGGAGAACACAAATTGTCCTATTTAAATGGAAAATTAAATTATTTATTAAATAAGATCTTAATCTATGATATAAATTAACAAATATTCTTACCCGACATGTAATGATAACACCTTCCATTCCTGCCACATCGTCCCGCTACACACGGACTAGATGAAATAGTGAACACTATACTGGTATTACAAGGTCCATCATGACCAGCTGCGCTATTGCCAATATTAACGCTCTTTTCTGTAGCATACTTGTGATGGATCTCAAACGCCTTCGAGAGCTCTTGATGCTCCGTGCCTGTACACTTTGAGTCCATCAAGCACTCTTTGATTTTCAGAGTCTCTGTCTCATTCAACTGATTCAAGCACTTATCGCTAGCTAAACATTCCCTGTAATAGTTTAAGTTCAAATCTGCCGCACACGAGCAAGGAGCTTTCATGTTTAGTAGCTGCTGTGAGTTATGGCGAATGAAATTTTTTACACTGTCTATAATTGTAGTTCTAGCTGTAGTTGTCTCAGATCCTCGACAAAATAATCCAAAGGTAACAAACCACTGACCAGACTCAGGGAATGGAACATGAATTAAACCCGTCCCAGAATCTGAGTCCGTATTGTTAATAATGCTAGCAGCTGGGAACTGATGTCTACCATAGATACACTTATCTGGCCAAGATGGAATTCCAGGCTCATTCAACCGCATACAAACAATCACAGTTTGATTGCATTTCACTTCTTCGGCAACTAATTTTTCAGCTATCACCTCATTGGGTGAGTCTTTACTCTCAGTGGCAGTTGCTGGAGTTGTGTCTATCACATTGCCGGAAATATCATATTTCATGGCAATTGCAAAGCTCAATGTCCCTCCAATATCGTACACTTCACCCACATCAAATTTCATAAGCGTATTCACGCCAGATGTCATATTGATGCTCAACGGGACTGTGCCATTTATATCTGGCAGCAAATCATAGTCAAACATGAAAAATTCTCGGTAGGTTTGACGTAGGAGGGGATAGCTGTCAAAAACTCTATTAGTGATGATCGCTGGAATGTATTTTTCGTGACTATTGTCTGAATTTGTAATATTTGATAAGCCCTCTGTATCTCCATCAAGTCCTTGGTCCACTTCTTGGTCATCAAAACTATGGAAAGCAATTGTAAAACTATACTCTATTGAGTGAACTGGCACATCAATTTTAGCTACAGGGCTTGCTGTAGAAGAAGGGGGTGATTGAGTTGTGGTGGATGTATTTTTGACATCATTGATTCCTTCAATTTCTTCCACCACAAAATCCAAGTCTACATAGTGCCAAGTGTGCTCTTTTGGATAGAAATCAATTACGATTTCTCCAGTTTGATTGGCAGAGATGACGACGTTGTGCACATAATTCTTCATATTTGGCAGTGCATGGGATTGCACGTAAAAAGAAATATCTGCACATTCATTGCATGCCTTGGCGATGGTCAATTTAAACGTGCAAATGTCAATATTGCGTGGTACGAAGAACTTATAGCTTATCGGCTCGGTAGCGTTAGAGATAAGGTTGTCTTTATATTCCGGACCGGCACCTACAATTCTGGGATGAACCTGCACCACTGACATCTCCGATAAGAAAAGCGTCTCACAAGATGCTGCCAAGCCTGCAAAAGACAATTTAATGATTGTTAATACTGGTATTGTAGTGGGAGACATAGCGAACAAATAGAACGGAAAATTATGCTTGTTCAAGCAATATTTATCATTATTAATTCTGACAAATTCCACTGTCTCGATTGCATGTAGCCTCAAGAAAAATGATCATTAAAAAGTTCAAAAGAAGTAATAAAAAAGGAGATTCAGACATTTTTCATCATTACCAACTTTTTGGAGGAAACAGAGAAAATGTTTGAGCAAAAAGGAATTAAGGGACTCGAATGAAGGAAGATATTAAAATGGCTTATGAGATATTTAAATATTTTGCTTGTGCTTCACCGTTTAAGCTCGAATTGTTATGGATATCGTGTTAAATTTTATACATTTACTTATACTTTTAATATATTTTACATTTTATGATGCTTTTGCTTCATATTTTTGATATTCTCTTTTTATACAGTATATTGTTCTTTCATCATAAAAAGTGATAAGCTGAGGGAATTGTTAGTTAGGAACACGTCAAAATTATTCAAATTTATGCAGCTAGCTGCTAGGTATTCTGGGATTGTCCTCAATTTGTAGGATTGTATATTTATGCCAGGCAAATCAGGAGTTTCAGATTTATAGCTTTTTATGGCAAGGGAAAGTTGTGCTTTAGTGGTTTGAGGTTTTGGAACTTTTTTGAATCCTTAAAGGTTTATTAAAATAATTTTTTGTGACCAAAAAAAGATAGCTAAATTCCAAACATTATTCATTAAAATGTGCTGTGAATCACAATTCCCATCAAATATTAAAAAAGACCGACATTGCAGAGCAAGTTTCTTAAAAACACCATTTATTACATAATTAATGCAAAATCTACGATCAACATAATTTCACTTCCCAACAATCTCAAAGCTCCCTCATTAAAAAGTTTTTATAAGTCATCAGGTCAACTTCTGATGGCAAAGTATTCAAATCCGAAAACTTCCACAAGAAAATGGCTGTAACAATCTCAACAATCTCTTGAATTTATTTGATATCAAAACGCCTGAAAACTCCCAAAAACTTCCCAAAGTTCGCACAAAAACTGAAAGGCTGAAATCATAGAAGAAATTCCAATTAAATCCGAAAATGTTTGGTGAATGTTTTGCAAAATGTGAAAAGTTCAAGGAATCCCAAAAACTTGAAGCAGTTCAAGTATCCCAGTAATTTATCGCCAACACCATTCACCAAAGAGGGAAGGCGCCTTTCTCATCATTTTTCGATTACATCTCGTCAATTGCGTTTTCTTCTTCTGTTCGTCTGTTGTATGCTATAGATTTAAATTTGGTAGCTATTTAGTATTTATTTTGGACTTTAAAGATTATTATGCTTTGAGTAAATTTTATTAAATGTGTTTGTAACATATTTTAGGAGATGGTCGGATTAATCAAATCCTTGTCAAAAAAATATTTATCAAATGTGAATATTAAACCATATAGCACAAAACGGACGAAACCGCAACAAAAGAAGAAAAAAAAATTGAAAAACTGGGAAGCATTACAAAATAACAAAATATTTATATGAAATATTTATATAAAAAGACAAAATATATTTTGCAAGAAATGCGAGTTACCCAGAGTAACGGCTGGTTAAAAAGCCATTACGCCATTACGGTCCTTTTTATTTCATCACAAAAGTATTATACTCCAGGAAACTGCTCTGAACTGTCTCGCTTTTCACCTGTCTTGTTCCGGCAATGCCGAAAAAACAACATAAAAATGGAAAAAGTTTTCTTCCTAGTCACGATTTTCTTTGCTGAATAATTTACTTTGCCATTTATTCTGCACAGGAGCAATTAATTACATTTTTGTGTGAGTCTTTTGTTCAACAGTTTTTAATGACAAAAGTTGTGCAGGTTGTTAGGAGCATTGAAATATGGCGGAATGATTGGAAGGACTATTTGGCATACATTTTTGAGAGGGTGCAGTATTTGTTAAGGGATGGTACACTGTTGAAAGACTTTAAAGAATATTTGATTTTAGGGGATAACAGATGAACGAATATTGAACGAACTGATACCTTACTAGATTTAAATTCAATTCTCATATTACATTGAAATTCTTTCATTTTTCTCAGTGTCCTTTATGAACTGCTCCCCAGAATTAATTAGGTAGCAACTTCCGAACAACAATTTTTTTTTCTACTTCTAGGCAGTTAATTAAAGCAATAATCACCTTGTTGCTCGATGCGATCGTTGTTGGGATCCGTGTAAGAGATGAAGGCTACGGCAAACCAATTGCCTGGATGCGGGCCGTCAATATTCAGCCTCCTAGTCACGCCATCCGACATGAACTGCAAACTGTGAATCTCAAATCTGTGAAAAGGAAAAAGAAGGGAAACTTGTTGAAACTTTGCTTTCATCAGATTATTTACGTTGGTGGAATAATCGAGCGAGCGTTATTTGGTTTTTGGTCGTATTTATACATTTATACCGATATTTTGTTTGAATTTGGTTTTATCGAAGAGCACCTCAATGTACACGAAACGGCAGCAATAAATCAGCAAAGGGAAAATCTTTCTTCTTCTTCACGTTTCTGCACATTTTCTCCAAAATTCTAGTAATAATTTTGAATTTTCTCCTTTTGTATTTTTGTGAGTTTTAAATGAAAGCTAAATTTACTGAATTTTCTTGTATTTGAATGTAAATATACTAATGTATACTTAAAATTTTCCAGAACTTCCACCCAAGGCACACAAGTTTCACTATTGATTTATGGTGATATTTTTTTCATTCTTTGTGCTCGCATTATTCACATTGAATACCTCTACATCCAGATTTTCCACGTTTTTTGGTGAATTTTGTACGAATCGGATGTTTAACTGTTTTTACTTGCTTTTGCGGATCGTTTGAAGTTGCTTGTATGTAAATATTTGCCAGATATGAGAAGTCCCTATTTGAATATTTGAATATTTTCTTTCATGAATTACCTTAGTATTGATTTGAAACTCGTTCTTTTCATGTTTTTTGAGTTATTTTGAGTGAACTATTTTACGTATCAAGATTTCTTTCAACAAAACCAAACATAGCCCCAAAACGATGCCATTCATCTTCTTCCATTCAACTCTTACTTTTTCTACAAATTCCTCAAAAACAAAAACAAAAAGTGATCCCCTCATCAAACCCAAACTGGAAAAAACTAAAAACACTCATAAACACTCATAGCACTCGAAAAACACTGGGAAAGCTTTTCAAAAACCCCAAATGAACCCAAAAAGAACAAAAAACTGGAGAAGCTCAAAAAAATATTTTGTAGAAAAAAACTGCATGTGTTGATTAAGCCAAAAAGCTCTTGTACCAAGTTTATTCGTAATAATACTGAAAACAAGTTCATAATAATAAAACTGGATAAACTCAACTAAACTCAACTGAATGGAAGAACAAAACCAAGCGTCGACATAAGTTTAAATGGAAAACTCCCCGGCTTCATTTATTGTTGGCGAAATGATATGAATTATATAAATTGCGGATAAATTTACCCAAATATTTATAATATTCTGAAATTCGTCTCTTGTGTGCTTTTGATACGAAATGTTTTGTGTATCTCTTTATATATTTTTATTTTCATTCAAAAGTTTGGGTTGAATTATTTAAGTTGTTTTTTAGAGAGGAATTTTTGTTTTATTGATGTTTTGTTTAAGCGTTTAGCTGTTCATCTGTCGGACTGTCATGTAGACATTTATTTTAACCATTAAAGCTAAAAATTTGATGCTCACAATAAAGGACAGATAGAAGATTCAATGCTTCAGTGATTTGACACATCTTAATTGTTCATCCAAAGAAGTCAAGCAATCCATTTCGAACTTGTTGGTAGTTTTTTGGCATATATTTCTTAACTTGCCGAGTACAAGTGCTGAGTGCAGAACTGCAAATTTCGCTTAAAGGAAATTATTTGGAATTTTCTCTATTTCTCATATTTATAAGGAAAATTTGCAAGTCTGGCTTTCTTTCTATTTTACTAGTTTTTCTGTTCATTTGAATATTTCATTCAGTATTGCATAGAAATATCGTCTTTTGTTGATAATTTGAATTTTGATGCTGCTGATAGGAAGCCACCAAATATTTTGTAAGGAATGAATATGAGTTCTTTAAATTCAGCAAATATTTGTATGCAAAGTGCTTGCATTGCATCCATTCATAAAAGTGGGTAGTTTGGAAAATAGTCATGACGTTTATGGAGATGTTGAATGAATATTCAAAAAAGTATGATGAGCTTTTTATCTGCTGTAATTTAAATATTTTTTAATGGAGTGTCTCAAGCTCATTGATGTTTTGTTATATCAAATGCAAACCAAATATAAATTGTGAAACCAAAAAATGTGTAATGTATTATTATTGTTCTCAAGATAACATGTGCAACATAAATTGCACTGGGACTTAACCTGTTTAATACTTTGGATAAGCTAATATTTGTAAAGCTCAATTTTTTATCTGGATTTTTGTCATTTCAATATGAACTCACAAAAATCACAAGAATACCAAAATTGAAATACCAAAAATCTGAAGAACTAATCTAAAAAATATGTCATAGAGCAGAAAATTGGAAAAGGTTTCAATTCATTTGAGTTATTTGAAATATTTTGAATATCTGATTTAAATGAAATATTTGAAAAGAGTCCCAAAAAACTCATCTCTGTTGATATTGCGCCAATTTTATCCAATTTTCTTAAATTTTCTCCAAAATTTTGTATAAATTTCAATATTTTCTAGTCATCCAACATTCATTCAAGAATCTCAATATTATTCATGAAATTTGAGATCTCAAGCATGCAGGAAACGAATCAAGGAAAATGATATTTCTTGACTTGGAAAATCATTTCCCCACATTTTCCAGCATTTTTCCTGTAATTTAAGCATTTTGCTTTTAAAAGAATTCAAGGAAATTTGGCAGATATCGGAAAGTTCACGCAGAAAAAAATATGACTGAAATCATGGTACTTAAAAAAATACAAAGTGTATTATGAATACATTAGAATACACTTATAAATCTTAACATTTTAGCACATTTTTATTACATTCTTTTCAGTGTAAAATTTAAAACAATCCCCAAAAATCCAAACTCTTCAGACGCTTCTTGACACCACAAGCATTGTTGACTATAAGTATAACTCACCTCTGGTCTGCACTCAAAAAGTGCTTGGGAAATGTGATATTCTCTGGACTGATGACTGGGTAACTGCCAGCCTTCAAGTGCAGCGTGACATCTTGCGGTTGACAGAGTCGAGCTGTAAAGAGTAATTAAAAATAAAGCATTAATTGGCGCTCGAAGTATTTTGTGTACTTCACGAGGTTTTTGGTTGAGTATCATGTTTGTCGACTTTTTTGGTCATGCGGAATAACACTCAAACATTTTTGCGAGATACTTGAGAACTGTTTTTGTGGATGCATGACGGGTTTTTTAGGAAGGAAAATGGCTGGAACGGATCCAGGGCATTAATATTTGATGTGAAAGTGGTTTAGTTGTGGTTCTGTTACTCGTAATTAGTTCTAACGAGAAAACAGATGCTTAGGATCAAGTTTTTCATTTATTTTCAAAACCAGTGGTGGAGGAAATTTTTTTCTATCGACAGGTTTTTTTCATCATTAATTTAAGAAAATTTTTCAAGTGGATGAAAACTCTATATTGTTGAACATTCATCCAATCAAAACCATGACCAGCTGATGTTTTAATCTAAAAGCTAAAAATGTCTTGATTTTCATCTTAAAAACCAAATGCAAAGAATTAAAGTTGCGATAATCTTCCTAAACCATCCTAATCCCATCTAATCCCCCCAAAACAAAGATTAAATTGACTAAAACACTTTCAAAATTTTCCTCATAAAACTAATAAAGCAGCCAATAAAAACACAAAATTGTGCTTAATCTTTGTCTTCCCAGTCGACTTCCTTAAATATCGTTCAACTAACAAAATGATCCAAAACTCGGCAGCAAAACTCAAACAAAAAGCGACAAAACTTGACAAAATTTCGACAAAAAGCTTCTTCAGTTTCTTCACCCTTTCACAATCGTCTTTAGAAAATTTCACCAGAAATTTTTGCAAAAGTCACAAAACTCACGGAATATAATGAAGGCAAGGCTTCCCTAGCACTTCTCATCGCTGCATCTGAGGGCCCTCCAAAATATCTTCAGTTTTCTTGAAATTGTTTTAATATTCTCGCAAATTTTCTAAAGCGAAAAGTTGAACGTGAATTTTCCATTTTTCAATGGGAAAAAGTTTGTCATTTCGTTTTGGGGGTGCCAGTGCTTAGTTTTAGTTGATATAATTATTTGGTGGAGTGTCTGGTATTAATGCAGAGTGACTGAAGAGTTATGAAAGAATCTGGCAAGTTTAGATTCGGTCTTATCTTTAAATACTTTGAAAACACTTTAGCACATTTCCCGCGTTTGGAATTTGATTTAAGAAATTTCACTGAATAATTTGAATTTAATGTACATAATGTTATGTTTTAGCGATTTTTAGTAGGAGCTTTTTGCATAATTTGGGGGTGTTTTGGGGTATTTTGGTGTATTTTTCTATGTATCTGTGAATTTTACAGGATCGGCTCGGGGTTTAATTCAAATTTATATCTTAATTATTGGATCTTAAGGAAACCTTAGGAATTCTGAAGAGTAAATGAACTTCACGACTGGATCTCAAAACTTTGGAGAAATCAACTTAAGGATCCGTAAGGATCAATCAAATTGAAAATAAAATATATCAAGAATGTCCGTTCAGGCTCCCTGAAAGTTCCCTTAAATATTTTGGAAGTTTTTTGTTTGCATTTAGCTGCCTAAAAATCTAAAATAAGCTTTAAGTATGATAATCTAGCTTTTACTTCTTATTAATCTTTTTTCCGGAGAAAGACATGAAATAAGAATATTAGAAACAATTTAAATCCATAACGTGGCAGCCAATTTATGAGAGTTTAATGTGTTTTCTTGTATTTCCCTTTCTGTATTCCTTTTTGCGATTTTGAATGTTTATGATGCAATGAGCTTGAAAGCCTTCAGTATAATTTCCTTTATAATCTGGTTCTTTCATTAAATTTCATTAGATTTCAATAAATACGAATAAATTGATTTTTGATGAAAATGGCTGAAGCTTAGTGGAAGTTTTAAGCTTCTTTTCAAATATCGGGAATTCCAGACGAATAATCAATTTTTCTTTCATCGAATCAGCAAAAGTTTTCCTGCCATTCGTTAAATTTATTAATTTAAAGTTTCTTCAAAGCGGTTTCTACAAAATTGATCAAATATTGGAGATATTTTAATCGAAATTTTAGTCTTTGAATATGAACCATTTTTCCAAGGAGTTGAACAAAGCCACAGTCTGAGAAGCATTATTAATCATCGAAAAAAGTTTTTTTTAAGTCAAGTATTTGAAATCGACATTTTAAATAAATTAAACAGATTTGTGGAGCTTTGAATGATATTAACGATACATAAAAAATAAAAATAAAATTTTCAATTTTTAATAAAAGTCTCAATTAAAAATTTCTATGCATTGTTGAAATTAAAAAGCTCGTTTTTGTATAAAAACTTCAAAAATAACGTAAAAAGTCTCTTCAAAACAAGCATCTCGAACAAACAGTATGCACCTCAAAATGAGGTTACGAGGCACATCATCATAGCATCACAAAGCATCATAGCAGCGCAAATTAAAACAAAACTTCTTGAAAGCACATCAAGGTACAAATGAAAGAAATAGCAGAATTTGTGAAAAGGCAAGAAACGAAAAGTTCCATTTGCGTTTTTTCCATTTGCCGAATGTCTACAACGATACGTATAAATATTTTAGGGAATAATGTATCCTCTACCTACCTACACAAATATTTTATGCCTTTGGCATTAAGTAAAGTAAAGTAAAGAGGAATGTTTCATTTCCAGCCTTCGAATGTGGAATAGTAGAACCTACACAGGGGCAGGGGTTGGGGAAGGATTTTTTCGGCATTCACTAGCGAGACATAAAAAAATCTATTGTTAGATGAAAAACTTCAATTTTTAATTAGCCGAAGGCTCTTTTTTTTAGTTTTACTAAGATATAAATTGTTTGAATTTTTTTTAAAGGTGTAAAGGTATGGGTTGGAATTTTTAATTACAAAAATTGGTTCTCTACATAAATTTAATTGAAGCAATTAAAATTTTTAATGGAGCGTTAAACCTTTACAATTCAGAAAATCATGTCTTACGCACGAGTAACAAACCAATGCAAAATGTAACAAATCACTTTACTATGTAACAAACTATTTAACGTGATAAAAAATACACCGTATATATAAGCTACCAAAAAAACCCTTTTCAAACCCTTTCCTCCAACCCTTTGTATCCTTATACGTATCCACATTATGTCGTTATACGCTCGCAAATGGTTTATAAAAATGCTCATCTACTGCATAATTCAAGAAAACAACATCTAAAGAAGGACACTTACGGAAGGCACTTTTGGATTCCTCGTACGCCTTGAAGCTGAAGAATGCACTCCTGGTGTCCGTTGGAATGCGAAAGTGAAGGATCGAGACGTCCTTGTAGGCAGTGTACTTGAGAAGTGTATTGGAGGGAAGTCGCACCAGCGGAATCTGGTCCGGTGGAGTTCCATCTTGCACATTCTGACCGTTATGGCTACTTTGCTTGCTATTTAAACTATTTGGTAGGTTGGTGGTGGAGTTAATACTATTATCACATCTACATGGACACAGAATATTGAGTACAATTAAGAGCAGGGCAACACTGAATGCTCTTGTTTTATGGCACATCATTAAGATGTTTTAAATTCTTGCAATTCCTGCAGCACTTGTTGGCCTGCTAAACAGCGTTATGTTCTTGTTATTTTGCTGGGCTTGCTCTGGGTGGCAAAGTGTCTCAGGAATTTTCCATTTAGGTTTCTTTCCTACTTTCACCCTTGCATGGCTTTGTTCTCTGTGGATACTGTAGTTGGCGCTATTGGGGTCTCGTATCGAGCCAACATTGAATAACGTCGGAATAATGCGATTGTTGAGCAGTTGATCCAGTTCCAGATAATATGCTAAAATGACACAAAAGAGCAGAGAGTAAATTAAGTTGAATTATACATGTGCCTGCTTTGCATGACATTTTTATGGGCACACAATAATATGTTAAACGATTTATAATACAATTTTCAGTTTCACAGTTTCTCAGTTAGTTTTTGTTCGAGTCGACTGAAAAGTTAAAGATCTTGGGGCATATTTGTGATTTTGTGAACAGTTTATGCGGGAGCTCTATTGTGAAATGGTTTTGTTATTTTATTCTGATGAAGAATTATGTTGGTCGAGATTAAAATCGCGTGAAGAATATATTTTGTAAATTTATGCATGATTGAATTGAATTGTTTCTGTCGATTTTTTTGTATATCAGCTATTCAACCCTATAAGCTGAATTTGACTCAAAATTTTTAAAAATTCCTTAGTTCGGAATGGTCAAAAAAAGATCATTCACGATCATTTATTCAGAAATAAATTGCCACAATTTGTTTTTAATAAGAATTGCTTCAAATTTGTCGATAAGAGTGACTTAATGTCATCGGCAAATACTTTGAAATTGATTGAGACTTTTATCTGTGAAATGCATATTAATTTTTATCAATTCTTATCTTATCGAAAGAAGCACGATAATTCAAGGTAATACTGTTATCAATATTATTTTCGCTTGAATCTAAAAATTGCTTATTTTATAAATTTGAACTAAACTTGGATTGTCGGTGACTCAAGATTCTGAGGAAAAAATATACGTTTTCATTTTTATCAAGTTCTAAAAAAAATATTTTTTTACTCAAGTCAGCATAAAAAGTTTTAATGATTCCTTCAGCAACTTTATATATTATATTGATAAACTTTATGCTATAGTACGGATTTTGCTATATAAATTTATATAAATTTTATTTCAAAAAATTCAGTAAATACAGTATTTTATTTATAGCAGAATTATCAACTAGCGACAATATCTACGAACAAGTTTTAATATTTCACTTGATATTACTTCGCAAAACAATTTTTAAATCAATATAAGAAATCCAATAAATTATATTTATTTTCTTGTAATAATAAGCGTTTTTTCTTAAACATTTTAACATATTTAATATGCTGCACGCTCCCCATAAAATAAACAAGCAAAAATCTCTACTTTACCAAATAAATCCACAAAATATACCAGATCCCCGGAAATTTCCAAAAATACTACATTCATTGAATTTACAAATTTATCGCCTTTAGAACGGTACACGAAAAACCATTTAACACCATTTAACATAATTTAACACGAGACTTAATCTACCGCGCAAACTTCAACAAACTTGAATGAGTTTAAAATATACTGAAATATGAAATTCTAACCAAAGGATTCATCCATTTCTAACGAATATCCAACAATTTTCACCAAATTTAAACCAAAAATTATATTACCGAAACTCATTCACTGGCAATATTGCTTCAGAAAACACTTGAACGGCTTGAAAATTGTTTATGCAATGAAAAATAACAAATTCATAAGCCGATTTACAGCCAACAAACAGCGGCAAACGGAAAAAATCATCGTGTTTTTACAGACAAACTCTGAAACTGTGTGCTCTTTATAAGCAAACTCTTATCAATCAGAACAAAAAAGAGCTGGCATTCAATTCAAAGCAAAGCGATTTACACACAAAGGTTATGTCTTATCAGCTGTGTGAGCACGTCATAATTCATTTTTACGAGAATGCTTTATGAATGTGAGTCTGGATATGTAACGCTCTGATTACGTGTTAATTTTTAGTGTGAAAATATGCTCGAAAGGTGCTGGAATGATTTTAATGTTTGTCATGTGTGTTGTAAGATTTGAATCATGGAATTCTGTAGTTCAAAGTCACTTTAGTGTGTATTGAGGTGTATTGAAGTGTATTAAGTGTGAAATAATTATCACATCTTAGAAGATAGATGATTCGACGGAATTCCCGAGCAAATAAATGTGAATATTTTGTTCAAATATGACCGTGCTCGGAAAGTAGGGAATCATCAATTAAATATATTATGAGCTTACGTTTTGTTTTTGTTTGAATTGAATTTTTCTTATGTCTATCATGAAGTTTAGCAAGAATTTTCTTCGGGTATTTTAGGACAGTGACCCTGAAACATATTTTAACTCTTGGAAATGTGGAACAACATTTTAACTATTTTTTTAAGATTTCTCAGTAGACATAATTATTTCTTTGTATTCATAAAATGAGTCTTCTTTCAAATTTGATAATAACAAAAATTTCTAAAGAACTGTTTACAAATTCTATTCCTTATTTAATGTTTTTGTTGATTTTTATTTACAGTTTTCAAATTATTATTTTTAATGTTTGGCAAACATATTTTTAGATTGTGGAGCCTTTAAAGATTTATTTTTTCATAAAACGAATTCAAAAAAGAAGTAACATTTAACTGCTATTTTTTCCAATTTTTTTCTTATAAAAAGGCAATTTTACTACGTATTTTTGTATGCACTCAAAATTAATCTATAATTTTATTTGTGTGATAAACTAAATAAACATTTTTATGTTGCTTATTATGCGAATGTACAACATTTCCATGTTTATCGTTAACAAAATAGCAAAATATGATTTCTATACTGCCTCATACTCCTAAAATTCTTTGTGTTTAATCTGTTGCATTGCCAAAGAAAACAATGTTGATGTTCAAGAACAAACTTTATGGTTTTGCAAAATGTACTGCATTTTCTCGAATTTTCGTGGAATATTCTGTTTTTGTTTGGATTCCAATAAACCTGAAAACACTGATAGCTTTTCATAGTTTAGAAGAGCAACTATAAATAAAATAGTGAAACTAAACAAATAAATTCAATGAAGTTTGGTGTAGTCTACATAGTTTCAAATTCTCATCAACTTTTCTTAGTTTCACACAAATCTCGCACGAAATCATCAAAATCCTAGAAATACTTGATATAAGGTTTGAATACTTGAAATGTTTTAAAGTTTAAGCAAATTATGAGCTCTCCTTATAACCTGCAAACAGAAAGAGAATTAACTTAATGCTTCATCTTTTCGAATAAACATCAGAAATCCTCAAATTCTGGAAAACTTTTAAGAACAATTTATACAAAACTCTGAAAATCAGAAAAGTAAGAAAACTCGAAATTTTACCCTTTCAAAACGAAAACTTAACAAAACACATAAAGTAAAAACAACAAAATAACAAACTAACAAAATCTCATTAAAAATTTTAATATATTTTTAATACAAGATGGATATATTCAGCATATCGAACTTTATCGTCAACGCTGCAATATTTCTTGCATCTCTCATATATCGCATTTTGTTCGAGACTTTAACAAGTTAAGGCAAAAGATAATGCAGTACAATTGAAAGAGGTTCCGTCAGGTGGAAATAACTAAATTTTTTATTGTGAATACTCAAATTAACGTTTTTGACTTCTATATAATATGTTACATCACTTTGTTACATAAATATGTTATATAATATTTTTCAACAGTTTCAATTAAATTTTCCATGTATAACTTCTGAAAAAAAAAATCCAACCATTCCCTATCCTTTTCATTGAATCAAAACTTTGCTCAACGAAATGAAGTCGCTCTGCAATTTTCCATAACACAAATTGCATTTCTTTGTTCCGCTTTAGCTGGGGGTAAAGAGCTTTTTGCTCTTTTTTGGCATCTCAAATTGAATAAGCAAAAACTACACACAAAAAGAAGAAAACGAGTCTTTTACATGCATTTATGAGCGTGTTCTTGGAAAACTGTAAACTGAGGGAAATTGATAATGATGCTTTTCTTGGCTTTCTTTCGTTTTCTTTGGGTTCACTTTTAAGGATTATGTGCGCTGGGATCGAGAAAAACACAAAAGATTTACAAAAGTCATATCGACTCTTGACATACATTTAACAAGTTTGATGCATTTACAGGGATTAAGGCTTAATTGAATTTTATTTTTTTGCACATTTTAAAGTACATTTAAATAAAAAATTTGGTTATCTTGAAATATCTCTATTTATTTTAAAAGAATGAATTTCATCATTATTTATTTTTCAAAACGACCCATACCTCTGATTTTTTTTGTTGTTGTAATATTTTGATACTTTCTAAATTCAATACATTTTCGTTTACATCCGGCGGATAATGCATCCAGGCTCAATTAAAATAATCTTGTTGAATAAAATGGATAAAAAGACATAAATGGAATAATGCAATGTGAAGTTTATGAAAGTACTGCAGAGCATGTAAGCCTTGTAAACAACATAATCAGAATAATTGGCGTGAGTTCATGTTTTTCATGTATTTTTTAATTTTATGATTATACCGTATAGAAAATGGTAATTTTGCGAGGTTTTTTAAATAATATTTGGTGAACATGCTGCAATAAATGTAATAAATAGTAATTATAGAAAAATACTGAGTTTTGTTTGATTTCAAATTGTTATGTGTTTGTTTGCTGGGCGCTAGTGTAGTGTGAAACACTAGTAATGATGGTAATACCACAATTAGAATAAAAGCTTTCCAAGGAACTAAATTTAATTGTATTTAGAATGTGTAGATTTTGTAGAATGTGGAACAAAAGTGATTAAAGTGATTGAAGGGAATTACTTGTTAGTCTTGTAATTATTGTACTCTTTGTAACATAATACTTGTATGTGGGTTTATTGTAAAACTAATTTCTAGGATTTATGAATACATTGAGTGAATGAAGTGAATGTATTGAATAAATTATAATTGATGCAAAGGAATTATAGTGCTTTGATGTCGAAATTGTTTTAATAAAAGACAATGAATGTGGAGCGATGGATGTTATTGCTTTGAAGACTTCATTAAATAAAACAGTCACTTTGATGCTTTAACGATTTTAAATAATTATAGGACTATAAATATTTAGAAGACATAAACAAGTATTTATCATGAAAATTTATATAAATACGATAACAACCTCTTCAACGTATCAACCCTTAATCGAATCTAAAACTACCATCAATCGTTTAAAATTGATTTATTTTTCCATGCAAATTGTAAATCGATCATGCAAGCTATCAAAACTGCAAATTTCCTGCCTTCGGTGTCTAACTCAACGTTCAATTTTACCTTTAAATGTAGGTAATATGTAGGTTATAGGCAACACATCAAAGGACTTGAAAAGGTATACATCTACAATTTAACGAAGCTATCGAGCACATTGTTCAACTTCAAAGGGATTTCCATTAATATATTTGAATTGTAGATGAATTGAGAAAATCCATTTATTCCATAATTTCACTTTACATTTTTGATTCTCTTTGTAAATGTTCAAAAATAGCTGAACGAGCTGAGAAAACTATTTGGCAAGTTGCTGTTGCTGCTTTGCTTGGTAGAAAATAATCCATTTGCCAATTGTTTCCCAAAGAGCAATTCACACCAGAAAGCTCGTTAAAAAGTTTCCATTTTTTGGTTGCCAGACGACTGAAAAGTTGTATAGTTTTTAGTACTTAAGACGAAACTTATGGGCAAATCGATTTTTCCACTTTTGTAAATGGCAAAAGGCAATATTCATTGGATTTTTAGAAAGAGAGTGTAGGGTTCGTAATGGTAGAGATTTATTGATGTTATTTTGTTGTTGTTTTAAATTGCGATACTTTGATAATTTAGCAGTTAGTAATTGACAAACAAGTATTACTGTTACTCACGAAGTAAAATGTTTTCAACTTTGTCTAGCATTTAAAAAAGTGTCAATTTAAAGAAATATATTCATTCAATAAAAATTGATTTATGAAGAACTATCTAATTTCCCACCATCCCTATTCCGTTTTTCCTGATATTTACATTTCACAGAGAAAAACAATGTACAATTTACAGAACCAAAACAAACATTGTAATAAAAGTTGGGAATCCACAGATCTTATTATGCAATAAATTACGAATTATGTGCTATATTTGTTTTAATCTGACTGCTCTGCTGTTCCGTCCAATAAAAAATGATGTATGCATATCACATAAAATTTCTGGCGCCTCTTTATCATTTTTGTTTCACCATAAAAATCATGCAAAAAAACATCAAATTCAGCACAAAACTAAAAGGGATAAACTGGTGTATGCTTGTGAAGTGTCGTTCTAGTATCGACAACACTTTTTTGCATTTAATTGATGTTATTTTAGTTTATAGTTGCTGGTGTAAACCTACACCTTTATTATATGGTGCTTATTGAATTCCATTGAATTTATGATATGGACATTTTCATTCAATTCAATGAATTCAATGAAATTTGGTGAATTCTGTGAGCAAACATTATAATATTTGTTTTGGAAAATTGTCGATTCTGTTGGGATAAAGTGAAATTTAAATAAATGTTTGGAAACATTTCCATAGTGTGTTCACAGTTTGTTCACAGTTTGTCCACAGTTTGCAGAGTTTTGACCATGAAATTAGAGCTATCTGATCATGTTTACTTGTTTATTTGTTTTTGTTTGGTTTTTGTTAGCTCCTGGATTACAGAGGGAGGTGCTGGGATATAGGAGGACATTGTGCAATGATAACGTTATATATGCTAATTTAAATTGATGTGTTCATGATGCGCTTAGATAATAATCATTAGCAATATTTTATGGAAAGTTGAATTGAGTGTGAATATTATCAAACTTATTAAATAGTTTGGCGTTCTATTCTACTTGAACCGTGAAAGGAATTACAGTTTTTAAATTTTTTGATGTTAAATCATTCGCTGTTCATTTAATTTCATATTGGTTTTAAAGTTCTTTTAACCAGAAATAGTACACATGACCTATAGCAGTATTCAAAAAAAGCATCTGATTGAATAAACTTCCAGTCCCTGAATACTCCTCAAATCCCCAACATATTCCGGATAATCAAATAAATGTTCCTTCTTTGGTTTGTGAGGAAATTGTTCGGCAAATAGAAATAAATATGCGGTCAGTTTGTTTGCGCTCTGTCATAACCATAAAAATAACATTCGTCATGATTATAAGTTTTGTGACAGTTAAGCACGTACAGAGAAATTCTCACGTACAAGCTACGTAGAGCCTTTCAATATCGATTAAATCATTATAACATTTGTAAAGTAGTTAGAAAAAGACCAAAATTATGGTATTTTAATTGTATAATATTTTGCCGTTGAGATTGTTTTTTTTGGGAAATTATGTTATTATTAGTTTAGTATGTTGATTTCAAGTCTTTGCCACAATCTGCTCGTGGACGGTTGAAAGACCAACTGAGCTCACTTGAGTAGGTTTCTTGGGGGCGCGTGAGCTAAAAACAAACTTAAGGGGCAGCTCCATCAGCCAATTTGACAATCGACACACTGACACCAACACAAGCAAAAAGTGTTGAGGAACGTGCAAAAGAATTATTCGAGGCTTTTTGCATTTGAACGTCAACCAAGCAACATCATTGTCAAAGGAGTGAAGTTTGAGTAGCGCGTCTTTGAGAGTTTACGAGAGTGAGGGAAGAAGGGATTTTTAGAGCGAAGAGGGATTGTTCAAGGCTTGGGAATCATCAGAAAAAGTTAAGTTTGAATAAAAGAATAGAGACTTAAAAAAATTAAAGTGAAGTGTTTGTTTTTTATCAAATTATGCAAAATTAAATAAATCGTGATTTTAGGTTAGTTTTGGGTTTTGGGGTAGTTTTTGGGAATCCACGGTGAGCAAGTCAGGTAAAACAGTGAAACGACTTCTGGTTAGTGTTTTCTGGCCAGTGGCGCATAAAAGTCGTATTTTAAAGTGATTTCGATTAAATATAATTTGAGTCAGTGTTTGGTAAATTGCTTTGATCCGTTTAGTTTAGAGATTCGAAAACGTTACAGTACCTTGTGTTACCTAAAGTGGGACACGTATTAATTTTTGAATAATTTGGTAAAAAAGGAACAAATTTGGGTTCGAAAATTTGATGGTTAATTAGAGTTCAAGAGCAATTGGTAAAAATTAAATAGTGTTAAAATTTAAATTAGGTTATCTTTTCGTAGAAATTTGGTTGCTGCACATTAAATGAGAATTTTTTTTGATTATTTTTTGATGAGTTTTATTTGTTCATTCGCACAATTGCGTGAGTGATAATTGGAACAAAAGTAAAGTAGACAGTAAAATATTTTGATAGAAGTTGGATCCAATTATGGATTTGAGTCTTTGAGGTTCTAATATTTTTTTTTGGCATTTTGCTTTTGCGAGAAAAATTTGTTTTAGAATTTTTGTGATTTTGATATAAATTTCAAGTGGAAGAGAATCTTTGTTATTTGACTTTGAATAATAAAATTTGATTTGATCCCAAATAAAGATAAATAATTTTTTTTGCATATTATTAATATTGTTTTATTTTTAGGTCTTTTGTGGTATGGTAAAGTGGTAAAATTAACCAAAAAGTGAGAATGGATGTTCAATATTTGAAAGAGGATGAGATCCTGTATGAATTAAGGATTCGTGGTATGAATGTTTCGCAGCCGCTGACGTATGAAGCTGATTTAAAAGTACGGCTGAAGCAGGAACGTGAAAATGCTAAGGTTTTGCCAATGGATTTTGTGGTTCAAGACAAAGATTTGGAATTGGAGATTTGTTTGAAAAAGTTATAGCAAATACAGGAGGTTTTGTCAGCACCAGTCAACGAAGGGAATGTGTTTGTTGTTTTGGCGATTCGTTCAGGTTTTATACATGTCGCAACCAGAGTGCAGAGAATTTGTCCACAAACAGCGGATGAAACAATGTTGCATCACGGACTAACAAGGATCGTGGAGGCTCTTAAGGAGAATTTTTACCCAGAATTTTTGAAAAAAGTGGTGAGTGATGTGGATGAAAAACTAAGGAAACTTAGGATGGAAATTGAGATGTTGGAAATTCAGATTCTCAAGGAGATTATGATCGCAGCAAACTCGTTGGATGAGAGTGATGATGATTTGGAAACTGGTCATCAAGAATTTGAATCTACAGAGCAACCGTCGTTGAGTATGAATGTTGTTAATGTGTTTGAAAAGTCGGAAGTTGGAGAATTGCAGCCAAAGGAATCTGTTTGTTTAGGTGGTCTCGCGTGGGAAGTAGGTGAGCGGAAAAAACAAAAGTTGTTGATCGAGGATTGTTGTACGGCTAAGTCAAAGTGCGGGCTTCTGGAAAATCAAGTTTTTTGGAATTTTGGTGTTTTCCAGCGAATTTACAGCGATAACGGTCGGCAGTTGGTGAGCAATTTGTTCAAGGAGTTGATGCAGAAGTGTGATGTTGATCATACATGGAGTGAAGGGCGTCGATCAGAAGTAAATACAGCAGAGAGTGTGATGAGCACAATTGGAAGAATATGGAAGTTTGTTTATGGATCTAGTTACAGTGTGAAAGATATGAATGGGAATTATATAGGAACTTACCACCAAAAAGACTTAAAAGCGAATTAAGTTTTTTAAATTAAATTTATTATTATTAAGTATTCTTTAAATTTTTTGATATTTTTTTGAAATTTTTTTTGAAATTTAGAATTATGATTTTGAAATTTTGTTTTTATTATTTTTTCTAATGTTTTGCTTTATTTTAGAAAAGTGTGCAACAATCAAAATAAAACGATTTGATGATTTCAGTGGGCTAAGCGTTTGTCAGGAATTAGATGGGTGGAGAGAGATGCGTGGGAAGCGGGAAGTGGATTAAAAGGGTGAATCATTTAGTTTTTTGAAAAAGTATTATTTTGAGCTGTTTGTTAGGAATCCAACCTTATTTTCTATTTTTGATTTGTATAAATTTATATTTTGATTTGAAATAAGATTTGCGATTTTTATTGCAATCTTTTTTGGAGCGTGTGGATCACATACTCAATCCTTTTGTTTAGTCATTTGTTTTGGCTCTTATAATTTAGTTTGGCTTTTTGTATTTTAAATTGCCGACGAGTGGGCGAGAGTTCGTCTTCTCATTTTGTTTGAGTTTTGTTTGCTAATTTTGTAAAGTAAAGCTGTGATTTGAATTTTTGGAAGGGTTTCTTGGATGGTTCAAAAGCAAAAATGCGGATTAGAGTCAATGCGACTAAATTCTATCTGAATGGTTTTCACTTGAAGACAATTAAAAGAGCTTTTTTATGGCCGTGGTCTAACGGACGGTAAACGTTAAAATAATTTAATGCTCTTCTAGCGGATAATTGAAAGATCTTGAGAAGTCTCAGAAAAATTGTTTGTTTTGAAAATTTTTTTTATGTTCAATGGAAAATTTAGCTTAGAAATTTGATTTTGATTAAAAGTCAGTTTTGTTAAAAATTTATTATTTTTTGATTTGAAAATTTTGATGATTTGAAATTGTGAAAGATCTTTTGATGAAAGTTTGTGAATTTTTTTTTTTGGAAAAAGAAATTAAAGTAAAATTGAGACATAAAAATTTGAAAATTTTGTAAAAGAAATTATATATTGAGTAAAATTATTTTGCTGGAGAAGGAATCTGAAATGATTAAGTTAGAATTTAACGCACCTTAATTTTTTTTTTGCTTTAAGAATATTTTTGTATCTCAAGGTCGTGGGTAATTTGAGTATCTTTTCTCTTGCAAATTAGTTTTATTTTATTTCAAAACAGATAAAAAAATCTGAAAAATGTAAGATTTGTTTAAGAGGATTTTTCATATTTTTTTTGGCCCGGAAAGGGGATTGTAAAGTAGTTTCAATAAGACCAAAATTATGGTATTAAAATTGTATAATATTTTGCCGTTGAGATTGTTTTTTTTTGGGAAATTATGTTATTATTAGTTTAGTATGTTGATTTCAAGTCTTTGCCACAATCTGCTCGTGGACGGTTGAAAGACCAACTGAGCTCACTTGAGTAGGTTTCTTGGGGGCGCGTGAGCTAAAAACAAACTTAAGGGGCAGCTCCATCAGCCAATTTGACAATCGACACACTGACACCAACACAAGCAAAAAGTGTTGAGGAACGTGCAAAAGAATTATTCGAGGCTTTTTGCATTTGAACGTCAACCAAGCAACATCATTGTCAAAGGAGTGAAGTTTGAGTAGCGCGTCTTTGAGAGTTTACGAGAGTGAGGGAAGAAGGGATTTTTAGAGCGAAGAGGGATTGTTCAAGGCTTGGGAATCATCAGAAAAAGTTAAGTTTGAATAAAAGAATAGAGACTTAAAAAAATTAAAGTGAAGTGTTTGTTTTTTATCAAATTATGCAAAATTAAATAAATCGTGATTTTAGGTTAGTTTTGGGTTTTGGGGTAGTTTTTGGGAATCCACGGTGAGCAAGTCAGGTAAAACAGTGAAACGACTTCTGGTTAGTGTTTTCTGGCCAGTGGCGCATAAAAGTCGTATTTTAAAGTGATTTCGATTAAATATAATTTGAGTCAGTGTTTGGTAAATTGTTTTAATCCGTTAGTAGTTTTGATTTCGAAAACGTTACACATTATAACTTTGTTAGAGAAGTTTGACTTCATGGAGTTTCAACGGATTGTCAACGTTTTGTTAGTGCTTTGCAAGGTTTTTCTGAATTGAAGAATACGGCAACCTTTAGTTAATAGACCGAAAAGTGAACTAAAATTCACATTTATGTTTTAACGATCATTTTATACGATATACTCTTCCTTTTTATCAAATAATTTGACAAAAATTTTATTCAGTTATCATAATCAATGAATGTAAATAGTAACATCAAAAGTGTGTGCAATCAAATCAAATTGCTTTTGACTTCATCAAGATTGCAATAAAGATTCAATTTACATTCAACTCTAATAATAAGTAGGAGGAACTCATTTTGTAACGGATTTACTGTCAGAATTTTTAAATATATTCTAGTTTTGCTGAAGTTTGTATAGTTCAATTAAGTACAATTAGGTCTTAAGTTAAAATAATTTAAAATCCGCTCAAATCAAATCATCGATAAGATTTCTGAGAGGTTATTATAAAGGCAGTTCACTCGTACATTGAACTCAAAATTGATTAAAACTTCAGACTAAACATTCTCTTTGAAATCATCAACGTCATGAATTAAAATTTGAAACAATTTTCATAAATTATAAATTAACTAATGAAATTTTTCAAAATTCCATACAATATTCAGATTAAAATTGTTCGAAAATTGTTTGCAAAAATACCAACCTTATGTGTGCTGTATTTGTATCCACTTTGATTCAACCAGACTATAGAGTTGCATATTCCTTTCCAATTAGCAAATTTTCACAAACTCAAAAATTCTAAAATCACTGTATTTTTAGTATCAAAACGAAACTTTTCCTTTTCAATTTGTTGTTTAATTTTAAAAATTTCAAAATCCACTGCATTTCAGCATTTTCAAAGTTTCAGCATTATGCAGAATAGTATGGAGTTTTGCGTTCTGTCTGAAAAAGTTTTTAATAAAATTTTTGAAATGTTAATGGAATGTAACATGTGTAAAAGCAAAGCAACAACTGGAAATATTGTATCAGAAATTGTTCTGTGAAATTGTGAATGTGGTTAGTCTGTTTCAGTGCGCTTGTGACAAATTATAAAGTTTATTCTTTTGAGCATGTTTTGGTATGCAATTTATTTATTAAATATATTTTTAGATAGGAATGGATATTAACATAGCACAGAGCATTAGGAAAATTATGCTTGAAAATTATGGGAGCAATGTGAGTCTGTGGATTGTTTTGGGAATTTTAATTTAATCTTGTGGTTTTGATTGTTTATTTTGACTAGTGACACCTCTGTGTGAATTTATTATCAAATTAGTTTCGTGTTCAAAAACAAATTTAAAATTGGGTCATTTTTATGCGAGCAAAAAAACAATCAAAATATGGTTAAAATGTAACAAAAGTCAACTTTATCAAAATTGTACAAAGCTAATAATAAAATCCACAATTTCCACATATTGCATGAAACTCCATAAAACTCCAGAACAGCATAAAAATGGTAACAATCTAAATATTCGCAAAATTGAATTTTTTTTTTGGTGCTGAAAATTAATTAAATTCCATCCAAACGATCCCAACATTCCATTTCCTAGCATACGCCATTCACTTCACTGTTTCACAGTTTTGCTGTTTTACGCTCATATAAATTTTCCACCATGAAAAACACTAAAAACAGTAAAAAACAGTAAAACCCGTAAAAAACTAAAGCCATAATTCTAAACTCATGTGTTAAAAATAAAACCACCATTTGTCAATCTCGTGTTACAATTTCTAGAATTCTCTGAATTTCAGACATTCTCGGTTATTCTGCATTCACACCGCCCGAAAAAGGAATCAAAACCTAGACGGTTGTGAATGCTTTGAATGCTCTAACTGTTCCATTTGGCTATAATACCTCCTATATACCATATACATAAAGACTTGTATAATGTATTCCATGAACAATATAGACTATACTCCATTTATTATGGCAAAAATGGTAAAAAAGTAAAAAAGCCTTTGACATTTGAGGTTTTATACATTTCATACAATCCGACACATGGCATGTGTTTAGGCATGCATTTTTAGTAGTTTTCATGAGAATTTTGTTGATGAGGATTTGAATGGACTTGTGAGTTGTGTGCTAAATCAAAGTTTTGCTCAAGCTTTCCCTGCATATTAAATATTTAGAGTTTTGGGGTTTTTAAACAATATATCAAATTTATGAATAAAATAGAAAAAGATTCTTTGTTTCCATATCTTTAGATTTCAGTTGATAAAATAAAAAGTTTAAGATATTTTCACTGAACTAAGAGCATCACCCTTGCCGCCAACGGGGTATGTACCCGGCGGGTATACTCCAAAAGTATACCCGATTTGTACTTAGCGATACTTTTTTTATACCCTACTATTTTGCTCCTATTTTAGTATACTAAAGTCATACTAAATCTGTACTGAAAATTTTCTCTACTAATTCTATACTACAATAGTATACTTTTTCGTTACTAAAATGGTACGAACAAAGTTCAACTATTTTGTTACTTCTTTAGTATACTAAAGTCATACTAAAACTGAACTAGAAATTTTCTTTACTAAACATATACTCCAAAAGTATACTTTTTTGAAACTAAAATGCTACTAAAAAAATGCTAGTAATAAAATACTACTTTTTAATTATTTATATAAAAAAAGTAAATAAATATGTTGAATTTACTTAAAATGATTTTATTATAAATTTACCGCCACAATTCAAAAGTTCAGGCTGACTTTACTATGTCTTTGCTACTCAGGCTAATTTTGCTACTCGGGCTGACTTTACTACGACTTTGCTACAGACTGTCATTTGAAAAAAAAAACAGAGAAAGTGAGACGTGTTTTCTGATATCAGCTATTCCTGTGAAGTTCCTGCGTTTTTCTCAACCAAGTTTAGAATCATCTTGTTATAAGGTAAGTTGTAGTCTATATACTTAGTTAAATGATAAAAAAATTAATAATTAAACTTATTTATATAAGATTTACTAAAAATATACTAATGCTTTACTTAAACGATACTTTTTTTTTACTAATGCTTTACGAATGCTTTACTAAAATGATACTCATTTTTTTACTAATGTTTTACGAATGCTTTACTAAAATGATACTCATTTTTTAACTAATGCTTTACGAATGCTTTACTAAATTGATACTCATTTTCTACTAATGCTTCACGAAAATTCTACGAATTTTATACTAAATATTTCTCAGTCTAAAAATTTTAATTGAATATCTAACACAAGAATTTAAATTTTCAAACACGTTGATTTTATTCTAATTGACATTTGATATTTTTAGGTCAAGAAAAGAGACACTATCGAAGAGAATCCGCCGCTTTTTGAACTACGTTTTGATCCTGAAAATTCACCAAAACTCGACCCAAACTACTATTTTTCCAGCACAAAAGTAGGGATTAAAATTTAAAGATAAGAGCAAGAAATGTTATACAGCAACAATATAATTGTACGTTATAAACTTTTAAAAATAAAATTTATTTGAAAATACTCTTTAAGTTGTTGAAAATAAAATCCATTTCAGCATTCTTAAAATACACCCTGGGTATACCCAAGAGTTTCTCTAAGTATACTATTAGTATACTTTAGTAGGAATTGGGGACGATTTAAAATTCTACTAAAATTAAACCCTTTATATACCCTAAAAGGTATGGAAAATGTATACCCAAAGAATTCTAAAAGTATACTGTTAGTATACTTTAGTAAAGACTGAGTAAATTTTATGATTTTACTAAAACTAAACCCAGGATATACCCAAAAGGGTATGGAAGTTGTATACCCGGGGAATTCTAAGGGTATTCTAATAGAATACTTTGGGTAGAGTTGGGTATACTTTTAACAGTATACTATAACTATACCCAGGGTATACCCGAATATACTCCATAGGGTATGGAAGTTGTATACCCAGGGAATTCTAGAGGTATTCTAATAGAATACTTTGGGTAGAGTTGGGTACACTTTTAGTAGGGTATACCCCATTAGTAAGTACAGATTGAGTATTCTTTTAGAATACCCCGGGTATAGTTTGGCGGTAAGGGTCAGCTACAAACTCAAAAACTAATAAAAATGTTTAAAATATGTTAAATTTTGACTGAAAAACAGTCATAAATCTATGAATTGAAGAATACAGCAAAATCCTCAATAAAATACATGAATCTTTTTTTTAAAAAATTCAATGTTGTGAAAACGTTTGTATTTTAACGCAACAAAACGTATTTTCTCAATTTTTTGTTTAAACCGTCATAAAAAAAATTTACATCCAAAATCATTAAAAATTTCTGTAAATCCATTAAATACCAGTAAAACACAAAAATTCATCTAGATAAAAATATACTCGAAAAATTTAAATTCTACACACACCGTCGAGTAATTAAATTAATATATTCCAAAAAAATTCAATTAAATTCATGAAAAGTCCTTAAAGCTCGAACAAATATCTACACACCCCCCTCCACAAAATATGCCTACAAAAAATTAAAATTCCTCATCACAACTTCCATTGAAAGGGACAGGATCCAGTCTGAAACATTTCTGCACAGTCATTACTTTTTTTCTTTACGATGTAAATCATTCTTCATTACTTCCATTTGGATAACATATAAAATATTTTTCAGGAAAGAACTGGGAAAAGTATATAAAAATTTTACAAAAATATTATAATTACAAAATTTTTGAGGGAAAAATTCAGATCTCAAACAAAAATCTGATAAAAAGTGAAAAGCTTGAAATATGCCGAAAGCTCCTGTATGTTTAATGTATATACGAAAGTCGAAAAGTACCTAAAGTAACAAAGTACCTAAAGTACACAAGAAGAACAAAATTATACAATTTTCATTTTTCATCTCATCCTCCCATCCAATTAGAAGATAAGAATACCAAACAGGTTAAACGGTCTCCGTTATCATATTTTTCATATTTTTTATGTGTTATGTGCTTTTATGTGTTATCCATAAAACCCACATTTTATCACAACTGGTTTTTTTGGAGCCTGTACTAAAATGTACTAAAAATATATACTGGAAAAACCGTTTATGTAAGCAATGCTTGTTTTGCTTTTTTATGCTCAGACTGTCAGTTTGCCGGTTTGTCAGCTTGTTTGTTCAGGAATCAAAATTCCATAGCAAGCGAAAAATGTTTACTATCTTCAATCCTGAGCTCTGAAATTTACACTGAGAGAATATACATTTAAAGGCTGGGACAAGTTTTTGAAGTAACAATTTACATTTTTATACGTAGAATATTCATATATTTCTTATTATAGTTACAACAAGATTCTGTACCAATTTTTAAAAAGGTTTACTAGACCCTCAAATACTTGCAAACACTTCTACAAGTGCCCAAACATTCTGAAACTATCAAAGAACAAAAGAACTAAACCACTGACCGAAAAACAAAAATGGTACGGGAAACTTTTCAATCGATTCCGAGAAAAAATCATGAAAATTCACTCGGGGAAACTTTTGAGCGGATTTTTTCTCACTGTTATCATACATATTTATACAATTCTACCATATACAACATTATGTGTTTGGATAAACAAAAACTCGGAACACTCTGAATTCTCGAAAAGTCTCGCAAAATAAAATACAAAATACGAAAAAAAATATAAAAATCAGAAAATGTGAGGAACAAGCTGAACAATAAAAAAGAATCGCAGAATGTAGTTCAAATACAGCACACTGTGCAAACTGTGCATGAGGAAAGCATTATCGTGTTCGATGTTTGGATGTTGTGATGTTCGGGGAAACTAAAACCTCCGATAACTGGAAATAACTGATAAATATAACTGAACTACAGCAGAAATCGAAAATCAATAGCAAAACGAGGAAACACCGACAAAATTATTATAAATGGAAATAATACAATACATGCATGAATATTACATAAAATTTGGGAAAATTTTGAGAGTTTTTTATTTTATTTTTGAGGCAAGCGAATGGCATGAACCGCCTGCATAAAATATGCGAAAATACCGGAAAGGATGGAAAGGATAGAGTATCAAGCACTGAGAGAAATTTGTTGGGTGGGCTATAAAATTTATTTTATTTGTTGCTGAGTTGTTTCGGTCTTCTGGGGCTTATTTTGGATGAATTTTATGGGGAGTTCCGTGGATAAAAATATATTGGATTTTTTGTTGCATATGATTTGACGAGTTTTTACAGGTTCTTAGGTAGTAAAATTATTTTTATTATTTCATCAATTTCTTTCATTTTTGTTTTGCTCGTATTTTGTAAGTTCTAGAAAAATCATATTTCTAGTTTTTATGTATTTTTGGTATTACATGCAAATTTTTCAAAATTGATTCAAAATATTTATGAAATATTATTTGCATAATCTCTGAAACGACACTAGCAAATACAAATTTGCAAAGTTTTTAAAGCGTAACAAACATGATTGACATGTAACAAACTAAATTTATCGGTAACAAACACAATTTTTCCCATAAACCAAATTGTTCACGACAATAAAACAATTTTCATTACATTTTCATTATTATTTATGTATTTCTACATTTCCTCAAATTAATTTTCATGATTTATTTGCACCTTAATTATTCCATAAAAACCTTCATAAACTTCTTCAAGTCATGCCAACACCGCATTCATCAAAATCCGAAAATATATCCCAACAAAATCCAACCAACGTAGAACAAAAGAGCCAACTAAAAAGCAATTATACGGATAAAACACACATTTAACCTTGACCCACACACAACCCTCTTTTCTGTGCTTTTAGTGCACCACTGACTGCAAAATATACACAAATAAATATATCAGCAGTACAGATATTTCCGAGTTGGCTAAATTTTCTGCATTTCCCTAGCTCCTAGTTTCGATCACAACTAATTGTACGATTTCATATTCAATGACAAAAAATAAACAAATTTGCTAAATTTCATAGAACTTGCACCGCATTCACATATTATTCATAAAAATATTCTAAATTTTCAAACAGAATTTGCACTTGTTATGTTATTGCAATGATTTATGTATTTATATATGTACGTGTATAATTATAAATAAATTATTAGCGTCGGTGTGACATAATAATAATTTATGTTACGCTTTTTATATCATATATATTAACCAGCTAAACTCGAAAACTGGCCTCACATTATTTTATTATTTCGTGTGTCATCGCTGGACGGATTTCTATTGTATAATTTTCATACAACTAAGTTTCACTGTTCGCTCTGTATTTTCGAGTAAACTCCAGAATAAGCCAAAATACGCGATTAACTGGCAATAACAGAGCTTTTCCACTAAATCACAGGGTTACAACTGTCCTTTGCCACGCACTCCACGGATTATCTTGAACCGTAAAGCTTCAAGTCGCGCGCTAGACCAGAATTTTCCTGAACAACTTTTTAATCACAAGTGTCTAGTGGCGCTGTGTAAAGCTCCTTGCTATCAGCGCGTTATCTGTCACAGAACTAAATTGTGAAATACACAGTTTGGCTGACGAGCCGAATGCCGTGGAAAATTTCATTTGGTTTGATGGTATTTGCATGTTTTTCCTGAGTTTTCCATGTATTTTCCGATATTATTTTCTGTTTTTCGGTGTTTTCATGTGTTTTTGTAGGAATCTGTGTGGCGAACTGTCAGATGGTGATGGCCTTCTCGCTCCTGCATGTGCATTTGTAAGAACATTGACTTCGTTTCTTTCTACAACGTTTGGTAGTGTTCAGACATGCGCTTTATTTTTTTGTATAAAGACTTTACATGTATACATTTTTGATACTTTCTTCGAAGACTTAGACATGCTATGAACCTGCTGCTGGTGATTCTCATCTCATATATGATAGAGTATCAATGCTCTTCCTTTGCTCATCGGTTGATCCTTACTCCTGTAGAAATGTATTAAATGTATGATATATGTGAATTGAATAACGAAATAGCAGTGAAGTTCAAACTGTCTAATGGTGTGTGTGCGGGAAAACAACAATAGGGAAACCTCGTGCTATTTTCTGTTGGAAAGGAGCAGACCTATGATTATTCTTGGAATATATTTGCTTGGAAAGAGTTTGTTTGGCAGTAAGCTTTAATCACTCATCTGTAGGAATTATAGGTTTTTGCATAGGTATTTATTATTTAAATTGGAAAAGAGAATTTCTTCATTTACCTGAATTTATCAACACATAAATACGTAATTAAATTACTCTAAGATCAATAAACAAAATTCCATCATTTTTATTTATAAAAGTTTTGGTACTTTGAAAGCACTTGATTATCCCAAAATCCTTCTCTTTTCATTCACTTATGGACTATATTTAATAAATTTCTCTAAATAATTTTTTCAAAATCTCATAAAAATTCTTGGGTGAGCACAAAACCCAAAAACACTACCTTTTCCTACCGAAACCTCAAATACCAAACAAGACAAACTACGAACAACAAGAAAACTATTTTAATGGAACTTTTCCGAAACATTAAACTCGATCCAATCTACCTTATCTTCGATAACATTTGAAGGAGATTTTCCAATAACATCAAAGCATATCAAACAATTCCGGAATAATGAATAAACTTGAGACATTATCGTAAAAAATAAAGTTATTGCCGGCAAAAAAACTGAAACGGCTCAAATGGTTCAAATAAGACTATACCTTTTCCCAATTTTTCCGATCTGACTGGACTCACTGGACAAGACTATAAAAAAGGTAATCATATTAAAGCAATAAAATCCTAGATACTGGAATATATCTGCACATATCTCGCAAACATCTGAAATACTGAATACACGAAATACTCACAAAATACTGAGTTATACACAAAACATTGGGTTTTATCTGTTTGAATTATTTCTTAGAAAATTATACATAAAAACCAAATATAAATAAAAAATAGAAAATATTTAAAAAATGCGCAATAAATTAAAAATCAAGAAATGGCTGCAAAGAAAGTTGAAAAGTATTTTTTCGGTCTAGAAGTTCAAGGTCGGAAATTACGAATTTCTGAGTTTTTTTGAATTACCGAGAAAAGAGGAATTAATAAATATTCTAAATTTTCTAGTGCGTCTACTGAATTTGTTAGAAACACCTGCAAAAATTTGTTCAATTTTGAATCATTTACCGCTGTATGTTAATATAAATTAAACCTTTTCGACTCATGAAAATAGCATATATATTGATTTTCAATATTAATATTCTAATAAATTGATAAATGCTAACCACAAAACAAACTCACAACCAAATCATTATAGATACGGGTTATGAAAAATGGTTAATATGATATGTGAACCCTTTTATGTATCCCATTAAATAAATTGCAAACATTAAAACTATAATACTATAATACTTTCCAAAATTTAAACACTTCCGCCCAAGTCAATCTCACGCACAGCTTACGCCCCAAATAGACACTATTAGCATACCTAATACCTTATGCATGATTTTCACATTAAAATCCAATTTCCGGGCTTAACCAGACCCTATTGTATTACAAGATCCCCATCGATACAACCTGATATACAACGATACAACGCGAAACAAAAAAGTGTATTCCTATGTAAAATAGCGCACGGTGTTTCATTTCCCTTTACTTACTCTCTAAATTAATTCCGCATTTCACGAAAGGCAATAACATTTTACACTGAACCAGCTCGAACATACATAATTTATAAACCTGATCTGTTATCTGTGCTTGGATTTCTTCGTTTGCAATTTCGTTGGCAGTGGAAGGGAAGCAAAGTAGCAGAATAATCGAAGTCTGGGATATAAGCTTATTGTACCGACCGTTTGAGCTTTTTCAATTTTGGGAGTTTGCATCTATAGACCAAGTTGAGAACAATCTTTATAATTTTTATTGATGGCAAAGAGGTTAAAAATTTTAAATAGACATTTCAAGATTTGAAAACCAAACATATTTGAAAAAATATTCGAAAAAATATTAGAATTGAATAATACTGATACCAAATGGAGAAACATGTGTGAAGAAAAATTGTCAATATGTTATTAAGTGCAAACTACCTATACCTCTCCATACTCCATAGAGACTATACAGATAGCTTTCGATAGAAGCATATGCATGAAAAATACACATTGTATTGAATTTAGAATTTAATTTATTTTGTTTCTTGTTATTATATGAACAGAGCAATAACAATGATGTACAATATATATGAACAACTGTGTAGAATCAAAAAGGGATAAATGAATAGCAATAAATGATTCTAACAAATTACCTCCAGTTTGTGCTGCATAAATAAAAGAATCCCAGTGAGCAGAAAACCCATTCAACATAAATATTGGCCGGTGTGTGTGTTTTCTTTTTTTTGCTAATGCTCCTAATGCTCTCAAATATATTTCAAATGTTTCAACACAAACAATAATTATTCATTGTATGCTTTTATGCACATAAACAAAATTTATTTAATTAATCATCCGAACATGTTTGCAGGGTTTTAGTAGAGAAGCTGGAAAACCAAAAAGCTGTGCCACTATGAAAGCTTCAATAGATCACAATTATTTCTAGAACCAATTTGATTATGGCTCTGAAAGCAATGTAGAGTTCAGAGGGCGTTTTAACACTGCGTAAAATGTTTTAACTATTGATTAATTTGATTTTCAAAGTAAAAGAATCGATTTCCAGAAAGTTTTCATCATACTGACGGAACTTTTTTACGCAAAATTTTTTACGGTTTTATTTTCAAGCAAAATATTTTGACATGTGTTTTGGCCTTTTTACGTTTTTTGTATAGTTTATACAACAACAAATATTTATATTCATTAAAACATACAATTTTGAATAATTTTTATTATTTGATATTTTGAAATGGTCTTCACCAAATAAATAAATATTCTTCAAGACAATTTATTATTTTGTGAGAGTTTTGTGAATAAAGCTAAAATTAAGAATAAATTTTCTTGGTTTTATATTTGTATATATGAACGGAAAAAACAAATAACAATTGGAAGAAAAGAGAGGGTAAGATATTTAATTAAAATACTTTATTTATTTATTTAATTTGAATTTTATTAAGTTTTTCAGCAACTAGGCTATTAAAACTTGCACAATAACATAATCAATAATAAATAAAAGAAACTTCTGATGGCTGGCACCATCTTCTGCCTCTTCATTCAGTTGTGGTTTGGTAGCTTTATTCCTTGCTTTTAATCAGTTACGCCTCTTGCAAAAGCGGGGTTTGAAGCTTTTCCTTGCTTTAATCAGTTACGTCTCTTGCGAGAGCGGGGTTTGAAGCTTTTCCTTGCTACACAGTAATGGTTTTTCCTAGCTGGTCCTTGCTTTAAATCAGTAGTGACCTCTCCATGATAGACTATAGAGAGCAGGTTTGGAAGCTTTTCCTTGCTTCTTCAGTAGTAAAAAATATTTTGTTGTTATTCTAACAAAATTCCAGCGGACTCCATCTTCCACCGGAACAAGTGTGTTGACCCAAGTTTTTCATGCCAAGATAATTGTTGATGGAAACCTTAAAGTCGATTTTTCTTGAAATTTTCGCCAGAGCGAAAAATTTCTCAACTGACAGCAATGAAATTCAAAGCCAACTTTTTATTTTTTTTTTTTTTATGTTTGTTGGAATGTGCTTTAAGATATATAATGAATGTTTGAATGGATCTTTAGCTTATATTTGAAGGTAATTACTTAAGAATGTAAATATTTATGTTATTGTGGAATCAAGTTAGATCAAATATTAATCAACTAACATTTATTTCTTAGTCTATTGTGTAAATATTTAGAATATAATCATAGAATATAATGAAATGATTCAGAAGTGGCTCAACTTAAAACCTGAGAGTTAAATAGATAAGTTTCTGTAAATTTTTTGTTTTAAACTAATATTTTCCGAAGGTCGAAAGTGAAGTAAAAATAATATCTCGAATAAAGAAGGAGTAAAAAATTTTTGCCATATCTGAAATTTTTCAATTTAAACATCATTTCCATTCCATTTATCTTGATATCAGATGATGCTTAGAAAGTTGTTAAAGGTATTCATGAAAAAACATCCTTGAATTCAGCATACTATTCTTATAAAGCTCTTCTAGCAAATTGGAACCAATTCAGATAACAAACCAGTAGATTTCTAGTAGTATGTAGAGGTATTGTTAGAAAAATAATGTTTTCGAGATATTTAATAGATCTTCGCAATATATATATTTACTTTATTCTGTTCACACCGGTACTGCAGTTTATATTTAACAGGAAGATATATTATCAAAACAAGTTCAAGCTAGATGCAAATCCTTTTGCATCCATAAAATAAATCCAGAAAATCATCATATTTAAACAAACCAAACCTTCGTTCAAAAACAGCTCGAAATTTTTCCTCAATTCTATTTTTACTACCAAACTGTATTTGAATTCACAATAATAACACAAATATATTCTGATTCCAAAGTCCGACAATTTTAGTAGGGAGGTAGATGCATCAGCAAACAATCATATATTCAATTTTATATTTCAAAAATTCAAGAAATTTTCCACAACTTTAAAGAAACATTTTTTAGTATAAATTGCAATGTAAATTGCCAAGCAAAGCATCTCTACCATGTAAGTATTTTCTTTGTCAATAAAACATTCGTAGAATAGAATTTGCAGAAAAATTGAGTAAAATGAGGAATCCTGCAAGTACGAAAAACAAAATTGGAATGTATGAAAAAGGAAATTGCATGGAAAAATTGCGAGGAACTTCAAATATTTATTGCATGCATGCTCAATTTATGAAACGTACTTTTTTCATATATTCATTCTTCAAGTGCTTTTCCGGTTTTTTTCAATTTTTAATTTTAAGTTTTTCAAGTTCTCCGTATCTATAGCCAAAAAAATTACAAAAATCATTTGCATAAAACTTTGATAAGTATTTCTATATTTTAAAACATTTTCATATTGTGACAATGCCTGGGCTCTCTGAAGTTAATTAATTGCTTGACTATGGAATTGCGGAAGTGAAGGCACATTGTGCGGGAAAATCGTGACTTGATAAAACCCAACCGACTGTACCAAAGTCCAAAATGGAATTTATTCTCCGAAATTAAAAGTTGTTCGTCATCATGCTGTCTTTTAGTGAATATTTTTTGCTTTTAGTGTATTTTTGAAAAACAATGTATACATTTTTTAAAGCTAGAAATTTTTCTGTTGCCATGCTTGTTTGACTGTCACGGTATATATAATCGAATATGAATGTAGTTATATCAAATCGTCGCTCAGTGATCAGTGATCAACAAATGAAAAACATATTTCAAAGAAAACATTTTCTGGTGCATGTATTTCATAATTCAGAAATATATATCATTGAACAAAATACAATCTAGACGCCAACAAATCTTCCCATGAAAAGTGTGTCTGTAGAAGATTTCAGAACAAACAGGAAAGGATGGTCAGCTATGAAGCTATGAACTTTTCCTGTAAAGACTCTTGCGCTTAGCCTATTCATCGAAATTCCTAAAAACATCCAATATAATTAAAGTAGACTTCAATTTTTAGAAAAGTGATCGAAAAAAAACCTGTGGCAGCAGCAGCTTCGGTACCTTCCTCATTCACCTCTATAAAAGCTTTGTGAACAACTTTGGAGACAGATAAGTTTTCTCCTGATTCCAACAGCCCAGAAAATTCAGCAGCATTTGAGAACATTTTGTTCATTCCAATCTGTAATTGAACTGATTATTATATTAAGTCACCTAAATTTTGATAGCAATTGACCTTCTTCAAAGGTTCGTTCATGTTGATATTAAATTCAATTTTGAATTTGGGGATTTCAATATTTACTACGCTTTCTTCAAGACTACTAGAAAGATCTTGAAAATTGGTTTGATCAATTTTCGACTCCAAAGCAGAGAGTCCATCAATTTTGTTAGGTAGGATGATCATCATTTTGACATCTGAGTTCTTGTATGGCATTTCCAAAATCTTTGCGTCTAACGCACCATTCTCACGATAAGTGTAACTGCCCTGAAATTATTAAATATTTAATATTATCAAAATTCCTATTTGATATTTGTTTAATTTGACAGTTTACTTGATTCAACATCATATCAATTTCTGTATTTTTTTTCTCGCTCAGGTTGAACTGCTTTCTGATAGTCCTATGAGATTTAAACTTTTTCATCCATACACCTTTGAAGTAGATTGCATTAACAAGGATCATTCTTGTGTCACCATCTAACGAATTCGATGAAATCAAGTTATTGATTTTATTATTGGTCTGATCTTCAACCCATTTGTTAATGATGTCTGCAGTTTCCAGGTTTTTTGTGAAATCAACATTTTCAGCTTCTGAGTTGAAGGTTTTCTTGGCGATTTCGTTGAAACTTGGCTTAATGGAGTGGCCTTTGGCAACATACACTTTATTGGCGATCTTCAAACCTTCGTTAGATTCAATTGTTGCAGACAAACTCTTATATTTATCCTGAAGTTCTCCATCATTGGAATTACCATAATGCATGGCAGCTTTCATCTCTTGTTTTGTGTCACCAGTAGCTCCAAACATTACTAAAGATAGTGCAGTTTGAATTGACATCGGAGAAAAAATTACACTTTTGGATTCATCATTGAGCATTTGCTTGTACAATTCCGTAGCGAACTTATTGTCATCGTAGCAGCTCGATAAGTTGATCAACAATGTCAAACACAAAATGGAAGCTACTAAACACATTATCATACAAAAGTTTAGCGACCAACCTCAATAGAAACACTTGAATAACTGATCAGTTTCTACCAGCTGTTTCAAATATTTATATGCAACATCACTAATATTGTTTCACTTTTTAAAGAGATTAGTACCATTATATATAATTAATTATACTCAAAAATACTAACGTTGAAATATTTTTTGATAAGTCTTATCAACTAAATACAATATAAGTCAGTAATGCTTAGTGTACTCTCAATTTTTATTCAATTTATCAGTAAGTATACTAGTATGTGTACCAAAAATATTTTGACAAGTCTTTAACTTTTTCATTTTGTCCGCAACTTCTCTGTGGTCGTATATCAACAAAAAAGTAGAAAAAATTCCCAATAAATTATGGTTGGAAACTCATAGAACTACATGGAATAAATGAAATGAACAAAATAAATGAAATTCATGGCCCAACAATCAAATTGTGAGTGAAGGAAGAATGTCGTCAATCAATTAACGTCACACAATTACTCTCGCTGGTGCTCCAATTAATCATTTTGGTTGGACGGCAGTCGAGCTTTCTTTGCTATTTAATGAGACTAGCACAAAAGTTTTCTGAGTGGATTTGATTGGAGATGAGGAGAAGATGTACAAAAGGATAATCATTAAATTTGATAAAAACTCCACATTAATATATAAAAATATCAAAACACAAACATTCTACAATCTACAATAACTTCATAAAGTCAAGTAAAAACACTCACCTCTTAATAAAACAAATTTCTCAATACCCTTTTATCCATTCAAATTTTACCTAAGATACCAGATTAATTTAAAGATGACTGAAAGTTAGGCTCCACTTCATTAAATTTCAAAATTGTGTCTGAGTGCGGATATACATTTCTCAGAACACTGATCCTTGACCACATTAAACATACTGAAAACACTGGATACACATGATACTCGAGGCATACTTGATACATTGGATACTGTAGGCACATAAGAGCTGCTTAGATGCCTAATTGTTGAACAAGATACTCAAAATATATTCAAAATGCAAAAGATATACAAAATACATTGAATATTCCAAGTGTGTTCACAATTTCACATTATTCACAATGTGCAATATTAAATCATTAGTGAGGCTTCTCATTTCATGCATGCTTTAGTGTTCTGCTCGATGAACAATACAAACAACTATTATTGCTGCACATGTTTTCAGGACTTGTTTGTTATATGGCAGTGGCTTAGATTGTTGCTGGGTTTTTGGCATAAGATATTTTTTGTTGGAGAGTTGAAATAGTTGAAATGTTTATGGAGAAAATATCGAGGGATGTAGCGCCTCTGGGTTGAAGCTCAAAAATGTTTAGTTTGTGTAAAATTGTAGAAGAGATATATTTTTAGATGAGGGAATTTGTTGAGGAAGCTTTTGATTGGTCAGGGTTGCAAGCTATCTTAGTTAAAAGTTTTAATTGTGTTTTAAATGTGAAGGTAACCCAAGTGAAAATAAGCTGTATGCCTTCAATATTAAAATACACTGTTAATACAGCAAAACACTATAAAACACTGTTAATAATGTCAAATTTCAGTGTGAAATACATAAAATTTCAATTATCAGATGTATTTTAATGTGTGAGAACACACTTTAAAATACTGCTAAGAATGTAACACATATGTTAAGTATTTTAATCAGTATTTTGCAGTGTTTTGAATACTATAATATACATTGTAAAACACATTGATTTTATCAAGATCTTTTATTAATATGATCAAATCATTTAAAACTCAGTAAATAAATATGATTTAATAAGAAACTATCTACAAGAGTTGATTTCTTAAATTTAAATTGAAGTAAAAGTATTTTAAATGTATGTAAGACTTTAAATTATATTCTTTTATTAAAAAAATTTAATTGACACATTTTACAATACTGTAAGATAAAAAATCGAAAAATCCCGGTTCTTTGGCAGGCTCTTTGATTACATAAGAACTGAGATCTATTCGAATAAATGGAACCGACATTTAAATATCCAATCAGAGCGCCGCGTGGAGATTATTTTGTATTATTGGTGATAAATTTGTTTAATCAAGCGCTTTGATTGAAATAAGGTATTATCAATATTGAGTCATAATACAGCCTAAATACATAATTTTATAATTTGCCGTATCGAAATTTATATAATTGCAAAAAAGTACAAAATATCAAAACATTTGTATGACAGGAACTCAAAGGACCAGCCCGATCGTAAAATCTATCCGTTCTAATTTTCTTATATGGAGCAATTGGAGCATCAATACAAATTTGACATATTGTACTTCTTGAAGCTTGACCACTTGGTCATGGGTTAATATTTTCGGAATATCTTTTGGAATTCAGTGTTTTGAGACAAATACAATATTTTTGCATGAATCGAATTTTATAAAGCTTTTCGGTTTAACAAAAGTTTTTGAATGAAGAATGATCGTTTGTACTGGAGCTACAAGATGGCGTTGTTAAAACACAATTAATATGTATAGACATACTTATAGATTTCATAATAATTATCAAAGCCTGAGTTTCATCAAAACCGGTTGATTCTTTGGGGACTTACATGGTAGAGCAACAAAATGCGGCAAAAACTGATAACAGGGTGTGTGACACCAATATTTATTCATTATTAGTGAGTTTTAAAAGATTTTTTGTTTTTTGGGTACAACTTTTTTAGTCGAAGTAAAAAGAATTTAAATGTTTTGACATTTTTTTGAAAACTAATTGAGACATTTACAAAAACTGCATATTTATCCTTTTGAACTAATTTTTTAAATAATATTTTAATATAAAAAATACTTAATTAAAGTCAAACCAAAACTTCAAATTTTCTTATTAAATTTTTTATTAATTATTTTAAAAAACTTCTACCAAAATTCATATTTTTCATAAGAACAATATTTTTCCTGATTCCGTGCAGGATTTCAATTATCAGGAAAATTGTTTGATAATTATGAAATAAGATTATCTTTCGTCTCATTTAAGTGTTCTACATATAAAACGCATAGGATCAAATTAAGAATAAAATACCGGACAATAAAATCAATAAAATAAAGTTTCCTGCTTCAAACATGAAGTATCGCATAAAAAAATTCAAAAGTTAACTAAATTTCTATAAAAATATTTCTTTTCAACTAATACTTTAGATTTGTGGTTTGATTTCTAATAGTGAGCATTTTAAAAATTAATTATTTTAATATATTTACATTAAATTCAATTCTTTTCAAGTTCAACCTAAGCCTGTTGCTTTACAATAAAATATTTCCCTCACACAGCAGTACCAGCCGCGCGCACCAGCAACATCAAGTTCGATTCTTCAATTCCCCAAAAAAATGCAGATTTGTTTGAAGTTCAATTCCTAAATAGAAAATTTCTTTTTTGCCAAATATTACAAAATACTGCTCGAAATACATAAGAAATACTGCTCTTTGAACACTGCAAAACACTGTTCAAAATGCATTAAATTACACATATGAACAGTGTTCCGAGCAGTATAAAGCAGTGTTTTAAAATACTAAACATTCCATAATTTCGTGATATTTTAATGTATTAAGTTGATATATTATGAGCAGTATTATTTCAAATAATTTTCACATGGGAAACTACACTGTGGGTGCCGTTAGTTCTTGATGTCACTTCTCTTAACTTTCAATTAAGAATTATATTTAAAGTTCCCTTCAAAGCATCTGCCACTTCAGTAAAATTTCCAACACAATTAATATGAACTGGATTCAATAAGGCCTTGTCAGACAATTTAAATTTAGTTTGTGCAATTATTTTGTTAAGTTGTTTTCCGTGAAGTTCTTTGTACGTTAAATTGTTTTATATCATGTTCAATGTACTTGTTATTTGAGATAGTAAAGGAATACAACACCAATTTGGCCAGAAGCAAAAATCATCATATAAACTCGCACCAAAGTCAGTGAAGCTTTAATACAAACCATTTAATATAAAATATCATATATCATAGATTAAGCATCAAACATCAAGGGGGAAAGAAAATCTCTCAAGTTTGTTTAACACATTTCTATATTTCTCGGATTATTTCTATTTTTTGGCATCTTTTGATGAAATAACTTGTACAACTTCAATATTTCTTTGCAATAACTTACCAAGCAAAAAAAAAAGCACAAACAAGGGCGGAATAAATGGTCTCGTTATAATATGTTTTTGTCGCTTTCTGGGCCGCCAGGTTTGATTTAAGATAATTGGCAGCTACCAGCTTCTAGCTCTTCTGGCCGTCTGAGTTATGGACAAGCTAATTCTCATTTCTAGCTAATACTCCGTGATTATTGAATATTATTGGAAATATTAGAGTTTGTTGGAGCATTCTGAACTATTGGAGAGTGTAAATAAATTTATTGTAAATAAGTTATGACCAAGCTAATAATGGTTCAGGCCAAAAGAATAACTCTACGGCATAACTTTTCCAATGGCAAACCGACAACATATTTTTTGTACTTTTTGCTTCCGCATTGATTTTATTGGCTGGCAAGCTTTCATCGCAATTTATGACGTTGTTTTTAAGTGGATGTTTTTCCGCTAATAAACTTTTTGTGAGGAGTTTTATGGGGAAAATTTGTTTTAGGAAATTCAAGATGTTTTTAATAGAAGGCTGGTTGGACAGCTTGTGAGCTGAGCAGGACTTCTTCGCGAGTGTGGAATGGTGGTCTTATATGAAGTTTAGGCGGTTTTAAATTTGCTAGGGAAGTCCCTATCGTTTTATTCAATTTCAATTTTCAACAGTTACATTTTCATTGAGTTCCCGATTTATTTTGCTTAAAACCACTACATTTTCATAATAAAACACTTTTTTGTCTCCGATTCCACTTATTCTGACCAATTTCACTCTAAAACAAACAATAATTCGCAAAAAACTTCCGCAATGTCAACAAAACTAAAATTCCAAAGCTTGCACTAAAAAAAATCGGAAAAATTACACTGAGGAAAATTTTCGGGAAATTTCGGGAAAATCCCGAAAACCTAGTAGTCTATATATATAGGTAAACTTTGTATGAAGATTAGTTAAAGATTGAAAGTACTAGAAGGCAGTCGCAAAATCGAAATAATCCATTTAAAAATCGAAAAGCGAGCTGAGCATTACCAAAACTAGTGCAAACTGATCATAAAGATATTGTGAAGAGATACAATTGGAGGGAGATCATAAGAATATTAGGGTGAGAATATATTTAATATATAAAATTTGACGTTTATGAAAATTTTTAAAATTTAGTTATTGAGTAGTATATTGGGATTGATGGGGTAAAAAGTGTCGGAAAAGCTTAGTTGTGGTAGTTAAATTGTGTTTAAGTAGAAATTTGGGGGTTTTGGGTAGTTTTTAAGAAATTTTTAAAATTTGACGTTTATGAAAAATTTTAAAATTTAGTTATTGATTAGAATATTGGGATTGATGGGGTAAAAAGTGTCGGAAAAGCTTAGTTGTGTTAGTTAAAATGTGTTTAAGTAGAAATTAGAGGGTTTTGGATGGTTTTTAAGAAATTTTCAAAAATTTGAGAATTTTTATTTTTTGAAATTTAGTTATTGATTAGAATAATGGGATGTATGGGGTAAAAAGTGTCGGAAAAGCTTAGTTGTGGTTAAATTGTGTTTGAGTAGAATTTTTGTGGTTTTTGGTGGTTTTTGAGAAATTTTTGGAATTTCATAAAATTTTTTTGGTAGAAATTTTTAAAAAGAGATTAATTTAGTTTTTGAATGATTTTATTGGTATTGAATTAATTTTTTTTTTTTTTCTTCAGATGGGTCGTGTAAACAAGTATCCAAAAGGATTTTTGGGGGATGGAGTGAAATCTGAGTATCGCCGAAATTTAGATTTATTTGAAACTGTGAAGGAATATTACATAACTGATCTTTCTTCCAGGTTTTTCTGTTTTACGGCGCTTTCTGACATCGAGGAGGAGGATGAAGATGAGGTGGAGTACGCAGAGGAGGAGGAAACTGAAGAAATGGCTAAGTATCGCAGGAATTTGATTTTATGGGAAAATGTTAAAGATCACTACACTAATGATTTATCTTGCAGGTTTTTCTGTTTGAAGATGCTCTGGGACATTGAAGAAGAATGTGAAGATGAGGAAGAAGATGAATATGAAGTGGAACAAAAATTTGAGTGGAATGTGGAAGCCGTCCCATTCTACCCGGCAGGGAAGTATATGATGGTATTGAATTGTGTTGGAGATGAGAAAGATTGGGGATTGGAGAAAGTTGATTTATTTTAATTTTTTTCTTTTCAGATGAACAAATTTGTAGTTACAGATTGAAATTTTTGGTAGATTAAAATATTGGAGATTAATATTTTATTAGATTAACAGATTTAGGTTTCAGGAAGAGGAATGGAGCAAATTTCATATTTGATTATTAGATTAAATTTTTGAGTTAGGGATTTAGATTTTTGAGAATCAAAATTTGGGGAAAAATCAGATATATTGCGAATATTTTTGATGAATTGGCGGATTTGTTAAAAGTGTTGTGTTATATTTGATTTTTTCCTAGTGTAGAATTGTTATATAATTTTCTAGTTTAGTATTTTTTTCTTAGGTTTTAGGAAAAGAAATGGAGCAAAATTGGGAGAGGGGCTCACCATTTTTTAAGGGGAGATTTAAGGTTTTATTAAGAAGGAGCAAAATGGGAGCCCTCCGCTCACCATTTTTTTTAGGAGGGGATTTTTTGTTTTAGGAATAGGAATGGAGCAAAATTGGGAGGGGGCTCACCATTTTTATTTTATTGGGGAATTTGAGGTATTAGGAAGGAGGAGCAAAATGGGAACCCTCCGCTCACCATTTTTTTAGGGGGGAATTTTTGGTTTTAGGAATAGGAATGGAGCAAAAATGAGGGGAGCTCACCATTTTTATTTTAAAAGGAATTTGAGGTTTTAGGAAGGAGGAGAAAATGGGAGCCCTCCGCTCACCATTTTTATTTTAGAGGGGAATTTGAGGTATTAGGAAGGAGGAGCAAAATGGGAGCCCTCCGCTCACCATTTTTTTAGGGGGGAATTTTTGGTTTTAGGAATAGATATGGAGCAAAATTGAGGGGAGCTCACCATTTTTATTTTAGGGGGAATTTGAGGTTTTAGGAAGGAGGAGAAAATGGGAGCCCTCCGCTCACCATTTTTATTTTAGGGGGGAATTTGAGGTATTAGGAAGGAGGAGCAAAATGGGAGCCCTCCGCTCACCATTTTTTTAGGGGGGAATTTTTGGTTTTAGGAATAGGAATGGGGCAAAATTGAGGGGGGGGCTCACCATTTTTATTTTAGGGGGAATTTGAGGTTTTAGGAAGGAGGAGAAAATGGGAGCCCTCCGCTCACCATTTTTATTTTAGGGGGGAATTTGAGGTATTAGGAAGGAGGAGCAAAATGGGAGCCCTCCGCTCACCATTTTTTTTAGGAGGGGATTTTTGGTTTTAGGAATAGGAATGGGGCAAAATTGAGGGGGGGCTCACCTTTTTTTTTTAGGGGGGAATTTGAGGTTTTTGGCTGAAGGAGCGAAATGGGAGCCCTGCGCTCACCATTTTTTTTGGGGGGAATTTTTGGTTTTAG
The DNA here is from genome assembly GCA_038502155.1 of Parochlus steinenii. Taxonomy (NCBI): domain Eukaryota; kingdom Metazoa; phylum Arthropoda; class Insecta; order Diptera; family Chironomidae; genus Parochlus; species Parochlus steinenii. Next base: position 1,829,226 of record JAXCIN010000047.1, on the reverse strand, counting down.
GAATAGGAATGGAGCCTCCGGGCTCACCATTTTTTTTAGGGGGGGAAGAAGGAGAAAAATGGGAGCCCTCCGCTTTTTTAGGGGGGAATTTTTGGTTTTAGGAATAGGAATGGAGCAAAATTGAGGGGGAGCTCACCATTTTTATTTTAGGGGGAATTTGAGGTTTTAGGAAGGAGGAGCAAAATGGGAGCCCTGCGCTCACCATTTTTTTTGGGGGGAATTTTTGGTTTTAGGAATAGGAATGGAGCAAAATTGAGGGGGGCTCACCATTTTTATTTTAGGGGGAATTTGAGGTTTTAGGAAGGAGGAGCAAAATGGGAGCCCTCCGCTCACCATTTTTTTAGGGGGGAATTTTTGGTTTTAGGAATAGGAATGGAGCAAAATTGAGGGGGAGCTCACCATTTTTATTTTAGGGGGAATTTGAGGTTTTAGGAAGGAGGAGCAAAATGGGAGCCCTGCGCTCACCATTTTTTTTGGGGGGAATTTTTGGTTTTAGGAATAGGAATGGAGCAAAATTGAGGGGGGCTCACCATTTTTATTTTAGGGGGAATTTGAGGTTTTAGGAAGAAGGAGAAAATGGGAGCCCTCCGCTCACCATTTTTTTTAGGGGGGAATTTTTGGTTTTAGGAATAGGAATGGAGCAAAATTGGGAGGGGGCTCACCATTTTTTTAAGGGGAGATGTTAGGTATTAGGAAGGAGGAGCAAAACGGGAGCTCTACGCTCACCATTTTTTTTAAGCTGGGGGGTTTTAGGTTTTAGGAATGGAGCAAAATTGGGAGGGGGGCTCACCATTTTTATTTTAGGGGGAATTTGAGGTTTTAGGCTGAAGGAGAAAATGGGAGCCCTCCGCTCACCATTTTTTTTAGGAGGGGATTTTTGGTTTTAGGAATAGGAATGGAGCAAAATTGGGAGGGGGGCCCACCATTTATATTTTAGGAGGGAACTTGAGGTTTTAGGAAGAAGGAACGAAATGGGAGTCCTCCACTCACCTTTTTTTTAAGGGGGACTTGGCGGGTCTTTGCATGCAAAGTAATTTGTAATATTGTTTATTTTCATTTTATAGGTTATAGGATCAGGTTTTTGGAGCAATATTGGGAAGGGGGCTCACCATTTTTTTTTGGGGGGGTGGATTTTGGGCTTTGGCGAACCCATCTATTTTGTATTAATTAATTTTTTAAATTAAAATAATACACCAAACCACCGAAAATCCAATACTTAGTTTTTTGCGTTGCACGGAAAAAAATGCATGAAATATTTTTGAAGTACGTGTAGGTGTAGGTACGAAGAGCTCGGCAAAAATCAAATATTGTTGAAAAACATTGATAATGCTGTCTCGAAAATAATACCATATTTAATTGTACGTTCTAATTATTTGACTTTTATCTAGAGAAGTGACAATAAGAGTGTCCTCTGGACCTGAAATTGCAATAACACCGAAAATATGATGCATATTTCCTGGAATGAGATAAACAACATAAAAAAACTTACTTATAGTATAAACATATCTAATGATAATTGTCATCAAATTATCAGTGTCTATTTAGGTTTAAAATAAAGTAAAACAAAGTTTCAAATGTTGTTGTGCTTTTGATAATTCGACAAAGAAAATGAACATATTCTATATTATCTTAGACCAGATCAGTTGGCATGTTAAAAGCTGAACAGCACCATTATTCAATCCTAATTCAGGTGTTCACAGTAAAATGCACACAATGTAGCTGAATAAATTCTCAGAAAACTTTGTCCGGTTTTGTAGGAAAATTACCATTAAACCTATACCATGAAATGTAAATAATAAATAAATGCTTAAATTTTCAAATGTTGTTCCAGCTATGATCCTGTATAAAGTTTATAATTCACAAAAGCTTGAAAGCATAAAAGCATAAAAAGTTTGTGATTTTACATAGTTAATGTTTTAGTGTTTTCGGTCTAACTTTTGCAGTTTTCCAGTTTCTCGCTTCTTGAATTTTGCATACTTTTTGTGGTTCCAAAGGACATCAATTAGTGGCTTTGAATTTAAATATGAGTTTTTAGAAGAAGGTGTTCCATTTTTCTGTGGATAAAACACTTTTGGGTGGTTTGTGTTTAAAACTATTCGACTGGCTTTAAAAATATTACGCTGCAGTTTAGTGATTTGAAAGATACAGATAAGATAGGTAACTATGAGTTTCATGTGAAATATAACTGCTCGCGCACCTATTGTTATAACTTTTTATTTAATCTTATTCATGAATGCTTTCAAATTTTTATATAAATTTTAGTTATGACTTAAAAATACACCTCATTTTTTGATTCCTGAAAAGTTCAATTGATTTACAAAATGTAATTAAGGCTTTCTCCGTTTCTGCCCATCTATGATTTTCTGGTTACATCTGATATATTCAGATATTTCTGATAGCCAACCAAAAGTTTACTCCCACTTTCACCATCAATTTGTTTGGAAATTGTTTCCGTTTCATTTCCGATTTCCACATCCGCCGTTTAAAATGTATTTACATCCAAATCCTTTTCAACTGACTGAAATATTGAATACTTTTTTGCTGACATAATATAAGCATATTAGATTATGAAAAAATCTATGCTAAGGGAGCAGTAGGAAACAATTTTATACAAGTCCAATAAAATTGATTGTAATTTGTAGATCTTTAGTTACACTTCAGTAAGAACCAAAGAACGCATCAAATAATGCAATATTTAAGTTATAAAAAAAACACTTGTTTAATTCCCAGTTTGAAATATTCGTAGACTATATTTATTATAATTATTCCATTTTAAAAATATTTAGAAGAAACAATCACTTGCTCTCATGCATCAAAATATTCCACAAATGTTTATTAAGTATTAAGTATGAAACTTATTAATAATTCCAAAGTGAAACTCTCTTCATCTACTTAAAAAATTAAAAAGGAAAGAATATCAGAATAATAATCTGCTTAAATTCTTATAAATAATTTTGCATCCAAAATAAATTGAAATTTGTGCTGAAGTGGCTTCTTCTCTCTACTTTCTAGCACACAAACATGGTAAACACAAAAAGCATAAAAACAATAATAATTATACTTTATCAGTTTTTGCTGGCATTCTGAAAATCCTCGCATAAATTTGCCATAAGTATAAAAAGCATAAAAGTAAGAATATTTTTGATAATTTTATTTACCACTTTCTGAACCTTTTTCATTACCGTAAGATCCAGGGAATTGTGGCAATTGGTGCTTGAATATATAAAATAAAATGTCTGATTTGCAGTTGAATTTTCATGAGGCTCTGAGAAGCTTCAAGTTGCCTCAAGTTCCATTCAAGATTGGAAGATACGAGGCAAATACCACAGAATCTACACCAAATCTCACAAATCACAGACTGTGAAATCACCTTTGGGACGAGTGCAAATCAAAACAGATTGGTTTCAAGCAGCACACATTGTCTAAAATATAAACATCTTGAGTTTTTCAAGTTGCAAGGCAAATAGAAACGTCTTGTCTTCAGGCAAGTAATATGAGTAAAGATCAGATTATTATAAAAACATCGAAGATTTTAGAAAAGAATATAGATTTAGCTGAAGATAACATGGTTAGATAACACCTCAGTTTTATGAAAATATTGTTGAGCCAAAGATGCTTATGAAAGAACACTCATATCTAAGATGAATGTTTGTATTATAACATTATCTGTTATTATTCAAAGCAGAACACGACTAGTCTTAGCTATTATAATCAACACAATATTCATAACTTTACTTGATTTTGATTATTACCTATTTTACTTGTGGTCTTTAAAGTAAAAAGAGCTGAGGAAGCATAAGCATATTGCATTATCACAGATCGATTTATATATTTATGTGAATGTGATTTCCTTTTCAATTTTCCTTATTTTATAGATTTTCTTGAATTTGCTTGACTTTGCTTGAGTTCGAAGAGTTTTTTGATTATTATTCTATGAACTCGATTTTCTTGAATTTTAAAATTTCTAGAAATATATACAATTTCTTAGTACAATTTGATTTGATGAAAATTGAGAAAATGTAGAAAGTAAATTCAATTTGGATTTTTGAAAGGAAAGATGTTGAGGTAATCCATCTTATTTTGCTTTGTGGAGTTGGATAGATTTTGAGTGACATTTGGGATCATTTTGTTTCAGATTTTGTTAACAATAATTTGACAGATGGTTGCAAGGAAGTTTTGATTTTGATATATTTTCATCGGCTTTTCTTATCAATTGGAGGACACAATGTTTTTAAATGTTACTTGATTACCATTTGCATTCTATAAGAGCTCCAAAAGTATAATGATAATCCAAATTGTTTGTACAGCTTTGTATGGCATATGCACATTGAACTATTGAATTTGATAAATGATAATATACATTATAATATATCTATAGTCTCATAGTGACCATTCTGTATTTTAATTAAAGCATTCTTGACATTATAATACATTGAAATACACAAAAACTGGAAACATTGTTATAGTTTCCAATGCCTTAGCAAAATTTATTAATAAGCTGCAAAATATTCTGCAAAATATTCCTTAACTATCCCAAAAAGATCCCCATTATGAATATCATCAAAATATCAGAATATTTCACATTTGACCCTTAAAACGCCTCTATGTATTCAATGTATTATTATTATCGTACAGCATTATCGTCTATTTGTAAAAGATTATTAAAATGTTGAGGAAAATTCAATTTGCAAGTTTCATCATGGCATCAGGGCAAAGATGATGACGATAACATATAAAGGATCTATAAGTTTTGTCCAAGAAGTTTAGAAAGGATTAAAGGATAACTTTAACACTAAATGCTCCTCTTTGTTTTACTTGACTTTTCGTCAAATATTTGTCGATGATTTTTGTAATTAAACTATTCTTGCATCCTTTTATTCTACAGCCCTTGTCAATCTATACAAGCATGGATAAAATCAAGGATAAAATCAATTTTGATAAAAGGATTCATTCAGCACAAAAAGAGCTTGAAACTTTTCTTTCGTCCAGTCTTTTGTTGCAAAAGGATTCCGTATAACCTTTTTGCTGAATACTAGAATCATCAAATTTAAAATATATATCACATACTCATAATACTAGATATATAACAGTAAAAGCTCAAACTGTTTGAATTATTGTAGTCCTTCATTGTGCAAACTTTTCAGTTTTGCTAGATACTCGGGTTTTTTCTCCATAGATTTTCAGTCATTCTGTTTTGTTGAGTTTGTTGAGTTTGTGTGATCAGAGCTTTGAGGCAGCAGCTTCGGCAAAAGTCACAATGATATCAAAACATACATCAAAGGCCAGAATGATCTTCTTTATAGGGTGCTAGGATATACTGGGATAATGTGTGATTGTGGGTTTTTCATATGTTTTAAATGTTATGAATGTTTGTTGGGTTGGATTTCTATTTTACTAAAAAGATACAACATACCAAAAATGTTTTGAAAAGCAGGGATATGAAAGAATTTCAATGATAAATTATTACAAATTTTTTGAGGAAAGCCAGTTTCGACAATCCAGAGAATCCAGAGAATCCAGGTAATAATTAAAGATTAAATTTACTCTTCAACCTTACTTCATTGGAACTTCAAAGCCCTGTGAAATACCAAAATATCTCCAAAATATCTAATATTACAGAAATCAACCTTTGTGTAAGGTGATATTAGGTTAAATAATGTTAAATAAGGTGAAATGAAAGATGATGGAGCAGAATTCGAAAGGAAAACTTGATGCCAGCTACCTGCTACCAATTTTTCAATAGTTCTACCTGGATCTGTCTCGTCGTAAGCTCTTTAGAGATTAAAATTCAGGAAAATGTGTTTTTATTATAGAGCTACTTAAGATTTGAGATTTTACAGAAAAACATTGTTGGACAGAATATTTCCTTTAATCTTTATCAAGGTGGGAAGTTTGATCTTTTTGATCTGTTTAAATGTTACAATTGCTTCAATTTTTTTTTTCCGAGAAGATTATATTTGAAATATCACTAAGTTCTTGAAAATTTAAATAAATATTTTGTTTCCTTATGTTAAAGCATTGATTAAGTTACAAATTTTGATTAATTTTTTATCCAGTTATCCACTTTTCCAATTATGCACTATCCAATTAAATTTCTGCAAAAATAAACGGAAGCTCTCCAGACTGTTTTAAATCGTTCAAAATATTCATTCTTTCTTATCTCCCCTTTTTGTCACTCAAGTGTATGATCTGCTACGCTCAAAGTCATCAAAAAACATCCAAGAAGCAATAAATTTTATCTAAATAATTGTTTCATCCTCATGCAATTTGCAAATTTGCAATCTCCCGACAATGAGTAAATGACAAAGTAAAAGATATGAAAAATAAAATTTATTTAGAATCTGCTGTAACTTTTGAGTGGAAACTGGAAAAATAAGAAAATTAGCAAACTGAAAACCTTCAAGTCTTCATAAACTTTTAAAAACAAAAAGCTTCAAAGTTATGATGCAGTTTTGAAATTTTTCCCGCGTTATCTTATCATATTTTATTTTCTAGTTTTTCAATTTTTTTTATCAATTTGCAGTTTTCACTCAATTTGAATTTTTTTCGATTTCTTCCCCTTTACTACTTTTTCAATAAAGTTTTGATTTTTTACTTCCGTTGAAAAAGTGCCTTGCCATTTTTCATTCCATATTTTTATAATTTTTGCAGATTTGATGTGAATATTTTGCATTTTCTGCATTTTTTGCAGTTTTGCAGCTTTTCACGGTTTTTCAGTGTTTTTACAGTTTAAGCGGTCCACACACTATGAAAGAAAATCACTGAAAGTTTTTACTTATTTCAACTTCTTACCATTTTCCCGTTGAAGGATTTTTTTTCAAAAAATAGTCAAAATTTTGCAAGAAAATTTTAGGAAAAACTCTACTTTCACTGTCAGTAAATTTCAAAAATTGACTTTGAGGAAAGTTTTTTCCTAAAGTTTTTCAAATTTTCTTCATGTTTTGTTTTTCAATACTTATTTTTGAAAAAAATCCTTCAACGGGAAAATGGTAAGAAGTTAAACTTTCACTGTTTTTACTTTCATAGTGTGTACAGTTTATGAATTATTCAAGTGAATTTCTATATTTTCATAAATTCATGGCATGAGTTGAGGAAAGTTTTGTCTTAATATAAAAGTTTATTGGAGGAAGTTTTTTGTTGAGTGGGAATTAAAAATGATTTTATGTTTATTTATTCATGATGAGTTGTTGAAAATTGTCAATAGTTTAGAAGTCTAACTAGGTTTTACTGAATATTTGGAATTTGTGTAAACAGAGAATTTTTCGATTAAATTTCGATTTAAAATTAAATTATTCTGAACCAATTTATGAACCAAATGTGTTAAAATATAGCTCAAAAATCCAATAAATAATTCATTCCCGCCATGGACAATTTTCACTCATTTTTAATATATAGATTTGAACTCTCTAATTATATCCATTAAACGTATAAATTATAAATCACTGAAATCGTAAAACCATCCAAAAAGTCCATAATTGATAAACTAAATGATTTTTACTGACAATAACTCTAATTAAACAATTTCTGATCAAAAATGCAACTAATTAAAAGTATGCGTCATCATTAATTCAAATAATTCATGATTGCACTCAATATATTTGACAATAAAATATTTAAATGCATTTCAAACAGCAGTGCAGAGCTGAGAGCTCTGTATTAATCACGTTAATGATCAGAAAATTAGCATAATTAAAATTTTATCGCAATCAACTGAATTTTAATTGTAGTTTTTCCTTATTTTTTGAAAATTTTTGGAAAAACTGGCAAAAGCTTGGCAAAAAAAATAACAAAGCTGTAAAATATGAACCTTTTTATAAAACTTTATTTTAACTGGAGGAATCTTAAAAGCTTATAAAACAATTAGCTAACAACTTGCCGTGCAATTGTAACTTCACTTGTTTTTCACTTTTTTTTCCATGCAATTATTGTATTTAAACTATTTTGATAGATTTTGACAATTATTTCCAACATGATTCGACATTATTCGACATTATTGCACACCGCATATTCAATTTAATTATCGGTTTTGCATATCAGTGAAGCATGAAATAAAGTCTCATTTGCGAGTGTCAACATCAATTGAAATTTGCTGTAGTTTGCTAGTTTGACTATAACTTTGCTACACAATTATACACCCGCAAAAGTAAATCAATTGAAAGTTTTCAATGTTTCCAGTGTTTTGAATTCATTAAAATGCTTGTCTCTCAGGTCTTTGCATGAAACTAGTATTATTCGAGCTTGACTATATAAATTTTATGTGTACTTTTGCTGTGCTTGACATAAATTGCATAAATTGTATAAATTTTAAATGGTTGAAGATATTTTCAAATTATTTCATCATTATTCATACATTTGCTTTTCATGACATATTCTAAAGGGTTTTTCCTAGAAATATATTTTCTATGGTTAATACATTCTATCTTTTTCTATAGAGAAAACCAAGGTAGTGCAATAATAGTGCATGCATTTTGCATGCGATAAATATTTCTTTAAAACTTTCATAGTTTTATTTCATTAATTGTCATCTCATAGCATGTCATCTCATGAAACTATTAGATTCCTTAACACAAATTAAAACACTTGAGAATGTTCTGGTGAAATGCATACTTAACTAGTTCATTTAATATTGTATACAAAAGCACGATATTCTGAAAACTTGGAAACTTTGATAAAGAACGGAATACTCCAAAAAGCACTTTAAAATTTTTCTCAGTATTCATTTCAAAACTCATTTCTTTTTTCATATTTTTATTCTTTCGCTGTGCCGTTGTGTAACATATGAATACTTTTATATAAAATATATATTTTCATGCCAACCCATGCTTGAGCCCATTCTATTTATGATATTGCATGCGGTTGCTATTGTTGGCTTTATTTTGTGCATATAAAAATCTGGCTTGAAGCCAACACAGGTGAAAAAGTATGACCGTGACATAAAACGCACACTGTGCTTTAAGTGCTTTAAATGGTTCGTGTGGGATAGTTTTGTAAACATTAAAGGTGCGATTTTAAAGCTTCTAATAGCATTTGTTTGAAGTATTTTGATTTGGAAAGATTTAATTTTACTTGATTCTTGAATTTCGTAGCAGAATAATAAGAATTGTTTTTCTTTCTTAGGAGAGACCTTGCAGCTAACTAAAGTTTGCAATTAGTTCTCTTGAAGACCAGTTAACTTATTTATTAATATTATATTTAAAATTAACCGCAAAAAATTCCTAATTACTCCTCACTTAAAAGCACTCAAAACTAATTACCCAGCTCAAAAATTCATTAGTTGCATAAATAACCTGAAGCTTTATGAAACATTCCCTCCATTTGCACCCAAATTAACATAAATTGCACTGCACTTAAATGTTAATGAATGGCAACTCTGGTTCCAGTTAAAAGCTGCATAAGCTCATTAGTATTCCAGAGACAGACATCCTAGCAAATCAAATATTTATTGAGTGAAATGCAATTTTCCACAGAATAGCAAGACATGGTCACGTACTGATAAATCCAACTACATAATATAAATAGTATTTTGCTCGTACATTTGCTGTGTATTTATTAAAATATATAAAAGTATGAAAATATGGGAATGTTGTATGAAAAATGAGCAGCAATGAAAGTTATGTTGAGAATTTCATGGAATTCAACTGGAACAGAAATTTTTCTATAGCAAAGTGAAAAGTGAATGATGCTGTTTTTCAGTTTAGGTGGATAGAAACTTCTATAGAACAATTCAACATTTAAGGAAGTTTTGCAAACTCTCAGAAAAACCTGGATAAACTATATTTATTATATGCAATTTAGAGTGCGCTATAGATAAGCTAATGAGTTCCTGGAAAGCATTCTCATCATTTGGAGCTTTTATTCTATCATTTAAATAAATACTAAATTTTTAACATATTAATCTTAAGTATATAAGTTTAAAATGGTTTAAATTTACCTTTTTATTTAATATGTCCGATGTTCATTTAACTCACATGGAATGAGCTTTGAATTATCATTTTTTATTTATTCAACCATACAATTATAATTAAACATAAAAAAAAAACGACGATAAAGTTTCATTTTTATTAATCATAAAGTTGTGAAGTTCGATATTTTTCGATATTTTAATTTACGAAATCAGAATTTTCTGAGGATAATTACACAGAAATGACTGAATGCATTCAACAAAAAAAGAATTGACTGAATTATTGGATAAAATTAATTTCCGGAAATGTGGAAATGCTGCAATTTTCCAAAATACTGAAATCGACTGCAATGTTTTTATGGCAGTAATTAAATAGGTTATTTATTATGCGAGAAGTTTTTTTTCTGACCAAGCATTATCAATATAATAATGATGCAATTTGGCTCGAAAATGACAGCAATTTGAATGAATTTAAAATTAAAAAAAATATGAAAAATAAAATAATGCTCTTTTGATTTCAGTTTGATTGGATGTTGATTGTTGAACCTCTAGAGACTTTTTAAATTTTAATTGGCAATATATTAAAATTTTTTACAACTTACTTCCAAATTCAATCTACTTTTTTATTTATCCACATTTATGGGGAGGTTATTTTAGTTTCATGGTTTATTTTTCAAACACCATAATTTCTAATGAAACAAGAAAAACCTTTTCAACCTACTGTAAATCCTCTCCTCTCCTCCTATTTTCAAATTAAAACCTTGATTTATGGGTCTCCATTCAAAAGCCCGTAGCTCCTGAAAAACTTTTCCAAAGCTCCGAAAAGCTCCCAAAGCACTTTCCGATTAAAAATTCATGTGCTTAATTAGCAAGCATACATCGAGTTAATTTGTTAATGTACGTTGTAAATTATGCATGTTTTTATGGCTTCATATGTCTGCTTTATGACTGAAAATATTATGAAACTTTGAGCACCAAACAACATATTCAGTAATTTCTGCAGGATTTTCGGTAATTTTGTGTATTTTCGGTGAATTTTTGGTAATTCAAGTATCAAAAATTCCTTCAGCTATGAATTTATGGAGCTGTTCTCGTTGATAGTCTAAATTAAAAGATAGGAATCACTATTTTCTTTACTGAAGTGCAATGCTATTTAGTTTTGTATAAATTTAAAAGTTCATAAAAAATGTCGATTGTAATTTGGGCCAATTCCTTAGAAAAAAACATATATAAGATTTATTAATCATAATCTATCAGGGATACCTTTTCACTAAGTCTTCATGTTTTTAATTTATATTGTTAAGTACAAATCCTTCCACTTAAATTTGTTTACAATAAAAGTATGCACAAGCATTTAGAAACATGAAGATTGAAATGTGTTAAAATGAATTTTGTTTGCAATGTTTGAATTTTTTCTAATTAAAAGAATTACGAGAATTATGCAGCATTATTAAATTTTAGCACTGAAAAAGAGCAAAGTTTAAAGAGTTTATTCTAGAACGGTGAACTTTGTTAGCTCTTCAACTTTTGTAGCTTGCACACTTTTTAATACATCAAAAGGTTTAACTTAAAATGATGAATAGACTGTAGATTATTATGGTGTCATTACTCGTCGCTTTAGAAGCACTCAACCAGTAACTCCATATTTTTATGTTTCACTATATTTTGCTGCAAAGTCTTTTAATTATTTTAATTATCTTAATGAAGATGGTGGAAACGTTGAAATATGAATAAAATTATTTTTAATGAAATTTGCAGTGTACTTTTTTCATATTTTTAATTTTACCATTTCGTTTTGACCGAGTTTTGACCGAGTTTTGACTGATGATATCGCTAAATATAACTTAAAGCTGTAACATTTTTGATGACCTGATTATGTAGATTTGTATTTGTTTTAATTGTGTTCTTATATCATCTTAATACACGTCTACATTTAAGACACTGTTTACAATTTTCATCGCAATTTTTATACTTTTATTCATTATGCTTATTTAACAAATCGTCAACAAATTTCAATCAATTTCGAATTGAATTAAAACGAAAAATATTCCTGCAAACTGAAATCTGCTAAAACAGAACACAACAGAATGTTTTAATTTAATCCTACAAAGTATATTAAAAATGAGTCAAAATAGAACAATTGCTTCAAATTACACAAAATACAAAAATTCCAAAAATCCAAATTAAATTTCTAACTAAAGTCCCATAAAGCAAATTGAAAGATCCCCAGTGACAGAGCATTAAAGTAGAAAATTACAAAACGACAAAACTACAATTTAAATTTGTCATTCCCAAAAAACGTTCTCCAACATAACTACATCACAAAGTGGAGCACAACCAGTTTTAAACTGTTTACAATCAGAAACATAATTGCGGAGCTAATTCCGAGTCTCCCCAGTTGGTGCTCGTCCTGCTACAGAGCCACACTGATACATGCTACACAAGTACACAGCCGCATGTCATAACCTTCGCCTAAATTCCCTTGTTTGACTATAATTGCCAGAAAAAGTCTGACAAACAAGTTCAACGCAATAATTCTTTGTTTTTACACTGAGGAAGTTGTCTTTTGTATTAACAATAATTTAAATTCTCTTTTTATTTCATCAAAATGCCGCATGTCCATAATCCATCTTTTTGTGGGTAATTTTGATCAAAATTTTGATTTAAATGACTTCGCCTAAATTCCCTTGTTTGACTATAATTGCCAGAAAAAGTCTGACAAACAAGTTCAACGCAATAATTCTTTGTTTTTACACTGAGGAAGTTGTCTTTTGTATTAACAATAATTTAAATTCTCTTTTATTTCCTGGTCCATCAAAACATTTTTCATTTTGTTTCATTTTTGAACATTTTTGGATGAAATTTAAAATTTTATTCTGAATTTTGTGAATTAAAATTTTCTGAAATTATCAGTCTACTAAAAGTTTAATAACTTGATAATTGGTTAAGGATAAATAAACTTGTATCTAAAAGTGAGACACAATAAAATTTTTCTTCTCTAATTTGTGGGTAAATTTTGATCGCAAACGATTCTCGGTGTGTTGTTTTTTGGTGTTCTTCTTATGTAATTTTGGAGAAAATCTTTTTATGGGCAAACCTAAACAAATATGTTTTAGGGAATCTATAAAAAGTTTTCTGTAACCTCACGTTAAATTTTGATCTATGATTTTGCCATTTTTGGTGTTATATAAAAAGTGTTTTTATGATATTGGTGATATTTTTACAACTTTGGTACTGTTAAAAGATGATTGTCCTGACAGTAGTTAAGAAAGAAGCTTGATTTAGTGTGACGTATGTAAAGTAAATCCCTAATACAGCCTGATATTTTTTCAGCTTTTACTTGCTGAGGGAGGCAAAACATGAAACACATTGGAGCACATGAAGCGTTTATGTAAATTTCCAAATTAACCTAAAGAACCATTTCAGTGTTTCACACAGCACAGAATGATGAGCTCGAAACTCAAAACCACAGCTGAAACTAGTTTTTTGCGCTTTAATCTGGTGGCTGTGGTAGTTGGGTGGGTTTGTTGAAGTTCCTGTTGAGGTGATGTTATGAAGGAATGTTTTTAAATTAAATTATGGTAAATGTTGATGTTTGTTTTTGGAGAAAATTAAAAGTTTTGCTTTGAAGTTTAATTTCATTACGGTAAACGCTTTGAATGTTTTGAGGTTTTATTGAGGAGTTCAGATTTTTCTTGGAAAGGATAAGATTTTAAGCATTCTAAAAAGTTTTACAGGTTTCAAATTTTTTTTCTTGCTCTGTATACTGCAGAGAGTTATTAATTTTAGAAAGGATTTGCATTAAATAAAAAAATCTTTAAATACTTTGAAATTGATCCTATAACGAACGATTCCACGTAACAAAATGTAACCGCCTACATGTTACAAAAATCATCATAATAAACCCCAAAAGCCCGAGTTGCATAACAAATTCGCAAAATATTTGAATAAAACCCCAGCTTGTATCAACCTTTTCAACATCATCATCATTTTAATCAGATTAGTTGCTTTTTTGCTTGTGAACTATAGAAACCAACTAAAAATTTATATGAAACCAAAAAAAATATTTTATACCGAACGCACAAAAAACTCTCGAAATTGGATTTATTTTGAAAATTTTCTAAATTTCATTTTCATAAAGCTTTCAACAGGCACATAAAAAATAACTGAAAAACCCGAAAAATTAACGAAATATTAAAAATTCTAAAATTTACTGAAAAGCTCTTAAAATCAAAAAGCTTTTGAACTTTCACAAAAATATTAACAATTTCACAGAATTTACCAAAATCCTATCGTTCATTCAAATTATTATGCAAAATTCCAAAAAAGCTCGAAAACACAAAAGAACTCAAAATTTTTCATTTTTTTAGCAGAAATTCAAAAAAAAAAGAAATTTAAATGTGAACAGAATTTCTGCATGTTTGGATAATTCCATGGAAAATGAAGCTCCGTTCACTGTGGAGCGTTTCAACGCCAGCTAGCATATGTAAATATCAAAATATGTAAACGTGAACATCTGCTCAAATCGGAACTGCGAAATAAAGAATATGGTGCTGCGGAAAATGGATGGCAGGAACATGGAGTTTATGCTGTAGCAATAGAAAATAGTAAAAGCAGCGAAAGAGCACACAGTTCGTGCTTTACTTGCTAATTTGTCAAATATACAATAAACATTCAAGAAATTGATTTCATCATTATTAACTATATGAAAGCTTGGGTTTGGACATATGGCCATTTTATTGCTATTACCAAAAAAAAAAGATAAATTACATTCAAATGTATTATTCAGTGAATTGTTTAAAACAGCACACAGCAAACGAATATCAATTCTAACAGAAAAATTTGGTGCAGCAGCCGTGAGGATAAATGTTCATCTATTCGCCGAAAAAGGTTGATGTTCAAATAATTACATTTTTCAATTTCAAACACAAACAGGAATTCATTATGCACTTGTTTGTTCAATCAATATGTAGATGGAACAATTAAACAAACATGCAAAAGCAAACAGTTGATGTTCAAACAGCGCTATTAGTAGAACAAACTGCCAGCAATATTTGCACATGGCTAAAGCTGCCAAACGGCATTTGGTGTAATAGAATTGCGAAACATGGGAGGGCATTTAGGATTGTCATTTAGGGATGATTGATATATCTTGTATTCATGTAAATGACAATAATCCTTTTATTGATGCATATTTGTATTTTGAGTGAATTTTAGTTTCGAACGAGGATTAGTTGAATGCAATAAATTGAGGATTTAATATTTATTTGATGGATAACAATGGCGTTATTGTGAATTCTCCCATAAATTTTCCATGTATCGATGTTTTAATATTTATGCAATAAATTACAAAATATTTCATTTATGTAATTGGTGGAGCTAAAGTTTTGAATGATTCTGAATTAAAACATTTTCATATGTTGAATCTATTCTTGTCAACATTATTAATAAAATAACTTATGTTTTCAGGTTTAAATATATTCGAAGGTTATCCGAGAATTATATCTTTATTTTGACTTCAGGATAACATATGCATAGAATTCAAGAGTCCATTCTTGTATTCTGACGAATTTCAAAGCCTCACTCCTCAAACATTAACAATTTATCTTATAAACAACAATTCAGATCCCATAACAAAATATCCTCCCACTGAATCCCTAACACACTACCCCGAAAATTTGTTCCAATTTAAAAAGGCGCAAAGCTGCCACCACCAGCATCCATAACACCATCAAAAAAAACATATTCCGAATTTAAAAACCCATCAAAGCCACGTCTTTCCAGCAGCACAAAAAAATATCATCATAACTCGTAGATGGAGTGCTGGTTGGCTGTATATTTTTTCGTTTTGTGAATTGCGAGTATTTCGTATTCTGGGATGACAACCGATTAAAATTAAAACCTCATACATCACGCATGAATATCGCTTTGATGAATGTTGAGCTTTGTTTGCAATGAAAATTTGTAGTCGTTTGACTGCTCACAACAGATTTGGTTATTTTTTTGTACGATAAACGGCATTTTAAGATTAGAAACTAGATCTTGCACATCATATCAAGAAAGCATTTTTCCATTGCAGTATCAACTACACGTGGCATTTGCTTACAACAAATACATGCGATAACACGTTTCTCAAGGAAGCACTAGCCAACTTACCACACAGTGAAAAAATGCCGCTTTTATAAGACATTGCAGCATTAAACACTTTAACCTACATTTCCAGTGCTTCTAAGAGAAACTTTTCCGTGCCCTTCACTTTCATTTCATTCAATTTTCACTTTACTTTTATGTCCTTATTTGCCTTTGTTGTTGTTTTGCTGATTTTTTTTGTTGCCTTTCATGCTGTTTTCTAGTGATATTCTTGTTGGAAGTGAAAAGCCTGCACATTTTCCATTTTCTTTGCAAGAGCTTTTTGTGTTGCCGAGGTTTTGCTCTAGGTTTTATGGGCTCTGCATGCCATTCTCACATATGTGTGAGCTATTTAAATGGAGATACAAAGGAAAAGGGCACGTGGGAGGGATTGCAGGGCAGATTCAAATCTCTTGGAAAATTATCCAATTTGAAACTTTAAATCGTTGATGTATGTTGTTGATGTATTTTTTTTAAAATAAACATCAATTCCAAAATTATAATTATTTAATTCAACTTTAATTTATCAGATATTGATTCCATTTTAAAGAAATATAAAGTTAGTGTCCTTGAAGAATTCCATTTAAAACTCTGTAAAGAAACAGCATTAAAATATCTGATAGGAATGACATCCCGCCAAAACAAGAGCCATTGAAAAAGACTCGTAAAAACTGCCATACTTTCCAAACAATTGAATTCAAACAACAACGGCAAGGATATGCGATAAGGCAAAATGTAGGGTAATATGTTCTCGTGCTAAAGTGTGACTGTTATAAGTATATTCCTTACAATACAATATTTTATCTACGATGACATAAAAACATAAAAATAAACAGCAAAATACACAAAAATAGAAAAATACAAAATAACAGCGAAAATAAGAAAAAGTTCGGAAAAAGTTGAAAACACACAAAACATTTAAGTATACAGCAGCAGAAAACTTGGAATATTATAAACTGTAAAAAAGTGGGACAACATCTAAAAACAAGGCTGCTACTCTCCAAGATTGCTTTCTTGCTCCACATCTCCTTGGATTTGCCGCCAGTAACTTTTCAATGCAGAAAAAGAGTCAAAGGAAAGTTCAGCCGAGATAACATCTCTAATTACGAACCAAGTATTATAAAGTTTATTGACAATGCCGGCAGCTAGAGCTCCACAAGCCTGAAAAATCCAGAATGAATTTAAAACCTGTTAAACCTGTTAAGTCACTGAGAAAAATCTCAAATTTTTTACTAAACTGAATATGAAAGCGTTTACCTGCACTGGACATTAAAGCCATTACCTTCTTTTAGTGTATAGAAAGGATTATTTTAAAATTGCAAAGGAACACAGCTGAAAAATTAACAAAATGAAACTCGGGGAAAACTGTTTCATAAAATATTTTATTTCAAACAATTCTATTCTTTCCAATAAAAAATGGCAAAACTTGAGTAAAACTATAAAATGTCAACAAAAAATAAAGTTATAAGCTGCAAAATATTTTGTTACAAAATCCTTTTGTCTCTTGGCTGGTATAAAGGATTGCAGGATTGCAGGATATAAAAAACTGAGTATTCTATCCAATTCCCGCTCGCAAATATAACACACAATGAATTGTTTGCCTTTCAATTGGAATGGCATAAAAAGCTCTTTGCTGTTTTCCAATTAAGTCTTTTTTGAAAAGCGCATTGTGACTCTTGTAGAATAAAAAATAAAATTACAAAAAATTGCATGGGAAAGATGTGGAAACAAAAAAAAATGGATGAAAATGAAAAAAAGCATTAAAACTCCTGCTGTTCATGCTGTTTGGGGATATTTCGAGCAATAATGAAATGTTGCATTAACCTTAATTATGTTAATCTGCGTTTAAGTCTCGCTCTGAATGGAAAAGTTTAATTGAATATTTTTTAAATTTCCATTTGGTTCTTTTTTGGGTTGTCTGATGTTTGTTTTAAAGCGCAATTTATTAGCTTGTTTTTATACACATTCAATAAAAAATTATTTTACTTCATTCAGTTTTTAAAATTGACACTTAAATGCTTAGTTTTCCTGAGGAAATTGGTTTTTTTGTTAAATATTTCCTTCAAACCATTTTAGAAATACGTTCGTATAATTTAAAATCCAATCAAACCTAATCCAACCCTTATTTTAGGCTTTATTGCCTCAAAAAAAAAACATCTATAGAGAAGCCATTATCCTTGTTTTGTTAGTTTTGCCAGTATCACCGAATTCACCAATTTTGCCAGTTTTTCCGAGCTTTTGCATATTTGCGGCCCATAAATTCAAAAGCTACCAGCCATAAATTCACTAATACATTTAATTGAATAAATAAATTTTGGGCATAGCAAAAAAAGTATAAAGCGAACGTAAATCAAAAAACATAAATTATAGTATGACTAAAATTTTTGTATCTCTGCTATCTAGGGAGGAAAATGCGCTTGATGAGGAAAATGTTGCAGGAAAATTTGTAGTACAAGTGTTTTATTGTGAATCAATTTTATAAATATAATGCTAATGTTTTTAATGTAATGCTTAATGGACGGATAAGTTAAATATTAATATAGTTGTTCGATCGTGTAGTGCTATTTTACTCTCTGGTACTTCTTTGATTTTGCAATAACCTCCTGAGTTATGCGAAAAATCTTCGAAATTGGTTAGTCTTATAAAAATCACTACCAGAGAGTAAGATAGCAAAAAACAAACCATTCTTAGAGTATAAATGACGAAAACTTCAGCATTGATACACTTTGTATTTTTTTGAAAATAAAAACATACGTGTAGGAGTATTATATAAAATTCTCATGAAAAAATAAAAAAGTCCTAAAAAGCACCAACAACAATAATCTATCCTGAAAACCCACATAGTCAACTTAAAACTCCCACGTCTCCATCCATCTTAACCCGAACATCGTTGAGTTACTCTCTGTCGATGCATCAGCCCATCCATATGTTAGTGGAGAAAACAGCTTGAAGCTATAGACAAGTACACCCAAGACGACACCCATCACCGTTTGTTGCGCCCACTTGGGTAGCTTGCTGGTCAAATAATGATACATGACACCTGTAAACGAAAATAAATGAAAAATTTAAAAACATTGAACGCCAGTCTATAAATTAATTGGAATTATATATATTGTCAATTAGGAAATGTTTTTGGTAGCGGAATAAAACCGATTTTCTGGACAGATTGATTGATTTGCAGGGATTCGGAATGATCACTGAAATTCTCGTTTCTGCTGAAAAAATTAAGATTTGACAAACATAAAACACATTTAGATAAATAAACCTTTTTGATATAAAACCACAAAGTTTGCTATCCAAAACTCACTCATATATGTTCAAAATCCCACCAAAATCCCCTGCACAGTTTACCTCCAACATAGTTCATGTACAGATCCACATTCAAATGTTCCATGAATAATTTTAATCCTCATTCATTATAATTTCAATTTGCAATTTAAAAACACTTTTCCATCAACTGTGAAAATCTACTCATGAGCATAATTATATTCCATTATTCCATATAGAGCAGGAAATTATGCGCAATTTTACAAAAACTTTTTTTTGGGTTCTTTAAAGTTCAGGTACTAGGGAGTTGAGATTGTTTTATGAATTTTCTCATTAGAAATTTAATTTTTCCTTTAACAATAATTTTCTATGGAAAATTTTAAAAACATACATTTTTGTAATTTAAAACATAACATTAAGTTTATTTTTTAATGTTTAGATTTTTTCGGTTGGATAAAAAGATTTTTCTTTAAAGTTAAACCCGAATATAGAAATATTATGAACAAAAAAAGGCAAGCTGAATTTAACAAAGGTTAATTTTAGTCGGTTAATCATTTAAAATGATCAAAGCAAAAAGTTTAAACCAAAAATATTCTATAATCCCTTCATGAATCAGTTTTAAATTCAAATAGGGAAAGGTTAAGTTTACCCAATTTGTTCAACCATAAATATATTTAGAAGAGTTTTTACAATGAAAGCATGATATCCCATAAAACGATTATACGAAAATAATTTTTAGAGTTTTAGAGATTTTGTAAAAATAACCCCAAGAACAATTATAATTCGATTGTTCACTCAAAAAGAGTAATTTTTGCAATTAAATCCCAAAAGTATTTTTGCACAAACAAAACCTGAACAGTTTTGAAGCCCAGATTAAAAGGGGAATTAAAAATGTATTATACAAAATATTCACTGAAAAATATTTATGAACATTCAAACGGAAAAGTGTATATTAATAATACATGAGAGCTAAACGAGGCTGGGACATTTGAATTTGTTTTCAACGTTTGTGACATAGAGTAAGCAGAGTTTAAATTTTACAACTTTATAGCTCAACCCTCCTGTAAATATTACGGAAAACCAGGCTATCGTCTCTCGTTATTATTTTATAAATAGAAAAATAATGAAAGCAAACAAGTTTAATTCAATTAACCTGAAAATTTCCCCAAATTTTCCGCAAAATTAATGAAAATCCTATGAAATATAGAATTTTACGAATTAGGACGCACAATTATGCAAAATTTATGCAACTTCATATTTAATTATATTAATTTATGTAAATTTCACAAATGAAATCTAATTAATAATATTTGCATAATTAATCGCGTTTGATTGAAGTTATCGCCTGGAAATTAATTTTCATAATTCGCTGTATAATTTTCATAATTCGCCGTTGAATTTGCTCAAATTACCGAAAATTGTTGAAATAACTGCAAAAGCTGGAAAACTCGAAATAAATGCATATTAACGAAAAATCTGCGGATTCCATTAAAAATGCTTTTAATTGCATTAACAATTATGAAATCATAAAATTATTAATATATTTAAAATATTTCATAGTTATCGCTTTTATCATGATTTTGATAAATTATTTTTTTGAATATATCAAAATGTGAAAATGTTGTGAAAATGCGAAATCCATTTCATTTGGATTTCGATTCGTTCGCATTCGCCGGAGAATATTTTAATTTTGGTTTCCGTTGCCGCAGCTTTGCATTAAATTTTTCGCTTTGGGGTTTTAGCGGGCGGAGGACTCTAGAGCAGAACTTTCTGAGGTTTCGGTGGTGAATTTATTGTTTTATTTATGAATTTTCTATTAATTTTAATGTTTATTAAAAAAAAAGGATTTAAAGCGAATATATAAAATTCAATTGCTACTATTTGCTACCATCAAACTAACCGACATAAAAACAAAAATAAACTTTTAATTATACGTAGAGTCTTTTGGATTAAGATAACACAAAAATAAATCTTTCTAAATATTTCGTTTCCCCATAAATATAGGTTTAAAAATTATTAATTTACATCATAATAAAGTATTTATTCAGCTCCTTTCATTTTGTATCTCTCACCATTAAATTTACACTCTTAAAACCAAAACTTATTTAAAACCTCTTTTCACATTTCATAAAATGATGAACAGTTGAAGTTTTAAGTCTTCATACAAAATCCTTCTTGTTTTAAGCTCCTTTGCTCAACCAAAAATGTTTTCTAAATAAAACTCTGTAAATTCGTTGCCAAAAATACTTGGAATATACGAAAGTAGTTTACGTAGAAACATCAACTTGAATATTGCTCCATTCTCACATCATACTCGAATAATGTTAAATTATATGAAATTCAATTGAAACTTTATATGTGTGGTTTCTTTGCAAATTTTGCTAGCAAATAGGATTGACAGATGAAAAGTTTGAACATTTTTTTCAGTATTTTGTCGGCAAGTCTTCCAAAATTTAGGAGAACTGTTACACTGGCTCACTTTTTACTACACTGAGAACAACGAACGTGGTACAGTAGCATGAAAATAAACTAATATTATTTGGTTTCTTTCTCATTGTCCATAGAACTACACTCACAAAAAATATTTAACTGAAAAGTTTATATCTGGTTACTTCCTATAATCTACCACAAATTGCTATCAGTGTTGATAAAGAAGTTTTCTGATGAAATTATACTGATGGGGAAAATGCCATTAAAAACTTTTGCCATTCATACGCTTTTTGCATAATCTCTTCAGCTATATCAGGACTATCAAGACTATCACATGGAATATATTTTGGCTCAGCATTCTTCCAACAAACATGTACTCTTCTATTAGTCACGATAATATGCTCAACAAAAGGATTATCTGCAATATTATCATACAACTATGTTCTTGCTAGCGAGCAGTTTTATCAGTTTGTTCAGGAGATTGCAACTTTTCTAGGTTATGTAGTTTTTGCTGTATTTTTTTTGAATTTATCCAGCAGAAGAAAAAAACATTATTTTAATTTGATTTTCCACTCAAATGCATTTCATTCTTTTGTTAATGTATGAAAAGCTTCAGCTAGTCCAAATATGCTCGTATTAAAAATTTAATCTAGCAAAATGTCCGGAGAAGAGTTTTTCTAGAAGCACAAGAAAATATACAAGTTGCTTTTTATTAGATGAATGAAAATGGAAATGATGGTGACTTATAAAGATTGAGGGTTGTGTTGTTTGTCACAAAACTATTCTAGTGTACTTTTGGTTTTAAATTAGATAAAGGAGCAATAAACTACCAAAATACATTTTATAAGTCAAAGTTTTAGTTAACATCATGAATGAAGTGTTAACTATTACCACACACTCTAACTTTTAAACAAAACCAAAAATTTTCATAAATCCATCCAAACCTCAAAACCCTCCACTAGTCAAAATAAATAAATCTCCAATATACTATTTCTCTTTGTTGTTCCAAAATTTATTGAAGCAACTTCCAGTGCGATACACAAACTTCTATCCAGCAACAAAGCACAATATATTTAATAAATTTGCTATAATTTCAATAACGAACACATAAAGTCATCCACAAAAGTTTTATCTGAAGCATATATTTTATGCCGAGAACATGAAGCACATCTGAACAACAAGCAATTATGTTAGGGAAGAACAACACTTTCTGCTAAAACAAACTTTCCAGAAAGTTAATATTTATTCTTCCGCTGGCACAAAGTTTGCCGAGCGAACTCGAACCGAAATTTGCTGCCTGGAATTCAATTACAATACAAAATTCATCGAACATTGAGCGTAATTTCATTAGCAAGATGTTTCATTTACTTAGACTCGTAAGACAAATCTCGAAGCAAAATGTTTTGTCAAAAACTTTGAATAAATGTTTGCGATGGCATTCATCATTACGTCCTTAATTGAGTGTCTTCGGAGTTTTTCCGACATATTTCCCGGAATATTTCTGATAAAAGGCACATCCATTAATCAAAAACTTGAAGCTTGTTTGAAGCCTATTTGAAGCCTTTTTGAGCCCACAAAAGATTGGTGGGCCAAATTACTAAATTAGTCACTCGACGGTAATTTGGTTAATTTTGAAAAGTGTCTGAATATTGTGAATGTTGGTAATTCTGTGAATTTTTCTGGGTGGTTGGGCGTAGAGAAGGCAATTTAGATATTAATTTAATTATTATTCCAATTACTCTCATAAAGGATAAATCGTTTGAAATAATTAATTTATGAGCAACCCGCAAACTTAAGAAACTCGGCAGATTAATTTAAATGTTGTATTCCTAAACATTTAGTTTCAAACTTATTTTCAATTAAAAATGGAATCAAGTGGAACAATCATTACAACAACTTTTCTACAAAGTGCCGGATAATGTAGAGCAGTTATAAAAAGCACAAACTCTGGAAATTAATTAATTTTTCACGGGAAAACATAATTTTATCGCAGCTCATTACGGTACAACCTTTTTGCCGGTGATAGCTGTTGTTGAGCTATTAAGGCGCGTAATGACACAATGAGCTCATTCAATTGGATGGCAACTCTTTTCTATGAATATTTATTGAATTTTGCGAGGTTTGTTTTTGTGCGGATGGTTTTGGGGAAATAGGACACGTTATATGATCTCAATTGTATAATTCCATAATTAAGAATGAGAAAGAAATAAAACATGAGTGCAAAATATAATATTATGCAACAAATTGAAGCACATTAGATTGATAAACTACCACAAGAGCTACTCACGAAATAACCAAGCAAACAAATCTTTCTGACACTTCTAAGCAAATAAAGTTGTAACTTACAGCTAAATCTTTACCAAATCTTTCCATAAAATGTACCAAAAATCAAGTACAAAATATTTCAATCACTTCAAACCACAAACACATAAGATATTGCCAGACAAACCGTCAAACAATCAACCATAGAATTGCTATAAAGAAACATACTATCGCTCTTGCACACGCTCCAGCAAAATTTGCTAACTGCCGAGCAATTTGTAAGCAAACTTCGACGACAATATTGTATCGCATTGTGCTCGGCAAGGAAATTAATAATTAAATTAGAATGTTGAATATGACAGATTTTGTGTTCAAATATTTATGTTTCCATTTAAAATAAATTAGGCTCTAGCACATAATGAGGCTGATATTGTTTCTCGTCTCCTCAATAATTCAAGAGCCAGGCGCTACTACATTAGAAGCAAAAATCTGCTCGGGATCCCATCATCACAAACCACTCATGTCTACAGACTTTCATGCATAATTAATATATCGGCATAGAAACTGTTTTCGCACACCGAACGGATCTTTGTGAAAGTTCGCATGAATTAATTTTTGGTAGTAATTCAATTATCGTGCCATGAACATTTTTGGGCCAACATTACAAAGTTGTCTTTTTGGAAATGATTATGCATAAATTACTTATTACCATCAAAATTTCATTAAATCGTCATTTGCCTCGTTCTTTCCCTTAAACGCTACAAATGCCAGAAATGTGCTGTAAAGTCTGGTAATGTGGATGGTAACTTGTGGAACTTTCGTGAGCGATTATTTTTGGATTATTATGTTTCTTTGTAAAGTTTAAAAGTTGCCTTTGTCGTTTAATCGACATGGAAAAGTTTGCCAAGGGGAAATTGGAGGGAAATTGTTAATGGTTTTACGTAATTGCGCTTTTTGGTGAAACGACCTTTTTGTAGCTGGTTGGGAAATCACGTATTGCTAATTTTTCAATCAAATGCCATAGTTAAATGAGAAGGACGTTAATAGGTATTTGGGATAGTTAAGTCATAACACGCCACTGTAAAAATCGGGTCATCAATTACTTCTGGGACTTCATGATACAATTCTAGATCAGCTTTGATCACTGATTCTGATTTTGTACATGGTTTGCTCCCAAATGCCCTAAGATTTGAACAAATTGTATTTATATAAATCTTCCCAAAATTAAAATGGAAGCGCTTAACGATATCTTAAACTTTGATTGGACACTTCCATACTTTAATAGATCATTAGTTACATATTCATCAATCATTTGTGTAATTATCATGTTAATATTGCAATCATGTCATAAGATATTTAAGAAAAAGCTCAAAATCACATCAAAAATGGCGATTTTTTGCAGAGATATTGAAAGTTCTAAAAATATTTAAAAATATTATGCGTTTCGCTCAGCACTTGAAGTATAATCAAAAACATTGCTATACTATTGAAGAATGTGTTGATTGTAGTTCTAGCGATAAGTTTAAGCTCTGTATTAAACTATTACAAAATTTATCAATCTTCTTGCAAAACAAAAAAATCTAAAACTATACATCAGTTTATATCTTTTTCACGGCGAAGTAAGCACTATATGTAAACACAGGGTTGGGTGAATTCAGGTGGCGCAATTGTTTAATTTGTTAAAGTCATTGTTTGTTTGATTCAAGTGTAAAATTAAGTAATTTTTAGTATTTATCAAAATATTCACGTACTAGAAGGTAAGTAAGGGATAATATATTCTTCAAAGATTAGATTTTGATTCTAGTATATTTCAGAAATTTGTAATAAAAGCGCAAACGGCATTTGTTATTGGTGTATTTATGTAGTCTTATGAGGAAAGTACAAGGTTTTATCATATTTTATGCAAGTTATTAACTAAAAAGATAATAAAAGTTTTTTGGATATTTTTGAAAATTGGCGCCATTGATTTGGCCCAACCCTGTGTTTACTTCAAAGTTGACTTCGCCGTGAAAAAGATATCAACTGAAGTATTTTTTTGTTTTGCAAGTAGATTGTTAAATTTTGTAATAGTTTAATACAGAGCTTAAACTTATCGCTAGAACTACAATCAACACATTCTTCAATAGTATAGCAATGTTTTTGATTATACTTCAAGTGCTGAGCGAAACGCATAATATTTTTAAATAATTTTAGAATTTTCAATATCTCTGCAAAAAATCGCCATTTTTGATGTGATTTTGAGCTTTTTCATAGATATCTTATGACATGATTGCAATATTAACATGATAATTACACAAATGATTGCTGAATATGTAACTAATGATCTATTAAAATATGGAAGTGTTGGATCAAAGTTTAAGATATCGTTAAGCGCCTCCATTTTTATTTTGGGAAGATTTATATAAATACAATTTGTTCAAATCTTAGGGCATTTGGGAGCAAACCATGTACAAAATCAGAATCAGTGATCAAAGCTGATCTCGAATTGTATCATGAAGTCTCAGAAGTTTTCAGCTGTAGTGGCGTGTAAAGAAAGGTTGATGAATGTTTTCTACGTTTGAAATTATTATGACGTCATTTGTTACATTTATTTGTTACATGCTAGAAATGTAACAGTTTATTTGAGATCATTAGCTAAAATACAATCTAAAGATTAGAAAAGTAAATTGCTGAAATATGAAGCTTTAATTAAATTAAGAAAAGTTTCTCACTTTGCAACATTTATCATAAACAGAACATTTTCATCCATCTTCAAAGCTAAAATCCCCAGCAAACTCCAATTTTTAATAATTTTCAATTAAAAAAGATTAAGTGGAGGCCAAAAAAGCTCCTGCTTCTAATCACAATATTAAATCACCCTTAAGAAACCAAATATAGTAAGAAAAATCACATCTTAACTTTCGTAATGGCTCATTACCTCCCTAAAATCTCCCAATTCTCCCAATTACAACAATTACAAAAATTACAAAATTACCCAATTTTCCCACTCACTACCAACAAGCCAAAGCACCGGCAAGCAATTCTTCTAATTTTGCCTCTGAATCCAATTAATTCTCATTACAGTATTACCCAAGTATTACAAGACATTACTCACAGGCAAATACAGAGCGCAAACTTTTTTCTTTCTTTGCATTTGGCTTGCCCATTTCATTTGCTTTTTATCCCTGTGTCTCCACTTTTGCACTTAAATTAATTTAAATTTAAGATCCATTTGGTTGTTTCTTGTTAGCTACTCAAAAAAACCGAATCGCGGAAGATAAATTGGAATGGCAAATTATTTTCTCCCAACTTTCTGTTTGAAAAATGAAAGCAAATCTTCTTAAGTAATTGTTTCATTTGTTACCATTCCGCGCATTACTGAATGATATGCTCGAGACAGATATTCTCAGCAAGATTTCTTTTAACTTTTTATATTACTTACTTGATTTGATGGAGAAACAAATAAGAAGAAGAATGGAATAATTCGTCGTAGATTACTTGCGAAATATTTTTGAGTACTTTTGGGTACTTTCAAGCACTTTTGGTACTGTGAATGCTAGAGAAGTTGGGAATGGAATATTAATGATAATTTAGTTGAATGGATTCGTTATGGTTCATATTTTCGATTTGCTTATTTTCTTAAGTGTCCTTTGCAATGAAGAGTATCATTTGGTAAAAACATTTTAGATTTTAATAAAAATTAATGGATCTCAATTTTCTTCATGAAAGTGCTTAAATGATTTTGAAGATATTCAAGATTTTTTCAAAGAATTGTTTAAAAAATTTCATTATGACAACAAAAACATACGAAATTCATTATTCAAAGCTTCATTTAACAATATTGAAAGAGTTTTATGAAAAATTACAGAAAATTTATAAAACATTTTGATTTTTTGTTGGTTTTCTGAAATAACTGATCGTTTTACAACACAAAATGTTTAATTTCAATTCCTTTGCATTTACAGTAAATTCCAACACCCTATCAAAAATTTAATAAAACTCTATAAGAAGCATTGTTTCAATTTTACATCAAACAAAAAGCATTCCCCGAATTCACCATCCGCATCAAAGCCATCAAAAACCTCCGTGAAATTTAAACGAGGCAATCAAACGAACCTCTCGTGTCACCGATTTTGGTATGCAAAGTCAAAGCTAATAGCAAGAACGCCAAAACTTGTCAAAACGAACGTGAAACTAGAGACTAGTGTTTTTTTGGAAATTTGTGAAATTTTATTCCTTTTTTTGCTACGTCTGTGAAGCTAGTTTAGCTGGAAAAACACCAGAACGACCAAATGCCCAAAAATCTAGGAATCCAGAGACCAAACCAGAAAAAACTGGAAACGGAATCAAATTATTCGCTTATAATTGGCAGCACAAAACAATGGAAGAAATGCTCGGCGGCAAAAATTTAATTATCCTCGAGTGAAATGACACAACGGCAGAATAAATGAATCTTCTCAGCCTTTTTGCAGAGCAAAACGAAAAACAAGGGTGTGCATGCAATGATTAGAATCTTAATGCATATTGAAACTGATTTTAAACGATCATGCTGATGTTTATTTTGACTTTAAACAACGTCAAGAATCTTGAATAATAATAAATATTATCAATCTATCATCGTTATTGTTAAAATGTACGCCTATCAAAACGAAAACTGTGTAATTTTTTTATTGGCAAATCTGACTCTTTCCAATTCCTGAAAATCTTTCCAACCAAAAATTTCAATTTCGTTAGGCTTTTGTTGAAATATCGCTTTGATTTTTCGCCATTTGAATTTTTCATTTGTCGATTCATTTTTATTCCCGAAAAAAAAAACTGTTCACATCTCAACAATTCAATAAAAGTCCATTTGATCCAATTAAAGCCAATTTAGCCAATTAAAGCCAATTAATATGTAAAGCAGGCGAACAATCAATTAAACAATCAGCCAAGAATCAGAAGAGTGCGCACACGGCAAAAAGCGGCTGAGAAACGTGATTGGAATCGACTTCACGTCTCCATCATAAATTCACTGGCAATTTTTGCGTTTGGGATGAAATATATTTTTTTGTTGTATGTTTTGTTGTGTCTTAATGGCTTTCCTTATGCTCGCCATAAATACCATAAATACCATAAATGCCATAAATAACGCGAGCCAAGCAAATTTACTTTGTGTTGGCTATGAGCTTTAGCCGCTTTTCCGAGTTTCCCATCTTTCCGAGTTTTTTTGCGATCTGTGAGAGGAATTATTTATTATTCGCCATCCACGCACAAACAAACAAAAACATAACAAAAATCATTTAATTACTTCATTTTTCCAAACAGCAGCCGAAAATAAATAAATGATACATTTTCCATACCAGTTAATTTTGCGCCTCAATTATTCAGTCAATTTTGCCAGGAATTTCCATTTTTATGGAATATTTACGCCTGTTTTTGTGCCTTTTTGTGTTGTATTTGCCGAGTCTTTTTGCCGTCCAATTTGATAGCGTCGCATTTTTTGTGCCCAATCGACAGAAATTTTAACGAAATTAAGGAAATGTTCAGGAATTTCATGGATTTTACAAATTTACTGAATTTCATGAATTTCATGAATTTGAACCGAATTTAATGAATTCTCCGATAAATTCAACAATTTTGAACTTTTTTTTGTTGTGCATATCAGAGTGGAATTATTATCATGAAAAAACTCGCAAAATGCTCCAAATGTGATTTCCATACAGATCGGTCGATTAATCAACAACCAAATTGAAGCTCCCGGAATATTTTTCAGTTTTTTTATTTTCACTAAACGATTTTCATATTTTGCCAACAATATTTTGGGTAAAATTATACAATTTAAAAGCAGCGAATAAAAATAAAACTCATTGTTGTTTGGGCGCTGTTGTAAATTTTAAGTTGATATTTTGAATATTCAATGGGAATTAAAGGAAATACTTTTATACAAATATTAGTCAATGCCATTTAAATTTGAACGTTAAAATAGATTATTTTGATCATAAATTCAACCATGTTTCAATAAAGGCTCTTTGAAAGCCAATATGAATTTTCACCACTGCCACGTACCAATTTATCCATTTCGTCCATTTTTGTTTTTATTTAATTAAAAAATTTCATCCGAACAGCGAGACAAGGCAAAATGTTTCCAGTTAAAATTCAACTGTTCGCTGTTTGTTTTTATTGTTGCACAAGCGAAAATACCAAAATTATCAGGATACCCAAAATTGGCAAAAAATTCCAAAAGTACCATATAAAAAATATTTTTAAATACACGAGTAAAATTGTGTAAAATGCGAAACAAAACTCGAGTTAAATCCATTGAAACACAGACAGAACTCAAAAATGTTGCAAAAGCATCAAAACATGAAATGGGGATTTATCAACAATTTGATGTAAAGGGGGGCTGGAAAAAGTAATTTGTTGTCTAAACAGCTCTGTTGATTAATTTAATCTACTGTAAAATTAGATAGATTAAGAAATTCTAAGAAACGTCAAAAACAACTCAAAGAACAGTCATGAAAAACTAATTAAAATTTCCACCTTCTAAACCCCTTAGACAACAATAACAATTCAAAAGGGCTCATCTCTCCAATTAAACAAAATAACATTAAAAACATTCAACAAACAAAAAATTCATCTGTTGATTTTGCAAATATTTTTGTAAAATTAATTAGAAATGTCTGTTTGATTTGCAAATTGAAAGCTCACCTGTTAACATCGAGTTGAAAATGACAGCTGGAAAATAATGATGAAAATACAGAATTCTGCCCATAGCATAAAACGGCAAGTAATGCAGCAGCCATCCGCAAAACAGCCAGGCGCCAGCATGCAGTGTCCTCCATTTTTCTGGAAAAATTACAAAGATACAATTTTTAATTAAATTTTGGTCGAAAATATACTAAATATATATTTATGGGATTTTGAGGCCATGTTACATTCATTAATATTTTAGAGATTTCAATATATTTTGAATAGTTTTAAAAGATTCGTTAAAAATACCTTAAATGTTTGACAAACAGAAATTTTGCAAAAAAAATATATTTTACATCAATAATTTTACAGGAAACCGTCATCTAACATCGCCTTTAGAAAATAACATTAATAATAAAATAAAATAATTTTATCTCAAAGTTTTGCACACATAATAGCTCAAAATCTATCAAGACAAGAGCCTTGAAATCAATCAGAGATCAATTTGGCTGTCGACGCTCTGTAACAGCCAGCCATCAATAGCAAACAGCACAGCTTTTTACAGACTCGCACTTAAATCGAACAATAACTTTTACGCCAATAAAAATAATCGTTTCACACAATAAAGTATCTTTTTGGGCCGAGAACAGACAAATAGATGTAGTATCATTGCAGTCGGTTGATTGTGATTGGGCCACTAGGAGAACTGTTGATATTTTATTTTCTGGGCTGTACGGAGCCTTCAAAGTAAATTTAATATTTGTAAAAAATTTTACGAAGACATAGTAAAGTGGTGTAACAAAAAAATATTTAAAGTTTGTAACAAAATACTTAACCTTTCAGAAAGTGATAAAAGTCAACTACTTGTAAATTTAAATGAGTTCTAGTTAACAAGTTCAATCAATATAAAATTAAATACACATTGCTTCATGCGGAAAACTCCTCATAACAAACAAAGAACAGCTACATAAATGAATTTTCCTACTTTTTCTTTACAAAAATGTAAAGGGGGAATTTTTCTTCCAAACAAGCTGAAGCAACAAGTAGAATAATGCACATCTACGGTAGAAAATTCTACAAAGCTTACTATAGAATTTCAATTACTTTGCTTTATTTCTCTATGAAATTTCTTCCCTATTTTAATTTTTGATTACCCATCTCCTTCCCCACTATAAAATAGATACAAAATAAATTACATATGATTGTTGTTCATTTCACATCACCGATGCTTCGTTCTGTGAAATGAGCAAGCATAAAAGCTTTTTCAGTATATATTCCAGTTAGAGCAAAATGTTCGAGTAAACCGACTTTAAAGAAAATGAACGAAAATAAAGAACACAAGCACGAGGCATTGAACATAAAGCAGAGTATATTTTTATTGTGCTACCATGAAGCTTCCATGGAGTTTCCATCAAGTTGTTCCAGCCAGCAAATTTTATCGTTTCTCGTTTCTTGCACGATATATTTGCTGCTCGACTACCAGGCTACCAAATAGCTAGCAAATACAGCAGCAAATCACAATGGGGAAACAACAATAGTCTCGACAAACGTGATCATCATGTCATGTGCTTTAAGATGATTATATTTATTCCTTTTGTGCCAGATTTTTGGGGTGAGAGAAAATTATATTTATTTACTTTTATTTATTTTTCCAATTTGCCTTGTTGCGGGAATGAGATTGGTTGAGCTTATTTAGGAGATGTATTGAAGTCAAATCACTTCAAATCAAATTTATTTAATAATGTTGGGGAAGTTTGGAGATCTAATTTACAAGAAGAGTGGAGCAAGAAAGGAGCAATGAATGAAAATTGGGATAAACTCACAAGATTATGAGACTGTTAAAATGAAAATATTCATCCTCCTCATTTCATCGTTCTTGAAAAACTTCCAATTTCTTCCCAATACCAATTTACCCCAAATATTTAATGCTTAATCTTATTCTGATAGCTCACCTTTATTCTCGGCGTGTGTAACGTTGTCGTAGCCCCGCTGAGCTTTTATGGAGGACACAAAAAAGACTATAAGGAACAGCGCAAGGAACACCAAGTTGCTCCACCAGATGATTGGATTACCTAGCAAGTAGATGCGATAAGTACTGCCCGAGAAGAATTGGCCCTGGAATGAAAGAGATTGAGCTGTAAAAAGGAGGTGAAAAACTATGGTAATATTTTTAAATTTAAAAGCGAAAGAAAAACCGTTTAAGTTATGAATTTCAAATTCGCATTTAAAATTTAATAATGAGATAAATTCTCTTTTTATCAACTATTTTAAATTTTCATATTCTTCCTTAAAAACTTTTCACACCATAACCCCATTAAAGCAACAAAACACTTTTCTGATCGTTTCCCAAAAGAAATTCCCATTATTTCTGTAATTTATTTCTCCAAAGCGTTCGCAACAGACAATTTAATTTGCGCAATATATAAAATACAATATTGAATGTGCTGCAAGACTGTTTTACTGTTCTACAAGATATTTAATTTGCGAAAGACTTTTTTGCGCCCTTTCTTGGCTGTTTGAAATGTTTGAAATGCTCGAAATACTGGAGTTGCTTGGAAAGTGTACAGAGTACACAGAATGGTTCCGACTGTGGATGGATAATTAAATTTGCTGGCCTTTTGTGCCTTTCTTGGCCGTTCTATTTGGCTGTTGGTTTAGCCAACGATAAAAGTATAGGGAGTGCTCCAAGATTTTATTTAGGGATTTTTGAGCTTGAATAATATTTTTGTGAGTCTTTAAGATATTTTTGAAAAGAAATTTTTTAATAAAAATGCTTTTTAAATTGCACATAGTTTATGAATTAAACCTCGAAGTTGAAGGAAATTGAAATATTTTTATAAAAAGCATTTTGATGTATACATCTTTGATGTAAACATCTTTTTATACCAACCAACAAACTATTGGAGAACTCCACTATCGAATCCCCAGCCACCCGTAATACAATTTTCCTGAACTTGTTCTGCCCTTTATTCCATTATGTAGGGCTTAATTGAAGGAAAATAGTGTACTGAAAGACAATAGCCCAAAGGTGCAATTCTAGCAGCGCAACACACATTTTTTTAATTATTTCCAGTCTGCGCTCAACAAACAGTCAAGACTAAAGCACTTGAAGGCACTTGTAGCCAAGTACACCGGCCAACTCTTTCAACGGAAAGTCGGAAAGTCGGAAAGTCTACAAGTGCCTTGGCGTGGCTGTACAAAAGTTAATTGGATTTTATTTCATTTATTTCATTTTGCCGGAGAGCGAGGCGAAATCAAATTAAAAAATTATTATTAAACTCTTTCGCCCCGGATTTCTTTCAGGACTAATCAAATTAAATTTGTCAGCCTTTCGTTAACAGAGCTTTTATTTGATTTGAGAGGGGGTGTTCAGATTTTCTTTTGAAATATTTGCTTGTTTTCAAAAATGAATTATAAATGAACTTAAAGATATTAATTAACAGTTAAACTTTATTGCTCCTTTTCAGTTCAAGTTAGTTGTTTTTTGTTCAGGTCGTAGAAATTGAAATACTATAACTTATTTCATAGTTAGTCTTTAATTTTTTTAATTTGTTTAATTAACATTAATTGACTGATGATCATAACCACATTGTATTTAAAAAATCGGAAAAGCTGAAGCTTTAGCAGGCACTTCGGCAACATAATACCTATGTTTAATTAGAATGATTCATGTGAATAAAGCAATAAAATTCTAGGAAATTCAAAAATATGTAACCAAAAAAGAAATATCCGATCAGAGCGCCGAGCGGGAATATTGTGCATTATTACTTATAATTCTGTTAAATCAAATTTTACCACTTTCTGATCGACTTGAGTTGGTAGTTTCTTAACAAAAAACACGTAAAACTTGATTTCATATAAAATTCAAAAAAAAAATATGTATTTTTCCAACAGTTTTTTAGATTTTTGTAAAAACACAAAAAATATCAAATTTTTGCATGGCAGCTACTTGAAGGAAATGCTTGATCCCAAAAATCGTTCTTTCAGACCTGCGTGTGGTCTAAAAAAGCTTATTCCGAAGATATGAAATTAATCGGTTTGGTGCAGTCTGAGAAACCGTTCACCAGAGTTGAGAATTTTGGATTTTTAAATCATGACAACTTGTTCATGGTACAATATTTCCACAAAATATTCTGGATTCGATCATTTTGAGACAAATACAATGTTTTTGCATATTCAGATGTTTTAAAATATTCTCAGGAAAAAAAAAAAAATTATATGGAAAAATGGTAGTTTGCACTACAGGTACTAGATGGCGCTGTAGAATTTGCTTGAATTATCAAACTCGACTGTCTTATGGTTAAAAAGCTTATTCTGAAAAACCACGAATACAGAAGGTAAAAAAAAAAAATTTATAAGCATGGCAACTTGGTCAAACAAAAAATTCAAAAACCTTTTCATTTTGGGTCAAATACAAAGTTTTTGCATATTCAGATGTTTCAATATATTCTTTTTTGTATGGGAAAATGTTAGTTTGCACTACAGGTAACGCTGTCAGATTAAAATAGGAGACGTTTGCACAGAAAAAATAAAAGTCTTAAGTCCTGAGTTTCAGCAGGATCAATGCATCGGTTTAATAGTTACAGAGGCCACACCATGAAAAAAGAAGTCAAAACCACGGACTAACATTTCGCAAGGACTCAAAATTTCGGGTTCTAGACCAAAATTTTTTTTGTTTTAGGCAAAAATAAGAAAAAAAAAAAAAAAAAAAAGTTTGGATGAAACCAAGACTTCACAACTTTTTGTTGCCGAAGTAAAAAGTTAATTAATTACAACTTCAACTTAATACAATATTGCAAACATTACGAATGAATTTTCCAAATCCACCGAGCCTTCCCAAAAAATTTCAAACAAAAGCTAAAAGCGCCTGATTTTTATAATTATTATTCAGTCGTCCTTTAGCCGGTTTGCTCCTTTCCTTCTTCGCTTGATTATCTTGACTGTGTCTCGAAGCCAAGTCACTGTTATAGCAACTAAACTTTCAAAGGGAACAAAACTTTTTCCAATTAAAATTCCTTTTGTTCTGCAGCCGGAGTTTAAATTGGGAGACATTTTTTGCTGAGGCGACACAGCTCAAGGTCTTGAAGGCAAAGTGACGCGTAAAAATTATCGTAAAGATGAATTTTTATCGTAAAAACGGAAAGATGAGCAATGAGTCTTTTCAGTAGGATTTTCAAGGCCCGTCTTTTGATTTTATTTGTGCTATTTTAAAGATTATTTTGAAATTAATGTTTTTCTTCGGTGTTAAAATATTTGAATCAAAAATATCGCTGATTTTTAAGGAATTCAAATTTTATAAAATAGTAAAATACTATGCCAAATACAGCATGGATGACAAACCTTCGCTATAAAAAACATTTTTCAACATTCAAAAAATCAAATTATTCCAGGAATTGACTTCACGAACAATCAAACAAACTTTATAATAGCCCAACTTCTTGAAAAATATCTGCAAACTATTCAAACATGCTTGGTAATCTATTTCACACTCGAACCTTTCTGAATTTTTCATTTTTTTGCCTTCCCTAGAAATTCGGCAAAATTCGAACTTTTTAGAATATCTCGAATTCAACTCCAATTTAATCAAATATGAGAACAAAAAGAGCCTGGAATCAGATTGGAAGCAAAAGAAATCTTCATTTTAATTTCAAAAACTTCAAATAATTCAAATGATTCAAAATAATTCAGATAATCTGTGCAAAAAGTGTTGAAACTGAATAAAGTATGGGAAACTATTCAAAAGGCTAAAGTTGATGATAAAGTTTTGCTGGAGCTGATGCCTGAATAAATACTGCCACTCTCAAGTTTCTCCGTTTTTCTAAAGTTTTTGGTGATTTAGTCGTTGGACATTTTATCGACGTATTATTTATCGAAAAAGATTTTGTCGACGGATCTTAAAAATATTTTAAACTGTTTTAATTCTGTTTTAATATGATATTGATTTAATGAAATCAGTATAGTTGATTAAATGATAGAAAGATGGAAAGAAGAATTTAAAATTCTGTCGATGAAATAATGAACGCAAATAAAATATCATTGTCATAGCTTTTCCATAATTTTCAATTTTCAATATCTTTTCATGAAACTGAGGCAGCCAAAGTGCATCACAGAAAATCATTGCAAAAAGCACTCACAAAGTCTTTTAATCGGAACAAATTGAAAAAGTTTGCTTCTAAATCGTTTTGCAGCCAAAGTTGCAATAATTCTTGCAAAACTTTCTCCACTCGCAATTTCATAATCTTAATTTTCTAATCGGATTTAATTTTCGGCTGCCATAAAGTGATTAAAAGTATTTTTAGAAAGTGAAGGCCCCTGTGAATATTGAAGTCATTTTAGAGCCTTATCTTATTTATACTAAGAAAAGAAATGATTTTTGGCCAATTAATGTTTCATTACCTAACTCATTTAATTAATCCAATCTTTCAAATTTTTTTTCTACACCAAGATTCTCCAAAAATTCAAAAATACTGCCATCTCCACGTCATTCATTAATTTGCATAATTTTGGCAACATTCTCGAGTCTTTAACAAAATTAAATAATTTGGATCATTTAAATAAATTACCCAGCTGGCTTCCAAGAGCCCAAGTATCCCAGATTCATTGTAGCTGTTCAAGTGCTGTGGCAAAATTTGAGTCATGTCTTAGCAAGCCTTCTGAATCGTTTTGTTGGCTCATTAAAATACAAAACACAAAGCACACCGTTCAACGGCATTTTTCCAAATTTTCCAGTTTTTTTGCACAATTTCGTCGTTTATTCATTTATTCATTTATTGGCATGGATCCAGCAGCGAGATGGGTGGAAAATTGGAGTAGGCAAATTGCCGACGCAAATTGCTATTTTGAGGGAGATTGTCATAAATTATATTTATTTAGAAGAAAAATGGATTAGAGTGCTAGTTCTCGGATGTGGGAGTGAGAATGAGAAGGAATTATGGGTAAATTAAGGACCAGATTTTGAGGTTGCTTTGGATGAAGTATCAACAAAATTATTTTTAATTTGTAAAAGGAGAATATCAGATACTCGGAAGAATGTAACATAATAACAGCTTTAACTTTGTTTATACAAGAAAAATAAAAATATTTCACAAAAAAGTAAGACGAACGAACAGACAGATTAACTACATTTATGACTCTTTTCAGACAGAATAAAATCATAACTAAGAACCATTAACATTCCAATGAGCATATTTTATAAAATCCCATAAAAAACAAAATTCCCAACTCTTTCAAAATCTCTTTGCATCACTTTTGGCGCCAAAACCTGAAAAGCGTTCGTTTAACTCTTTAAGAGCCACACAGCAAAAAGTACGCAATATTCCCGCTGAATTCTCGGTGAATTAGCCAGCAAAAAAGGGTTTAAACATCGACGATGGGGGAGAGTAAATATGAAAATAACACAAAAGCCTCGACAAAAGCACTAGAATGAGTACAAAAAGCGCACAGAACACAAAGCAGACACACAAAAAGCTGTATTAATCCTCATGCTAATTAAATTTAAGCTTTCGACGAGCTTCACGTTACATACAAGATTATTTTGCTTTTTGGCAGTTTTACGAAAAACGTTTTGAACATTTTTTTATCTGTCCGTTAGTTTGCTGCTATTCTAAACTTTTTGAATATATCTTAAATAAGTTCCAGTCATCTAGAATATGACAAAGCCAACGATGCGAATTCGATGCCAGCTTTATTGTTTATAAAAACTAAAGGTGGAATGAGCTAAATTTAAGCAAGAGAACACTTGCCCTGCAAACCCTACTCAACTCATTTGCCTTCAAGGCCTTTTACTGTTCGCAATTTTTCACTTAATGCTCTGCCTACGATACTCAAAGCTTTGAAATATTTTTTATGCCACGAATGTATGTAAAATATATTTAATTTATGAAATGGCAAAAATGTTTCCATTCTTTCGAGTCTTGACATTGTTCAACTTTATTCGACTTCATTTAATTGTAAAACATTTGTTAATGAAATTTTCATGAGAATAAGAAATTATGGAATGACATTGTTTTCATATTTCAAAAGGATGTAAATGACGACAAGTTTAATGGCAACATTTTGATGAATAATAAAATGTAAACAAGAGAATGTAAGTTTATTAAGAAAGTATAGTTTTTGGTACAATTTGTTGTCTCAAGAAGTTTTCCATTTAATTTTACATTTCCAAAACAGACATCTCTATATTTCAAAATTATTTGATGAGGAGTTCAAAAATAGGTTCAAAGCATAATAACTTACCCTTAAAATGTCCTTATAAAAAACTCACCTTATAGTTAAACGGCCACTGCCATGGCCGACTAGTCACCTCCCCTTCTTTTGGCTTCAAGCCAGAATTGCCTTGCAACATCACCGCATGCGATTCGATAAATCTGTTTAGGAAGCTTGGAGCATACACGTGGAAGCTAACATTTGGCACTGCAATAAGAGCAAAACAATATCAGATCGAGGAAATCAGAAAAATCTGGGTAAACGGTAAAGAAACATGCAAAAGTAGAAAATTGAGAAAAAAGCAGGCGAAACATTTTTGAATTAAAAATTGAATGGAAAAATGAATGGCGAATCTCGAACAAATCTGATTGAAATTGATTTTTGTTCTTGATTAATCAACGAATTATTGTTATCGGTTGATTCATTAGAGACAGAAGAATGGTTAATTACATTTAAATGGATATTCTAGATACTTTATTATGGCTTATCGAATAAAATAACAATTAATAAAAACTCAAGTAGTTGATTTAATCTTTCAAAAACCACCCTCTTTTTAAAAAAACTTTACAGTTCCATTTAGCAAACGAAAGCTTTTCCTGATCACAAATTGATGACTTCAAAAATAGATTAGAGCAAAAATGATAAATTCTCAAAAAATTTGGAGCACACAAATTGATTTTTTTTCTCAGTAATTTCACAGAAATTTTTCAATAATTTGATTCCGATCGTCCAGTAACTTTTCATATACTCTATGCTACAAAAGTATTACATTAAAAAAGCATCTAAAGCTCAAGAGTCGAGCATAAAGACCAACTTTTTGCAATCATTTTTCGAAAAACCCTCTATTTTCACAATTTGTAATTTTCAATTTCAATTAACCGGTTTTTTGCGGAGAACTTCAACCATCTACCAGTGTTTCTATTTTTAGCGTTTATTTGCTGAGATTTGGGTGTCTGAATGTCCAAAATGATTTTGGCAAAATCATAAAATAGTTTAAAATGACTTTGAAAATTTAATAAATTTTTTGGATAACTTTAAGGAAACTTGAAAGGAAAAAATTCTGAACAACAAAATTTCAAACTGTGGAGCTTTCGGATGATAAAAAAATATTTTTTTGGAAAATTAAAAACTACGAAAATTAATTAATAGCCCAAAATGAATTTAACGAATTGGTGGGATATAATTGTGTCTAAAATATTATTAGCAATCAAGCTTAATGTCTCTCTTAAGAAGATCATTAATTTTTGATTGAAGAATTTTTCAGTAAAATAACGGGAATCCTTTAATCGCCTACGATTTGTTAAATATGACATAAGAATATAAATAAATCGCGTATCTAGGAAAAATTTTAAAACACAAAATTGTCTATAAAATATAAGAGATACTGATTTTTGAACAAATCATAATATATTAGAGTGCACAGCAATCTCCACCAACTTTGTCAATTTTTAATTATCTCATCAGCGTTGATAGTCGCTCCACATGCTACAGCAATATGGTGCTTTCGCCCATTGAGTACAAAACAATTTTCATCCAAAATTTCCTGATTCTGGGTAAAAAGTAATTCAACAGATCAAATGGAAAAGTTTGGCGAAAACTACACGAGTGTTGTTGGTGCTTATTTACGCTGACTTGTTGGGGCATTCTTCACTTCATTTGAGAGAAGAGCTTTGGCTTTTGCTTTTTCTAAATGAAACTTTACAGTTTTTCATGGTTTTTGTTTGAGGTTTATTTTAATGGAAGTGAAAGAGTTGAAAAATAATTGGAAATTCAACTTTTGGGTTTGCATGATTTATTAAATATGTTTAAATAAAATTGAAATAAGTTTCAAGCTAAAAAAAAAAAAATTTGAGCATTTAAAGATATGAACTTGGTGATTATGAAAATTATTTGGAAAATTTTCATGAAAATTTGGCAAAAAATTTTAGGTGAAAGATATTTTTTGTAATAATTGAAAATATCAACAAATCTTGAATTTTCATCCTACCACATTAAGCAAAAAAACAATTTCGAAAGTGTTTCATCAATTTTGTTTCAAATTTCTCAAACATTTTTTTTTTAACCCAAAAAGACTTTTTTCTGTCAATAGCAATAAGTTTTTCTTTTCCCCGTATTTTCTTCGTTTTTGTTTGTTGCATTTCAGTGCGATATCGGAAATATCGTCAGCAAATGCACCAATTCAATAGTAATTTTTCCCAATCTAAAAAATAAGTAAACTGGAAAAACTGAAAAGAAGTACAGGAAAAGTTCTTTTTTCTGATAATAAAGGAAGTAGAAAAGTTTTCTTTGCTGGGAACTGCTGGATGCAGTGTTTAAAGCTTACTCAGCTTGAAAGCAAAATTAATTAAAAACAAATTATTTAGTCATTAATGTAAGAAAACTGCCTTACAAATTTCTTTGCGCTTTTTTTCTTTTGTTGAAAAGTGGTCAATAAAATTGTTCTATTTAAAATGTTGCAAAGATGACTGAGTTACTAATTAAATGAATTTCTGTTTCATTTGAGATTACTCACATTTTTCGAAATAATTGTCTTCAACATTCCAAAGTGCATTTTTGTCTCGTAAATTAGGATTACAGGAAACTTCTTGCTGTTCAAATCCCCATTTTGGAAGTTGTTTGCCAGTTGCAGTAAGAGCACAATGTTGGAAATAGTGGACAAATTTTAATTTACTGGTGACTGTTTGCACTTGATCATCTTCTTTGCCGTTAATGATGAGTAGCTTGAAGATATCGTTTGCATCTCCTGTTCCATTTTCACCGTACCCTGTGATTTGAAAATGTTTGGCAGTTATTGGAGCTTTCTCCCTGTGAGCATGTAAATTTCTTCTTGTTTGAAGATGCTCCAATCTGACTAAATCTCCATGCTTAACAAACGATAATTCATCGACAACATCTTTATCAAAAGGTTTGATAAGCCATTTGTTGTTGTCGTCTTTATGGGTGTATGTTGTCACCTAAAAATAGTAATTGAATTTTCTGAATCATTACAAACAGTATTTTTTTTATTGTACCTGTTGTTGCTTAGCTCCCGAACCTTTTGGATATAAATGATAATGGGAATGCAAATATCCTCCGCCAGTCTTATGATTTTTTAACGTAATAACTGCTCCAAATGCTACTTCTTTAGGCATCGAGGCGTTATAAAGTGAATTTCCAATCAAACGACTTTGGAAAGCTGAAGAATAAAATCCATCTCCATTTCCACTGTGGTTTAATACCGAAAGATGAATGAAGAAAAAGAACATGTAGAGAAAGGCTGGCCAAAAGATCAAGGCAAACGCTCGAGCTGCTAACTGCTTCAGTGAATAGGTCTAAAATATAAACGAGAAATTATTTATGATTATTAGATGGGAGATTACTGATACGGTAGTAAATACACTACTCACCACTGGTTTACTGAGATCTCCCAACACGTTCCACAAATCATTAGCAGTATGAAGTCCTACTAGCAAGACAACAAATAATCCTACAAATTTAACACTAATCGTACAAGCAAGCATCGTGCCAGTAAACATCAGCCAATACCACCACCTTTTACCAAAAGATCGATCTTGCTCAGTAAATTTCGTAACTTTGACCATTCCTAATTATTTCGGAAAGTATGACAAAATTTAATCATTTAAAATTATTTTTGAATTCAAGTGAAAGAAATACCTAGAACGGAAGCTGTCATGAAAAAGAGTAGCGGTGGATCTAAGAGGATGTATTGGTTTAATGTGATCATTCCAACGTCGAAAATGATGTAAGCTGATGCAATGAAAGCGGCTTGTAAAGAGTGAGTCAACTCTGAGACTGTTTCGAAAGCCATTGGAATTATTAAAGCTCCTAATGTTGTACAAAACTGAAAACATAACCAGATTATAATTTGAAGATTATTTATAAACAAAATTTTACAATCCTCATTCCTTCATAGTTGGTCCCATTGTATTTATCTGAAGGTTTGTCAAAGGGAAAAGTTCCATTGTAGCCGGTCAGTTTTCCCGATAGAGCAATCAGCATTTTGCCTAGCGGTGGATGAACGTCGAAGAAGAATGTTCTGTTGATATACCATGAGCCCATCTTTCCAAAATGTGTTTCATCCCAACTGTTAAATGAGAAAATATTTTGGGAAGATTGTGAGTATGACCTACTTAATGCAAGAATATTCTTAATTCAATAATAAGTTGCAGAAATTACCAAATATGATCTGGCTCAGTGACTTTGTAGAATCTTGTAACAACTGTTAGAAGGATGACCAGCCCAAAAACGTAAAGGTAGAAGCTAAAAAACATAAAAAATAATAAGCTTGCCTTAAGCCACTAATAGAAGTCTTTCGAGCTGACCTGTTGTCTCGTTCTTTCTCATTCACTTTCTTATGTTTTTCTTTTTCTTTCGACATTTTTCAACTATTTCTGTGGAATGTTTTCGATTTTTTGATGTTTTCTCAATTAAAACTCTAATCTTTTAATCGTTCTTGATTGTTTTTTGGTTCAGAAAGGTTTGAGTTGATTTTTCAACAAGAACACACTGATTAAAACACCTTAATTTAATTTTATATGCAATATAACGGTTTTGTTTACGTTGCAACTTTAAAATCCCTCAGATCTTCAATCAGCTGTTCATCAAAAAGGGCAAGACAGTGCATAAATTTATGAAAAATTCTTCACAATGTTAAAAACACAAAGTTTTGAATAAAATAAAAAAATTTAATTCAGTTCTTTTAAGTTCACAATACATTAAGATCCAATGTTTATAAATATACTGTCGATATACTGTAATAAATCTTTTCATAATTGCCGCAACCCCAATTGTTTTTCAAACATTTCTGCTTTAAAAGTTCCATCTAGACTCTCACAGTTTTCGTTAAAGACACTGTATGCTGATGGCACACCATCCTTTTTAGCATCAGTTCGGGTGTTGAAATAAATTCCAAGGAGTAAGGAAAGTATGAAATACACCATTCCAAAAGATAGTTGAATTGCAATAGCATAAAGAGTTGCCCAAAATAGAAAGTAGACAATATAAGTGCAGTATGTGATCCAAGATGTTTTTTTAGTTGCAGCTATATCTGCTTCGGATGTTGATACCAAAGATTCTGTGTCAGAGTTGCCATCTTCTTGGATTTCTTTCGATTTTTCTACCTAAAATACAGTTTTAATTTAGTTTACATTGATATAAATAAAACTATATTCTTGGACCATGATGAATCAACGCTGTCTAAGTTTTGAATGATTTCTTACTTCAAGAATATAGTAAAATTATATATTTTTAATTACCACTTCTATTGCAACATCAGTATTTTTTAATTTAGGTGTTATCATTTCAAAGAATTTCTCTTTTATCGTCGAAATCACTTCTTGACGTCTTTTTCGTACTCTATATTCATTCAGCTTATCTTCCATAACTTTTTGTTGCCAATCTACGGATCATACTATATTAATTAAGCCGTGTAATCTCGGAAAAAACTAAATTTGCTAAAACTCCAACAAAGACAATATTTACGTTTTGAAAATCCCTGAAAATCTTTGAGGGGAAAAAAATAATATATCAGATTCACTTGAGCTACATTTAATTTTTGTTTTGTAAACAAAATCGTAATCTTATTCTTAATATGATTTTGCAGTAAAAATACATTTAAAATACATGAATGTATCAAAAGTATTTGCTTTGAAATTACTTAATCAGTTTTCTCTTGAAACCTTGGACAAATTTTTGAGCAACACTTTGGTCTACACATACAAAAAATCCACAATCGAAAAGTTCACTCTTATACAGCT
Source organism: Parochlus steinenii (assembly GCA_038502155.1). Lineage (NCBI taxonomy): Eukaryota > Metazoa > Arthropoda > Insecta > Diptera > Chironomidae > Parochlus > Parochlus steinenii. The sequence continues at coordinate 1,784,628 of JAXCIN010000047.1, read as the reverse complement.
TTCCCTATTTTTATTTTTTCATAATAAGGATCCTTAATTCTCAAAAATGCATATAAAAGCATAAATAGTTATATAACACAAACATAATTTATTGATAGGGTTCTTACCTATAGAAAAAGGTATGCTGTTATATTTCGTATTTTGTAACTAAACGAGACAAGAGACAAATATAATCACATTTAATGTTTAATGATCTATACTAATTTGTTAATTTGTATTAATTTCCTAGATACATTTTGACATCATACCAACAAAATTATTTTTTAGAAATTGTTTATTATATTTCTAATAATAACATTGTCAAAAGAGTTCAAGTTCAACATATTTTTTATTTAGTTTATGCTACAGTCGTTGTATCATATTTTATACATTGAGACTTGAGGGGATAGATTTCAGATAAGTTGGCAAAATTCATCATATTTTCTCTATGTGTGCGATGCAAGGTTTTTGCAATCAGGTATATTTATACAGAGGGTTCAGGTAAATTCTGGCAGTATTTATTTGTGCCTTTGAAGAAGGACACGCATTTTCAGTTTGTGTGGATTTTTAGAAGCATTGAGTCAAAGTGAATTCGAGGAATAAGACATAACTAGCATTTGGTTTGGTTCACCAGGAGTATTTTGGAGCCTGTTTTGCTCAGAATAGCTCATTTATTGGAAAAAGTTAATAGTTTACCGCGAGAACATAATAATTTTTAAAGAATGGAAGTGAATCTTGATCGGTGTCCTGTAGAAATTTTAGAGCGAATTTTCATAAATTGCGATGCGAAGTCCTTGAAAAATCTGTCTCTAGTCAATTATAGGTTTTACGAGATCGTCACTTTAAACAGAAAAGTTTATAAAAGATTCAAGCTTCATATTGATGGCAAAAAATATGATGATCCAGTTGCTGAGGCTATGCTCCAAAGTGAAAGAATATTCACCAAGCTGGTTCTCTCTCTATCAAATGAAATTGGAATGAAGCCAATTATCATTAACTTGCTAGAGAAATTTGGTGAACACATCAAGCAAATTTGGATGAAGAACATAGAAATTACGCGGAACCAATACAATCTTATTAACGCCTATGATGTTTTGAAACTGATGCCCAACATAGAGTCAATTTACTTGGAAGGAAACAACTGGAATCTGAGGCATGCAGCAAACCAACAAGTATTGCCGTTCTTACACCTGAAAGAAATTAATGTGTGCAATGAGTATAGGTTTGTTCTCTATAAGTTTAGATAAATTAGGATTATGTTATTTTAACAAAGTTTTATATTTATTATTATTACTTCTCCTCAAAACGGAAGAGTATTAAGTTGTTAGTACAAATATAGTCTAAATATTTTTTTAAAACAATTTTTATTTATAACACCATTCCACATTAGCGGAGAAGTCCTGGAAATCATAGGAGGTGTACAACAAGATTATATCCGCTTCTTCACTAATAATGATGCAAATTCTTTGACAATCTTTGATGAAGTTTGTTTTCTCCAAACGTTGGGATTTGATAAGGCAATAACTCACCAATTTCGAAGATTGTTGTTGAGAAATCAGACCTCGTTAAAACACTTGAAACTAAATGGACATCATAACAAGATAGAAAGAGAACTATCCTCAGTTTTCAACGAGACCAGTCAGCTGAACCTTACATCATTTTCCATTCAACTTGATGATATTCGAAGCGGGCAGACTTTCAGTGGATTTTTAAAACACCAGCTGGAATTGAAAGAGCTTTCCATCATTAAAGCTTGTAAGTATCTATTCCTTCAAGTTCAAATGACATCCTGAATAACTAAATCTTTTATTTTTTCAAGCTCACCGTAACTATGAGTTTGTGAAATCAATTATGGAGCATAAAACTTTGGAGCGCTTTGAATTTATTGATGCAGAAGTTTGCTTTTATACGGACATGGCTAAATTCACAAACCTTTTTATAAAGTCACTCAAACTTAAAATTGATCATAGAGTAGCTGAATCTCTATCACAAAATGAATTCATTTCTGAATCCTTTCCTGAATTAAGGATACTTGATTTGGATGTAAGTATCCACGTCTCAAACGATGATACAGTCAAATTTATCAACAGTTTCGATCAACATCCTAAGCTTGAGTTTATTTCTGTTGCTTTACAAAACTCCATCTGTAATGTTGTGAATCAGCTGAAGCTAGATAAAATGAAAAAATTCCAATGGCATGGCGAGAAAGAGAACGTGTCTATTGATTGGGGAAGCTTTGCCCAAAGAAATCCCAACATAGAGGAATTTTGCTTGGAAGGAATCATCTTAAATAACATTGATTTAGAGGTACTCACGAGGAACTTAAAAAATCTTAAAGTTTTTGAGTATGATTTTAAAACTATTCAGACTAGTTGGCTGGGTTTCGCATTCTCGTTGAATGCAAGATCTATTCCAATTATTTTGGATAATTGCAAATCATTAAAAAAACTAAAAATGAAATTGAAAAGGATATTCAATCCCAACACTGGAGCCCACATTCCATGGAGCTTTGAGTACCAAGACAAAGATTCACTGGCAATTAAACAATTGCAGCCAAGACTAGCATGGTTGGAGGAATGTGATTTACAATTTCAGGAATAGTCCCGATAAGAACGAATGGAAAAATATAATCAAAATAAATTGTAAACAAAAAAGCAAAAAAGAAAATGGAGATTCCGGAACTTCGAGTGGTTTTTTAATGAAAATATTTTTTCCACCGGTTGCGGAACCCCTGCCTTTCCCTTTCCCCGAACTCTTTTAATTGCTAAGAGGCGTAGTATTAGTAGAATAAATTTAAAATGTTCACTAAAGAATAGACATATTAATAAAGTATTAATAAATGAAGAAATAAACATTTTGAATTTTCTTTGAAAACTATAATTTTTCCTTTTACTTAAAATAACAAACTAACATTTAATATTTAAAACCATTCTTTATTTACACATTTTTAAAAACGATTACTTTTGGGTCTTGTCTAATGAGGCTATCGCCTTATTCACAATTAATTCTGATTTTTCTAAACCAGGACAAGTTTCTATTATTTTAATTATGCTCTTTGCATTATTTTGTTCCAAAATCAAGTAGCGGCAAGAAGTACACATAACAACGAAAACGAAGACTACTATTTGATGAGACCCACCAATTATTCGATCAAAGATTCTAATATTTGAATGTGTCAATATACCAGAGAAAATTGTAGAGTACCATTTCTCAAAAGAACTATGAAGCAAATTAAACATGTTGTGGCTGTCAAGATGGCGATAAAGTTCTATGTCCTCTTTTTCTAGTAGTAAGTGTGTTTGCACAATCAACTTTGGAACTTCGGCTACTATTTGCAATGATATTTCATAGAAACTTTTGGTTAGAAAATAAGCTTCGTGCTCCTCAGTAAGATCCATTCCAAAGTTTAAAATGCTTTCTGCCAGAAGAGAGAAATTCGACTCTGCCTATAAATGGAAGGAATGGTTCGTATCTTTGAAACGTTGGATTACTAAATGGACTTACTCCTAAATTAACTCCTGCACCACTCAGCGATCTGGTCTCTAATAAAAACATGGCTAGAAAAACCTGCGACTGTGGCGTTTTATCATCGATATATCGCATTATCTTAAGAGCGTGCAACAGATCTAGAAAGCTTTCTTTCTTCTGCTTCATCACATAATCCTTATTTTCTATGGTAAACTTTGGATAAACACCTTAAAAATAAAAACAAACTTTAGAATGAGTCATTTTCAATTTTAAATTTTCAGTGCATACCTAGGGCAAGTTTCCACAACAAAAAGCGGTAAAATTTTGGCACGGTATACTTTTGACATACTTCCTTTAATTTTAACGCATTGATTGGTGATTCCTTGTACAGAAGTATTTCCAACGACCTGAGAAACGGAATTATTGGAGTATTTAACTAAAGGCTGAACTTCCAAATTAATTTTATTAAATACCTCTTGTCAACAACATTTTTACATCCAACCTTTTCTAAATAGGCAGCACGAAAGTTTCTTTCATCGGTCATGACTTTATTTGAACAATTAAGCTAAGAAATAATCTTTTCTTTAACTTTATAGAAATGTTTAATAATAAATTTTTTCTTTGTTTACGTTTTACAAAACATCGACAAAAAATAGCGCAAGTGAATCGCAACGTTTTCATAAAATTGTTATTTTCCCCTCAGCATTCAAATGAAAAACAACCAGTAAAATTTTTTTGGGAATGAAATCGGAATGAAAATAAATTGGAAATGTTTCAATAATAATGCAATAAAATATGTTATATTTTATCTCGCAGAGATTATTTTAAAACATTGAAAAATGAAATGATGTGCTGACTCACCTAAATACAGAAAATAAATATTTTTCGTTACCAAAGCTACCAATCGTTTTTTTTTGTTTATTATTTTTTGCCAGTTTACTAAAATTCTTTTTACAATCCACAATTTTTTTCTTATCACGCTTCATAAAATCTTCTCGATGAATATCAAAGACTTACTAATTGATAGTGTGCTGAGTGCCGACAGTTTTCGCTTACTTCGTTTGGGTTTAGAGGAACCAAAACCTCCAGAAAAAATTAAAGAAACTGTTGTTGAGCCAGAAAACCCACCGGAACCGATTACACTAGCTAAATTAAAAGACTTGAATGATGAGCTAGGCGTTATTTATACATGCTTCAAAGAAAACCATAACCCTGAATTCGAAGGGCGAACAAGTTTTCCCAAAAGTTATCACACTGTTAGTCCCAAAGAGAAGATGCTTTTACTTTACGCAGAAAACTTAAGAAGGCAATTCAAAGAAAAATACCCAAAACGACGTCCTTTGGTGCTTGCGTGCTATAATGAATGTAAAGTGCAAAAGTTTGTGTGTACCACAATTCGACCTACCGTTTTCCTGTTCTCCGAGCTGATTGATTCATGGGAAAATTGTTCAAAGTTTATTGCAGATCACATCCAGTACGAAGCGCTACCAAAACCCTGCTCAATTGTGAGTAAAATACTTGCAATTTCTATTTTTAATTAATTTATTTAATCTCGGTTTGTTTGGGGAAATCAATATTTTACATACAATTCATTTAACGTAGTAGATGACACTAAAATCTTCTTGTGAGAATTCTTCTTGAGCATTTCTGAGTGCCAACCGTTATTAAAACCATAAGATTAGATTAATTTAAAATTAACTGATTTCTGATTTTCTTTTTGGAAATTAATCACATATTTAAGATCTTATTGCAGTTTTAACTATTTATTAAATAATTTATCCTGGTTTAACTATCCTTCAAAGAAAACCATTTAATCAGTTAATCGTCTTTGGAATGTTGGGTTTAAATTTCTGAGAAAAATTAGAAAGTAAAGAAGAAGGGATAGTAATCCATTTGTAGATAGAAATTAATGTGTTTGAGGTTTTGAGAGATATTAAAAAAACCTTGCCAATAATTATGAAAATATTTAACCCTCGACTTTACTACCTTCTCCTCTCACTTTGTTATGATTTCTCTATTAGTTCTCACTCACATGTCTAAATTCTAAAAATCCAAAAAATTACGTTAAATTTAAATTCGAGAGATCATCTGAGTTTAGTTTTCCATTTTTTATTCGAATTTATTTCAAAAAATTTCTTACAAGAACATGCAAAATGTTCAAAAAGTTGAAAAAATTTGCATAATCTGCAAAAGTTCACATCCACTAAGTAATTACAGGAGTTATTCGACATTTTTCTGTGTGCTTTTGGCATTTTTTTGTAAATGTCTGATCATTTGATTTGACGCGATCCTCTCATTTTTGTGAGTGATTTAAATTTCAACTACTTATCCATTGGTTTATCTAACTTTAGGAATGATTACACTAATACTACTACATAAAATTCTTTTTTTGCAAAAATGTACAAAACAGTGATCTTTGCTTCCGAAAGGATGCTGATCACGGATTATTAAACTTTTCTAGTGATTTGGGCGCTATTTTGCGCAGGTTTTTTGTTTTAACATTTAATATTAACTAATAATTAATCTTGGGATTGTATTGGGGTGAATTTAATAATATTGAGATGAGATCATATTGAGTTTTCAGCTTTATAGATTTAACCTAATCGTAGCTTCAGTTTTTCGATTTATTCAAGAATCAAAACTAATCTCAGTTAAAAAATTCGTTATCTTCAATCTGGACTTAAACTCAACACTTCTCTCTCCCCATCCCCCTGCACTTTCTTAGGCGTCTCCTATTTGCGTCTTCTCACTCGAATTTTTTCCTCGCTGGACGAGCTCGAAGCGCTTAAATTGTTGCTGCGATCAATGCTGCTCTTGATACTGGTTAGCAAGTATCTGAACTGCATTACCTGCATTGCCGTCAAACTGGGGTCACTGCATTGTTCCAGGTACTTGAGGAACTTTTCACCGTGCTCCAAAGCTTCTAAAGGAGTTTTGATCTCATCCTTTTGGTTGTTGTTGTTGCTGTCATTTTGATGATCGTGATGATCATTGTGATCCAAGGAGTCGTCGCTCTTTTCTTCAATTATTTCAGGGGTGGCGCGTTTGAAACTGAAATTAGAATGTTATCGTTAGAAAAATTTTAATTTATTAAAAAAAAAAGAAATCCTTGAATATATCAAAATTAAAATTTATCCCTTACCGTGCATGATCATCGTCCATCTTCTCGACATCCTCAATTTCTAACCTTCTTGGTCTCGATCGCTCCACATTTGGAATTGGTGAAACATCATGCAAACTATAATCCTTATAATCTTTGTATTCCTGTCCATTTTGATGATTACTTGAAAGATCCTCAGGCTTGCCGGGCTCCTGGACTGATAGGGGCAAACTAGGCATATTATAATTGCTAGAGATTGTATTATTATTCTCCGCTGCATTAGCAGCGCCACCTTTTGTCAACTGTGAGTACAGAATATTCTCGTAAGCTTCTTTTGCTTGATTTGTGAGTTTATTCTGTTTGTCTTGCATCATTGAAGCGCCAAAAGTTTTGTACCATTGCCAAAACCAAGTGGTAGAGCCTGCAGGACTTTTTGCATCATCAGGCGTCATTGAGGGTGGTGGAGTGCTGATTGGGGGCGTGGAAGTCGTTGGAAGGTGGTTTAAAGGAGTTGGAGCAGCATCTGGTTGATGGTTCAGTGGTGAGGAAGTTTTGGGACTCGAAGAACGTGGTAGACTTGCCTGGAAATAGGAGGATGATGATTTGTTAGATTTCCGAATTATAAAATAAATGATTCAATAAGTGATTTTGTCAATTAATTACCTGCGAGTACAAATTATTAAATCCAAGCATAGCTTGCTGTGATTTGAGCCAGTACCACAATGCATCATCAACTGGAGCATCTGGGGCTGCTGGAGCTGCTTTTTTGTACTTATCCAGAAGTGGTCCTCTTATCAATTCATTATTTGCCTTTTTTTGTTGTAACTTGGCCAAATTCTTAACAGTTAACGAAGGTTTGTCACCCATTTGACTCATCTGTGGCATTTGTGGATTAGGATTGATTTGATCCAATCGGGGACTAGAGAGTGGACTAGAATTACTTGCCTTGGGACGGCCATTGTGACGAAGCTGTTGTAACTGGTGAGGTGAGTTGTGATGAGACTGTTGACCATTTAAGCTGGAGAGGCCAGAAAGTCCCGACATAGCAGCTAAATTCTGAAAAGATATGGTGAAGATTTGATTTTAGCAAGGCATTTTTGATGGACGATTTGAAGATAGATAAAATGAAACTATCTTGAAAATAAAAACTTACCGGATTCAATTGTGCCAACAAATTCAAATTAGATGCAATATCATTGAAACTAAGTGCTAGTGGACTCTGTGCAAGTCCCCCCATTCCCGAAAGATGACTTAAACTAGTGAGTGGACTAATGGCTGCCATCGAAAGATCTGCCTTGCTGTGTTCATGATTTTTGCTCAAATCCTGTCCATATCCTTTCAAACTCATCTCTTTGTTTTTATGGTTTAGCGCCATCTCAGACGAACTTTTGGCGAAAGCGGAGAAGTCTGGTTGACTCATTCCACTGAGATTGAGACCACTAGAGTCCAAGGTCATTCTTTTATCGCCAGAACTGGATAGATCAAGTCCCATGGATCCTCGTTCACCTTTGTATCCATAATCTTCGTATTTGAGCTTTCCGTTTCCACCTCCAAACAATGACGATTCAAGCTTAATTCTTTTGGAGTCTGGTCCGTTGAAAAGCTCTTGCATAGCTGCCACATTAGCTTCGTTGTTTAACTTCTCAGCATTCTCGTTCTGCATAGACATGCATCGTAATTTCTCTTCATTCTTGCACCAGCCGCGCAAAGTTGACTCTGGAACGCCAATATCTCGAGCTACTGACGCTTTGGATTCGCCGTCGTGGATCCGTTGAATAGCGATGATTTTGTCACTAAAGAGAATTTTATAGTTACTAAGCGGGAAAACTTGGTGAAAAGGGGTTTGGTAATAAAACAACTACCTGGCTGTTAGGTGTCGAAGCGGCCGCTTTCCTTTTTGGGCTCCACCGATTTTCATTGGTGGTTTTCCTGGAATTTTAAAAAGCATTGATTAGATTTAAGTGGTTTCAATAAAATTTGAACAAGATAAGCAATTTTTTATTATTAGCCAAAACATTTGAGCAAAAATAAGAATATTTTCAATTTTTTAAATTTTAATATCAAGGAGTCCATTTAAAAATATTAACTTTTTCAAAACTTAAAAACATTTTGTATTGTGATATTTTCTCAACGAAGAACAAGAAATATTATTTATTTTTGAGTACATGAATAAAGCTTTTCAGAGCTTTCAAGGGGAAGGTATTTTACTCTCTTTTCACTACAACTGCATTTTTACAAATCATAACAGTCTCAATAATCCTTGTATACTCCAAAAAGAGAGAAAATATCCACGTGTTACCAACACCAGAAGCAGTTACTCTCTGAGTTGATTCCCCTTACAATTACCCCTTCAGTAAGATTCACAAACACCAAAACAAAAAGTGGAACGAGTGAAAAGTATCCTACAAACTTCCTTATATACAATTCTTTTCTCCTTATCAGCCGACACATAAAAAATCCTAAATGCACTTTTGTTTGTAAATTTTATTAACTTTCATTTTTATGGTTTGAGTTTTTTTCCCTGTGTTCCAGCATGCAGAAAGTCTTTTTAATACGATTGCGCGTAAATCTACGAATTTTTCATGTGTTTTTAGAAATTTTGCGAGTTTGTGGATTTGTTGGCTTTTGTATTCTGATTTTAGGAAATCCAGGAGATTTGATTTCATGGTATTTAAGGAAGTCAGAGGATACATTTAATTGACATTTTTTCGCGAGATTTCTTAGATTTTGAATCTAAATCAAGGTCCTACCACAATCCCGAATTAAATATTCTCAGAATTATCATTAATTTGTGTTCATAGCGACCATTCCAAAATGTACTGAATTTATTGATCAAATCATTTCAATTTGAACAAATTTCCAAAAACCGAAAATTGTACGTTATGGAGTGTAATTTTAAACAAATTTCAGAGGAATTCAAAATATCGTTCAAACGTCCTTGTCCCAATTACCCCATGTTTAGCCGTATTCATTTGTGTTTATGTATTACGATTTAGGATATTAAACGTTCGGCATATAAAAATTACATCTTTTTTCCTTTTTATTACTTTTGCAGATAAAAAGTATATAAAATGATTTATATCGCCGCGTTCAACAAGTTGTTTATTTATTTTTCAGTGTTCTTTTCCATTGTTGTTGGTTCGGTTGTTTGCTTTTGATTTGGATATTTGCATATTTGTAACAAAACGCTTGGCGAAAATCGCTTTTTAATAGCGTTTTAACGCTGTTTAGTACTTTATGGCTCGCTTTGGATGGTGGCGATTTTCAGATTTATAATTTCGGGACTTTTGTGATTTTTTAACTGTTTTATTGCTTTTATTGAGAATTTTGTTGATTTATTGTTTGGAAGAGTTGGAACGAAATTATTTAGAATCTTTCCTTTGTTTTGAGTTTTCTAAACAGATTGTTGTCTTATTTAGATGTAATTTGATATTAACGATATTAAGAATTTTTTTGGTGACACTTTAAAACTCATTAGCGTATTTTTTATAGATTTATTTTCCTGAGGGTCAATTTGGCACAATATGTGAACGGGGTTTATTGATTTGGAATTTTTTGTACATTAGTATATGAAAATCGATTCGAATGGATTTTTCTAAGAATATAAGTTGAATGAGTTACACGGTACTTCAAAATGAAAATTTTTCGGCGTATTTCAATTTGTTACAAGTGTTCAATAATTTAGTTTTTAAAAGATTAATTTTTGAATATAATCCAACTTATGGTTTTTCAAAACAACCGACAAATAAGTTAAATTACCATATATTCCCAGAAACCATTTTAATGATATTCGGTTGAAAATATTATTGTTTTCTTAATTTAAAGAATTATGCTGAACGACATAAAAATTGTGTTGTACAAAATTTTTGTTGAATTAAAAAACACTCGTCAGAAGTTTTAGAAATTTTTAATACTTTTAATGAAAAAGCGTGCCATTCTTCATAAGTTCTTTTGGAATTTACTTTTTGCATGTTAGAGCACGTTGCCAAAATACGCATTGTACAAAAACTACCGTAAATTTTACAAATGTCCAAAATACCAGAAATCCAATTATTATGGTTGAAACACTTTCTTTTTTTGTTGAGTTTTTTTTAAGAGCAAAAATAGCGTTTCTAAATATTTTAAGGACAAAAACTGCAAATTCTGATTGAGTGAGTTGTGGAAATTAAATTTTGTTATGAATTGATTTTTTTTCTCGCAAATATTTTTCATATTTCTCAGATGTTTTCAAAATATAAATTACTGAAGATTTTCAAAAACTGTCCGTGAAACAAATTAAAAATAAAAATCAAAATTGAAGCAAATCTTAAATGAACGTAAAAATTTTAATAATGCAGAAATTCTTAAAAAAAATTAAAATTTTCGAAAAATAATCCTCAATACTTTTTGCACAAAGTTAAAATTTTTTACAATTTCACTATCTAGTCCACTCTCAATCTTTATTCTTCTTTTATCAAAAAATTATACTTTCTTGAGCAATTTATTCACTTGTATTCCCATGACTTGAAGGAATCCCTGAAAGCGCTAACATCCGCGTGCTCTACACAAACTCAAAAACTTTCGACGTAATTTCAAGAATATCTGAGAACAAAAATTACCGTTAGTTAAGAAATCCATTGCGGCCGTGTAATAATCCAAATTGGTGGGAATCTCCAGAATTGGGCTGTTTATTCCTTATTTTCACAATTTTCATTTGTTTCCGCGAATTTCCTAGAATTCACTTTTTTGGAAATATTTTCGCAACTTTTTGTTTTTTTTTAGCGGTTTTTCTCAATTTTTAGTTAAATTCACTAATTTTGCTGCACTAAATAATTTCTAGCACTATTTAATATTTTTAACGCACTTTATCTCAAATTCAGCTATATTTACGAATTATTCACGATTTATTAGCAGAGCGTGAGGAGACGACACTTCCCCGTTGAATTCAAAAATTAGACTGAAAGTTTTTTGTGTAACTGAATGGAAATGATTCGTGGTGCTGCTCACACACACTATCAAACATGCGGACAGGCTATTTTTTTGTTGTTGCTTAAAACATCTGTTAAAATTTTCAGTTTCTTCTTTTTTTGGCGAGGTTGTCGATAAGATAAAGGAACTAGCTGAAGGATTCGGCGGAGGTGATTTTTGCAGTTTTTTGAGGTGTTTTAAAGATTTTTTTTGACGAGTTTTTTTTATCACAGAATTTTCGGAAATGGCGGTTTTTCTGGTGTTTTTTAATTTTTAATCACTTTTCAAGTTCTCTAGGTTCTCTAAAATTTCAAAAAACCGTTGTTAAGATTTGCACAAATTCAACAACTATTTTAGTTTCAAAAGTCGTTACACCACAAACTTTTTAAAATTCTCCTTTAAAATTCTCGAAATTACAAAGTCTCACTATAAGTCGATTTCCTTGCTTTGCGAGTTTCTCAGTGCGCCTCCTTCTTCACTTACACTCTACTCTGTTCGTTCTAATGCAAAAAAAATAATTAGTTTTGCACTTGAACACGATTCTTGGAATACTCGCAAAATGTTATTAAGCCTCTTAAACTCATAAAACTCGGAGATTCTGAGAATTTGAGGATGAAGAATGGAATAAACTGCAACTACTCCTTTTATTGTTTCTTTTTTGCAAGATACACTGAGAAATTATCCTTTTGTTATTTTCGAGTTGTCATAAGACATTTGCTAGTATTTTTAAGGATATGAGTCACCTTATATAATATCACTTTTTCTTGAAATCTTCAAGATTTCTTAAGTTTTTATTTTTTTTTAATTTTCAAGTTTTTTAAATTTCTTAATTTTCCCGCCAAAAAATAATTTTCTAAAATTCTCTAAGGATTTTTTTTAGTTATTTAATTATTATTAATTTAACTTCTAAAAACTGTTCGTCTAATCCTTACGCCACAAAACGTCTCCTAGCACACGATGCACGGGAAACACGTCTTGCCTAGTAGCTCTTAGATCTATGAATGAAAAACATTTCTCATTTCTCATTCGGCTCTACACGCTACATGTGTAGATGGAAAACTATGCTTTGGTCACACAGCATCCACAGCAAGATATTTGCTAGCCTTCGAGTTCGTCCTTTTCGTCCTTTTCGCGAATAATACGGAAAATATCGCGTATTGTACGGCGAGGTGGGTGCCTTTTTGGGGGGTGGGCAAATAGATTCGTGCAAATGCTTGGCTGCTTGGCTCTGTGGAGATGACATGGAGTGTGAGAGAAGTACTGGAGGGTGAGTTGACGGCCGCTGTGGAGCGAATCGTGGTATGAGAAGGGTCGAGAAATATCCTTAACAATGATAAGACAGAGATGAAACTAAATAGAGAATTTAGCTTGTGGAGTTATTTCAAGGATATTGCATGGAAAAGGATGGATACTCATTTGTTTTCTGAAAAGTGTTGGAAAAGCCACGCGTTTAAATCTATGTAGAGCAATTTTTGGGAATTTTTGGAAAACACGAGAATTTAGAAATTCGGTTAAGCTTCTTTTGATTGTTTCTGGTAACTTCTGTTTTATTTATTATTCATCATTAAAATTTCAAATTTGTTATCAAAATTGTATCCATTGCTATTTCTCACAAAATCAAGAAGTTCTTTAAAAACTATTATCAAAAATCATCCTTTTAGCTCTCTCTGCTTTGGAGTATTCTAAAACCGTATATATTCTATGTACTCGCTGGCCGGTGGGGTAGATTGGTTGTTGTTGGACATTAGAAGAAGAAACATAATTTGCATCTTGTGCTCTTGCTGGTATTATTAATTGCTCATAGCGAATGGACAATGGCTAGTTTGCATAGTTTTTGGAGAGCTGTATTTTGGGGCTGCTCGTGTAGTTTGGGCTATTGATTTTGCGGCGAATTGCGAGCCTTGCGATTTTGCATGCTATCTTTCGGTATCTGGTAGCACAGCAACTATAAACTATAAGCAATTGAAGGAGAAATGAGGAGATGCTTAGATGCTTTTTAGATGGGCGGATTGGATGTGGAATTGTTGAATTTATTCAGTTATTCCAGCAATTAGGGAATAATGAATGAGTTGTGGAATTAATTTGCTTTTGCCTTTCAGTTTTTTGGCAGCGTTTTTGAAGCATTTGAAGCTTGAATGGTCCGCGAATTTATCGCGGATTTCATCTGCATTAATAGTAAGATAATTTTGGTGTAGATGATTTTAGAAAAATAATTTGGTGTTTATGAGGAAACTGAAATGATTTTTACTTTTTGAATTTCATAGTTATTGCATTGCAGCATCAATAAAATTCTAAAAAACATTACTCATTATTGTTCAACGAAAAATGTCAATTCAATACAAGTGCAAGTCCTCTTCTGCCTTCTATACTGCTAAAAACGAATGCAATACCTTTCGAAAAAACTATCCCTCTAAAACAACTCCAACAACAAATTCCGCGCATTTTTTTTCGTTTTACCGATGGAATGAGTTGCGGATTTTTCTTATATTTTTGGCGAGGGTGGCTTTCGGTAGTTGCGAGGCAAACAGCGAAGGCCAGTTCAACTGTGAAAGGAGTGTGAGGGAATAGCATCTCCGCATCTTGAAGCCAAGCGAAACTTCAAGCATCTCCAATTTATTTCACAGGAAAAAAAAACAGCGAATGAATTTTTTTTGAACATTTCAAAAAATTTCTTTAATGTCAGGGTTAAGGGGTGAGTTTCTTGGGGCTGTCAAGACAAAAATTCTTTAATCGGATTTTAGATTTGCCGGTGGCAAATCAGATATTTAAATAATAATAAAAATTATCAAATCTATACCCCTGATTTATTTTAAAATTTTTTGGCGCGGACGAGCTAAAATAAGAGGAAAAATGTGAATATCAAAAAAAAGTTTCGCGGGATTTTTGCTGGCACTTCATGGTAAGGAAACAAGCGACATACAATTGGCAGCGCTAGCGTCTAACAGTGATGTCAGTGATGCCAGTGATGATGATTAAGAACTGCCAAGAAAATTGGGAAAATGGTTGGGAAATGTGATATTTTTGCCAAAAGCGCGAGGGTGGAAATTGAGGGGGAGTTGATTGCTGGCGATTTGTCGGCTTCAAGAGGCGATTTCTACCCGAAAAGGAAAAAAGAAGTTGGCTAAAGAAGAGAAAATACAATTCTGACATGGAAGAAATCCCCCGAAAAAGAAGCTTATCCTCCAGCTATTGAAGTTTTTCCCGACTCCCGCAAAACTGCCGCTTTATTTGCTATATGCTTGATATAAATTCAAAGCCGAATGAGAGTGTGAGGGACCTACGGGATATTTTTTGGTGGGCGCTTTGGCGAGCGAAGGTGGTGATGGCGCAAATTTTTTGGCGTAGCGAGAGCCTCAAGACTATATCCCAGCGACATACTATATTGAAGCAATTTTCGTAGGAATATCCAGTAAAGGAGCAAAAAGGTTTGCCATCAGGGTATATATCTTATGTGATTTTCGCTGTATGTTGGGCAAATGTGGCGCAAATGACTGCACTCAAAAAAAGTTTTGTTTTTATGATTATTTTTTCTCATTCTCATTTCCAAAATTTAATTACAATTTAATGGAGCAGACAATTATTTTTTGAACTTTTTAACCAAGTAAATATTTTCTCTCAGTGTCTCGTCGAAAGTATCTCGCAACACACATGTACGCCAAACAAATTTATCTTACACTGTGCGATATTTATGTAGAAAATCGCCATAGGGGTTTTAGTATGGTCGCGGATAACGTACATAATATAGTAAGTAAATACACGTCGCTCCAGCAGATTTCCAGCAGCATATCCACAGCGATTTGCCTCGCAATTCTTGCGGAGCCGAGTGGAATGAGTTACTTTCCCGCAGAATAAGCAGTAGCAGGCAAAAAGGGATCGCAAGTAGCGCAATTTTTGGGGAGAACCGTTAAGGCAAAATGTTCAAGCCAAAAATATGATTTTGACCATGTAAAATGTTTCTGAGCTAAAAGGATCCAATGTGATTCCCTAATGCGATTGGCAGCCCAAAAGCCCGCCAGCCTAGTTGGTGGTACTTTGTATTTTTCCATCAAATGTATAGAGATTCTAGATTTGAGATGAATTCATCCGAGGACTGAGCGCGAATCATAATTTATTATGAGAACCATAAATCTAAATCAGGCTGCCATTCTTGGTCGATAGGATTGGAAATAATTAACAATCGTATAAATGAAGACACTCAAGGAGTAACAAAGATATTTGAATATTTGGGGCTATTTTTAGGCATAGAAGGAGATATAGGGGGAGATTTATTAAAATGTTTAAAATATGACAGCTCATGTAACCCTAAACTGGCTACTATAGGAAACTATAGGCAACTATGTTTTACTTGCATAAATAGTTATAGTTTATCTTGTGATATTTTCCAGTTCATACTTTCGTCCGTTGAGCTTGTTGAGGCCAAAAAATAATATTTACATATCAGATCGGATGATAAACTATATCCTTTTTCCATCTTTATGGAACCTTATTATAGACTTAGGTGCTCTGGTTGCTTTGGTACTTGGCATATTCGCTTTTTTGGCTGAACTATAGATATGAAAATTGTTGTAAAATTGTGAATGAGGTTATAGTTTTTACTTTAGAGAATTTTTTAGCCAGTTTTTGTATATTTGTTGTGTTTATAGCTGTTATCTTTAAGCTGATATTTTAGAATTAGGCTTCTTTCAAATGTTCTAAATGAAATGTTTTTAGAGCTTTTTGAACAAACCTAGATACTGAATTTAGCTACAAGTTTCAATTTCCCAACAGGAACAGTATAACTTAAAAATTTCATCAAATATTCATGACAAATTACTCTGGAATGACAAATATTTCTTCTTGATTCAAATAAAGGATAACCCTTCCACATTCTTCCACCCTCGTTACAACTACATACACTAATCTTACAAAGAGATAAATCCTCCAACGTTGAGCCCTATCAAAACTATCGATCAAAATGTGCGGGAAAATGTGTTTGCTTTGCGCGTATATCATCCATTTAATTAATATCATTGGAAGATTTCGAGTTATTCCGCTTATTCAAGGCTTTTTGAAACATAAAACGCCATAAAACCGAGTCACCAATAATACCAAGAAAAGCGGATCCAAAAGACTGAATTGGCGTCGTCATAACATAATCACGTTTTCCCAATGAATATTCAAATTATATATGCCCGTGTCTTGCGACATTGCGTTTAATTATGGCACCAATGACAGTTTTCTCCTAAATTGCTTAATGTTTCACCACACAACTGCTTGATAGCAAGTAGGAAGCAAGGTGCCCAAAATTGCCTCCAATAGTTTTGCTGGAGACTACATAAACTGCGATAAATAAATGAGTATGTGGAGGCGATAGAGCGAAGACTGAAGACGGAAAATATTAATTAGAATTGAAGGGATTTGGCGCGACAATTTTTCGGAAAAAGTTGTTTTGTTATTCAAATTTCACATCAATTTTTGGGTTAAGCGAGATTATTGTGTTTGATTGAGGAAGGCTCAGTGGGTTGAATTTACTCACATTCGAGGATTTTGCCTTGTAAGCTAATCAATAAAAATAAAATCATTCTTTTAATTTCATTCAGATTCTGATAAAAAGATTAAAATATGTATAATAATTTTTCCACCCATAAAGTCCTCCTCTCATCATCACAAAGGATGAAATCCTGAAATAATCTGCATTTCTCGGATTGTGTTGGCGGCATTTTAATTTTACCATTAGGCATTAACTATTAACTGTGCATTGTAAATTTATTCATAAATGGAGAATTATTCTAGAAAGTGTCTGCGATGTGTCACAATTGATGCAAATTAACTGGGAATTCCTTGAATATTTTAATTTCAAACGACTTCCGCAAATTTCTGTTGAAATAATGTTTATTGTGAAATATTGCTGAATAATCAAGAAAAACGGCAACTAGAAAAGTCTAACCATTTAAAAGACTGAAGGTTCTCGGAAATCTTTCAAAAGAATTAAAAAGAAAGTGAAAGAAATATCAGACGGTTTTTTGCTCAATTTCCAAATTATACAGGGCAAGTCGTCTGTTCGGCTGTAAACGGATTTTTTTTTTGGCTGGAAATTTGATGCGGGGGTTTGAACAATTAATGAGTGTCTCTAAGTTTGTCTGTCTATTAAATGTCCACTTCGGTCAAATCATGAATTATCATCGAAAGAAAATAATTAAAAAATTTGCACGGAGGTTTCTAAAAAGATTTATAATATCCAAACTAACAAAAATTCTTTTTGAAACTTTGTAAGGAAAGGAATAAAAGATTTCATCTTTAAAACCGGCACCAATTCCCTAGTCGAACTCAAATAAAGGAAGAGGATACAAAAAAGCAATATTATTCCACTCTTTTATTGCCGCTTCAAAAAATCTCTACTCCTTCACCTTGGTGCTCGGGCTGTTCGAGGAAAATATCATAGAAATTATAAGAAATTAGAAAAAATTATAGAAAAATTATGAAGACAACGATTCTCTCCCCCATCGTAAAGTTTATGTACTTTTAACAATTGAAATTGAATAGAAATTATTTCTCATTCGCCTTTTCTGTTTATCATCTAGAAATTTGTTACCATTGTTTGGGCTCTAGATGGTACATGGAGAAAATTATAATTCTAACGAGTAACGGTCGTCTTTTCAGCATTATTGGCTATGAGTTTTTGGCGGAGGCGAAAAGGAAAGGATGATTTAAGTGTTAAGGAATGTTTTAATTTTCTTTGGAATTTGTAACATAGTTTTACTTTATTTCCATTAAAAAATGTATGAATATTGATTAAGAATTTTTTAGATACAAAAAAGTTAATAATCATTTTTCTGAACTTAAACTCTCTTACAAAAGTTGTCATTATCCTCTTCATAAGTTCTCGAATGAAATATCCTTTACTTTTAAAGGTTTCGCTCGGTTGTTTGTCGAAATCTCTTTTTTAATTATATATATTATTTTTTCGTTGAAACACAATAAAAGGATAAAACTTCTGCATCTGTGGATTTGTTTACTTAGAATTTCGCAGGTAATAAATGTATAAAATGTATTAAAATTTGAAATGTTGAGAAATGTGATGAAATTTTGGTGTGCGAGTTTTTTTTTGCGTGGTGGTGGTGGTTTGCACTCGTCAAACAAAAATCAGAAAAAGAGGAATTGAAAAATTGAAGAGTGTTCTGAATGCGAAAGGATATTTTAATGTTTTTAAGCAAGGTTTTAATTTACAGACGCTTTTTTGTGGGCTTCAAAATATATCGACACAGACCTAGAAAATAACTGAACAACAACAAACAGCGGGATGGCGACATAATTTGTTGCTTTTGGATGGTTTTTGGATGGTAATTTTGGTTATTGTTAGTGTTTGCAAAAACCGGTCGTTTTTTGAAAACCGGGATCTCGGGATTCATTTTAAAAATCCCGGGATCCCGGTATCCCGGTTTTTATCAATAAAAAATGATTAATTTATTTACACATTAAAAGGAATTTATTTTTCATGGTTTTAATACATTTAGATAGTTATTTGTTTTGAAGTGAGATTTCAAAAAACAAAGAGCATCCAATTATTCTTTGCTGACTAGATTTTGTTGGCTAAGATCTGGTGATCACAATGTTGTGTTTTGTTTTTAGATGTGTTGATAGTCCACTGGTGGATCCAGTGAATGAGGGCAATGCTTGCATTGTGCAAGCTTTTTACACGGTTTTAAAGTAAAATGTAACCAGACTGGTGACTTTTCCATGATACGAATTTCTAACCTATATATTTTTCTTTTTGTTTACTTGTATATTAGTGTTGCCAGAGAAACACATGAATTGACAGTCGATAGTACGAGATAGTACCGTACTACTTTTTTAATCTAAATTGCGGAATTACTTATAAACGACTATTACAAAATGAATCGCACTGTTCGACACATATTTAATTTTTTTTCTCAATAAACAGTCGCACATAATAAAATACTGATGATATCACAACAAAAAAAATCAAAATATTATCAATTTTACGTGATTTAGATGTATTTCTGAAAACCGGGATCCCGAAGTCAAAATCCCGGGATACCGGTTCTTCGAAATCAGTCAAAAAACCGGGATTTCGGGATCCCGGGATCCCGGCTTGCAAACACTAGTTATTGTCCAAATTGTTTTGTAATTTGTAGAAAAATGCGTTCTTGTTTGTTTTAAAATCAGTTTGGTGGAAGTTTGTGATAAAAGTGTGGTTTTCATTGAGGTTATCAAAGAGTTAATACTCAAATGTGTTAATGTTAATGTTAAATTAAATTATATTAGTTGCGTTTTACGCGAAGTTATGGAGATACTAACTCAGATATATATATGTTATCGTATCTGAAAGAAATTAAACGATAAACACATTTAGTGTTTTCCATTAAATAAGATATATTAGAGCACGTACTTCAAAAAAATCAAAACAATTGACCAATTATTAATTGATAAATTGAATGTCTCCCGATCAATCAAAATGTGCAGTCACAGTTCATTGCGCTCCCCTTAAAAAGCCTCCCACACAGTCATTGATCATAAATTATAACAATTTCACCAGAAATTATGTATCAATAAACTGTCTAATTATCAATATTGCGAATTTCGATCACACATTGCGAGCTAACTAATTTTTCGGATTTTTTTCGTTATCAATTAATGAATGAATGCGAGCTGTTTTGATGAACATTCAATTAACAATTTATAATTCAAATTAATAAACTGTTTCAAGCGCTTGAGCGATTTTCGGTCAAAAAGTCAGATATACATAAAAATGAAACATCAGACTTTGCAGCCTAATTACATTTTTTTTTCGGGCGACCATAAAAATAGGAAAATAAACCAAATTTTGAGCTATTTCCAATAATCGTAGAATATCATTGAAATCTATTTGTTAGACCTTCTTTGCCTTTTTTTTTTTTTTAGTGAATCGTCGTTCTACTTCTAGTATATAAATCTGTAGAAATCATACTAAGATAATTTGATCTTAACTTTTGGAAACTATATTCAATATGTCTTGTTTTAGTCATCAATCGATGAAATAGTTAAATACTCAAATTATTGAATGTTATCGAAAATGGTTAAACAACGACAGCTTTATGTTTTCGTTTCGCTTTATGGGCGATGGAATTTGTGAGATAACAATTTCAATTTCTCAGTTTCTCAGAAATTTTAGCGTTGTCTCGTCATTTTCCACAGAGAATCATGGATAAACATGAATAGTTATGGATATCTTTTAGAACTATGAAACAATTATGCAGTGGAACCATAAAACTGTGTAGAATTGTGTGCAGCTAAGGCTGGATGATTAATGCAAGCGCATCACAAATCCAAATTTACTGCAATGTGACAAGGAATTGGTAAAATGTTGTTTTAAATTATGACTGCACTGAATGAGTCACTTGGAGGATGGCTTTTGTGTTTTAAGGATTGTGGCAAATTCAAGGTTTTTCAAATTGCATAGCAATATTTTTGCTCTTTATTGGCAAAATATACAGTCTTTTCCTAAACTTTAAAGTCAGAAAATATCCGAATTTATTTAACATAAAACACAATAATTAAGAATTAAAAATAAGTCCACCCTTTTTGCTTTATCAATAAATATCTGCAAATTAGTTCATATCTAAGCGAAACACCTTAAACATGTCATCTTAACGACTGACTGATTAATTCTTGCCCGCGTTGCTGCCGATATCGATTTGGCAATTTAGTGATTTTATGATTTGATGACTTGGTGGCTGCAGACGACACACATTGCTACACAAATACACAAGCACACAGTCAAACATAAACTGCTATGCTTTGTGATCTGAACAAAAGAAATTAAATTTTTATTTATTTGTCTTCCTAAGCTTCCAGTTGACTGTATCAATACAAAATCAATATATCATCGACGGTCGTCCTGCCCTCATCCAATTCAATCGCTTGTCTTGCAGTTCGATCCCACTTTTTTTAATCGCGCGACATCTTTTGCGATTGATTTTTGCAGGCGACTGTTACAAATTGCTTTTTGGCTTTATTTCTACTGTGTGTTTTATTTTTGTTGTTTAGAAAAGGAAATTTCACAACTAGAGAACTCAGAAATCTCGCAAATTTCACAAATTTCACAAATGGCTGCAAAAAAATGGTTATGGTATGAATCGAAGAATATTTCTGCAATGTTAACGAAAAAAGAAAAAATGACTATGTGGAAAGATTCGCTGTTTCTGCATGACACCCTCGCCACCCCCGAGGATGCTCGTTTGCTTTGAAACACAGAATTGATGGAAATATGTTTTCTACGTTTTTCTTGCTCGTTGCTAAAGTTTTTTTACTGCTGGCGGGAATTTTGTGCACATGTAAACAATATTGAGCTGAATCTTTTGAATTGTGAAAAGTGAGTGGTCGAGAATGTGACGGTTAGTGCTAAAGTGTTCTTTGAACTTTTTTTGTAACTTGTGTAATACATGGGAAAAATTTTTCATCCTATGTTATTTCAATGGATTCGAAACGGAAAAATATTGTAAAATTCAAATAAATTTATTTTATACATCTTTTGACTACATAATATATTATCTTAACATATTTAATTGAGATGATTTTTCTCCTGAAATTTCAATTATTATCTTGACTTTGGGACTTCCTAATCTTCAGTTCAAAATTTTCCACTGTATTCTAGAATAGAACAAATTCGATAGAACTCTGATCTTCGCGTGATCTACTATAAGGTGTTTCTGAATTTTGGTTATTTTTCCTATCGACTTTAAAGCAATTAATTTGCATTGCTGTGCTTTGTTGAATTTTTAAAGCTTTTACCAACACCACAAAATGATCTCAAATCTCGAAGCTTCGAAGTACGAATGATATATTGAGAAACAATTTTGAACTGATCGATTAGTTCAAGAAAATATACATTTTCGTCGGTCTCTTGAAAAGCAGGCATGACAAAATCTTAAATGAAAATGGAAATATTTTTTAGAATTGCACTTCTTCAGGTATTTGTTAAAGTATCAATTTTTCTTTATTCTGGTTTACTTTAAATTCTAGATAAAAAACACTTTTTAATTCTTAACTCTCAAGTGAATTTGTTGCCTTTGCACTGACTTCCATCAGTGCATCCTTTTACAATCATCAGCTTCATTCTCCAAAAACTTTATTTGTTGTTCCAGGTTGTCCATAATTCTACCAGTTACGCCTTTAGTATAGGTGCTTTTATAATAATCTGAAGATTTATCTTGAAACTTTTCAAGTTGTTTTAATATTAGATGTTCTTCTTTCTTACAATTTCGATACAATATCTTGACATTTGAGATTTTTTTCTGAGATCGTTCAATATCTTTCTTAATTACCGAGTTATCTGAAGCCAACTTTTTATTCTGTTTATGTAACTGATCGATCAGTTTGTTGGATTCAGAATTGATTTTTTTGCATTCAACTTTGTGTTTTTCAAGGTTAGAATTTTCACGTGTACACTTTGAGTTCTTTTCGATCATATCAGAAACACGCTTCTTCAACCTTTCTATGGTCATTTTTTCTTCATCTTTGGGTTTTACAGGCTGTATTGTAGGTTTTCTTTTAGTGCACATTTCAAGCTGTTTTCTCAATTGAATATTTTCATCTGTGATCTCCTTGATTTTCTTATTCAATCTTGAAATTGCTTGGAGGTCATTACAATTAAGGTCCACCTCTCTCTCAAGATTTTTTAAAGTGTCATTTAACTTACTGTATCCTTTGTCAATGCAAACATTGTCTTCTAAATAAATAATTTCCAAAGCTTGAAGAAGAAAAAATGTGTTGCCTTTTAGTATCTTTATCTGATTTTGCCCAAGCTGCAAAGTTATCAGTTTAGTTAATCCATTAAAAGTCTGTTCATGAATTATCTCAATCTCATTTTCCCGCATATCAATGTACTCTAGATTTACAGCTTCTCCAAAAGTGTTGGCATCCAATTTTGTTATTTTGTTATAATTGACCTTCAAATATTTTAAGCTTATTCCGTTCTTAAAAAACCAAATTGGAATCACATCCAGTTTTTGTGGGTTATCCATATTTAAAACACCCAAAGCAACAAGATTTGAAAATGTAGAGTAAATTTTATCCGGTAAGACATTTTCCACTACATTCTGAAATAGAACAAACTCAATAGAACTCAGATCTTCGGCCAAAATTTCAAACGGTTCTTTGAGATTTTGATCGTTTTCCCATTTTAATTCACATCCGCGAAGAATTATAATGGTTGGAGGCGTGCGAAATTCATATCTTATGAGCAAAGGTTCAATAGATAAACATTTTACTTCAATTGCCGAACATCGGTTTGGTATTAGAGATGTAATTGCTATATATAACAGCATCAACCTGGAAATATTGAAAGACTATTTGTTCTACAACATTTTTGATTGATTTAAAATACCAAAGATTCATCTCTGAGCTTTCTTCGACCTCATGAATTTGTTACTTCAGAACACAGTAAAATATCAATTAAGATACAATTTTAAATTTACTCAACAAACAATTTTATCATATCTTTATCTGTGACCTGCATTATTTACCATTTAGTTTACACATTGAAGAATAACTGATAAGTATTTTGAAGTTATAGTTTTAGTTTTTTTCCTGTAAATCAATTTATTTGGAGCAAATTAATCCGATCAGCTTAATGTATCACTTTTTGATTTTACTTTGGAGTACTGTAAATTTTCATTTGAACAAATTTTTTGTATTTTCGCAAAAATTCTATTAAATTTATCTATTTATTTTATTCCTTAATATATAGATCTTCAAACATATGCATATCCACACTCTAGCACCAACGTTCGGACGACCATCTAAACGAGGCACCAGCACCATATCGCATTATTGCTGCGATTCGGACATTTTGGAGACGCAAACAAATTTGTAATGCTATGCACTTTGAAAAATACTTGGTCGTTATGGATCGACTTTTGCCATTGCTTTCATGGCTTTTCTGCTGTTTCTGCTGTTTGCCTGCAGTTGCTTTGGTAGCTCTAGCCAACCCAAAAATAACAAAAAATCGCAAATAACTTGAAATTTCAATGAAAATCTGGGAAAAAATATTCTGACCATTTTTTTCCTTTGGAAATTTACTCGGCCACTGCTGAGCATAATGAGTGTGTATGTAGTTTTGCAGTTTAAAATTTATTCAGCGAGCTCAACGAAATCAACAAAGAAACTGTCGCAACTGTTGACAATGTACTTTTAGACGACTTGCGAGCGAAATTGCAAGCTAAATTGGAATATTTATTTTTTCGTTGATGGGATGGCTGAGTTGGGTCAGTGGCTGGGAATTTTTTTGTGCTTTTGCTTGGAATTTTGATATGTTAGGATAAATTTGCCTTGAAATGTTTCTATGCATAAAGTTTTACTTAAGCTGAGAGATTTTTTGATTAAATGGATTCTTTAGATATATTTCAATTTTATTTGGAAGGTCTTTGTTTTATGAGATTCTGCAGGACTAACTCAAATTTTTTCAACAAGAAATTAGAATTGATTTGGTAAATTAAATTTATTTTTGTGACAGAAAAAATGCAAAGTTCTTATGTAAACCCAAATCTTTACCCTACCCAAATCCTTCTGTGTGAAAATTTAATGTATATTTGACCAAGGATAGTAATTAAATTTCACTTTATTCAATCAAATTTATTCCCATCCCCGTTTATCCACAATATCTGCACTCCATAATAACTAAGCTCTCCCAACCGTTTCTCATCACATCAGCCCAGCAAAAAGCCCTAATTATTGTTATTTGTCGAACAATCGAGGCATTAACGATAATGTGAAAATGGATGCATCCACCCTCATCCAGTCTCAACAACATATAGCGAACTAACAACCTATTATCCACAAAATTTGATTCAATATTCCTTTAAAATTACCAAAAATTCAGTTTATAGAATAATTCAGAAAAAAAGAATGAATTTCGTGGAAATCGCCATAAAATCACAAACTGCACTTTCCTGAATTTATCGACCAGGCAAAAGGCAACTACGGGTAAGATGATGAGGGTGGCTAGACATTAGTATTGGTGATATCCCACGAAGGTCCCGAGGCAGCAAAATCCGCTTTTAAGATGGCCAAATTTTAATTTTCCAATGCATCGCATTTGGTGCTTTTTGTGGCTATTTTGATGAAAGTTGGCAGTGGCTCAAAATAAATATCCTTGCAAGGCGAATCATACGGAGCACATGTTGTGTAGCGGGAAAGATGCGGTGGCTCCTCCATGTGCACCATTTATCATAAAAACTAAAGCGTTCAAGAAATAGCTCTGTATGTGTCGTTCTAATATATAAATTGGCTGGCAGAGAGGCCTTCAATGTGTCCCGCTTTTTAGTTTGGTAAGGGATTGTGGAAGATTTATCAATGTACTCTTAAAAATAGAGTTTAGAAATATCTTTAGTATAGATGGATAATTATTTTGAACCTCTGATCACCAAATTTTATATTGTAATATGATAAATAAATCGAAGATCTCGACCAATTGGTTGGAAAGTTGAAGTCACAAATTTGAACGTTATTTTTCTTTTCAATATTCCCCCAAATTCACCCTGAGTCTCACCCGCAAAAGCATCAAATAAAAAGCCCAGCAAATCAGAAATTCGATTACAGCACAAGATAGCTTTTTGGGCCTTGCTTCATTGAATACATAGCTGCTTGCCATTGGCTCGTCGAGGCCTGTCACAAACTCACAAGCCGATATATCGGGCCCAAACACTAATTCGATTATGGCACTATGATTTTGTGCCCAAAAATGCTTTGGCTGGCAAATTAAAATGATGTAAACTTAATTAGAAAAAGGCCCCCGGCATAGAGTTGCTGCTGGCTGATCGCGCGCTACCCCAAATCCCTCAGAACACTTAGAGTAATTAGAAAAAGAGATGGACACCGACTGCAGCAATCAATTTGGGCGATGTGCGGCTTTTTGCTTCGGTTGCGATGTGCAAGAAATTCACATTTTTTGTGTAGTATTTATTGCAAAATTTGGCTGCCACAACGATTTTGCATTTAGGTCATATTGAGACAACAATCACGGTTTTCCTTGGCGGATAATTCTGCTGCAGTTTAAAAAAATCATAAAATATATTTGCAGTCATCTTTCTGGGAATCTGCATTCTGGGGGCTATTTGGGGGCTGTTTATGTTGCCTAGATATTAGTTATGCTGCTTATTCGGTAATGCTGTTTAAACAAGCGACTGATAATTTTACTGTTTTTGAGTTTTTCCAATTTTTCAGTTTTCGTTTATGCTGCGTAAACAGTCATTCAAGTCTTTAATCGCATTTTTATGTTTTTGTTTGCGTACTTAGTCGATTCAGATATTTAATTTTGGTGTAGAGGTTATGAGTACTAAAATGAGAGGGAGGGGTTGTTTGTCCGTCTTCATCGAATATGTAATGGAAGACTAAGAAATTAAAATTATCATAAAAGTTTATTAATATTAATACAAGATAATAAAGATAAATCAGAGATTGGTCAACGAGTTGAGATTGATCTTCGAGTTGAGATCGGTCAAAAGTTTAAATTTTTAAATAAATGTAAGTAATTGTTTTTTAATTTTATATAAGATTTCGTCAATGTGAAATCATCCCCTGGTAATGCATACACCAACACTGTCTTCTCTGCAATTATTGAATATTTTCTACCTACCCGACCCTAGCTAAGATTGATATTTTTGCACCCGCTGATTTGTGTCTTTTTTGCTTGGCCATGGAAAAGTTCCATAGTCCACCGAAAAAAACTGGCAAAAGTAACAAACAAACCAGTAACAGCCCAAAAGCAGCGACTAAAGCAAACCCGGCGATAATGCAAATATTGAGCAGCCGAAATGCGTCCATGACTAATATAAAAGTAATGTTTCGTAGGACCAATTTGACTGAGACTCGCTCATTTTTATGGCTTATACTTTCGGGTATATTCATCGTATTGATTCACGTCGAACAGCAATAAACGCATTTTTGAGCCACACATGTATACAACAACTATAGTCAAGCGATATTGTTCTTTACTTGGAATAATCCGCTTTCACAATACCAACCAAAAAACAACATTGTAAATTATAAAATTAGGCAGAAATGCCGAGAAATGAGTTTTTTTGCTTTTGGAAATATTTGAAATTCTTTAGTTTTGAACTTTGAGAGGCGAGAAATTAGCTGGAAAGAAGTTTGACGGTTATCGGGGCTGTAAAATGTGCTTAGCAGTAATAGCTGATGAGTTTTGTCGCTGGTTTATGATTCTTGGAAGTTTGCAATGTAGTTTCGAGTCAGATTAGAAATTGAAAGATAAGAAAATAAATACTGGAAAACATTTGTGTCATTCCACGAGTTTATATTTGCGTTGTTGTACAAGTAGAATTTTTGAATATTGGATCACATAATCTTCGTTTTTAATCAATTTTTAATTTCATGGAAATGAATATGTTCGATAACTACTGAAAGCAGTAAATTCATCAAAACATCTAATAAAACCTCCATATCTTCCCCTATGGAGTAAAAGTCAAACAATTCATTACAATGTAAATGCAAATATTAATCAAAACTTCTCTCGTTAATTAATAACACGCCAATAGACACAATAATGTGACATTCATTTGATATTCTTTATTCCCAGGCGCTTCTCCCTCGACCGCATAATTATTGAAACGATGCTTGTGTAGCCTACATGTACATTGTACATACATCTAAACATTATAGAACATTATAGAGTACCTACTATCTGGTCACCATAATTATGAAAGCCACCATGCATGCTTTGTGCATCATTTTCTAATCAAAAGCAGCAATACACGCCAGCCAAGCCAGAATTATGATTAGTTCTTTCTGCCCTCTGTCCGTTTTCTTTCAAATTAAAAATCTCGGTCTAATGATAATTGGCCCACAATTGGCAAAGTTCATAGTAGAGCGACATAAACAGCTCCGGAAAAGCGAAGTGGAAAAATGAAAAGAAAAAAGAAATATATATTTTATGATTATAAACTGACCTAGCACAATAAATTTGTTATTACGATGATATTATGAAAGGATGATGAAGAAAAAAAAAGCATAAAACACATAAAAATACAAAAAAGTGGATGCGAGAATAAATAAAATAAAAAAACTAATACAAATACGATATTACAACCATTAATCTTTTATATTATTGTTTGCTAGGGGTCTGGCGTCTTAGTTTGACGAAGTTTTGGTATGATACTTGGTTGGATACTTGGATACTCAAAAGGAGCGTTTAAGCGGCTAATTAAATTAGAATGATTTTTAAATGGGGAACATTACATTAATGGAGGATGCTGAGTTTTTTAGGTGAATCAGACTTTCTATTTTAAGGGAGGGTTATAAAAGAAAAGGAATGTCTAAGAAATTATCCTATGTAAAGATGAATAATCTTTTGGTTGCTTAGTTTTTCGCATACTTCTTTGGTCAAGCTTATCATCTTATAAAGTATAAAAGTACGAAAGGTGATTTATTTAGATATGTAAGTTATAATGTTATAATATATGTGAACCATTGAGATATGGACAGAAAACCCTTTTATGAAAACAATCCCTTAGACCGACTAACATTTTATCCATACAAAACACAAAACTATACATATAACTAAGGAAATATGTGCAGAAAAAATAAATAAATTAGTTTTACTATATGCCATTTACTCTATAATATATTTACTGAAATTTTGCCGGCATAAAAACTCAATAAACAAAATAAAGTAAATACATAGTAAATAAACTGTATGGATCTTATCAGCTTTAACATATGTTTGAGTCAAATAGTTTTTTTTTGTTGACAATAATCTGGAAAAGTTTTGAATTTTTTCCAAATGAATAATAATAACTGAAATATGATTTTTGTTGGAGCAAAAGAAAGCTTTTATGTTTTTACGGAACGAGTATTTTGATTGTGATGTCTTTACTGAGTTTTAGGTGAAATATACTTTGATATTGTTTCATTTTCACTTTACTTAATCAAATGAAGTGATTTGCATTATTATTTGTTTTCCATCAGAAACTTTAAAAAACTAATTAACATATATGAAAATATATATGAAAATTAGAATCTTTTAATTGTAAGAATAAACCAATGAATTGAAGATGAACGATTTATCGCTAATCGCTTAATAGACAAGTCAAAAGTATCTTTGTGCTTTTTGCATAAATTATTGCATACAAAATTACACTGCTTGTGCTATGTACTAATGCCTTCAAAACCGCCAACTACATCGGGAGGGTGAGATTAATGTCAAGTGTAGCTACCAAAGCACTTGTTCCGTTCGCTTATGTACATCCATTTCTTGACATTCTTTTTGCCATCTCTAAACTTTGTACACTTGGCATTATTTTTTCTGTGCTGCCTGGCAGTTGAGCAAGAAGCATTACGGTTAAGATGTTAACTTTTTTTGTGCTAGGTTTCAGGATTTTGTTCGAGACGGTTTCTTTGGCTCAGCGAACGGATGAATGGCTCTGGAGGATTGTGCAATTGGTATTTGCTGAAAGTTGAAAGGATTTCGAGGCTATTAGAGAGGGAGGGATCAGAAAGAGATTTAGTTAGAAGTAATTTAAGTTATTACAAGAACTATATTTTATTTAAAAACATTTTTTTTATTAAAAATGAATTGCGCTTCATGAAAAAGTTTGAAGAGCCCTTAACGTTCTGAAATCATTTATTAGACTGTTCATTCTATTTAAGTTCGTATATCATTTTAACTTTTGGTTCTTTTAACGAGAAAGATCAAAAGTCATCAAAGTTATCCCTCCCTCCCATCAATCCCAAAGAATTTCTCTGCTGGGCGGCAAAAACTGCACAACCAGCCACCAAACTAAAAACATGAATTTTCCGTTTTTTGGGTATAATGAATAAAAAAATTTAATGTGAAAATTTTTGAAATAATACTGCTCATATTATCAACTTTACATTAAAATATTTAAAAATTAGTTAAATAATGTATATGCAGTTTTTTTTTAACAGAGCAAAATCTCAAATTGCTAATTATTTGTCTTCTTGTTGTATGCCTGAGAAATATATCCATCCGTTTTTGGGTATATGACAGTAGTACAGCATCCCCAACTAATCTGTGGATATATCCCATACATTTAATGTCCATCTGAAACATTCCGCTTTGAATGTTTGGAGAGAAGATTCTGGCTGGTACGTATTATTAGTCTTTTATTGCAGGCAAGTACACGAAGAGCGCTCTGTGCCAGCCAACACTCTGACTGCCCCACCTCTAGCCAACAACTCCCCCCGAAAAACTAAACTGCTAAAGCAGAATGTGAGCTCGGGCACAGCGTGTATGTATAAATACATCCTTTTTCTCCATCTCAACATCGCACAGCGGCGTATAGCACTTGGGTAGTTTGCTGGTACGGCCAAAGAAGCAGCATTTAGCATGTGAATAAGCGTATGGACAGACACTGGTTATGTACACGAGTTTTCGTTTTGGAGTTTGTAGAAAATTGTGTTCTTATGTGTATGGTGAGGGTTGTTGCTTTTGTGCTATTATGAGTTATCTAAATATAAATATTTTAATATTTCAACTGTAATAAAACGACTTTAACCTCCTCATCACAATCAAATCATTGTCGCTATAAAAATCTATAAGAAGATTAATTGAACATACTCCAGTATAGCATTCTTCCGCTAACACCCATATCTCTGCTTCGGCAACGGACACTTGAGTGCACTAATATAGCCGCATGTCTAGCTATATATGCTTTGGACTTTTGCCGATGGACACGGTTTTACTGACAAAGATGGCTGCTTGACCGCGCTAGTTTGAATAGAGGAATAGAGGTGGTTGGGTGGCGCCGCGTGCCTTTGGAATGAGGTGGCCGGTTGAAGTGGGAATATAGTTTTGCGGGGTGGGGGCTTGTGGTCAGTGGAATGTTAGCTCCTCCACTTTAAAAGATATCCAGCTTGATAATAATAATTATATAGTTTTTGGAATATATATATGATGGTTAGAGTAGTTGGAAAATGCTGGAAATTGTTTGTGCAAATTGTTGGTAAAAGTTAGACTTGAAGTTGCAGATATATATGGGCGATTCGTGTTATTTTCTTCGTTTTGTGTGTTGCTTTGGGATGAGGTTGGGCATCTTGATGTGTAAGCATCAAACACAGATATTTGCGTTGATTTGCACTGATGGAAGGGTTTTGGTTGGCAATTTGATTAAACTGTTTCAAAGTGCATACTATATTGAACACTTAGTTCTTGAGCATATTATATCAAACTGAATCATTCGGTTTATGTCTTGAAGATACAATATTGGATATTTTAATGTAAAAATTCTTATGTAAATTTAATGTAAATAAACTTCTTCAAATGGATCGTTCATCAATTGTTATTCAAAGATAAGTAATAACAAGTTTTTAATGTTCTTTTGCTACATTTCATAAAGAAACAGGTCCATTTAAATTTTCTTCCAAAAAATTTGTTCTCAAACTTTAGAATCATTCCCCGCATTGATCTCATAAATCATTGCTCAAAACCCCCCAAAAACTTCCTCCCAGTGCCCAAAAGGAAACGTTCATCCATTCCGCCTATGCTCGCCAGAGCCTTTTGTACAGGATGCCCCGTCCGTCGGTCCAAGCGGTAAAACTTGATGGTACATAAACTGTATTTATAGATGGTGAAAATTTTTGAAAGGTAAAATGGTACTTTGGCTATGGTTTTGCAAGTAAACATAAAAGGAAAAGATGTGCAAGTGTAAGTGGGTATTCGGACTACTTGAATGGGCAAAAGCTGGACATTAGAATAAAAACTTGCTGTGTATACATAAAGGTTTGTGTACCTATATGTACATGATGAGAGTTTTCCTAGCAAATACAAAAAGTGCTTGGAAAATGCTAGAAAACTACTAGATCAGGAAGTATGAGAGATAGTGGGTCGCTAGATCCTTTGGTGGGTGGGCGCGCGGTTAAAATTTCTGTAAAATTTACATATTAATGCTGTGCCAGCTATAACTTAAAGCCTGAAAGGTTGGTGATTAAAAGGCAAGTGTTTGTTTAGTAGTCACAAGAATAATTTTTCGAAAACTCCAGTAACTTTTTTTTTTAATTTAAGACTTTTAATATTATTGCATCTTAAAAGATCTGAAGTATTTCTTAAAAGAGGTAGGCGTAATCTGGCAATTTTTAAATACGTTTGAATAGGTTAAATATTACTTTACATTTCAACTTAGATATACTTGATAAGTTTTTACTAGAGAACTGAAATTTAAAATCTTATAGTAAAAATATAACCCATGTCGTATATGTTGTGTAATTAAACTTGTATGTTTTATCTTTTGTGCAAAAGCAACTCTCCGGCTCTTTTTTATGGCCAAAGAATATTTTGCGTTATTTAATTTTAGCCGGAATATGTTCGGGCAATATATGTGTAAAATGTGGGGGTGACTGCTGGGATGCTGTAGAAAACGCACCCTTTCGCCTTAATTTATTTATTCTCCGGCATAAACTAATTATAAAATATTCTTGGAGTTTGCTCAGCTTACCCATTACACCATTAGATACATGGGGCCAAGCGCAAAAATTTTCTGTTGCTTTTGTAGCTGCTTTACATATATGTGCGTATAATAATGAAAAAAGGGTTTAACTTACTTATTTTACTTATTATTTTACAGCAACGGTTTGCGAGGCATAGTTTTTTATAGGTCATTGGATTTTATGGCAGCTAGAAGAAAAAAGCGATTTTTAATGATTTAGGTATGTCGAGGATTTTCTGCTAGGCTTTCAAGATAGGCCGAGCATTATGGGTTCATGTGTTTCATATTTATTTAGTTTTATTTAGTTTTTGGGAGGATATTTTTAATGAGTACGCATATTTATTTTTTAGGATGTGTGGAGGTGGTTTTGGAATGGGAAGGGGAAGGTTTGAGGATAGATTTTTAAATTTACAAAAGGGATCTCTAGATTTTCAATTATTTTCTTTTGTGAAGAATATATCAAAAATTTTAAAGGGACAGAAACAATGTTATAAGTTATAGAGATATATGAGATAATGATAATTGAAAGTTAAGATGTCAAGTTCACTATGCTATACTATATATCAGCTTTTATGCTTTCGTCTGTTAGATTAAAATCAAGTTAAATCAAAACCTTTATTATTTAAATCCTCAATTACTCTTCAAAAAAAGCTGTACTTCACATTTAAAAAATTATCCTCTATAAATACCAAATAAACTCACCATTTATGAAAATTAAAACAATTTCCAGAACATATTAATTTATTGCACTTGCCTTATCGGAATACACATAACAAAATGACTATACAGCAGCTCCACAGCATCATAGCCTTGCATCATAAATTACCCAACCACCTGTTTGTAAGTCTTTCGGCTTTTTTTTTGTTCATGTGCTTGCATGGAAAAAAGCATAAACGGTTTTGATACTTTTGTGCTTTTTATGGCATTTTACGGCCTCCGATACAATATAAATATTCATGTGATCACATAAAGTTTTATAGTAAATTGATCTGTTGTCGGATAGAATGGCCCGAGAATGATTTGAATGGAGAGAAAAGGCGAATTGTCAGTTAATAAAATAATTTATTGCCCGAGATTAATCAAACCTCCTTAGTTCTTGAAGCTCTTGGAGTTGTTTAGCCTCTTCAGTCTTCAGTCATTTAGTCCATTCAGTATACACAGTCCAGGCGAGTGTATTGCCGGGAAAAGGTTCAAGTTGTCCTCCATCGATTATTTTTGGTCTTTTGCGGAGTATGTCGGCTAGGAGTATGTTGAAGTATAGTGGAGCAGTCAAGTATATTGGGCGCTTTGGAGTGTTGGAGTTCGAATTTTCTGCGCATAAAATTAATACACCAAGTCCAAGAGGTTTTCCATAAAATAATCTTCATGAACGGACGCTCGACCTTTTGGTTTTGCTATTCGCCGGAGGAGGATTTTGTGCGGATTGCAAGGTTGGGGAAGAGTTGATTTGTTTCAAATTATTTTAAAATACTTTCAATCGAATATATCAACAATAAAATTTTATAGCATAATCAATGAATTTTGTAAAAAATAATCAATTAACTATTAGAATTGTCTTTCTTATCCCTGACCGAAGAGAATCAAAAAGCTTACATTTACACACAGTGTGCCACATATAAAAAGATTATTTTGCTTGGGAATGTCAACCCTTGTAACGACTTGGCTCCGCACTCAGCACGTTCAGATGCTTATACCATGCCATGCCAGTCAGCCAAAGAAAACTCCACCACTCGGCCCCCAAACACATAAAAACATAAAAATCTACTTTGTTTTTCATAATTGTTTTGGGTTTAGTGTGGCGGAACTATCACCAGTATCTGAAGCGAAAATATCGCTTCAAAATGTTCCATTTTAATTAATCTGACGATATACTTAGAACCATATCTATAGTGGGTGAACGTTTCATCCACATGAGCAAACTGGAGATCTGAAGAGGGATGGGTTATCGACGCAAAAATTATTATTCAGATTTTGCTGGCAACATTATCGTCGAACGAGAGATGGAGGAAAACGGCTAAGAAAGCCTACACTACATTTTGTCATTTTGCGTAGATTATAAAATTCCATGTCATTATCCTCGAGTCGTTCTTTGCCCCACATGGGCAAAAAAGAGCGAGATTTGCGCTCGATAGGATATTTATTCTATATTATCCTGACAGTCCTTATGGCAAGTCCTTAAACCATGAGGGATACGCTTTTCGCTAAATTTTAGATTTCTGCCTGCGATCCACTACTGTATGACGGTCTTATCTAGGGTAAAATGCTTAAGAAGAAAAGGCCAAAAAATGTTACAATAAAGCATCAGCATATATGCGCCTAAATTGGTGGGTGGTTTCAACGATATTTTTAAGGTTAGGTTAGTTGATTATGTTTGTCCCTGCACAGCTTTGCAGTATTTTCCGAGCATTTTCTGAGTAAAAATCGTCCCTTCTCACACCCCACGCAACTAGCAAGACACGGGCCACGGCATAGAGAGATCCATTATATTGTTTACATACGTTTTCACTGGAAATTCGCCAACAACTTTTTTTTTGCCATTTCCCTTCTTTTTAGTTCATCTCAATCATCTATGCACGGACACTCACGTGTTTTAGAGGCTGTCGGAAATATTGAGAAAAGTCGCAGAAATCATTTGATTGAGTATTTTTGAGATGAGGACGAAAATTTATATGTTTTAACGTAAAATAATTGAATTGAAGATGTTTTCTGAAATCACAGGCACAATTTTAATTAGAAAAAGATATTTTTGGAACCAGTCCCCTAGTGTTTTTGTCCCCAAATCTATGTATGTATCCTGACGATCCGTTGTGATCCGTAAGTGTTTCTCAACATGCGGAATAAGGGATGAAAAAAATATTAAGATAAAAAAGCTGGCAGCCCGAAAGCGAGGGAAAATGGCACTGGCGTTGTTGTTGGTGGCCCGTTGGCATGTATGATATTGATGAGTGGGTGGACAAAAGTATGGCAATTTTTTCCTTCTTACTTGGCATCACTATAGAAATAAGTAATGCTGGGGCATTTGTCGATATATCGAGGATTATTCGCGAGTGAGATTCATATTAGGTCGCTTGTGAAGTCTGCGAAGGCTGCTGTTGGTATGGCAACTACCAACGGTCGACCGGGGATATGAGAATTACTTGCAGTTTTTTTTTGCGCCCGTGTTCTTCAAGTGGCCAACAGAGTGTATAGATTGTGTAGCCAAAGGACGACAGAATGATATCTGTATTTCTCGGGAATTATTTTTTTTTGACATGTACATTCAGTAAATTTCTACCAAAGTAAGTTTGGTATGAAACAAGTGAGTATTCGACCAGATAGATACAATTTTGACATAAAATATGCACAGCACAACCCATAGTAGCAAATTTAACTTTATGAATTTCTGTATCAATGACTTTGTCTTTGTAATTTTCGTATCTTTGCATGAAATGGCTAAAATTTTTGAGAATTACAGTCATCCTTAGCTGCTTCAGGATTTCGGTTGGAAGTACATGTTTACATCTTATATATATTATATGATTTTGCAAGTTTTCCATGCCATGTTATATTTGTTATGAATACATATAAGACCAATATCAACATCTTGAACTGTCCAGTTTTGTAGTACCATAGTTTCTGAAATTTACTCAAACATGGTCTGAAAATATTTCTATTGCTTCTAGTTTACTAAGTTTTGTTAAGTTTCAGCAAAAGTTTCGGTTAATGGACAGACATTTTCCTTGACTTTACTGAAAACATATTTAATTGAAAATGTTGAATGCTGATGAAGCATTTTATAATTAAGAGTTGCCTGTTTAACCGTTCATTAATAATTTTAGTTAAGTACATTTAAAACAATAAGTTCGTCATGAATAAATTTAACATATATTAAGATGATTAAGCATCATCTATTTTTTTTATTCAAGCTAGCAATAGTCAATCTGATCTATTATCTGAAAATCAGAAGCATTCCACTTTTATCTTACTACCAAAAGTTTTAAGATCCTCCTAGTAACTAACAACTAAAGCAACTATAAAATCTCTTGCGAATGCGTTTTCCTTTACATTAGGTTCAAAAAATTAAATTCCATATCGTTAGAGATTGTTTCGTCCAGAAACTTCTCTTCGACACACTCGACTGCTTTTTGCTTAAAATGGTCAATGCTTCAAACATGAAAGACCAAGACTACGTAAGACTAGTTTGTATAATGGAAACCAATGGAAGATGATGTTAGCTAAAACTCAAAATCTCAGAAATTGTACATTTATGTGCACAAAATGTTATTTGATTAAATCAAATAATTCTGGACGTCCAAGTTCTATGTGTTCTTAGGGATGTTGTTGGCTTGCTACTGAAATTGGTTATTGTTATTTTTACCAAGAAAAACTTTTGTATTGAATCATATGGATATTCGAGTAGAAAGTTTAATAATAATAAATAAACCACCTTAGAAGTGTAGCATCGACAAGAACTTCATGTTATCAATCTATCCATTCTATACATTGTCTTGCTCAGTTTATGGTCCACAAGTTCAGCTATTTGCTAATTTTGCATGTTTGCTACTGCTGCTTGAAAGATTAAGAAGAAGCCGCATCAGCTCGCCAACCAAATTAGATTTGCTAGTTGGTTCATAAGCGGAATACGTTCGTTGGCCCAAAAAGGCATTCCTCTATAATTTATCAGAGAACTCGGTGCCTTGGTTAAGAAATTTGGAAATGTACCTTTTCGCCTCAGCTACATGAATAAATTTTAATGTTTATTTATTAAAAAGTTTGTCGGTTGTGGACAGTATTGGGAGGATGAGAGATTTTACAAAAAGGGTTTCTTGTCCCGCAAAAACATGCAAAGGCTTGGTATAAAGCTTAGAAAACACATTATATCTCAAAAACCTCTTTATGCTGGCTCGGGATGAAATTGTAAAATTTTTGGGGTAAAGTTTTCGGACTAAGGAACATTTGACCGTTCACATATTAAAATATATATAATATGAATTAAAAATTTAATAGGAATCCAAAGCAAAGCGTAAGTGGACACCGTTAAAAGTTTTTGATCAGTATTAATATTAAAAAATTTTAGATAGATTTGTTTTATTAGGTAATTTTACATGTTTTTACTGAAATAGGCAAAGTCTTGAATAAAATGATGATCTCCTTTTTTATATCACAACACAATCAAAAACATATATTTAATTAAAATTACATTTCACAACTTTTTTTATATATAATGATTGAATAAATATTCACACGATAATTTCTCAACAGTGTTCAAAAACAGAAAATTTTGATTTTCCCAAAAAAGTTTTCCTATGCTACTGAAAAGCGGTGGAGAGAGAGTACTTTGTGTGTATGTAAATACAGCAGATGCTTTTCTTTATACAAATTCTACCTATCCGCTCGGTCCGCTTTGCTACCCCCCAATTTCTTCCGCCCAGCCTCGCCAGCGCACAAGTTTATCCCATACACAAAACTCTGCTGACCCTCACACCACCCTTTTTATCCTCCTCACCGGTCCGCCATCATCTCATTTATATTGCGGATGTTCCATGTCCACTACGAAATATTTCGATGTCGTTGGAAACGGTCTTTGTATTGTTAATAGGTTTTCAAGGAGTTGAAGGGGTGTTCTATGTAGATATTATACTTGCGCTGGCAGCAGCAAATGTGTAGCAAATAGCCATCTGAAATGTGTGCTCCAACGGCACAAAACCTCTATATGCGAAGCGCCACATACGGACACGATATAGCATTTGTTTGTACACTGGGAAATATACAAATGGGTAGAAAGGCAAAGATATCATGAAAGCGTATGTGGAGATGCAGAGGTTTGCATGAGTCTTTTTAGAGAAATTACCGGGGAGTATTGATTTATTATGACAAATTGATAAATAGCTTTCATAAAGCATTCGATCAGAGCTGTTTGATTGCATCCTTTGATTATTTTTTTTGTGCTACATATTTAAAAAAATTTTCGGAATATACTTAAAAAATTTAATTTAAATAAATTGTTGATTTACTCTTAAAATTATTCAATTTTACTACCCTGCCCTTCTTTTGATGCTCATACCCGATATTTTGCCCAACCGTTTTGCCCGTCCATACTTTAGAGCAGCAAAATATAAATGCTGATGATGATGTGCCTTGGCCTGTTGTTGGTAGTTTACATATACGGCATCCAAATATCCAAAATCCCACCCACCTTCTGGACCGGCTTCTACACTCTACAGTTTCTACAATATCCAACAATTTCCACAAATTTTCCTACAACTTCTCTACAGTTCCTACGGTCCAAGCAGCCCCCCGCCGAAAAATACGGAGAACCGAAGCACACCCGGCACACTCATTCTACTTGCTCCAGAGCATTTCTTAGTGCTTCGCTACGGTCACTGGTCACTAGCTAGCAGCCTCATGTGCGCTGTGGAGGCAGCTCCTCATGCAAAATGTACATTTGCGTACATTTGGCTATATTTTATACATTTTCTAATTAAAAGAAATTTTTCGTTTGCCAATCCGGCCAAAGTTTTCCTTGGACTTGCCAGTTGGCTATGTATGCAAATGGTGATGCAGCTCGCTCTTGCTTAATTGAAAAACCGGGGCAAAATTTTGCAAAATTGTGATATTTGTAAACAGTTGTGCGCCTTTGTGTGCAAATACTTCAAAGAAAGGAAATTAGAGTCGAATCCGCTTGACTTGCAATTTAATTTGGATCTCTTGAACTCTTTTGCTTTTATTTACGCTCGTCTACATTTTAATTTTAATGCAGATAATGTTCTGATAAAAATACAGCCAGTCCATGCAAATTGTTTCCTTATTGTTCGCATTTAATTTGCTTGAGAATTCTTCTTACATTTTTTACATCCTTAAATGATTATTTATGTAAAACAATCTTTAAACTAAACAACTTGTTGAGCATTTTTTCCAGTTTTCCAGTTTTTCCGAGTTTTCTGTATTTTACGAGTTTTTGTTATGTATTTTCTTCTTGCCTTCGTCTTGAGGTTTTTTCATTTTTGAGACTTTTGTTAGATTTGCAGTCTCTGAAATAAATTTACTTGTGAGAATGAGGAAAACGTCGAGAATATAGAAATAGATTTTCTTTTATATTTTGCTGTTTTTTATTCTTTTAAAGCTATTTTAACTTTTTGTTTATATTATTGTAGAAATGTAAAGAACTTGATATTATAATGAAGTGGAAAATTTTGTTTGATTTAATTGATTTGTATTTTGATCAGTTTGGTTGAAATATAATATTGTTATGTTGATATTTATATAAATATTTGATCTAAAAAGCTTAAAATTTTCCAATTTCCAACAGTTTAGGACATTTTTCAACAAAAATGCATAAACATTTACGTTTATTAAGTGCGCATAGACCATACTTAATAAACTCATTGATTCTATTTAATGGACGTTAATTAATTAAATTGTAGTTAATTATAACATATTACTTGTGTACTCACTTTTTGCAGCTACGTAATTTGAAACTCTCGTTTTTTAAAACATATTTATGGAAAAAAGCTTTATATATATAGCTTTTGCCCTATATATTTAAGGACTTTCTCTTTTCATAGCAAAATTTTGTGCAGCATGAAAAAATTGTATAATTTTTTGTGCTGTGTGTAAAAATGTTATAGAATGTTATAATATAGTGCTCCATAGTTTGTATATGAAGGAAAATGAAAATAGAAAAAAGAAGTTACTGTTAATCTAGCTACATTAGTTATATAGCAAGAAATCATGTATAAAGTATAAACTGCTTTAGTGGTTTTTATGCTTTTATACTTTTTATTCATTTTACATTGAAAAGCATTCAAGTTCATGTTTTTTGTATTTTTTACATGGATTTTAAGCTTTTTGATAGTTTTTTTGTGCTGTTCCACGTAATAGTTTTTTGTCGAATTTTTTGATGCTACTCGAGTCTGCTAAATGTAAAGTACTTACATTG
This sequence comes from Parochlus steinenii, assembly GCA_038502155.1. Taxonomy (NCBI): domain Eukaryota; kingdom Metazoa; phylum Arthropoda; class Insecta; order Diptera; family Chironomidae; genus Parochlus; species Parochlus steinenii. The sequence goes on along the minus strand of JAXCIN010000047.1, from coordinate 1,743,779 downwards.
TAGTAAAATTGAGTTAACAGGAATTATTTCTTGCTGACCTATTTGGCTAATTGGCTTCATATTTTATAGGAATAATAATCAAATAAAGGGGTGAAATTTCCGCAAAAATCTTAAATTATTCCAAATCTTAAAAAAGGTTCTTTTGCAAGTCTTGCCTATTTTCTAGAATTTTTCAAAGTAAATTGAGAAAAGGACAATTATAAACCAAAACCAAAAATTTTTTGTCTTTTAAATTCTGCTGCATTATAACTTCAATCAAAAAACCAAAATACGTCACTGCGTCAATAACAGGATTTTCTATAAAATCTAGACATTTGGCAAAAACATTGAAAATAACCCCGTCTTAACGACTTAATGCAATGAGCCGCTCATTATGCACGTCTGCTTTTCAACGGATAGCCCGCTTGTTACACCAGACTACAAAAAGTTACACTAAGTTACATAATTCCTGTGTTATTCTTCAGTATTTGATATTATTCAACATTATCCTCAACATTATCCGCAAACAAAAACAAATATCATAGTTTTGGAATATTTGAAATTATTAATTCGCGACATTGTTTTTTTACGGTCTAGTTTGATATGGGTACGAAAACTTTCTCTGGCTATTGTCTGCATTGTTTTGATATCTTTGAGAATAAAAGTGTAACAAGCGAGTTGACTCGTTTTTTTCTTTGTAACTATCCTATCTGATCCTATCTCAAGAAAAAAATTATTTAAAAAAGTAACGAGGACGAAATTATAAGATTATTCAATGAAATAAATGAAATGTGTAAAGAAAACAGTCGTAAAATGTTTTTGGCTGACTGTGGCATATTTTTATGTGTTTTGATTTTCTAAATGGGATTTTAATAATTCCAGTTTTTTTTTGTTATTATAATGAAAATATCAAAAATATTTAATTGCATGGTGATGCCAGTAGTGCCAGCATTGCAGTGGCTTAAAAACGAGGAGATTGTTAGCGTTTTTGTTATTCTGGAGTTGTTTGCTTGGCTATGAGGAAAGATGTTTAGCATTGTAATAAATGTGGTATTTATAATAGGATTATGATTAATTTGGATTGAGTGGCTGCGCTTACAGATTGTTGTTAGATTTTCTAGAAAAATGTTTTGGCGTATTGGTTAATTGTTTAGAAATACGTTATATGATATTTTTAATTGTATGTTAAGTGATTTTCTAACAAAACATCTATATACAATTTAAATATATAGTACCGTAAATAGAACTTACAATTATTCAAACATTTTAACAATGAATAATCACATTTTTTCACATTTTATCATTCAAAAGTTTGTAACTGTTTTCATTCTGAAAGCACAAGAAAATATTGAGAAAGGCTGAAAATCCTTCAAAATAAAATCCAAACTTTCCCATCAAAAACCATCAAAAATGATTATTTGAACTCCATAAAACTAGTTTTTCATTAAAAGAACAAAGCCCATTTCTTTTTGCTAGTAAATTTATGCACAATCTGAAAAGGAACGCTGAAAGACTCTTGTTTGACTGAACCTCGATCTCAACATGGGACGCTGCCTGTCAGGGCGATATCTCTTAATTGCCCGAATTGCTATTACCCGGCAAAAAAGCAACGAATTTCAATTAAATAAAAAGCAATTTTCCCTTGAACTCTTGGGCTGTAGAGACACCGTGCTCGAGTAGGCACTGCGAAGGGTACGAGCTGTCTCTTCAGCGGGCAAGAAAGTGATTTACTATTTTGAACTGCTCTTAGAGGTACCCCGAACGACCAAAAAGGGTACAGTTTTGACATTAAAGGGCGCAGGGAATATTGTTTTTATTACAGGTTTTCCTGCGCTTTCTTGCGCTTTCCTTGCGCCTTTTTCAGTTTTTCAAAATATTAAGATTTTTTAAAAGGTTTTTTTAGTTTGTAGTTGTTATTTTGTAGTTTTTTTTATGACGGGCAAATCGTCCCAAAATTGTTTTGAAATAGAAATCAAATTAAAGGTATATTGTAATTTAAAATTTAGGGAATTGCAAAAGAATTGTGTTATAGCATGTTCATTTTAGGATGCATATAAAATATGTTTGGTATGGTAAAGAAGTTAGTTTTTAAATGGTTGAGGACAGGGATGGTGGATGGTTTTGATTTTGTAAAAATTTTAATTCATTACGCCATTTAAATTTTTTGATCATAATCAAATTTATTATAAAATCCGTTTTGTTTATTTAAAAACAACTTTTCAATGATGTGAGTGTGAATTTCATCTATGGCCTATTGCACTAATTGTCTTAACAAAAATAATTCAACTTATGAGCTGAACATTACATTAAATAAATTCCATGCATGATCCCTGTATTAACCACCAAACTAAAAAAAAAACTTAATTTGTTTTTATTTATTTGTGTTGTGATGTATAATTTACAAAACCATTTATCCGCATTTTATTCGCTCCACGATTTGAACAGAACTTTAATAGTGTTTAGGAATAATTTAGTGCGTTAATCGCGATCAAATTTCTAGCTTTTAACAATTCCACATTCACCCGGTGACTTGGTGCTTGTGCAAGGGTTAAATAGGACGTAATTAAAAGTTTGATTTAGGATTTGCGCCTTGAGATTGCGGAGCGCAACTCACTGTATGTTTATTTATGATTATTGTCGTTATTTATGTGATTTTTGCGCTTGCAAAGAAAGTAAATGTATTGCTGCCACTTTTTTCGTGCGCTTGCTGCACATATTCCGACGAAATTTACGATTATTGCCAGTTTTTGGAAGATTTGCAGGTAGTTTTTGCAGCTCATGGTTTTCATCACTGAGATTAGCAGCTTAGTTAAGAGTATGTTAAGAGTATAAAAACCATGAAACGCAAATGTATGTGAAGCTGCCAAAAGTATAATAATAATTGAAATGTTCAACGAATCGGCTTATTCTTACCATATTAGGAATATTATCCAAACTGTGGGACTTTTTTGAGCAAGGATTATTTTTGTTGCTGGAATTGTTAGAATTTGAAAGGATTTCGCGCTAAAAATGCAGAGTGTACTGGAAATGCGGGTTGCTGAAGGTTTATGAGAGGGAAAATGCGTGGATTTGGAAACTATTAGATTTTATTTCCTTGATCAGTTATCATGAAGGCGATTTAAAATCAATTTATTCAAGAGACCAAAACTTTTCACAAGCAAACGAATAAAAGTCTTGACAAAATATTCTCAATATGGAGGAAATTTTACGAGATATCTAATTCTAATATGTTAAACAAATTTGTTACATTATGTTACGTCCATCTGTTACAAACTCCTATGCTACGTTCTCCATCAAAAACCACTAATTCATCTTATAATCCTCGCCAAAAAGAACAATTTTCAAGTCAATCAATCAAACTCTCTATAATCCACTTTCACAACTTCACAGAAGCCAAAAATCCCAAAAATCCCGAAAAACCGGTACAAAAACCTCCTGAAAACACACTCTCCTAGAAATTCGATCAAAAACACACAAAACTTGAATAGCAAACAATAAATTGCAACATGCTGTTTTGAAGTCAGTGGACTTATGTTTTTCTACTAAAAATTCGCCATTATTCGTTAATTATTTTCATAAAATTTGATAAACTCCTTGAAATACGGAAAACCTTCTAATAAATCCATAAAACACCATAAAATTTCATAAAAGTCATAAACTCCATGGCTTTAAGAAAACTCGATTACCTTGCGATTCCACACTCAAGCAAATCTAATGGAAATTTACCAAAAACTACGAAAAAACCTCAAAAAACTGCAGAAAGTCGTGGATTTTTCTGAGAATTTTGCTGCGAGAATTTATGCACCGTCCTCGTCCGCTTTGGTGGCTGTTTCTCGTCCTTCCACCAACTCTCTGTAAATAGTTGTTGCAATTTCTCTGCTTATAGTATGGTGCTTATTATGGGACAGTCAGCAAAAATGGGTAATAACTTTTAAGCCATTTCGTGCAGTCTTTGCAGCTTTTTTTCCGTGAATTGCTCTCAAATGTTGTTTGAACTGGTAAAAATGCGATTGAAATAAGGGAATACTGTTTTCGTCGACAGTCTTCTTGAATGGAATGAGACGTGTTTTATTTACGTAGTGGATCAAAAGTTTTTATAAATTCTCATCGGAGTAAAAATGAACTATTTTAAAAATAGACAAGTTAGAAAATATACATATTTGGAAGGCAATCGACGATCTTGTAATTTCCATCAATCTCGCAGTTTTTGGTAAATAATTTTACAATTTCGGAACTTTATGATGCCAGGCAGAATTTTTGCTTCATTGTATTTTTATGTTTGGACTCATTATGCTTCAAAATCGGCGACAGAATTATTTTCGGGAACCATTCATGGTTTCTTTATTTATATATCTTGGAGCCTTTACTCTGGGTTTTGACTATTGAATGTTCAAAGTGTATTTGACTGTATTGACGGTGTTAGGTCTTGCATGGAAAATGTACGAAGAAAAGACAAAATAACCAAATCGATTTATGCAGTTTTTTCTAAGTAAACGATTTTTTGCCTGGATTTGTTGTTGAGGGCTAAGAATCTTGGATAAATTATAAAGTTGCCTGGTTTTTGGAATGAAAGAGGAATTGCGATAATGCTCAGCAATTATTGTATTAGACGGGTTTGTACTATTAAATTGACGAGTCGTTGGATTTCTCCTGTTACGGTTTACAAGAACTTTCTAAAATTTTTGTAGAAAACGGTTAAAAGTTTTGCGAGAATTAGTTTAAGTTCTTAAATTATTAAATAAATCAAAGAAAAAGTTTATAAAATTCTTGATCTTGCTTAAAAAATATATAGCAGCTTTCTGCGCCTTGAAAAATTCATACAAATTAATTTTTAAAGATATACTACAATAGCACAATTTTCAAAAATATTTGCCATGAACTTCGTCTATATATCATTAAAGAATCCAATAATATTCGCCGCTGCACAAATGCATCGATACCTCGCACACTCGCACAGTGGCTAGAAATACTTGATAATTTTAATATCTTTTTCCAAGAACCAAAACGCATTGCAACTAGCATAATACTCGCTCTTTATTCCGGCCATAATAACTGTGAATAATTTGCATTTCAATGACACAGACAAATTGTTTTGGGCTCAGCATATTTTTTTTATGGATTTGTGTGCAACATTTTTGAACAACATACTTTTTGCTTATCTTAAGACGAATTGTATTTTGAGTTTATTTTAATTTTTTAGAAGATTTTTTTCAATACTATGAATAAAATTATCAGAAAAATTTGGGATATTATGATAATTTTGGAATATTAAGCTTATCTTTTGTTTGATGCGTTGATTCACGATGAATAAGGAATGGAGCACTTTTAACCCGTCTCAATGCATTTTTTTTGATTGGCGCGGTTTCAGATTTGGAAGATAAATTCTAATTGGGGTTGCCTTGTACTGAAGATTTAAAATAAAGTTCTAAAAATGCTTTAATTCTGATCTTGAAATTTTACTTAAACGACCTTTTTTCGAGACATTCCTTAAGTTTTCATGATAAAGTTCAAAAGATCCCAAAACCATCGTTAACATTTTCTTCCTGCATAAATATATTCATCTAGCAGTAATTTTTCATCACCTCGCATAAATTACCAACTAACACGCATCTCATCAGGGAACACCCCAAAAGCTGACCTCAATGATTGAACGCGACATGAGATAAAAAATGTGTCACAATTGAATAAAAGGAAAAGAACCACGATGACAATTGCGACTCATTGTTTGGTGGCAGCCAACAGATGTTTTGGCCTTCTATTCTTCAAATCTTTAGTAAAATGAAAAAAAATTATTCAATGCATTGCAGGCATATTTTAAGCATTTTTGAGGATTCAATGGCAAGAATCATACAGACATAGAATACAGATTTAAGAATTTTAAAATATGATAAAATGTAATGTCGCGAACAGCAAAAAGATCACAATAAATAATTTACCTGGATCAGTGATCCTCCGTCAAAATTTTAAATCTATGGATTTTTGGAACATTTAACCCTTTGTATGCCAAAATTCGATTAAACATCCAAATCTTGACCTGTAGTTTTTTATGTTTTTGATTCATTTTCAACAGTTCTAGAAAGTTATTATACATTTTGTTTGTAAAAATTTTCTAGCGAATTTCGTGGCATAGATTTTTGGCAATTGAAGTTATCACAAATTGTTTCAATAGTTCTTAATTAGTGAACAGTTGAAATAGTTTCAAAAGAATTTGGATGTGAAATATGTTAAATTCTAAAGATTTGTTGGTTCCTAGCGAAATTGCACATTTTGAAATTTCTGATGGTTTTACTCTTTTCAACGTTTTACAACTTTTATTTAAATTGTGCACTTTTTACCTGCTTTTGAATGTGTTTGAATGTTTTGGTGCTTTTAGCTATAGTTTAGCTAGTTTGTTTTTGTATTAAAATTTTTAGTGAAATTCCTCGGGTCTCATTGCTTTTGTTGCATTTCTTCAGTTTATGGATTCAGTTGTTGTATTTGATAATTTTTGGAAGATATTTTCTTTTTGTTCGCTAGTTTCAATATTTAGTTTGATTTTTGGTGCAAATACTGGATTTTTGGGGGGCTTGGAGGACATTTCAAAAGTTTCAATAGGGGTTTTTTCCACTGGTCACAATTATTGAGTTTATACTTTTGATAATTTATTCCTGAAAATATAATATTTTCTAGAATTATCCTATACTTCAAATTTCCATCGATAATTTGTCAAGCGTCTCTTACGCCAATAAAATGGAAAAAATTCTGATACCACTGTGCAGATTGTTTATGAATGAAATCTCTCAAATTTCTCAAAAATGTCTCAATACACCCTTATACTTATAGCCATTAGAAATTTCATTGAATATTAAATATTTGATGATGATTATCATGCAACCCAATAATTTTCTTGTCAAATCGAATTTATTGCAAAACGGCAAAAATCATAACTTTATGATTTCGTATATGCATATCCTTCAACAACCCCAAGGAGCAAGAGTTTTAGAGGCTGGCTTGTATTTATTTTGTATGCTTTCATTCGTTTATTCTGTCAATCATTGTTCGCCCAAAGTACTTTCACTAAGATTTTAAATTTCCTTGTGGATTGCAGATTTTTCTAGTAGAATATTGCTGGAGATCAAATTAATTATTGAGAAAATTTATTCTCTATGCTTTTTTGAATATCTAACTGAAATATTCAGGTTGAAATATAATTGTTTTCAGAAACAAACATCGATGTATCGCTGAAATTTTAACTATACAGTAGATTTGAAAATTGACTTATCAGTAAATAGCTTCATGAAAAATGCATAAATCGTGTGTTGATTCATATTTGAGAGTAATCATAATCAATTTTAAATAAAAAATCTAACTCTACATCAAATGTTCATCGAAATACTCCAAAAACTTTCATCGTCAAAAATCAACAGTTCAATCTCAAGCAGATCATGTCACGTTCTGCTCCTTTGTTGGATTTTTATTTATTTTTTTATTATTTGCTAGAGCTGACTCAATAACTGTGAAACGATTCTCTGTATGATTTTGTATGATTTTTGCTATTGTGCGCGGCGTGACTTTGGATTTTCTGAATTTTCTGGATTTCTCTGTGTATAAGCTGCAGCTGTCCTCCAACTACATAACCAAACTATCAAGCTATAATCTCGAACAATAAAACTTAATAATGGCAAAAAGGCATTAAACAATATGCGAGGCACAAGCAATGTGTTTTATCTGTCTTTGGTGTGCGTCGGATGATCTTTTTTAGGTGCTTTTTTGTGGAGGATAGATACTTTTTTCTTAGGGAGGGTTGTTGTCTTGAAGAAAGTTACGATCGCGTTTCAATACTTTTGATTTTTAAATAAAATTTTGAATAAACCGTTTCAGATTATAAAATACAAATTTTTATTTAAATATATATTTTTGATCATGATATAGTCGAGTGCAATATCTACAAAAAGTACAAAAATTTTATTTAAAGAATCAAAACCCCTGCTAAACTATTCTTTGCATTTGGCAATCTTCCTAGCTGTGCATCAAATTGTCTTGAGGCTACCTCTTGCATAATCTTCAAAAATCTCCAAAATTTGCTAGAAGCCGACAGTTCACCATTGCTGTTAAACTTCCACCCCATTCCCCTAGCAAACTTGCCACCAACATCTTCAAGCACAGTGTATTTGTGCATTAGCAATTGCATTAAATTTCTTGTCCAGCAGCGCATCGAGATCATCCACAGTCTTGTCTTAGGAAAATGCATTATTATCATTATACAACGGGTAGAAATTTTGGTATTCAGTACAAGTTGATGTGGACAATGTTGTGCAATAATGTGGCCTTTTGGGATGGCGAAGAGCATGCGAAAGACATTAGTTTTGTATGTCCAGCAAATTTTGCTGTCAATATTATATGGCCAAAGAGATACAATGTGTTGTAGCTACGTAAAATGGATTCCTTTGGTTTGAAGGAGTTTGTGGTGGAATATGCTGATGAGGAATCTCAGCAGGACAGGGGTTTTGGTAGATAATATGAGACACAGAAACTTTCTTCACCATATATAAATTAATTCGTAAATTTAAAAATTTAAAAACTAATTAAATAAAAAATAAAAGTAAAATGATTCTCCGATCACAGAAAAAACCATTATTTGACTTTAGAAGGAAATTTTCGATGCTTCTCTGTATCCCTGCAAAATTCTTTTAAAGTCTAATGAATAGCACCGAAATGTTCTCGAAAACTTCAGAATTAAATCTCTCAGAGCCCAGCCAAAGCCTTCACAAATTGCTTCGTTAGTCTAGAACTGTTTAAAGAGAATACTGCTGACCGAATGGCTGTTATTCGTAGAGCTGGACAGCATATTACGAATGTTTACTGTTTGCACACACATGGCAGTATCTGCTTCTTGGCTACTGGCTATGATGCTACTCCTTGTGTGTATTGTAGGTGGTTTGCCCAGTTTCTATTTTAAAGTCCATATCAGTTAGTTTCATTTGCATATCGGCCAGTTTGGTGCTTGAGAAACTCTGGTGAAGGAAGAAAAGGCATGTTTGTTGCTCTGCAGTTGAACTTTGAGGATGGTGGGTGAGAGCAGGAATGAGAATTTGGTGGGAAGATGGTTAAGTTTGAAAATTGGGAAATTAATGAATCCTTGGAAATTTTGCTTAGGAAGATGATATCACAAATAATTGTCAGTTCTGTGATATTCTCCGATGACTTCATGAAACGTTTTTTAAAAACATAAGTTGCACAAGTATAATGAATGTAATTAATTATTTATTTAGAAAATTAGTATTCTAGAATATTTAGTTAAAAAGTACAGGGAGATGGACGGGGTTTGACTTCCCCCAGAAAAAAATATCGAGCTTAAACATCACATCAAAAAAATAGCTTCATCCATAAAAAAACTCCGGGTCACGATGGAAATTTGGTGTAAAGCTTTGCCCAGAACAAAAAATTGGCAATGTTGGGTGGAGTTTATGCAAGTGCAAAGCTTTCATTCAAATTGCATTGGCACGATAACATGATATATTCTATTATTTGCACAAGATGGACTTGCTTGAAGTGTGATGCAAGTACAAGAAATTTCCATTCGCCCATCTCCAGCCTCAAATTAATTGCGTGCCCTGGCTACTTGATATTCTTGAAGCTCTTGATGTTTGTGTTATTTCTGCCATTCAATTGTGGAGAAGAACCATTAGCATCTCTTCATACGTTGTGATGAATATTGAGAAAGCTCGTTCGTATATTTCGTGTATTTGGGACTACTCAGTTTATTTGGTCACTGGGCAAAAAGCAATATTAATTAGTTTAAATGTGAAATGTTTACCATTTTCCTAGTTTTCCCACTAAAATTTTGCAAAACTAGGCCCCGGGCGCTGCTTGCCCACACAATTACACGTATAAGTTCTCGGTTAAGCTAGGGTTTAGTTAGGTGGAATCTATATGAATGAGCTTCTAATGAGCTTTATTAAATTATTTCAATTCAAATATTAGATGTATTTTATTCTTATGATATTACATGTTTTGATGGTGTTAAAGTAATTGACTATACCAATCACTTATTAAGTGTTAAAATTTCCTCAAAACTGCAAAAAATATAACACTCGTGATATGACTTTAGACAGTTTGATTCAATCTTTGTGACGACCTTGATACGACACTTTATGGAAATATTTTATCAACTTTCTGTACATCAGCCTACGTGAAAAAGTGTTATAAACAAGATTCCAACATAAAATCAACTTGTTCAAAGCATTTTACTCGTGATATTAAACTTTAGACACTTGTACTTCAAAATTCTCGATACAAAAGACATAGAAATAGACTTTTTTCAAAATGAATATTTTGTTAAAGAAAGTTGCAAGTAGATTATCTTTCATGATGAATTATCAAAGCTTAAGAGTCTAATCAAACTTCTGTTTACCCAGAATTTCAATTATGTAACTCTGGAGCGCTATAATTGAAGTGTCTAAAGTTGAATCGAGACAGTGTGTCTAAAGTTATATCACGAGTGTTATCTTAAACATTGGTCCTCTTATGAAACGATAATTCTTCACAAAAACCTATAAATCCTCTCCAAAAAACGTGGCTTATCTGCCACCCATAAGTCACCACTTTTAAGTACAAGGATAAAAGGTGGGCTTCTCGGAGCCTCTAACGGTTTAAAAGGGTCGCTTTCGCCTTTTGTAATTAAAATGCTACCAAAAAAAGCTAGAACGTAAATATATACTTACCCAGTTTTGCCCATAAAATCATTTACCGTTTCCAAAGTTATGTTCAAAATGTTTGCCCCAAAAACTGGCGAGGATTCAACTAAAAACTATGAAAGCTCTATCCACTCCACTATCTAGGAGGCAAGATATGATTAAAAGAGATATTTATTATGTTTTTGACAGAGGTTTATTTTTTAGTTACATAATACCTTTTTGAGTTTTAGAGTTTTCGGCTGGCCAACAAAACACACAAGTTTTCTGGTTTTTTGGAGATTTTTTGAGAGCTTGCGGATGGAAATCCACAAATCAGCGGATGAAAACTTGATTGGTTTATCTACAAATATTCTGATACATCTTTATTTTAGTATTGTCCTTCAAATGAAATTCAATATTTTCAAATTTGCCTAGAAATATGTTATTAATACTTTCTAAAGAACACCAGCGACGTTTTCTTTGCAAATTTCCGAATTATAAAAGCTTTATAGTTCTTGTATTCCCGTATTTCTGCTATTTGGTCTATTTTGGCTATTTTGATTACATTCATCATTTTTGGATGGATAATGAAGACCGTTGAGCTGTCTTATGGTGCTGTTTGAATGGGTCGGGTTTTTTGGAAATTTTAATAAAAACGAAAGCTCTGTAAAAGATGTATAGTAAATTTATTATATGAGCCAATAATTCATTTTTTGGAGGATGAAATTTATATTACGTCATAAATTTTTATGATGTGACTAACAATTTCAAAGAATACATATTTTAGAGCGGTTGAAGAGCTATGCAAAATAAATTGCTGATAAAAATTATTTTTATGGCTTAATGACGTCACATTATGTACTATTAAGAATTAACTTTACTATCGGTAAAATGTAAAAAAGATTATGACATAGTATGTTTGACAATCTGCAAGATATTGTATATTCATTAATAGTATCAAAGTATTAAAAGAACAAAAAATATTCTTCCTCCTCCCTTCACAGTCCTTAATCCGTTCAAAATACGCTCGCTACTCTTTCCATCCAATCTTTTGGTTGGGGATTCTAAATTTGTATATTTGGTCCTTTTGTAAGGATTTTATGGGCTCCAAAAATTCGACCATATAAAATTCTATAATTTCGCCTCGTAAACTTTTGCGCAAAAGTTTAGTTTCAAAAACTATTAAAAATTTGTGAGCATATTAAAATGTAAAATGTCGTTTTTTCGGGGGCCACCTTATGAAAGTGCTTCATGAATTGTATGGAATTGAAAGGATTGTAAGGATAACGGTCGGTTAAGCTAGTTTGGCTGTTTTAGCTGTTATTTTAGGTTATTTCAGTTATTTTAGTTGTTTTAGCTGTTTTAACTATTTCAGACAGGGATCGGGATCGGTTTAGATTTTTAATATAAACATTTGCATTTTTAAGGACATTATTATCAAACTCGACTGGAATTTTCAAATTTTCAAGTTGTCAATTTATTCTATTCTCAATTTTATGGAAAATCTTGCTCTCTGATGTCTCTGTAATGATAATGTAATTTTCGAGGAAAATTCAAAATTTAATGATTTTCAGGATAATGGCGGAAGGCTTGGTTTTTAGGCTGTTAATCCAGCGGTATTGAGTCTTTCTCTGCTTAACTTTACAATATTTCCTTCAAATAAGGATGATTTTCACGGAAATCTTGTATGAAGATTTAAATTTGCATAAGACAATGTTTAAGCTGGGCAAGATGTGAAAATAATTGGAGTGTGTATGGTTTTGTTTGTATTTAATGAGTTATTGTTTGTTTGAATGATGAATCTTTACTAGAATATTTTGTAAAAATTACTCAACTCTAACAAATTTTCTAATCGATCAATCACACCAATCCGATTTTAAACAACGCCAACCACCATTCATCACCATTACCCATCCAAAATCACTGTTCCATCACTATAGCACAGTCATACATGAAGACGATAAGAAACCCTTAATACCCATGTAGTTGCCTTGAAACTATGTCGCAACCATCTCCTATTGGCCAAACCAAAGGTTTTTCATTATTTACAGCATTGTTACTGGACGGGACGGTTTCAGCCAGTTTACACATTTTACACATTAACCAACGCCAGGCGCAAAATTAAAACTAAGAGGCATTTATGATGGGGTTAAATACACAAAAACTTGCTCTCTACATTAATAGTGCCGTTTGATGAGGATCGCTTTGGATATAGTGGCCGAGGCCAGGCAATATCGTTGGACCCTTCTTCATAATTTTACAACTTTTATATAGTGGCCCAACCACATTTCAACAATTTTCGGCTATTTCGGCAATTTAGAGCTGCCTTAATTTTTTTTTCAAAGAACTATAGAAATTACTTAAAACTGCTTGAAAGTTAGAGAAATCCTAATGAATTCGTAACGTTTTTATTTTGTTGTTGTTTGTTTCTTCAGCTTGGACGCTTTGTTACGTTTTGTTTTTATTTTCAGTACAGAAGTCGTGAAGGATTCTTTTTTTCGTAAATTTATTCACTCTGTTTGTTTATGAATAAAACATGCGCTTGTTAATGTTGACAATCAAGTTGATTTTGATTCTATTATGGGACAAAGGATCAACTCGCAGTTACACGGGGATATGGTGATGCGTTTGGTGTTCGGAGAAAGTTGATTTTGGGCACTGAAGAAATAATTTTACATGATATCAGTAAACTATTTCTGCAAGGAGAACCCTTGACTAGCACACAATTTATTTAAATATTTAAATAATTTGTATGGTTATATTTTTGCAATATTTTCGTATATCTCTTTTAGACTCTAGATAGACTAGACTTTAATAATTTACAGAATTTTATAACTTTAATTATTCAATCAAAACACGAGTTTTTCTAAAAGATGCATTTAAAATATTTTTTTTTCAGTGTCCCATAAGTGGACAAAAACCTTTTTCAAATGTCTGATCACCACATCTTTCAGCTTAGTAGCAATTCTTTGCAATATAAATAAAAATTCATAAAGGACGATTCCAGTTTTTAAATAAAATGTCAACTTTTCAAACATTTCACCAATCTCAAGCATTTCTCGAGAAGCATTCAACAATTTTAACAGATTCTAAAAAATACACCAAACAATTTTGAAACAATTTCAAACAATTTCAAGTTTTCCCGAAAAAGATAATTTATGGAGTTTTTGCTGTTCATCGGACAAACGAGAAGGATTTAACATGTTAATATGCCTTTTATAGTTTTTTAAAAGTTTTATATCTTTTATGATAATTTATGACACCGTTTAAGCACCAGTTTAAGGCTTTTATTTGTTTGTTTTTATTACACAAGTTCAATTGTTCAAACAAATGAATCTTTCATACTTTTTGTATATCTGGCTTTATTTTTCGAATTTAATAAATATTTTGAAAATGCTTGATGTTCAGATAGTCATGGATTAATATGAAAGTATGGATAGTAGCATAACTTGCCCTTACTACATAATTTTCCCCATTTTATGGCACATCATGTAACTGTTCTAGACAATATTTCTAAGTAAATTCATCTGCGAATTTGTGAGTCAATGACAAAAAGCTTCTAGATCATAACCGTCTCCGACCCGAAAACATATAGAAATGCTACAATACACAGCAATTCCATTTTTCCCAATCATATTTTTGCTCGGCCAACCAATCTCGGACGGATGAGGGAAGCACAAAGCTCGGGGAAACAAAAGCTGGCAAGCTTTATCACGTTCTCCCGAGCTATGACACGTGAATAATCAATGCTTCACTGCTTGCATGTACTCTGCAATATAAGCAGAATAGTGTCCATGAAAGCATAATGGCTAAGAATTGGAAAAGCGAGCTAGTATCGCCTTCTATAGTTAAGCATTGCCAAGTATCGCATTCATGTCGAGTCCAAGTTTTCCTCAGTTATTGGCAAAAATAATATGTTTTATTCAAAAAATTATTACGAATGAGTTAGATGCGAGATTGGATAGGTTTTTGGCGAGTGGAGATGACTTTTGGGAGTGGAAAGGGGCCACTAGCGAGATGCTTTATATTTTGTATGTGGTTTGTAAACATTCATTCTTGATAAAGAAGTTTGATGAAGAGTATTGATGTAGCATTATTCTAGGCTCCTGCGACTAGTCGAAAATCGATCGAATCGCGATTAGTTGGAATAATCGAAAATCGAAACGATTAATAAATCGATAGTCGAAGATTTCGATTATTAAAGAAACACCACTTTTTCAAACATAATGTTAAACTTTTAATGTGGTCCAAACGCCATAAAGACTCTATTTTTTATTTAAAATCATAAGCGATCACTTTTAACATTCATTTGTCCTAAATTATAAATGTTGTTTGTTAAAAATTCAGAAAATGGGGTGTCTCACAATTGAACCAAACCTCAAAATTATATTAGAATGTTCAAAAAGCTTATTCGGGTTAGATACCGTCTAAGTATATGCATATTTCAAAACTTTATACGGGTATGTTTTCTCTATGTCAATACTCTTTATGCATTCAAAAAGATCTCCCTGTCTTAACATTCTCTTTATGTCGTCGAAACCTTTATGGTGTTTGGATCTTTCCATACAAATAGTATCTCAAAATCCCTTTTTTGACAAGATTGCTGCGATTTTCACTTAGATTTTTCAAAGCAAAACTGAATTTTCGAAATTTTCGAAATGTTAAAAGTTGATTGTCGAAATTCTGAATAGTGTCAGATTCGCATCAAGGTTGTTGAAAATAATTTTTGAAAATTCTATTTATCGTTGTTCTCTCTATCTCAAAATTTTTTGCGTTCCCAACCATCAACGCTATAGACACTATAGAGAAAACATACCCGTATAATAAATGTGAAATATTAAATAATTTATCGAGATCTCAAGCAAAATGTAAAAAAAAGGAATTGTTGCGTGAAATAAAATTAAGTGCTAAGACCTCCCAAAAAAAAAAACAGTTAAAAAAATAAGAAAAAAAAAAAAAAAAAAAGTTTGGATGAAACCAAGACTTCACAACTTTTTGTTGCCGAAGTAAAAATTACACTACATATTTTCAATTTAGATAATCGAAATCGAATCGAAATCGCGATTTTTTCAATAATCGAATCGACAATCGAAACGATTATCAAAATCACTAATCGCAGGAGCCTACATTATTCAATAATGTTTGAAATAATTTTATATGCATGAGTTCCAAAATAAAATCTTTTTAATTACTCTCCAGTAAATACCAAAAATCAAATAAAGTTAAAGTAATTCTACATAAATTTTTTATTATCCTAAAATTTCCTTCAAAACTCAATATATGGTACATTGAAGCATTATTTCAAACATCCTTAAATAAATAATTTTCAGGAAAATCTAGTTTGACCATTAAGCCCGTTCTTCTCTACCTACTTCAAGACTCCCATTTGAGCATATTAAGCATTTTAGTATAAACGCAAAAACCAACCCACTTGCCTCCAATTCTCCATCATCCCACAAATAACCGAAAAGATGTGCCTTTTCCCTGCACACATGAGATAATTACGTTGTCGGTCCATCCTAGGGTGACCGAAAAATGGTTTTCCGACAAGCGAAAAGCAGCAAATATATTAAAAAACACGAGAACTTTATGGGTAGCTAATGTGTAATGTCTTGTGAGGGCAGCTAGAGATATTTCGTAGCTAGATACTCGAGATGTGTGCTAATGAAAAAAATGTGTACGAATGATAAAGGACATTCCAGAGACGACATTAAAAGCCGGACTAAAACACATAAAATATATTAGCAAAGACGGAGCTGGGGGGTTAATTTTAATAAAAACATTAATTTCGGGTCAGTTGGTTGGACAGAATTTGGAGCTGGCCAAATTTTAATAAAAATTTATGTCATGCTTTGGTGTCTTGTTCTTGACCAGCGGTGGACGACAATGTGATAGGATTTCTTGTTTTTCGGCCGTTATGAGCGAGGGAAATTATAAATTGAGATTTTGTAGGACAACTAGGAGGACTGTTGATAAGCTTGGAAGATTTTTTTTCTTGATTGGTATCAATTGTATCGTCGTCATGTCTTGCAAGCCGATAGATATTAAATTTTTACTTCGGCAACAAAAAGTTGTGAAGTCTTGGTTTCACCCAAACTTTTTTTTTTTTTTTTTTTCTTATTTTTGCCTAAAACAAAAAAATTTTTGGTCTAGAACCCGAAATTTTGGGTCCTTGCGAAATGTCAGTCCGTGGTTTTGACTTCTGAACTTCTGTAGACGTAATCTCAGAACCCATCCGACCGATTGATCTAAAATTTTCAAAATAAGCTTTTTTTAACCATAAGCAGCGACGTATGAAGAGTTTTTGGTAATAATACAGCGCCATCTAGTACCTGTAGTGCAAACTACCATTTTACCATACAAAATTTTTTTTTTCCTGAGAATATTTTAAAACATCTGAATATGCAAAAACGTTGTATTTGCCTCAAAATGATCAATTCCAGAAGATTTTATGGAAATATTGTACCATGACCAAGTTGTCATGCTTACAAAAATTTTGGAAAAAAAAACTTCTGTTGACGTAATCTCAGAACCCATCGGACCGATTGATCTAAAATTTTCAAAATAAGCTTTTTTTAACCATAAGCAGCGACGTACGAAGAGTTTTTGATAATAATACAGCGCCATCTAGTACCTGTAGTGCAAAATACCATTTTACCATACAAAATTTTTTTTTTCCTAAGAATATTTTAAAACATCCGAATATGCAAAAACCTTGTATTTGGCCCAAAATGATCGATTCCAGAAGATTTTATGGAAATATTGTACCATGACCAAGTTGTCATGCTTACAAAAATTTTGGAAAAAAAACTTCTGTTGACGTAATCTCAGAACCCATCCGACCGATTGATCTAAAATTTTCAAAATAAGCTTTTTTTAACCATAAGCAGCGACGTACGAAGAGTTTTTGATAATAATACAGCGCCATCTAGTACCTGTAGTGCAAACTACCATTTTGCCATACAAAATTTTTTTTTTCATGAGAATATTTTAAAACATCTGAATATGCAAAAACGTTGTATTTGCCTCAAAATGATCAATTCCAGAAGATTTTATGGAAATATTGTACCATGACCAAGTTGTCATGCTTACAAAAATTTTGGAAAAAAAACTTCTGTTGACGTAATCTCAGAACCCATCGGACCGATTGATCTAAAATTTTCAAAATAAGCTTTTTTTAACCATAAGCAGCGACGTACGAAGAGTTTTTGAAAATAATACAGCGCCATCTAGTACCTGTAGTGCAAAAATTTATATTTTATATATGTTGTGTTTTTTCAAGGAATCTAAAAAACTGTTGGAAAAAATATATATATTTTTTTTGAATTTTATATGAAAACAAGTTTTACGTGTTTTTCGTTAAGAAACTACCAACTCAAGTCGATCAGAAAGTGGTAAGATTGAATTCAACAGAATTATCAGCAATAATGCACAATATTCCCGCTCGGCGCTCTGATCGAAAATTTATGTTTTGGTTACATATTTTTGAATTTCCTAGAATTTTATTGCTTCATTCAAATGAATTATTCTAATGAAGCATAGGTATTATGTTGCCGAAGTGCCTGCTAAAGCTTCAGCTTTTCCGATTTTTTTTTAATAAAATGCATGATATTCATTTCACATTGAAGCATATTACACATTCCTTGTTATACAATAAACGTTAATTATAAAATTCTAATGCTAAAAATGAAGCCAACGCCTGAAAAGATAATTAACGTTCACTTGTCACCCGAAAAACGTTATTGTATGTAAATTTAATCAAAGTGCGATTTGAGTACACATTTGGCGCAATGAAAATTTATAGACGAAGAGTGCTCAAACGACTTTGGGCCAGTTGCCCACCCAGAAAGCTCAACTCACCCCCTTACTTACCCGGCTACTCTGCCTCATATTTGCTTTCTTCGCAATGTTGTTTCAATGCATACATGAAATATTAAAATCTACCGGATCTCGCCAGCCCAGCAGAAATATTCTAATGCTTCTAATGCTTGCTGCAGCGGACAGGCAAAAGCAGCATCTATGTGCTCTCGCTATAAGACATGATTCCATCTTATGTAGGAAGTCGTGGTCACTGCTATGTACTGATTCAATTGCGGGGGGCAGAGGTTGGTAATTGTTGAAACTTAGTTTTTAAGTGTTTTTCAAGTTATGAGAAATCAATAAAGTATTTTATTTGTAACATTCTTTTAAATATTTGTTTTGTATAAGAAAGGTTTAACTTTAAAACTAGTTTATTGAGATGCTTTTAACTTTAACTCCTTGAAAGATTTTCCTTACCCTGCCTGAAGCATCCCCGAACTGTCCGTATACTCGGGCAAAAGCATTTTCTAATCTCATTATTTGTGCTATTATTTTGTGCACAGTGCCGAGAAACTATATTTGTCCATATCAACTGCAAATGAAATTTTCGTAGAGCTTGAGCGAAAATTGTCTACGGAATAGGAAGGAATACGCTACAGAGCTCTCTATAGCTATAAGTACGTACACTTTGAACGGACATGCTGAATGGATTTTAAGGAAAAAGGTTTCTTCTGCTGGCATATTTCTACTTGGTTTTAATTGTGCATACACTTGAGCTTGCATAGATTCTAATATGTCTAAGCAAATGTGCCATTTGCATGTCTTTTGCCTAAAAGCAGCTATAAGCTGGAGCACTGGCAAATAGAACGATGAGGCTTTTCTAGAAGGAACTATTTTTGGGGTAAGAGATCTTTTTGTTAGGATTTAATTGGGTGGCAGGATTGCGAGGAGGAGATTTCGTGGAAAAATTGATAATATTTTGAATTATAAACCTATAAAGCATTTCTTCATTCATTTGAGGAAATGTGAAAATGTTTATAAATATAATTGGATGTCAATATATTTGAAAACATATAATCAAAGCTCTCGAACGTGTTTCGTAAAAGACTTTGATAAAAATTTCATCTTGTTCTTGAGACATATTAATTTTTGGTAAAAATATAATTTATTCATTTTTGCATATGTTTGGTTCAATATTGCTCTCAAAAGCTTATTTAAGCATTTTCAGAATAATTTTTTAGCAATTCTCGTTGCAAATTTGAATTTTCAAACATTGCCGATTTTGCAAAAACTTCTTACATTGCTCCTAATATATTAGAAAATATCCAAAATTCTAAATTGCCGTTCTCCTCTACAAACACTGAAAACGTTCAAGCCGTTGGCATGGCTTGAAAAGCGTAGCGCAATGATTTAATATTCAAATACTGGTTAGTTGGCGTTAAGGGTGAGCTATACCCCACGCTGCTTGACCGTTTTCTCCACTGCTACATCCTTTCATCTCGGGTAACCGTCATCATCCGCCTATCCCACCCAATTGTGCCTCCGCCATATATAAACTATTACCACAACTCCCTGAGAATATCCACAAATTTCCACATTGAATGACTTTAACATTCAACCGAAAAATATAAAATATCACCCATTCCACCGCAAATTTGCAGTATTATTTAGTTTTGCGAGCCCAAACTACCGAAAACTATGGCAAAAACGCTGCCAAGCGATGAGGCAACTTCTGCAGCCTTTTGCTTCTTTTATTATAGCAATTGTTCTTCTTCTTCTTGGGCGCGCAGCGGATGACGAAAATCAGAGGAGAACAGCCACCCACTTACCGTCAAAATAATAGAGGCATTGGTCCGCGTTGCACCAAAGACATATACCGTATACACTTCGCTGGATCAGTCGAAATGGGGCCAGAGAGGTGGAATTGCTTTGATTTGTAGCTTGCGGATTTTTTTGTTAACGATTGGCTTTTAGATAACTTTTATCAAAGGAGCTGAGGTTGAAGAAGATTAAAATAGAGAAATGTGATCTCTTGCCATGGTTTTGATTTACCAAAACATAAGTAATTCTTGGAAACACTGGTCTCTTCACAACAAAGTCTTAAAATAACTTTCATAGCTAAAAAAATGTATCTCGACTAGTAGACCAGAGCTATACCTTACAATATGCAATAGTTTTCTCTTCTATACAGCAGGAAAAAATAGTTTTTGTTCATTACGATGGATACCGTGATCCGTTAGTAAAAGCCATTGGTACGTCGTTTCTTTTATCACTTGGGGAATTGCTTGAAATTCCATAAACTAACTTCAACTTCCCTATGAATTCTCTGAAAACGGTTGAGTTGCAGCAAAATGCTCGCGATTTGTAACGTAGATTCAGCTTCATATATATATTTTCATTATTAGCCTGCACAAGACTGACGGGCAGCAGCGACGTTGTGTGTTTGTCGCCATATCTGGAATTGTAAAAAAAGTAATTATGCTCGACTACTCGGTGCTGGTGCTTTTTTTTGTTGGCTGCTGTTGCCAAATGGATCTCTTTTTTAATCACGGCAACATAAAAGAAAAATAACTGTCCATTCTGAGGGATACAAAGAAATGAATATGAGAGGGTTGGAGGAAAAGGGTTTTGTTTGCTTTCACGGTATGACCACAACTTTTTATCGGGTATATCCATAACTTTTAGATTTTTGCAACAATGTTGCTGGATGGACGCATAATAATAGGTAAACAATTAATATATGATTTTGTCTAATATAAACGTTTAAGGCTCTAATCTAGGGCCATGCGAATAATTCGATTCAATTCGATTCTCGAATATTAGCAATATTCGAATTCGTTCGAAAATAAAAAGAGTCTAATCTTATTTGGAATTGACAAGTCGCGGCTGTCGTGCTTCATTACGCTAACTCGAAAAAACGATTTTTTTTAACTCAATTTCTGAAAATAAAATAAGGTCTTTTAAAAGGACTTATCTAAGATTTTTTCGTCACAAATTGTTCTTTGTATGTTAATAATCATAAAATATCAAGGAAAAATTAGATTGATGGGGCTCCAAAACTTTTTAAATCTATTCTTGTTTTCATCCCAAAATATTTTGAAAAACAGTTAGCGTAATGAAGCACGACAGCCGCGAAGTACTAACTGACAAAATTACAAGTAAAAATTATTTATAGTAAAATGGACTTCAAAACTTCTGACTCCAATCTCTTCAAAGAGCACATACTAAAAACATGTGCAAAAGTCCATTCAAATGACGAACAAGAAAACGCTATCTTTTATTTAAAATTGGAATAACTGAAGGGATGGAGGCAGAATGTTTACATAATTTGTGTTTTGTGAATAGCCAAAGACAAAGCCACCATTCACTGTCACACATGAAATACTTGGAAACAGCTCCATTTAGCTAAAAATACCTTCACGTTTTTTCGTCCTTTAGAAATTTTTGCGATCACTTTTGCACAAATTTTTATGTGAGTTGGCCGAGCAAACAGAAAGACAGCAATACTCAGAAAATAGAAGCTTTATCTGCTACTGACCACAGCTTTTCTTTACGGCTCTAGTGCTTAACTGTCTTTGGCTGTAGCCAATGTGCCGATGTGCCCGAAGAAATAATCCTTTTTCCATTATGGAATGCCGTATTTACTTTTTATTATAATTGCTTTGGTGAGTAAACATGTGGAGTGCATGCGGAATAAGCTGCAATAGTGACCAGCTCTAGCTACTCGTTGGAAGAGTTTCAATTAATGTATATGGTATGCATTCTGAAGTGCATTGGATTGGATATGTGGGATATTAAACATAAATTGGAGAATTGGGTATAGCGTGTAGTTATTAATGTTTGCATATTATGGTTGAGGCTTTCAAAGAGGTTCTGTGAGCTGCTGGATTTGGTTGGTAATTAATTTTTCATACAGGATAACGTGAACATAAAAAAATTGCTGGCTTCACGAAAGTTTTTGGTCGTAGTAGCATAAGACGGCCTGTCCTATAATGCATCAAAATTTGAATCTATCTTACATATCAAATTAAATTTACCAGCTACTGTCATTTCCTCCAAAAACAAATCTTCTTAATAAACCTTTCTTGCGATAAAAACCCCTCCACAACCAATTCATAAGAGAAGATGATCCACAAAGGCCCAACTGAAGAAATATCAAAGCTCTGCAGAAATTCTAATTATCTTTCAGCCACTCGGTAGCACACACATCTTCTCGAAGGCAAACAAAGCGCCATAAAAACTAATTGGCAACTCATCAGAAACGCGACTCTCTATCAAAGGGATCCTATCTGCAGCCAACCAGCTAGGAATAAATTATGCATTCATTCCGGTTACATAATTAAAATCGACCCAGCCATCTCCACACACTCATGGTGCAGTTAAAGACAAAAGACATGTCGCTTGCTGGGAGAAATTGGTGTTCAATGTTAGCTGGCAAGTTTCTGGCTGAGAAAAGGAGGCTACATTATGGCAGCCTTTCGTATAGGCACAAAAGAAAATTGCGCTAAGCTAAAAACTGAAAACTGTGTGCTTGGCGAAGCAACGCCGCAAAATTTGACCCTTGTCTGTCTTGGAAACGGTTTTTTGGGCACTTAGAGAAACTTTTTCTTTAATATTGCATTGTTCATACTTGGGCTAAAAATCTACTTCGGGTATGTGACCGCTTAAATTCATCCTGAAATCATTAAAGAAAAATGTTTGCCATTAATATTTCTCTGTGTGTTTTCACATAGCGCGACATAACTGTTCGACGAAAGAGTGGGCTGCCCGCTGCTGCCAGCTCGCAGATTAAACGAAAACTCACTCCACTGCCGCCACTTTATTCCACTGTACATAAATTCATCTTATGGCGCTCACATATATGGAGAATGAAAATGTTTGAAAATGTTAATGGCATGAAAATAATGTGCGGGCTGGAGTGTGGGACAAAGGCGTCCAATGCTGCTTGGAAAAGCAGGAAAACTGAAAATTTTCCACCCACTTCTCGCGAACATATCAAGCCATCCAAGCCATGGTATAATATGTTTTGTTTGGCTATCTGTAAATATACTTATATGCGCTGTGAGGTTTTGGATTAGAGTCGTGTGGATATCGGGAGTTTGGTGCTATATGATGATATGTTTTGAAGAAGATAAAGTAATTTGTTGGAATTATTTTAATCGCTAGTTCAAATAGAAGATTGTTCGAATATGTAATATTTAAATTTATTATTTTGGTCGAACAGTTTCTTTAAAAGTGAGTTCATTCCAATAAAGCACCAATCGTACTTTACACTTGGATTATATCAAGAAAAATCTCATATATTATGCACAATAATGTCGTTATACCGAAAAACATAGCCAAATCTACAACTTGAGATTTTTCGAAGAACTGGATCAATATTGCTGACCAAACGAAACCTCCTCTGACAGTTTCGAATTCTTTCAAAGTTACAAAACTTCTGAAGTACCAAAAGTACGTCAATTTCGTAGAATGTTTGGATGTTATAGAATATTGTTTTAGCCTAAGTTGCCCAAGCAACTCACGTATTCCATGACTAGGTCCATGACACGTGATTCCGATGAAGGTGATTCAACTAAAAATTTTCCAATCAATCATTTTTCTCATAGTTTTGCGTTAGAAAACGGTTGAACCTATTTTGAAACAGACTCTGAAAGTGGCAAGATTTAGAAGAATCTCAAAGAATGCTTGCTCTTAAATTCTCATAAATTTTTTGTTAAAAGCTCTCATGAGGATTTCGGAAATCTAAAGATATGTATCGAATAAAAGTAGTGAATCTGAATTCTTGGGAAGTTTATAATAATTATAGTTTGATTTGATATTCATCAATGAAACTTTGAATATAAATACGGTAGTCAATAAACCAATTTAATCTTAATGCACTCATACCAGGAAAATCAATTATTGTGAACAATTCATTCAAATCAGCATTAAACACGTTCAACAGCTCACCCTGCCAGTGAATTCAGTTAATCAATCAGCCGTCTCCAAGTCGCGCGGCCTCTAATACTCTAATGCGGTGTGCTTGAGGGGGCCGGTTACGCATTAGAATGAAAAATGTTTGCTGCACAATGAACAAGAAAAAGGTACATAAATTTCCATCCAGTCGGTCCAGTGTCGAGTAATACAGCCATGTCCAAGCCCATTTGCAGGCGCAAATGCTATCGCCAAAAGGAAAACGTGGAGGAAATTACCGGCGAGCACCCTAGCGCTTTGCGCTAAAGTGGGGTTGGGATTTGGGGGAGTTGTATGGAGTGGGCATCATCTTGAAAATGTGAATTTGCGCTGGCCCAAACGGATGGATGGCTGAATAAATAGAGGCTGCCGGTTATTGTTGGGCCATGCATGTGTGGCATACACGTACAGTGGGCGCGCGGGATAAACTCGGTGGAGGGTGAAGCACACGAGAAAATTCAAGCAAGAATAAGGGTTTCCATTTGAGCATTAGTGGACGAAAACCAGGGGTTGGGAATGATAACTTTTAAGGAAGCTTTTAAATAAGATTCTTTATAAATGCTTTTTTCGAAAGATTATGAACAGAAAGATTAAACAATTTGTTTTATCAAAAACTCCTAAAATGTTAAAACACTCTCAACCTCTGCCCCCCGTCTGCCAAGCACATTGATAACAGCAGCAGCAAAGCAAAAAAAAATACGCGAACGGTGACCAAAGGGGAGATGCTGTTTGAGAACAGAAAAAGGAAAACTTTATTTAAGAATTTCATATTATGTTGATTGTGCCAGCGAGTGGCCGACCTCCCTAGCGGGGATGAGTGGGTGGGCTATTCGGACGGGCAAAAAAGGGATAAAATACACATTCAGCAATATTACATGTTGTAGCCGATAAAACGGAATGAGATTTTCGCGTTTCTGCTTGTGCTACTTGTTTGTGTCCAGAAGGAAAATATAGCGAAAGAAGGGTTTATTATATTGCATGTACAGGACGAACGACTTGGGATGTGTGGTATTTATTTTTGCCGTCTTCTTTTGGACGGTTAGGGTATCAATTGCTTTATTTGGGTAAAAAATTGATATTTTGTGAAATTAATCTTGAAAATTTCCCGTCATTGAATTTATAAGATGTAAATAAGATCTTCAAAAATGCATTGAAGCGTTGCATCTTTTCTAAATTTCAACCAACAAAATTTATATTAAAGACAAATATTATAATCAAAGACAGTTGCTCTAGTATCATTTCGACAGAAAAAAATCCATCTCTGCATACGAATATGTGTACATCTAATGTTCGATGGAAGATGAAAATCTAATTTATTTTTGGGATGACAGAAAATGTTTTTAGATGTGAAAAAAGACACAGTTTTTTCTTCATAATTTGGGCTCGGAAAATTGTGCTGTGTACAGTATTTTTTTGCTGGCCGTATGACATGGTGGAAGACCTAAAGCTGTGTATGGTGTCTAATGCAAGATAAATTGTTCATCATTCTTGGGGCATAAGTGTCAGGCATATCAAGCATATCAGTCATGTGTGCCAAGGGTTTCCTTGAGTCGCGAACAACAACATAATCTGCCTTTACAGTTTTTTTCATTCTTTTTTTATGTTGTTGGCTGCAAGCAAATTGATGGCACATTATGGCATTATTGAGCTCTCAATTTGCACCCAACCTCAGAAAAAAAAGCACCATTAGACTGAGTCAGGTGGAGCCATCAATAAAAGCCAGCCATTCAAGGCGCTTTTAATTAAAATATTTTAAAGCAAAAATCAATTTATCGAGACAATTACCTTTTTTAGTCGAGCGAAAATTGACGGGGGATTTCTGCATATTAGTTGTATGGGATGACTCTAAAGAAGAATTCCAAAATGTTGAAGTATTTCCACCTCATTATCAAATCTATAAGAATAATTACTTTTACAAATACTTTATGAAGTTTATAACTTCATTGAAAAGTGGAGGGACAACAAAAGCATAGTGAATTTTCGTATTTAAGAAAAAATTTTATTTAAAATGGCTAAAATAGAGGTTTTTTTACTAGAAGAGACATATTATTGCTATTTACTATTAAGAATGTATGAATTCAGAGTGTTGTTAATTTTCCTTTTTTATAAAGGCCACCGTTGATGCATAATGTTGAAACATTACGTAAGAGGCTCGGCCATTATATCAACAATCAACCTCTATTAAAGCAACTGACATCTTACACTTTTGTAATTGTCTATGAACTCTACAAACCCAAGAAAATCAGCGAAGCGAAATGGCACTAAAAAATCGCAAGCAAAAAACTTCCACGAGCCAGAAACTGCAGGGGATGCGAAATTGCGAAATTGAGAAATGCTGAATTACTCAGTCTTTTGAAGGGTAGCCACTTTTTGTCTTTTCATTACATTTCTTCTAAAATTTAGTTTTCTCATTCTGTGCCTCGAATATCAACGAACTTTAATCCGTGGGTGGATGTTGAATCAATTCCACGATTTCTAGAGAATTTAATGATATCGCGTTCATTCCATCATCTACCCGCTGTGAGTCAGCGATTGCTATCTTTCTGAAAATTCTTCTAAAATCAGATTGGGATGTCAAGATGGCAAGGAAAACTCTCTAAAAGGTGAATAAAAGTGTATAGTTGGGGGTAGTTGTTGGCCGTCATGGGTGGGCGGAATAGTCGCAATTATTATTACAGTGCCTCTGGAGAAAGCTAAAAGATAATTTAAAATCATTGGTGGATGTCTGGCTGTTAAACGTCAAATCTTGGAATACATTACAGAACCTTTGTTGCAAATAGTTTCAACTTGTATGGTTCATTCTTACACTTCATGTATAAAATTAAACAAAATATAAATATGGAAATTTTAGAACTTGAATCATAAGAAACATAAACAGCTCTCCTTGTTTTCAACAAGCACTATTAAAATTTCTGATACGCCA
This sequence comes from Parochlus steinenii, assembly GCA_038502155.1. NCBI lineage: Eukaryota > Metazoa > Arthropoda > Insecta > Diptera > Chironomidae > Parochlus > Parochlus steinenii. Next base: position 1,716,467 of record JAXCIN010000047.1, on the reverse strand, counting down.
ATTCACCAAACCTTTATTAAATAGATATTCTCATTCCATAAAAAAAGTAGTATTCACGGAATATAATTTAAAACATTAAATCCCCGCTTTTGTGCTACTTTTTGTGCAAAAATCGAGCCAAATTTTAAAATTCAAAAGAAATTGCTCCAAGTCTCAATTTTTGGAATTTATTAAAAAGCGCTGAAAAGGCACTAACCAAAGGCATTAAATAACCGCTCGCCCAAGCGTAGCGAAAACTGTTCGCTAGCGTTTTCTTGGAAATACATTGAAAAAAAAATGAAAAACGGGAAATATCAATAATTTCGCTGATATTTTCGGTGGCGCGATTTTTGGCAGTCGGAGATGTCCGTTTTTGCAACCCTCGTCAAATTCAGAAAACTCAGCGAGCGTGCATTTGAGATGGTGGGGTGGGCAGGCTGGCGAAAAACCTTTTGAAGTAGAAACTGGTTTGTAGAATTGTGTAGCAGTGCTGTATAGTGAAGTGTATTGGGAACAAAGAACTCTTCTCCCACATTCAATTGTGTTGCTGTACCATGTCTCGCGTTTTATTTGTACACGATGCTGCCTGCCTTCTTCCATTATTCATTCGATCCAGTCGATACTAAGGCGACCAATGTACGTACACTCGGACTTACGAGAGTTCCGCTGTTTTGACAGGGGTAGATAGCAGGTAGTTTTCGTTTCCTGTTTTAAATAAGTTTATACACTTGGAAGAAACTTACATGACTCAATATTTAAAATAATATATTGATCGGTGATTTGATTTTGTCGAAATGTTAAAATAAAATATTTTCAACCCCTGCTTAATGCCTGCTAAAGAAAATACATATTTTATGCCAAGTCTTTTTTGCGCTCTACTCTTGTGCTTTGAGATATCCTTTTTGCAGAGCACATATAGCGAGGGATATTGTCAGTAACATATCTAGCCATCCATCTTTGGAGTTCTCGATATCGATATAAATTCGCCAAATAAGAAAATTCATGAGTGGTCGAACATTTCAAATTGAAGAGAGCTCCGCTGTGCAGGACATTGGTGTTGCCAGACTCAAACGAGAATATTTGAATTTTGAAGAGGTTGCCTTAGAATTTCATCTGGAACCCCTAATTACCATCCAGTGCCCGCTCACATGGCCAAAAAGATATATGAGGTACATTTTCTCGAGCAGCAAACGGCTAAGCTTATACAATGTTTAAGGTTGTACATATAACGAAAGTCCCGCATTAATCAAATAGCAGATATGGGATAGAACTTATAGAAGCAGTTTGTGCGCTCCAAAAACACAGTGTACTTTCGGGCTCTCGTGTGCCTTTTGCAAGAAGGCATTACGGGGGTTTTCTTTTGAGGCAAAAGTGCTTTTTTAAAATTATATAAATGTTATCAATTTTTCTTATTTCGAGAGGAGCATTTTTTTACATTTTTGGTTGGGAGGTATTTTGATTTTAAGACGATTTTGATATCCCGGGATTTTCAATAAATTAAGACACGTATGATTTTAAAATTACCCCAGAGAAAATTTTGAATTGCGAATTCAAAACGTTGCCACATTTATTATCTAAATTAATAATAATCAAATAAACACAATTTGAATAAGATGATTAATATGTTTTACCAAGAACATATTGACTTTACAAACTCTTCAACAAAACCCGAGTCTTCAAAAACCACCAAACCCCAATTGATCCACTGATATCCGTAGATTCGATTTTGCAATATAGATTTATTTGGACATTTGCAAGTTTATGTAGATTTAAAGGGAAAGGCAAGAAAGTTTAGTCAAATTGGATTTGCCATACATCTCCTAGGCCGCCTAATACCTCTGCTGCCTACAGTCCGTAGGCCTTGCGATCCGTTATGAAAATGTAAAGTAATGTAAAGTAAGATAGAGCATCGCAGTGAAGATTCATCTTCATTCATTTTGATTAGAAATATTCACTTACTTGCAATCTACTCGATCTATCGACTATTTGCTATCGCCCAGTTTGATTGATTAAGCAATTTCTGAAGAGCCTTTCTGTCGGAGACTCTTGTGACTGTGATGGCACAGTAGCTCTTTTTTCTTCAACCAGCTACATTATCGCTGCTCATTTAGCTTTTTTTTGCGATATATTTGGCGAGAAGAGCGATCGGTAAGTGCAGATTCGGGGAAGAACAATAGCAAGTCCTTATTTTGCTTTATTTTGATTAGGTTGGTGATCTGATGTATAGTGGAGAGTTGTGCTTTCAATTGTCTTTTTGTTTAGAGAATGAATATGACCGTTATCGACATTAGAAGAAAAATAAATATATTGTCGTTTTTGATCTTGACCTTGAATATGACTTTGCTTTCAATAAGTTTTCAGAATCAAAGCATGATTTTGGATTTGTAACCAAAAGTTTTAAAATACATCACAGTTCCCTAGTTCACTTACCACTTTCTACCTCCTCCATCCCACTCAACCTGCCCGCCAGCACCCGGTACACTCCAATTATTTTTCGCTCTCAACGAAAAAGATGTAGCCAACTATTGAAGAAGCAGCGGCGGGAAAATCAGCCACGTAAAAAGTGAATCTAGTGCAGGCAACGAAAAAATGAGTTCACTAAAAAATCCAACAAAAACAACTTATAATGTGCTTTCAACTAAAGAACTGAAAGGCAGCTAAAAGGAACTAAAGAACAAAATCGTGACATTTCATGCGAAACAGCCAAGCAACTAATGCTATTAAATTTGCGCAAAAGTAGCTGGCAGAATGAGCAAAGAAACCCTCCAAAACTCGGGCAAAATGCAGCATAGCAAGCACTTTATAATGAAAGAGTTTCGCGAGCCATAGAAAAATGTCATGTCCACATGTGCGTTGAGTGAATGGAACGATTTCGTGAATTTTCGCTTCTTGATTACTTATATTGTTAAATTTATTTTTTATTTATTGTTTTGCTTTCCACTTGATGGCGGTGGCTGGGAAAATTACATTCTGCGCGCAATTTAATTATGAGGCCGAGTGCATGCGAACCGTTTTGGCGGATTGCTCTGACCAATCAGCTACACGGCCGAGGGATCACGTGCGGTTTATTTTGGAGGTAGTGGTTGAGATTTTTCATTGTTTTTGAGGAAGTTGAACATGGGAGGTCAAGAATTTAATTTTTTCCTTGGATTCTTTAGTTTCTCGAAAATTTTTTTAAATTGTCGTGTAAAAATGTGAATGAGCTTTGGTTGATTTTTGATGAAAAACGATTATTAATTGATGTTGGGTGAACAAGGGAAGTCTAGATGTCAAAACAAAAGTAATTTGGGCTAAAATTTTATATACACAAAATTTTTATTGGAACAATACAGCTGACTTTAGAAATCCTTAAAATACAAATTATTCCATAAATTGGCAGTAATAACACAACAACTTATACATTACAGACATTACAGATCATTAATATCCTCCTTACTGCATCGTTAGCTGAAATTACGCGGATTGAAAAAATAATTTACCATTTAAATATTTTCAAAATTAATTTTAGACACATTGCATTCCGAAAAACTCATACAAAAACTCAAAAAACTGATCATGCAAGTGTTTTTTTTGATGGAAGGTAATTCAACACATTGTCTGCTTTTACGTTTTTTGCTGAAGTTTTTGCTAAATTTTTTTTCGGTAAAACAAAATTCATGTAAGAATTGCGGTATTACAGCATAAAACAAGAATTTGAGTATTATTTAGCATATGGCAAGTGGTTGAGATGTTATTAATTCAGCTTCATCCGAAATATTGAAAGTGTTCTAATTACCAGTTTTATTGAGGTTTTTGTCTCTGAACTTTTTGAAAAGAACAATTTAAATATACTTCCGGAGTATTTCTAAGGAATATTTTTTATTTGATGGTCTTAATAAAGCAATGGGTTAGTGCAAAAGTTTGATTCGCTTAGTTTCAATAAAAGTGGATACAAATATTATTGAAATTATTAAAATGCAAAAAAGTGGGAAAGTATGAGAAGCTTTCATGGATTGGATCTTTCTTCAATATCTATTGGGGTTTTAATGAGCTATTTTATTAAATATTTTAATTTTAATATCTTCCTTCTCGTTCAATACTAGAAACAACTGGAAGATTCTATTGACATCCGATATAAATCCAAATGCATCAAAAATATTGATTTTAAAATCTTTACAAAAAAAATCAAATTGTATGTAAGTATGTAATTCAGTAGAAATTCTAGAGAAAAGAAAAAACATAAAAGAAAAGTGCAATACATTAAGGATGCATTAAGATTGATGCAGTTTTGGTTTTGCTTCTGGGGTGACGAAAATGTGGTTTAAATTTAAGTTGGTGGTCAACATTTTCATAAATGTTGCTAGGAGAATAAATTTTTTTGATGTATTTTTGTGCAAGAAAACCAAAAGACAAGTTGTAGCATGGTTTATAAATTGTAGCTTTATAAATTGGCGAAATTTTCAGCCAAATACTTGCATACAAAATTCTGTTCAGAGACTATGATCTTGACTTTCTTTAAAAATCTAAAGTAACTGCCAACTTATCCAAAAAAATCGACCAAAAACCTTCCGTGCTTCTTGATGAAGAACGCGACTCATCCTCCTGTTACTCTACATTCAGCGATTTAAAAACATTAAAAACAGCAAAAAACAGCACATGATGGCACTTATCCTTATTTTCTCAAGTTTCCTTGCATCATAAAGATTATTTAATCATTTTTTGATCATGTTTGATGTATTCAAGTAATTCTTAGCAACTTTAGCTGCATATTTTTTATTGCAAGTCTTTTCAGTAAAGAGTTTTGTTGGTCAGGCAATCGCGCAAAACGCGTCAGTTGCTGAACGAATGACGATTAACGGCCACAATACACAAAATTTTACAGCAAATTTGTATAACAGCCGAGAAATATGGCGAAAATTCTGGGCAAAAAAAGGGAATTTATCCGCAAATTTTGCGTTTATTTTGCAAGTAATAATAATTATAATAAAATTAAGTATGTACCTATAACAATGAAGAAATACTCTTTTCGTGTGCATTAATACGGTTTCGAGTTTCCTTGGTTTTGCCTTCTATTATTACACATCACTGAATATCACGAATCCAGCTAAAATTCTTTTTGTGTGGAAATGTTGTCGAATTTTGAGAGTTTCAACTTTTAATTTGAAATTAAAAGCAATCAATAATATATTTTTTACTAAAAACCATTTTAATAATTGCATTTTTAAGTATTTTTACCCTGAAAACAGAATCATCCCAAACTCGACCATTCAATTCATACTATTTTAATAAACTCAAAATCTTGATCTAATTTAATTTAATCATATTTATTATCATATTGTGTTGTTAAAAGACAAGTATTGTTAAAAGAGAGCTAACAGGTACTTGATCAAATTTCATATCCACCTGTTCAATAAACATACCAAAATAATGTCATCAAATTATGCAAATTTCACGACAGCATAATGAAACCACCATTAACAGACGACATACTTGCAGCCGCGAACAAATAAATGCCAAAAGAACCGGATTAAAATTTACACATAATAAGGCTCAAGTACTTCCACAAAAAAACATCCACATCAAATTCAACAAAACCTAATAATTGCGACCAAAAATCTTGAACCAGCTAAAACCACCTCAAATTTAACAATTCCCCGTAAGACGAGTAATTTACTTCTTCACAATAAAATAATAAACGGCGAATACGCACATCTTGTATTGTTGTGGAAAATCTTATTATTGTATGCGGATTTGCGATGCCCGTTGATTATTTGAAATGTTTCGAAATTATTTAAAAAATGTTTAATGTTGTTTGATTTTGTGTTGAGACTGCTCAAACAAAAGGCAGTCGGGAAGAATAGTGCGAGCTGCGAAAGGGGAATAATAATATCGCGTGCACGCGACTAATCTAAATTTTTTTTGCTCGCGCTAAGGAATGAAGAGCAGAAAGTAGGAAAGAATTGCACAGATATTTAATTTCAATATAATTTCACAAAAATCTTATAATATCTAGAAGAATATCAATAAGCAAATGAATCAAATCTTGAAAAATAATTTTGATCCTAGAATACTTGAGACAGTCGGACATTTTTTAAAATCATCTTTCAAAAAAAACTCACCCTCCCTGCAACTACCTCCAGCGGCAAGGAAGCCAAAAAACGCGAAAAACTCGCTCGCGATCCCGTGGTCTTTGCTCGCCTCTTTTGTTTGCTAGCTGAGGGCTAAACTGCACAATGTTTGAATGTTTTAGGATTTTAATATTCTCTTTTTTTTTGCTGCGTTTTTTTGACAAGGGATTTGAATTTTCGCCTTTCGCCGAGTAATTATGAAGCGCGAGCGTTTTTTGTATGTTTGTCGATATTGCCGGGCGCACGATGATGAATTAGGAAAGGGCGTGCAAAAAATTATTATTATTGCAGGCGAGTACAGCGAAAAGTATTTAGCTGAAGTTAGGGACATGCTGCGATAAAAAGATCGACGATGGGTCTAATTTTTTTCGGCATGTGTTTGATTTGGGTAGTTTGTGCAGGAGGAATAATAATTAAATGATATTCGTATTAGAAATTTGATTATTTTTACGCTGAAAGTATTTCAAAGTGATATTACGGTTTTACTACAGTTTTATATTTTTTGGATAAAATCTGTAGATTGTATGTTAGAAAATAGATTTAATTTAATCATTAAGATTTTTACCAAAACTTTAGAGTAAAAATGATCGAAGAATGTCGAACAATCTTATAATAACCTTAAAATTCTCCAATATATTCTAAAAATCTTAACATAATCTTAACAAAAAATAAAAACTTGCTACAAAAGCAGTCAATCAAACTGGCTCCCAAAAAATATATTCATCCAGCGGCCAAACAATTTTACCCACCAAGAAACGATTAAACCAATTTGGATTTCGCTCACATTGGAATGAATTATGCTTTTATTTCTTCCAAATTTACATAAGAAAAGATATTCGATGTTGCAGTAATGCTCGTGTAATGCAGTAATCCATTAATAATGAAGGAAAAACGGAATGTTTTCTCAAACTTGCCTTAAATTTGCCTTAAACCTTTTCTTAAACGTTTTCTTACAATCGCGCACAAAAAAAAAATTCTCGAGGTTAAACATTTCCTCATTAACCGCGGCGGTAAAGCCTTACGATTTATCAAAACTCCAATAAAATTGATTAATTACATTCAGCATTTTGCGCCGAGGTTTGTTGGTTTCTTTACTTGGCTATGAAAACTACTGAAAGTCTACATAAACGACATAAACTACAATATCTGGAGGATCTACCAGCAACTACTTCCTCTTTTTTTGCAGCAAAATACAAAACAGGCAATTAATTACAAGGAATATAATTTATTTCATTCTGACTGGGATAAATTGAATTAGGGACGATTTAGTGATTTAGAGAATTTAATGAATTTAATGTGTTTAATGTATTTTATATATTTGATGAATTTAATGAATTTAGCGTTGTCAGTTAGGCCGAAAGACGGAAAGTAAAGGATTTTAGCCTGTGATTTTAGTTAGATAATATTTTCCTTCCATTTTTTAATGTGCGTGCAAAGTTTTTCAAAAACTTAAAAAAAATTCTGTGATAGATGTTGAACTATTTTAAATTATGTAAATTGAGGTCTCTCGTCGGGTTGAACAAATATTTGTTTTTGGGCAAAGATAATGTGACAATGTTCTGTTTTTTTTCTTTAAGAATGTGAGAAACTGGTTTTGAAAATGATATATTCTAAGTTCTTTATTTCCAATTCCACGCCGTAGTTTTGATCTAAATTAATATACAGAAAAAGAGTTCAAAATTCTTTTTAAAATTTGAAGTTTTAAACAAAAAACATATTTAATGTTGCAACAAATTATTATGAGGAAATGTTTTTTGAGGATCATAAAAACCTCATTCCAAATTTTCCAACAAACTCCCGTAAAACCATCAACCTTGAAAAATGTAAGCCATAAAAGCCCATTTATGAGCACTTACTAGTGTGTTGTGTGCCTACTAATATCTCAAAACGATTTTGCACCCTTAAGAAAGCAATAAATTGACAATAAATCGAATTTCATAACAAAGGCATTTTCTTACGCAACCCAGTTTCTGCGAACTAAAGGAACTTATAGAGAAATGAATTGTTACAAATTTATTGCACAACAATCAAATAAAATGACACATGAAAACGTGAAAATTTTTGTTGCGACATTTTTAACTAATTTTTTTTGAACTTTAATGGATATTTAGGCTTGTTTCGTTATATTGTTTCAAATCAGTGCAATAATAATAGCTATTATTAATATTTGTTGAGAAGACAGTTTAGGTGAAAATCAAGTTGATGGTAATAGTTTTTTTTCGTCTTCACTGCACGTTTCTTTTTTGTATAAACTTATTAATAAAAAAACAGAAATCAATAAAAAATTGCAATCCATCAAAATTTACAAAATTATTCAACTATTTGTTCGATTGGCCGGTAATTTCTGTTTACCTTGCGCTGCTGTTACTTCTGTTTTGCTAGATTGTTTCCCTGTTCTTTCTATTCAACGCTAACTACACTTTCAACGTAAAAAATACATGTATGCATTCTTGTGTTTACTGAAATTCACTTAAATTGTTGAGTTGCTTCAGTTTGGTGAATTGTTTGAGTTTCTTACGTCGCTTTCTTGGGCTTTCTTAGGTTCTCTGTAGAAAATAAATAAGAAATTTATTTTATATTTTTCGCAACATCCGTTCTACTAAAATTTACGGTTGACTAACATTTCATTTTCGCGTCTTTTGCTCCGTTACTGTGGATTTACGAGTAATTGCGGCTCGGCCAAGTAAGAGTCCGCTTGCATGTGTGGCGTGTTTGTATTTTGAAAAGATTGGGCAAACAGGGTTTGAGAGTAAATACAAGCTTTAAAATGTCAACCCCTGTCCTCGTATGCATTCGTATTGACTCAACCAAATATAATTTTCATTTACCATTCCAACTACCAACAGTAATTTTATCGATTTCTATGCCAAATGCCCAAATCCCCAGCAATAAAAGAAAGCTACTCGCACAGCCACCAACATACTTTTTTTTTGAAAATTATAAGAGACTTCGCTGAATTCCCTCAAAATGTAGGAAACAGTAAATTCTTATCGAAACATTGAAAGTATTGAAAATGTAGCAAATCGTCGATTTAATCCAACAATTGTACATGTTTTGAGTATAAAAAGGAACAAACAAAAATCTTGATTCTACAAAATTATCTTACATTGACAATTTAGAACATGAATTAAATGTAAAATATAGTCTACTATTTAAATGTGTTGTCCATCAAAGTACTGAAACGACAGATATTAAAAGTTGCTGCGTTCAAATCCGGTGGTCACTATTCGCGTGTATTGTGTAACAAATTCACCCCATCTAAACATCTTCAGCGAATATTTCAGAATAGCGTGGAAAGTCGCTTATACTTGCACATAGCGAGGGTTGAAAATCGATAATCTACTCACTGCTGAGCAATCATACAATTCAAAAGAAATTCAAGTCTTTTCCCAGTATTTCCAGTTTTTCAGAAAAATTTAATATTTCGGGAGGAGGAACGAGTTCCTCGCCAATTTTGATGCTTGTGTAGATTTTCAGCTGAAAAACGAAAAAAGACCTCTCGCCGTTTTTTTTTGGAAAGTGATTCAAAGTGATTAAATAAACACCCTAATATTGCTGCGAATATATTTCGGTAATTGTGTGGATATTGTGCGACAACTTGTCCCTTCTGAAAATGTTTAGAAAAATCAAAATAAATAGAAATTGCGCGTTTTTATGAGTTTTCTTGTTTTGAAGAGGAGCGTAGAATACTGTGTCCCTTTTTGGCTGAGGATCAATGTTAAATTGTTTGAAGCTTAAAACTGAAAAAAGAAATTAAATATCGATATGAATTTAAAAATTTGATAGCACTTTTAATGCAATTAATAATACAAAATACTATTTCTTCATCTTCTTCTTCTAAAATCTCTGAATGATCTAAATCTCCAACATTGTTCAAATTGAAAAATATGGAGGACATTCTGAAGAATTCTTCCCCGAACCAAAAACAAAAAAAGACGCATAAAAGCAATCAAAGGGATAATTTATCGGCTTTTTCCCAGTCGAATGGTCGAAAGGGTCGAACGTGCAACCCCTGCCATTTATTGGGAATTTTTTGTTATATTGCTTATATTTTCTGAACATATTTTCAATTTTTGCAAACACGAGCGAGACGCTCAATATTCAAGCATTTAAGGAGAAGGCCGGGAAATTGAATTTTTTCGATTTTTTTTTTGATGGCTGGGTATTTTGGGAAATTCAAAAAAAATCTGAATTTATCGGTAATGGATAGATTTGGTGCCAATTCAATTAATCAAATCCATTAAATTAATTTTTTGCAGTCAATTAGTGGGTAATTAGTGGCTTTGATCGATAAAAAATAATTAAAACGCCAAAATACTCTGAAACTCAAAAAACTCGAAAAAACCGGAAATTTGACAAAAAACGCTCTTAATCGAGTTATTAGACGGTTTATCCAATTTTTCATATAATTCTCGCACAAACATTAAAAACCAAAAAATTCAAAATATAATGACAAATCAAAAAATTTAATTCTCATTCCAATTTCGGCCCAAACTATTTTTTAAAAAAATTATTCTAATTGCTTGACAATCCAGCTAGAAAGGAGAAATTTGCATAACTTGAAAATTTAAAATGTTGTTGAAAGTGGTTCGATTTGTCCTCAGAGCATTTTAAGCTGATCTGGCTGTCTTGACAACCCAAAAGGACTGATGGATGAGTCAAAAAATCTAGAAAATCCACCACAAAAAATAAATTTAACTGTTTGTCTTTCGGTATTCTCAGTTTTTCACATTTCTTCGCAGAACATAAACCCTTCCCTTGCCGCCAAACTATACCCCAGGTATTCTAATAGTATTCCCAATCTATACTTACTTATGGGGTATACCCTCCCAAAAACCTACCCTTTCTTAACTTATGTATACTAATAGTATACTTTTAGCGTTCCCTGGGTATACAACTTCCACACCCTTTAGGGTATACCTGGGTATACCCAGGGTTAAATTTTAGTATAATTTTAAAGTATACCTAATTCCTTTACTAATAGTATGGTGAGAATTTTGGGATAAACTTCCAAAATATCCTGGGTTTAGGTTTAGTAAAATTTCAAAAGTGTACCCTTTCTTAACTAAAGATACTAATAGTATACTTTGAGAGTACCCCTGGGTATACAACTTCCACACCCTTTTGGGTAGATCCTGGGTTTAGTTTTAGTATAATTTTAAAGTGTAATCAATACTTACTAAAGTATACTCATAGTATACTTTGAGAAACCCTTATACCCCGGGTGCATTAGAATTATGCTGAAATATTAATTATTTTCAAACAACTTATTAATAAAGAGTTAATCCAAGTAAATTTTATTTTTTTTTAATTTTTTACATTTATCGTTGCTATTATAACAGTTCTTGCTCTTATCTTTAATTCCTTAAAAATGAATTTTCAGGATCAAAACGTATTTCAAAAAAGCGGCAGATTTTCTTCGATAGTGCCTCTTTTTTTCCTGAAAAAATCTAATCAATTAGAATGAAATCAACCTGCTTAAGAATTCAATTTTTTTTGTATTAGATATTCAATTGAAACTTATAGACTAAGAAATATTTAGTACAAAATGTGTAGAGTTTTCGTAAAGCATTAGTAAAAAAAAAGAGTATCAATTAAGTAAAGCATTCGTAAAGCATTAGTAAAAAGAGTATCGTTTGAATTAGTATACTTTTAGTAAATTATATATAAATAAGCAATTATTAATTTTTTTTATCATTTAACTAAGTTAACTAGACTACAACGTACCTTATATCAAGACGATTCTGGATTTGGTTGAGAAAAACGCAGGAACTTCCAGGAATTGATATCAGAAAACACGTCTCACTTTCACAGTTTTTTTTTTTAAATGACAGTCTGTAGCAAAGACGTAGTAAAGTCAGCCCGAGTACCAAAATGAGCCCGAGTAGCAAAATTATAGTGAAGTCAGCCTGAACTTTTCCGTTTTGAATTTTTGCGGGAAATTTATAATAAAAATCATTTTAAGTAAATTCAACATATATTTTTACTTTTTTATATAAATAATTAAAAGTAGTATTTTATTACTAGCATTTTATTAGTATCATTTTAGTTTCAACAAAGTATACTTTTGGAGTATAAATTTAGTAGTGAAAATTTCTAGTTCAGTTTTAGTATGATTTTAGTATACTAAAAAAAAGTAACAAAATAGTTCCAATTTATTTGTAAATTTTAGTTTCAAAAAACAGTATACTTTTGGAGTATATATCTAGTAGAGAAAAATTTCTAGTTCAGTTTTATCTTTAGTATACTTAAAAAGTAACAAAATAGTTGCATTTTATTCGTACCATTTTAGTTACGGAAAAGTATACTTTTGAAGTACAAAATTAGCAGAGAAAATTTTCAGTATAGATTTCGTATGACTTTAGTATACTAAAAAAGTAGGAAAATAGTAGGGTATATAAAAAGTAATGCTAAGTACAAATCGGGTATACTTTTGGGGTATACCCGCCGGGTACATACCCCGTTGGCGGCAAAGCTTTGCATGTTTTACTTGATTTTTTATTCTTCATGTTCGTTTCTTTGAATAATTCTGGATAGAAATGCTTGAAATCGCTAGTAAAATTATCCATTTTTCTATCCCAAATCGGAACTGTCTCTATTCCTCTGCTGTTGGTTACTTTGCTTGTTTCTACTGCTTTTCTACTTTTCTGTTGAAAAAGTGGAAAGCAAATTAATAAAGATTTAAAACGCATTATCATTGTCGTATGCTATATTTACGAGTTCGGCCGTGTGGACTTTTCTTTGTATTCATATTGAACGCAGTTTTGTGAGAATTTACTAAAGATATTTTCTTTTCGCACAGGAAGGTACTGTTAAAAATTTTATTTGGATTATTACAAAAATAGCTGATTAGTAGTTTTCTAAACAATCAAAGTTGTTTTCGAAACCAATTTTGATAAAAAAGATTAGGTTATTCTTAGGTATGTTCTCAATACTCAAATACGTTGTAACAGTTTCATAAACCTTCAACATATTTGGAATCATTTCCATTAGAGACTTCTTCAAGATAATCCGTTACCAGAACTTGATCTAAAAATTCACTGAAAATTCCACGAAAACAATGAAATACATTTCTCGCATCAAAATTCCACTTTCCAGGCATCATCTGTTGATTTTTCCTCTCAAAACCGTCTCAAACATTAATGGATTTCATCCTGAAAGCATCAAAATTCACAAGAATTTACCAAAATTTACATATTTCGTCAAAGAAAACGTGACGATCATCAATTCTTTGGCTGTTTAGCTGTTTTTAATGTTTACTCAACGAGTTTATTTGAATTTATTCGAATTTAATGCGTCCTAAAACGGGCCGAAAACTCGTTTCCAGAAAATTTTCTTCAAAAAATCCTGAATTTTTTCCTTCAGCCGGGATTCAGATTGCAACATGAAAAATTGATGTGTCTATTTATTTACGATTTTTCACCGACAACAAAAGCCAACACACAAAAAAAGAGTTCAACTTCTATGGGCTGATGGGAACGACGGATTAGGCAGAATCTTCAAATTCTGCGCCATTGTTGAAGCCAAATTTGCCAACTAAACAAACACGGGTCTTCACGGTTTCTTGGTGAAACAATTTTGTGGCCAAGGAAACTTCCATTTCTTTAAAATATCACATTTATTACGATTTACATGTCATTTTTGATTTAAATGAATCTAAAATAATTTAAATGGAAATTTTATGCATTGTCACTTTTAAACTTTGTTGTTTGCTGATGGTTATCGCTGTTTCTCAAGGAATGGGTCGAAGAATGTGTTGGTATGCTTAATTTGGGACCTCTAATTTATCATGCGATTCATCATAAGGGTTTGGGTCAAAAATTAAACGGGAGATGCACTGAGGATAAGGATATAGGTTATGGTGAAGATTTATTGAAAGATTTCGAGAACTTTGTTGGTTTATATTTTTTGGAAACATTCCAATCCATAATTTAATAATCATTCCATGATCTCAATGAGAGAGGTTTACAAAATCCAATATAATTTTCTTTCAGTGTCCCTCCCGATAATGCAAACAATTAAAGCAATTTTTCTTGCTTAAACTCATTTTCCTGCGTGAACTTCTTGCATCAGATTTGTCTAGAAAAAAGGTATCCGCTAGGTTTATGCCTTTTCTGGGACGCAAAATAGTAAAACAGCTAAATACAGAAATCACCGAATCATTTATCATCACTTGCAGAGAGTCATGGATATTTAATCCATTATTATGCACATTTCTTATAAGCCAGCATATTTTCCACGTTTTATTTGCTTAGCAGAATTTACTTAAAAATATGCTAAAATTGACTGGAAGGCAACAAAAGCGGATTGTCTCACATAAAATCAAATTAATTCTGGCATTTTGTAACGATTCGGACATATGTGAGTATTTGTGACTGTGCATTTCATTGTAATTCAGCGAAAATTCTGAAAATACTTAACAATTTAGGGAGCGCTGTTACTATGTTTCCCTTAAAAGTGTCCTTAAAATTTCCAAGCAAATCGCAGATTTATGACTGTGCCAATTTATGCACGCATTTATTATAGCCGAGGGCCGCTTGGCGGGGTGTTCTCACCCAAATTTCCACAATTTTCACAAATTCTCGCCAATTCTCACTGTATATTCAGAGGCTTATGTCAGTGCAAAAGCAATTTCAACAATCTCCTTTGCAGCCAGTATATTGCATTCACCAATTCAGCATCATTGTGTATTGTTGTAGCGAACTATGTTTGGGTGATTTTACCAAATAAAGATGGATTGATTTTTGAGAGAAGCTGACAACATCAGGAGTCGTGTTTGGTGAGTTCGTGGAAGACGAGACGGGGTTGAAACTGTATTGGAAATGAAGAATGCTTCAATAAGGTTGTGATTTGGTCGAGACTGTAGAGGGAATGTTCTTTTAATGTAAATAAATTGGTTAGTTAATGAAATTAGATTTCACTATCAAGAATTTTATATCGAAATATCGAAAGATTGAGCAAAATGGCGTTAAAACTATTTTCATTTGAATTTTTTTGAGATTTTGTAATATTTATTGTGTACTTTAGTGTACTCCTTATTTCTGAAATTAAAAGTGTAAAAACCACTTGTTTTAATGAAATATTTTCGAGTTCATAATAATTATATTCATCAAATTTAAGTTATAACGGAAAAGACAATATATTATTAACCGTTTCATTCAAATATAAAATAAGAAAATATCTATTTCATCATCTAGCTCAGATCCATCCACTCAGATGTAAAGTAAACTACTTTGCATTGATTAACTGCACAACTCTTCACTCCACGTCCAAGACGCTAAAGCGGTCAGTCCAACAAATGAACAAACATCAAACACAGTGCTTTTCCACAATTTATTCCATCTCAGCCGATATTAAGACGCCAGATCGTCGTCAAAATCGGCGACATTATTGCGTTTTCCTCATCATCATAACACAGTATTTTTCTTCTGCCTTTTGCGTTTTTTGCTTTATTATTTGATTATGTATCACTTCTTGCTTGCACAATAAACAAATGAAATGTACGAGCACAGCTCGCTCGGCTTTGCTTTTGGCCTTTTGGCGCTATATATATAACCAATCATAAGACATCCGCAACTTTGTTTCAAATGGACAAGGATGAACTGCGGCAGGGTCTTTGCATTATATTGATTTGAAATTGTAGGAAAATTTTAGGCCATTGGTTTTTTAGCATAATCAGAAATGAGAAATAAATAAAAAGCTCCGAATATCCCGGGAATTGAAACATAACAACCCATTTGGATTGTATCAAACAAAATATCAGCTTGTTCAAATATATGCACATTAATTTTAGCTGCAGCTCGCGAAAATAATAATACTTAAGTTGTTGAGACACATTTTTGAAATAATCGCTGAATTCTTCTCAGTCAAACCAAAATACAAAAAAAAAACAGAAACACAAGAAAAATTCACAGAATACATGAAATCCTCACAAAATCCACACAATTCCGTAGATATTTCACCCGGGAGATGTTTTTATGTGAGTTTTATGCTGTGCCAGCGAGCAAAAGGCACAACTTATTATTGTATGTAGATAAGCTTAATGTGTCACACAAATATCCAGCGAGCGCATTAAACACATAGTTTATTATTTGCCTTCGCTCCAACTGCTCCAAAGACGATTAATAAGAAAATGAAATATGAAGATAATTTTAGCGGGGATTTTTATTTAAATTTTGTTCATTCTTCGCGCTAACAATGCAATGCCATTCACGATTTTTTGCTGTTTTTTATCTTGCCAGCTAAATGCATTTTTCTGCGAATAAAAAAATAAGTCTATTAAATTATTATTATTTCAATTTTGTAAATTGATCCGTCTTGACAAAAGAGATGGTGATTTTAAAACTTATTGATTGATTAATCAAAATATTAATTTGTTCGTTTTAAACTATTTTTTTATATTATTTTTCTTCAAATCTTTTAGTTCTTAAATTTTACAACTAATTAATATTAAATGAAAGAAATTAGAAAAGTTAGTTGATTAATTATTTATATGATAAATCAACATCTTTAGCTAGATTCCAGCTAAGTAGAGAATAAAAATAGTAAAGCTCGAAATTGTGTTCATACGGAGTAATTTAGAAACGTAAATCATAGAATTATCAACGAAATGCAAACCATTCATCGTTTTGCTTGATTTATAGCAGATTTTAGTCTATTTTGCAGCGAAATTTTTTGGACCCACCAGAATTAAAAAAAAAGCTGCCATAAGATGATGTAATCTAATTTTTAATGCATTGAGCAACTTTAAATCAGAATTTTAAGGTTTGCAGATTTCTCTTGTGGTTGTTTAGTGGCTACTATACTTACTATTTATTTGTGGAATAAATTAATTAAATACATATTGTGCAAAACCAACTCTATAATCAATTGATGAATTGGGTACTTCTTTTAGCCAAGTGATGAGCGCTAGTCGTAAAATATGCTTTTTATTTCACTCAAATTGTAGACTCGCAGATATTCATGCATGTCTGATTTATCGACAGGGTTTGGGTGAAATTGCTTTCCTTACTCTCATATTACTCAAATTTTGAAATTGTTGCTATTCAAAAAACTTTTATTTGTCCGTTTTCACAAAAATGCATGGTTGAAATTGTTGATCAGGAGCAAACACTCCAGACAAACATTTGAAACATTTTTAACCGTGAATATCGATTTATTCAAACTGACCTATTTATTTTATTCCAACCCCTGCTTCTTCAAAAAACATCTCATTTCCTTCCTCAAAGCGGAGCCACTTGAAGAAGATGCATCTCGCTGTTTGTTTTTGCCTCGTCATATTCTATTTGCTCGTCGCAATGTACGAAGATTTCTTTTATCCGCTAATTCCTACAATCTTATCCTCTACCTCTCGGCTAAATACACAGCATACTCAGCATAGCACTAAAGCGCAACACTCCACGGTCAGCTTGCAGGAATAATTTATGCAATAACTTATTTATGATTTCCATAAAAATGATGACGATCGTGTAATTTCCACTCAATCTTTGAAGTCATTTGGTGTCTTCTTCAGCTTTACGCTGACAAAATTTCAAAACGGCTTTTAAATTATACATTTTTTCCATTTCTTCCCATGTTTTTTTGTCGATTTCTGTTGCAAAATGTTAAGTAAAGTGAAAAATGTATGGAGAGCGTATTAAGATGTATTATTATTATTATTATTACATAATATAAAGAGCAAGTTTTGTTTATTTATATATTTATATATTTATTTCTGCGTAACGCTAACTGAGCTCTAATAGCTCGAAAACCTGAAGACTTTTGTAGGGGCATCTTAGTCTCAAAAGGTTCATCCATGTCACAGAATTTGATCTGTATAATTTTTGGACCAGTTCCACAACCCTCCTGGTCACCAGCCAGGGTGCAGCAAGACATGTTTCAAGTATATTTCACCTTATACTGACAGTTTTGGTTGAGTTGGAGTTTTGCTTTCATGGGAAAAAATGTTCAAGGTGACAAGTTGGTCCATATGAATGAGTTCACCAGCAGCTGGTGGCATGACCTGGTGGCTAAGGACAATTTTTTTTGAAAAAACCATGTAATCTCACAATTCGTCCAGAAAACCAAGAAAATCATTTTTGCAGTCACTTGGACTATTTATCCATGTGCCCCTACCTGGTGGTACTCTTAAAACTTGAAAACGGTTTAAGATACAGCTTCCGTGTCTAGGTAAAAATTGTTTGGGAAAATAAGCTGAGTTTGTTTTTGTGTCACGGGTTGGTCCAGCACCACCTATTAGCATGACCTGGATGCTTTGGACAAATTTTTTAATAAAGTCTTAGAATCCCACAATTCGTTCAAAAAACCAAGTATATCATTTTTGGAAGTACTTGGACTTTTTATCCAGGTGCCCCTACCTGGTGGTACAACCACAACTCGCGAACGGCTGAAGATACAGCTTCCGTATCTCGAGTTAAATTGTTTGGGATGATATTCAAAGTTTGTTTGTGCGTAACGGGTTGGTCCAGCTCCATCTAATGGCATGACCCGGTGACTTTGGACTAATTTTTTTGAAAAGTCTTAGAATCCCACAATTAAAAAAAGCCAAGTAAATTATTTTTACAACCACTTGGAATATTTATCCATGTGCCCCTACCTGGTGGTACTTTCATAACTTGAAAACGGTTTAAAATACAGTTTCCGTGTCTTGGTAAAAATTGTTTGGGCTGATAAGCTAAGTTTGTTTTTGTGTCACGGGTTGGTCCAGCACCATCTATTAGCATGACCTGGCGGCTTTGGACACATTTTTCAGAAAAAGTCTTAGTATCCCACAATTCTTTCAGAAAACCAATTATATCATTTTTAAAAGTACTTGGATTATTTATTCATTTGCCACTACCTGATGCTACTTTCAGATCTCGAGAACGGCTGAATATACAGTTTCCGTGTCTTTGGGTAAATTTTTTGGGTTTGGGATGATAAGCTGAGTTTGTGAGTATACCACGGGTTGATCCATTTGCATCTAATGGCATAACCTGGTAGCTTTTTGAGTCCAAACATTCATATATTAAAATTTTTCATTTTCATTTTTTTTCGGGATTATAAACTGAGTTGTATGTTGCAATACGGGTTGGTCCAAGTTCCACAATTGAGAATTTTGAAGCTTCAGATTAACACGTTTAATTTGATTTTATAATTCTAAGCTCCATCCATTGACATATATACCAAAAAAAAACAATAACGACTTTGATACTTTGTGCAACAAATCCTGTGATCCTTCACGGGTAATACTCTAGTGTTTTATATTTATGAGTTTTGGCTATGAGAATTATTGTTGAAAAGCAGGGGTTTGTAGAATTATTTTATTTTGGTATCTTTCTTATGAATATTTTTGAAAAAGGGCTCTAGAGTCCCTTCAAAAAAACAGAAATAATCTCTCATACATCCCTGCCTTCAATATTTGTCATATTTGTCATATTCAATTTTTGATGATCCTCCTCGTCCGAAAAGAGTTCCACTCCAAAACAATAAAATCACAATATTTATTGCCTAGCTGCTCGGTAAGCGCGCAATCCTCTCCAGCCAGTGATTTTACAAGCGCGATTGGCTTCGTGTTTTATTATCTTACCATAATTATCAGTTTGGCTGCAGTTTTGCTTGTATTTTTATAATTGTCTTGCTTGTATATAACTTTTCCACTTTTGAAGCATTTTTGAAGCATTAATTGTATTAACAGTCTGCGTCTCAAGCTATCTGCTAATTATCGTGTGCAGCGTAGAAATGTGTTAATTAATTTGTTTACTTTATGATGTTTGATAGCGGTGCATGGAACTGAAACAGTCGGTGGATTCATGTATTGATCGCTATGATCGGCGGTTTGGTAATTAATTGTTGCAAATTGTGTGCAATTGGCTTGTTAAATGGATGATTATTAATGTAATGTCTTTTGCAACAAACTATAGGCAGTTCAAAAACTAGCGATTCAATTGGCTTGTCTTGACAATTTATTGGTTATTGTGGTTTTTAGCGGTTATTGATCAAATGAGGTGAGGAATTCTGCATTTTTTGCACATTCTATAAAATTTCGCAAAATCGTCATAAATTTGACAGTGTGAATAAAATATTAAATGTTGCTTTCTTAATTTTTTTAGAATGTCCATAAATTCATTTTAAAATTGGATTTTGCAGGAATTCTATGTAATCTGATATTTTTTGAAAATCTTTACGATTTGACTGATCTGAGTTTGATTGAATTAACAAATTTCAACAAATTGTAGGTCGAACTAAAACAACTTCACCTACTATAGTGTTTTTAAATCAATTTAGGTTTTAGATGCAATAAATAATTTTTCATTTAAAAATCG
Source organism: Parochlus steinenii (assembly GCA_038502155.1). Classification (NCBI taxonomy): domain Eukaryota; kingdom Metazoa; phylum Arthropoda; class Insecta; order Diptera; family Chironomidae; genus Parochlus; species Parochlus steinenii. The sequence continues at coordinate 1,696,078 of JAXCIN010000047.1, read as the reverse complement.
CAAACATCCAAAAAATCCTCGAAATATTAACCACAGAACTAAAAATCACTGAAATCATCACCACTTCCATTCAATAAACGGCCAAAAGTAGAGAAAAATTAGAAATAATTTTATTAAATAAATCCTAGTGTCCCATAACTAACGAGTTAAGATAAGGGTTTGACATTTTATTGATTTCTTCTCCATTTATACGATTTATACTGTTATGTACTTTCCTTTAACCATTTCTAGTCATTTTCTAACAATTTCAAGCCATTTTTAGCCATTTCTTCTAGTTTGCTTGGTTCACGTATGCAAGAAAGGAATGGGTTTTGTTACATGTGATACATGCTACAGATATACTCTTTGTGACTTTCCTCCGGTTTTTGCCCTTAATCAACGGAAATTCCTTCAAATTATCCTTTTTCGCGATCGATGGAATTTCAATTTGCGAGTTTTTCGGGGTTTTAACTTTTTTAGGATTTTCAACTGGCCTAGGGTTGTCTGATTGGTTTGTGCTCAGATTTTTGAGATTTTTAAGGGGATGAAGTGCTCTTCAATCTCAAATCATCAAGCTATCAAAGAATATCAGGGAGTATCAGGGAAACTTGAGGATTAAAGGGAATATTGAAAGAATTCGATGTTCATAATTTATCCTTAAGGGTTCTGGTGCAAATCTTTCTTTTTGTTGAGTATTTCGGGACTTTCGGGACTTTTTGGTTTGCGCAAGCAATAAAGAAAGAAACCTAAAATAATAATGGTATCATTATAGCGCCTTATCTTTACCTGATCACAGTTTGATTTCTGATAAAATTGGGAAACTGCAATTGCCCTCTTTTGATTTCTTGATTTTACTAAATTCTACAATACTCCACAGTTGTTCAATTCTTCGGATATTCTCTCTGGGTATTATTAAGAAATAAATTACAAATCAATAAGCGAACAGTAAAAGAAACCAATGCATATAAATTTAAAATTAAGCAATTGTTGCTGGGGAATTGTGAAAAATTGTCGCATTTACGTTCACAATAGGTGATTGAAGCGGATTTGTTACTGAGGCATGGAGATTTTTGAGCGATAAACATAAATATTGCAAGGGATACTTTGAAAGGTATTGGCAGTTTACGGAAATTTCGGAGTGCATTCACCTACTGAGATGCTCCACAAATGCATGACTTTGACTGATTTCCCTTTGAGACGAAGCTTTTGATCGGATAAGCAATTTAAGTAAATAACCGACTAAATTTCGATACCTCAATCACCTCAACTTTTAAACAAACAACCTAATTGTTGCTTATTTTCCCATAATTTCAAACTGCAAAAACTCGTAAACTCTGCACGTCGCTCCACATAAATCTCTATCGTCGCATCTCTCGCCACTGAATTAATAGGGTGAATTTACGACGTTTATATTTATCCAACCAACTTTTTTCCACTCCAAAAATAAAAACCCAAAAAGTTTTTGTAATTTGTGCCCATTTCTCTTTTGTTCACGTCCTCGCGAACCATCGTGAAATTTGTTGTATATTTCTGTAAATTTGTGTGAAGCATCGTGGGAAACTGACTGCCAACAATAACTGAACAAGCTGAAAAAGCCTTCATTCAACACTCAATTTCCTCTTTATTCACGCATTCAACGCAATTGAACGAAACTCTACTAAATTCACGCATTTGCGTTGATAAAAAAGGATCATCTCAATAATGAAACAAATTTATGGACGCTTACACGAAAATTGGAAAACAAATTGTTATACGTTTATTTTGCATTGAGCGCGCTCTCGCCTGCCTTTTTGTGCCGGCTTTATAATGTACAGCGATTGCGAAGAGATGGAGGTTGCTGATGGATGGAACTTCTTGGAAACTTGAATAAATGCCAATAAATTCCCAAATAACGTGAACTATTTCTTATCCATCGCAAATATCTTTCCAGTAAACATTTTTGAAAATTTCACACTACGAGACCCTCACGCCAGTAGATGTGCTATTTGCACCGGATGAAGTGAAAAATGATACAGAAAGCAACCGTAATGAATTAAATTAATCGGCAGCCGGTAAAAAATGTTTAATGTATCGACGCAAAGTGGCAAAATCGAGGCGAAATGGGTATCGGGGATCTTCGTGAGCTGGAGAGTTTTATTTGCTTGGCGTTTTGCGTACAAGATAAGATTGGTTGGAGCTGGAAGCTGGCTGATTTATCGGCTTTAAATTAACCCTTTCTACGTGCTCGGTGATTTTTCTTCGGTAGAAGAGGTGGAAAATAAGTTTTGGGAGTTGTTGGAAATCTGTTGGATTAATAGAGTTGACTTTTCAAGAATATTGTAAGATTTTGTTTTTTTCTTTAAATTAATATTTTAACATCTTTTTTAAGAAATCTAGAAAAGATTAAATTCAATGTTGTCCAAAAACAACCAATGGCCTCTCTAGTAATCTGGCAATGCTTCCTTTATCACCAAACGGTTTGTTTCAAGCACCAAAAAGGCGTAATGTGCTCTCCTTGCTCTTTTTAATTGATTTCTTCTGAATCATTTAACTTTAAATAAAAAAACTGAACAGTTCCTTCCGAGCTCCTTTTTCTGAATTCGACAACATTCAACAAAATTTCGCTAAACTCAGCCGAATTGCCTGAATTGCTGCTGTCACCCCTTTTTCAGCGGTTCTTTCCATTTTAAAATATTTTATTTATTTTATTAAATTAAATAAATTTTTGTTTTTTTTGGAATCAGTCTCCAGAAAGTTACATATTTTAACGTCAAAATTATGCGGATTACATGGAAATCTACAAATAAACAATATTTCTATTGCAAAGATATGTTTCCTTTAAAAGACTTGAAGGTTTTTGTATGATGTTGTATTTTTCTAAGAATGGATACACATGTAATCCAATTTAAATCACAATTAAAAATCGTTTTGCCAGTCAAAAAATTAACATTTCAATCAGAGAATCACAAAAAATCAATTTATCGCTAATAAAATTCAATCTTTCAATTTGCTCGAATATTCACCGTTCAACCGAAATTTCGTGAATTATTTGCATAAATAATTTTTTTTTAAGTTTCTTGTTCGCCGCTTTATTTGGATAATATTCGAATATTATGGAGTTAATAATTTTTTATGCAAATTTGGCAGTTCTTTATTAAGCAAATTTTATTTTTATCCTTTTCTCAGATTTTTCTGATTTTTCATAAAATATTATATGTTAGTAACAAGAGCTTCTAGATTTATACTTAGTTTTATATCTCTACTGTATAGGGCAGGCTGTGGAGGCCAAAATTATTTCTAGGTTAAATCTCCGCTCTTTTTTCACTACTTGTTCACTAGTGAAAAAAGGCTGTTCGGGGGAAACGAAAAATTTTTGCTGGGATTTGTCTTTATTTTGTTTTGTTGTTGTTTGAAACTAATTTGTGAATTTAGATTTTGCAAATTTAGCAAAATTTGTGTTTTAGACGGTGTTATGATCAAAATTTCAATTAATTCTAATATTTAAAGTACATTCACGTCGCATTTACACTTAAATTAACATAGTAAATAAAAAAAATATATTGTTGAGATTGTTTGTTTAATATTAAAATGTTTTAATGCCCATATTCCTTAATTCATCAATTAGTAAACTAGTCTATTGTTTCCTCAAGAGATGTGTCATATGATCTTGTATATACTTCATTATTTATTATCGTTTTAAAATGTTTTGCAGTCAATTATACATGATCTTGAGCAAGATTTTTGGTTTCAGGTCCAACTTATGTTCTTTGGGGTGATTTTTTGGAGAGCTGAGCTGATGAGTTTTTATGTTCTGTACCATTAAAGAATTCTTGGATATATTACATAACTTTATTAGGAGAAAATATCATCATGGGTGACTTTGGATACCAATATGCTTCACATAATCGATCCTCTTGCTGCATTTTCAATCTTTATATGCATCCCAAACCAATTATTGAATTATGATTAAGAAATTTATGCTTCCAAATACTTTTATGGTTTCATATACATTAAAATATGCAGTTTTAGAGTGATCAATTCTCTAAATTGCAAAGATGGTTCCCGAGATCTTACACTCCTTAAGCAAAAATATCGTTATTTTCTACATTTTCCAGCTCTTGATACAAAATATGTCTAAATATTGCTCATAAAATCGTTACCTTAACAACTCACAAGAACGTTAAAATCAATTAATATGAAAATGAACCATCAACTGCAGTTGGTGATGGATTCATCTCTAAAGTTTTATTGTTTTTTTCTATAAAATGCTATCAAATAATTACTTCCTGAAATGCGAATGATCTGAAAATTTACATTGAATCTTGAAAATAAGTAACCTTTCAAAATAAAATGTATGGTGACCAATTATCTTGGAACTTCTTCCTGCTTTCTTATCTTTTGAGAAATCTCAAAATTTCTCTCCTTCATGATATTTCTTTAAATATTTTTTAATGGCACTAAGACTGAAAATGACCAAATTATACGGAAAAATTTTTTATGTGGTGAAACCAACTCCAGGATGGCTTCATCTTGGTACCAGAAGTGATATTTTTGGAAGAACCACGAATTTTTGGACTTTGACATGTTTTAAAATTTCAATTTTTTTCTGAGAATTCATAGAATCTATCAGTCTTCATGAAATAAATTTGTGCTGACCAAAGATCTTGATTCACCTTCCTTCTTTTTTTTCTTTTGATAAACTCTATTTTTCTTTTACTTCGGCTTTATGAATAAAATTCAAAAATCTTGGAATCCTCTTAAAATAAGCCCAATTGAATATTAATAGAGTCATCTCATCCCTGAAGGTCAGGGATGAAATATTTTCCAGCTTTTGGAGCCACTAAAATTTTTCACTAAAATTCTTCTAGTAATCAAATAATTCTGAAATTTTGTAATCAAGCCTAAAAGTGACCGAATGTTATGGAAAAAATGTCACCGGAACCGGATATCGGCTCATTTCCGGTTTGGTAAGGGGTGGTTTATAACTTTAATATAAAATCAACCCGTTTTTTGATCTTCTCAAAAATTTATATAATTAATGTTTATTAAGTTAACTTTTTGAAAAAAAATAAAAAATTCAAAAATTCAAGATGGCCGACAAAATAACGGTCAAAATATTTTTTAACCTTAAAATTTATAATTTTTTAAATTTTTTTATAAAAATTTTAAAATATTTTTAAATAGCCTCAAGTGTCAGCTTTCCAGGAAAAAAAAGTTTTTTGAAAAATATTAAGTAAAACGGGAGATATCAACTGAGAAGCAAAGTAAGACTAAAACTGACGCCCAAGATGAAGGAATCGATCGATTTTGCTGAAAACTTGTGAAAAGCTTCCTGTAATACTCATATTTAAGGAAAATAAAAAAAATTTGACCAAATAAAATTCCTCCGTCCTGGGCGTCAATTTTAGTCTTACCTAGCTTCCCAGCTGATATCTCCCTCAATACTTAATATTTTTCAAAAAACTTTTTTTTCCTGGAAAGCTGACACTTGAGGCTTTTTAAAAATATTTTAAAATTTTTATTAAAAAATTTTAAGGTTAAAAAATATTTTGACCGTTATTTTGTCGGCCATCTTGAATTTTTGAATTTTTTATTTTTTTTCAAAAAGTGAATTTAATAAACATTAATTATATAAATTTTTGAGAAGATCAAAAAACGGGTTGATTTTATATTAAAGTTATAAACTACCCTTACCAAACCGGAAATGAGCCGATATCCGGTTCCAGTGACGTCATTTCCTTAACATTGGGACACTTTTAGACTAACAAACAAAATTTCAGAATTTTCTGATTATTAGAAATATTTTTCGTTAAAAAAATTTTAGTGGCTTCGTGAGCAGAAAAAAATTTCATCCCTGACCTTCCGGGAATGAAATGACACTGTTAATATTCAAGTGGGTTTATTTTAAGAGGATTCCAAGTTTTTCCAATTTTTTTCATAAAGCCGAAGTAGAAGATCCTTAGGGTTTTTCAAAAGATCACTAAGCAGGAAGTTGCATCAAGATCTTTGGTCAGCACAAATTTATTTCATGAAGACTGATAGATTATTTGAATTCTCACAAAAAATCAGAATTTTCCAACATGTCTAAGTGCAAAAATTCATGGTTCTTCCAGAAAAATTCACTTCTGGTACCAAGATGAAGCTATCCTGGAGTTGGTTTCACCACATAACATTTTTTCCATATGATTTGATCATTTAAAGTCTTAATGCCAATAAAAAAAATTTTATGAAATATCAAGAAATAGCGAAATTCTGAGATTTCACAAAAGATAAGAAGTCTGGAAGAAGTTCCAAGATTCTTGGTGACCATGCATTTTATTTTGAAAGATTGCCTTTTTTTACGAGTTTTTGGGAATTTTCAGATCAATCGCATTTCAGGAAGTAATTAATTGATAGCATTTAAAAAAACAAAAATAAATTTCAGAGATGCATCCATCACCAACTGCAGTTGGTTCATATTGATGGTTCATTTTCATATTTATTGATTTTATCGTACTTGTGAGTTATCAAGGAAAGCATTTTAAGAGCAATATTAAGGCATATTATGGAACAAGTGTTGGCAAATGTATGCAATAACGATCTTTTGACGCATAAAGTGTAGGATATGGAGAACTAGTCAAGCAGTTTTTAGAATTGATCACTTTAAAACAGTATATTTGAAGCTATATGAAAGCATAAAGCTATTTGGAAGCATAATTAACTTAATCATAATACAAGATTTGGGTTAGGAAGCATATAAAGATTGAAACTAAAGGTAGAGGAATAATTATGTATAGCATGTTTGGTAATAAAAGACACCAATATGATATTTTAGGCCAACAAACTCATGCAATGTATCCAAGATTCAATTAAAAGTGCAGATCATATAAACTCATCAGCTCAGCTAGCCAGAAATCAGCCCTAAAGAACATAAGTTGGACAAGAAACCATAAATCTTCCTTTAGATCATTGAAAATTGACTGGGAAACATTTTATATCTGTATTTATAAGAGAAACAGCATCACACTACGCTTTAGACACATCCAGTACATTATAAGATCATAAGCAGTTGGGGAAATATCCAGGATCAGCAAGAGTTGGTTCAATATTATGAAAATTCCGAGTCCCAGCATTGTAAAAATTGTTTTAAACCCAAAGATTTGAGAGTAAAGAGTCCTTGAAGAAGAATTTCATTTCAGAAGAGGTTAACATGTTTAATCAGTATCCAACACAGCTTAAGAGTCCACTAACAATCTTCTTCTAGAGTTTCTGGATTCAATTATAAGTTTAGTTGACAAAATTGCGATGCAAAAATCTCATTAATATCTCATTTTGGCCAACAACAAAGAGATAAACAGAGTTAAAAGAATGCAACGACAATTTACTGCTTCACTAATTGATGAATTAAGGGATTTTGGACTAGATATTTCGCAAAAATTGATTAGCAAAATAAAGTAAACAAAAAATATAAACAAATATAAACAAAAAAATATCAGCTGTTTTCAAATGTCAAAATATATCCCCTTAAACTTTTTTAATGTTTCTCCACTAGTATTTTGTCTTTGTAAGTAGTGAAAAAAGGGCTAGGATTTAACCTCACAATTCAACAGCCTGCCCTATACAGTAGAGATATAAAACTAAGTATAAATCTAGAAGCTCTTGCTCGCGAGTGAATATAAACGTTCAAGTTTCTTGATTATTTTTGGTTGCGATACATTTGCCTTTTTTGAAGGTTTTCTACATTGTTATTGAAATTTATTAATTTAACAGCAACATATGCACATTTTCTTGATATTTATTGATTTTTAGATGTTCTCAAATCTTGAATGGTTTTGAGAGTATTGTTAAGATATTGCAACACAAAAACGCGTTTCAAACCATGTAGATCTTAAAATATCAAATTGTATGTTAATTGTTGAAATTGATATGCTTTATGATGCAAATTCAGATGAAATATGCATAGTCAGTGACGGTTTGAAATGATTTTAAAGATAATATGAGTCTGATCTCAGAATCTTAAAATGGAAAATATTACAACATTTTATTGAAATTTGTATTTTCGAATATCTAAAAAAATTTAGTGTTTATTTATCATAAATGGTCACTTAAACTTTTTTTGTCTAAAAACAGTATTTCAATAAAATATATCATACTCAACGACTAACGACTGAATGATCATAACCACCCCAACAGACCAATTGATATTTAGGAATAAAATTATTTTTTATGATCATCACGTCCAAATTCATTGAATTTTGGTACTTTCTCAAATTCTCGCATCAAAGTTTGTCCAGTTTGATGTTCATTTTACTCGCATTTTATTCGCATTTAACGTCATTTTACGTCACTACGCAATTTCCCAACAATTTTCCAAGTTTTACGAGCTTTACGACATTCTCGTCACTTTATGCGAGCCGGAAAAGCGAGCCGACCAACTTAAAGGAGGTTGTTTCAATTTTATCGCACTTTTATGTGCTTCATGCTTCATTTGTATCCTCCGAAACATTCAAACATTTCTTTTTTATGCAAATGATAAGCAACAGTTAGTTGATTTCATTCTTTTTCCATTTACTACAGTTTTTATAGGTTTTTTAAATCGGATCGCTTTATTTCTTTTTTAAAGACTTTTTGTGTGTTTGGCGAAAGTGTTGGTGAGTTGGTGTGTTAATATTTAATATTGAGCATGCAGTTTTGTGTAGTATCGTGGAGTGGAGGGGATATGAGAGAGAGGACACTCACATTATTGCTAATTTCGCTCCAGGAAAAAGCTTCTTTGCTAACTTTTACAGAGAATATTGCAAAAATTGCATGTATTTTACCATTCTTCCATGTATTTGGTTTGCTATGAGCATTTCAAGTATTCTGTTATATTCCCTATATTTACACTTCTTCATGTATTTTCTACATTTTTATGTATTTTTGAATGAACGCACACGATATTACGATACAATTCTTTTAAAAACACATAAAAATTCATCACATAGTATTTTTTTGCTGCTGGCTGGATTTGATTATGTACAAATGGCAGTAGGAAAAAATTATGAATGAAATTTTAACTTGGGCAATTTACATAAAAAAAGTCTCGGTATTTATTTGTTTTATGTGCTCTCGTCGTAAAAATGGAAATAACAATCTTGGCTGGATTTTGTTAGATTTTTGTGGAGTTCATAATAATTGTTTCTGTAATCTATATATTATTAACATTATTTTATGTGTGAAGATGAAGAAAGTAAGAAAGTAAAATGATACTTTATTATTTTTTGGAGATTTAAAGACGTATTTGGGTCGTTTTTTGCAAAGGCAAGGATATATTTGTTTGAAATGCATTCAAGTTTTTTGACGTTCCTTGTTATTTTTTTAAGTTTTTAAAAGAATCATTGGTGTTTCTTACTTTCTACGGTTCTAGACAACAATTATTGTATCAATTTGTAAATTTGGGTTTATTTTGAGTAGGTTTTTGTTCTTTTGTTCAAAAATATTGGACAGTTTTCTTGATCTATGGAGAAGACTTGGTTAGAGCTCGAAGAAATCAACGGCAACGGTACATCTCAAGAATAGAATCAATTATTTTGTACAAAGACCCTATTTAGTTGAGATTGCAATCATTTTTGATTTGTTATAATGTATTTAAGAATTAATTTGTTCTTAAGAATTTAGGAGGAGGTAGTTTTGATTTTAATGAAAACATTACTCATAAAATAGATTTTTAAATAAAATTAATTTACCATCCATAAAAATATTATTTCTATTTCTTGCTTCATTATGCAATTTTACGCAATTCAATGGAATTTCAGACCACTCAATGGCAAAAGACATTCTAAAGCCAAACAACTCACCTAGCAAACCTTCCTCTAAAATACCATTAATCTCCATCTCTGCACTCATCCATTACTTCCATTAAATCGATTTCTTAATCTCTAACTCTTCCAAGTCAACAAAAACTTGCACCGAACCTGAATGAATTCCAACAAAGTCCCATAAATTACTGCTTCTCTAAAATATATTTATTTCTAAGAAAGCCAAGTGAGCCAAGTGAGCTTGCATTAAATGCTTTCAATTGGCGAATAACAATGCGATAAAAATTATGGTTTGATTTGGAAATTTATTGTTTCAAAAGCGTACTTTATAGTTGTGTGAACTAAACGTCTTTCTGGTCTCCTTCGCCGGCATTTTGCCTCACGGTATAAATTTGCGCTGGTTTTGATCAGAGATGGAAAGGAAAACTCTACTAAAATTAGTAAAAGCAACTTTAACTATTGTAGTTTTAAAGATTACTAATTTGTCCCTAGAATGTATATTTTTGCTAAAAATTTATAGTTATGATCTTTCGTATTTTATTTCTCGGTCAAATTTCATAAATTTTTTGTCTCAAAAAGATTTTCTTCCAAGCCCTGCCCTCCCAAAATCTAACCCAAAAACTCGCTAGCATAAATTGCGCCTTCGTACAATTGTCTAATGTCTTATTGTAAGAGATTTTTGCCAAATCAATTCAACCGTTGCGAGATTCGCTTGGTACAAGTATTTGGCTCTGATTTAAAGGATGCACAATGGAATGAAAATTGGGGAAACTCTAGGAAACTCTGGGTTATCTAGACAGGAACATGAATGGCGCACACATGTATGCAAGGAGCTGCAGAAGCTTACAAGTTATTGAAGCTAGCTGAGATTCTAATAACTTTTGTCTTGCCTCCCTGCACCAGCACGTTATCTAATCATAAACCCATAAATAATCCATTATATGTGTTTTGCCAATTTTGCCAATATATAAGACATTTTGCTGTACTACTCTGTGCAATATGATGACTCGGGCAGCAAAAAAACTCCATAAGCAAGCTGAAATGTTTGAAATGTTAGAAATTATTCTTGAACTGAAATATATGGCACAGGACAACGGCATTAAATGTGGAATATTAAGGAGCCCAAACCAAGCCCCAAAAAGCGTCTTGGTCTTCCTCAATGCTGCATTTGTTATCGCTTTGAGATGGGAACTGAGGAAAATTTTTATGTTAGATAAAATTATTTTTAAAACATGACAAAGTTTTTATTTCAAAAATTTTATACAATCGAAACTCTGAACTTAAATCAAAATCTTAAAAATGAATCCTAAGCTTTCAAAAAAGCTTCTACAAAACTTTCAGCAGTGCCTTAAGAATGTTTTCTTCTCATCTTCTCATGCTCGACTAGCATATCCTCTTATGTTATGCACATTTCGTTGAATTTATGTGTGCGGCTACAAAACGATGTGTGTTTCCAGCCTCCTAGTTATGATAACACATAAATTTGACGCTATACGTAGATGCTGGCTTGCTTGCGATAATGTGCATGTTTATGGGGTCAAGGTAAATTGTAGGGTCAAAAATAAGTTTGCAAGGATTTTAATTTGGTTTGATTATTGTCGATGGTTTGGCAGTTACATAATTTGGGGTTAAATTCATTTTAGAGGACCTTTCATACAAATTTGAATAATCCGCACTAATTGATAAATAAGTACAATCACCAAAATATTCCTCATTTTTATGCACTCCTCTAAATTCTATTAAGAAGCTGCTCCAAATCAATAGCAAGCAGTACCAGCAATAAGAGCATACATTCAATCTAATAATTAATGTTTTCATTATGACCAAACTGCTAGTAAAGCACTATTAATAGATAAATGTATGCAACACAAGCTAGTGCGGCTAAAAGCCTAGAAGGAGCTTTGAATATGTTCAGCAAGACAAAACAGATGGACACTGAAGATAATTTATTAAAATAAGAAACAATTAAGAAACATGCTATGAGTCTTTTAATAAATCTACTTGATTGGAATTTAAAAAAAAGATGTATAATTAAAAATGTTTTAAAATATGAGAAGAACTGTTTTTTTGTTGTTGAAATTGCATAATTCTTTGTTCAGTGTAATTTATATGGAATTGATAGCATGCTAAGCACACTGACCATTTTCCAAAACATCCATTCAACAACACATATTCTCCTTCTTTCCAGCCTACTCGCCTCCTCTCCCCCGAGACTGTCTTAAAGCGAAGATGTGGCAATTCTTTAGAAATGGCTACCTTGCTCTGCAGTTTCCTTATCGGTTCAGGTTTCCCAGCCATGGTGGTTTCTGGCTATGCAACTCGTGAGGTAACCACAAACGATCAAACTAGAGTTGTTTGTCCATTCATCCCTAAAGATGAGGTGGTTTTAGTTGAAAAAGAGATGTGTGACCCAAAATATGCCTTGAAAGATCCACCAGATTTGAGAAGCAAATTTTTGTTGGAGCTGCAGAGAAAGCAGTTTGAAAAGGAAAATGCAGTTTTGCGAGGGATTGAAGATGTGAAGCAAAATGAGATTGATGACTTGGAGAGATTGTCAAAAGATCAGTATAATGGTTTTAGATCTCATGCTTGGGTTGCCATCATAAAGAATGCTGCTTGGTGCTATAAGCCAGAGTTTAAAATGCAACCAAAGACTGATGAGGATGATGAGACTCAAGATCCGGGAGCTTTCTTCATTGAACCTTCAACAGGTTTTCGCCATGAATTGGATGATCCTTGCTACTTGGGCATTGAAAGCATGTGGAACAACCAAAATTATTACATCAATAGACAGTGTCCAGAAGTCCCAATCTCCGAAATGAAGTGGGATTTGAGCAAAACATCTATTTGGGAACATTTTTTGCCTGGCGAACCTTTTGAGCTCCGCAAAATTCATGAGCCAGATGAGGGTGAAGAGCCGCCAACTGAAGAAGAAACTTTAATGCTGGAAAAGCATCTTGATATGCCATTTTCTTGGGTGGAGCAGCTTTTTGTCAGTGCTCCAGACTTTGAGGAGAGATATCCAAAAGGGGAGAAAAAAGTTTTCTACAAACGAGCTTCTTTAGAGAAATTCGCGCCCTACAAGAACTCGGATGGGTTGATGAGAAAATTAACTTTGTACGCCACTTTGGATTATCTAGAACCAACAATGAGCTGGGAGTGGTTTGAGAATCGCTTAGATTTGTTGGAGATGATGAGGAAAGATCATCTCATTCAAGAAGTTGAAGAGCAGTTCTTGAAAGGAAGGTCAGACAGTTTAAAGAGCTGCAATTATTACACTTCTGGAGAACGAGAGACGACCCTAAAGTTTTTTCCAATTTCAAGATTTGATTCTCTGAGGGAAGTTGTATTCCATTCTCGCTATTTCGAGGAGCAGTATGATATGAGAAAGGATTTGTAAGTTATTTCTCCAAATGAAATATTAATTTTAACGTTTTGTTTTCAGGTTATACTATCGGAAGTTCATCATTAAAGAAAAGAAGGATTCAATGTCTGTTTTACCTAAAAGTCTGTCTGTGAGTAAATTAGGGACTTTTTTACAACAATTAATTAAATAAAAATGATATCTTCCATTTGAAACTTGTTCAGGTTCTTGTGCAATTTTTTGTTAATTTGATTTGAAATTTGTTTCGACAACTTTTAAAAGATGGCGCTTTCCATTTATAATAATGAATTTTTTTAAATAGAACATCATTGAGAAATTTCATCGAAATGTGGAGAAAATTGCAGTTCGCGATATTGCCAAACGGGAATTTAAAATGACCGATAATAAAATATTCCTGCTATTCCATTACGGTGATGACTGTATAACAGCTAATGAAAGAGGTAACATTTTTGCTCGTCTATAGGGTTTTCTTTTTATTGTCTTAATTTTCCTTCATTTTTAATCAAAGAGTTTTTGAAGCCACCGAAAAGCGAAATGGGTGAGGAAGTTAGATTCGATCCTGACAGTGTCACGGGTTTCATTTCTAATCCTTGGGAGAAGCAGCTAACTGGATTGGAATCATACATGTTGCTTCAAAGTCAATTGCAGGACGAGGATAAATCTGTGGACGCATTTCATGCCAGATATGCTGAGGTAGAGGATATTTTGAGGACCAGAAGCCAACAAATGGCGGATCCTCATTTGAAGTTCAGCATTTTTGATCCATTGAGGAATGAATCGGCTAGGAAATTGAGACTGCAAAGGGTAATTAAATATTTCTAAACTTCAAATAAAATTCAACGTTTTATTGATTTTATCTTTTCAGTTTGAGCAAATGAAACAACGCGAAGAGCTTGCCAAGAAGCAACAGGCAGACTTTTTAGCTCCTTATCTGGTTCGCTACGAAGACAAAAAGCGAATTGATCAGCGTGATTTGGACACTGCCAAGGAAGATTGTTTATTTGACTTCCAAAAGAACTTTGAGGAAATGGTGAATGAGTTGCAGAAGCGTTACGATGAGTCTACTGGCGAGTTAAATGCGCTGAAAAGATTCTTGCATAGATACATGGAGAAGTTTACCATAGAGGAGTATGATAAGTTTACTATTGAAGGGTGAGATATTTTTCTAGTCATTATGATTGAAGCTTGAGCTTTCTGGAGCTTTTATATTAAATTTTGTTCTATTCTTAGTGAAAACATCGAGCGCCATCGCAAAATCATTCAACAACGTATAACTCACGTCAACGAGGAAGCAAGAGTAAAATTCAAGAAGCTAGAAGAGGCATTCAAGTCCGACCCACGCCTTGTGGCAAAGCCAATCACAATCACTTTCGATGAATCAACAAAAAACTATTGATTCCTGAAAATTTATGAAAAATAAGAAAAACACTTTGTCACGAAATTTTTTTTTAATTTTCTGTATTTTTTGTGGAAAAATCTCTTTCGTCAGTTTTTCTGTCACATTTTCTTGTCACGTTTGTTTTTTTAAAATAGGGTTTTCTTCTGTTTTTGCTCATTTTTTTTACGATAATTATCCTTACAATTAGTTTCACTTTAATAATATTTATTCCTCGAAAACAATAATATGTAATTAATTATTAAATTACAAGTTGTTTTCCGTTAATTACTTATTGTGTGAGTAATGGATTTTTCTTGTGCCATTCTGGCTTTTTACTTGGTTTTAATGATTCACATGATGGTTTTTTTGGAATTTATTTTTGTTTGGTTTATTTGTTGATAAATCACAAAGGGGAGCATTTATCGCTAGTTTTGCGCAACAAATCGAGTTTGAACGTTTTGAACTAAAATACATTAAAATAGTTTATGTTAAATTTTCAATTATTTGCGGCCATTTTGTTGTAGATTTGGCCGATTTTGTTCAAGTAAAATTATTTAATAAAAATTGATAATATGTCGTTCTTTTCTAAAGGACTAAATATAAAATTATTTAAAATTATTTGAAGATGATTTTTTTGGTTTCAGTGAAGATATTAAAAGCAACTTTTGATTTCTAAAATATCTGTTGTTCAAGTAGCAGGGATTGGAAGCTATTTTCACCGACTTGACGTCATTTTGCTACATATTCTTCACGTCAATTGACTCATAATAATAAATATTTGTTTTTGACTGAAGACGTGCAGTCAGTAAATGGCAGTAAATTCACTCATCATGAGTTTTGACGAAAAACATTCGGATCCCTGGAAAATCTAACAATAATATTTTAATATCCACCAAAAACCTCCAAAAATCTTCTCAAATTACAAAATAAATCGATATAAAATATTTTAACAAAAATCACAATAATACTCTCTACATAATAAATGTTTGAATCATAATAAACTGCACAATACTTTAGCATTGGGGGCTGAATAATATCACTGAATCAATTTAATGCTTTTGCATTTTATTACAAATTTTATTTATAATCTTTTGCGTGATTCCATATTGCATTTGCTGCATTTATTGCACACTGGGTATTTCATGCATTAATACCTTTGAATTAATCACATAATTTACAGCAAAAAAAACTTTATAATTTCATGGTAATCGTAATGACAGGACGATCATTTCCGTTTAATGGTCGTGGCCAGCAAAAAAATCGCTGCGAAACCATAGCAAAAATTAATTTCCATTAAAATCGTTAAAATGGAGTTTTTTGCGGATTTTTTTCATTAAAAATGCAACCGATTAAAATTACAATTAAATTTTTATTTTTATTTTTTAATTGGAAATGAGAAAATTTAACAAAACATTATGCAAAATAAAAATACTCAATTTTATGAAAAGAACTTGAAAATCACATTTTTTATTAAAATTTCAGGAATTGTCTTCGAAGTCAAGGAAAAATTTTAGCTAGAAAAGTTTGGTCAAGAGTTGTTGAATTTGGAGGATAAACTTAAAAATAAATATGTTTAAATATTTTGGATTTAAATGATAATCCATCAAATTCATAAACTCTAGGCCAAAAATCATTAAAAAACCCAAAAAGTTTGTTCCAATAGAATTTGTATATTTTGCCTAAATTTGTTTTCGTTCATATGATTTGCCAATTAGTTATTTTAACCTTAAAGTGTCTCGATTTCACGAAATTCGTTTTTTCCTAAATCAGTTGTATTTTTTTGTTTGTTTGTATTCTTTTTGTATTTTATCGGTTGCCGTCAATTAATTTAATTAAATATGATTACAATTATTTTAAAAACCATGAAAATCATTGAATACATTTTGCAAAATTTACGAAAAGTGTCCCTTCGGCTAATAAATTTGCATTTCTCTTATGTTTGTTTTTTGGTATAAAATGTTAATTCAATTAATTATCCATTAATGCTACGAATATATTTATAATAATTTACAGTTGTGGTTTTTTGTTGTGTTGAAGTTGCTTTATTCCGTCAATAAATATATGGTTTAAATAATTTACTATCGGGAAAATATTTTTGGGCCGCTGAATTGGGGGTTGAGGTTTTGAGGGGACACTTTTGTTTATTAATTCGGTGATTTTTGTTTGGATCCAAAAACAATTGGAATTTTCTGGGAAAACGTGCTATGATATTCATTGTTTCCGGAAAATTTATATTCAAACCAGGGGGGAACTTGTTGAGAATAATATTTGCATTATTTTTCAACTTTGTATAGAAAATAA
Organism: Parochlus steinenii; assembly: GCA_038502155.1. Taxonomy (NCBI): domain Eukaryota; kingdom Metazoa; phylum Arthropoda; class Insecta; order Diptera; family Chironomidae; genus Parochlus; species Parochlus steinenii. The sequence goes on along the minus strand of JAXCIN010000047.1, from coordinate 1,679,280 downwards.
AAATATTTTCCTCCAACATTCTTACCTCCTTTAAATACATTTTTCTGAGTCACTTAACATGTATTAGACATTTTCTGAGATTCCAGTTGTTTAAAGATTCACCTTAACCTTTCGTGAATTTTCAAAATATTTTCTTCAAAAGAAGCTACGTGAAAGCTTCAAAGCTCCCCGCAAAGCCTCAAATCCCAAATCTTACCCTTCCTTACTAAATTATTAACAAAAATATTCGATTTCCATGTATCCATCGTTTTTTTCTTTGGTTTGACTAGCTGTATATTTAATTTGATTTATGTACAATTGGGAAAATTGTTTGATTAGAAATATCTAAGAGAACTTAAATATTCATGAGTGATCGACGATCATAAATCACGCACGCTATCAAAAGTATCTGGGTGTAATATTCACGTGACACGTTTCAGATTGTGTTGGAATTGTCGTGTCGTTAGCGATAATAATTAATAATTAATAAGTCAATATATGCTGATTAGATTGATAATCAATTTTAAATAATATCATCCAAATAGATAATTAAATGTTAATAACTTATTGATAAGGATCCAATTTGGCCGATGCACCGCCCTTCATCATCAAAAGTGGCTAGCGTGAGTCGGGAGAGTTTATTACTGAGCACAGTGTTCCCGTTGAACTGAATTGGGTTTGGTTCTAAAAAGAAAAGGACAAGAGAAAAGATCGAGTGATCGGTGGTTAATAAATATCATGAAATTATAAAAAAGACAACGTACCATCATCAACAACATTTTCTGCGGCCACGCCGTCAGTACCATCCCTGCGTACTCGCATCTGCTCCGCAAAATGTGATATTAAGGCATCCATCATAGCCGATTGACGGGAAAAGATTTGCATTAATTTTGTCACTGCTAATCCGTTTTCAACAGCACCAAACTGTTAAATTAATTAAAAAGTAGTTAGTCAAAAATCAAGATTGAAATTATTTATTAGATTTTACCTGTAAAAATACACAAGGCATACATTCGGGATCGTCCATGACACTCGGTTTGCCGAAATCCCAGGATACATCCTCGTACTTGAGGCCCAACATCAGAGTCTTTAAGGAAAATAATTATTAATATTGAACGTATGCTAAATGAACTAAAAATATTTACACAACTTTCGAGATCAATCACGTAGACTCCTTTTTCATTTACAGCTATCAGCACGGGAACATCCTTTTGCTGCACTAAACTCATAAGACCTCGCACAGGCTGCTCCACTTGGCCATGGAAGAATGCAGCACTAAAATAAAATTAAGATGTTAGCATTTTTAGCCAACTACCAAATCAAAAGTTGTGTATTTAGTTTACCCATAGAAAGGAAGCGCCCAGCAGAATTCCAAGTATTTCCGCATCAATTTTCTGGTGGTAGCTGTTGTGGGCACTCGCTTGAATTGTTCCAGTAATCGGACTTCCGGAGAAGTAGGTCTACTGTATGGAAGCCAGGACCAGGTCGCACTTTTCGCCACGTGCGCTGGAAGAAACCTAATTTGATTTTCTCTGCAATAAATAGTTTTGATTAATATTAAAATTCTTGGAAAACTAATGTAGAATATCAACCTAAAATAACTAATTGTGTGCGAATGCAGGTTGAATGGCCCTAATTCAATGCGTGCTTGAATGCCGCCAAGCATTATAGAGTGTGCTGGTTCCATCACATATCGACCTAGCAGTACATTTTGTCGAGCCTCTTCGTATAGGAGTTCCAGTATTCGTGGATCCCTTTAAAAATGTTTGTTTATAGTCTTAAGTCATCGTTTTGAAATAAAATGACTTACTTAATCTTTTCTTCATCTCTTCGTGGGAAAAACACACTCCTTCTAAGCGTTATCATCGGCTCATCGTTGGTTTTGTCCAACACGCATCCATGGTAGTATTTGTCTAGCAAACTTGACCACGCCACTCGGACCTAAAGAACGAGAATATGTGAGAAGTTAATAAAAGTCTTATGAATGATTTAAAATCGTATAATTACCGCATAAGGTCTATGATGCGGTTTTAGCTGAATTTCAACCTGCGGACTGGTCATCCACAGTCCAAAGATATTTTGGGCCAGTAATTTGTTTGAGATTCCTAGTTCTTCACAGCCAAGTGCGGCCGCCAAGATAACCTAATTAAATTAATTTGCATTAATATTCTTCTCCTATTCTTCATTAAATATAATTATATTTTACTTGAGCGGGGCACTGTGCCGTCCCTTCAATCTCCATGTGCACAGCAATGCGAGACATTAAGTAGACGACAGTGGGTATTACCTAGAAGGGAAATTCATTTAATTATATTGAATGAGACCGTGGAGATGATATTGCAGTAAGTTTTAACGTGAATAAATATATTAAGCAATCTAACTTAACGAACTGTTATTGAAGCTCTTTATTTATGGTATTATTCTATGGTATTATCTTGGTAATATAGAAAGCTTAACTTGGTAATAATTAGGATGATTGAAAATGTAAGTACTTAACATATTGATAAAACAATCGAATATTACCTACGCATTAATAATACATAAATCCATTCAAAATCAAATTTTCCTCAAACAAAACCAAAAACTCGTCAATTCATTTAATTTAATAAATTACCTTCTGCATCGGTCTTGGCTTTGCCGCCGCTCCACTGGTGGTCGCTGCGGTTGCCGATGACGAATTGCCGTAATTCCCATAATTTGAGTTACTATTAATTAAATTATTACTATTATTTGATATATTTATTGATTGATGCTGCTGCTGTGCTTCCGGAATCACTAATTGGTTGGTTTGCTGATAACTATTTGTACTTGTACTTGGACCTGCAACAAATACGAAAAGAGAAAATGTAGGTTAGTTCGATATGTCCGGCAGGAAGCAAAACTGCTTTTAAATCTAATAAACATGTTGTGGCTGTTGTGAATGGCAAAATGCTCATGTAGTAAGTACTTTTGTGTTGCTAGTCAAGTGTTTCCGGGAAATTGCTGCAAATTTAAGCAATTTTGTTGAGCATATTTGGCCTGATTTTGAAAGCTACTGGTAACTTGATTGAAAAGTCTGAGAATTCTCTTCAGGCTGACTATAATAATAATTAAACATATAAAACATATAAACAATAAAATTTTCCCAGAATTGAAGATGAATTTCCTTTTCGGCTAAATGTTTTTCATTTGATAGAGTAAATAAATATATGCATTTCACAAACATTGATTGCTCTGAGGTAAGTAGTTCAAATGTTCTATCTTTCATTGAAAAATTTCGTCAATTGTTGAAAAAAATATATATTTGAGTTTAATGGTGAATTTAGGGTGAATATTGCCGATAACACTCATAAATTGTAAACAGAATAAATATTGCTTTAGCCTTGGATTGTGTAAGAGATTGAATTTCGCGCTTTTAGAAACTGTTCCACAACCTACGCATCAAGTTGAGATAATTTTTCCACCGAATCTTGCTTCACACATATGTTCAACTTAGGCTCCTGCTGCACAGCACATTCAACAAAATCGCTGAACTATAAACTCAAGCAGAGAAGCGTGCTTACTTTTGCAATCTCTTAAAAGAAACATTTTGCCAAGAAACAAAAGCTTCTGGAGCTTACACGACAACACAATTAACATTACCCAGACTTATCATAAACTTTTAGCAAAATTGTACGCAATTATAAGTTTACACACTCTCGTTCTGTACTTTATTGTGCTGTTCTCTGTGGAAACCACACCAGTACATCACAATTTAACATTCCTCGAGAACTTCACAATTCTAATTACAAAAGCTCTTTTACTGTTTCGGTGAAACTTGAAAGCTTGTAGATTCCAAAAAAAGTTTTTGAGGAGCTGACAAACTCTAACCAACTTCTCAAATTAAATTACAAGAGAGCGTAACAAGCAAATTTTACGATGCAGAGAAAGGAAATGGTACAAGTAAAAAGGACGATGGTTAAAAGGACTTAACCCTTTGCACGTGGTTTTGGGGGAGTCTTAGCATCGGTTCAAAATGTTTTTTCATACTAAGATATTTTTATTGAAATATTGTATCTGAAAAAGTATTTCATTTCAGAAATGAGGAAAAACATTCACTTAAAAGTATACTTAGAATTATGGACGAAAGCATGTTTTTAAATGTCAAATAAATGATGTTGGCATTTTCCAAACATTGATGGCTGACTTTCTTGTACCATTTCAAAGGTTAAGTCCTATATCAAGTAAGAGTTCATCTGAAAAGTTCTCTAATTAAAATAAATTGCCATAATTATATAATTTCATACGACTCCCTTAAATATATTACAGTTGTCAGCATGAATGCTGTAACCTATGTAACCTGGTGTAACGCAGAACACCAACAAACTCACTGAATTCAAAATAAAATCACTAAAGAACTGGCATATCCATAAATAAGCAAGCCTTTCCACTGCTTTTGATGCTTTTTATGCTTTACCGAGGGATCAATGTATTAAAATCGTTTTGCTCCCATTTATTTTTTCTGCCAGTTTTTTCCTTCCCCATGGGTGCAATAATCTCTGTAATCCCCAGCCTTGTGCAATGATTTCCACAGATGAGGCTCTGCAAGGCACTTTCGTATTTTCATTTAACGGTAAAGAGGATAAAAAAGGAGCAAAAAGCTTGGGCTCCTTTTAATTAGGTCATACAGATCTGGCTGAACCTGGTGTTTTCATCCAACCATCCAACATAAAGTACAAATGAATTTTATCATAAAAATTAATTAAACCATTTTTTACTCGTTAGACTCTTTTGGTTCTTTTTCTTTTTTGTGTCATGTCAAGTAATAAAAGGTATGGGATTTTTAAATTTTTGTCATGAAATAAAGCACTTGGTTTAGGCAATATTATCTCTTACTTCTTAATTCCAATATTTTAATACAAAATTCTCCATTACTTCTATTACTTGATTATGTGAATTTCCCAGTGTGTGGGATTGTGTTGGGTGTAGTTGCTTATATATTAAGTACTTTTTGGTACTTTAGTGTTGTTTTTAACTTTTTTTCTGGTGGCTTGTGCATAATATAAACAATTTATATGGTTTTTCATGTGCAAAATAAAACATAAAACATATGTGAATTCCGAATTGGTGGAAAGCACAAAAAACTGAAACAATTCTGTCAAGAGGGAAAAGAGGGATTGCAGGTTGCCTTTTTATTGCTATCCAGGTTTTAATTATTTAAGAGATAAATTATTTATACGGAGCTTTCGAGATGTAGTTGTATGACCAAAAAATGATTGTTTGTGTTTTTGTATTTTTCAAAAGAATGGATTGAGGTGTGAACTTTTTTGATTAATATCAAGATGTTATGGTCATTAATTGTTAATACTCTAATATCTATACAATTCTATTAAAGTAAAATATTAAAACTACTTTGACAGATAGTCAAACCTAAACTTTTTTCAAAAAAACAATATCCCATCAAAAAAATATAAACGCTCTGTAGTGTAAAAAAACTTCATCAAATCCGCGAATTGCATAAATATTGCACTTTCCAGGGAAATTCACTTCTCATACTCAAAAATCCCTAGCTTTTTTTTTGCAAACAATTCGCTTGGTTGTTATTGGTAGTTGGCAAATGAAAAATGGGTTTTCAATAAGCTTTTTTTGTTAATTCCCGTTTTGTTAATACATCAAATGATAACAAATGAGTATTCCGAGTTTTTTCCTTTTTTAAAATAATTTCGAGTTTTTGGTTTTTGTGCCAAAGTTCCAGAATGTGAGGGTTGGACAAGATTGTGCTTAAATAGGTAAAAACATTCCTCGAATTAAACAATTCAAAATATTTTTTAGGGATTGTCCAATCCTCGTTTCAATATTTTCCTACTTGGCGCATAAATTCTAGTTCGCCATGAAAACTCAATTAACAATTTATAACTATTTTTCCCAGAGATTTTTCAACAGTTCGCTGTTTTTTGCAGCTTTTTATTTGTTTTGCGATTATTTTTTTGCAATATTGTGCCGAGCATTTTGTGTTGTTGTTGGTAAATTTGGAGTCTGGGAATTCAATTTAATTTTTGGGTGAAAATATAGAAGAACATTTGGGTGGGAAGCTTTAGTTGATTAAAATGAGCCGGAAGAAGCTTGCTCATATTTTTTATTCATTTCTTCCTTCTTTGTTTGGTTTTGTATGAGTCTTAACATTTTCATAATTTTGTTGCTTTAACTGTATTATAAGAGAAAATAAATAGGATAGGATTTCGATGTCAAAATGTCCATTAAATTGGTCTTAAGATTAGATTAAATTGAGAAAAATATACTTTTCGTTTATTTCTTAATTAAAAAACAGGGGAATTCGGGAAGATTTTGGAGGTTTTTGTTGATATTTGATATCTTGGATTTTAGAAAGTAATTGTTTAAATAAAGATGTAAACGAATTTACTACGTCCAAATCGATCTTTACTTCCTAGATACTCGAATGTTTAATTAAAAAATCCCACTCAAACAAAACTCCTCCGCCCCATCTATAAAGCAGCACAATAACTCAACAGCATTTCAACCATTAATTAAAAAGCCTTGTCGACTTAAACACGATGTCGCACTCTCTAATTGCAAACCCCAGCACTTTCCATCTCCATCCAACAAATATTTGCCATCATTTTAATTCATTTTAATTGCCCAAACGAACAACTTTTGCGCCTCATAACAATCAGCAGCCTTCAAATCTTGGCTCAAGTTCCAACTTTTGCTTCAGTTCTTGAAGCTTTTTCAAGTTTTGTAGCCCAAAACTTTTTCAACAGTTCTCCAAAATGTTTCCAGAGAAATATGTTCAGCCTCCCAAACAACTTAATAACACGTTTTATGTGCACATATTTATGATTTGCTTGATAAAATTTTGCAGAGCTAAGTTATTTGACAGGGGTTGAGAAATTGTTGAGAAATTTGATACAGTAAAAATTAACAGAAAATTGAGTTTTCCAGGCAAACTAGGTCATATGACGATATGTGACGCAACACAACGATTTTTCTAAACTGACCTGAACTTTTACGTTTTAGCTACATCGGTTTTAGCCAATAACGCAGTAACTCTATCAATTGACTCTTATACTCTAAATCCCTGTTAATTTCCGATAACTTTCAGAGATATGCGATGGCAATAGTTGACAAAATTTATTATGCAAGTTGTTTTAAGCTTAATTTTATAGTGTTTCATGTAATTTCAGCTTAATGGATGTATTTAGCTTAGAGCTTTCATGGAAAACATCTTATCGAAAGTTGCCAGCGATGAACATTGCTGTAATTTATGGAATATGTTGGGAATTTGTTCAACTTCAAATTATATTTGCTTTTCAGATTTCACCAGCCTAATTTGCATAAACTGGTGAACCATCTAGGAGTATGTGTAAAGTTATTATAATAAGCAGAATTTCCAAATTATCTTATCTTTGAGCGCACCTGTGTTTGTGAATTTGGGTTAGATGTGAAGTGTGTCAATTTAAAATTAAAGTTCTACTGAAAACAGAAGCATTGAAAATCTATCAAATTGTATATATAAGAGAAATATTTTTAAATATTTTTTGTCTGGTTCCGCAACATCATTTCATAACGTCTAAAAAGCAAATGATAACAAAATATTGAATGGATTTACAACTTTGTGTCCACAATGACTCACAGAGATTTTTTTAAATATATTTTTGGAATCTTTTAGCTGGTGTTTGTTTAAGATTTTTTGCTTGTGATCGATTCACAGGTGATAACAATTCAGTTTTGTATTCGCATTTACTCGAAAACGAATGTTTTGCAATGTGTACTTAAATAAAAATATCATTGTGGGTTAGTACTAGAAGCCTGTCTCTCGAAATTACACGTAAATTAATCTTTTTTTTGAATACCATTTAGTAATTTAACAGTTTGTCTCAGATCAGAATATTCTATTTTAATACTTCCTTCCCTCTACAATTGCAAAAAATTTCATTCTAATTTCTTTATTTTTTGTTAAAATGTCTTTTTCAATGACAAAATTCCTACAACAATCCATTAACATCAAAGCTCTTCAACTGCACAATATACCAATCTTAACTCCAAACCAAGATCAATCAAAATAAATGAATCTTATCACAAAAACTTTGTCATCGTTTTAACGAATAAATTGTTTTTATTATTCATTTACACAATTTATGCAATCATCTTGAAGAAAAAGAAAACCTCCAATATCATCCAAAAGCTCGCAAAATACATTGATACCAAAAATAATCAATTGCTTATCTCATAAATGACTTTGCAGCACTTTACACAACAACAAAAAAGTTTGCAGAATGTTCAAGGGGAGGTATAAATGTTACATTAATATTTATTAGTATTTTCTGATTTGAAGTTGTATTAAAGTGTAACATATATCATGTGAATACAACTGAATACATACTCTTTAAAATTACAAGAAAAAAGTATTCATAAAACTTCTGGATGTATTTTTAATTCTTTAATATTTATTTTAAATTTATTGTTTTTTTTTGTTTACATATCATCACCCACACCAGTTTAAAAATATATTATACAATGTGCTGTTGTATCTCAGTGTTTTGATGTTTTACTCACGATGAGTGTTTCTTTAAATAAAAAATCAGAAATAGCTAACAGAAATTATATTCGGTTGAGTTTAGTTCAGTTTTACGCGAATAATTCCAGCATTTGGAATTGTTTTTATCAAAGCTTGATTTTTCGAGAATCAAGTACATTTCTTGATTGACACTTGAAACTCGAAGTTTGATTGTTTTAAGAAGTAGTTTCTCAGTTCATTTGCCTGTAAAATGAAAAATCCGGGAAAAGTGCTTTAAAGACTCGATGAAAAGGTTAATTGCAAATACATTTTATTTAAACTTAGAGAGTTCAATCTTTGATGTTGATAAAAACCCGGTGAACATGGTCTTCAAAGTGTAATCTGAAGAAAATCTGATAATAAAACTTAACTGAAGTTACTTATTCTTTAATTTTTTAATTGATAAGTATTGAGAATGCTTTTTTACAGTACATTTACTTATCTAATTTTTATCGTTTGTGTGATAAATGAGTTTTTTAATTATGTTATATTGTTTATAACGCGTTGAAGAATTAAAGTTGTAAAATTATGCATGAAAATTTTTCGTGCCAAAACTTCTGTTCATCCAAATAGTTGATAATGAAGATTCACTGTTATAACCTATCAACTGATGATAGTAAAAAGAAGCTGACATCTTTTAAATTCAACTTTTCAATTCACACTCAACATCCTTTCTAGAAAGTTTTTGCACAAAGCAGAAAATAAGCAGTGAAAAGAAAGCAATTCTCTTTGCAAAATCTGAGAATTAATTTAAAAAACGGAAAAATGGGAAATCACTAGAATCGCAATCTGAATTTTCAAAAGAAACTAGATATAGTTTTTTAAAATCGTAATAGCTCTACAAAGTGTTTTGCATCAATGAATTAATAAAATTCTGTGAAAAGAAAAATTTCCCTCTGATGTCATCTTTCCATCAGATTTTCAAGTTTTCCTCAATTTTCCATTTTTCCAAGCTCTACAGTTTATTTGATATTTTTGCTAGTATGTGCTTAAAAATTTTCTATTACTTGCTTGTAAAAAGGCTTGTACTTGGTGCATCAAAGAGTTCAAAGAAAAGCTTATCGAGCAGCTTGATTGAAAGCTTTCAAAGTTTGTTATGTGGAATGCTTTTTTACGATATTTCTTTTTTTTTCAAGAACAGTTTGTGAGGTATGGAAATCTCAAGTGCAAAAGCTCAATTGATTTAATTATTTTGGAATTTTCTTCAGCATGAATTATGTAGTGAAAATTTTGCTAGATTTTGTGCAAAAAATAATTTGTTCACAACACACTTTTTGGAATTTTAAATCCCTTTATTTTCAAGATTTAAGTATGAATTTTTAAAAATCGAATTTAATTCCAAACTGTTGTTAAGATATATCGTCAATGAATCATTTATTTAAAAATTAATATTAAAACCGTGAAATTACATATAATTTTTTTAATATGGTACCTCGTATTTACAACATACCTAATGTAATATTTACACTCAAACTAAGAGACGCGTAAACATGTGTGGTTTAAGAATTAATACAACAAGTTAAATTTTTTCTAAATTTCAGTGAAGAAAAATGTGTGAAAAATCGAGCATATTATTATAAATATTTTTAATTATGAAATTCAGAAAACGTTTGTGAGTAAACATCAATAAATGATCAATTAATCACAATTTTAGTAGAAACTCTCCACAAAAACTAAAAACTCAACAAAAAATAGCAACATACAAAATGATCTAACAATGTCTGAGTAATTATTTACCAAAAGTTGTTCAGCAGAAAATTCCAAGAAAACCGGCTAGTAGGCGAAAATTCCGAAAAACTCCGAAACACTCCGACAACTTGAACAAAGTTTCACAGCAATCGATAAAACTCATTAATTAATGAGAAAATGGAAATTTAAGCCCAGCACACCTACAAATAATTGATAAAGTTTTGGCTGCTTTTTGTTGGGCGAGTTTTGCGCTGAGACTTGATTTTTTGCTTTGGAATTAGTTTTAGATATCAGCAGAAAAATGATCAGAACTTTGCTAAATTGCTCGGCAAAACTCTACAAAGATAAGCGAAAAGTTTTGCTTTTTGGATTGTGAGCAGAATGTGAGCGATCTTTTGGGGGATTTATTGCGGGTGGTAAGAAGTTTTACAGGGGTTTGAGCTTTCCATTGAGATTTTTGGCTTGCTAATTATTTGTATCGAAAGAATTACGTAATAAAAACTCGACAAAAGTATATTACAAAAATAAAAACCCAAACTGACGTTAAAAAAAGCAAACTTTTAATATCTTTGGAAAACTGTTGATAATAATTAATTTAAACTTGAGCTTTCTTAAAATAAAAAGAACTCTGCATTCAGAAACATTTAATTTTAGATTCTGCCAAACCATTCCAAAATTTCATTAAAACATCCAAAAAGTTCTCCAAGATTCATTGATAAAATCAAATAAAAGCTCCTAATCTCTAAGGCCATCTCCCATATAACTTCCAAGTAATCAGGTCACTCAAGATGGTCACGAAACAACAACAAAACCGAACAAAACTCAACAATCCCAAGATCTTATCCGTTTTTACTCTGAAATTCCAAAATTACGAAAAAGCACAAAGTCCGAAAAATTACCCAAAGAAAAGTGACAAAGAAATGTCTTCAATTATTTATTTGCAAAGACTTTTCGGCATACAAATTCATTTCCAGTTCAAGGTAATCCCCAGATTACAACATATTTTTCAAATAAACAAAAAACTCCTCGAGCATGGAAAATCAGAAGAAAAATGGAATATCTTTGCCAAAAAGAAAAAAAACTTTGAATAAATTCGACTAAAGCTTACCCGGAAATGAGTCTAATAAGAATTATTGAAATAACCGGAAGTTTCTTTTGCAAGGACTCATTTTATGTTGAAATTGTAGAAAATTTTGCAAGGGTTGCGTGGGAAACAGATTTAAAGTAATTTTTGGGTATTTCCCGAGTATTTCCGATACATGTAAATGTAAACATCACTTTTTCGAAAAATTGTATTTATAGACCAAATATGCAATAAATCTCCAAAAAATTATTTTAACACTTTCCCAGCAACTTTATCTCAATTTCCCCAGCCAGTAGCGGAATCAATTCCCTTTGAGGGCGTGCAGGAAATGGCAATTCATTCACTGAGCGCCCACATTAAGTACATTAAATATATTTAAAGCAATCGGAGCGTTCAAAAGCATTCAAAACCAGGAAATTGAATCACTCCCGGTTGATGAAAGTAATGCAAGCGCACAATCAGTTATTGTAATCAGATTTGCATTTTAATTGAGTAAAAATATATGTGCAGGATTTGAGTCGGACTTGCGGCAGTGAGATTACCAGCGGTTTGGTATTGTTATAACTCTTTTATCAATTCTGTCATAAAGGTCTTTTTTGCTGCTGTTTTTTAATAATTTTTCAGCTTAAAGCTTATTTGCCATTTATGAATTTATGTATTTTAATTTTTTTTGTTGCCTAAATTTCAACTGGTCTATTTTCTATTTTTAACTCTATTTTGCGATGACTTTAAAATATTATTTTGAAAATCCTCCTGAGGCTCAAACCCAAAATAAATAAACTCATAAAGTCTGTTAAATACATTCCAATTCTGAATTCAAGCAGAAAATTGGGAAAATACCTTTATTCTCAGTTTAAACAGCAAAATTATAAAAATATGACAAATTGCAAAAACCACATCAATTTCTCATTTTATATTTTATCTCATACCAAGAGGTATTTATCCTGAGATTTTCCTTCTTGAATGCAACGAATAATAAAACAGGATGAGAACCACAATTTCTGCAATTTGTATAATTCAGTTTTTATCCTTCTCAAACCAAAATGAGTCATAAATTTATGTGATTTAAAAAATTTACAAACTGGAATTATGAAAAATTATGAAACGAGAAAATATCCAGAGTTTTTTGTAGAGTTCACTCAATTTTTAATAATTTTATGGAAACATGCGGAAGAAAATTACGGAAAGCTTTTTCTATGAATTTATCAATTCAGAATAGATCGCACAAAAAAAGATAAAAATGCAGGATCTTCCAATTATGAATTTATTATGAGAACACTCAAACTATTTGAAAGAAACTTAATTATTCAAGCAGCAAGAAGGATGCACGATTTATGACTGCAGTCTTGAATGCATATTTAATAAATTTAGTTTTCCTGAGTATTTTAAGTTTTCATGGATCTTGGATGTTTTTCTTTAAATAATTTTTGTTTTCTTTATTTAATTTTAGGAAAAAAGTCTAAAGATACCAAAATACCAGGTTGAAGAACCTTCGAAGGATTAGAAAATGACAAAAATTGACAAAAAGCTCAAAACTTGAGAATTTTTTGAATTCTTAAATCACAAATTAGATAGTGAATCAAAAGTACACGAAAATTTTTGAAAAAAAAAAAATATATTTGTATAAATCCTCTCTACAATCGACATCGACTCTTAAAAATGAACGGTTTCATTCAATACCTCACCAAAATGGAGATATTATTGCCTGAAACAACCTTCCAGCCTTTTTCCATGGCTTTGGAAATGGAAGGTGAACTTGTCACAACAACAGTTCGGCCGCCGGGCTCAGCCACCCTACGACTCTATGACATCTTCATTCCATTGCTTGGAGTATTCATCATTGTCCTCAACCTGCTTGTAGTAATATCCAGTGGCCTGATTTTGAAAAAAGGTAAGAACCATGTTGCAAAATTGCGAGAAAAACGAAAAACACATTTCCAAATTAATTTGGGTGAACTGTGGAAACCAATTACTTTTAAGCAGGGGTTCCAAGAGAATTTTAAAGAAAACCATTAGAATTTTGGATTTTTTAAATTACTGTTCCAAAAAATGTGTTAGTCTATTTGCTGTGTATTTGAAATTTCCTAGCCCTGTTTGATGCTTATTAGCTTCCATGCCCAGCCTTCTAGCCATAATAAAACTCAAATTGTATTTTACACAATAACGCTGTAGCAATAAATCCAATTTCTTGAATATTCCTTCAGTTTCTCGACTTTCTCATTATTATTCCAATTCGACCCTCAAATAATTCCATAAAACTCTAAATAATTCGAAATTATTCGAAATGTAATTTTGGCCTCGCCAATTTTTTATATTTAGGCTAGAACTTTTAAAAGCCTGAAAAACTCTCAAACCCCTTAAAATGGATACTCTCGTGATTGATTAGGATTATTTGACTCAAATTGGGTAGCGTTTGGCCGGAAATATTCACTTTCGAATAGATAAAAGCTATAATTCGATTTTTTATGGGCGGAAGTTTTTTGGTGGTGAGAGGATTAAAAGTGAGGTGATTTTGGGCTGAAACTGTCAGACATTTATCAGTGGCAGACTCACTCATCGTTTTGCGTAATATTTTATGACGGAGTACACTGTTGAAAATTTGCGACCAAACTATGTTAAAGTTTAAGAGTTTTGAAAATTTTAGAGTTCACATGAACACATATTCAATCTAGTTTTTAAACGTTTTTTTCTAACAGTTCCTTCAATCTCCTTAAACATCTCACGCAAAACCCTCGAAAACACCTTTAATATTCCAGCAATCCATCATCGAAGCTCACAAAAAAAAAGAATTTCATTAAGTGGCAATAATCTATTCTTCATCTTTCCAAGTATTTCTACCAACTCGCTCTCAATTTCTCAAAATCTTTATCATCCATTTTGCTTGTGCGGGTTTTTTGCAATTCCTAGAGATTTACTTTATAACAGCTTTTTTAGCATTTTTTTTGCTCCATTTTCTTGTTTTCTTGGTTTAGCAAAGAAAAGCAAAGAAAACATTCCCAATTACATGAGTTCTTGTGTTTTTTACCCGTTCGCCCATTCAAAACATTCGAGGTTTAAGTTGGGTGAGTTGTTGCAGGGCAACTTGTGACAATCTAGATGTCTGGGGTTTTGGACATTTATTAGAGAATTTTCAATAATTTTTGTGACACCACCATTTTTGAAGTCACTCATCTCTAGTTTTTACTTTGGATCCACATCTCCAGTTTTAAGTTAATTTAAATCTTATTTTGACAACTTTTCCATTCAATAAATATTCTAGCTCAATCAAATAGAGTTTTCATATAATTTAAAAAAATAAAACGATCTTTATGAAGCCACCATATCAGCTTGTGGACCAATCCATCAATAAAATATATTTTTTTATTTTTTTTATATGCTTCGAACTTTTAAAAGGGACAAAGAACCAAATATACGTTAGAACTTTTTCTTCAAAACCGCCAAATTCTCAATTTCAAATAATTTTCCTATTCAAGCTTCAACAATGAGCGCACCCTCCCAAACTTTCATTTATTTAGCTGCCATTTCCCTTGTTATTTGCGATATTTTGCTGGTATATTTTCCGTTATTTCCAGTTATTTTCGATTATTTCATTATTCTGCCATTATTTGCGCAAATTTTCTAAGGCATTGAAGTTGATTCAACACGGAAATCGATAAGGTTTGCTTAAAAATTGCCAAACTGCAAAGATATGAATAATGCATGGAATGGAATTGAGTTTTCCATTTAATTTAACTTTTGTTGATTTGAATGGATTTGGGGAGAAATTATGGGATTATACGTTTGTTTGAGTTTTTGTGGAAATTTGATTGAAATTTGATCTAGCCATTCCTTTGCATTTGATGTTTTTTATGGTTTGAGCTTTCACTATTCACATAATTTCAAAAATACAAATCATTTCAAATGTTTAAAATTCACAAAACCTAATCTTGTCCCCATTTTTTCTTTAATCCAAAAAATGCAATTTCATAAGAAACTCTACAGAATTCCACAATTTATCTCAGAACTCGAAAATCCTCCAAATCCCACCCCCAATAAATTCAGCAATGCACAGTTAAATGTAATAATGTAATTTCCCACAATTTCTCGTCTCAGCGTTCAGCGAATGGAGAAATGGTTATACAATTCAATAAATTCCGAGATTGCTCTTCAAGGCAAAAATATGATATCGCCATATCGCATACCTTTTATACTTGTGTATAGCGTCTTTATATTAGCATTTTACTGGGGAAGCTTTTTTTTGCAAACTCTGAAAGTTGTCTGAGTTCAGTAGAAAACAAGTGAGATGGGGATTGCAAAAAAAAAGTAAAAAAAAATAAGGATTAAAATATGTTTAACTTCTGGTTAACCAAAGTGTAAATTCAAATATTTTAAAATACATCAATAAGAAAGTGGGATGAGAGTCTGGATTAAAGTGTTCCAATAATTCCCCCGCAACTCTTTCATTATTCATTAAATGGACAACCAGACAAATTGAATGTACCAACTAACTTTTAGGAGCAAAAAACCCTCACAAAGAAAATCCCGAAGAGATGTTTGGCCAAGCAAAAATCTTTGCGATTATTGTATTATTTTTATGGAGATAAAAACGTTCATGATGAGAATTTTCTTTCTCTGAAATTCAGGATTTTATATTTTTTCAGAATTTCTCAGAATTTTTTTGTGGTGTCTTTCCAATTTTTGCAGAATTTCCACTGAGCTTCTGTTAGAATACTGTTTTCGATATTTTTGTATTTCTGCAGAAAGTCCCGAAATGCGAGGTATTTATTTTTTCACTCATCTTTCAGCGAGTCTTCCAGTTCAACACTGCTATTAAATTCGTACGGTATCTTTTGGCAGTTACAGCTGCTTTTATTCATTCTAATTCATTTGAAAATGTTGAGTTGTTGAATGAGTTAAAATAGAAAATTACCAGGACTAGAAAAACTTGGAAATCTCCGAAACGGCAGTGATTTCTCAAGTCCTCAATATCTCAAGTGATTCTGAGTAAAATCATAGCGAAAGCTTTTTTTGCTTTTACGTTTCATTTTAGCATTTAGGATAAAATGTTTGAATGCAATGAGTGGAAAATCCAATTCTTTGGATAAATGTGTCGCAAAATGTTTGGGAGAAATGTGTTTAGGGTCAATGAGTCCGGTGAATCTAAATCGAGGGTGTTTTTTTTCAAATGGTGGAAGATGGGCTAGTTAAAATTTTGTAAGTTTTCGTTGACTAAAAAAAAGTATATTTTATTTTCTACATAAAGCTGACATTTCAGTTATTCTCTCATGAAATGTGAAAAATATCCGCCCTTAATTCACCTGCATTACAAATACACTTGTCATATTAAATTCCATTTAACATTTTTTCTCAATTTTCCAATAAATTTTATCACTTTTTGCACAAGAATAAAACATTCCTTAAATTTTTTCATTCAGGTCAGCAGCCTCGAGCCACATACTTATTCCTCGGCAATGTGGGAATGGCAGATTTAGTCACTGGCTTTGCTGTTCTCTTTGGCCAATTTTATCCAAGGGAGCACCGTGACGAATTTTCATGTGCGATTCAGATTGGTAAGTACTTATGCTACTTAAGGTACTTAAGGTTCTTAAGGTACTTATCTGAGGCAACTTTGAACTTTTTGGATTGTGCGAAAAGCGGCAGGAACGAATGGGTCTTGAATAATAATTTTTGTTGGGATGCCTGTGGTAAGTTTTGGCTTTCTTAGAGTTGGAGATGGAATTGGCTTTCTGGGACTTTTTAGTATTTTGAGGAAAAAGGATATTTTAGGTCATTCAGTTCAAAACAATTTTGCTCTTGAGTTGGGTCATTTTCAACAAATTTTTCGTTTAAATTCTCATTTCATAAATTGTTTATCTCGAGGATTTTAAGTATGAAAAAAATGTGTAAGCTGTCAGCCACAATTGCACAATCTTGACAATTTCAATTTGATAAAAAATTCTTGCGTTTTTAAAGTTGATGAACATAAAACATAAATTTGAAGCAGTAAAGTACAGTTTATGACGTAGCATTTTTATTTGGAGAATATGCTAAATTTTGCATATTCTTCAATAAGTATCCAAAATTCCAGGGAATTTCTGAATACACGTTGTTAACACAATTTACTGAGTCAAAGTGCTTTGAAAAATTTATTTAAATTAGTTCTCAGTAGCATTTCATCAGAATCTCAACAAAAATATCAACAATATTAAAAACATTATTCGCTTAAAATACCGAAAAATAAACTTGGAAAAACACTGATTCGATTAATATTGGCTGTAGAAAAATTCCTAAATTTCGAAAATGTTGAAATTTTTCCAACAAATTTTCGAAAAGCTTCCTCAAAATTCATTTATGGATAAATTGTAAAGGGCAAATAAATAAAGAATGTCGGCCAATTTAATTAAAATTTTCTGTTTTTCAAAAGTGTAACATATGTAATATAAGAAAAATTTTATTTGTCGGAGAGATTCGCAAAAATCCTTGTTGAGCATTAGCAGCACTTAAAGGCATATTTTAAGCACTCAGAACATTCATTTAAAGCAAAAGGCGTTCAAAGCTGTTCAAGATAATTTCGAGAATGATGCCAATCTGGCTTTTAAATCCTGCCATAAATAATGCAACAAATTTAGCGGAATGCTTGGAATGTTTGCTCGCTCTAAATAGCGAAACTTTTTAATGGGAAAAGCAGGGCTGAATATTAATAATTTATTAAATGGTTTTTTAAATTCGGGGCAAGGAAACGCGAGAGGAAATGAGAAAATTCCCTTTTTCTTTAGATTATGTGAATTTGTTGTGCTTTTTATGGTTTTTATGGCAAGATTCTTCTGATTTTTAGGAAATTATTTAAGTTCTTTTTTATTTTTTGAAAGTCTATCAATGTATTTTTATTTGTTCTACAAAAATGTTCAAAACTGAAAAACAAAAGTAATTATGTTCGACTTTTTATTTAGATATATAAAAATATTTAAACTGAATTTCCCTTGGAATTGTTTATTAAAAATATTTGGTTAACTTTTGAAATATATTCCAGCCAACAATCGCTTGAAGCAATACATATTTGCACTCATAAAAATACTCTTTAACATTTCATTTTTGAATAATTTGAAAACTTTTATTATCGTAAATTTACTGAAATTCTTAGAAAACTTAAATTTCTGAACAGCTTCAAAATTCTGTTTATATATTTCTAAGTAATATAATATCAAAGGCAAAACAACTTCGGGATTGGAGTAGTCGAGTATGCTAATTTAAAACTCAAGTAAAATTATAATTCTATTATTTTGTAATTTATAATTGAGAGAATTCTTTATTTCGTCAAGTTTGAAAGGGGATCGCCTGAAAAGTATGACATCATGATATTCAACATATTGTAGCATTTAATATTGAATTAAAAAATGTTATTCAAGCTTTTCTGAGCTTTTGGACCAAATATAATTTAATTTAAATGAGAATCAACTATCGTTCAAGTTGAAATGTTATCTATAGTAACCATTGTCTCAATATAGGACATTGAACTGATGAGCTTTCATCATTCCATATTTATGAGTTTTAATAGCTTAAAACATTTAGCCTTCTAGACAAAAAAGGATAAAGGTCTGGTGTTATGTAGCTAAAATTCTTTGGAGTTGTTAGATAAAAAAAATAGAATTCCAGATTAAATTTCAAAAAATTTCAGGAAAGAGTGAAAATAAGAAGCTTTCCTCAAAAGTTCATCTCCAGTAACAACGAAATTTCATGACATCCCTTTGCTTCTTCTATAAATAAATTACATTATAATGTACTAATGTAGCACCTCCGAGCTTTTGTAAACCATCCACCAGCTTTTACTCTGCCGTTACCTTTTTACCGAGTATAATGGCTCAAAATACTTAATACGTACGGTACACATCATCTGTAAATCCACAATATATAATGTTCCGTACAAATAAAACAGAATGTTACATAAAATTACAATTTACAGCTTTTGCTCTTGATACACTTTGGAATCTCAATTAAGAACGTATTAAATTATTCAGCGGGCGGCACTGAGAAAACTTTTGGATATTATTCAGGAATTACAACTTTATTTCAACTTTTCTATTCATTATTATACGAGTAAATTTTTTTTCAGACAACCTGCTGAACTTTTCTTTGAGTGCCATAATCGCACGCTCCAAAAACCCTTCTGACAAAATGCTTTGAAAATTGTAACATCAAATACTGATGAATTTTTCACACTTCTGATTCCAAAACTCGACTAAATTATTTTTTAGAGTAATTTTATGCAACAAAAATTCAAATCGAGTTTTTATCAAAGTCAAATACCTGAAACATGCCTGAAATTAAAATGCGTAGAAAATATGGAAAACTCTGAGAATGCTTTATAAATCAAGTTTTTGCAATTCCGATGAAAATTAAAATTGAATGTAATAGAATTTATTCAAAATTCTAACAAAATTCTAAAAACCCTAAAACAATATTTACAAAGAAATAATTTATAATTGAGTTTCTCAAGTCATAAGAATTATTCGAGTGATTCAAGTTTTCTCGTATTTCCAGTGTTTCAATTATTATTTGAAGTATTATTAAATTATTCTCTTTAATCATTGAAACGTGCCACGCCATCCCAAGTTTGCTCCAATTTTCCAAGTTTCTACGTAGATTAGTAAGAGCATGTGCTTAATTAAGCAGCATACATTACATTATTTACTTACAGGAAGGATTGAGTCGATTTTATTCTTTCACGGAAATAAGAATATTGAAGCGTTATGCAATGAGCTTGAATGGTTAGAGTTTTGTAGCTAGAATGATTGTTTTTATTTTATTTGTGAGCTAAAAAGCAGGTAAATTTTGTTGTGAGCATTTGTGCTACCAAAATATTTCTCTAAATGACTCCAATTTCATGAATTTATGCATACAAATCAAATTCTAAGGTCACAGAAAATATTTTCATCTATAATTTAAATTTCTAGAGCTTTTTTGCAAAAAGCTGCTGAAATTTAATTTAATGCAAAAGCATCTTGAAAAAGATCCTTGAATAGAGTAAATTAATCCCTGCTCGAATTTTCAAAACATCTCTCATGAATCCAATTCCAAGATATTTCCTCGCAGAAAAGATCCTTTTCTGAAGTTTCGCTTGTGCAAGTATTTGCAGAGCAATTGATGTGAATTATATGCTAAAATCCAGCAAACTATATCATAGAACTTCCTTAGCACTTTTTTAACGATTTTTCTTTTACCCTACTAGCAAACTTATATCCTGCATAGATGCATCGCAAATTATGCAAACTACACATGATGCAAGGAAAAGACAAAAAGTTGTGTACTCTCCGAATAAACATTCAGCAACATTGTTGGCAATTTAAGCATTTAAAGTGTTTCAGGCATTATAGTTTCAGCACAAAGTAGTTTTTATTGGAAGTAGCTTTTTCTATTTAGCAGAAATTTTGTTTTCAAGATGAGTTGACACTTGAGAAATAATTTTTAAGATGCTAAGTGTCTTACTTTCTCGGGAACATTTCATGCAAAAAACCACTCAATAGAAAAATTTATTAAAGAATTGGTTCTAAAACATGTAGTTTAATGCAAACATACACCCACAGAACATTCTCCGTTCGCTCAAAGAAAAATATTGCAAGAAAGAAATTTTTAACAAAGAAAGCTTGAGTGAAAACGATTTCAAAGTTTGCGAAACGAAATTTAAGAGCTTTTGTGACGTTGAAGCATTAAATAAGCAAACACAATTGTAACATTTCAGTATTCTTGCATTTTACGAAAGTTTTGTGTTCAAGTTGTTGTACTTTGTATGTGAAAATTGCAAGAAACTGCAAAACTACAAGCATAGCACACAAGCTATTCGAAGCAAATCTGAAGTAAAGTTGTAGAAATAATCGGGATGCATCAAACTACTGGAAAGAACTATAAAAAACTATTATAATGAATTTTTTTCGGCAATGGGAAATGCACGCTCAGACATGAAAATTGTTTATCAAGAATTTGGGGTAATGTTTATTGAGCAGGAAAATTGTGGCAGGGCTACAAATATGATTGAAACATTTGACCTAGTTTAAAAAATTATAAATCTCATTGAAAATTTATGTTTTTTATTTCCTAACATCTTCATTTAGGTTTAATAAGCATACTTGAGTACACTTTTTTGTAACTTTGAATCAAGATTTCAGAAAATCCAAATATATTGAATATTTTGAACAAGAATAATTACATCCATAAAAAATTCAATTAAAATTAAGTACAATGAAATTCCAATTAAAAATCTTGATTCTTAAATTCCGTGTCTTAGATTACACAATGAAAAAAGAATTAAAACAATAATCTTTACAAGAAACAGCTCTTTAATCAACGAATTGTATCCACATGTATCCAGATAGCAATAATGTTTCCCCATAAAACACTCATAAACCCGCCAAAAACCAATTTCAAAGCTATAAAGCCATTCTCAAATTACATTTTAAAGAGCATTCAAGATTAACAATTGATTTAATGATCCTGAAAGCTTCAGTATCAAATATCAATTAATAGCTTTTGCACCCATCCATGCTTTCAATTCACTTTAATTCCTATGCTCCCACTGCTCGTCATTATTTGCACCAAACCCATAAAATTTTTTTTTGCCCAAGTTATCGATACAATATTCTGCTTTTTTTTGTGTGCCATCAATTCAATTTGCAGCAAAATAGAAAAGTCGGGAAAAGTAGAGAAAAGCTCGAGAATCATGGGAAATAACGAAAATACCAGTAATAACAAAACGGAGCTTGAAACGCGATGTTTGAATGAAATTTAATGGCCATTAAATATGAGAATTGGTTTTTTCGATATCAGTTATCTGATTTCCAATAAAACAATGGCTTTCAATTCCGTTTCCATTGAGAACTTTTTTTGTTGTGCGACAATGTAGGCGAAACGGATGGGCGACAGTCAAAGATCAACAAATGTGCTTTATCTCTTATTTTATCAGTAGATAGCCAAACCCAGCACTTGATAAATTGCTTAGCACTGAAATTTATGAGCTCCGGATGGTTTTTGCTTTGGAACTGGCGCTTCAAACAAGGTTTCCCTCCTACCGCTTAGCTGAGCATTGCTTTGTGAATTCAAAGAGACGGAATTTATTTTGCTGCATTTTTAATGGTTGCAGTCTTTCAATTTAATACGAGTTTTTATGAGCTTGAGCTCTGCTGTGCAATTTACCAGCATTTTCCAAGTTCCTTTTTTTGATGAATTAATGATGTACTGAGCTCAGGAAATGATGATTATTCTTGCGGGAATCAGATAGAAATTTATGCACATTAGCATAATAATTTCGTTCTTTGTTTGAACTAACGTCAAGTGATGTCTAAAGTGTAGTATATGAAAGTATTGCTATAACGTCACGTAATTGTGTACTGGAGGTGTTGTGAAATTTAATTTTTTAAAACAAGATGCTCATTAAAAAAATTTACCTATGTTTATCATATTTTAACGAACATACCAAAAATCATATGCCCTTTCATTTCGTTTTTACTTTTTATTAAAAGCTTTGAAGCTTACATTCGTGAAACATCCAAAAAAGTATTTTTTAATAAGTATTACACTGAACCATCAGAAAGACAAATTACCTTCGTCAGTCTACTACCAAAAATATATTAAAACAGATATAAATGAAAATTATGTACATGGGCTTTAATAAAAATTACACTGTTCTTGCAAGTAAAACGATCTACCCTAATATAACATCATTATGCGAGGAAAACACTGATAAATATATTCTATATATACTATATGTACACTTTCAAATTTCTCGGCATTTCTTATGTGCTGAAACATTTATCTGTAATTTTGTAATCGGATGATGCTGACAAAAATTGCTCTACATGTATTTTACAAAAAATAGCGCGGAAATCGAGGGAAATACACCTCGAGAAAGAAGGCAAATATTATTCAAACAAACAGTATAGCTAGCTACATGCAAGTGAATATGATTTTTCTGCCAATTTATTTGTGAGCTCATTAGATATTCCCAGAACTCTGCCACGTTTTATCTGCTCGCTAAAAAATATATTTTCATTTCATTAAGTAAATTGAAATACATTTTTTGCGCTACAGTGAATAATGAGGAGGCAAATGCGAGGTTATGTAACGTAACCCGAATTTTAGAAGCTTAGGCGGGAGTATAATAACAAATATAACCAACAACATTTACCGAGAAAAATGACGAGGAAAACATGGAAGATACGGGGAAAACAAAATATATATATTATGAAAATAAATATCTCAGAAGGATGCTTTAATGAGCGGTTATTGATTAATTGATTGTTTGCCTATCAGTTTGGAATTTATGAAATATTCACAGTTTGGTGAATTTACTTCACATCCTTCCAAGACTGTTTAATCAATAATTATGATTGCCGAAACTAAAAATCATCCTGCTATTCATAAAATACTCATACTTTCTACTTCAGGTAAAGATTTATTTTCTTCTAAGAATCCATTATTTATAAATTCTTCTCAAAAATAATTTAAAAAGTATCAAATTAATTAATGCGGAAGCTTCCTGTTCTCACTCAAAATCAATAGATTACTAGTAAAGCCAGCCACCTTGACGGGAAACAAACCTGCAACTGAAAGGTTAATTAGTTCCTCAATTAAAAGTTACTGCCGAATGTTATAATGCTTAATAGGCAAGGCACACAAAGAGATTAACAGACGGAATTCAGTGGCTTAATTAATAAAGTTTCGGCAGAGCACAACCATAAAAGGGTTTTATCTGGTTTTATGAGGTTTTCCATGGTTTTACGCTTTCCATTTTCGGTGGCAACTGTAAACTTCTTCGAACTTCGGCAGGAAATTAAGACTTTAAGTGTGTATATTTCGCTGATTCGCAGTATTTGGAGTTTGATTCCATTAGAGTTCACTCGTGTCTGTTGTTTAGTATTTTCGCTTTTTCATTCCTCGAGTCCTTATACATTTATACATTTAAACATTCATGTATGCGGAATGGCTTCAAATGTTTTAAATGCTGAAAATGCTTTAAATGTTGGAATTTCTGTCTCGTTGCTCGAATACAAAAGCTCGTAAAATGCCAGATTTATGTGCATGGCTTAAAAATGGGCATAAATGTGAATAAAGTACTAATGTGTTGTTCTTTATGCACATACACAAGACACTCATGATACACATTATACACATGATATAAATTAGGTGATACACATGATATAAAATTATAAATAAAATACGAATGAGAATAATTATGATTTTATCATGAATAAAATGAGTAGGATGAAAGAAAGCTTAAAATTTTATACAAAAAGGTTATTTTGAACTTGTGTAGGAGCAATGATCTGATCAATGGTACTAAATTATGTTCATTATTTGACACAATATTAAAGGAGAAAGCTTGATTTGAGCTTAATGTCTTTATAAAAGCTTTATATATGGAAGCTTCTTTGTTTAGGTTTAATATGATTATTTTTAATTGGCAGTTAAGTATTACCAACATTATTTATAGAAGGAGGTAATTAATTTGAAGTGTCAGTTGCTTTGCGAGATTTGTGTCTTCAAGAGCTTTTTGTTTTTCGGTAATTTTAAAAAGATTCTTTTTGTAATTGAGAACAAGAAATTTAATGTTCCTAAAACAATTTATCATTTATTTCCTGTAATTAAAGTAAATTTAGAATATAAATCATTGGAAACTATATTCTCCCTTTTTATACTCCATTGCAAAATAAAAGCGAGGAAAAAATGTGAAGCGTCCATAATCTCAATTCCATTATTGAAAGTCCTAAGTAGTCTTAAGCTCCCATTTCAATGATAATATCAAGAAATATCTGTTATGCATAAAACCATGACCATTTTATTTAAGTGTTTCTTATAGTTCTAAGTGCTCTGCATTCCATCCAATTTTATTTACTCATAATAATCTTTCAGAATAATTCTCAGAACTCCACTATAAAAAAAGTGTAAATCCGTAGAAAAACTCTAAAAAACTGAAATCATTCATCTCCTCAATCTCAGCAAAACTCGTGCAATTGTTTCCAATTGTTATTCAAGAGCAATGTGAAAGAAAATTCTGGAATCGGTTTCTTATGCCAAATTAATTCTGTAATCTTCACTGGAACTGAGTTAAAATTAAAACAAATTGATGCTTGTTTGTTTTGAACCGCAAGCCATTAAGGAGTATCATTCAACTAAATGTTTTGTACTTTTGTGTTTTGTTTTGCTTTTGAAAGTTTTTCTGCATATTATCGGTGTCTTTAGTTTCTGTCTGAATGTCTAAATCTCAGTTTTATTTCTGAATTCTAAGCTCAAGGCACCAATTGAGCAAATTCTCTGCAAATTTGTTCTTTCAAACATGATATTATATAATCGATAACAATAGACCAGTACCCAACATCACTGAGCTCATAAAAGCAATTAGAAAGTCTAGCAAAGATTAGTTCGTTTCAATGAGCTTGAATGGTTTTTATCATTTTTTTTCTATAATCTAATTTAATTAAAATTATAACAAAGAAAATGTGTGCACTGTGGATGAGACTAGAAATAATTTAGGAGTGAATGCAGATGCCTTTCGAGGGTGAGATGATGACTGGAATATTTGGTTTCTATTAAGTTTTTTGTTTCTCTGCGTGCCAGTGAAAATATACAATAAACAAACAAAAAAGACTATTAACAAACCATAAAACCCCAATCAAGCCACCATTTAAAAGCCCATTAATAAAACCAACAAATTTTCCTATTTTTCTCGTTGCAGGAATGATCGTTTCATCCACCATCACCTCGGTCTACAGTGTTGGCTTAATTGGCATTGACAGATTTCTGTACATTCTCTATGGCTTACAGTATCAACGTTACATCTACCCAAATCGTGCTCGATTTTTAATCTTCCTGACATGGCTAATAGGTAAAAACTGTTATCTGCCCATAACTGGGTATTGCGAGGGCTTCCAGGCGGGTGAAAGTATTGTTGGCAAAGCGTTAATCTTTGCCACATAAATGTATATTTCGTTAAAAAAGAATGAAATGTCCCAGCACATAGCATCCTGGCATCCTTGGCTTTTACAGGCCATGTGGAAGCCAACTTTTTTTCGTTCATTTTTTTTATTTTGCTATAGTGAGTTGTGTCGTTTGGGGGATTATTATGGAAGAGGAGGGTATTTTTGTGATGTTTTTGGAAGGATACTATGAGTAATTTATTTATGAGTCTTATTTTAATGAACAAAGATCACTGAGCTCTGTGGGAAAGCTGATTTATGTGTTCAATAGGGAAAACCTATTAAAAATCCCTCAACATTTTTTAATTAAATGATTCATAATAATAATCATTCAATTGTTAGCATTTTATGTAAAATTTACTAATTTCAAGTTCCAAAAAATGCAAACACCTAAATATTCTTTAATCATTTCAAATTAAATGCATCCTTGTGGTTTTTGAATGAAATATGTATGTGAATATTATAAAGCATTCTATTTTCAGTATTTTGAATATTTAACATAATATTAAGTTCCTGACCAAAACAAAAAAACAGAGCATCAAAAATGCTCTAAAACATGACTAAAACTGTGAAACTGAAAAACTGAAAAAGCACATCTCTTACAGTTCACAACATCACACAACTTCACAGTAATCCCTCAACGCCACACCATTACACACATGCTGGAACATTTTAAAATTAATGGTGCAAGTTTCTCCGAGCTCAACGAAAATATGTGCTATAAAGCAGAAACCGCACGTAATATTTTATGATTTTTTCTCTTATTTTCTCGGTATTCTCGTTGTTTTCCTTGTTTTCAGAATTTGGCGAGAATTTTTGTTATTTTCACATTTTGCTGAATGCAGAGTGTAAAGATAAAGCTCCCCTTAAAATATCCACAATATCCACAATATCAAAAATATACCAGCTAAATATAAAAATATCAAAATTCATATCCCAAAACATGAAAAACATCCTGAAGCATCCGAAAATTACTTTTGAAGCTCAACATTCTCCAAAAGTACACCAAAATACAAGAAATATGGAGCAAAGTATGAAAAATCGGGGAAAATTTTCTTTTTGCAGGAGTAGAGAATTGAATTCTCAATAAATCCAAAATTTTTGAATCCGCCTATTAAATTATTTTATTTGTTAAATCTTGTTTGAAACATATTTTGACCATTGCTAAAATTGATTATAATAATATAAAATTGTTTCAATAACAGTGAAAGAAAAGAGCTTCCAACCTCTGCTGTTCCAGCTAATCTTGCAAATGCAAATACATTCCATAGAAACAATAACAAATCGGATCGACTTTTGCCAACAGTTTTAATTAAACATGGGCGAGATGTTTAGCTGGGGAGAGATTTCCATTGTTCAGTGGTTGCCATTGTTAACACGCCAAATATTTTGAACAATTTGAACAATTTGAGCAATTTGAACAATTGATAATCAAGCTCCATATAATCCACAACTGCCAAATAATGCAAATATATTTTCATTTCTAGGGCTTATTGTGGGCTTTCTTCCAGCAATGGGTTGGCGCGGGGACACAGATAATGGGCGGATCTGTTGGTTTATAGTTCTCGCTCCCCCCAATTTAGTTCTGGTAACTACTATTATTGGAATCCTTCCAGTTTTCCTTGTGATCGTTTTGTATAGCATCATTTTGAAAAAAGCTTTACAAAAAGTTGGTCAACTCAAGAAAGCAACTAGTGGCGCTCAGGCTTCTGGAAGTTTGAGGTTTTTTAGAGGAGGAGGAAGCACAAATGTTCTGGATCAGATTCAAAGCGAAGAGGAACCATTACAAGGGGCGGGTAGGAACGGAAGATGGTACGAGTGTTGGAAGAGGTATTTATAAAATTTGTATTAATTTGAAGTTAATTGAAAGTTATATCATAATTTAATTATCGCATTTAGTTGGTACAACATTTTTAATTACTCAATAATACTTTTAGACCTTCTGCACCGGAACCAATCGCAACCACAGGCCCTAAACAACCATCAAAATGGAAGGCCATCAAAGTAGTAATGTTAACAACAGGGAGCTTTTTTTTCACATGGATGCCATATTTCATCGCATCCACTTGGTACGTGTATTGTGATCCTCAATCCACCCCAGATTTATGCAACGGCTTACGAATCGCAATCGCATCGCCTTTAGCTATTTTGGGTTTCGTCAACAGCCTTCTAAATCCTGTAATTTATGCGTGGTGGCATAACGGTTTTAGGAGCAGCAGCAAAAAGCTCTACGCCAAATCGTTTGGCAAGCTCAAGTGCTGTATCGTGTGTTTCCATAAATCAAACGAGAATTTATCATCCACTCAGAACAACTCCATATCACCACGCAGTACCACTACTACTAGCTCCTACATGTCATCCCAAAATGCAACAACGTCAACATCCATGATTTCGAATAATGATAATCTAACAGAGCCATTAGGAAATAATGCCAACAATTCGACAGAAATTGTGAGCACAACTGATTTAATAAATCATGAACACGAGAGATCCGTGACACATCTATAGGCTAACTGATATTATGCTGATTTCCTGATGTTTCCGTTTGACGGATTACTCGAGACAGGGATATGATGTTTTATTTATTTTTACTACTCTAAGAAAAATATATTTAGGCTAAATTTTCTTTGCATAATTCACTGATAAGAAAAAATATACAAGAGCATTTAAAACCTTCAGTTTACAATTCTATAATTTGAAACCTTTAAGCTTAAGCTCAATTTAGGCAAGGAAATACGAGTGAAAATAAAGCTATTTGTCAAATAATGATTTGTATACAATTTATGAATTTATTCTCCAATTCTATCAAAATAGCTTCATTTCAATTATATATGTTTATAAACATATACAATTTTGAGTTTATGCTCATAAAGCTATCACAACCAATCATGCTCATCATTTCCATTGCCCCATAAAATTTGCATAGTTTTTGTTTCTCTATCCTCATTTAATTAAACAATCCCATTATATAAATAATCCAATTCACCATTGAAAAATTTATTTAGAATCCTCAAAATATTCCATTCTTGCAAGAATTTCATCCGATACATTGATTCCAACGAGAGTAAGCTGCTTGGTTTCTGTATGTTTTGCATGGCACACATAGATTAAAGCATCAAAAGCACTTAAACCACGACTCACGTTCTCATTAGCAGAGCATGAACGTTATGATGACATCGGGATTCGGCAGCAACTATTGGTGGAACAGCAAATTTATTCAATGTATTCAAAAATTCTTCAGAAATAAAAATTTACAGGGAAATAGGGAAAATCTGCTAAAACTTGCAAACTCAGGAAAATTCATGGAATTGGAAATTTATAATCAAGTTTTTGTTTTAGTAGCAGTTTTAATAGCAGTTCTGGATTCTGTAGAGTTTGTAGGAATTTTAAGAGTTTATGGTGCATGCAAGCTAAAGTACATCTAGTTCATGTGAATTTGTGAACGTTTGCCCCAATAACGATAATACAAAATACACAATATTCAAGTGAATTTATAGTTTTATGTTCAGTTAATTAATAGTTTAGTGTCGATAACAATATCCAGTTTATACAGTACTTTACCACCCAACTTGGCTATAATTTTATAATGTAGGCTCTGAACTAGTAAAAGTATGTCATTATGTAGTTTGTGATAAAAATTATTGAAAATCTGCTCTGTGCTTGAAAATTGTATAGCATCATTGTTGAAGTATCCGAGAATAATAATGCGGAATATTTTAAAGATATTTTCAAGTGCGAATAAACAAAAAATACTATGAATATGATTTTACTGTTTATACTTACGTTAATGAGAGTTTCAAAATATTTTTTACATATAGCCTTCAACAAATATTCGAAGTATCACTTATTAGAATATAATTCATTACTGTTTCCTAGTAGACCACGATAAAAATAGAAAATACAAAAATACAGTTAACTCTGTGTATTATTCGGTGTAATAACAATGTAAAAATACATCAAAAAAGTTATAGCATGAATACATTAGAAATACATCAATCCATCCAAACACAGAAAACCGTTTGAAAATGAGACTGCGCTAATTATTTATGTATAAATTTCAATTTATTACATAAAGTACTTACACAAAATATCAAACACAAAACATTAAAATATAAAAATATTTTTATAAATTGTTTAATGATTATGTCAGAAGGATAATTAGAAAAGTTTTTCATTTCGCCATGTTTAATTTTCAGTTTGTTTCATTTTTGTTGGATAATTCTCGTTAAAATAAATAAAAGTCTTGTTTATTGTCGTTGAAGAATATTCAACAAAAATTGTACTAAATAAAAAATAAAAGTTTGGCTGCTTGTTTAATGTTTTTTCGAGATTTTCTGCTGTTTGCCGCTTTCGGGGCCAAACGCTACATATTTTATACGTTATTATGGAAGCAAAACTCTCATTCCCACAACAATGGCAATTTATTCTTCAGCCATATTATCATAATAAAATGAAAACGTTTAATTTTATGATAAATCTGTTTGAGAAACATATATATATTGATAAGGAGAATTTTTTGGTTTTATTTGGTTCAAGTGATCCCTCTTAGAGCATTTAAAATTATTGTTTTACTACAGGAAGTATGTTTTTGGAGTTTGAAAAGTTCGAATGAGTTTCTAAAATTCCTGGTAAAACTGGAGTTTCTGAGATTTTACTCATACAAAAGTTTTAATAATTAATTTGGAAAATATTTAATTTCAATTCAAATGAGTTTCTCAATTTCCCACTTCAAAACTTTTTTAATTTGGTGGAGTTTTGTTGAATTCTTGTAAATCTTACTATACGGTATATATTTTCATAATTCTTTCAAATTTTGTCTTCATTTGAGATTTATGAAAGTTTTTGTCACATTTTTGAGCGTTTTCTTCATTTCTCTTTTGTACTGGGAAACATCTTTAAATTTTTCCAAATTAAGAAAACAAGGGTACGAGTATAAAATTTTTGGATAATGACTACCGAGAAGTAAAGAAATGGAGGATGAACAAGAAGTTTTTGGGTTATTTGTTCACAATTCGTTGGTAGAAAGGTTCTATAGTTAAAAGTTTGAAAAGATTTTCTATACAATGAAGGGAGTTTACATAAAAGCTTTATTTAGTTATTTTGACGAAGATCCTTGCAAGAAGAATTTCCCCAAGTTCCTAGTAATTATTCACCATTCAAGCCCACACAGTTCTTGACAACCTCCCAATAAAGAAAAGCATTCATCAAACTTTTTTGGTATAAATTTAAAATAATAAGATTTATATTTTCCTAATTAGTAATTACACATTTTCCCTGAAATTTGTTTTCACCGACAACTTCAATAAATTTCAAGTAGCTGTTCCAGCAATTTTCCAACAGAGGTGGTAGTTACATCAGTAATTTATTGAAGAGATTCAATAGCAAATTGTAAAGCTGTGTAAGCTCTATAAATATAGCGATAGATATATAATGATATAACCAACTTATTCCATTTACTCCATAATTGCAACCTACTTTAACAGTCATCAGCAATTCGAACTGCTTGATAAATAATTGCATTAAATTTTGCTCCAACTTACTTCTGCTCGAGAAAATTCTTCAGATTCACAGACAGACTTTCAGTATTTTTCCAGCACATTTCCAGTCCTTTACACACAAAGTCATTTACAACCTCCATTTCTCTCTGTTTTATTATTTTAATGTTTTTCTGTGCAAAAATTTTAATTTATTACAGTCCACAAATATTTGCGAACTTTAGGAAATTAAATTTATGCTCAACTATAATCGTCGAATTAAGTACAAAATTATTTATGGAGTAAACAAGCAAATGGGTTACAAGAAAGTTTGTACAAAATCTTTCAAATAGGAAATCATTTAGAATAATGAAACTTTCTGTTGAAAGCAATGATTGATGTTATATACGCCAATTCTCCAATTGAAATGCTTTTATGCATCTGAAAACACTTCCTAATACCTGAATATACTTAATTCACCCAAAAATATGTTGAATCATTAGAATAGTTTTGCTTGTTTGAGTTATGGTATATTTATATGCAGAATTCTATGCTCTGAGTTGTGGAAAACTTTTATTCGGAGGAAATAAATTCAGTTTCCGAAATAAACTTGCAATCTAAACGTTTTTAATCTTTTGAAATTAATTTCCTTTGTGCTTTTTCTGCGAGAGAAATGAGAAAATGCTAGCTATATATTGCTTTTTGCTGTATTAATAATTTATTTGCTGTTGAATGGGTTTAATGGAGTTGGTTTTTGATGTGAAAAATATGGATTTAAAAAGAAGTCAGCGTTTGTATTCAATAATGGATTTTGAATGCTTTCAAGTACTAAAGATTTTTGGGAAAATGTTTGATTTGTGTATGGGAATATTTTATGTTAAAATAAATAGAAAATGATTCTCAAAAAGAGGTTTCCATCATTTATATTTGAATAACAGCAGACTTTAAAGTTCGGAAACAAATAATTCAAAAACAGTCTATTTCTTAAAAAGCTTTGACATAATCAACGTTTTCTTTCATGGAGATTTCAATTGTTATGCATAATTTTTTTTTTCAGAGCTAGAGTTAACTGAGAACTTGAAAAATCTAGGGAAACTAAAAAAGCTTCTAATACTAATGGGATTTTTCACGAAAACTTGTTCATTAAATTCAAAAGTTTTCTTTTCCGTACTGTTTTAATTATGTATTCTAAAGTTACAACTTTTAATGGGAATTCTATACTCTTTCCCAAAACCTAGAGCTACGGGTAGTATGCATGACTAGAAAGACAGCAATATGGCAGAACGACAAAATGATGGCAAAAAGTTCCCTTATCATCACTTTAATTGTTGCATGACACATTCAAAGTGAAGCTCTTACGAACTAGAATTAAAAGTTTTCCTCAGTAAAAACCTAATAAATATTCGCAAGCTTTTAAAGCTCAAAAATCGCTACAAATAACTCGAAAAACTTTCAAAGCGTTCATTCAGAAGATACGTCTAAATCATGATTATCTTGGCCAAATTTAATCATTTCCATATTTTGAACTCCGATAAATTGAAAAGCATCCTTAAAATATTTTGGAAGGCTATCCATAATTGTTCACTGGTTTTCAATGGTGCAGAAAATTTAGTGGAATCATCACCTTGAAAAGCAAACTCTGGCAAATATTGTGATGACTTAATGGAAAAGTTCTTAAAGTATGTAAATAATTAGAAAAACTGAAAACAATCTGACAACACATGTTAAGAACTCTAATTGGAAAGTTATATAAAATGTTTAAAACACGAATTTTTGCAATGATATGAAAACGGAATTTTTTAAAAGCTTTCTACAATAAACAATGTAATCCATTATAGGATCCACTTCAGCATAAAAATATTCTGTTTATCTCTCTTTACAATGCAATCAGCAAAAACGTTAATATGCCAAAACAGAGTGCACCCACTTGCTATTCATGCATTCTATTTTGTCATTAAATCTGTTCACAAACTTTTGAGTTTACCTAGAAGGATTTACATAAATTCATGAGCAACATTTTGCTGTTTGTTTTACTGTTAAATGCATCTTTTTGCTTTTTGCCTTTTACAGGAATTATCCAAAGCTCATCTGAAACAAAGAATAAAGCAGAAGAAGAAAATAAAAATATTGTTGAAGCAGAAATATAAAAATCTGTATTATTTAAATGTGTATTGTAGTATTTATAAATTTGGCATTTCCTTCGTTTTAATTTCCGTGATCAACAGAATGTGTCTATCAACTATATCATATTTATTTGTACAGCCCTTCAGTGGATCCTTGAAGCTTTCAAACTTTTGTTATTTGAATCCTTCACGCCACCATTCGTGATTACTTTTTGCCATAAACTCTCATAAAGTAGAACCGAAAGCCTCCAAAAAAAAAAGGAAAACTCAATAGAAATAATTTTTAATCAATGAAGACTTATCAAATATAGGAAAGTGGGCAAAGTATGGCAAGTCTAACATATTTTGAGAGATTGCATGTCTGGCTAGAATTAATCTCAATGAAAACGAGCTTGTTAAAAAGTTGTATGTAAAACTCGTATAAAATTGTATAAGTGGAAAAATTAATTATAATTCCATTTATTTCTTGTTTGCTGAGCATTCTGTACATGATAATGTATTATTTGGAATTATCAAAGATATCAAGGATAAAGGAGCACAAGCACCTAAAAACCAACTCCAGTTAGTCAAGTGTTGATACACATTTTGCGCAAAAGCAATTACACAGAAAATTTGGGGCTTTATTTCATGGTGATACTCGATGATGGATAATAATGGCTTTTTTCAGCGATAAATTACACATGTATGAAAATGTGCCAATTCAGCGATTCAGCATTATCCGAGCATTATCAACAATTTTCACATAATAGCAAATAATGGTAATATAATGCCAAGAATAGCTTGAACAGCAACAACCATCCATGAAATCAATTATTATTTTGCAACCGTAGTTGCTCTTCAATTCATTCAATTCTCACCAGCAACACTGACAACCGGCAAAAAAGCTTTCCAAATATTCAACATTATTCCAATTTAATTTCATTTTATTTCTGCACTGAAAGAAATTGTTGTAGCATTGCTAATAACTTGAAAATTCTTAACAATAGAAAATTTGTGTTTGAACACTATTATATGGGTTAATCTGGAACTTAACCATAACAAGCTGAAAGCTCCCCTGTTTTTATAAGTGCAGAAACTCAGAGCAGTTTTTAATTAATAACGCTGAAAGGCACACAAAGCCAGAGCGTTTGAAAGCGATTTTTGTGGCGATTGAATTCAATTGTTGGCAACCGGAGCTGAAATATAAAATATATCGAGAGCACGATTTGCAGTCGATGATGAATTTTAATTGCATTCAGATCGAGCTATAAAAAGTGCCATAAAAAGCATGCCAAAGCATACAAAAGCATGGAAAACATTATAATTGACTATTCAGAAAAATGTAATTGACATTTTCAAATGAAATTCATTAAGTGTGCACAAAGTGTAAAAATATTATGTCAGCTATGCAGCTGTGAGTTTCAATTGAAAGTGGCAAATTGGTTCTTGAGCCGGGGTCTTTTTGCTTCTTTTAGTATTTTGTTTCGATTACATTTGTATGTTCACATTTTCGTTATGTCAAGAATGATAAAAAATTTACATAGTTTTCCAGTATAAAAACATTGAACTTTTGTTATTAGCATATAAGTGTAAGCTTTTTTTTATTATTTATTTTTATTTTGTTTGAAAGCAACATTCACGATTAACATATTTTGAAAAGGTTATAAAGTGTCATCAACCCCAACCGCGTTCTATAATTTAAAAGTCGGAATTAGAGAACTTAAACAACATTGCGTGAAAATGATAACTGTTTCTTTCACACTGATGCGTTGTTTTGATATTTCACTGTCATCCTTGTCAAGTGATCAAAGTCGCATTCAAAACTAACGAAATTACACAAACGAATGCAATAAAACTCATTTTATTTTCCCCACCAATTATTCTTAAAAGCATAAAAATTGTAATTCCCTTAACATGTTGACGACAAAATAAAATCATCAAAAGCATATTTAAGTAATCTCCAAAATTGCATAAAATAAAGATTCTGCATAATATTCTTTATTCTATTGCTCCATCGTCTCACATCTATGCATTAATTAGATTAGATGGTACTTTCTACCATATTTTGTCTGAGTCGTTGAATTTTTAATTAAATGGCACAATACTCGGAATACTGGCTGGTATTCTCGGAATAGCATTTTGCCATGCATAATTTGCATTTTCCGAATTTTCCATCTTGATTTGAGTGCTGGCACATTTACATATTTGCAAACGATGGCAAACACTTTGATTTTACCAGGAATAAACTTGTATAGCGACAGATCGAGAAGCAAGCTGAGAGGTCATGAGTGGAACTTTTTTTGCTTTTCATCAGATGAATTTATATCTCTTTTAAATTTAATATGAACACTGAAGTGAAGCACAACTTGGATGGTTGCCATTTTATTTTATAGTCTTTTGTTGTTTAAATTTTAGGGAAGGTTCCTGTGGAGCTTTTCAGGATTTTTTTTAAATATTTTCTAAAACACTCCTGCTGACTTTATTAATTAATATATTCTAAAAAACCTTTGTTAAAATTTTTTAAATCATTCAACATGCTTGCATATATGAATAAATAAAGCAACTTTATTGTAAACAATATGTTGATGCTTTTCTACTTAAATAAATGTTAGATAAGTTTCAACAAACTTTAAAAATTAAAGCCCTCTCAACCTATTTTGTCCTATCAAGTCTTCACAATTGCTCAAAGACTTTCGTGACACATTGAAATAATACACTGAAAAGATGATGTATTCACTAACCAGATACCCAAACAGCTCGCACACAATATAGTATATAATTAATATAATGGATTAAAATTGCGGTCAAGTCACTCCAAACTCGAGAGCAAATTCATTTTACTCGGTCACATGAAAAATATAAAAAGATAAAATGCTTCCCATAATTCCCACAATCTCCACAGTTCCCGCAATCCACACAATCCCACACAAACTTCCACAATTTTTATCATTTGCAGTCTATTTTTTACTTTTTTCAGCTTCCGAGAAAATTTTTAATAAAGATTTCATTATATATACACGTAACGTTGGGCTTTCTATGACGAGAAGTCAGTCTGTTACATGCGGCTCTTTTGTATAATAATTTTTTTTTTCATTATGATATTGGGCCATTCATGATATTAATTATGTTTCAACAGTGGTTTGTGCACGAAAAACCCCAAAAAAAGAAGATGCTGGAAAATGTTCTAGAAATAAGGAAATATTTTGTTGAAAGCTGCCAAATGCTACTCCAAAATGTTTCTAAAAAGCTTTAGCACAAAATCATCGACATGGAACACATTTTGCTCTCCAGATAACAAAAAAAAACTTTGCACAGCTCTTGAGTCTGTTGAAAAATTTTAAAAATGGCTTTCAGTAACTTGTGAAAAGGTTGCTCTCTCAATAAGTGCAAATATTTGAAAGGAGTGGAAAGTTTTACAGTTTGTTAAATTTGTTTTATGGCAAGAAAATAAATGTGTACACGCTGTTAGAGATAATTATTATGCTTTAGCGAAGCTTTTTCGAGAAAAAGGAGCGTTGCTAGTTGATGGCTTTTTCAACTCTTATATAGTTAACTTTTTAGATTTTTCTGCATTTTAGCTTTATTCTCTTAAGTGCAATATTCCTTAATAAATAGGAAAATATATCAGAAAATGTACAGATATAAAACTTCAAGCATAAAAGGGTTTTTGTTGGAGTGATGGAGTTTCAACGAGTCAGTTTAAATTATTTAAAAATGAACGCTGCAATTATTTGTTTTGATAATAGTTTGTTCGAAGGTTTTTATCTGATTGTCATAAATTTAATGATGTTGCTAATCGAAGTTTGGTGAGCTTTTAAATGTTGTAACTTTTAATTAATCTACCAAATGTGCTAATTTTTCAAGGCTTTTTGCTTTTTTGTTGTAAAACTTAAGACCAAAAGTTTTTTGCAGACTGTTAACATTTTAACAGCTAATTATAATTGTTTCCAATAAAACTCAGCACAAATATTCAGGAATTGAACAATATTTCCTTGCATTGACCCGAACATTTAACTCCCATGCCACTACAAACATATGTAATATGTATACTAAAAGTTCATTTTGCATGTTTGATATTTTCATGTTGCAAAAACACAAACAAATCCATCAAATTTTATAAATTATTAAATTTGCACAATTTGTTCAAATTTTAAATGCGCAAATTTCAAATTTTCAACAAATTTGCATATTTTTCAATAAATTTCGTAAATTGTATAACATTTTTGTTCTGTACCAATCGATAAAGTATGATAACTTTTCCATTTTCATCCAATTTTTCCGAATTTTATATGAGTTTGTGCCAATTCTCAGCATTTTGAATGTTAAAAACATGTTTGAAGGATGTTTGTCGATGTTTATTTCGCTTTTTCGGGTGATTGTCATATTTGCTGATATTGGTGATGTATTTGATACTTTTGAATATATTTCGAAATATTGTTTTTCATTCAGATATCCAGAAATTTTTGGAAAATAGTCGAGAAAATATCAAAATGTGGAGAGAAAAAACTCAGAAATTCATGCAACACACTTTTTGCGAGGATTTTCTAGAGCATGATAAACAAGGATAAATCAGGGACGGATGACGCTGGAGCATTGACGCAAATGGCTTCTGCAATCAGTTTGTTTGAAAATGGTTTTGAGTTGTGACGAAGGTTTCACAAAATAATTTGCGAGATGGAAAATAGAATTAAATTGAGAAATTGTTAAATACGATGTTAATTTTATTCTTTTATTCTGACATTAGATAGTAATGTCAAATTTCTTAGGTTGAGACAAAATATGTTGTAATTTATGTTCGTGTCATGCATGTAAAACCCTCGCTAAAAAACACAACGAACAAACAAAAGTCATCATTAAATCATAATCTAATACTGGAATGTAATTAAAAATTCTTCCTAGATCTGCTAATATATAGAGCAACATTCACATCAATCTCCATTTATATAAATTAAATCCTGGAACAGTGAGCTGTTGAAACTTCCGCCATAATTAGAAGCTTGCGCAATTAGTGGGTACGATTATTTATGAGCACCTGCCATCCACCATTAAAATTAATTCCGGTGACCAAAATTTTAAATGCATTATTACTCACCATTATTTGGTAATCCACAATCTGTTTCACTACGTACTATTATACTATTTAAACTAGATGCAGAGTTATTTGCATAATTAGATGTTAATTGTTGTAATTGCGATGTGGATACAACTCGTTGCACTGTGTAGCGAACTGATGAAGTCAGATTTTGTTGCTGCTGCTGATGATGACTGGTAGTGGTCGTGGTCGAGGTGGACATAGTGTTAGGCAGCTGATGCAACTGCAAAGAAGATGGAGGCGTGATCAGCAAGCTGCTCATATGGTGATCTACCAAGTCCGTGGAGGTCGATGTGGACACTGTATTCTGCTGCTTCGGTCCTTGGCTAGTTATCGATTGTGCCGCTATCGGATAATAATCGTCACGACATCTGTCCCGCATATAATCACCAAAAAATACGCGTGACCTAAAATGGTACAGGAATTTTAAATTAAAATCAATATATTGTGTTTTGTGTGATAAATGTTGAAAATATTATTATAATGTTATTGGAGGGATGAAGTTGAATGAATTTGATGTTTTGGGATGTTTTTTTTGTTGCTGTGGTTGATACGTAGATATGTTTCTTTTTGGGGCTGACAGGACGTGAGTGCTTTTGAAATGCGGCAGAAAAGGAGCTTTTTCATAATAATCCTTAAAAGATTGAAAGAGGTCAGGGGCTTCGAAGGATTTTTATCCTTTGGACTCTAAACTATTTAAACATATCGTGTCTCAGAATTGAGTCATTTGAGAGCATTCCAACAGCCAACAGCTTATAAAGTCTTTTTTGTGCACTGAAACTTTCAGGATTATAAGGAATGAACTAAATGTTGAGTAATTGATTAGATTATGTCTATTTCATTACGGATAAGAAAAGAATGAAAATGTGACATAATTCAAATTCGATCACTTCACATTACAAAAATTGTCATTTTCTTAACATTTCATGAATTCTTTTTACAAAACTTTCACCTACATTTTTCCTTAAAAGATTCATATAATAGCAGCTCTGAATTTTTGATTAACTTTTCAATAAAAAATTAATATAACTTTTCTTAAATTGCTACCAATTGTGAGAGTTCAAATACTTTAATTTTATTAATTTTAAAGTTCAAAGTACAAAAAGAATTCATAGTAAATATTCATGTAATTAGTTTTTTATTTCAGCTGAAATTGAAATTTCTTTGTTACATAATGTGAAAACCGTTAACATTTCATAATTGGGAAACCTGTACATGAATTTTAATTGAATTGCTATATTTGGCTGTATTTTAATATTTGATGTTTTTAATATGCAATCAACCAATTGAGGTGGCTTTGCTAATTTTAAATGATCGTTTCAGTAAATTCTGGAAAATTTGGAAATTCACATACGTATCAGGTAATAATGAATAAATTATGGAAACTGTCGAATTGAAACATTATTGATATTTGATACAAAACCACCAAATTTCTACCAATCAATTAATTTATCTTATTTGCTTGAGGGCAAATGATTCCATAAATATTGTAAATCAGATGTATAATACCGAAATTGAATTTGAAATGCCTATATGATGCTTTTGAGAGATAAATTCAATAAAATGATTGATCAATTAAATTTTAATAAACAAGTATTTGAAATAAACCAATGAGAAATAATTATATTATTCAAATCAACATTATGATCCCAAAAACCTCAAAAACCTTTTATATTAATGTTCAATCTTTAATGTTGCAATTCAGTTTCACCCCAAAATGCTTCACGAATCATTAATCCTTATGTGTTTGCATCCTCAGCCCCAAAAAGTCTGCTCCATTCTTGTCACATAACTGATTAAAAATGTGTAAACACCGTTAAAATCATGTGTTTCTGCATCAAGCGACAATAAAATTGCTATTATGTGCTTCTTGTGTGCAGAAGCAGGATCTGCAGAGGCAAAAAGGATACAATTCAACCCAGTTTTACTTGAGTTTTACTGTAAAATGGGGAAAATATGGATGATTACACAAAAAATATTCCGCACAAAGGAAGAAAAACTCGTAGCACAAAACAGTATTGACATTTATGTGCTCCAAAAAATATACAGGGAAAGGAATAATAGGCATGAGGACCTGCGAATACGGATTTCATCATATCTAAAAAAATTTAGAGGTTTCACTTAGATTTCAAAAATTCATTACCAAACAAATCTTAGAATACTCGATCCTTCGGAGGTTGCTATTCCAACACCCAACAACAAAAAGCTTGATAAAAGTTACTTCAAACATCTTTTAGTACACAACGTATGTTCGAGATGCTTGCTTTAGTGGTTTAAGTATTCTGGGCAGAGACTTTTTATCCTACAATTTTTTCAGCATAAAGCTTCGATATTCTCAGTCAATAACCATAAACCAGCAGCATATACCTGCACTAAATGTGGGGCAATAATTTCAGTATTTTTTCGTCTTTCTAGCACTTTTTTGTTGTTGTACGCTAAAATAGAAATGCTCTGGGTACGTTGCAGCTGAAAGTTGAAGGTGAACTTCTCGGAACTTCAGGATCTCTTCAGTATTGCTGAATTTGTCTGAATGTTTCCCCAGTTTTTTTGTGAGTTTGGGGAATAGGAATATTGATGGAGGTTTTTTAAGTTTTTTTTTGTGAAGGACTGAGTGGTTTTCGAGCATTATGGGTATTTTTCGTTATAAAGGACCTTGAAATGATTTATAATTTATGAGTGAAGATTGGGGATTCATGTTTGAGTGGATTGGAATAAGTAGAGGCAAGGGCCAATGTTTTTAAGCAAGGGTTTGATTGATTAACCATAACGTGTTTAGAATCCACACATATTAAAAGAAGATTGGGTCACTTGTGCTCCTATCTTAAAACAACAAACATTTCTTCCGAGTTTCTTCCCTTTAAAATTTTGGTAATGAAAATTTAGAAGCTGGATCTTCTTATTTAAGCTACATCAGAAGCTTCGAACTTTTAAAACACATAAATTATTCAGATTCTAAAGATCAGCAATGTACAAAAAATTAAATATTCAAAACAAAACAAAAAATATAACAAGTTGACTGTGGCTAGAAAATAAAATCCATTTATTTAATACAGAAAGACTTTCGCAATCACAATCCCAAACCACTCAACTCTGAAAGAAAACTTATGATTCACGAGACACTAATTCTCCAGACACTCACTGATACTCGGACGTGGTGATCTGTTGCGGCGAATATTTTCTGCGGTGGTGGTATTGCACGCCACTAACATTTATTGGCACAACATTAATGTAGTTTCCTGAGTTGAGCTGCGCCTTTGACTTTGGAGTGGCCTGCGTCTGCAAAATCATTTCGCCACCGCCCCCGCTGGGCGATGGACAATACTGTTTTGAGTCCATGCTAACAAACAAACGCTTAACACTTCTCACAAATTCCGTTGCATCCTTTAAATTTAACTTTCTGCATTGTGTGCACTTAAAACTTCATCTGGAATTGGTGCATTCGATTGAATCCTTTTTATATAGCCACTAAACATTGTTGCCAGAGGAAATTAAAATACCATTTGCTTTTATTTTTATATTCTTTTTTTTTGGTGAGTAGCCTAACCTTTAATTTCCCCTGCTTTCTGACGTACAACAATATTTCTGCCAAATTTCCTTTTCATTATTCATCTTTTTTTCGGCAGCTCCACCAGCATATTTATATATTCATACATTTTTCATACATTTATGTTTCCATGCATACATATTTATTAGCAAAACATGATTTATACTTTTTTTGCCTGCAAAAGAAAACGATCCGAGAACCAAACAAGATAAATATTTTTGCCATTCACTTTTTTATGGAGGAGGCTCAGCGAGCTTTTTACATTTTTTTCATTAACTTATTTTTTATATTTTTGCTTTATGCATAAATTATTTTCCACTTTTTTGTATTTTTACTTTTCGCTATTTAATCTGAAAGGAAAATTTTCTGCCGAATTTTTGGTACAATTGGTATAATTTTGGATATTTTTAGATTTTTGTGGACATTTAGGATATCTAGGATATCCCAATAAATCCTATTAAATCCTTCAGGCCTTTGCAAAGCTTTCAAGCTTTTGAACTGAAAGAGCACTGAAAGCACTGAAACACATACATTAACAGAGCCGAACAGAAATTTTTCTGCATAATTCAGAAGGGAAATTTTCCATTTTCAGGAAACTCCATTTTTGTTTTGCCAAACGGGGAATTTCCATGAGTGGCGCTTTGAAAACTTGATCTAGCACATATTCCAACAATTTATCAACTATAAACAAGCACAGATGATAATAAAGCTAAAATCACTGATTTAATTTTAAAACACTATTCCTTTCGCTCTTTTTGCCTTTCAGCCTTTTCTGCCTTTTTCGCAGCTACCAAATCGATATTTCGGTGGCAAAGCTGGAATCTGACATTTCAGCGAGACAATACATTTAATATTTAATTGCTCTGCTTTCTTCTCTATACTCATTTCGCGTTTTGTTGGCATCCTAACTTTGCTTTAAAATTGATGAATTATTTAATCCTTTATGCTTCATTTAGGAAAAGTGCTGCGGAAAAAAATCGTGTATCCATTTTCTATTTTTCAACACAAAGTAGCACAGAGTGAAAGACTTTTCAGCACCTAAATTCACTTGAAATACACTCAAATATGCTTCATTTAAGAAGTAAAAGCATATAAAGCATCTTTTAACCCGCAATTATCCGTAAATTGCGATTTTCACTGAATTTT
The DNA here is from genome assembly GCA_038502155.1 of Parochlus steinenii. Lineage (NCBI taxonomy): Eukaryota > Metazoa > Arthropoda > Insecta > Diptera > Chironomidae > Parochlus > Parochlus steinenii. The sequence goes on along the minus strand of JAXCIN010000047.1, from coordinate 1,635,695 downwards.
CTCAAACACCCACCCTAAATTTCAATTTTCCATTTTCACTTGGTGCTCACACAAATGGCCACAATTTTGCACAATTCGCAGATTGCAAAAATCTTCACTTGGCCTGCGACACTTTACTGCTCCATATTGAGTTCGTAGTGCGAGCTGGTCTTTATATAATTTACAGCAGCAAATTTAATTGTCAAAACACAGGCAGCCATTTCTGCTTTTCTACATCACAATTGAAAAATTGGAAAATATATGTGTATTAAAGAGGAAAATTGAGGATATTTTTGTGGATTTTTCCTCTTCCATATGATTTTGGGCATTATTCCCTTCAGCGTTAGGCAACAATGTTGGCGCATGGCAAGTAAAGCGTGTTATGGTTTCAAAGGACCAGTGGCAGGAAAATCAGAGGGGTAATATGTTTTTGCTACTTGAGGAAATCAGAGCAGTGTTTATGAATAATTTTTGAAGTGAAGTTATGCAATAAAATTTGTTATGAGTTTGGCACTGTTAAGAATTGTGTTTTGTAGATAAATGAATACTTTTTTTTATTGAAAATTAAATTGACACTAGATTTTTGATTTAAAATATAGAATTTGCAGTTGAATGAAATTATTTTGATTTTATTTTTCACTAGATTTTTCAGAATGTTTGCATATTTAAACCTGAAGTTTGGAATGTCATAAATATTTTATTTGAAAATTAAAATTAAATTCCAACTAAGTCAAATTTACAGTGTAAAAAAAAATTACAAAGGAAAACATAAAGCTTCAGTTTCAATATGCTTAAAAAATGTTTTTCCCCAGTGCCATCAAAAAAGACCATAAACCGTTCCCCTCCTTATTAAGCATATCACGAAAGATCCTTTAACGAGATTCCGTTATTGCACCTTCAATTAAACCATTAAGGTCTCTTGAAATAGCAACATTTCAAACAATTCAGCAATTCAAGCATTATACAGACATATAGAGCATTACAAAATACGCAAAATATGCCATAATAAAAATCACATGAGTGTATGGAATTAGAACAATGAATTTTATCATTAATCTCAATTAAGTACGTTTTTAACTTGTTCAGTGCTTTTCCTGCCTGCTTTTTATGATGAATCCATATAAACATGAAAATTGCTTCCAACTTCCAAATGAGCCAGAAATTTTGCGCCTGTTTGCATGTTTTGCTATAACACTTTTAGTTTTTTTGTGTATCTTGTGTATTTAGAATTACACGTGGGCCATTAATCAAAAATTTATTCTTTGGTATATGGTAGAATGAAGAGCTTCTGCTTGGCTCAACACCTTCATAAATACTCATTTATTATACCAGCCTCAGCTTTTACATTATTCACAAAGTATTTAATTGCGCTTATGAACTTTTGTTAGGCTTGTCTAATCCTAATATTTAAAAGAGTTGAGCTCAATAAAATGTCAAATTATAAACTTGTCTATTTGCTGATACATAATCATTTTCAATAATTGTGGCTTTGAATATAAAAATTTTATGCTAAAGAATGGAAAAATATTACACCAAAAATGAACAGCAAAAATAAAATTACAAGGTTCACAATACATTGACATGCTGAAAGTCCACGAAAAACTTTTATTCATAAACATACTTACATCAACTAAAAATTTGCTTAGAAGTCATCAATACAACAGGAACTCTACCTACCATGTTCGTTCAAGCCAAGTTCACAGTTTTTGTTACAAGTTTCACAGTTTTCCAGATTTTCATACCTTTGCCTGTTCGGCTGTTTTACCATGTTGTTGTTCAACCAACCTTCAATGCAAAGTTTTCCTGCTCTAATTACTCAGAGGTGAATAAATATTTCACATTATGTTACAGAGCTTTTTCAAGTTTGACGCTAGGTGGAAAACTCGTGTGGGTGTTCAACTGGTAATTCTCTATATTATAAACTGTATACATAATGGCTTTTAATTAATAGTGGGAAGCTGTTGTTGTTGGTATTCGGTGTGGAAGCTCGTTATGGGACTTCCTCAATTCTGATTTTACTAGCATAATTATTTCGTTTTTATAGTTTTGTGAGTGAGGGAATTAGTATTTAGCATACCTTATGTTTGAATGTTGTATAAAATTAGTCCAAAAACATTTACTTCTAAAAATATGCAGCTGATTAAAATTAATATGCAATGCTTTGAAATCTGAACTAATTAGTCTTTGTGAATTTAAATTTTAAGAAATTGTTAAGATTAGGCCTTGTTTTTGAGTATTTCTACAACAATCTTTTATTGAACAACCTTGAAACTATCCAAAAGTACAAAGTTTTCTCAACTCAGAATAAGAACAAGAAAATCGATGTCTGTGCCTTCACGAAAGTATCTCTTAAATTCTTAATTACTTACAGCTTAAAATTTATACTTCCATTTAAAAGCTATAATTAATATAATTCAATGAATGTCTGGCTCCATTCCTTTGAAATCATAAAATAACAAACCCCATCAAAAATTATATATACCTGGCCCCAAAATTCGTTTCATTATACAAAAAACAAGCACTCATTTCTATTTTGAAATAAATTGGCATTTGCCTTTTGCCAATTTGCAAGCTATTTAGTATATTTTAATATATACGGTGTATCTAGTCATTTCAGTAGCAATTTGTTCGGTGAACATTTGGTGAACATGTTAAAACTCCTCAGAAGTTGGAGATTAATTTAAAACGATAACGAAATTAAATAATTAGCAAAAAAGCTCAAAAAGGCAGTGCTGAATAGAAATTGCCCACAAAAATATGTTCCGCCTAATTAAGTAGCACCTGACCTTTTCACCGGCTTCTCTTTGCCGCAACTTGCTTTGCTGTAAATCCGAGTTTGTGAAGAGTTGAGGGAGCTTACGTAATTCTTACCATTTTGTTTCAATTCGGTTTCGATTTGTTTGCATTTTGCTCGGTATTTTTGGGGCTTACAATGCTTCAATAATTTCATAAGCTCACTTCAATTTATTTCAATCGTCTAGATCAGCAATGAGTGTGGTTTAGTTGAGGTTGGGAATTATTATTACATTATTTTCATGGTATCATTACCAACAAATACCGAGAACTTTTGTTTGCGTGTATTTTTGAAAGATTTAATTATTTAATTTGCCGTAAAACACTAGTTCACTTCAAAAATATTCCAGTAACCCAGCTCACAATAGAAATGAAACAATATGCATTAAAATTGTATAATAAGCTCATATTTTTGGTATGAACTTACTCAAACCTAGTTTTACTGCATCTTGAGGCTGAGGTGAAGTGTAAACTGGGAAATAAACTCAAAGCATCTCATACCTAGATATAGTAGAAAAAGATTAAAGTTAAAAGTTAAATCAAATTTGAATTGCCAAGTGTTTGCATTCCTGAAAGATTAAATGAGAAATCGTCAGTCATTTGCTATTTTCATCTTAAGAACAATTTTTCGTATGCAAATATCAACAAAGTTATGTGGAATATCGTGCAAATTGGTTGGTTGTTGTCAACTAAAAATGTCCTTTACAACTGAGATAGCAGACGACCGACGAAATTAATGTAAAATAAAAGCTCTTTTTTGAAAAGTATCTTCAGGTTACTTTATTATCTTATTAAGAAAAAAGTTATTCTTAATTATGATTTCAGTTTGTATTAAATAATAAATGATGAAATGCGATTAGCATAGAGTTGAAAATTTCAACCAAAAAACCCTCAAGCAATGAAGATTGAATGTTATTCAGGAGGGTAAAATATTTCAACTTTTCTTATCAAGCTTCTTACAACAAGTTTGTTTCTGCTCCTAGTAAATTCGATTACATTTCAAAGTGAGTGAAAAAGAACTTTGCAACTCGTTGCAAAGTTTTATGTTTTACAATTTTAACAATTTTAACAATTTTTGTTTTAACTACTTTCAACTATTTTTATATTAACAGAGCTACAAAAAGAAATGCATTAAGAAGTTCTACTGAATCCTCAAAGCAATAATTAAATTTGTTTTTCAGACAAACTACAAAGTTGCAGATTTACGAGAATTTACGAGTCTTGATTTAGGTTTGAAAAGTTTCTGCTTTTTGCGGATCGTTGATTGGAATTAGTTTTTTATGTTGTTGTTGGGCATAAAATTTATACGAAGTGTTTTTTAGAATTGTTTGAACTTTTGGTTTATTTTTTTTGCGATTTGTTGATTGAAATGGAACTATCAAACTTCGAGACAATTATCTGTGAAGTGATCTTCAAATTGTTTATTTAAGAATTTAACTTTATTTTGTTTATATACTTATCAAATATATCTAGGGCGTTTGAAAAATTCAGCTGTATCATTTTGTTGGTAAATAAATAAATCCACTATGAAAACTATGAAAACCATTTACACTTAAAAAAGATTTAATTGCTTTTTTGATGAGATTTGTGTTGATTGAGATGATTGAGAGTTGGAAAAGCTCATAACTTTTGGAACAATGAAAGCTTGTTTGGAATTCAATTAAAGTTTATTTGGAAAACTAATGGAATCACTAAATGCTTCAAATGAAGCCATTTTTAACAATAAGTTGAAATGAGTTATGTTTGTTTCGAATGCTCTAAAAACGATAAAATTCAACAAACTCGTAGTTTATTAGGAAATGTTATTATGACATTTTCTTTGTACATTTTTTGTGAAAATTTGCTGGGAGAAATTGTTTTTTTTTAATTTTCTAGAGAAATATATTTATTGAACATTTTTAATCAAAATATAATCAATTTTCAACATCAATATAGAAGCAAAATCATCCTTGAAAAATAATATCTGGAAATCATCAAAAGGATTTAAAGCAAAGCAAACATACTTCTAAATTTCAAATTATTGCAGAAAAGAAATGAACTCTTGAATTTCCAAACATATTCATTAATTTGAGTATTTCCAGCATTTAATTAAATCAGATATGAAATAAATTATTTGGAATTATAGAAAATTATACAGATCATTCAGAACTTCTAAAAAAGATCAAAGAGTTTTGGAAGCTTTTAAATTAAAAAGATTTTATTCATACATATCATCAGCGAATATATACATCATATAAGCAAATTCTGATACGCCTCCATTATCGCTATAGCTCAGAAAAGTTTCAGGAAAACCGCCTGAAGAATTACTTACAGTTCGAGCCATATTAAAAAATGTTTCCCTTGTTCCCGACGATAAACTCTTGCAGCTAAACTCTACAGAGTTTTCTGAGCATTTGCTGCTCGAAAAAGGGCAATAAGTACTTTCTTTTATTATTCATTATATAATATGTTCGGGTAAAAGCACTAGATCGGTGAAAAACTTGTTCACAAAGTATTGCTTTTTGTAGCCGCTGGCAATTTTTAAAAGGGGTTATAAAAACCTGGCTCAGTTGTTCAGTGGTTCGGTTGCAAATGTACACTCTCAAAATAAATCAATTGGTTGATCGTATAAATGGAGATCAATACATTTTTCAATTTTCATGTCAATTTTTAAATTTTTAATTTAATTTAATTTCTTTAAATTACGTCTTCATCAACAGGTCTGAAGATGTATTTAAAATTATAATTTCAACAGTGTCACATAAAAGTTCCGAACAGTAAACGCTTCTCAAGTTCCTGGAGAGCAATAAAAATTCGAAACATGTAAAAAACTTAAACTTGAATGTTGTATCATCAAACTGGAAACTGAGTTGTTACGGTTTCAACAACAAAAAGCTTCAAATTTGCATTTCCAATTTTTTTGCTGGTTTTGCTTTTGAACATTGAAAATGCAACAAACCGAACATCGTTAAAGAAAATGTATACATTTCGTACATTTTGTTTGCAAAAGAGATTTTATTATATGCTATTCTAGAGTTTTGTTATTTCATTGGATTTACAAAAAAAATTATTTACTGCACAATATTTATAGGAACCATTCGTAAATTTCAATGAACCTCTCAAGATAAATAGTTATTTGCAATGTAGTTATTAGTTTGATGAGTGTCCTAAAAAATTCCAAGTAGTCTAAAGCATTCGTCAAGTTAATTATCTAATTGTGAAACGTTCCATAAAAACTTACAAATATCACTCAAATCTGATAACAACCCCTTAATTTACCGAATGAGCCATTCCAATAATTTTTATGATGTTGAGTTTTAGCCCCATTAACATTCCGTTTTTATTAATTATGATGATATGTTAAAAGTCAGCCGTTATGGTTGTGAAAAAACTATGCACAGCATTATACAGCATTATGACCATGTGCTGTGCTGTCCATAAAAAATAATGAGCACTTGGGGACTATTAAAAGATAGAACACTAAAAATGGAACACAATGTTTGCGAATATGACCTTAGCGATATTTTTATAATATATGAAGGAGGTTGTTAAAATTCTTAGTGGTTTCAAGGGAGAATGTTTTATTGGAATGTTTTTATGTTCATTTGTTTTATTGTATTGCATTCATTATGAGCTCAAAATTGATTACTAAGCAGGGTTTCTGTGATTTTAATTGATTTTAGGGCTAAATCAATGTAAATGTTTTTACCTTTGTAATTTTCCTCATTCCCTTCACAGTGTCTAATATAAAATTACTAAGTATTTTAAATATGGCTTTTGTTTATTTTAGAATCATAATTTATTGGAGGATGTCACAAAATTTTCCTGACAATATCATGGATCAAAAATTTATAATCATCCTCATACGCTTCACGATATGATCATATGAAGCTTGCTTAATGTTTCACTTCTGTGTCGATTGTGTAGAGTGTGACTTAAAGTGTGAAGATTAAAAATGATGCAGAATAATTTTAAGCAATAAAAGATGTAAGCTGCAAATACTTTTCGATAAACAAATGTTCGCTTATAGGTTACAAAAGAGGACACATAAATCTTAACCGGTTATAAAAAACAGTGCAAAGAGCAGCTACTTATAAGCCAAAACACAAACGTTAAATGCTGTATGTTTGCTTAAATTTGTTAAGATTCTTAACATATTTTTTATTGACCCCAAAATGCACTTTCTGTTGCGATATTTTTGTAAATTTCACAATTTTTGCGGATATATAAAGCTTGAAAAACAATCATTTTTGTGTTTGTTTTAAATCGGAGTTTTAACTGATAAGTAACAAAAGTTTAAAGAAATGAAGAACTCTATCTCATTGACCTTTGTCGTAGTGTTGCTGGCTTTAGTGGCTCCATCATTCGGAATACAAACGTTCTCCTCCATTTTCAAGACGCTGGGAACTTTCAGTATGTGTTTGAACATACCAGAAAATTAATCATGAAAACAGATCATTTACCTTTTTTGATGTGATAATTTCAGAAACCAAAACATATATGTACACTGACGGCTTCGAAGTAACGTGGAACGATGCTTACACTTTCTGTCATGCAAATGAAATGAATTTGGCAATGATCGACAGCAAAGAAGAAGAAACCATTTTGTTCTCACTCTTAGATCAAAAAAGAGTTAATGGAAATATTTACGTTGGTGGATCGAGAGTTGGAACAGTAGCTGGCGAATGGCATTGGGTGAAAAATGATAAGAAACTATTCTCCAGTCCAAAATGGTTTCCAGGCAAACCTGGTGGTAGTGGGGATTGTCTCGCTATTAAAAGAACTACAAGCAATGTCGGGTTTAGTAATCTCAGGTGTTTAAGTGACAATGCGAATTTTATTTGTCAATATGTTTAAGAATAAGAAAATAAATTCATATCTATCTGAGAGGAAACCAGGATAAATTTCATTAATAAAAATTTAAATATCTAATTTGACAAATCTGAAGTGAACCATATTTTTTTTGCATTAACATAATCTTGTTAAAAAACGAACCAATTTCAACCGGTTATCGAAGATGTAAGCTGCAATATATTATTTAAAATTTTCTGTAAGATGTATGTTTGATTTTGGTAACTTCATGTTGGTATCTTCATGTTAAACTTTATTGACCTAAAAAATTTGATATTGCATTTCTTAAAATGACATCAATATTTCGTGGATATATAAAGAAGCCGTACAAAAAATTATTAGTCAATTTTGAATCAGTTTTTAAACAGTACAGTCAGGTACAGTATCATAAGTCTTGAGAATATGAATAATATAATGTTACTGAAAGTTGCAGTAGTGCTCCTAGTTTTGGTGGATCCATCAAAAGAAAACGAAAATTCTGGCATTTTTAAGATCCTTGGAAAATTCAGTAAGTTCATTTGTATATCCTAAAATTGTTCATTTATCATCAACTTCATTAATTTGTTTTTTGTTGAACAGAATCCAAAACATACTTTTACACCGATGAGTTCAGCTTACTTTTTCCTACTGCCTTCTCATTCTGTGTTTCTAATGGAATGAATTTAGCAACAATTGAAAGTAAGGAAGAAGAAACACAATTGTTCACACTTTTAGATCAAGAAAGAGTAATTGGTAATAATTATATTGGAGGATCGAGATTTGGAAAAGGGTGGCATTGGATTAAAAATGGCGAAAAGTTGAGTTTTATACCAAAATGGTTTCCTGGCCAACCTTCAGCTGATGGGGATTGCCTCGCTGTCACTAGAACTTCCAACAGCATTGGCTTTAATAATATAGATTGTTTTAGCATTGAAGCAAATTTCATGTGTCAATTGTGAAAATTTTGTAAAATGATGTGTTCACCGTAATAATTCTATTTTTATTCCAAAAAAATGGAACGGTTTTAGTGAATTTTATTTTTAATACTCACCAAAATTTTCTAAGTTTTCTAACGTTTCGCAACAATAAAACCTAAAAATTTAAATTTATGATGTTTCTACAGTTATTTTTGAACAAAAATATATTTTTTAAAGCAAATATCCATGTTTTTTCTTTATTCTCATATAAATTATTTTAGTAAACACTGTAACTTTATTTACGACAAGTCATTTAAGATTGCTGGTAAAATCTAAAAATAACTGTTTATTTTACTTGGCCAATTAATTTTAAGTTTATTTGAAACAAACGCAAAAATGAGTATTGTCCTAGATCTAAGATCTAAAATCTAAGATTATACAATTTGTATTCTCTCGAAAACTTAAAGTAAAAAGACACACAGTCAGAATCAATAAAAACCAATAAATATTTTTCAAATTCTCGAATATAGTAATAGTGGTAATAGGTAAGTCAGTGGCCCATTCTAAACATAAAAAAGAAAACATGCGTAATTGAAAGATCAAACAATCATTGGCAGGGGTGAATAGTTATGATTGTCAAAAATTTATGTAAACTATCCTTATTAATTGATGCAATCAATTTATAAAATGTGTATTTTTCAATTGTTTAGGGTTGTTAAGATAAAGTAAAATAAAGGTAATAAAGAAAATACAAACAATTTTACAATAAAATAATTTAAGTGTAAATAAAGGTAAGTGACTAAAATATTATTTGCACAATTTTTGGTTTGAAAAAATTATTAGTGACCTCAATCTTTTTGGGTATATATGGACTGCCAATAATACAATTTTCAAGTTCATTTTGAATCGGAGTTTCGCTCGTACAGTACTTTAAGAAAATTTTAACTATGAAGCCTGTTCTAGTTGTTATCGTGATTTTAGCTTTGGTTGCAACAACTTTAGCGCAAGCACCGCCAGTGTTTCAAATACTTGGACAATATCGTAATATTTTTCTAAACAATTTTGCAAAAAACTAGAACAGTAAAAGAACTCCATGATAAAAGCTCGGGACACTAAAGATTTTCATACTCTACGAAAGAATTTTGTTTTTGTTAGGCCAACTAGTAAGAAATTTGTAAAGTGATTCCTATAAATTTAATAAAATTCAAAATATTCTTTCTTGAAGTTAAAAAATCATCAGTGTCCCAAGTATCATGAAGCATTGTTTTTGTCCCACTTACCATTAAATTTACTAATATGATCTGATATATATTTTGTTAGCTGCACTACCGGGAGCAATGGAGAAAAAATACTTCTACGTGACAATAAGGGCTAGTTTTGCGGAAGCCTTTAGTTTCTGTGCAAACAATTTGGATAATGGAATTGTTCTCAAACTAGCATCACCTCTAATTGACGCTGAAGCAGCAAATATTTTTACCATGATGACTGAAAAAAGGCTTACTGGAAAGTATTGGGTGGATGGAATAAGAGTACCTGCTGGAGGAAACATCTGGACTCAACTTTCTAACCCAGCTCCAATTGGATTCACACCAAATTTGTATCATGGTCGGCTTGTTGGAAATGGTGACTGCTTAGCTGCTAAAAGAACTGGTACTTTGTCAGGATATAACAATGTTGATTGCGATGAGGAAATATTTTTTATTTGCGAAAATACGACACCATAAAGTTTTATTTATTGTATTTAATCATCACATAAATAAATAATAATTAAAATTGTTTTTGAAACAAGAACTTCCACTTGAGCCAATTTTTTTTTATTTTTAATTCTGCAAACACACAATTCTTCTTATTACTAAATTTATATGTGCGCTGCTTTCCCGTTACAGAATAGTGCGAAGTAGCCGAATAGCGAATACATAATTTCACCAGTAAACACTGTAACCACCTATAACAAAGCAGTTAAGATTGCTGGTGAGCATCAAATGAGTAGAAAATACTAAAACATGAAATAATATTGCTTACAGTTTTAATTTATTTTTAAGCCATTCCAATACGATATTAAATATTCTACACTAAGTACTTCTACTGTAAAATTTAAAAATGTAAATATGTACTAAAAATTAAATTCTAAACCAGAACAACAGCAAAATTTAAGAAAAATATCTGACACAAATTTTAAATACATATTTTGGCCGTAGTGCGGGTGTAAGCGGATTTTATAGTGATTTTATGTTATTTTCTTGTGGAGAGACAGTGCAAACATTCTTTTTAGAGTCAAGAAGATACAAAAAGTAAGTTTTTGTAGACGGAATCATTTAAGTCTCGTGAGAATGTAAAAGCTAAGTTTATTTTACGGTTTGTATTTTCTTGTTTGTATTATGATAATTAAGTTTATGCGGTAAAGTTTAAAAAATATAAATTGAAGCTTATGGAGCAAGAACAGGCTTGGAAGCGAGTTCATATATTTTGTTGAATCAATGGTGTTAAAGGTATTCAAAAACAATTGGTTAATATACAATTACATTTTGAGTTATTACTTTACATTTTATATTTCCTTAAAAATAAATTAACAAGAATGAAAAAAATTTGAAAAATACAAAAAATGAGCATCTTGGAGCTCAAAAAAGCAAAAACAAAAATTCGTCAACAACAATGAAACTTAAAACAGACTTCTAGTTTAATACTCTAAATCTAATTTGGAGATTGTCGCTATCTTGCCTAATCATGGAGACTATTCAACATAAAAGCAGATAAAAGCTTTCAACTTTCAAACTAGAATGAAGACATCAGACAGCACTTTAATCTTGATATCTTGAATCTTGAAAATACTTTGCATATATTTCGAACATTTTGAGTAATATAAACCCTTCAAGAAAGCTAACAAGAACATTTCAATATTATTTTGAGATAAATGCACATCAAATTATAAAGTGAATAAACTTATATATAGTTTGTGAGTCATAAACTCATAAACTCATAATCCGGTTTCAATAAATTTCCTTTCTCCCAGACTCAAATCGATTTTACCATCATGCATGAAGCTTTTATATTTTTACATTTTTACACTTCAAACATAAATATATACTTAGAAGATACATTTTTGGATGTATGGTGAATATGGAACATAAATTAATAAAAAAGCTTTGTGACAAAAAATGAATAAATGTTTTATTTGCGGATATGAAATTTTACGATTTTACTGAATACACAGAACTAACATCTAAAAACATTTTTGTTTTGTAAATATATACATTTCCCTTTTTGTTTTCAGCTTTTAGAGTATTTGAAGTATTCCTAGTATTCAGAAAGTGTCGACAAACACACAAAATGCATTTCCATGAGAACCATGCCATGTTACAGTCGAATGAATTTTATTCTGATTGATTTATTCAATGGTTTTCAGGTTTGCTGTTTTTTGCGTTGCCAAAAATATATTATTTTTTATGAAAATAAGATGGATTGATGGGGCAATTTGGAGGGATCCTGTTTTTTGTGTATAAATTATACTTTTGGGGACTGGAGGACGGAATACCGTTTTATGAATTTGTTAATGTTGAAATTTATTGCTGACAATTTAGTGTCCATAATTCTGGGCGGAGCATTGTGGAATATTGACTCGGGACCACTCTTATCAATTTGACCCACTTATAACCCATTCGACCCTTAAGGTCCCGACTTCCAACCCAGCTCCTGGACCGTTGCATCATCATTCCAAAAATTCCGCCCAGCTTTAAGAAATTTTGGGGGGAAATTTTTTATCCCTCAATAGTTTTTCTATCATAATTATCCAAAATGCATCCTGACTTACGACCCATTTATGACCCATGATTATTTTCCGGAAAATGTTATGGAAAATGTGTTTAAAATGGAAAATTCCAAAAATAATATATATCATAATATATTTTTAATATATATTTTTTATTTGACTGAATTTTTCATATATACGGTTGGTATAGTGCTTATTTGACTATATTGAAGCATTCTGTGTTTTTTGATTTGATGGATGATACAATTTTTAAGTTTAGAAAAATATATTTTATATTGCATAATAATTGGTGAGAAATAATGTTTTTATATTTTTACCAATAAATTTAAATATTAAATACTTGATGAGCTGTAAAATTGAATTTCAGTTCCGTTTATGACCGCGATGGTAAGTTTCTTAATATTAACATAAAAATTAAATCAAATATTCAATTATTTTTTGTTCGTTTATTAACGCAGTCAAAATTAAATTACAAAAATCTTAGAATTTAAAATGTCCTAATAAAACTATAAAACAAAACTATTTTTTAACATAAATTAAACATGCTGGCATCACTTTGAATTTTAAATCCAATGTTTGTGCAGATTTGCGACAGTCATCTATCTCAGTGTATTTTAAAAAATTTGGGTCTTTTCTTATTGCTGTGTAGTGGCTCAGTGAGCCTCCAGGAATGAATCTTATAATGACTCGAAGCAAATACTCGTAAATATTCGATGAATTAAATCAAAAGTTAATTTAAAATACTCAGAGCATATAGAAACACATATTTTTGCATTTTGGCTTTTAATATGTTTAAACGTTAAGAATTGTGAATTTTGATATTTTTAAGTACCTAGAATTTTGGAATTTTTTAATCATTCAAATGCTAAATCTTTTTTGTGTTGACTTTTCTTTAATAACGAGTTTTAATGACTTTTCCGAATAAATGTCTGCATTTTCGACGTTTTCTCGGAAAAAACTTTTTTTTTTTTGACAAATTTTAATCTGTTTTGATGCCAGCATGTTTAATTTATGTTAAAAAATAGTTTTGTTTTATAGTTTTATTAGGACATTTTAAATTCTAAGATTTTTGTAATTTAATTTTGACTGCGTTAATAAACGAACAAAATATAATTGAATATTTGATTTAATTTTTATGTTAATATTAAGAAACTTACCATCGCGGTCATAAACGGAACTGAAATTCAATTTTACAGCTCATCAAGTATTTAATATTCAAATTTATTGGTAAAAATATAAAAACATTATTTCTCACCAATTATTATGCAATATAAAATATATTTTTTTAAACTTAAAAAAAAAAAAAACTTTTATAGCATTCATCATATCATGATATATTATGATATATATTATTTTTGGAATTTTCCATTTTAAACACATTTTCCATAACATTTTCCGGAAAATAATCATGGGTCATAAATGGGTCGTAAGTCAGGATGCATTTTGGATAATTATGATAGAAAAACTATTTAAAAATTTCCCCCAAAATTTCTTAAAAGCTTGATGATGCAACGGTCCAGGAGCTGGGTTGGAAGTCGGAACCTTAAGGGTCGAATGGGTTATAAGTGGGTCAAATTGATAAGAGTGGTCCCGAGTCAATATTCCACAATGCTCCGCCTAGTATTATGGACACGACAATTTATTGTCAATCATATCATAACCAAAGAATTTTTAAAACTTTTTATTCTTTATTGAAACATTTTTCTGCTTTATTTAAATGCTATGTTTAAAGACAAAAGATACCCATCTACAAATTATTAAAAACGCTAATTCGTCAACAACATGAAACAAATGATACAAAATAATATTCTTCAGAATATTCCTAATTTAAAACTGTCAAAAAATATTGAAAGCTTACGGAGGCGGATCGTTAAAAAACTATACCAAACATTTAAAGCTTTAACAAATTTACATTGTGTTCTACGCTCTTTCCTGCCACCAGAAAACTTTTCTCGTTCAAGCATTCGACAAAATATCACACAGCGCAAACTTTCTCAATTATAATGAATGTTTTTCATGAAACCTCATTTTATGAGACGTGGAAAATACAGCACGAAAAAACATTGAAATCTATCCCCATTTTATGGTTTTGCACAAATTTTCCTATTTTGCAGAATATTCAGAGTTTTGCGAAGCATTTGTCGCTTTTGGGAAAGTGTCTTGGGAGCATGAATAATTTTTATATTGTGATGATATAAATTTTTTTTTGCATTTGGCTTAGAAGCACTTTTTTGAGCTGTCTGCATACACGTTTTATGCATGTGATGCTGAATCGTTGAGAATGAAGTTTATGCAGCATTGAAGAATAAGATAATTTTAGAATGTCTTTGCGGTGTCTGGGTTGCAAACGTTTGTTGCAGTGGAATGTTATCAATAAATAAAACTTGTTGAAATATGATGTGAAAATTTAGCTCAAGCAACCAAATAGTATCAAATTTTAAAAATGTGGTTTTGTAGACTTTTCAGGAGTTTTGATCGTAATGGTTAATGATTGAAATACCGAAGTACAGTCATCAAATATAATAATAACAAGTTTGAACCTTCAACTAATATATACTTTTCAACAAAAAAAGATATCCTTGCCACAAAAACCAAAAAATGTACCCATCAATCATTCTGTCATAATTTATATAACTCGGTTATTATTCTTCAAATAAATTAAGAGCGATCATACTCGAGCATAAAACGTGTCTCATCCTAAAAACCCTTAAAGTTTTATGCCATACATAAAATATAAACTAATATAGCATAATTTTTATCAAAACACACCAGACAAAGTTACGAACTTTCAGATAGTTTTATGAAAAGTTTTTAATACTTTTCTACCTTTTCTCGTTTCTGGTTATCCTTTTCCTTTTTTGCCAGTTTAATGGTAAACTTTTCTATATCCATCGATTAGGGTTCAGACTTTAAATTTCTGCTTTGGTTGCCTCTAGTTATTTAATTCCAGTTTATCCCCGGAACTGGTATAGACTTCAAGATGGTTCAATTTAATTCAACTGACTTTGGTAGAAGCTGTGGAACATTGAAACAAGCAGCATTAAACTTTTGTAAGTAGTTTTGCTGGCTGGATTTGAGTTAAATTGGTTTCTATACGGGTTTAAACTGTGTAAACGTTGGAATTGCTGGATTTGATAGAAATTGAGCAAATTTCAGAATTTGTTATATTGTATTAATGTATTCAAATTATAACATTTTCCATTGAAAAGCTAATTTTATTCAAGAGTCGATTTATTCCTATTTCAAATTCAAATAAATAATGATAATGATTGTATCAAATTGAATCAATTTATGTTTTTGAATTAATCGCACAAATTTAAGTGCGGTTGTTAAAAATACACTGACATAATTTGTTGTATATTTTGTATAAATTCTCTTGTAAACAGTTATTAATTTTTTCAGTGTAAAATTTTTTATAACTCTGAAAACATCAAATAGAATATTTGCACAACACCATCCGTATTTAATTTAAAAAAAAAATGACGAAAAGTTGTCACAAAAAAATATTTAACCCACAAATATGCCATTGATTTAGAAAGTGATTGAGGTCCCATATGCATGCCACCCATAAAACCTCTAAAAGAGCCATAAATAAATGTGTTTTTCTCAATAAATTCAAATACGAAGATGGAAATAATTTCATTTCAATTATGATAAAATATGAAATATAAATTCAAATAAATTCTATAGAACTCGACAAAACTCAACAAAATCAGGCAGAATAATTCAAATTCACATAAAAGTTCGTTTCAAATATAACAAAAAAACATTCAAAAACATTCAAAGCTTTTATTCAAAACTCAAATTATTCCAACATAATAATGGGATACAGAAAAATGTGATTGAAATTCAATTTGATGAATTTTTTTGCCAGTAATTTATTATCAAAATATGCTACCGCTACCTATACATTTTTCCATTTAGCTGCCGATAATAATAATTTCAAGATAACATTCAACTTACATATGTCTGCTCGAGAGTTTTCAAGGTCTTTTTGTTATCAATCATTTGCATGCCTCAAAAACTCGACTCAAACTGACACATTTTCAGATTATTTTACTTAATAATTCCTAGATCCTTTTGTAATAATAATTTGCTGCAAACCATTTAATAGAAAATTCAACAAAATGTCTTTAACATTGTTGAACTAAAACCCAAATCAAATTATTATCTTAAAATTCACATCATTTTTAATTTTTTGACATGCTTTATCAAGTTTTACATGGAACTGGGTTTGTAGATGTAGTTCATACGTTGACCCCTGTGAAAAAAATAAAAATTAAAGATATGACGCTAATAAGATATAAAAAATATAAAGTTAATTAATTTTTTTCACTCACGATTTATGTTGAAATCTAATAACTTTAATTGAATCCAAACTCATTCATAACATTTTCACATACTAGCAATAATAGCTTTAATATCTTGATATCCGGGCGTCTAAAAATAGACTACGAAGACTTTCTTCTTGCTCAGCTCCATGTGAACTTCCAGTGAACTTGAATTCATTCTTATTTAAGGATTTCACGCGCATGTTGACAAAATATTTCAATGTTATATAGAATATTGGTGCAAGTTATTGCAAGTGACTCACTCATAAAAATATAATCCAATTTGTCACAAATTTTTAGCACATACATTTTGTTTTGACTTTTTTGCAAGTTAATTCCAAAATATTGTGCAATGTCTACAAAATGGTTTTTATTTCGACTATATTTCGATATATTGCCATTCTGAGATAATATTTGATGACTAAAAATATTGTTTTTAAATTAACTGATTTCTTAATTTTAATAGGCTCTTCCTTTATCGGCGGAATTGTGCTTGGACTTGGACTAGTGGCCATCGGCTTTGTTGCTTGGAAATTCTACAAGGCCCGCACTGAGCGAAACTATCATACTTTGTAAACCGGTGATGAATTTGGAATTTAAGGGAAAAGGCTCAATAATTTTAAAATGTAACGATTTAACCGCGGACTAACTGATATAATTTTATGTAGAAAGTTTTAGAAAAAAAGTAGAAAGCTTGAAAAATAGCATCTGGCAAGAATCTCAACAATAACTCTAAATTTTAACAGCTTTGTCATTTTGTTATCAATTTTTTTTTCTTCAATTTTATTCATGGCTGGCGAGCGATTAGGAATTATTTAAATTTTTGAAAAGGTTTCAGGGTTGTTGAGCAGGGTTACAGTTCTAATTTTTTTTTTTTTCATATTCTAAATTAGAAAATATTTGCAAAATTGGAGAAATCTTTACTAAAATCAGTAAATCCACTATAGCCTACGATCATTTACCAATAACTGTTCGCTAAAATGTTAACAAATTTATTTTTCACACAAACATTCAAAATTTGTTGAGGCATTCATTGTTGCTCGATTACTAAGAAAATACAGCGCATAAAAGAGTTGAAGAGTCATACAATATGTGTTTAATCGCTCGCCAGCGTATAACAAATCGTTAAAACCGAATATTTTAAAACAAAAAAATAATTTTGGCAAGTGCGTGATTATATGCACAAAAAAATGTTTAAATCATTTAAAGAAATTTTGTGTAACGATGCAAATTACAAATTCTCTAGAATATTCTTGTAATTTCTTATGTATTCTATGTACAAAGATACTTCCTTTGTTCGTTTAAATAATTTGTAAATTTTTTGAATATTTTGTAAATGCCATTTTTTAATTTGCTGCAGAAAATTGCACTTTGATTGATCTTTTGAGTATTGATAGATAGTATAGCGTTCAGTCAAAAATAGCAAATCATATAGAAATTGTATAATAAATAAATAATTGATTTTTAATGAAAATATCAAGAAAAATATGAGCTTATCTTTATCAAAGTGAAAGTAATGCGTCAGAATCATCGGAATTTTAGTGATGCAGTATTTCTAGGAAAAATACAGTTTGAGAAGAAAAAGATAACGTCATCCAGCTGTAATCCCTTTGATAAGCGAGTCATTTAATTTTCAATGAAACATAAAGTAATGACTCAATTCAATTAATGATATGTTGATTAACATCAAATAGAATATTTGCACAACACCATCCGTATTTAATTTAAAAAAAAAATGACGAAAAGTTGTCACAAAAAAATATTTAACCCACAAATATGCCATTGATTTAGAAAGTGATTGAGGTCCCATATGCATGCCACCCATAAAACCTCTAAAAGAGCCATAAATAAATGTGTTTTTCTCAATAAATTCAAATACGAAGATGGAAATAATTTCATTTCAATTATGATAAAATATGAAATATAAATTCAAATAAATTCTATAGAACTCGACAAAACTCAACAAAATCAGGCAGAATAATTCAAATTCACATAAAAGTTCGTTTCAAATATAACAAAAAAACATTCAAAAACATTCAAAGCTTTTATTCAAAACTCAAATTATTCCAACATAATAATGGGATACAGAAAAATGTGATTGAAATTCAATTTGATGAATTTTTTTGCCAGTAATTTATTATCAAAATATGCTACCGCTACCTATACATTTTTCCATTTAGCTGCCGATAATAATAATTTCAAGATAACATTCAACTTACATATGTCTGCTCGAGAGTTTTCAAGGTCTTTTTGTTATCAATCATTTGCATGCCTCAAAAACTCGACTCAAACTGACACATTTTCAGATTATTTTACTTAATAATTCCTAGATCCTTTTGTAATAATAATTTGCTGCAAACCATTTAATAGAAAATTCAACAAAATGTCTTTAACATTGTTGAACTAAAACCCAAATCAAATTATTATCTTAAAATTCACATCATTTTTAATTTTTTGACATGCTTTATCAAGTTTTACATGGAACTGGGTTTGTAGATGTAGTTCATACGTTGACCCCTGTGAAAAAAATAAAAATTAAAGATATGACGCTAATAAGATATAAAAAATATAAAGTTAATTAATTTTTTTCACTCACGATTTATGTTGAAATCTAATAACTTTAATTGAATCCAAACTCATTCATAACATTTTCACATACTAGCAATAATAGCTTTAATATCTTGATATCCGGGCGTCTAAAAATAGACTACGAAGACTTTCTTCTTGCTCAGCTCCATGTTTCAAGATGATTTATGCAGTTTCCTCTTGAATATGGTATGCTTCTTTGCATACCATTGTACTACATAAACGATATATATTATGTATTTCCTTCAAAATTGCATACATGAAATTTTCAAAGCTGCAAACTTGAAATTGAGCAAACTGGAGAATGAATTGGGAGCAATTTAGTTGCACTCGAAAAAATTTTGATATCTTACGTTATAAATGCTATTAGTTTAAAAATTTTAAAAACAATAACATTTATTTGATAATCAATTCAATTTTATCTCCAGTTCTAGTCATCAATTAAAATATTTCTGTACAGCCAATTATTGTAAAAGAAAAGATTTTCACCATGACAGGCTTATTCTATTTATAGGATAATTCTCATGAAAAGTTCATTATTGCTTTTAAGAAGGTTCATTTTTCCACATACATATTTAATTAGAGATAATAATTCGATGATAATAATTGGATATTATTTCTCATCGAAATTAAGCTGTTTTCGGTCTTCTTGGTACTAAGATATATTAAAGGTTTATGATAGATTGATTAAAATACTAAATTGAAATGTTTTCAACTCCAATCTATATATAAACTACATTTTTGAAATATGTGTGGATTTAATTTAATGTAATCCAAATTATTTAGAGCTTTCCGAGCTTTCATCAAATTCTTCAACGAATTTTTCAAAAAATAAACTCACTAGTTACGAGCTAGTTACACAGTACCCAGTGAACCTTGCCACGACGTAACGTTTTTGACGTAAACATCCGCACATTTACTTGTGAAGCTTCTACTTTCAAATATATAGGTATTTCAGTCAAAGTGTCAAATATACGTAATTCATTTGTAAAGACAACCACAACATTTAAACGCAAGCTCTTAATTCGACAAGTGAAGTTAATCAATTAACGCTACAATGAATAAAGCACTTTTCATCTTTATCGGTCTGCTGGCATTTTCAACAAGTTTTGCGCAAGGACCGGGTTAGTGAATTAAATAATTTTGCTGAATTATCTCGATTAGAAGGCGTAATTTGGTTGCCTTGTGTTCGTTCAATTTGATGGTCTTTTATCGTTAAATTGGATTATTGTATTGGCAAGGAATGAATTTGTGCGGATTTTGCTAAACATTTTTAAGGCATTTCTTAGAATTTCTTATCAGAATCTTATTAAGTCATATCCGTAAAGACATTTCATGTTTGTATTTTTTTTGCAAATTTTGAATAAAGGTGTACAAAGAACTTTTGAGAGTTCAACCAACGTCGTAGCCTTAAATATGAATGATTCATCATTTCTTCAAAAAAATTGTTCTTTCAGGTGATAATACAACATTAGCCCCAGAAACCACAACAAAAGATCCAGAAACCACGACCTTACCAACAACCACGGTTCCAAGTAAGCTTCATTGAAGATTATTTTTCAAAAAAATCGATTCCTTATTGCGTATTTTAATGTTTTTTACACTTGCTTATAGTTACAACAACAACTCCTGAACCCACTACAAAAGCCGACACCACCACTGAAGCACCAAGTAAGATATAACATAAATTTTAAAAAGGCTTTCATATTTTAATTGAAAATCCTTTGATAGCATATGATATCTTAAGTTAGGAAAAATGATTTCAAGCTAAATTAAAATATCTGAGTTGTTTAGGCAAAATACCACTATTATTAATCAAAAATTATTTGCTTCCAGTCACAACAAGCACTCCTGAATCGACCACAAAAACAAATACTACTGTTGTTCCTCCTACTACACCACCAGGTATGTCGATAAAACTTATCTTTGAATAGCTCTCTTTAAACCAAACAATTTAAAATTTTTTATTCTAGTCACCACTCCATCTCCAAATTCAACAACTCCAGTTCCCACTACCACCCCTAGTAAGTGAATAAAGGTTGATTCAATCATTCTGACTTAATCATAACTACAAAATTTCTGATTGAGACTTTATTTCTTCAAGGTCCAAATTCTACAACAGGCGTTCCAACTACTGAAAAACCTGCACCAGTTCCAGTACCTTGTAGAAGATTTGATGGTGAGTATTTTCTAAACAGAAGAGTTGAAGGGGAAATCCCACCAAAACCACATAAAAAAACAAACCGGCTAAAATTTATTCTATTTGATTTTTCTTATCAGCTATACACAGCAATTAAACTTTTTAATTTATTTCCGACTGATAAGCAGTAGCTCAGCTACTTCCAGTGAACTTGAATTCATTCTTATTTAAGGATTTCACGCGCATGTATGTTGACAAAATATTTCAATGTTATATAGAATATTGTTGCAAGTTGTTGCAAGTGACTCACTCATAAAAATATAATCCAATTTGTCACAAATTTTTAGCTACATAAATTTTGTTTTGACTTTTTTGCAAGTTAATTCCAGAGTATTGGGCAATGTCTACAAAATGGTTTTTATTTCGACTATATTTCGATATATTGCCATTCTGAGATATTATTTGATGACTAAAAATATCCTTTTTAAATTAACTGATTTCTTAATTTTAATAGGCTCTTCCTTTATCGGCGGAATTGTGCTTGGACTTGGACTAGTGGCCATTGGCTTTGTTGCTTGGAAATTCTACAAGGCCCGCACTGAGCGAAACTATCATACTTTGTAAACCGGTGATGAATTTGGAATTTAAGGGAAAAGGCTCAATAATTTTAGAATGTAACGATTTAACCGCGGACTAACTGATATAATTTTATGTAGAAAGTTTTAGGAAAAAAGTAGAAAGCTTGAATAATAGCATCTGGCAAGAATCTCAACAATAACTCTAAATTTCAACAGCTTTGTCATTTTGTTATCAGTTTTTTTTTCTTCAATTTTATTCATGGCTGGCGAGCGATTAGGAATTATTTAAATTTTTGAAAAGGTTTCAGGGTTGTTGAGCAGGGTTACAGTTCTAATTTTTTTTTTCATATTCTAAATTAGAAAATATTTGCAAAATTGGAGAAATCTTTACTGAAATCAGTAAATCCACTATAGCCTACGATTATTTACCAATAACTGTTCGCTAAAATGTTAACAAAATTATTTTTCACACAAACATTCAAAATTTGTTGAGGCATTCATTGTTGCTCGATTACTAAGAAAATACAGCGCATAAAAGAGTTGAAGAGTCATACAATATGTGTTTAATCGCTCGCCAGCGTATAACAAATCGTTAAAACCGAATATTTAAAAATAAAATAATTTCGGCAAGTGCGTGATTATATGCACAAAAAAATGTTTAAATCATTTACAGAAATTTTGTGTAACGATGCAAATTACCAATTCTCTAGAATATTCTTGTAATTTCTTATGTATTCTATGTACAAAGATACTTCCTTTGTTCGTTTAAATAATTTGTTAATTTTTTGAATATTTTGTAAATGCCATTTTTTTTATTTGCTGCAGATAATTGCACTTTGATTGATCTTTTGAGTATTGATAGATAGTATAGCGTTCAGTCAAAAATAGCAAATCATATAGAAATTGTATAATAAATAAATAACTGATTTTTAATGAAAATATCAAGAAAAATATGCAAAGCATGAGCTTATCTTTATCAAAGTGAAAGTAATGCGTCAGAATCATCGGAATTTTAGTGATGCAGTATTTCTAGGAAAAATACAGTTTGAGAAGAAAAAGATAACGTCATCCAGCTGTAATCCCTTTGATAAGCGAGTCATTTAATTTTCAATGAAACATAAAGTAATGACTCAATTCAATTAATGATATGTTGATTAGAATTATAGCTTATTTTATGGATATCACATTGTGCTCAAGGAATCATAAAAATTTCTGAAATCTAAATTGAAAGGATTAAAGCGTCAATGGATTGTTTCTAATTTTTTGTAAATGGTCGCCTAGAATATAATAGATCTGGTTTATTGCAAATTCTGTTGAAATGATTTTAGAATCAATCCTAATTTCTTCTAGGAGACTATTAAAATAATAAACTATCCCTTACACCCCACATTCCTTGAGCAATACGAAATTGAAACCATAGGGATATAGGTTCATAGTGAAATTTTATGATCAAAAATATTGCACAATACTTACGATGCTCAAAATTTTGCTATTTTTTACATTACCAGAGGTAATAGTGTTGGTAAATATAAATTTAAAAAAATCTGATTCCAAAATCGTCCGTTTTATTGTCTTACTGAACAATAGCAATAGCATAGGAAAATAAAATTTTATAATCCGCTCAAATTTAAAACAACCTTTTTGTAAAAGAGGTAGATGACCGTATATGACTTTTTAACTTTTTTAAATTACTTTGAATATTTGAACGTGATTAGATTCGCTGGAAAGTGTGATTCATTACAAATCTGTGGAACTTTTAATTTTAATTTTCTGATAACAGAATCGCGAGATATCGCTATTTTCTTTTCAATTTCGCACTTTCCCAAAAATCTCCCGTTAATCGCCTTATGACTATAATGGTTTTCTTGTTTCACCCGAGTTTCACCCTTCAATTTACAGGTAGTGAGTTTTTGGTTAGAAAAGTGAAAATTTTTAATTAAGTGGAAAATGCTATGTCATATTTTTCATAATTTCTGATTCAAAAAGAAAATTCAAATGAACTTTGAATTGTCAAAATCGGTTGATAATTGAGCATAATAGGAATTTTTTGAGCAAAAATTTGCACTACGGCAGAAAATCCAAAAGGCAAAAAGAACAATTTGTGTGAGTGACTTGAAGTGAGATTGGCAAAAATCATCAAGTTTGGAATATTTGGAAACGGTTTTCACCAGGATTCAGCTCCAATTTGGCTCCAACTAGCTCCACAAATTTTATCCTGGCTCCAAATCGGAAAATTCCGGAAAAGCCAATAAACCATGTCAAGCTAGCTTCAACTAGAAGCTAGATGGGCAAGTGATTACACCTATTTAGAATAATATTTTATTTAGGACGTTTGCATCATGATTCAGCTCCAATTTAGCTCCAGAATGCCGTAAAAAAATATTTTGAGATTTTTTTACCTTTAAGAAAATTTTCATACACAACAAGTTTTCACCCGCTCCATACATTTTCCACACTGAAACAGAATGGAAAATGGAACAAAACAAAAAACGGCATACCGAACCCTACAAGTAGAAGCTAGATGGGCAAAAATGTATTTTTTGATTTGTTACTCTTATATGAAAATATTGACTTTGGAATATTTAAGTCATAATTCAGCTCTGATTTAGCTCCAAAACACTATTTAAAAAAATTTCAGAATTTTGTAATCCTTAAAAAATTTTCTATACCCAACAAATTTATCCATACATTTTCCGAACTGGAACATAAAGGAAAATAGAACAGATTGAGTTTCTGTAGAAAAATATATTGCTTGGGGATTTCAGGTTATGTTTTAGCTTCAGAAAGCTGAAAAAAAAATTACAATATTATAAACTTTATATGAATACTTTCAAAAAAAATTTTTTTTTTCTTACAAACTTTGAAAAGTTTTGTGCTAAAATATAGCTTCTTGATTTGGAGCCACCAAAACTGCTCATCAGAAATTACTCAGACTTTGGATTTCGGTTTTTAGATATAATATGAAAATATTTTGAGCTTCCTGATTTGGAGCCACCAAAACTACTCATCAGAAATTACTCAGACTTTGGATTTCGGTTTTTAGATATAATATGAAGATTTTCTGAGCTTCCTGATTTGGAGCCAACAAAACTACTCATCAGAAATTACTCAGACTTTGGATTTCGATTTTTGAATATAATATGAAGATTAGGGTGGTTCATAATCCATCTTTGTCTCAGAAGTGCGCTCCTCCAGCAAAATTTTGATTTAAATGACAAAACAAAAATTCAGTAAAATTTTCAAAATTTTTGATGCACGTTTAGGGGTCGCTCAACGAGTCCAAAGTTTTGACAATTTAGTTGTTCAGAAATCATTTGATAAGTCAGCTCCACATAAATTTTTTAATTGATTTTCTCCACAATTTTTATTTATTAAGCTAATAAGAACCAAAAAAAATTTTCAGCCAAAAATATTAAAAACCATGAAGTTATGGCACTAGTCTGAAAAGTCGATTTTATGCAAAGCTGTCTAAACCGTCAATGTAACCTCACGAGCCCCCATATAATTTCATATTGTTTGTCTCACTTTTAAATACAAGTTAATTTATCCCTTAACCAAATGCAAGTGGTCTCGTGACTTTTTGATGACGCGAACTTAAGTTATTAAACTTTTAGTAGACTGATATTTTCATCGGTCGCTTGTTGTTGTTGTAATTCTCTATAAATTCTTTGATGAATATTTACAAGTCCAATTTTTATGGAAAATTCACCAAAATTTGGAATAATTTTCTTTCTATACTACTTTACAAAATCTTGAAAAAAAATTTGAAAAATTTTCATCTGAAGAGTGTTCAAAAAATGAAACAAAATGAAAAATATTTTGTATACGAAAAGCACCAAGCTTTCTTTTCCAATTGGTTGATTTAGTAGTTTTATTGATAAATGAGGAGTTTTATTGAATATTATTGATCATTGATCAATAAAACTCCTAAATCTACCTATTTTAAAATAAATCTTGGTGCTCTTCGTATACAAAATATTTTCATTTTGTTTCATTTTTTGAACACTCTTCAGATGAAAATTTTTCAAAATTTTTTTCAAGATCTTGTAAAGTAGTATTGAAAGAAAATTATTCCAAATTTTGGTGAATATTCCATAAAAATTGGGCTTGTAAATATT
Source organism: Parochlus steinenii (assembly GCA_038502155.1). Taxonomy (NCBI): domain Eukaryota; kingdom Metazoa; phylum Arthropoda; class Insecta; order Diptera; family Chironomidae; genus Parochlus; species Parochlus steinenii. Next base: position 1,609,678 of record JAXCIN010000047.1, on the reverse strand, counting down.
CATCAAAGAATTTATAGAGAATTACAACAACAACAAGCGACCGATGAAAATATCAGTCTACTAAAAGTTTAATAACTTAAGTTCGCGTCATCAAAAAGTCACGAGACCACTTGCATTTGGTTAAGGGATAAATTAACTTGCATTTAAAAGTGAGACAAACAATATGAAATTATATGGGGGCTCGTGAGGTTACATTGACGGTTTAGACAGCTTTTGCATAAAATCGACTTTTTAGACTAGTGCCATAACTTCATGGTTTTTTAATATTTTTGGCTGAAAATTTTTTTTGGTGTTCTTATTAGCTTAATAAATAAAAAATTGTGGAGAAAATCAATTAAAAAATTTATGTGGAGCTGACTTATCAAATGATTTCTGAACAACTAAATTGTCAAAACTTGATGCTCGTTGAGCGACCCCTAAACGTGCATCAAAAATTTTGAAAATTTTACTGAATTTTTGTTTTGTCATTGAAATAAAAATTTTGCTGGAGGAGCGCTCATCTACGACCTCTGATTTTTCATACTAATTTGGACCACACTAATGAAGATTTTCTGAGCTTCCTGATTTGGAGCCACTAAAACTACTCATCAGAAATTACTCAGACTTTGGATTTCGGTTTTTAGATATATTAAGAATGTTTTTTGAGCTTCCTGATTTGGAGCCACCAAAACTACTCATCAGAAATTACTCAGACTTTGGATTTCGATTTTTGAATATAATATGAAGATTTTCTGAGCTTCCTGATTTGGAGCCACCAAAACTACTCATCAGAAATTACTCAGACTTTGGATTTCGGTTCTTAGATATATTATGAAGATTTTCTGAGCTTCCTGATTTGGAGCCACCAAAACTACTCATCAGAAATTACTCAGACTTTGGATTTCGGTTCTTAGATATATTATGAAGATTTTCTGAGCTTCCTGATTTGGAGCCACCTGAAATGCACCCTAGGTTCCTGAAATTTGAACCTAAGTTGCATTTCTTTTTTAGTAGTCACATATTTGAAAATAAAACGTCTAAAACAGTAATGCAACCTAGGTTCAAATTTGGTGAGCCTAGGTTGCATTTCTGGTGGCTCCAAACCAGGAAGCTCAGAAAATCTTCATAATATATCTAAGAACCGAAATCCAGAGTCTGAGTAATTTCTGATGAGTAGTTTTAGTGGCTCCAAATCAGGAAGCTCAGAAAATCTTCATATTATATTCAAAAATCGAAATCCAAAGTCTGAGTAATTTCTGATGAGTAGTTTTGGTGGCTCCAAATCAGGAAGCTCAAAAAACATTCTTAATATATCTAAAAACTGAAATCCAAAGTCTGAGTAATTTCTGATGAGTAGTTTTGGTGGCTCCAAATCAGGAAGCTCAAAAAACATTCTTAATATATCTAAAAACCGAAATCCAAAGTCTGAGTAATTTCTGATGAGTAGTTTTGGTGGCTCCAAATCAGGAAGCTCAGAAAATCTTCATATTATATTTAAGAATCGAAATCCAAAGTCTGAGTAATTTCTGATGAGTAGTTTTGGTGGCTCCAAATCAAGAAGCTCAGAAAATCTTCTTAATATATCTAAGAACCGAAATCCAAAGTCTGAGTAATTTCTAATGAGTAGTTTTGATGGCTCCAAATCAGGAAGCTATATTTTAGCACAAAACTTTTCAAAGTTTGTAAGAAAAAAAAATTTTTTTTTTTTTGAAAGTATTCATATAAAGTTTATAATATTGTAATTTTTTTTTTTTTTTCAGCTTTCTGAAGCTAAAACATAACCTGAAATCCCCAAGCAATATATTTTTTCTACAGAAACTCAATCTGTTCTATTTTCCTTTATGTTCCAGTTCGGAAAAATGTATGGATAAATTTGTTGGGTATAGAAAATTTTTTAAGGATTACAAAATTCTGAAATTTTTTAAATAGTGTTTTGGAGCTAAATCAGAGCTGAATTATGACTTAAATATTCCAAAGTCAATATTTTCATATAAGAGTAACAAATCAAAAAATACATTTTGCCCATCTAGCTTCTACTTGTAGGGTTCGGTATGCCGTTTTTGTTTTGTTCCATTTTCCTTTCTGTTTCAGTGTGGAAAATGTATGGAGCGGGTGAAAACTTGTTGTGTATGAAAATTTTCTTAAAGGTAAAAAAATCTCAAAATATTTTTTTACGGCATTCTGGAGCTAAATTGGAGCTGAATCATGATGCAAACGTCCTAAATAAAATATTATTCTAAATAGGTGTAATCACTTGCCCATCTAGCTTCTAGTTGAAGCTAGCTTGACATGGTTTATTGGCTTTTCCGGAATTTTCCGATTTGGAGCCAGGATAAAATTTGTGGAGCTAGTTGGAGCCAAATTGGAGCTGAATCCTGGTGAAAACCGTTTCCAAATATTCCAAACTTGATGATTTTTGCCAATCTCACTTCAAGTCACTATTTGTGTGCGCTGTACGCTTTTCGGATTCTTGAATTTTGCTAGCTTGGAGAGCAGGTGAATATTGTTGTTGCATTATCGGAAATTTTGACTCAGATTACTTAGGAAGAATATTCGGAATTGAAAATTCTAATTATATCATTTCAAATAAAAACTGCTCTGAAGTGATATAATAATTGAATAAATATTTAATTAATGGATAAGATAATCAGAATAAGATAATTTTATAGATTTGAAAAATTAAATTATTTTTAAAATTTAATTTTTTTATCCAGCTTGATTAAAAAAACAAAAAAAATCTCCAGCCAAAAATCTTTTTCCTCCAAAATTCTCTTATTTTCAAAATATTCCCATATTGAATGTTTTTGCATAGTTGTCATTTTTCACTTTTCGGCAAAGCTCTACAACAACAAAATTAATTGGCAACCTGGCAAAACCACTTTGCTTGCTTGAAAAACACCTGGTCTCCAAGCTAGCAAAATTCAAGAATCCGAAAAGCGTACAGCGCACACAAATTGTTCTTTTTGCCTTTTGGATTTTCTGCCGTAGTGCAAATTTTTGCTCAAAAAATTCCTATTATGCTCAATTATCAACCGATTTTGACAATTCAAAGTTCATTTGAATTTTCTTTTTGAATCAGAAATTATGAAAAATATGACATAGCATTTTCCACTTAATTAAAAATTTTCACTTTTCTAACCAAAAACTCACTACCTGTAAATTGAAGGGTGAAACTCGGGTGAAACAAGAAAACCATTATAGTCATAAGGCGATTAACGGGAGATTTTTGGGAAAGTGCGAAATTGAAAAGAAAATAGCGATATCTCGCGATTCTGTTATCAGAAAATTAAAATTAAAAGTTCCACAGATTTGTAATGAATCACACTTTCCAGCGAATCTAATCACGTTCAAATATTCAAAGTAATTTAAAAAAGTTAAAAAGTCATATACGGTCATCTACCTCTTTTACAAAAAGGTTGTTTTAAATTTGAGCGGATTATAAAATTTTATTTTCCTATGCTATTGCTATTGTTCAGTAAGACAATAAAACGGACGATTTTGGAATCAGATTTTTTTAAATTTATATTTACCAACACTATTACCTCTGGTAATGTAAAAAATAGCAAAATTTTGAGCATCGTAAGTATTATGCAATAGTTTTGATGATAAATTTTCAATATGAAGCTTTACATCTATTCTATGTTGAAACTCTCAAGACATTGATATTAATCTATTTTATAGGTAATTAGAAACAGGTTATTTGTCGAGAGTAAAACAGTGTACATTTTTGCTATATTAATTATAAAAAGTCTGAATTTAAAGGTTTAAAACAGTCACAGTTTACTAATTAGTAGACTGGAATAAGGAATGGACGTAAAAGTGCACTTAAAAAACTTTCAATTTGAGAATGTGTAGTTTTTGATGAACATTCAGATTATTTCTTCAATTTTTGCTTTCAATGTAACTATTTAATGAAAAATATATAATCGAATCTTGAACTTTTAAGCGAACTTTTCTTGAATAATTTGCTACTGTCTTGACAACAAAATAGCATTTGAAAAAATGTTATCCATTCTAATTTAATCTCAAATTTAGTAGATCTTTGAAATATATGCTAATGATAAGTGTGAATTCTGAATATGGACTATAGAAAATGCTTTGAAAAAAACAGTTTTCATGTTTAAGAACCGAAAATGTATCAAAAATTCAATAAAATATTTTAAACAATTATTCTAGTTTTATTGAAATTTCAAGGAAAATCACACATATTCTTGCATTTTATAATATTAACTCAAGACAAGAAACAGTTATATTTTTACAGTTTGAAAATTTTACGGCGAATTCGTACCATTTTCATTCATGATAATATTGCATGTGTATTATAAACAAATCACTCATACATTCTTATCTAGGAATAATAATTTCCCATCTCCTGCACCCTGAATAAATCCTTAATAAGTGAATATGGATGGACTTCTAGTGTTTGACCTGGCCACTAATGACTTAATTTACAAGCATCTCAACGAGGAGATGAAAAATAAACTCAAAAATCTCGTGAAAAAGATGGACTTGGTTCGGGTAAAATAATTTGATAAATACTTTGCGAAATATTTGAGACAAACTAATGTTTTGTTTGAACTTTAGGAGGATGAAGCTGATAAATATCTTAACTCAAACGTTATTATGCAGGTGTTTAGTCCATTAATCACTTCACAAAGGTACTTTTTCTAAAAAATGTTTTGTATTCAATTTACCGAAAATTTTTATTTGTTTTAGGATAATGTGCTGCCAATTTGATAATAGTTATACTCATATACAGTGTGACGAGATTAGCATAGTTTTTGAAGAGGTATTTTGCTCATCAGTTTTGCCCCGTGTAAATAATCTCAAACGTTTCTGAATTATTTTAGTTCCTTGGATTTCTCTTCTTGAAATTAAATGATAAGAAAAATTTGGAGTGGATGCAGAGATATGTTGGAGTCAGTATTTTCTTCATCAAACATATTTGTGGTGCCAGTGTATATTTGTAAGCTTTTTATTTAAAATTTCAAACTTAATGACTAATCTTCACTGAACATAATTTTAGATTAAAAACCGATAACAGCAAAAGCACAATGTTGACAAATCTTCTTGACACATGGAGCCAAGCTTATAACACATCCCAAAGTATAATGTTGGAGACTGTTGAGCAGCTTTTAATAAATCAGGACGTTAAAGGAACAGTCGTTAAAACTCTTCAATCAGCAATCGAGAAGATGAAGCAGGATCCTCACTCACAAAAAAGTCATGCCCTTATTTTTGTAGGAAATAAATTCCTATCACTTTATTCGAGCAGACAAGCTCAACAGTTGGCAACATCAGATTTACTGTTTCTGGACCTTTTTTGTCAATCTTTGAATTCTGAGAAGTCTGAGAAAAGTGAGAAGAAACTCGATTCTCATTTAATATTCTTACAAGGTCAAGCACCAGCTGTCAATTCTGGCTGTATACCTCATATACTGCATATAATTTCAATCAACCAAAACATGAAATTGCTTCTCTTGGTTGAATTTGGTAATAATGTTGTCTCGAATGGATTAAACGACGTTTTCTTCCTTGCTAACAAAATTAAGAATTTGCAAATGCAAGAAAATATGGAGACTTTGAAACCAGCTTACGAAAATTTGGATATTATTATGAAGCAAGTGACTGATGCTGTGAAGAAAGTCAAATACAATAATCATGAGATAGAAGAGAGTATGAAGAACTTGCTGGGCAAGTGGGATAGCTTCAAAAGAAAATATGTGGATATGTTGAAGGCACAAAGTCTAGTGCAAGATCAAGATGAAAGAAAGAATGAGCTGGCAAAAGTAGAGTCTTATCTACCATTCTTTATGGATGCAATTAAAGAGTTTTTTAGGGTAAGATTTTAAAAATGTTTATTCATTTCCAAAAATTTTACATTTTGGTATTTCAGCTTACCTGTCTAGAATGCAATACAATAGAAAATGGAACTCAAAGAGTCCTTGAAATTTCTGCTATGGTTGAGACAAAACTTGCTCACCACGCTGATTTCCTGGAAGTAAAAGCCAAAAGAAATTTCTCTTTAAGCTCATATTTGGAAGAGTTCGCTGGTCTCGTTCATTTCATTCACATCGATCGTCAAAATGGTCGACTAATATCACCAAATATTGACGTCACTGCTGAGGAAACTTCAAGTTTGATTAAAAAGAAAGTATGGGAGATGGTCGAATGCTCCAGATCATATCTTTTGAACGGTCAACTGTCTGTTATTTGGAAGGATTTTGCCTTCAGCTATTCATACTTTATGTGGTTTGAAGATCATAATGGACAAGTTTTGAAGCCAAAAGATCAGTCTAGTTTTGCATCCAATGCAGCATCAAAAACCACTCAGATTCCTGGAGTGATGGCACATGATTATTATGAGTAAGTATTTTTTTTTATTGTTGACATTTTGCAATTTTATTTGGATCAAATTTTTTACACAAAATTAATAAAAATACTTTTTAGACAACTAATGGAGACATATTTCACGAAAGCAGCAAACAGTTCAACCAAAATAAAATGCTTTGAGCTTTTTTGCATACATTTGGGTCTAGTAACTCCAAGTTGTGTTTTGGAACATTCTAGACGTCTGGCAGCTACCATAAATGACGTCACTGACATGAGCAGCCATAATCCATTTGATTTATTGTAAATTTATGCAATCGAATCCAGCAAGCCAAAGATTTTTCAAATCCGTACTTTTATTTATTATTACATTCCTATTATCTGAAACATGAATACATAAATATGTTTTAGAAGCTTTTCTATTCCAAAAATATCCATTATTCTTTGTCGTTTGTTTTGTATTGAAAAAGCAAACACAATAATACTATTAAGTAGACGTGATGTCGTGTACAAAATATAAATGTTCAATAAAACAATACATTTTTAGCAATAATTTTATTTAAGTTTTTTTATCTTAAGATTTTTTACAATTCTTCTCAATATTTTTCTTGTAACAATATATTTTTATTTAACGTCTTAGCTTTTTCTCTAAACTCTAAATGATAAAAATATGTGTTTTTCTGCATTAAATACATTGATTTAGTGATTATACTATTTCTGCGCTAAGTAAGTCGTCTATGATCTTGTAGGTTTCTTAACTTCAAGATTGCTTCTGAATTTTCTTGCTGGCTGAACACTTCTTTTGATTAAATTCTTTTTTTCTGCAATTTTACTACAATGAAGTTGTAATAACAAAGACCAAGCATGTTTGCTCATTTAATCGATGTTTTTAAAAATCATATTCTTTTTTATCTTTTGAGGTTAAACATAATTTTTAAAATTACTTCCCCTAATTTACAAACATATATTCTCTAGGATATTGTTTTTTTGATTTAAGTCTATTTTTTTAATTTTCTGGTTTTATAAAAACTATGCCTTCTTGCCTTCTTGGGGAATCAATCTTCAATCTACCATTTCTCCTAAAATCTGTATAATTATTAAAAATATAAACCATTAAATAAAACAAAACACATTCCATTTACTAGGTAAAAATTAAAAACTAATACTAATTGTAAAGAAAGTTTAGAATTTTATATTTTGGTGTTTTTTCTATCAAAATAGGACAAGTTGATTTAAAACCAGTTTCTGCAGAAATTTGAGGTTCAATCAGTAAAAATCCAGAGTCTATATAAAATTAAACATTTATTGAAAAAATGAGCTTTCGTTTAAAAATTTCCTAATAACTACATAATTTTGTACAACAGTTAAAAAAGAAACACAATTTTTCAAATTAATCTGGGTTCAAAAATCTTTAAGTATGTTCAGTAATTAATCTATCACGCCGTTTTCTCATCAATTTTGCTTTTTATAAGACCACATATTCATAATTTTCATCAAATCTATTAAGTTCTTTGTTGGCATTTTAGGTGTATTCACCTCAACCAACTTACAAGTCCTAGTAATGTAAGTATAGTCCTATTTGCCTTGCCCATCGGATATTCCAGCACAATTTATTTTAAAAATATTCTAAAAGAAACTTATTTTAAATTTTTCTTTCTCAAAGTTATAATGCTAATTAAGGATCTGACTAAACAAGTAAACGAATTAATAAAATTAGGCGAGAATAAAAGTAACAAATTTGAAAATCCCTTAAATTAAAATTAACACAAAATAAACAAATGAAAGCTTGACTTCCATATTTTACAAAAATATAGGTTCTCTCTGTGTCCATTGTGTTATCGATAGAAGTTTACGCATTGAACGTCTTGAAAGTTTTTGGATATATATTTAAGTCTTCCTCAAAATTTTTAAAATAAAAATGTTTCAAGACATTTTTAATATCCTAAGATCAAATAAACAAACTTGGAATTTTGATAAATGATTCAAAGACATTTTAACACAATTAGAGATGCAATTAATATATTTCTTAAGGTAACATCCTTCCTTGTTGTGCTTTTGCTATGGCTTCAAGTTTTTGTCTACTGGCTACTGCAGCAACTAGTGCTGCCCCTCTACCACTTCCGTCTTCGGATAGCATCAAATCAAACTTGATATGCGGGTTGGTAAGCTCTCGGATCTTGGCAAACATCAGATCATGGAATTTTGGATGGAACCGATAAACTGAACCGTCAACACCAACCTAAAATTTTAAAAATGAATAAATAGAGTTAAAGCTAGGAAAAGCTCGTAAAATTTAAAATCGTTGAATTAAAATTCAATGAGAAAACTTACCGTCACACTAGGATCATCCATTTTATTAATCAGTCCTGCAATACCAGCTGAGGCCAAGTGAGCTGCTCTGCTCGAAACGCATTCACAAATATATCTGACATTTGCGCAATCGGTTTCAGATGCGTGCGCCAATCCCAATTCTTCGAGAACATCTCGGCAATTTGTGAAAGTTCCTTCCTTATCAGTTTCAATTTCTGACACATATTTAGTGAAGAACTGACCACGGGTCAGAAGAAGGTCTGATACTTCGCCATTGAACAAAAGTCCAGCTTTTGTGAATTTTACGAGGGCTAATCGTACCAGCTCACCCATGTACATGCCAGATATCATTTTTTCAGCGCTAAAAATGAGTAATTGATATTAAAAGTGAAAATCATTACATAGTTTATATTTAAATATGTTCCTTACAGCTGCTTTCCAGGGTTGATACTAAATTCATCAATTTCCCGATCATATTCAGTCCTAATGAAGTCCAGCTGACCGTTATCCCCAAACGCGCCCCACTCTGTATTGATCAGCACGTGCTCGTTTCCGTTATCAGGACCTTCATACATTTCGCAGTTCTTTACTTTTTCTACGTAGCATGCATTACTACCAGTTCCTTTAGAATATAAATAATATTTTAGTATACTCTGTTTTAACATTGAAAAGGATTTAGATTAGTTCGAATGGTTTTCAGTCAATTGTGTAAATAATATCAATGCAACTACTATTAAAAGAATATTTAAAGAATATCTAGTCATGAAGTCACTGTTCCTTGAAAAGCTTTAGGTCTTAAAGAACTTTTAAGGACCAAAAATATTGACGTCTTGACTGAACATTCTTCAAAAAGCACATACTGTACAAAATTATATACAATTTTTGATTTTCGTTGAAGTTTTCGAAAATTTTATTTAAAAAAAAGAATATCATACCTAGGATAGCTCCTATCTTACAATTATGGTTAAAATAGCCACAACTCATAAGCGTTCCTGTAGTGTCATTTAAAATAGCACCTAAAGTTTAAAATTTTTCAATTAAGGAATCCAAGGAAAAGCTTCCATCTGAAGAGTTTGAGATTTTTAATACTTACACACATCAATTTGAACATCCTTTTTTTGCAAAATTAAATACAAATTAGTTGGTTTTGACGATGCAAAGGGATCACAAGTTTCCAAAGATCCAATAATCCAAATTTTGTTGAAATCGGACATGCAGTGATTTTATATACATGTGTTCGTGTGTTCATGTGATCAAGCGACGAATTAATTAGAAATCATAAAATGTAAAGTAGAGAAAATAAAGAATTAGAGAAATTATAGATTGCTGCTGCGTTGAATCATAAATCATTTAAATTATTTAACGTTTTCAAAAAAAATTAGGTTAAAGTTTTGTTAAAATTTAAAATTATTGAAGAAGTTTTATCCTTTTGTGTTTTTCAGTTTCCCTTTTAAGTACGTGCAGAATGCAGATCATCCCTTTTATATTTTACATGATGATTCACTTTCTATTCTACTTAATATGAATAATTTTTATGATGATAGTAAAAATAGTGCTAAAAAGTGCTTTGAAAATTAAGGTTTGACATCCAATTAGCTAAAAATATAATGTGACTTAATTTTTGATGCAAGAAAAGATAAGAAATTGTACAGAGTTTGAGGGCTAGTTGGTTTTATGAATTTTTATCAATCAAAAAGATGTTTAAAGATCAATAAAATTGAAGACAAAATTATTTCTTCAACAAATCTGAACCTCTAAAAATACTATACAAAACAAACTAGATCCTCAATCTAACATCCATCGTTCCAAAGAAAGAAAGAAAGCTGTTCTAACAAATTGACTGTTCCATTTTCTTGCAATTTGGTAGTAAAATTTTGATCATTGCTTACCAATAATAATACCAATTCTACAATCTTGCTTTCTGTGGCCACAGGACATTAAAGTGCCTGTCGAGTCATTCAACACAGCCATCACCTCAATCGCTACGTCCTGCTCTTGTTTAATGTGTCATGTGAATTATAATTACGAAATCACGACATTATACGCGGAAAAACACAAATTGAAACCCAAATTTTTGTAAAAATTCCAATAAGTTTTTAAGGTTAATTAAATTAAATCAATTATTTCAATTAGAAAACTTAAAAAATAAAATTAGGACCAACTTGAGAAGTTTATCAATACAATTAGGAAAGAATAAAACTTACGCCTCGCTTTTCTAAAGATGCTTTAAGAAGAGCAACCACATCTTCGCCTACAACACCCTCACAGTTGAAACCTTTAGTCCACCGAATCAAAATTCCTTTTGTGAGACCCATTTGTTTCAATGGAAAAGAAAAGGTAAATCCTAGAGGTAATCTTTCTGATTGCAGTTTGTGTTCCTAAAAATTTTAATGAAAATGAAATTAATTATCGAATCCTCAAATGAATGAATACAACAAACCTTCATAAAATTAGCCAAACACTCGGCAATGTGATCAAAAAGCTGTGTTCCAGACCCGAGCATAATGTTCTGTGGAATAGCATAAATTTTTGACTGCATCTCAAAGTTATCATCTCCTTTCAGGTGAATAAGCAAGACTCGGAAATTTGTGCCACCCAAGTCAAGAGCAAGAAACTTTCCACGTTCTAAAATTAGTATAAAGATGTTAAGTTTGTGTTTTTTCAAGCAGCTTTTAAGAGATTATCATATTTCAAAATAATAATATTACCTTGTCCATTTGGCAGATCCTGAACGTATGTGATAAAACATTTAATATCTGCCTGCTCATGTGTATCCTTTTTCAGACCCCGATTGATTTCGTGCAGGAACCTGGTCATCAGCTCCTTCATTTGTTTTTCGTCTAGCAGTAAATTCTGACATTGCTCGCGAATCTGCAAAGTAAACAGAACAGAATCATTAATATTTTATTTTCGTATTTATTATATTATATAATAACAATAACACTTTGAAGGTTCTTTAATCAATATATGTTGCACCAATTAACTTTGACATTCAATTTTTCTGATTTTCGCGAATTAGCGTTACAAATTTAATTTTCAACGCGCAGATCCATATAAGTTTTAAATCACAACCACAAGTTCACAAATAAATTGCTTCAACATGCAGCTCTATCGATGTGTTGCACATTACAAATCATCTTACTAACAAGAAAATTAACAGTTTGTATGATGTGATGGAAATCTAAACTGTATTTAAATGAAATAATTAAACTAAATAAAGTTCTCGTATACAGAATAATAAAGATTTTATGGATGATTAGCTTTGAATTTTGATTGACAGAAAGTGAATTTAAGTGAATGAACTCTCAATTAATATTTGATTTCGTTATTTGGTATTTATTGAGAAATATTTCCAAATATCAATTTAAAAAGTTTGTTTTATTGCAGACAGCCAATTTGACAATTTGAATTTTTATTGAATCATTAAAATTTCTTTATCCAAACAACAATTTTAAAACACTTGATAAAATTTTACAGGGCATTCTTCCATTGTTGCTAGGACTCTAGGAGTTCAATAATATTTTCATAAAATGAATCAAATTAAAACAATCAGAAAATGAGAGAATCGCAATTTAGGAGAGCACATGACGTCATCAAAAACCAAATAACATCTCAATACTTTTTTATGCTTAAGTGGAACAAAAACCAAAGTTCAGTAATTTATTTTAAACTGCCAAAATATATACAAATACAACAATTTTCTAAAAATAATTCAAACAGCAACACTGTACATATCTCTCAACCTCTTTTTAGTAGAATCAACAACAACGAAATAAATTGCCGATAACAGCGCGAAATAAAATAATTCAATTATCACCGTCCAGCCAAAGTACACATTTTTGTTTTTCGAAAAATCATCAAATTGTTCAAATCACTCAGCTCGTCAAATTTTCGAGCATGGGAAAAAATTCACAGAATTTTGTTTATCAAGCATTTGCAATAAAACTAAAAGAAAACATTAAACAAGCAGCACTTTTCGGCAAAACAGCTGAATAGTTGTGAATTGCTTATCATAATCGAATTTCGCTAAATAAGAATGTTGCACTTTGAACACGGACGTGTGCTATGCACGAGCTTGAATTTTAGGCGGCATAGGATGATTCATTAAATTACTAATTGCTTTAAATTTTTGAAAGATTTTTTTTTTAAGATTCTGCTCGGATTCTGGACAATTTTTACTTCGGCAACAAAAAGTTGTGAAGTCTTGATTTCATCCAAACTTTTTTTTTTTTTTTTTTTCTTATTTTTGCCTAAAACAAAAAAAATTTTGGTCTAGAACCCGAAATTTTGGGTCCTTGCGAAATGTCTGTCCGTGGTTTTGACTTCTGAACTTCTGTATTCGTAATCTTTGAACCCATCCGACCGATTAGTCTCAAAATTTCAGAATAAGCTTTTTTTAACCATAAGACGGTCGCGTTTGCTGATTCAAGAAAATCCTACAGCGCCATCTAGTACCTGTAGTGCAAAATACCATTTTACCATACAAAATTTTTTTTTTCCTGAGAATATTTTAAAACATCCGAATATGCAAAACCTTGTATTTGGCCCAAAATGAACGATTCCAGAAGATTTTATGGAAATATTGTACCATGACCAAGTTGTCATGTTTTGGAAAAAAAACTTCAGTTGACGTAATTCAGAACCCATAGGACCGATTGATCTAAAATTTTCAAAATAAGCTTTTTTTAACCATAAGCAGCGACGTACGAAGAGTTTTTGATAATAATACAGCGCCATCTAGTACCTGTAGTGCAAACTACCATTTTGCCATACAAAATTTTTTTTTTCCTGAGAATATTTTAAAACATTTGAATATGCAAAAACCTTGTATTTGGCCCAAAATGATCGATTCCAGAAGATTTTATGGAAATAATGTACCATGACCAAGTTGTCATGCTTACAAAAATTTTGTAAAAAAAAACTTCTGTTGACGTAATCTCAGAACCCATAGGACCGATTGATCTAAAATTTTCAAAATAAGCTTTTTTTAACCATAAGCAGCGACGTACGAAGAGTTTTTGATAATAATACAGCGCCATCTAGTACCTGTAGTCCAAACTACCATTTTGCCATACAAAATTTTTTTTTTCCTGAGAATATTTTAAAACATTTGAATATGCAAAAACCTTGTATTTGGCCCAAAATGATCGATTCCAGAAGATTTTATAGAAATATTGTACTATGACCAAGTTGTCATGCTTACAAAAATTTTGGAAAAAAAAACTTCTGTTGACGTAATCTCAGAACCCATCGGACCGATTGATCTAAAATTTTCAAAATAAGCTTTTTTTAACCATAAGCAGCGACGTACGAAGAGTTTTTGAAAATAATACAGCGCCATCTAGTACCTGTAGTGCAAAAATTTATATTTTATATATCTTGTGTTTTTTCAAAGAATCTAAAAAACTGTTGGAAAAAATATATATATTTTTTTTGAATTTTATATGAAAACAAGTTTTACGTGTTTTTCGTTAAGAAACTACCAACTCAAGTCGATCAGAAAGTGGTAAGATTGAATTCAACAGAATTATCAGCAATAATGCACAATATTCCCGCTCGGCGCTCTGATCGAAAATTTATGTTTTGGTTACATATTTTTGAATTTCCTAGAATTTTATTGCTTCATTCAAATGAATTATTCTAATGAAGCATAGGTATTATGTTGCCGAAGTGCCTGCTAAAGCTTCAGCTTTTCCGATTTTTTAAGTTCGTATAGAATGATCAATTTTTCAAACGATCGATATCTTTATAAATCAAAATAAAATTACCAAAACTCCGTTGTCATCAATTAACCCCATCTTTCCGCGAAATATCTATTATCACTTGTTATCAGTCGATTCCGAAATACACTTGTTCAGTTAATCAAAAAATATTATGGTGCTCAGACACGGTTTCAAAACGCCACTTGACACTGATGATATATTATTATTTTAGCAATGCAACTTCTTAGAATTTTTAACAGCAATTCAGGTCAGCTTTGCTCGAATAACTGAATGAAAATTGTGAATAATGTAAAAATTTGTAAAATGCTTAAAATGCACCAGTTCTGTGTTAAAAAAAAACTAAAAAGCCATAAACTAAAGTGAAATTAATTTATTTCAATATGCAACTAATAAAGTATCTATAAAAGTGTAATTTATTGATTTGAAAATTATTGTTCGTTGTTGTTCATTGATACGTTTTTTACACTCTCGATATGTTTGTGATACATTCATAACACAAACTTGCATATAATGCACATTCATCTGGTGTTTAGAAAACTTGAATTAAATGCGTTCAATCAGATTTTAATTAAAGTGTCATTAGAATCTGTTAGAAAAGTTGCTATGAATGGACGTGAATTTCTAGAACATATAAATGTTTATGGTTCTTGATTCTGGTAGATTGCTTTTATTTTTTTAAAGAAAAATTCTTGAATATTTTAGCTCCCCTGAGTATTTTTTTGTCAATTAAACCGAACTAAAAATTTTCCGTTAAGCTCTGAATGACTACTAAAATAAACCTTTTTAATCAATTTATCAATGTAAGCACGCCTCTAAAAATCACAAAAGTCAACTTCATAAAATCACTAAAAACCGACAAAAACCTCAAACTAACATATAAGATTTGTAATTATCCTAATTAAAAGATTTTATTTATGTTTTCCGTGAAAAAGAGAAAAACTAAATTTAACTATTCGCGACGAATTCTGTTTACTGAATGATTTGGATACGAACACGTTGCAGTGACTTTTATAATATTTGACTCATTACAAGTTTTTCTAATAATTGTTTCCCTATTATAGTGTACTGACTCAAATACTCTCAAATCAAGCGCATACCAATAAATTCGTCATAAATATTTTTTTTTTAAATTATATTTTGAAGTTTTTTGTCACTTTTGAGTAAAAAATTAGTGACATTTTAATGTAATACACTAATCGTATTTATTTTTATTTAAAGGTCTTGATGTATTTTCTGTTATTTCGATGTATTCACAAGTAATTGCTGTTAGTTGAAATTTGCCAAAAACAAATTTTATCAGAAAAATTCTCAATACTTTATCGTATAAAAACTCAACGTCAGTCGCGACAATTCCGTTTCTAAGTCGATTCTAAGGGGATTTGCGACTTTTTGATTTTGTGTGAAAAATGTTTTTTAAAAGTAAAAACAAAGTACGGAATTGTTTGAAATTAATTTTTTTTGTGCAAAATTGAGTTGGGGTTTTTTTTTTGCAAAATGACTGGTAAGAGTTTTTCTGATTTTTCTGTTATAATAATATTTTGAGAGATTGTGCGCGATCATTTGTTTATTGTTGATTTTTTGGTATTTACATGTTAAACGGTTTTAAGATGTGGAAGC
This sequence comes from Parochlus steinenii, assembly GCA_038502155.1. Taxonomy (NCBI): domain Eukaryota; kingdom Metazoa; phylum Arthropoda; class Insecta; order Diptera; family Chironomidae; genus Parochlus; species Parochlus steinenii. The sequence goes on along the minus strand of JAXCIN010000047.1, from coordinate 1,593,719 downwards.
AATAAATCGTGAAAATCACGCGCTACGTCTTTCGTGTTGAGTTTTTTTTGTGATGTTCAAGATCATTAGGTCTCAAATTCACGCACTTTATGGTAACATTTGTTTATTATTTATTGAGTTTTTAAGTAACTGGAGCTGGCAATACCCTTTGTAATCTTGATAATGTTTAAGTTTTCAATCAAAATATTTTCCTATTAAATGTTCAAAATATTATTTAACTTGAAGGGTTATGTAAACAAATTTTGGCGCCCTTTGAGTTGTTTTGACAAATTTAAAATTAAATTTTTATAAATATTTATAAGTTTTGAAAACAAATGTTTATTCTCAATTTTCAAGATATACCTAACATAATTAGGGACAGCTTTATGACATTTATTATTTTAATTTTCCAATACGAACTCATTCTTCTAAGAAGACAGAAGAGTACCGAAGCAAATAAAATTTTTCATTCAAACATTTTTATGACAAGATCGCAAAGATATTCATATTAAAGTACCACCCATTTGCATGCAAAGTGCATCAACATTTAAATTCAACTATTACAGCAGCACTACAGCATAATGAATGAATTTAAAGAGCGCAAGATCAGTGATGACTCACTGAATCGAATTTTTATCGAAAGTTTCATTCATGCATTTTAGTTGATTTACATATTTCATTGAGAGAAAAGAGCGGAAACAAAGATAAAATGTCCTTTCTACGACCTTTTTAGATCTGATTAATGAATTTATTCTCACGAGGTGTGATGCTTTTTAAAAAAATATTTAAAATCTTCCTAATTATTCTGTTGTTGCAAATATTGCAATTTACTCGCATTTTGTTATAAAAGCAAATTTAGGTTGAATATCACTTGAGTTTTCTTTAAATAGCTGCACACGTTTTTTTTGTTATTTTCAAGCTGGTTCAATATTCTCATAAAATCAGCTAAAAAGATCGTGCATTTGTGTTTTATATTATTTTCGTGAATTTGTAGAATTTTTGAAATTGTTTTGTTACATAAATCACCAAAAATTAAAGAAGAAAATAGATTGAAAAAGCGACTTCTTATCACAATACTCAAGCCCATCTTTGTGGATTCAGTAGACAACTAACAAATACGGTACTAAACTATAATTATTTGAACAGGTGAACTAACACGGGAATAAAAACTAAAAAGAGTTAAGCAGTACTGAAAGAACGAGGTCGTCTGGCAAGGGCATCCACAGCATAGCCAACGAGCCTTTTCTTCCACTGTGACGTTGAACGTGCCTCTACGATTGTCTGCGATTGGTGTTGGCAGCGACGAGCCTTCGCACGCTCACTAGTGTAGCTTGGAAATGTGTATAAAAATGTATAAAACTGTATGAAAAGTGAATAAAGCTCACGACAATCCAGTGGAAATATTAAAATGCTAGATTTTCTCGATTCTTTTGTAGAATATAGTATTTATGCGAACTACGTGGTTTTAAGCAAGTCTCAGTACTTTGTTCGATTTATGAGAGCAAGTTTATGTTGTATTATGGAAAATTATGATTTATTACAATTCTCTCAAACTAAGATATGTATAATTAACATTTTAGTTAAATGATTAACAGGGCGATGAAATAAAATGTTTTGGAGGACAAATGCATGAAAAACTGTGAAAGTGTAGGTTGGTATCGATTTATGATGTCATCGTTAATTAATCGCATGTTTGCAAAACTATAGCCAGATCGATTTTATGTTTGCTGAATGATATCTCACTATACGAGTTTTTTGGGGGTCTGTTTGGTTTATTAATCTGCACGAATATTTTATTCTTAACTTGTATTTGAAAACAAATATACAATCGAATGTTGATTTATTGAAGGTTTTGGCCTTTCAACCAAGAATAATTTTTTTGAGATAATTATTGTCATGGGACGAAGAACTGCTAAATAAAACCACAACTAATGATTTTTGTCAAATCACCAAAATAAGTGAAACTTCAACGTTCTTTATAAAATTACAAGAAACTACTGTCTCGACAACCTTATACAATTCCATTTGTAAGAACATTTTTGAAAAGAATTCTTTGAACTTGCATTTTCAAGAAGAAACTCGTTGGAGCAATTGCACTCTTTCCAATTTATTACAGGTAATTCTCCGATTCTGACAATTTTGTATTAATTGGTTTTCAAGAAACATACTTGTACGTAGTGAGCAAACTTTTGCTCGAAATGAAAACTTCGATAAATTCAATAAAATTTCAATTCATCGTCGACAACTTGATTTGTAGGATTTGCAGTTTGTATGTTTTGTTGTATATTTGTTGGATACATGAATGTAAAGGCAATAAAGCATTGAAACAATTAAAAGAGAAACGAGGCCTTCACTTCGGCAGTTCAAAAACAAATAGCTGCAAATAGCCTGCAACTAGCTAACTAAGTTATACATAGCAACATAGTGCAACAACAAATCTGCAACAGACAGTCGGAGACTTTTGCATTTGCTTTAACATTTTTTTCCGCTGATTTCGTGATTTTATCGTGATTTTATCGAGAGATATTGGAGTTGTGTCTGTTAAGTGATCAAATTTACTTAATTTGGTTGAATTTTGTTGAATTTTACTGAACTCAGTCTCAGACATTTACTGTAGGTCTAACGCTTGGTATTTTGTGTTACGGAATGGGTTGGAGTATAATATTTTTAACTTAAAATTAGCATAGATTTGCATTAATTAACTGTTTTGGCACCAGGTCCGGTTTTTTATAGGTTTGATTTATTTATGGATTTTGCTTAACTTTGGATATTTCTTAGGATTTTTTTTGTTTGGACTATTTTATGCAGCCGCAAAAAAATTAATTTGGTTACATTGATTGATTGATTTTATGATTATAAAAACTTACAATGAAAAATTTTTTAATGTCTAGCCTGATTAAAATGTATTAGAAATAAATATTGCGTCATTAAGAATTGAAATTAGAAAACCCATACATTCGAATTATTTTGAAAATATATCCCCACAAACTTTTCCATCAAAACCGGCACTGTAAACTTTTCTATCCTGAACATTTTCTACAATAAAACGCAATTCCCGCAAATATTGCACAACCATCGCATTTCTTTCAAACTACTTACTTTGTCTCCAGCTGACTTTTCCCCTATAATAAGCTCCTTGATGTTCTTAATCAGGTCCATGATCAAATAAGTTAAGGTAAGAATTTTGACGGATTTTACGTGAAATCACTCACAAATTAAAAATGATAATATTTAATATAGCTGAAAATCGCCTATTTTGCAAACTTCACGGAATTCTTCAAATTCACTAAAATTACTTTGAAACCGCGAGTGGAATGACCACTTTCGTGAGTCGGAAAATAACAATAAAACTTTACACAATAAAATTAAATAACAAAAAACGTGTCTGGTGCACTCAAAATAATTGCTTCTCAACTTATAGTTGAAATTCTAGTGAATTGCTTATCACTGAGCCACTGAGCAACTGTTCAATTTGTACAACTGTGCGGTTACACTGCTTGACAATTAAGTACTGGTTGTATCACAAAACTTATGGTGACTGTAGCTCAACTATTAAATAACTATCTGAGGACTAGTGGCGGATCTTTTGCTGCTATTTGGTCGAGTAACAAAAATATGACTGCCTGAAAATCCACTCAAATGTTTTTCATTTGACCTTACTACCACAGCATTGCCGAAACGCTTCCAATACTTCCAACAGCTCTGCGTGTGTATTCTTATCTTTATTAAATTTTACAGAACGTCTTGCTCGCAATTTCCTCAAATATGAGCTGCTTAGAGTGTCTACTCGAGCAAACAGCACCAACACATTTATGAATTGCGGGCCAATTTTTAATGGCAAAGTGTGAAATGGCTTGATAGTTTTATTTTTTATAAATATTTAAATATAGTCTACGATAAAATTTTGACATTTTATTCGGTGAGATGGTAGAGAGTAAAGTGAGTTCCAGGCAATGGAATGAAATTTCCTTACGCTCAATAGTGTTGGTTGACATTATACTCGGTTCGAAGTTATGCTTTTGGATATTAAATTTCTTTGAAGGGATGTTTGAATTTTATAAGATTTATGTGAAATTTCTTTTATGCAAAACTTTCAATTTTAGACGGTTGTAGAAGATTTTTTTGTTAAACTTTTGGTTAAATTATGTTTCTTCCATGATATTTTTTTTTTCTCAATAAAAAAAATTGAAATATTTTTAAAAAATTTTCATATTGAAAATTAAAAAAACAAAAAGTTGATAAGGTTTTCCCACACAAACTGCTTTAAAGCCGCGGGAAAGTCCTCAATGCACAATTTTTCCAGACACACATTCATCAAACATTTCCCTATTTCACAACTTTCCAAGAAAATTTAATTTCCCAGACAAACACAGACACACCTCCAAGTTCAAAAGGGGCAAATTCATATCGTCATCGTTTCAACGATTTGCATCAGAATAATGAAAGAAATGCAATCTTATCGAAAACGGAAAACTTGACAAAAACAAAAGTTAACAAATACCAAAAGATAAGGAATTCCTGAAACTGGATTGAATTGTGTTTTATTTTTTGGGTCTTTGATAAAAATTTAAAAACATTCAAAGACTATCAGAAAAATTTATTGAAAAATTATCTACAGATACTTAGAAAATTGGACACCTTATATTCGAATTTGCAAAAGTTTATTGCTTTCTTGCGATTTTCCGAGGAAAAATATTTTTGCTAGCTAATTGATTAATTTAATTAGTGTTGCTGAAATGATTATTTTATTCAGTTTTCTCTACTTTCACTCATCTTTTAATTAAAATTCTAAATACTGCATTTAGCAGCAAAACTCATCTTAGTTCAATCTATGGTAAACTCACCTTCAATTTTTATTATAATACCGTTCTAACTACAATACGACTCTAAATAGCAAAATTTGATGCTTTATTAATCAAAAGTGTAATTTTGTAATTCAAGTTGTAATAAAATTTTAATTTATTTTCTGATTTGCGAGTCAGTTTGGTGTTTTTGACTCTATAAATTTTTTATTTCAAATCGAATGAATGAGCAATTGAGTTCAATAAATTTTCATTTCTCGGTAAAATTGTGATTTGTTGTTTGAGTAATGCAGTTTGAGTAGAATGAAAATGATGTTGTTCTATAGAGAAAGGCGAGAAATTCCATAAGCGCCGTAATAATCATTAATGAAATTAATTTAAATAGCAAATAAACAAAAATGCTCAATATTTTTAATGTTCTTTGAAAGTTTCTACGAACTGGATAGTTCTATAATTCTATATTAAGAGATTTATTTATTTTTGAGATAAAGTAGGTTTTTCATCTAAATGAATGTTAAAGTTGACTAATTAACATACATTAATCAGCTAATTAATGGTTTTGATAACAACTTTCTGAAAATTGAAATTAATGGATCTTTCTACAATTAAAACAAGCTAAAATGTTCAGGTCAGCATTTGTTTACGATTTAGAATGAATATAGAGTTGTTGATACTAAAATTATTTGATTTAGAATGAAGACGTAAGCTAGTATTTGTGTTTAATTGATTAAAATGTTTTATGACCATTTCTTTTGAATAAAAAAGATTAACTCGATTCAATCGCTTTCTCAGAAAAATTCTATAGAAATCAAGTAATTTTCTTTATATGCGACTTTTGCTTATAAGTAACGTACAATTGAAATTGATTACAAACCGATTACTTATCAATTCCAAGAATTTCAGAACAAAGTGCGGATTTTTGTAATTACGGTTTGTTTTTGCAAAAATTGCAATGATAATAATAGTAATAAGGCTCAAACAATCCCATTTACAAAACTTCTAATTATTGTTATGGCTTGTTACTGTGCATTGCATGCATCAAATCATATTTAAACGATAATGAAATATAATTGTTATAAATTATTTTTCAAACCATGTACATACTTTTAAAAAATTGTTGAAACTCAAAGATATTTTAATATTTAAATTCAAATAAAACATGTGATCATCCAGTATTTATAGCAGCAATTGATAAATTTTATAAAAGTCAAGACCACTGAATTTATAAAATAACAAAGTGAGAAATCCCAGCACTTTACAGCTTAACACTAAAATAATTCAAGTTCAAGTATAACAGAGTTGCTGACTGCAAAGCTTTCAAATTTCAATTTAACTGTTCATAAACGATTTATAAGCTATCGAAAGGTTGGACAGTTTCAATAATAAGTTTTCAATCATTAATTTTCAGCATGCTTCAGAGTTATAAAGAATTATATTCTAAGTAGAAAAATAAAAAGTTTAAAAAAATTGAGCAGCAAAATGCAACAATTTTTCGTTTCAACAGGATTGCCAATCTCATAGGAGAACACCCACCTGCATAATACGGAACTAAACAAATAACATGAATTTGCATTTGTGAGTTTCTTAAGTTTCTTAGTTCTTTGAAGTCTGAAATAGATCTACTAATAATGCTAGAGCACGCGATATACTGGCTTTTACCGGTTCTCGCAAAATATTAAATGTTATAGGTAGTCTTTGTCAATGCAAACAACATCCGCCGACCACATTCCGTAATTTCTAGGCTATTTATTCTAGATATTTTCTTAATATGATCGAGATTTTTTTGTCAGATTTCTTAATATCTAGGAAGTACATTGATATTCGATTTAGTGGCTGCAAACAGCGTGTTAATCATACACAGACGATTAAGACACGATTAAGACTTCATTAAGACAAAACTAACAGGTTGAGGTAGACTTAGCTAAACCGGTTTTATTAAAACGTGGAAAAGATTGAACATGTCAAATATTTAAAACACTTTTTAATGATCAAATGAACGAAAAAAAAGGAATATGTAAATATTTTCAAGGAGACGTAATCAGTTTTTGCCTCTAAAGCTCTTTGAAATAATGCTGTAAAATCTCGGTGAGATGATAATGACAGCAATTAAGACAATAACGAAGTGTATAATTGTCACAATAAACTCCGCAACAAATAAAATCAACAATAAATTTACAATGAGATACAAGTGCAAGTATATTTTTTTATCTCTCGCAATATATTAATTAATGAATAAAAGAATCGAGAAGGAGAAGAAGCTCTTATAAAATTCATTAACAAGTTCATGAATGAAGAATTGAAGAATGCACGGTGAGCGCCCCAAGCTATCATTAAATTTAAGTGGTGTAGCACTTTTCATTTGAATTTAAATTTATTTTTTCGATTTATTTGCGGGATCATCACGTGAATTAAATGATGCAGTCGGAATAGATAAAAAAAACTGCATGCTTTCATAACAGATTACACTATGTCACTTTACATGTGAAACTTGCAAGTTGCATTTTTAATAGATGTGATTTATCACAAACTTGCAAGCTTTGGCCTGATTATTTAGTTTGGCTTTTACACAACTATTTCTTATTTATTCAAAAATACATGATTAAATGTAATTTACTTCTGATGTAGCTTTTATTGTGATTCTATCGAGATTCTATTTGTTTATTTTGATATTTTAGATCAATCTGAAGAAAACTTGCCAAAATTCAATTATTAAGTATTGTTTTAAAATACATTCCATTTTGTGCAAAAAGTTGTTGATATCAAATACCTATGGATAGAAAGCTAGTAGATAGTCATAATTTATATTTACACACTAAAGATAACAAAACCACAAACACCTGCAAAAAAGCTTTCTTAAGAGCTTTTTCACCAGAATAAAATTGGATTATTGTTGCATAACTGATTCAAATTTGAAGTAATTAAAAATTGTACTCACTGTAACTTCAGCCATCTCTAATGAAGATTATTGGATCAGCTTATTGAAACGTGGAAACCAACAAAAATAAATTTGGCAATTACGTAAGTCAAAGAATAGCAAACTCAAATCAAAATCCGTTCAATTGATGCTATTTTTGAAGCTCTGAAATCTTTTTTCTTCTAATTTTCTGTTACACAATCCTTTTTAACTTGCAAAACTGATGCAAAAACACTCACTTTCACTTATTCTGTCCACAAATAAAGCAGTTCGGCTTCTGTTTGCGTACTTTGAGTATGGTTTTTTCTGTTTTCTACCTAAAACTTTTGAATTTCTTAAATTCTTTCCAGCGGGCGAAATATAATTTCGAACTGTCCACGACTAAATCTTAATTACAACTGAAGAAATTAATCGGTCAAAATAATGTCATATAATCGTCACTACAACTGTGCAGTTTCTAACGACAATTGACGATTACAGTGATTGAACGTCGATACAAGCAAAACATTTACAGTCGAGTTGATCCAATAAAAGTGGCGGTTTAATGAGAGCTTTGAAGTTTGACTGCTTTGCCTGGTGTTTGTTGAGTTTATGGAGTTTTTTTCAAATATTTGGTGTTTTTTGATGATAAGATATATGATTGTATTAAATATGAAGATAAGTTATTAATCTCTAATGATGATTAAGAAACAAAACACCTCCCAATTTCTTAGAAATTACATTCATTAATTGTTTTAGATAGCTTTTTAGAGAGCTTTAATATATTTAAAAGTTTTTTTTGTTTTGTTTTTAAAGGTTTAGCTACATAGTTCCAATCAAAAAGATTTCAATTTTGAGAAAAAAACCCAGGCCAAAAGAGAGTTATTTTATCATTAAAGACTTTCTTGCAGCTCATTAATAAATAGACTATCTACATTCTACAATCTTAAAATCTTTCACAAATACTTTTCTAGGCAGTTTAACTACAAGCTAACAATCTAATCACAAATACTTTTCTAAACAACAAAACAACAAGTTGATTTATATTTTCCGAACGTCAGTTTCACTGTTGTAATTTTGTTAGTGTGACAAAATGTGTGTATGGATTGCGTCATTATTTGAAGACAATAAATTTTGCAAAGAACGAAAATAATTACCGATTATAATTTCTTTTGAAAACCTGAGCAATTTTTTCCTTTCTCATAATATGCTACTAATAAATATCGCTTGAATGATTAAATTAATTTCGAAGAATTTTACAACAAAAATTATTTAAATCCAAATTAAAATTTTCATTCAAGCTGCTTAAAATTTTTTTACAATGTCATTAACTTGAATTTACAATAGATTCGAATAAATTTGCAGTCAAGTCTAAAACGCTCGTTAAATTTGGCAATAAAATATTGGCAATAAATTAATTTCTTATAGACTAACCTTTATTTTAATCTTTATTTTATGTTTTTGGTCTGGAAAATTTTTGTGATGGAGTTTTCCAGCTTCTCGGATTTTCCACTTGATTTTGATATTGGAAACTTACTGGCAAATGTACTGTTTGAATTTCAGATGAAATTATCCAAGAAACTGGTTAGCTGTAAATTGTGTGCAATCAAGAAGACAGATTTATAATTATATTGTGCTTTTCATCTATTCAAGTATATTAAAGTATAAATTATCTATGCAGATTAATGATAATGATTGCAGAGCTTATGCATTTTTTTTTGTAAATCAAAAAGCACACAGCTTCCTAGTTAATATGTAGTTTTGCCGATGAAACCTTGGTGATCACATCTATTATGTAGTAAACAAGAGTATAAATTGCATTAGATAAATATTCAGGATCAAATAGAGCAAAGTGTGTCCACATTACGAATGAACCTTTGATAAATTGAATAATATTCAAGGTTATAGATCAAATGTCTTAAACTCGTGAACTACAACAAACAACTTATTAAATGACAAAATAAATAAATATTTTCACAATTCATTGAAAATCTAAACCTTAAATAAAAATTCATAAATTTGCGACAACATGTCTTACATTTCAAGCAAATTAAATAAGCTTATTGGATCAATGAACAGATAAAACTACAGTAAAGCATAAAGAATTCCTCGAAAACCCAATAAATATGACACGAACTTAACTAAATAACTGAATTTACGAACAATAATAAACTTGAATGGACATGATAAGAAATTTGCAATTGCGCCGATAAAGTTAATGATTATTTGTCCACCTTATGCTCGAACTTGCAATTAAAGCGTGTAAAAAATAAATTCAAGCAAAATGATAAACCAGTTGACAATTAAATATTTGTTGAAAAATGCTCATTGAAATATCTAATCATTTCAAAAGTCGCTCAAAAAGTAATTCAAATCGTTAAAAGGGCAACTCAAAACTCATACATTACAAAATTAAAGCTGTTAGAGCTAATTAGCTAATTAATCAAATTAAACACAAAATAATCTTCTTAATATAAAACAAAACAAATTAAAATTTAATAAAGATGCTTATCTTTATAAAGCTTTGCTTGTCAAACGCAATAAAAATAATTTTTAGTTTTTTGCAAAGAACTGTTTGTGATTAATCGTAAAATCTAGAAGATAATGATATAACAATATGCAAATATATCATTATAATTATTATAATGTTTTTTGCGTACATATAACATATCACCATATATCACACTCTCAGAAATCAACTAAGAGAATATTTTAAGCGGAACCAGAATAAACAATCCAAAAATAAATACAACAGAGTTTGGACTCTGATTTGATTTGAAAGGGCAGCGCATAACTCATCATTTTCTTATCGCTCATTAACGAAATTCGAGCCCATTTTTGTTCAAAACTGTAAAAAATGATTAAAAGCAGTTAAGTTTTTGAAATATTTGAGCAAGTTCAAGCGAGGTCAAAAAAAACTATTAAATTTATCTTTACTAAGAAAAAATATCTATTCACAGATAATAACAATCACTAGCTGTTCGATCCAGCATTAAATTTACATCCTCTGGTATGGATTTTCTCAAATCATCGTGTTGTTGTCTTTGAGCTACTGCAGCAACTAGTGCAGCCCCTCTGCCACTTCCGTCTTCGGATAGCATCAAATCAAACTGATAATGCTTGGGAACCAATTCCTTAATTTTTGTGTACATTAAATCGTGGAATTTTGGGTGATATCGATAAAGTGACCCATCAACTCCAATCTGGGAAATGATATTGAATTTTTAGTTTCGAACTTCTTTGGATTTATTTTCATAATACTCACAACAATATCAGGATTATCCATCTGCAACATCAAACCAGCAATTCCAATCGAGGCCAAAAGAGCCGCTCTCTTAGATACACAGGCACAAACATATCTGACAATAGCACAATCATTTTCCGTTGGATTTTCAATTCCAATCTCTAATAATATATCAATGCAATTTGCATGATCTCCTGGAACAGTAGACTCAATCTCAGAGACATATTTGGTGAAGAATGAAAGTTCTTTGAAAAGAAGATCAGAACCAACACCGTTAAACACGAGTTTGAGTTGTGTAAGTTTCACAAGGACCAAGCGGACTAGTTCTCCTAAGTACATCCCCGATATCATTTTCTCAACTCTGTGCGATGAAAAATATGTTTGTTATTACAAGCTAACAATATTGTTTAAAAGCTGATTATAAAATGCTTATTTACTCACCTTTGATACCCGGGGTTGATACTTTTCAAATCAACCTCTCGATCAAACTCCGTCATGATGAAATCAAGCGATCCTTTATCTCCAAATGCTCCCCATTCCGTATTGATGATCACTTCTCCCTGTCCTCCTCCAGGACCGTTGAAAAGTTCACAATTTTCCTTCTTCTCAACGTAACAAGCATTTGACCCCGTCCCCAGAATAACTCCTATTCTGCATTTGGGGTTTTTGAAGCCACAAGCCATCAAAGTTCCAGTTGTGTCATTCAGGATTGCAGCCACTTCGATTTGAACGTTCTGTAAGTTACATTTTTAAGAAAAAAGATTTTTTAACTTTTAACTGAGATCTTACCGGTCTTTTATCAATGGCGATTCTCATTTTTTCAACAACATCTTCGCCTACAACACCAGCACAAGTAAAACCCTTGGTCCAAGTAATCAGAATACCTTTTGTGAGACCTTCCTGTCTCAACGGAAACGAAAACGTAATTCCAAGAGGAAGCCTCTCTTTTTCTAACTTGTGTTCCTATAAATTTCATTTAAAACTATTAGAACTTTTTAATTGACATTGCAATTGAATTTCTCACAACAACAAAATCCGACAAGCACCCAGCAATATAATCAAACAACAAATCACCATGGCCAGTCATCAAGCTATTTGGTATGGCAAAAATCTTGGAGATCATCTCGAAATCTTTCTTCGATCCAGTTAAGTGAATCAGCAAAACTCTAAAATTGGTTCCACCAAGATCAAGAGCCAAAAACTTTCCGCGCTCGTTTCCATTAGGCAAGTCCTCTACGTAAGTAACAAAACATTTGGTTTCGGCTTCAGAATGAGTTTCTTTTTTAAGTCCACTTTTGATTTGAGCGCGAAATTTTTCCATAAATTTTTGCTCGTTGGTCTGGTCCAGTAGGAAACTTGAACATACTTCAAGAACCTCAGGGGAGAGGTTTGCACTCATTTTAGATTACTCGAATAGACACTTTCAATTTAGAACGATATTCTCTGTATGTTTTTATTTTATTATTGTGGTAACAATATTTTTCTGACAGGTTGTTGCACGGGTTACTTTTCGGGATCTCGTGATTTTTTGGGAAACTTTAAAAAAAAAGTTCAGATTTTAATTGTTTTTTTTTCCTTTATTTTTATTGGTTCCCCAAAGTAAATTGCGGGGAACTTTAAGACCTGATAGAGTTACCTGATTGGTGAGGTGAAAATGTTAGGAGAAAAAATAACAAAAAAAAATATTTTTTCCCTTAAATTTAGGGTTTTTATACAATTAAATAAAAAATGATAAATTAGCTTATAAAATATGTAAGAAAAGAGATTAAAAAAAAAAATCATTGGCTTATAACCTGCAATTTATGATACCATTGTTATTAAATTATTGATTTTTAGGGTTTTTGCTTAGAAATAAATATTTTTGTTGTTTGTAAACTTAAGAGTTGTATGTTTTGAATCAAACATAGAATTCATTCATCAGCGTTCAGTGACAGGCGGAGCCCAACCTCAACGATGAAAAAAGAGTTGATAAGCAATTCATCCGACTAGAGTACCGCTAAGAGACGGGATAAGCCCAACCTCAGCGTGTAGTATTCATAGAATGATTAAATTAGATGAACAAACAAATAAAGCATGAAACCTGAATAATCATATTAATTTGATAAAAAATGATCCTTTAGTTTGTGTTTATATGCAGTAAAGTTTCTTAGATTTTTGAGTGATTGTGGCAGAGAGTTAAATAAAGATGGACCTTTTACTAAAAAACTAGTTTTTATAAATTCTAGACGAGTGAAAGAGCTGGATATCAGATTTGATCGTCTGCATATAATTGTAAGGCTCCAGAAAGTTTCAAATCAAAAATGTCATTTATGTATATTAGAAATAGAGTCGGAGCCAGAACGGTCCCCTGCCCTGAGCCTGTTTTAATTTTTAATAGTTCGCTAGAAAACCCATTAAGTAAAACGCATTGGTAACGGTCATTCATATAGTCATTTATTAAATCAAGCGCTTTGTCTTGGATTCCGATCGCTTTTAGTTTGTCAATCAGAATTTCAAAATCCATTGAATCAAATGCTTTCATCACGTCAATAAAAATGCTGGCAGTTTTTTTTGAGGAATTCAAATTGTTATAAATTGTTTTCAAAAAGTTAATTGAAGCGGCTGTGGTATTAGAGCCTTTGAGAAAGCCAAACTGATTTTTATTAATGAGATTATTGTCTGTTAAATATGTTTCAAGTCGGTTTTTAATCACCATTTCAAATATTTTGAAGAAAACAGACATAACGCTAATTGGACGATAGTTTGTGGGGTTTGTTCGGTCGCCTGTTTTATAAATTGTAGTGACTCTAGCAAATTTTAAGTGATCTGGGAAAATACCTGAAATAAAGCTATCATTTATAGCTTCGCATAAAATACCTGATATTTTATTCCCAAGTGTTTTAATGAGTTTGACTGATATTTTGTCAAGGCCACTGGCCGAGCCATTTTTAAGTTTGTTGATATAATTTAATACTTCATCCTCCGATGTTGGAGAGAAGATGTTTAAAATTGGAGCGTTGGCATCGCGAGTTTGGGTGGTAGGACGAGTAATTTGTGGAAGAGATCTTGCTAATTTTTCACCAATATTAACAAAGAAGTCATTAAAATGATGCGCAATAGATTCTTGATTATCAACAAGTTGATTATCGATATTTAAAATGATATTTCTTTGCTTATTGGTGGAAGCTCTAATTCCACTCATTATTTGATTAAAGATTACCCAAAGTTTTTTAGGATTATCTTTGTTTTCTTCAATTAAACGCGAAAAATAGTTAGTTTTCTCAAGTATAATACTGTTTGTTAGTTCGTCTTTTTTAATTAAAAATTGCAACTTATAATGAGAGTTGTTTGGGTAACGCTTAGAAAGTTTATAATATTTATCCCGTTCTTTTTTGATGTTCAATAGATAGCTGATAAACCATGGTTTTTTATAGGATAGCTTATTAGGATTAAAATTCGCTTCGGATTTAAATTAAAACGACTTGTCGAAAAAGAAGTTTAAATCTGCTCAAAACTACTAAAAATACTAAAAACTTCACAAAAATTTTAATTTCCGATTATAAATTTCCTGAAAGTTTTCACAGTAAGTTTTTGAGACAATTAAATTTACAGTCAGCTTTTCGTGCGATCTTTTCAACTTATCCCGTAATAATGAGCTCTAATCTGCTCGAACAATATTTTTCCAATTGAATATTCATGTTTATATTTCAATCTTTGTGACAACTCCTACAAATGATTTATGAGTAATTTTATTTGATCTTTGGCCACTATTTGAATGAAGTAAAGTTTTTTTTTTAAAGATCAATTAAAATCTAATTAAATTTTATTGCTCGATGAACTTTTTATTGATAGAATCCGATAGAATCAGTTCTTTCCGTATCAAACTTCAAAATCAGTTCGTAAAATATCTATGAATGAAAAATATTAAAATTTTTATTGAAAGCTTTGAAAAGCTTTGTTATTTGCCAGACAGTTTAAATTTCATTTCGACGTATTTAGTATTTTTTATAAAAAAAACAAAAAAAAGCTGTTGACGAAGCTTTTGTCAAACATAATTTCCTATCTATTTTGATGATCTTATTTCTTCTAAACAGTGGAAACATCCCAAAAGGTATATCTGGAAAGTTAATAAAACACCAACACATTATACATTTCAAAAAATATGCACCATGGATATTTTTGCTTTATTTGTCCACAATATTTTTGTTTTTTTTTGAATAAAGGTTACAAAATATTTCATTTTATTCATTGATATTGTAAAAAAAGTGGGTATTGGTTAATTTCCTCTATATAAGATTTCTTGATTCCTTCATTTACTGGCATAGTCAAGAGTTAAGAGTCAGTCTCTCAACGACCACATGAAAAATGAAATTATTTTCTAAATCTCACAATAAATTGTTTTCACGTGTATTCATTTAAATCCTTTAAATTATTTTAATTGACTTTGTTAATTGAATTAATTTAATTGTTTGCGCTTTTTATGCTTTTTACGTTAAATTACGATTTAAAATTTAATGATTTGTTTTGTTAGCTTGTTTATGATTTTTGTTTTAAAAAGAGATGGTCTGAAGAATGAATGTATACGCTTAAAGAGAAAACACAACAACAAAAAATCTTTGAATATTATGGAGAAATGCAAAAGATAAAAGAACCAAGGGTTGTTGTTCGAGGTGGCGATTAGGCAAAATGATTAAAAAATTTGTTTTACGAAAATTATAGAAAAAATATTATTACTTATTCAAGAATTCACGAAAGTCGTATACTAAAAATTCCTTCAAAAATAAGGTTTTCAATAACAGGTGGTGATAATAAATTTCAAATTTCCAAACATGATGGATCACCGTTATAAACTGTTTGTCAGCATCTTGCATAGTTATGACCTTAACTTAATAGAATGTTACGTCTTGAATCAATGAAAAATCTTAATTATTTTCTTAAATTTAAATTCAACTACTTTTTTAAATTTATGTCTTTTTTCAACACCTCTAGCAATCTCCCTTGATCACAAACTAAAAGATCGATTGTAAAAATTACTGGTTTTAAATGATACCAAGATTATTAATAAACTTTCGATTGTAATGAACTTAAAAAGTGTATAATACAAAAATAATAATTAAAATATGGGCTGCGAGTACTGCACACTTGCTATATGTTCTATAGGCAACAGCAAAAACTCTTCTTGTGCCGCTTCTCGCTGGACGAGTTCATCTCGCGTACAATAATCGAGAATACTTCATTTACATTAATACGATTCTTTGCTGATGCCTCGATAAACGGACAACCCCAAAGCTCTGCTAGCTGATGACCTAAAAAATTGTAAGATCAAGATTAGATTTTGCGCAAAAAAATATTTTTAATTTAAATTTTCTATAAAATATGAACGAATACTAACCTTCTTCCGTGGACACTTCTCTTTGGCTTTCTAAATCAAGTTTGTTTGCGACTAGGAGGATGGGAACGGGTTGGCTGCCTTTAACTCGGCTGATAACATTCCGCATTGTGGTGATATCTTGAAACGTCTGGTGGTTTGTGAGTGAATACATCACGATGAATCCGTGGCCGTTCTTAATGTACAAGTCGCGCATCGACGCAAATTGTTCTGTTCCGGCTGTGTCTAAGATTTCCAGCACACACGGGGAACTGTCAACCTAAAATATAAAGAAAATATTTTATTTATTTTACCGCTAGTTAAGTTTTTGAAAAAAAAACTCACCTCAATCTCCTTTCTATAAAAATCCTCTATTGTGGGATCATATTTCTCAATAAAGCATCCCGACACAAACTGTACAGTAAGTGCCGATTTGCCGACTCCGCCCGACCCCAGTACAACAACTTTGAACTCACGCATCTCTTAATTGGATGTGATTGTGAATGTAACTTAATATAGCTAAGTTTATGCAATGATTTAAGTTTAGTTAACTTAAGTAACTTGCGGCTAGTGTCTCTCGATTTTAATCTCTGCGTTTGCTGCTTTTTCTCGATTTTAATTGATTTAATTGTTCGGATTTTGTTGATCTTTTGATTTTTATTTACAAAAAGACATCAAAAATGCGCTAAAAAGAGATAAAAAGTCAATAATAATTAGTGGGATGCAATAATTCATTAGTTTCGAATAATTTCTGACTTATAAGCAATTAATGTCTGAAAAACAAGCGGAGCTCAGATTGAATCAATGCCAAGAGGTTATCAGTGAATGGAGAGCAGTTACTTCGTCTAGAGTATTCTAGAACGACTTGTTGCTGTGAAATTCCAGCAAAAGTTGGAATTGGAGTAAATTATAAGAGGAAGTGCTGTACTGCAGGCGCAGTTAAAATAATATTTAAAACGCAGAAGTAGCTCAGAATATGAAGCAGCTGAAAAAAAAACCGCTGTTATCGCTTGACAGGTTCACTTCCTGCACTGTTGACAATTAATTGCGTTCGATCGGGATTTTTTGTGAATTTACAACCTATAAATTATCATTTCAAATTGTTTAAATTACCTTGACATTGTTGTATAATTACAATATCAACTTTTGAAAACTATTCCTTAGATTTTATTGAAAAAGAGCTAATTCTTCCACTTATGCAAAAAATCAATATTAATTTATTTCAATAAAAAACCGCCAAATCAACCAAAACAGTGCTCTAACCACCATAAATTCCAGTTCATCAACTCGCATGTACAAAAATAGAGAACTCACAGCTCCGCGTCAATGAAGCAATCTTATCAGTGGTCAATTAATCGCTTAATCGAGCTTGATGAATAACTCAAGCACTTGTCCGTTACATCATAATACTCATAGAATACATAAACTAATTTAATAATTGGACGGAACTGTATAACACTTCACAAGTCGGAACACTCACGAAGTTCATTTGAATTTTCAATCGTTTAGCGTACAACAATTCTATCAAAACTTTAAATTTTATTGAGTTCTTTATTGAGAAAGTATGAGGTGGTATCGTCGAAGTTTTCAGAGATTTTTATGAAATTGATACGGTGTATTTACCTCTTTTTCAACTGGTTTTCTTTCGAACTGGTGAAAAACTTAAAAAACTCACAAATCATTAACTTTTTCCATGAAGAACCATAACACCAGAATTTTCCATTCAAAGAAATCAATGGAAGAATAAAGAAATATGCCTGGCACACATTATCATATCGAATACACAACTGAAAGGCAACAATAAATGTGTGCATAACTCGATTCATTGAATGAATGAATAAGAAGCGGACATCGGCAGCTCAATAAGAATATTATTTTAATACACGCATCGACACTGCGAGCCCGCGATGAGTAATTTGCAGCGAAAACCAATCACATAATCTCTTCGATGGCAACAGTTTCAAGGAAACTTGGCATAAAACTGAATGGTGCTTTTAAAAGCAGGGGTTGAGAATGATTTATTGATTATAAACCTGCGCAATTCATACTGCACTTGTCTTGATGAAGTTTAATGCATTGCAATTCAGAAATATATACAGTTATTTTAATTCTTGAATATAAATTCAACCCTCCCATTCCCTGATCTTCAATGTAATCGATTTCTTAAACATTGTTCTCTGTTTCTTCAAAGTAAACTTTGGACTTAGTCCTGTATTACCTTGAAACCACCAATTTGGCAGTTTTGTGGATTTTAACGAATTTAATTGATTTTAAACGATTTTTACTATTTAAGAGCGAATTTATCTCAAAACTTTGAGACAAAAAATGGCAAAAGATTAATACTTCATTAAATATTTTGTACCCTGACGGACCAAAACATCATAACATGAAATTAATAGCATTTAACAGGTTGATGCGATTTTCGTTTTTTCATAACTTTTGTTATGACGCGGCTTTATGCATGATTCAGAAAAACACAAACTATAGCAAAGTTTTTAAATAAATATGTTTTGATCTTCAAAAGCATGACGTCATCCTTGAATCGACTTTTTGCAGTCTAAAACAACCAAACTACAAAACAATACTGGAAATCAGTAAAACGTGCTTTTATCACTTTTTTCGAGAAATTTGTTTGAACTTTAAAACCAAGTAAAGTTGGTGCAAGGTTTATTGAGTTGGACAAAGGAATTGATCATCTGGGGAAGATTCAATATGTGAAGGATAAAGGCGTCTTTTAATCAGGCTTAAAGAAAGTTTCGGAAACTAAAACAGATTTTTCATGCTTTTATAATGTGCCATTCAAAAGTATTGAGAACGCTTTCATGACCTTTAATAAGATTTTTAAAAAAGCTTTTCACCGGTAAAAAGGATTCAATTGGATTCGATATCTTAGCACCAGAGTCTGCAGCTTTTTATATTCAATAGACGAAATGAATTACTACGTTTGAAATTACGTTTCCTTTTTAATTTTATGGTTTCCATTTTATTCATTGAACCAATACAGTGGACATTTTGCTAAAATATTTCTATCAACACTTAGAAATCTGTTTAAGTTTCAAAGTTCTTTAAACGAAATAAAAAAAATTGAATCTTTTAAAGAAGGAGATCAGTTTTCAATTAAAAAATTATGTTTACTGAATATATAAGTTTTCAATCCATCTGTACAAGAGACATACTTAATTCAAATCCTTCAAGCCCTAACAGACTTTAAAAATCAGATTGCATCAGAATATTTTACGAATTCAAATTTACAACCCTGCTCATCATTATGGCATCTATAGATGCTTATATTCAAAATAAAACAATAAAAAAGAAGGTCCGCGTACAGCTGTTTATATTATTGCATGCTGCAGCCTGTTGTCTGTTTGTTTCTTCTCTGATACTTTGTTGTCGTAATTAAATTCCTCAGAAACCGAAAAATAGGCGAGAAACACTCGAAATACTGAAGAAATGTTCGAAAAAACTCAAATACAAAAGTTCAATTTCGTCAATTTCATAATCGCCAACAAGCCAAACAACATAAAATCCAATAAAAATCTTATTAGTTTGACCCGCCCACGCCTTTGCGCTGCTAACCAACTGAATGCGGATTGCGTGAAAAACTGAAATTTCACTCAAACTTGGACGCAAGACTAGCTCATAAGTTACAACAGAAACTTATTTTGAGCCACTGCAAAGTGAATTTAGGGGATGTTGAGAAATTACTGTTCAAAACTTAATGATGATATGAAAGAAAACATTCTAAATAAAAAGTAGACATTTTGCCCCACTGATGTTTTATGAGTTTTTAAAGTATTTCGTTGACGTCCCCTTAAACTAGGATTTAAATTATGTAAACTTATGTTAAATTATTATTCAAATTTTAGATTTAATTGGTAGTCAAAATTATAAAATTTAGTGCTTTTTTGAGTTTCCTCCTTATTTGGAAGATATATATTGGCAATTTAAGTACCTTATTCATTAAATTTACGATCGCCCTCTAATCCAGATATTAGCTTTGATTACCTTGATTATGCAAATCGGAGATATTAAATTTATTTTATTTTTTTCTTGATACGGGTATGTTTTCTCTAAGACAAAACTCTTTATGGCGTTATCCTCTCTATCGCGTAAAAATTTTTCAGTCCCAAAAATTTCCTTGCAAAAAGTTCTCCCTGTCACAACATTCTCTTTATGGCGTCGAAACCTTTATGGCGTTTGGATTTTCCCATACAAATAGTACTCTCTATCTCAAAATCCCTTTTTTGACTAGATTGCTGTGATTTTTGCTTAGATTTTTCGAAGCAAAACTGAGGTTTCGAAATTTTCGAAATGTTAAAAGTTGATTGTCGAAATTCTGAATAGTGTCAGATTCGCATCAAGGTTGCTGAAAATAATTTTTGAAAATTCCATTTCACGTTGTTCTCTCTATCACAACATTTTTTTGCGGTCCCAACCATCAACGCCATAGAGAAAACATACCCGTAATATTATTATAGATTCAAGTCAATTAAGGACGCGCTCTTAAAACAGGGATTAAAATTAACATTTTGATTTTTATGGGCAATTTAAAGTAAATTTACTCATTGGATTTATTGATTGATCCAATTTTGGAACTTTTTATTTGATATTTTGTAAGGAGATAACTCCCTGAAATTGTTTGAATTTGTCTATATTTATTTTGATCACAAAAACTATCACAAACGAATCGAATAAATACTCGAATTAAACTTTCCAAACCATATAGTAGTTTATGTCCTTCCCCTAAGAATTCACCACACTCCTCTTTTCAACAATTCAACGTCTGCAAATCACTAATATGTTCCTAATATAATAATTATCGAACTTCGTAGAATACGAATTATTTTCCACCAAGTCAGTTGAAATAGCTTGCAAATGTTATTAATCATCAACACAAAAAAAGAAACAATTTAAAATCGGAATAAAATATTGAAATTCAAGATAACAAACATTTACAGCACGAACCATCCAAGACGATAAAGCTAGACCAGCTAGTTGATACTAGGGGCTAGGGAATTTATTTAATTACTCGACTTGTTGGTCAAATTGAAACTAATTATTAGGCTTAGACATGTTTTATCTATTTTATATATTTTTTGAGAGGTTTCATGTAATTTACTTACTTTTTCTTATCATAAACAAATATTTGGTTCCAAAATTTTGAATTTTGCCAAAATATTGAAGACTCTTCGAGATTTCAAGTTTTAAAAACATCAAATAAATTTTGAAATCTTCTAATATTTTTAGTTATCTAATCTAGAGTCTCAGAATCATAAAAAAAGAAATTCCTTTCAAATGAGAATTAGCATCTTAAAAAACCCCACAAATAACCCAAAAGATCCCATCAATTAGGATTAATTATTTGCGTTATTTGACTGTAAATTGCAATAATTAGTGGTTTCGCTTTAATTTCTCAGTTAAACATACTCGCGAATACACAATAATTGACAACATAATAAAAACTAATGTCTTGAAGTGGCTGAAGGTTACATTAAGCAACTGAAAAGCAGGGGGCGGTCATTAAATTCTCATCATTTCTCATCAACTCCGAAGTTTCTTCAAGATTTCTTAAGATATTAAAAGAAACAACAAAGAACTGAACATTTCTTTGAAAATGACGTAATTAATGGATCACCCTTAAACAAGCAGTGACTTGTTTTTTGTTGGAAAATATTATTATCAATCGTTTCCATAGAACTTTCCCTTCAACTCGGTTATCAAACTGAAGAGAACTTAACAATCAGCTGATAGCCAAGAGTTTTGAACCCTGATGTATATTTTTCACTCCACTAATTCAAACAAACTCCACTAACTCTTAGGCTGAGCTCCTGATTTCCAAGTAATTTCATATTTTTATGACTTTTTGTGAATTTTTTTTTTCGAAGGCGAGTCATTTTTTCTTACGTTTTTCTTGGAATTCCTTAATTATCACAGCACTGCATAAGATGGATCCACTGATTAGCCCGCACTGCACACTGTTGAGGCAAATTTAACTACTTTTGGGAAGCTTCTAAATCTCTTTTCGATTTGATTTAAACATTTTTGTCTAAATACATTTCTACTTTATGAATGAAATTGAATTGTAAGACTTGGGTTTTTGTGTTGACGTTTAATTTGTCAGCAGCAGAATATAGGGTTATTTTTGGAATCAGAGGGAAATTTTTGTTTTCTATTTATTTCAAAGTATTCGTTAATTGGACTGATAATTATTGTTAATTATGTCAAATATTTTTGGAACTGTGACTTAAATTAGTCAATTAAAGCCTGAACACTATAAAAGTGAACTCTATATAAAGTTTGAATTCGCCGTAAAATGTTTTTGAAATTATTGAACGTTTTTTAAACCCAATAACTTATCAACATATTTTAAGTGTTTAATTATTTTACTTACCAGCAGTTAACTTATAAGAGTTTCAGCAATAATTCATTGTGAACTTTAATTAGTACAACAATTAAAAACACCAAATGGTTTGCAATAATTTTTATTCTTGCCAAATTACATTTAATATCCTTATTCAATTAATCATCAATAATCATTTCTTAATCATAAGTTTTTCCATATAAATTAAAAGATTTCATCTAATTAGAGCAATTAGAAATTAGTTAGAACCTCCTTACATTCTTGCGAATATTCTTAGGACTTAAGAATATTTTTACAATAATTTAAAAAAAATTGACCACCATTTTTGTTTTACTTTACATTTAATTATTTCTCTTTAATTCAGTTAAATCATTTTATTTAATTACATCTCATTTGATCCTGCCATTTTTTTGGTTTTAATCCAACAATCTCGATTGTAGTTATTTCCTTTTTAATTTTATTCCAAGAGATGCACAAATTTGGGCAATTTGTTCGTTTCTACTCGGTTTATGTGTTTTTGGTAAAAATAAAGCTTTACATGTCTAGTTTATTAAGTTATGCCTTAAAGTTGAATGAGGTTACTCGTATTTGGGAAGGATATATTTTAAGGAAATTATTTAGATATTTTGAAAAAAAAACTTTGAGACGCAAAAATAATTATTAGAAGCGAATTAAAGCATTTTTTTTTGAAATTTTAAAATTTCTTATCCTTTTAAAAGTTTTTAAAATAAAATATATTTTATATACTAACCCCAAAAAACCTTCCCAAAGCCGAATAACTTATTACCTACAATTAAAAGATCCCTTAGAAAACAACATCATTAAAATTTGCTTAAGATTCTGGTGGTTTAATTTATTTAAATTAGCATACCTTGCTTAGTTTGATATGCCGATATTTCTAGCATTATCGCCAATTGCCTAAACTAAGCTCAATTTTAGCCCTCAAAGTTACAAAGTACACACTTGTATACCGTAAGTACTCTGAAAAGTACACTAAACAATTAAAAAAGTTAATTAAATATTAGACGGCGAGTCAAGTCTTGGAATGAGGAGAATGAGCTAGTTTCATTTTTAAAAAATCTACGACTATCAAACTAACAAACTACTGTCAAGGTGGTGCGCTAGAGGTGTTGATTTTCTAATACTATCAAAGCAACTTATTTTTTAAGGAGAATTTCTCTAAAAATCAATCAGCAAGTGAATTCATCAGTTTTATAGAGTGCTTTCGGCAATCAATTGAAAAGGGAAATTACCTCCAAATAAATTAAATTAGATGAAGTATTATCGTCACCTTCCACCAACCACCTTGACACTAGCAAACGATTAAAAACTTTATTCAGAAATTTTAGAGAAATTTTCTTTTTTAGTTTCATTTAATGTTCGTTTAAAATTACAAAGATTGTTGATTTGTTGGTCAAGGGGGGTTTGATTCTCTATCGTTAAATGCCACATTTTAAATATTAGGTTCGATTTATAGATTTAAATCCTTTAATATTACACATTACAAAGATATAGTTCGTCTGGGAACAAGAAAGTTTTTGTTTGCAAATGCTGATTTCAGGGCCTTTTGGAAAAGTTTTGAGTTTCAAAAATTTTATGGAGATCAGTTTTGAGGGTATTGATGAAAATTTAAAAATAATGGAATATATTATTTTTACTCCGAAATTGACTTAAAACGAATATGTTAGTTTATAAATAGAATTTTGTTTTCAAGTTTAGTTATTTTTAGAACAGTTTCTAAAATGAAGAATTGAAATAATTAAAGTTCCATAATAAATTATAGCTTTTTAGCGAATATTTAAAATTTGGAAGCATAAAATAGTTGATAGGTAATATTACCAAATATTGGAAGGTTTTTTAACCTACATCAAATCTCAATAAAATAACCCTCAAAAACTACCCCCAGAAAAATTTTCTAAAAGAATACCTAAAAGCTTTCTCAAATATTCCTAATTTCCTAATTAACGGTGGATTTTCATTATCTCGCTCAAAATATTGCCTCAAGATTCTTCTGAAACTTTTAAAATATTTTCCAAGAAATTTCTAGTCTCAAAAGCTTCGAGCTTTCCATAATTTTACATTTAAATTCCCATTATTTTCTTAACTTGACGTTAATTTACATAATTTCATGAAAACACAATCTTTAACATCATACAATCAATTTAAATATCGTTTTTCACGTCAGTTAGCCCGTTACACAAGTAAAGTATGTAACTTTAGTCGCTTAGGTGTAAACATTTTAGTTTTATGATACTTATCTTATCTTTTCAGGTTTTTTTTTTGTTTAATTTATGTTTTTGTTGTGTTGGGTTCTTTTTGTTTTGTTACGTTTCTTCTAAAACTTATTTCTATAATAATGTACAACAGCAATAGGTTTTCTTTTTACGCTTCTCGCTTGACGAATTCATTTCACGCACAATTATTGAGAACACCTCGTTGACGTTGATGCGGCTCTTGGCGGAGGCCTCGATAAAAGGACAGCCCCAAAGCTCAGCTAGACCGTTGCCTAAAAATATATGGAAATGTATTAGTTTTTTAAGTTCAAAAATTTTTGTTTACTTTCAAAATAACTGTTTACGATTTAAAGAAGGATACTAGAGATTAATAAAAGTTTACCATTATTATAAACACCTTAGTTGGAGAATTCAGAATATATAGACAATATTTCGCGTTCAAAAATATTAAAATTAATCAAGTTTAATTTACATTCTATTAATAATAAAAATTTCAATTGAAAAGGATCACGAGACTTTTAACCTTAAACGTTAAACACACAAAAAGCCGGAAACAGACTAATAATCGGAAATCCCACTGAAAACCGGTCGGGTGACGTCATGGCCCCAGACGTTGAACGACCTTGCATCAAAATTATCGCAAAATTATCATTTTTGCCACAAATTTTACTTTTTATGTGAAGTTTACTAGCATTTATGTACGTGTTTTGATCCCACTGAAAACCGGTCGGGTGACGTCATGGCCCCAGACGTTGAACGACCTTGCATCAAAATTATCGCAAAATTATCATTTTTGCCACAAATTTTACTTTTTATGTGAAGTTTACTAGCATTTATGAATTTACGGAATTGTACGTGTTTTGATATTTTGTACTGCAAATTTCCATAAATTGAACGACACACAATGGCATATATTAACTGAAAATGATTAAAGTGACTGAAATAGCAGAAACAACAGAAATAAGTGAAATTGAACGAAGCATGCAAATTTTCAAAAAAGTAATAAATTAGAGATTTTATCGTAAAATCATTATTTTCTTTGATTACGTCATGTGTGCGATAAGCTTACGGGGATTTCCCATAAACATTTTTATTTTAGTTTCCAGTAATACATTTTCATTTGGTTAGGAATGTTTTGTGCTTTTTGTTTATATTATGGATATTTTACACTTCTCCCATAATCACAACAATACAAAATATTTATTTAGTATTTATCTTACTCCAAATAGATACATTTTAATGTTGTCCTTACATTCTTTTACTAAAAAAGCTTCGTGATTATAGCATATTAATCGTTTTACTAACCTTCTTCCGTGGACACTTCTCTTTGGCATTCCAAATCCAGTTTGTTTGCGACTAGGAGGATGGGAACGGGTTGGCTGCCTTTAACTCGGCTGATAACATTTCGCATCGTCGAAATGTCCTGTAACAAATGAATTGTGGAAAATAAGCTTTCATTCGAACAATAATGTTTGAAAAATTTACCTGAAACGTTTGGTGGTTTGTGAGTGAATACATCACGATGAATCCGTGGCCGTTCTTAATGTACAAGTCGCGCATCGACGCAAATTGTTCTGTTCCGGCTGTGTCTAAGATTTCCAGCACACACGGGGAACTGTCAACCTAAAATATGTAGAAAATATTTTATTTAGATGATCGCTGGTTAAGTTATTGAAAAAAAAAACTCACCTCAATCTCCTTTCTATAAAAATCCTCTATTGTGGGATCATATTTTTCAATAAAGCATCCCGACACAAACTGTACAGTAAGTGCTGATTTGCCGACTCCGCCCGACCCAAGTACAACCACTTTGAACTCACGCATCTCTCCAAATAGTCCTTGAAAGTCCCTTAATATTTCAGCGACTTTTGCAGCTTTTCCTCTTTCTTTCTTTCTCGTCGCGCAATAAACTTCTCAATTAAGTTCCCCAAAAAAGAACGAATCGAGTGTTTACTGTTTATGCCTGCAGTTTTGTTGTTGGCGTCGCCCTTTGTTCAGCCAGAAAACGTTCAGCCGCTGCAAGTTGGAAGTTGGTCTCGATTCAACAGCTCGGATTAAGTGCACTTAGAAATGGGTTTCGAAAAATTAGATTAATAAACATTCGCAATATTCTACCGATCGAAAGTCATGTTAAAGTATGTATAAAGTGAGGACTGGTGTAGAATTATGTCTCAATTTAGAGAAAATTATGATCCTAATCAATTAGTTTTAAAACAACATTGCAAAAGATACCTTAATAAAGTGGTATTTTTATTTTAAAGGGAGTTTCAACAATTTATGAAGTAACATCAGCATCTCTTTTAGAAAGTACACGAACAAAAGAAATGGACATCATTACAATCCACCCTTTTCAGTATTGTTGTTGTATATTCGTTCGGCAGTAACATTATTAGTGGTTTTCCTTTTATGAATAATTTTCGCAAAATAAAATTCAAAATGCATTATACTTCAATTGTGCAATTCAATTAAGAGCTCAGACCAATGTAAATGTAACTGTGGGCAGGCAAATTTATGGATTAATTGTAAATTAACAATTTATCGAAATTTGTTGATTTTTAATTGGACTTTGTTGATTTTATAAGAGGATTATATTTTTAAAAAATTACCGGGCTATTAAAATAATCCTTTTTAATTGAATAAAATCAAAATTATAATTAGGGTAATTAAAATTAAGTAAATTATTTTAAATATTAATATTACATCGAATATTTTTAAATCACTCGGAATCATTGAATTTTCATCTAAATTTAATAAATTTTCACCAAAAGTCAAGGTGATTATAAAATTATGAAAATGCAGGTATTTCTCTTAAATCGAATGGTTGCAAGCAATTATGTCAAATTTTATCGATGAACTTATCGAAACTTTGAATATTTCATAAATTATTTTCTATTTCCGATATTTTAGGTTTTTTATGTTTTTTTTAATGTGCAAAAAGTTGCCAATTACAATAACAAAAAGTATTCAGGCAAACAATGAGAACCATTAGCAACAATATAAACTCTGCAGCCTATTTGCATGAAACATAATGTAGTTGCACTAATTTGTAGGCTATGTTTTCACTGAGTAATTACCCGCCACACCACTTACAACCAAACACGAACAATTAGAGCAATTACTTGAAAAACACTTTGAAATTACTTTGGAAAACTTCGAAAAATTTGAAAACTCCGCAAAGTAATTAACTATTTGACGAAGTTGAAGGACTTTTTGATCGAAATTCACTCATCAAACACTTGGGGTACTTACGGGAGGATCTATATCGGAGCCATGATTAATTGGTTTCTTATTTAGAGCAGTTTTAACACTACTTGAGCTTAATTAAACATTTTTTTTTGTCGAGCAGAACACAATTTTGAAAGTTAAATAGTCGGAAAAATCAGAACTTTTCTTTTGCGAAAAATTGAGACTAAAAAGTTTTTTATTTGTATGAATATTTGATGGTATTTATAGATATTAGAGGTTAACCTAGTTTAAACATGCTAAAATATGAAATACGGTCGATTTTGATGATAAAAACTCAATGTAATTTCAAGATAATTAATTAATTAATTGTGAAATAAAGAAACAAACAAACAAACAAACAAATAATTCGTAAAATTTTGAAATTTGGTGAATCGAGAAGAAAGTTCCCGCTCTCCTTAGCGAACAGTGCTGCTACGGCGAATTGGTGGTAAATATATTAGCGCTTTTTTGAATTTTTAAATAAATTTTTTTATATTTCCGAAATAATTTAAAGTTTTGTACAGAAGAGTCGAATTAGAGAGCGTTAGTTGATCGATAGAAAGTTAGTAAAATATTATTTGCAAATCGTAATAAAACACCTTAATTATTTATGATTTAGTATATTTTTGGGGAAATAAAAAGGTCGCAGTTATTTGGTAATTTATTAATTTACTGATTTCTATCACAAAATAATTGAATGAACCAAAAATCTACGCTACAATCGCACTGAAAAATAATGCTTTTTATTTTATAATTAAAATGCAGAGATATTTTTTAAAAACTTTGGAAAATATTTAATAATTATAAAATAGAATGCAAAATACAAAACATAAAACACTTTATTTAAATAACTCGAACTTAAAACTATGGTAATGTTATCTATCTAAAAAATCTAAACTGTTGTAAAAATTGCCAAAAATCCTACTGTATCCTTTGCTAAAATATTTTGTTCTTTTTTTTATTTTACAAAATCTAATTTTTTACGCTCAGCGGCTTAAGTAGGGGTTTGATTCTTCTCTTAATTTGCCTAGATTGCTAATTTGCGATTAATCAGCACATAAAATTTATTTTAGCGCTTATTTTATCGATTTGTGATGCCTTTCGGAAGAAAATTCTCCAAGTCTTCATCAATTCTATTTAGTATATAATATGTCAAGGTTGTTTAAAGGTAGGTTGCGATTCATTAACACTAGGAATTAAGATACTTAAACATTAAAAATCATGTGGATAAATATGCAATGACGTCATTAAACTAATTAATGAGATTAATTAATTTGATAATAAATATTTTGTCTGCATCATGAATATCAATTTATCGCCACCTTCCTTCAAAAAACCTGTCTCAAAAAATTTATAATCACTAATAATTAAATTAATATAAATAGCTGGGCATCTACCAATAGGATCATTAAGTAGTGTTGGTGTCAATATCACCGTTAAGATTCAGTAGACATCCCATAGCACCAAAGTAACCTTCATGCTCCAAAAACAAAGCCTTCATTGTTCCGTTAGACCAATAGTCCATGGCGTACGCCAAAAGCTTCATTGAAATTTGGTTCACACGTAGGAAGTTGCCCACGAACACAACCTAGAAATAAAGATGAAGTTTTTAAGGTTTTTATTTAAAACATTTTCGAAATTTTAAATTCCAAAAAGTACACATTTTTCTTACCTTATCAATTTTTTCATTCACAGCACACATTCTGGCTATTAAACCGATATTGTTGGTGATTGTAACCAAAGTAGCATTCGCAAGATCAGCTTTGCTAATGCTTTTTCTTCGTTCCTCAGAGTTCATTTGACCGAAGCTGAAATTATAAAAAAATCGTTAAAGCGCCGTACACACTATGAAAGTGATTTTTTCAAAAATCAAAGTTTTCCGTGAAAGTTTTTTTGACGTTTCAAAAAATATTTTCCTATTTTTCGATTTTTATCACATTTATTGTCTAAAGAATGCGTTTTAAACCATTTTCTACGAGTTCTAAGCATTGAAAGACCATATTGGGAATGAATTGGCATCAAAAAAGGGAAATGTGTCAAAATAAAAATTTCGGACTTTGAAAATCGGAGTAAATTAATCAAACTTGCAACGCAAAAATAGGAAATTTTCTATTCTTCGTGAAAGTTCAGCCTCGGAGTTTTTATTGTGGTTTATGATTTTGATCAGAATATTTAATCACCGCAACTGCACAAATCTGATGCATATTTATGGCAAGAATGATGTGGAAAAAAAAAATTCCAAAATTTATCATTTTTGAGGCAACTTTCATGGGCAAAACCAGTGAAAAGACCAAAATTCACTGAAAGTTGTCTGAAAGTAGAGTTTTTCCTAGAGTTTTTCCAAATTTTCTTCAAACATTAAATTCGTCTTTTTAATACGATAATTTTGACTATTTTTTGAAAAAAATCCTTCCACGGGAAAATGTCAAGAAGTTGAAAAAATCGGAAAAAAGAAGAAACTTTCAGTGATTTACTTTCATAGTGTGTGGACCGCTTAAGTTATTGAATATATCAAATTATTTAGAGTTTTAAGCAATCTTACCTGGAAGCCACTAGCTCGCCTGGTAGTCCAAATCGATCATAATCGCCTCCATAAATATCTTTCACGAGCTTATCCACCTTTCTGCTGTCTCCTTTTTCTGCCAACTCAATTGCTTCTTCAAATGTATTGCACTCTGTAAGCAGGCAACAAAGGCCCAGGAAGGTTCCACCACCCAAACTGTGAAAGGAAATGCGAAGGAAATTGAATTAAAATGATATTAAATTAGGAAATTTCGGAGGAAATCCGCGATAAAACGAAGAATTACCTGGTTCCGGAGATACGCTTATAACTATCTGGTCCCCTTACTGCTAAAATAGACACACCCGATCCCACATTCACCAGGATGAAGGGATACGGCTGCGAGAAGTCAAATAGTGTTTTTTTACTTATACTGTAACAAAAGAAACTGTTAATGATGAGTTGTTTAAGATTTTAAGAAAAAACTCACCTAATATCACTTGCATTTTCCCAGTAATAACACTCCCTGTTGCTGTGCGTTTCAGCATATAAAATGCCTTTGATCAGTGCATCCAGCTCATCAAACTTTGCGAGCTTCATATTTACTTCCTGAAATAGAAGAAAATTATGTTAATTGCAAAAAGACTGATTAAAAAAATGTCGTCAAAAGGAGAATATTTCCTCCCTAACTTTTAAATTCAAAATCTTCTACAAACCTTCTTAAAATTCTCTTCAAACTTATAAGCACCACCTCCCGTAGCACAAACCGTCGTCACTAGCTCTGCCATCCCCTTGGATTTGGCCAGTAACAAAAAATTCTCCATCTCTGATGTTGGGAAGCGAATAAAGTGCAAAGATCCTTTACGACCTCTAATTTCAACATCATCCATCTAAAAATAAATCAATTCAAAATTAATATCCAGAATCCAGAAAAAGTTGTTATTGATTAATATTTTCGCAAATAATTTTTTTGCATTTTTTCCCAAAGTTCGCCAACAATTGAACATTTGATTTGGTTATTTGCGCCTGTTGAGATGTTATTAAGGTGTTGTCGTGAACTCTTTGCTGAACAAATTTGCGAATGGAAAAATGTGACGTCAGTCAACAGCACAAAGAGCTCGTTAAATTTGCATAATATTATAACAAACAAAAGCTTAGCTGTTTAAGCATAGGAAGACTATAAGCAACTTTAAATTGTTAAAAATAAGTCAGATTCAGATGTTTTCCATCCAATGTAAATTTTTTTATTTATAAAAAATTTAATATTTTGAATTGATCAAACTTGATAAGAAATTGGACATAGGGTCAAACAAAAGCAATTTACTGCGCCAAATAAGTTGTAAATTCGCGAAGGCAATTCAAAACCTATCACTCTATCCATCATCAAGCATCAGACTATTACGCAGAGCACAGAAAAATACCAATGCTTAAACGGATTCATAACAAAAGTAATAAAAGTAACAAACAACAGTATTGCTAAACTCTTCAAAAAGCTTGAATAAACTCGAAGAAACTCAAAAGAAATGCAAAGAAACTTTTTAAGCAAAGTGATTGCTTACGTATTTATAATTTCAATGTTATTATAGATTTAAAAAAAAAATTCTCTTCTTTATTTTAGTATAAATCCTGACTTAAAGCCGCTGAAATGTAAATAAATAAGAAAAAATTTTCTAATGAATTCACCTGCAAATGCGTGTCCCTGTGCCCAGTTTTCCCATACGCTGAGTGTTTCGTGAGGTACCGCCTAATGTTTTTTAGGATCTCTGCTTCTTGGACTCGTTCATCGGGAGTAATGTCCTTTGGTTCAAAATACACGAGCTTCGTAAGTGTGCCTCCAATGTCGAAACCAAACCACGGATGGTGACGCACTGAAAGAAAGACAAGAAAGGATATTTAGATATTCTAAAACACAGAAGAAAATTTTAGAATTTTTAAGATCGAGGAGCCTTTTTGTATACACTTGAGATTCAATTATAGTATAGCACTTTGCGTCAATTTATTGACCACCAATCTGTGCATCAATTAATGGGACACTTCGTTTTTTAAGTGCTTCAAATTATGATTTTGAAATTTGTAATGATGCAGTTTTGTAGCTGACTCGCAAATCTTCGAAACTGCATCATTACAAATTTCAAAATCATAATTCAAAGCACTTAAAAATCGAAGTGTCCCATTAATTGATGCATATATTAGTGGCCAATAAATTGACGCAAAGTGCTACATGACATTATTATTGTTTGAAGATTTCTAGAAAACGAGTTGTTGCACTTTAAATTGTTTGAAGATTGTATCAATTAATTTTCTTAAGTAAAAATGATATTATGGAAATAAGATCTTGCATGATACTTAAAAATTCGTGATAGATAAAACAGTAAAGTTGTTGACATTCAATGCTCTTGAACTTGTGTGTGCATGTGATCAAGGTAATCGTACACTCGATCATGATTAATAGTCAAGATTAAATTCGCAAGATTATAGGCTTTTCGATTATTCACAAAGTAATCTCGCAGTTTTCGCAGATAATAATAAACGAGTGATGTTTTGCGCACGTTCATTGTACAGCTGCACTTGATCGATCTCAAGTTCTCATCAAAAGTATCATTTTCAGTAAACAAAAAAGTTTGTAGAGTTTACTGTGTGCTGGAGGTCAAATAAGACTAAAACAGGAAAGTAGCATCAAGATCAAAGTTTAGGAAGTGGAATTACTCTAATAATTGCCATTAAATAATCTGTTATGCCGACAACAATTAGTAACTTATTGAGTTTACTTATAAATGATTGTAATTAAAGCATTTTGATACAAACACAAAAACGAAAATAAAACAGGTGCATTTTATTTTATCATGGCTTAACTTATAACAGGAGCTTAACATTGTTCAGATATTTCTATAAATAGCGTATTAGGAAAAGTATGATGAAGATCAAGGAAAAGATTACTGCAGTGTTTTCCCCAGGCTTTCTATCGATTGAAGATAACCTCGTATTTTTAAATTCCGCGCTGATAAAATTTTATCGGATATTTGTAATTTGTCTGTGATTTAAATTGGCGTCCTGGGAATTTTTAGTAAAATTCACAAAAAAAATAATTTTGTTTCACTAAACTAAATAAAAATTTTATGTTAAAACATATGATTGTTGAGTACACTTTAGGAAAATGAATAATAAAATTTCTAAGAATAATTGAAAAACTCCAATAATATAATTTATTGTGCACTTGAAAATCGACCCTTCAAAAAGCCACTTATCTTTTGATGACTAATGTGTAACATCTTTGGTGACGCATGAAAATTTAATAACGTACCTTATTTTATAAACAAATTAAATTATGAATAAAAATAGATTTTTTAACGATTGTAAAATCAAGTTATATGAAAATCGCAACCTTCAATTACTACTGGATTTCTCAAAGTGTACTTTAAACTCCTAAAATTGCAAAACAGAACCAACTTAGGCGATCTACAAGTGCAAAGTTCAAGAAATCACCACAACACGGGCAAATTCCAGATTTTTGGTCAATCGAGATGTTTTTGTCATTAGGAAAAAAAACCTCATATTTTTGTATCCGTAAATCAGTGAATAAGATAATTAAAATTTAATGTTCAAATTTCGCACAGTAATAAATAATTGCGTCGTAGAACCAAAAATTTCTTATCTCATTAATATCAATTGTAATCTTTGCAATCTTACGTATGGAGTCAAGAGTGGGCGAGCTCTGATAAGGAATGTTGGAAGTATTGTACTGAGCATCTGATTTGACTTCCTCACTGCTTGAACTGCTCGCTTTCACATCCATCAACAGCAAATCATTAAGAGACGAAGTATTTGAGCTGGACATATTATTTTTGGACGAAGAATCCGTGGCTGAGGACAAAGAAAAATACTTTTTCTTGGTCTTAAGCTTCCTTCTCTTGGGTTTTGCATTTGAGTATGAAGTGGTGAGAATGTGAGAATTTCGGCTCCGAATTTTACGACTTTCGTTGCTGCTTTTATCGCTTCTATCTACACTGTTGAAATATAGGCTACCAAATTCACTAGAGAGTGATGACAAGGAAGCTGTATCAGATGATGTTGAAGAGAAGGATTTGAGCTCAACTTTTGCCCGTACCTTTTTACCGTGTTTTTCTCGTAGCGCCATCTATTTGTTGAATATTACTTTCATTAACTTAAAAATCAAAATATTGAGACGAAAATCTAGACTCGTTATCACTTTTTAATATTTTTAAAATTTAATTTAATAGGTTGTCAATTATTGCCTTATCAAAAATTATGTACTTTAATCTTCTTCAAGCAATAAGAAAGCAACCTCAGTCCATTGAGTCCAACATTGACATGAACGGGGGAACTGCTTGTAATTCTGGTTAGTGATAACGAGTCATGGAGATTATGCGGCGTTAATTATTGTCTGTTTTATTGAATCTACTTGTTGTTTTCAGTTTTGTTCCGAGTGATCGAAGTATTAGGCGTCAAGCAAGCAACAGGTGTTGTCATTTAATCGTGCGACATGTGCTGTGTATTTATTAGCATAACATCAATTTCACTCGAAATTCATTGAAATGCAATAATAAGGGTATTAGCGAATAACAGAGTTTTGTAAACACAATATTTGAATTACGTATGGATGAAAGTTAAGAGCAGATATTGAATTTCTATTCGAATTAAGTTGATGTGCGTTGGGTATTTCTCACAATATTTATTATATCAATTGGAGGGTTCTGAGAGCTTAGTTATCTTTTAATAAATGAGTTTAGTGGAAAATTTCTAGGTAATACCCAAAATTCATTTATCATACCTAACTTATAATGATCGGAAAATTCCAAAGAAAGTGCAGCGAAAAGCTTTATCCTCTATATCAGATTCAATCTATAGGTTTGAATTTTCTGACGTCTTCATAAATTATTTTATAAATAAAGCTAAGATTATTTATCAACAAGCTTCTATCAATATTAGATCTGTTATCCAGCTGAACAATAGCAGATCAGCTAAACAATCAGTAAACAAAATAAAATAACCTGGAAACTAGAAAGTACAGAAATAACTTCCATTGTGACAAATGGTCATAATAATATAGAAAATGTAACAAATGTATTAACACATTCTCTATTTTTAGACCACATATTTGTTTAACTGATCAGCCAAAAAACTTCAAATTTTTTATCAATAATTCACAAATTTGCAAATTTAGTTCAACAAGGATAATAAACTGAAAACTTCTTTTGTTCTATTGAAAAACTTACTTTCATGCGAATTAGACATAAGCACGTCGTTCTGAGCAAATTCAGAATCAAAATTTTTTAAGGTTACAATGAAATTCTGAATATTTTTGACCAATATACATTTTAATAGTTTTTCAGTAAACACCAAGCAAAAACAGAATAAATTTAGTCAATTTAATTTTGATTATTGGGTGCTTTAGAATTCAGAATTCTAATTAATTTTTTTTAAATAGAATTTAACCTTTCAAGTGGCAAAAAATGGAAGCAATTAAAGTATGGTGTTAAAGTGCATTTTAACGGTAGTTTGGGAACTTTATTGATTTGATGAATTGTTGAAGAATGTGAAAATTTGTGGAATTCACGGATCTTGCAATTTTTTTTTTTTTTTTTTTTTTTAATTAGTTTTTATTTGTTTAAAATTTTTGGTACAATTTCTTCTTTTGTTCACATTGTCTGGTTAATTTTTGCAAGAGTTTTAGCTTTTGCTATTTCTACTTTAATAGGAAAATAATTTTTTAGTACAATAAAATTTTTGATTTTTTTCAAATTTAAGTTAATTATGAAGTTTGCTCTTCTTGCAATTTTTGCTGTCACCAGAAAGTGTTGTCAAGTTTTCAAGTGCAAGCGACAAAAACTTTTTAAACTGGTTAAATTATTGCAACTAAAAGTTGGTCAGTTTTTGTATGATGTCAACAAAATTCCATTGAAACATGAAATGATCAACAATGCACTCTTATAGTTTTTTCAAGGAACCGTATTATCAATTTAGATAACATAATTATCACAGAAAACTGACCATACAACTATAAGTATATTGTCATCAAACCTTTCAAAAGTTAATTATGTTACTATTCTATGTAAAGCACTTTGGACCTTCAACAACTGAAAACAACTTCAAAACATCAAAAATAACAAACAATAATTGAAACGCGTTACTGCAATTTGTTTAAACCAACAAAACAATACCTTAAATATTATTTTTCCTGCACTGTATATAATTAATTTAAGTTATTCACTTTTAAAAATTCATTAATTGAATACTATTAAATTAGTGAATTAAACACTGTGTATATTTTTGAGTAATTACTGAGTATTTATGTAGATTTAAAGATAAGCTGCTCCTAATTGTTTGTTATTTAACCAACTATTAAGAAAATTTATGGAATGTTCCAAAGTGTCATTGGTCACACAATTTAGCACAATAAGTATCTCCAAATTAGTTTGCTAGTAATTTTTTTTGGTTGTTTGCATAACTAAACCAGAAACTTCAAAATTGTGCGAGCTATATAAAATTATAGATATTTCTCAATCAAAAATTCATAAATGTCCAAAACTCCAATAACGGAATCACATAATCTTTAAGTCAAACTTAATTTTTTCTTGGTCCAGCAAATTTCACTTTTCTTGCTTCGATCGCACTTTTTGTGTAATTTTTAATTGTCGATACTTTTTGGCACTTTTCAAGCTAACCACTGATGGCATCATTAAAACTCAAGCCGCTGTTAATTAGCACATATTTTTTGGATTATTTAATTGCGCGGGTTAAAGTGGCGAGCTCTACGTGGTGAGGTAGTTGAGGTGTGCTTCCTGGTCGGCGTTATAAAGTTTTACTGTTGGATTGTGTAAAATGTTTATTTAACTCGACTGTTACGATTCTTAGAGCAACTCTTTAATTAAAATTAGCCTTTGTATAATACTCTTTATCAATTAGCAATTTTTTCGAAAAAAGAATAACTGATCCATGTTTCTATACGATCAGGTGAGAGTTTAACGCGGGTCTTTACTAGTCAACTACGACTGCTCGACTGAATTTGTTTTTGATATTCGTGAGTTTATTGAGTAAGTTTAAGTGGTCAGGTTTGATCATTATATAAACACTGTAAAATGAATGAAGTTGTGTGTACAAATTTACGCATACAAACTCCAGTAGCCAGAATACAAGTGTTTATCTAAAGAGGGTAGAGTGGCGTTATCGCAACATGATAAGCGTGACATTATTTTTGATTTTTCTGGTAATCATTGAATTATGTTTATGAATTGAGAAATTTCAATTATTTTACAAATTTCAAGTAATTCAAAGTAATTATTTTTAATAATTATATTCATTTTAGGTATGGACATTCTAGTTAGAAGAAAGACATACCATAATCTACCTGTGTATATGCTATTTGTTTATTTTATTTAAAAAGAGAATCTCCAGCATTTCTCAAGTGATTCAGATTTTTAAATCAGCTGGTATGTGTGACGAATTATTGCAGTGATATACTTAATTTTTCTTTATGATATAATATATTTAGATTAGTATGCGAACATCGTATGATCATTTTGGAGTAAACTCAAGAGAAGGCTTTCATTTTGCTCCATTCACAACATAACTTCATCAACTGAGATCAATTAACTTACATTGCTCGTGTCGCGAATTTATAAATATCATCAATGAACTTCAATGTTTATGCGACTGTAATTCAGTAAAATATGACGAGGAATGATTTGTGATATATTCGAAGGCCGGTTTGATTAGATTATTTTGGATTAATTAGGAATCGATCATTTCTTGTGATGTAAAATGGAAACAAAGATATTATAAAGAAACTCACCAATGTTGAAGGTATCTGAATGGTTCTCGACAACGACTTCAGGTTTTTTTGGCTCCTCAGGCTTCTCTGGCAGTTTTCTATCCATATCTTCTTAATTTTATTTATTAATTAATTATGTTCTAGACACACAATTGATAAATATCACTAATTTCTTGTATAACTGAATGAGAATAATGCCGGGTAGTAATTGATTGTATTGAGTTGATTCACTACATAAATACTGATTGAAAGACAGATAATTTAGGCTGTAACAACAAGGAATATACCGTTAATTACCCAATTAAACAAAAAAACAGAATTTTGTTATTGTGGAGCGAAATTAAATTAGCCCCTTGAATTTTGACATGTGAGAGAAATGATAAAAGTGAGCGAAGTGAACCAAGTGAAAACCCTTTGTTTTGGTTTTAAAAGAGCCGTTTATTGCAGTGACAAAGATCGGATCGGATCGATTCGGATTTTTTTGAAAAATCCGCAAATTTTTGCGGATCGGATCGGATTTTTTTTTAAGATCCGCAAATTTTGCGGATCGGATCGGATTTTTTTTTAAGATCCGCAAATTTTGCGGATCGGATCGAATTTTTTATAAAAATCCGCAACTTTTGCGGATCGGATCGAATTTTTTATAAAAATCCGCATTTTTTGCGGATCGAATTTTTCTGCGGATCGGATTTAAGTTTTTATTACGGATCGATTTGTGGATCAGATTTTATTTGCTCAAATTAACAAGAACAAGTTGTGCAGCTTGTGAGCTGAGCAGGACTTCTCCGCTAACGTGGAATTGTGTTTTAATGTTTAAATCACGAAAACCCTTTTTTTCTGGACGTATCATGAGATTTTAAAACCTTTTCAACAAAAAAAAGTTGTCTGGTACCACCAGATGACCCCCAGATGACTCCTAACAGGTAGTGAACCAATCGTCGATACATTTTTTGACTCAACTCATCATCTCAAAAATTATTTCTGAAGAGACCGAAGCTGTATCTCTAGTTTTTCAAAAAAAAAGATTTTTATTGTATGAAAAAATTGACTTTTCGACACGGAAGTGGTTCTGGTGACCTAACCAGTGGAGTCACCATCACCAAAAATATCAGGTGCACGATGGGCAGAGATAACAAGTCGACTGGCATTAAAAAATCCGAAATCGGTTGGGTTGGAGGTCATATCGAGCGTTTACAGTAATCCAAGGATCCACAGGAGACACGGCCCTTCGTTTTTCGCATGGCACGGGTCAAGGGTTCAAAACTTTCAGAATTTGCATTCACAGAAATTTTTTCAACTTAATGCCGACAAAAAAAAATATGGAATATTTTTTTTGAGATCTGTTTACGGGGAGTCAGGAAAAATCAGATAAGGTCAAAAAACCTGAAAATGCGGGGAAGAAAAAAATACTTATACGATATTGCGGAGAAGTAAATATCAATTTATTGTGTAATAAATGTCATTAAAATTCGATCAATGCGTCAAAGGTCTATAACCAACATCAAAATAAACCATTTTGTTTGTATTGAATCCGATTCAATGCTTGTAACTATTAATTATACTAATTAAAACTGATTAAAATAATAAAATACCTTCTTTCTTTAAGTATTGATATATATTTTAATTCAAAATATAGTTTGGATTTCATGATGAAAAGTTTTTTCTATGTTTGGCGGATTTTTGGCGACTTTTTTTTTGAAATAATGGTTCGGATTTTTTTTTTGAAGATTGCGGATCGATTTGCGGATTGAATTTTTTTTTTGAAAATCTGCGGAACGAATTGTGGGTTGATTTGTTTTTTTGTAAATCTGCGGATCGAGTTGTGGTTTGTATTTTTTTTTTGGGAATCTGCGGATCGATTCGTGGATCGGATTTTTTTTTTTAGAATCTGCGGATCGGATCGCGGATCGGATCGTTTTTTTAAAACTCAGCGGATCGGATTTTTTATTTGACGTTTAAAAAATCCGATCCGATCTTCGTCACTGGTTTATTGCGTAGATTTCTGTAATAACTCTCCTTCATTATGGATCCCCACAAGCTACCAGCACACAGTAGAATACATCCTTCAGAAATGCACGACTTTGATTCAAATATGTACCCGATTGAATGGCAATCAGAGTAAGTAATTTAATTTATCGATGGATTTCACAAATTTTTACTTTGCATTATTTTCAGTTCCAAAATGGGACTTTTACTGGCTCCATTTCGTGCCAAAAATGTTAACCCAGAAGCTTATAATTCAAAGATGAAGTTTTGGAAGGATATGATCTTTAGGTAATGTTATTAAATAAATAAATATTTATGTTCCAGGTCTTATTCGAGGAAAAACATTCTCAGTTGATCTACTATATAAGACTTTGCAAGCAGCCCACTTCCATGAGCTTAGACTAGACATAATCTACCAATATAAATATTGTGGTGAAAATCTAAGAAGTGCTTAAAATTACAGAAGGCTCTAAAGTCATACAAGTCAAATATACATGCACTTTCTCTAAAAATTTGATCATGTACTGTGGACCAACGGTATACACTAGAATTAATAAATTTACAAAAGGATCGGTAGATTAGTCATATATAGTAGATCAACTTAGAAAAGTTTCAAGTGTGTGCCCCACCAGTTTTTGGATTCGGCGTTTTTAAAATTTTTCCTCATTTGTTTTTCATACAGATATTGTGGGACAGACCAAAGAGCAACAGTTTCTATTAAAGTTCTTAAAGAAGTTTTTACTCGAAAATTGACTGCTCCTTATTGTCTACAAGAAGTTTTCGATGAATTAATAAGAGAAAAAGTTATTGTAAAAAAATCACAATTTCTGGAAGAAAAAGAAGCAACATGGAGTGGTTGGGCTGTAAAAAAACTAGTAAAGCAACCGCTTAGTTGGGGATTCGGAAAGATAAAGGAGAAATTGTGGACTGTGGATGATGATGAAAGCTCTGAGTACGTTGTCCAACATGTTGTTCTAGTAAGTTTTCCAAAGTATTTCTAACAAAATATAAATTTTAACAAAAATTTTATTCTAGAACCAATCAGCTTTATTGCAAAATATTGTGAAAGAACATCATCAATTCAACAAAATCATTTCCATGAAGGACTTAGTAGAAACTGTTCAGTCAACTGACATGCTGTCCACTGATGGATTTGAATTGGCCTTAAATTTATTGATGCACATGGATCTTGTTTATGTTGAGCAAAACAATGAAGAAAATGCCGGTGAACTCAACAAAGCTGGGCATCACCACAAAATGCTTCTTAAGTTTTCTAACCCGAACCACACTGTAACTCAAATCACAGAGATAGAGAGATCAATATACAATTTGGAATACACTGAAAAATTCTTAGTGGAAGAAATTGAAAAAGCTGATGATGAAATCAATAAAGTAATGATTACAGTCAGACAATGTTTAAACGATAAAAAGAAACAAGTTGCAAAAACGCATTTGAGGTAATTTTATAGCATATTTTATTTTTTAAACCCATGTCTAATCCATGTACGAATTTTAGGAAAAAACATTTGCTGGAAAAAGAAATGGAGCGAAAATCTATGATCTTGGAAAACGTGACTACAATGCTGCAAAGAATCCATGACACCAAGAGCGACAAAGA
This sequence comes from Parochlus steinenii, assembly GCA_038502155.1. Lineage (NCBI taxonomy): Eukaryota > Metazoa > Arthropoda > Insecta > Diptera > Chironomidae > Parochlus > Parochlus steinenii. The sequence continues at coordinate 1,551,741 of JAXCIN010000047.1, read as the reverse complement.
CATAATAAACACTTACAAACTGGGATCAAATGCTTTGAAATCTACAATGGTCAAAGAAGGAATCAACTTGGATAATGTGGATGACATTATTGGAGAAATGCGAGAGGTGCTAGAAGATCAAGAAGAGATTAATCGAGCCATTAGTGAGCCTTACAAAAGTTCGAACGATATTGATGATTTGGAGTTGGAGAATGAATTGCAAGAGCTCCTTGATGCTGGCAATGGAGGCAATTCTAATGGAGGAAAATCTATCGAAAATGATGACATTTATCAACGCTTGAGAAAGCTCAGAATGGACGGATTGTCTGATTTGACTGAAAAAGCTGAAAAAGCAGCTGCCAGTAAATTAAATTAAAACCTACGCATTAAAGTGCCTTTTCAACAATTTTGTTTTGTTTATAAAAATAATTAAAATTTTTAATAAATTGATTTGTAATTTAAAAAAAATCTTACTTTTGTTCGAATAATTCCATCGATACCTAGGTCCTAGAGCGATCTTCAATAATTCTTTACATTTTTAATGGTTCTGTTTTCGCTTCACTCAATCTTCAGTAGAAGCAATAATTTCCAAAGCTTTCAAAGCTTTCGCCATCTTCATGAAATGAAAGGAAAAAATGAGAAACGCAAAAGCTCTCGGAAAATTTTATTAAATTTTATTTCAAATTTATTTTATTCGTGTGGGTTCTACTCAAAAAACAAATTATTTGTATTTTTTTAAACATTACTTTATTTTTATTAAATTTCCTCCAAACTTTCTACCAATGTTATCTATACCAAAATCAAAAATTAAGAAAGCACATCAATATTTTTGAAGCATAACCAAAACATTCAAACAAAATATTATGCAACACATTGCCATAAAATTATAGATAACTTGCAAATTTCGATGTTATCAACGAAAATAAAAGCGTTAATTTTACTTCAATGCTAGATTTATTATCACCTGAAGCTGATATCTAATTCAGCTACTTTTTTAAAAGATGTATGGTCAAACACTTGAAGGTCACCTCAATCATCAAATTTGTTTAATAATGAACAGTATTTGGAAAATTTTATTTTTATTTGAATTAAGATCAACCAAAAACTTTATTTTATAAAATCATAGTAATAAATAACATTTAAAATTAACAAAATTCGAGGGGTTGATAATGACAATTACTCTTGTCGAGCCTCAGCCTACTCCCAAAATTACTCCCGATTACTCCCTACTCTTTGTCTTACTCCCAATTACTCCCGATTACTCCCTACTCTTTGAGTTACTCCCAATTACTCCCGATTACTCCCTTCTCTTTGGCTACTCTTTGCCTACTCTTTGTCTAATTTTACTCTTTTGCAAAAATTCACCAAGTCCAGATTTAATTATTTTTCATTTTAAAATCGTTTCCTCAAAAAAAAAAGCAAAAAAGTTGAATAATTTTCAAAAAAGTGAATGATGTCTTGATTTGAACCCGTGTGTCCAGCACCAAATATTTTTATGCTTGGCTGTTCGAATCTTAGTTGGTGCGGATGTGTTTTTTGTCTTTTATACAAGATTTAATGATTGTTCTAGTTGAATTTGATTTTAAGGGAAATAATTAATTTTCAAATTAAGAAATTCTTTAAAACATCTGTTAAAAATTATTCCTCGTGAATTTTGGCGAAAACGACATTTAAAAAAAATTTATTCAGTTTTTAAACTTTAAAAATTAAACTATAGGAACCAAAATTTTTTAACCATAATCAACAATAAATATCTCTTATGGTTGTTGTTTGAAGCTTTTATAATAAAAAATTAAAAAATTAATTCAAACATACAAATTAAAATCTAAATATTTAAAACTAAGTAAAGTTTTGTAATTTAATGAAGTTATGTTAACAAATGTTGGAAATATAATTGAACTCTTTTTTTGCCAAATAGAGTGATTTATATATTTAAGTTATCTATTGGGATAACTGATGGATAATTGACGTTTCTAATGATCTGTCAGAAAAAATGTCACCGACAAAAGTGTTCATAATATTTTTACACGCACTTTTGTCGGTGATATTTTTTCTGACAGATCATTGGAAATGTCAATTATCCATCAGTTATCCCAATATATAATTGAACTCTTTTTTGCCAAATAAGATATTATCAAAAAAATTTAAATCAATTATTTTGAACAATCACAAAATTTTTTACAAAAATGGCAAAAAACACATACGCCCCAACCAAGATTCGAACCATCAAGCAAAAAAATATTTGATGCTGGACACACGGGTTCAAATCCTGTCATAAATTATTTTTCTGCACTTTTTTGCACTTTTTTGATGTTTTTTGTTGGCAAAACTTATTTAAAATACACATAAAGTAATGCATTAATTTTATTTATTTTTATTTTAAAATTTTTCAGCATGCTACTCTTTGGGCTACTCTCAATTACTCCCTACTCTTTCGAGTTACTCCCTATTACTCCCAATTACTCCCTACTCTTTAGGCTACTCCCAATTACTCCCTACTCTTCGGCTACTCTTGCCTACTCTTCGTCTATTTTTACTCTTGTCGTCGATAAATTGTCATTATCAACCCCTCGACAAAATTTAAAATTTGCAGACTTTTTGGAAAGTTTAAAAGAGTGGGCTGTATTTTTTAAGTATGTTCTGGATTACTTTCTTCAATGTTTTTTAAGATCGACTTTCTTCTGAAAATATCAAATTATTAGAAGTACAAACACAAACTATTTTGATCATTTTAAAAACAAAGCAGAACTCAAACTACAGCATCCCTATTACTCCCCTAATTTTAGAGAGATCTAAGCTTTAACTAAAAACTGACTTGAAAAGTGATATTTATCCATTTGAATTGAAATTTCTCGGGATTCGCTGCTGTTTGACCTTCTGATTTTTATATCTGTTGAGTATTTGAGATTAAATGCTTTAAGTTACTGTTACAAATGAAAATAATGTTGAAATATTACACAAAAAGAGGACGGAAGACAACCATTCTTTTTGATCTAGTTAATCGTTTGAAGATCGCGTCTTCAGGGTTGGAATCTATGATTTCTCTAGTATTTCTAGCGGCAGTTGAACTTAATAAAACTTTATCATTTTTGTACAGTGTATCGAAAAAATCATCATCTTTAGCACCAGCTTTTGCAGGTTTTGCGAAATCAAATTGACCTGGTAGCTCAGATTGTGGTTCGGCACTTCTTTTGGTTTTGGGTACCGATTCTTTAACTTTGTCCGCTTTGTAGAGATGATCAATAAAATCAGTATACTTTGGGTCTACCGATGCTTTTGGTTTTCTAATTTCAAATTCATCTGGAGTGTCCTCAACTTTGACTGAATTTATTGAAGTTGTGGGAGCTGGAGCTTCTCTTACTGGTCTTTTAGCCTCATATTCCGAATTTTTAGTTTTGTCTGCTTTGTAAAGTTCGTTTAAGAATGAAGTGTATTTTGGATCAGTTGTATCTTTAGGTTTGAGTATGTCAAATTCATCAGGAGTGTCTTCAACTTTAACTGGATTTTTGAGGGTTGTTTCTGTAGTTGATTCACTTGATATCACTAAGATGTTTCCGAAGATAAACAGGGCACACTGTAATTTAAGCAGAAATTTTATTTTTCTAATATTTTACTTAACTTGTAATGTCGAAAAGGGTTTTTTGAAGAAAATATTTTAAAAAATTTAACCAATCTTTTAAATTATATTCTTTTGATAAACGATATCAACGATATTTAGGAAAACATATAGAATCACTTACAAATAGCACTGAATTCATGTCTAAAATTTAATTTATTATTTTGTCCTCTTCAATCAATCACTTTATCTATCAATATATTTTCGATGATGTTTGCTTTACTGCTCTGATCAAACTATTTTGCTCAACAGCTTAGCGAGATTGTTATATCAACGAATACAAAGCAACTTAACACACGAACTGACAAGCATACTTTATCAAATACACAAGAAAACCAAAATAAAGTTTAACAAAAATAATAAAGTGGCAACTAATTGAGTGATAATTGATAAATGAACATTTTGCGAAGCAAAGCATTTCCATCACCTTTTGTATATCCCTGCACTTTGCTTTATTCAATATATACATACTTCACACAGAGATTAGTCATGATTGTTGAAACAATTAATCATTTATTTTTGCCGATTTGTTGCAGGAAAAGCTTTTATTTATTTTCGTTCAGGGAAATATTGTATGAATCTTGAGATTCTGAAGATGAAGGAAAATGTGGGCAATTTTGCATTGTTTGCTTGAACGTAAGTTGATGATTTGATGTGATGTAGTTATCATACAGTGTAGAAGGAAGTGGTGCTAATTGTTATGTTTACATTACAAGGGTGTTTGCGCTAGTTAAGATCCATAGAGAATCCAATTTGGTTACAACTAGGATGCTAATTAATTGTTTTTAGTATGCAGCAACTAGTTTACATGAATAGTTTGGGTTTTGGCTTGGGAACTTATTTATAAGATAAAGTTCTTGGATTTCTTGGGTATTTTGACTGTTTGATTCAATTTCAGAACATTGGCAATATTTATTGTTTACTCGGGGATTTATGCTCTATTTAATTTGTTCTTGTTTTTCAAATCATTTGAAAAATAACTTTCTTGAAAAGTTCCCTCAAGTTTTGAAATTAAATAGACTCTATGAACAATACTTCTAAACTTTAAGTACAAAAATCATACATTAAAATTTATTTTCCATGTAACAGCGTAAATAGCATAACACTCTTAAAAATAATTAAATACAAAAACTACAATAAATAATAAATAAATAAATCTTAGTATTATAATTCATCCTTATCCTTGGTTAAAGGGGATGATTCGTCTGATTGGTTTTGAAGTTGCCTTCTTTCTCATTTTCTGCTTTTGCTTCTTCTCTTCTTCAACTCGTTTCCTCTTGAGTTCTTGTTGCCTGTACCTATAGATTTAAAAAAAAAACTATAAACTATCACTAGTTCCAAAAAATTATTTCTAAAGTTACACAAAAAGTGGACGGAAAACCAAAGCTCTTTTCTGCCTAGGTCTTTCCTGAATCTCTCCATCATTTTTGAAATCACCAAGAATGTGTTGAATCGTTCGATCATTCATATCACGTGATGTTTGTGGAGAATCTGTTTCTTCAGTTTTTTCCAAAATATCGTATGTTTCATGCTCCGGTATTTCTGCGGAAAAGCTATGCTCGTGAAAAGGACTTGAATCATCTTCTACGCTGTCATACAGCGTCCTAGCATGAACTACGGCCAAACTTCCCAAAAGGAATACAACAATCTGCAAATTGAAATTATTTATTTATTTATTATTAGATAACTTCACAAATCGAGATGCTAACAAGTTTCAGTTAATACCAAAAAAATTTTGCAATCTTCTTGCTTGTTTCTAAAACTGTTGACTTTTTTAAAATTTTCACACTTTCAAAGTTCAAGTTTCGTTAATATAATTTTTTTGGATTGACAAACATTGCTGCAAGCTCAAAATTTGGTTAATGTAAACTTACGAATTTTCCGGACATGATGAATTTTTATTTATTTTACTGATCTGAATTTAAACCAGAAAGACCTTTGCTTGTAAAAGTAAAAATGTCAATGAAGAACTGTAGCAATATCTTACTAGTGAAACTATTGTACAATCAATGATTAATGATAGTTGAAAAATCTTATATTATATATCCGAATATTTGCTGGTTTCTAGAACTATTTCCCCCTACTCTTCTGCATCAATTTTTCAATATTACTCAAAAAGTTAGTATAGCTGTGCAGGTTTATGACGAACAAAAAAAGCAACAATCGACAGCTTTCATCAATATCGGCGTCAATTTTCAGAACCATATTAACGACTTATTAGACTAAGTGACGAAAATCAATTAGCAAGATTCTTTAAAACATTTATCATTTTCCCTTTTATCGACAGATAGTATTTGTAATGCATTAATCATCTGTTGATTTAAGGCTATCTACGGGATTTCGTGGAAAGATCGGGGGCTTTCTTGGAATGCTCTCTGTTTTTGATGAATTTATAAAGTTGAGGACTTTGTAAAAAATGGGCTCGAAAAAATATCAACAAGTGAATGATTTACACATGTTAATTGATTTAGTGTGAATATTGGAATATTTATTACACATAAGATATTGGACAACTCAAAACTGTTGCATCATAATATTTTTCTGAAATGATTCACAAATATTTTCACAAAGAGTTTTTTTATATCGATATAGATTGATTTTGGTCATGTAAGAGTGAATGTCATCGGAAAGATTTAACAGTAAAAGCAGATGATAGTATCTTCTTGAAATTTTTAATAAAAAGTAAAAAAAAATACTTTCAGTTTTATTTATCTACTAGTAGCATAAATCCCGTCAAAAATGACGGGTGGTGACACACTTGAGAATAGAAACATAATATTGAATCATAATAGAGATAACAGAAATCATTCAAAATTCTAGCCATTTTTTTATATGACCCAGACGCGTAACTAAAAATCAAAGAATTCCTTCAGATATTGTGTGAGAAATAAGGATAAACATTGTTGAGCAAAAAAAATCAAAATATTTCAATTAATGAACAAATTTTACACAGGGAACATGAAAAATTCACTATTTTGCGTGGTTTCTGGATGTGTGTGGATCAGCGGTGCATGGTAAAAATCCCATACTCAGCTCAAAAGTTGTGTCTTGTACTGATACATATGTTCCGAGGAAAAAAATTTAAATTTTTAAAGCCATAAAAAGTTTCATCACATGGTGAACGTTTTTTTTATGTTTTTGAAAAAATGGAAGCTCGTGAAAAAAAATCCTGGACACCAGCTGGTCTATATACCAACCTTAAAACCAAAAAACTGGGTACGGAGTAAGATTATAAGCATCATGTAAAAAAATCAAGATCCTAACTCTAATAGCAAAAAAGTTATTAAACTTCTAAAGCGTTAGTTTCACCCTTTTCATACAAAAAGTCCGTATTAACACCAAACATATATATAAAAACACATCTTTATTCAAGTTGATATAATGATATAATTACGGTAAATTGGAAAAACCAAATTCAATGCATTATTAACTTCAGACAACTAATTTTGCAGTATCACACATGAGTATGAACTATGATGCAAAACATATAATTTAAAAACTTACAAAAAACTACATTATATTTCAAATAATATACCATTCATAAATTATGTCTACAGAATTTTACATGTTTTTAACATAAACCAGACAAATTAAATTATTCAGCACAACTTCAGCACAAAATAAGTTCATATTTATTTAGTTTTTACACTGGGTTTCATGGAAATTTAAGTTAAATTTTACAATTTTACGTTAATAAATTCACATGGTGTAGAAAAAAATAAAAGAAAAGACTCGGGAAAATAGACTAATGTCTACTTTTATGTATGAATAGTCCAAGGATTTTATTAGTTTTTGGAGTATAGTACTTATATTTTATAAAATGGTAAATGTTGGTTCAATGTAAATAATTAATGCAAAAGCTGCATTTCAGCTGAAAAGATAGTACTGAATTTGAGACTAGCACGTAATATTTAATTTATATGAAACATTTACAGTACATTTTCCAGCATTTCCCTACCTCATCCAAAATTTTGACAATTTCTACAAACTTTCACAGCAAGAAAGCCACAAAAATTAAGATCCAGCTTACCTTACCTTGCTAATCATGTTTCCCGGCGTTCCCCAAACTTTCGTCTTATAAAATTTTCTGCATCGTGGCTGCAGTTGACAAATTAAATTTACTTTAATTTGCTCTTAAAAATTAATTTGATAATTAATGTTACCACATCGTTATCTTGTGCCATTATGCTGATATAACTTTATTTAATTTTATACAATATAAATTATGCTCACAAGAAACTTCAGAAAACTTTAATTTAAACATCAAATAATTTCAAGAATTTAACTGGATTATGTTTCAGTGTGTTTATATGTTTTATGCTTTTTTGTGAGCTAATTTTGAAATTTTGATGTTTGTTTCACAAAGTTTGCATGATAATTTTCATAAAGAACAGCTTTATGTAGCTCATGTAAGATTTTATGATGTCGCTAACTTTTTCATGAATATTGAATTTAACATTTTATGGTTAAGATCCTCTTGAGACTTTTATGTTATTTGAGAACAATGAACTTTTATAAAATGGGGATGTGATACCTAGCAAACCTATAAGATATCAATCATAGTTAGATAAAACAATAAATGATCCTGAACTTTTAAGGTAAGTGATACCATTTCTAGTAAGCCCCAAAATGATCTGTCAACGAGCTTCATTCAAAAATTATGATTTTTCGCAACAAAAATGGCATTGTAGTACCGAGCTGCTCGTTATGCATGTAGCAGATACTCGAGTACTCGAGCAGGAAAAACTCGTAGAAGAAAAGAAATTGTTGTATAACTCGGAACTTGATTATGCAGGTGATGCATCCTACTGGGATAATGTGAGAAAAACAATTTTTAAGCTGCTTTCTTGTCACACTCACTATACATCATTTCAACTAGATTCAACCAGTTCACCAGTTCAACACACGAAACATGCATGCATTTCAAATATTGTATACTCTTAACGCTATATATCTTTTAAAGCAAGCTCAAGTTTTATTTTTAATTAATGCGAGTTTAAATATTCGGGTGGTGTGAAGCTTGAAAGCAAATTAAATAAAATATGTCGAAACTGTGAAAAGTACTAGAAAGTGCAGAAAGTGTGGTATTAGTTGAGTTTGCTGAAGAATGATGTGCTTAGAATGTAATTAGAAGCATCTTAATCAAAAACCGACTACTTTCAGTAATTCGCTATGAAAGTTCAACAAGCAAGCTACAAGTTTTCCATGAGAATATGGCAATTAAGGATTAATAAGCTCTTCATAATATATTCAAGAAATATATTCAAGAAATCCAATCAAAACTATATTCATTCAAGACGCCAGGTAGTAGGCAGTATAGATATTTATTAAATACATTCACCAAGCTCATGGATGTACTGGGTTATTTGGATTTTGCTTATTATGAATATTCTTGTTTCACATGAATAACTTGAATATAAGTTGAAGAAGCAAGCATCCAAATGATCAAAGCTTACAAAAGGAAAATAAATGCACAAAGTTTACAGATACCGTAGTATGAAATAGATTCTAGCCTTTTGATTCAAGCTGTTTTAACCTACTATAATACTTTTTTAATAGTTGTGAGGGTTTTGAGGTATAATATATGAATGAACGCAGAATCAACATGAATGATTAAATTTGTTTGAAGCAGAATGCAAGAAAATTAAAATAATTAAAACGAATAGAGCTGAATGAATTCGTATTCATATAAAAAAAGTATAAAAAAAGTATATTAAAGTAAATAAAAAATCTGTTAAAATCTTAAGTTATTTTAAATTTCGTCTGCGATAGTAAAATTCATAAACATGCACGGATTGCGAGCTTTTTAAAATTCATGAACCATCTGAGAAATTGTTTTAATCATTCAAGTAGCAAAGCTTGTTTGAATAATTTACCCATGTATGCTATCTAGCATATGTTTTGAATCAAATGTAAAAGCTCATTAAGTTGTTTTGATTGAAAATTTTGGCAACTTAACAATTTGACTATATTCATCACACACTCAAACCCACGAATACTCAACAAAATAAGATCAAAAGAAAATCGTGTATATGACAAGTGTTCTATGAAGAGACTCATGATTACTTTGTTTGGTATAGTGTATAGCAGCTAACAAATGTTCTCTACCATACTAAAACATAACATGTGTGTACTTTTTTGAAGTATTATAGGGAATTATTAAAATTATGAGTAATGTGTGGTATTGTGGTATTATCAATAAAAACTTTCAACCAATACCATCTCTATTATATGTATCGAGTATAATTGCGAGTATAAAATACAATTTATTGTAAGGTTTGTGGTGTGTTGAAAATATACATACATTTGTTTGAGTTTTTTGCTGTATTTGCTTGACATCTTTTTTGCTTTGTATTTCATTCATATTTGCTTTTATGCGGTTGTTTGACATATTTGTGATATTTTTGTATAGTTGCTTCAGTATTTCCACTGATAGCAGACACAAATTCTGAGTGCTCTCGATAATTAATTCAGTGAAACTGCAAATTTAGCGATGAACTTCCTAATTTTGGGTAAGTTTTTATACTAGTCATAAGATAAAAGTTCTTTTGATAGAACAAATTGAATGCTTTGAAAAATTTCAAAATATTTTTTATTGCATTATTTTCTGACAAAGACAGTAGTCTTCAAGATGATTTATTTTATACTGGTAGACAAGGGCTATGAGGTCACTCGAGCAAAATGTATTCAATGGAGCTGATGACTAATTCGATCCATATAGTTTCTCGATTTTTCAAATTTGCTCCAAAAAATTCCAAATTGAATCCGCAAAATGTTTTAACGAGTTTGTTTATTTTCTTTGTAACAGGTTTGTGTTGCTTATTTGCCTTAGCACAATGCAATTCCAACAAAGCAAAAGCAACTTCAGCAGGAAACAAGAAAAGGCAAGATGAGTTTGATTGGAAGTTAATGAAGGTATGATATAGAACATTAGAGGAATATCAAGTATCAACAAATTAACATATGATATCAAAAGACACTCACAAATCATCGGAAACATTCTTTGGAACTAAAATATTTGATATTCTTGTTTAGTGTCTTTAGATAATTGATACTGCTATATATAATGAGATGCTTCTTAGCATTCATTATATTTAATACAATTACAAAGTATATTAACGATAAATCTCTTTAGAACTCTTGTCAATCAAAACATAGCATCATCACAAAGTTTCAAAACTAAACCTTCAATTATTGATAAGATTAACCATAATTTAATCAAACAAGAAATTCTAAAATTTTGAAATACATTGCCCAAATCAAACTTGCCTAATTAATTGTTTTTTCTCATAGACGCTGCTAAAAACATCCAATAAAAATCTAATCGTTTCACCACTATCTGTTAAAATACTATTAACATTGCTCGCAGAAGCGTCAGGACAAGAAGTTCAGTCAAAGACTTTCAAAGAGTTATCGAATGTTTTGCCAGAGCATGGCCGTTTATCTGATGCTAAGGAATATTACAAGTTTTTATTAGATTCTGTAGAGGTATGTTTAAGCATATTTAATACACCTATGCACAATTTAATTCATTGTATAAAATCTTAGACAAAAGATAAGAACTACATTTTGGACATCGCAACGAAAATCTACTTAGACTCTTTTATTACTCCCAATCAAAGATTTACTTCAATCGCAGAGTTATTTTATGGAACCAAAACAGAAGTTGTGGATTTTTCCGATGCTAAAGAATCTTCGCGAAGAATTAACAGCTGGGTATCAGAAGCAACTTATGGACACGTAAAAGAACTGGTAGATGAAGATTCAGTTTCGCAGGCCATAATTTTGATGCTAAATGCCATCTATTTCAAAGGAACCTGGCGAAATGTGTTCCTTCAAAATGAAACTGTTGTAGAGAACTTCCAAATTGCTCCTAATAGGGTAGTGAAAACTCCATTCATGCATCAAACTGGTCAATTTTATTTTACAAGGTCCGAAAAATTGGATGCCAAAATGTTGAGATTGCAATACAGAGGACATCGCTTTTCATTATTTATTGTTTTGCCCAACAAAGTAGGAGGAATTGGTGAACTGATTAATCGCTTGGAAAGCGAGACTTTAAATGAAGATGTATTTTATATGGATAAATCTGAAGTCAAAGTTGCAATTCCCAAGTTTAAGTTTGATACACAGACTGATTTGAATGATGCTATTCAACAGGTTGGTTTTTAATTTTTAAAACATAAACCATAAATTTTAATTCTCGGTTTTGTCTGATTACAGCTCGGAATCAAACAAATCTTTACAAACGAGGCTTCTTTGCCATTGTTGGCACGTGCTGGACAATCTGCTGGTCGCTTGAAGGTTTCTAAGATTCTTCAAAAAGCAGGGTTGGCTGTTGATGAGAGAGGAAGCTCTGCATATGCTTCAACTGGTAAATTTTCATAGTTCGCTACGTCATGACAAATGCAATAAAGTTTTTTTTGTGTATTTGCTAGAGCTTCAACTGGAAGATAAATGGGGAGGAAAAGAAGAATTTATTGCTGACCGACCATTCGTGTTCTACATTGAAGACGAAACTACTGGAGCTATTTTGTTTGCTGGACGCGTCTCTGACCCTACTCAGCTATAAATATCATTTAGTAATTTAACTTAATCTTAAATGTTTCTTGATGTTTACATACTTTTCGTCAATAAAAAATTCGAAACCGAAACTTTAAAAAATCTATTTTTTGATAATAAATTTAAAAAAATGTTTGTTTTTTTTTTGCTTCAAATAATCTTTAACCTATTTTTTTTAAATCTCATAAGATGATTTTTGCTACCCTAGAAATTAATTTAAATTTGATTATTTTTGTAACTATTCATGTAAAAATGGAGTATTTTTCGGTTAAGCCAACAATACAAAGATACATTATTGAAAGCTTAATGTTTTTTTTTGAGTTTTGCAGGTTAATTAGGGTTGTTGACTTATTTAATATGTTATTATCTCTTAAATAAATTTTTTATGCAAATTTGATCGAAATTATTTTTTAAATGGCTTAAGCATTCTTTTTTGCACACTTGGACATAGGTTTTTTCTCAAGCCAATATGTATCTTATGAATCCGGTATTTTTATGAGTCTGTGTTAATTCAATATTGACATAAATATATCTGTAAACATTCTGCCATAATATATTTTAACAACCAAATTTTTATAAATTTCTGAAAATATTCGATAGTTGCGTGAGTGGTCTCATTACCTGAAGACCTATATCCTGCAAGTTTTTGTCGAAGTTTCTATAAATAAATATTGGCACATCATTTTATCAACATGAAGTTATTTGTCCTTTGTAAGTTTAACAAGAGAAACTAGAACTAACAAACCTATTAGCATAGACTATTAGCATGTTCAGAAATTGGGTACCACCAAAATAATTGTTTTTTTGATTTTAAACAGGTTTGAGTTATTTTTTCGTATTGGCAAGATGTGATGAGGGACCAAATGACCCTGATTCTGATATTTACGTGCCGAACAAAAAGATGAATGATGACTTCGATTGGAAACTTATGCAGGTTAGTTTATTATGCAATTTTATTTCTTGGATTTTAAACTTTGAAAAATTGAATATAAGATAGTATCTTAAATATGGAAATATTAAATTAATATGGAATACATTTACTTTAATCGTAGAAAGTGCTCCAAAAATCGGATAAAAATATTATTCTGTCTCCACTCTCTGTTAAAATTCCACTTACGTTACTAGCCGAAGCAGCTAGTCGTAATAATCCATCAGCTACTGCCCAAGAGCTATCTCAAGTTTTGCCTGAACAAGGCAGTTTATTCGACGCTAAGGATTATTATCAAAAAGTTTTTGATTCCTTGAAAGTAAGTTCATAACCAAGTGTGTTAAAATTGTTAACTAAAATGATTCTTTTCATGATGATAGGTAAAGTCAAACTTCTACTCTCTTGATTTTGCGAGTAAAATATACCTGGATAAAGACATTAGAATCAATGATCGTTTTGCCACAATTTCCGAAAATACCTACCAGACACAATCAGAGTCTTTGGACTTCCAAGATAAAACAAAATCTACCAGAAAGATCAACGATTGGATATCAGAAAAGACCCATGGACAAATTAAAGATCTAATCGATGAAGAAACAGTCAAAAACTCCGTACTTTTGATGCTTAATGCCATTTATTTCAAAGGAACATGGCGTCAAAGTTTTATGAAAAATGAAACTGTAAATGACGACTTCAGCGTAACTCCAGAAAAAACTGTGAAAACTAATTTTATGCGTCAAAAGGGCAAATTTTTTTACGGAGTATCGAAGAATTTAAATTCAAAAATTTTAAGGCTTCCATATAAAGGACAAAAATTTGCTTTATTTGTTATCTTACCTAACACTGTTGAAGGAATCGGCGAGTTAGTTAGAAAATTAGAAGGCAAAACTTTGCAACAAGAGGTCTGGCACCTGAATGCTGAAGATGTCCATGTTTCTATTCCAAAATTCAAGTTTGATACCACCACGCATTTGAACGCGGCTCTAATGGAGGTAAATATACATATTCTATAGAAATCTGAAACTAAACTCTACGATCAACAATGATCTCTAATATACTGAATTTGCCTTTAGAAAATATTTGCATTGCCTCAATTTTTTTGAAAATATTCCAATCTTATATAAATACTTAGCAAAATTCTAACTATTTTTACGAGGATAATAATTCTTAAATTTTTTTATAGCTTGGTATTCGTGAGATTTTCACAAATGAAGCTCAACTTAATCTTTTAGCAAGTTCCTCCTCACAATTGAAAGTCTCTAATATCGTTCAAAAAGCTGGGCTAAGTGTTGATGAAGAGGGTAGTACTGCATATGCAGCAACTAGTAAATATATCAATACATCAATATTTGTTTATACAATTTATTAAATTCAAATATGTATTTCCAGCTCTTCAACTAGAAGACAAATTTGGAGGAGCTCCTGTTGATTTTATTGCAAACAGACCATTCATTTTCTACATTGAAGATGAAACTACTGGCACAAAATTATTTGCTGGACGTGTTTCAAATCCAACCCAATTTTAAATTTCTCATGTTCTTGGAAGCTTATTGAGTTTGAAAAACAAATTTCATCATTTATTGCTATATTGTTTATCTTTGGGAAATCCCAGAAGGCGTAATAGTATCAAGTGATGCAAATTTCTACCAATTATTATGAATAAAGAGAGTTTATATGTATGAATCAGACAATTTTGTTTTTGTTATTAATAGCCTTTGATCATTTTCAATTGAAATTGCAAATAAGATTAGATTAGAGAAACTTTAATTGAGTGAATAAGACTCATAACAGTATATGGTTTACTTATATAATTTATGCATGCTCCTTTTATGTAAACTCTCAGCTGGCAAATATTTATTGTTTATCAAAGAACTTGTTTATTAAATTTAGAGAAGAAATTTTGATTTATTTTATTACTTGTGAAATTAATGATCATATTATTGAATTCTTTTTGATCGTTTTCTTTCTTCATATGGTCAACCAACAATACCACAAAAATATCCCTAAAGAGCCTAAACGAACAGGTTATTTCAATTTTATACAGATTAACAGATTAAATACATTCTAAATAAATGGAACTAAAATCAGTGAAACCACAATCACAAATATGTTTTAATAAATATATTATTTCTTAAATGTTTGCTGAACCAGCTTGTCATCAGCAACCAGCAGGTCGTTCTAAACTAACTCAATGTGCTGTGTTGGTATTATCTGTTTGATGTGTGGATCTTGCTTGAATTTGTATAGAAAATATATGAATATTTGTTCGAAATTTAATATTTTCAGTATTTCTGTGGAGCGGTCGTTTAGTTGTTGGAGCGGTTTCATCGATTACGGACACAAATCTACAGTTCGAGTGATTTTTGGACTTTTAAGTAAACATGAAATTAATATTATGTGAGTTCTAGTGACTTAATATAATCAGTGTACTCTCTAGTTAAATTTCGCAATTTTTAAATGTTTGTGTTATTTATTGAGATGACCTTTTGTGCTTTTTAATATTTTAACGATTTCCCGAACAATTTGTTATCAAATGTAAATTTCGACAGAACTGCAAAAGATTGGGAATAATTGCTGATAATCCCGGTCAAGTATAGTCTTTACTTATTTCAGTAGACTTAATTTGTGAACCAATTTACAGACAGAATTTATCAAAAAATTATTCAAAATTATTTACAGTTCAAACTTAGCGTCACCAAACTGGTTTCTCATTTACTGATAAATATGCATACACTTGAAGTTTTGCTTTCAAGGTGAACAGAAGAGGTCTTTGTTGGCATTATGTCGTTGTCTTCTTCATTCTCATTTAAACTTTATTTACATATTTTTGCAAGCGGTATTATTAGCCATATTGGTTTTCCCTGTGATTAACAGGTTTTTGCGGATTGATCGCGTTTGCAAGTGCGGCTAACAATAAGAACGTACAGACTCCAGATGAATACAACGGACTTTTTGCCACACCGAAGACAGGAGCTGTCGATGAATCCTTTGGATCACAGGACAACTTTGTTCCCCAAAAGAAGATGCATGATGAGTTCGACTGGAGGTTGATGCAGGTTTGTTTTTACACATTGACATTCCGGGAAAATCCCAACTCTCGATAACTGGTTTTGAATAACATGTTTAGTAAATCATTTTTTTTGTTGTTCTATAGAAAGTGCTGCAAAAATCTAACACAAATGTTATTTTATCACCGCTCTCAGTGAAAATTCCATTAACGTTATTAGCTGAAGCTGCAGGTACATTCGAATATTCATTTAATAAAATTCATTATTAATATAGCTTATTAAAATGTAGGAAGAGACGTGCCATCTCTCACTCAACAAGAGCTGTCTCAAGTTCTGCCTGATAAAGGAAGCTTATTTGATGCTAAGGATTACTATAAGCTGGTTTTTGATTCGTTGAACGTAAGGAACATGCTTCTACTTCAACTGAATGGATTTGCCTGACATATTTTTTCTGACTATACAGAATCATTTTTCAAATTTTAGAACATTTTAAGTGACATTTATGTATTAGAGTTAGAGCAGTTAATGCTCTAATTAGCGTACAAAAATTATCTTGTAACATGAGCTTTATTCTGTTTAGGGGAATCCAATTAGTTAGTTGGAGATTAACGTCACAATACTTATTTTTGGTACAAAAATCAAATCTTTTCACTGTAAACTTTATTGAAAAATATGTTCGATTGTCAAATACTCACTAATAGTTTTGAATATTTTAGGAAAAATCTGAAGACTACACCTTAGACTTAGCCACGAAAATATTTGCTGATAAGTTCATTGAAATTAATCAACGATTTGCCAGCATTGCTGAAGCAACATATAATACTAAAACTGAAAACTTTGACTTTTCACAAAAAAAAGAGTCTTCACAAAAAATCAACGAGTGGGTATCAGAAATTACTCATGGACACATCAAAGATCTTGTAACAGAAGAATCCGTTTCTCAATCTGTACTTTTGATGTTAAATGCAATATATTTCAAAGGAACTTGGCGACAAGGGTTTTTGAAAAACGAAACAGTTTCAGAGAAATTTTCCGTGACACCATCACAAAAAGTTGACGTTGAGTTTATGAAACAAACTGGTCAATTTTACTATGGAGTCTCCAAAAGTCTTGACTCTAAGATTCTAAGACTACCATACAAAGGTCGTAGATTTGCGTTATTCGTCATTGTTCCCAATACTGTTGGTGGAATTAATGAGTTGGTGAACAAATTGAGTGCAGAAACCTTAAAGACAGAGATCTGGAACATGAATAGCAATGAAGTGCGAGTTTCGATCCCCAAATTCAAGTTTGATACAACTACCCAGATGGTAGAAATTCTTAAGGAGCTCGGAATAAAAGAAATTTTCACAAACAACGCTTCTTTACCATTGATAGCTCGCGCTGGATCTTCAGCTGGTCAATTAAAAGTTTCAAATATCATTCAGAAGGCTGGTTTGATTGTTAATGAAGAGGGAAGCACTGCTTATGCTGCAACAGGTATAACTCATATATACTGATTTAAACAACAGAAATTTCATGAAAATCCTTTTTATCGTTTGTAGAATTGCAGTTGGTCAACAAATTTGGAGGTGAAGCCGTTGATTTCATTGCTGATCGACCTTTCATTTTCTATATCGAAGATGAGACTACTGGTGCCAAATTGTTCGCTGGACGTGTTTCTGACCCATCCAAGATTTAAGAATACAGTTGAAGTTTTTTTGAACATTTAAAAAATTATTATTTCAAGTGACATCTTAACAGAAATTTCCAGTTAAACTAATTACGCTAATTGATTGCTCTTTACTGAACAACTGAAAATAAAAGCTGAATAAAAAGATTCTCAAATTAAAAGTTTAGTGTTTTTTGCTATACGAAATTCTGTTTCCGCAATTTCACATTTTGTTGCCATAAAAATCTTTTAATTCGATAACGATATCCTTAACAAAAAAGTTGATTATGTTGTTCCAAGTTTTTAAGCTATTAACATATTTCTTTGTGCTTTCATGTTTCAACTGCTTATAATTTTATTTAAAGTTTTTTGAGTTTTCTTAATGTTTTTTTTTAGGGAAAAATTACTAGAAGTTTTTTAATTAATCGGATGATTTTTTATTGGAGACAAAAACATTATGGGAACAAAGTCACAAAAAGCTTGAAGTTTTAAATTGAATATTAATATGAAGTGGATTAAGGGTTGCTGAAGTAGACCAATTTTTCCTTGTGTTTGATCTTCATTTTGAGTTGAGCCGACAACAAATTTTGTAAATTTGATAAATAAGATACTTGTCTGTCTTTCAAAAAAATTCATTATAAAATAAGTCTTTTTAATAGCTCATTTATTAAAGTTTTCTGAATAGTCAGAAGAAAAAGGATTAACCATAAAATGAATACTATATCCTTCAAAAAATTAATTCAATGTCAGTCTGCCAAAATATTCCGTCATTCCGTTATCTTTTACCCAAAAAGAAGGCTCAAAAGTCAACACAACAGTATTCGCAACAAAGTTTTTGTGTGTAGGACATTTTGTGATATTAATTAAAAACTTTCTGGAGGACTTGGCTCTTCAGCCAAATTGATTTCACAGTCTTATTTTTCAATTTTATAATTATCAACTTTTTGGTCTTTTGGGTTTTCTCATCCGTATTATGGCAAAATTAATTTGAAGAGCCTGCTCAACATTTAAATCATTTAAACAAACTAAGTATCAAAGTGTAGCAAAGCATCAAAATTATCAGAATCAGAAACTTGAGAGATTTGAGCAATCAGAAAAATGTTTTGCAGTGAAAACTTTTCATTATTTTTCATTTGAGTATTGGGCGTACAAACATTTTTTCTATGGGAACTGCTGAAATTGCTTTTGAAGGTAATTAAGCCAATATCAAATGAGATTTGCTGTCTAATACATCCTTTACTTTCTTAGAATGAATATTAGAAATTCTGAAATTAAGAAAATCTCAAAATTTGAAAATTAAATTGTCTGGCATAGCTTCATAGCTCAAAAATATAATCCGCATGATATGCCAACCATGGTGTAACAAACTGGCAAACTGGCATCATTATACAAATTAAATGCTACACCACCATATCGCTGTATGTAAACGGAATAAATGGAATAAATTGCCTAGTGCCAACAAATATAATTCCATGAACGATAATTCCTGCCGCCCATAAATCCAAATCTTTGTTTCTACGTTCTTTTGTTTCTTCCTTGTTTTTATTCGGATTCTTAGAAAGGCCTGAGAAAAGCGTTGCTAAAAAGATATCACCCAGAGCCTGTAGCCGAATATTATTAGAAGACAGTTTTCCACAATAATAACATCTATGTCAATTTCCTTTTCAAGGCAAACAAATTTAAATGTTCACTGTTTGCATTTACGCTATTCTCTTAGTAGAATAGAGAGTTTAAGGGTTGGAAATAAAAATAATTCATCTCAATTGAATACTTTTTATTTTTGAACATATCACGGCAAAAGCTAACGATATTATTTTTAAATCTTAACTTAGAACATTAATTAGCTCCAGTAATGTTTCATATGTGTGAATCAAATAAAGTTTTTTTATTGATCTTGTTTTCTCAAAATGAGATATCGAATTCCAGTAAATGTGACAATTTTATTATCTTCAAAGATCGTTAACACAGGAAAGCTCATAAAAAGCTCATAAAAGCTTTCGTCGACAACTTAATTCTCATAATATATTTTCTGTAAAATAAAAGAATGATTTTGAACACGGCAGTGTATTAAAATCTGTGTATAATTTCCGATTCCTTGAAAATTGTATTTTCAAAATGTATTACAACTTTCAAGAATAAATAACAAGAACAAAATTCCGAATTTCTGATAAAAAACAATAAAAATATCCACCGACCCAGAAAACGTCTCATGAAGATACATCATCTAAATTCTAATTTTGTTGGGTTGGGCTGGCATTGGGTCAGATTAGCATAAATATCCACATTATTATCTAATGGTGGGCTGTTTAAGTTTCAATCTCTGGCATTATGACAGAATGACACAATTGAACTTTAAATCTCGTTCAACTGCTCTGTTCTCGGTAACCTATATTCCTGAATCTTCTGTATATCTGACTTCATTCTCTGAATATCCTAGAATTTTTGAATATGTACAGCTTTGAAACTTTGATTGTCGGCACAACAGAAATAATAACACAAACAACAAAATAACAAATCTTCTTTTTGTTGGAAGGTATTTTCGAAGAATTTTTGTTACAAGTTGTTGGAAAATTTATCTGGAGCTTAAAATGGTTCCATATAGTTACGGAGGATAAATCAGAAGAAAACATTTGATCATGGTTTGCCGACAAAGTTGAAAATAATGTATTTGTATAAAAAAATTAATCTCCTTATTTGCCGAAATGTTTCTTGAACCATGAGATATTCAATATTTCAATGGCACTTTGGAGTTGAGAAAGGGAATGGAGAAGATTTTTCATTTTGAATTCAACACAATTGCTGACCCAAAAAATGTGTGTGGAATTTTAGAAATGTTAGGGCACAGAAAATTTGGTTGGAATTTAATACATTTTAGGGATTGTACATTCAGTCGGTTACACAAAAAATATTTAATCGACAAACGTCAAAAAATGAAAAAACAACTTTAATTTTGTTGAATTTATTAGATTAAATTTATTGTGCACAATAAACTTGTATTTATTTTGAGTGTATCAACCAAAAATGTTTCCAAGCCTGAATCCAATAAAAACAAGATGGTTTGATAGTTTGTGTTTTTTACATTATTTAGACACCATGTATGGTTTTTAATCTAGAACGAAAACATTTGTTCTTAAATTTATTGAAGTTTTTTAACCACTCCTACTTTTCTTCATTGCTTTACTGCTTCATTGTCTAACCTGTTTTCAATTTCTCAATTTTTAATTTGCATTAGTTTTCTAGTTTTCTAGTTTTACTGATTTTGGGGTAGACACCACAGCACTGGCAGATACTTACATTTGTGAGATAGTGTTTTGAGTTATTATACCTAATCTATTATGGTTAACAAATCAGTTACTTTATAGTTTATAAATTGCCTTTTTGCAAATTTTATTGTAGTTTTGCATGCTTTTAAATATTGTACAGCACTATACATTCAAAGGCAACCACTGAAAATCTTCTCTGAAACCAAAGAATTTCTCCTATAAATAAAATTACAGGTTAGGTGCACATCATATATATTTAGTGCTATTACACAATGTCTTTTATTGTTTTTGAATTCTTGTGAAGAAAATTTACAACGGAAATCTTTAAATGCAAAAAGTTTGCATGATATTTTGTTGAAAAAGGGGATGGGGGTACAGAAAAACATTATTCATTATAATTTTTAATATATTATGTGTTTATGATGTTCTCTCATCGAAATACTTACAATGTACAATAAAAGTTTGTAAGACACTATCTAGTTTATAAATAACCATGATAAATGTCCCGGAAGGTATAATTTATATTTTTAAAGAACCATAAAGCTGTAATAGCTTTCTGTAACAAATAAATATTTACATTTTTCACATTGTTCTTACTTTGCAAGACATAAATATCAATTCAGTTCCAGAAACCGAGAGATTGTCATCCCAAATCAGGAAATAAAATCCTAAATTGTTGAAATATCATGTGATTTTCTTTTATCGACATTTATGGGAATAAAAACTATTCGTTTGTTGATACATAGACAAAGAACTGAGACATCCGATTTTCATAATAAAAACTTTATTTATCGTCCTGTAAATAAATATAAATTCGAAAATCAAAGAAATAAGAAGCTCATGGATATTTAAGGAGTGATTTTAGGGATAATCTGGGAATATTCATTCAGAAGCTCAGCTTTATGATTTTCTATGTCCTACATGTATTTATCAAAATGTATTCAGATATAAATATCAATAACTCATAACTTTTTATGCTTTTTTTTTATTTATTTATTTGATTCCCGAAAACAGCCATGAATATTTAAAATAAATGCCTTTAATCCAGAAAAATAAATCAGAACTCAGGAATCACATGCATAAAAAATAGATAATCTTCCCAAGTCCCCCACCTTCATAATTCAAAAAGTCAAATAACTCAAATCATCATCATAAAATCATCATAAAAGGAATAAAGAATAATTGGCAGAAAATTTATGGTGACTTTTATACATTTTTCTGTAGAATTGTTGGCAAGGCATAATTTATTAATTTATGTTGGTGTGACGATTTTTATGACATGAATTAAAAAGTTTTCGTGAAATTCTGGAAATATGCTTGCAAAATACAGGACTTAAATTTGAAGAGCGTTTGCTTGACATTTTACTTGTTTCATTATTTCCGGTGTATTGGCAGTTATTGGCGTGTATTTCTTATAAATGTCACAATATATACCTCATAATTTTTCACAATATGTCAAAATAGGGGTGAAGCTAGATATTAAAGGTTTATTGCACTTTTAAGTTCTACGAGCTCTGGTTTCCTGTTATTAGCAAAATTTAAAGCAAAGATAAACATTTGCAGTAATGAAGTTTTTAATATATAGGGTCATAAATAGTTTTGTCGATATCATGTTCATTTAACCATAAAATTCTCTAGAGATTCGGTTTATCACAACAGTTTTAGGT
Organism: Parochlus steinenii; assembly: GCA_038502155.1. NCBI lineage: Eukaryota > Metazoa > Arthropoda > Insecta > Diptera > Chironomidae > Parochlus > Parochlus steinenii. The sequence goes on along the minus strand of JAXCIN010000047.1, from coordinate 1,529,067 downwards.
AAATATGTAAAATAGTAGAGTAACCATAAGATATAAAGCACCTGGTGTCTGGCTGTCATCTCTATCTTACCTTTTTACTAAGAACCTGAAAGAAAAACTTGAAAAAACTAAAAAACTATAAAAGTTGTGAGAAACTTTTTATAGTTAATGTGAAGGATTTATTAAAGGATTTTGAAGCAAAGCTTTTATTAAGACCTGGAGACGGTATCTAATAAATTGAATAAAATATAGCTTGGATGGATTAACTTCAAACTTTAGATAATTGAAAATTTATAATTTAATCAAAACTCCTTTCATAAATAAGCTTTAGAAAATTTAACAGCAATAGCAAAAACTTATCGTGATGCCAAAACTTTTTTCCTTAAATCTTGTCTCTAAAGATTTCTGAAAAATATTTCAGAAAATTCCTATAACAGTAAAACCCCTATCTCCATGCTTTTCAAAATTTTGTCAAACAAATCCTTAAAAAGCACGATTATGTTTTATAGCCACATTTTATATTATTTACAGTCACTTTCAACTCTGCAACTGGAAGCAAACGACAATCAGACAATGTTGTTCTGGGTTTAAATAATAAAGGAAGTGTTGAACATTTAATAAAATGAGAGTACGGAAAATCTTTGCTCACAAAAGTGTGTTTTATTGTTTTTTAAAGGGATTTGGCGCTAAGCTTTTGCTAGAGATTGCTGAACTTTGACATTAGTGTATGATAAACTTGGGGAGTGCTTGTATATATGTTTGGTGGATGCGAAAATGTGAAAGATTTGCTAGTAAAAGATAACTTTTGTTTTATGCTTGTTGTTTGCTGTACATAAATCTTTCTTACACGATTTACATCGGAGCTTCTATGTTTAGTGTCTTGTTTGATTGTTTGAATTTTTAAGATTTAAGCTCGAAAATATGGATAAACAGTACACGTTCTTTCTATAAATATATAGAGATTTATTATGTGTGTATCTGTTAGCTTTTCAATCTACTTATAATTTCTCGTATATTCTAAACCCTGGAACATGTTATTAAAATTGCTTTGTAGACTTTTAGTCTTGGTTCTTCCTCTCTACTTGCTGTGCTTACTAAATTTTCGTAAAATTCAAGTTAAAAGCGTGAGATTTTCTAAATTTAAACGAGTAAGAAATAACTCTATTCTAACGTTCGAGCAAATATTTGCAAAATGTGTACACAACATACTCTTTGTGACATTTCATTCTTGAATTCAAAGGAAACCACTATTGAGCTATAAAGCTTTCATGTTACCCAGATGCAAACATTGGTTATTTTGGGAAATTTTAAAAGTTTGCACTGATATAAAATATAATTTCACATCAAAAACCAGTTTTCAATAAAATTTTTTGTATGCATCATCTTAAATTTTGATCAAGTTTTGAATACGACTTGATAAAAATTCCTCTAAAATATTTTTACAGTGTTTGACTCCACAAGATATTGAAAATGATTAATTTTAAGTATTTCAAACATGTTCAGTAATTTCGAGCAATTTCTAACTAAAAACCCATAAACCAAAGTTTGTTTGAGCACATTGTCAAACAAAAAGCATTGTTCCGACCTTCACCTAAGAAAAACAGAGTTTGAAAGTTTCTTTAAATTTTCAAAGATTTCAGATACTCTAAATTTATCAACTTTATCAAGTTTTTCATGTTCTTAAAAGTCGATTCAATGAACAGAATGAAAGAACGAAAATAAAGAACAGAATCTTTTCTTAAAAATGGTACAAACGACTTTTAAAGAAAGTTCAAGAAAGTTTTAGGCTCTTTTGAGGATTGATTGATAGATGTTTGTTATGAACTCTCTACAAGCATAATATTTTAAAGCTTAACCTTTACAATCTTGCAAGGCATTTTCTTGTTTTCCAGGGATCTTTTCTAATTTCCTCTTTCATAATCGTAAGGTTCCGACACATTTGATCCTTAAAGTTTATGCTGTATACAGCTTTCAAAGCAGTATCAATCATTGCATGCATGTGTAGAATTATCCTGTTGTGTTTGTTTATTCCAGGCACAATTTTTAAAACGAGCTCTACTGAATACAAAAAAAAATATTCTAAAGAGTAATTAATTTTGTATAACAGAAAATGCTATTAAAAATATAAAATAGTTTATGAAGGTTTCACCATTGAAACACATTGTGATATATTATTATCATACAATGTTTATATTGTTTTATCATGTCACGTGCTGTGAGCGAGAATTTATCCCTGGTAACTGGTAAATGTGAACTGCCATAGAACCAAAGAACATTGTTCTTCCTCACACAATATAAAAGGAAAAACTCGGCAAAGTTGGCAAAGCTCGGCAGCAAAAATAAAATAAGCTACCCAACCTACCAACAAAAGTAAAATTGATGGTAAATTATAATTATGAAGCATAAAAACCTCAGCCGTAGCATTTATGGATAATAATGTAGAATTATTTTTATCTTCTACTCATGTATTACATAAGAACATGGCTGATAAATAAGGAATGAGCTGGTGAACGGGCTACAAAAATAGCCTCGAAAACTAAAATTATATCTTAGATGTTTGGGGTTTTTTGTGGAGCTTTGATACCCCCATTTATTTTCTTTGCATGTTGAACATTGAAATAAAGTTTTAGTAGTTTTGGATTTTCGCTTTATTGTATGATTTAATGTGATTAGTTGAGGAATGTGGGTTGAAAGTGCTTTAATATCTATTGAGGTTTGCTTTTTGAGTTTGTGCTCGATTTCAAAAAGGGTTCATTTTTTGGTTAAATTAAATATTTTATTTAGAAATGGAACGAAAATTTTACCATAAGATATTTTTGGATTCAATTATATATCTTTGGTAGGCCTTCATTGTCAAGAAGCTCTTGAATACATTTTTTTTCAAGTATTTTTTACACGTACCGTTTTGAAAGCCAAAATCAAATCAAACAAATTTCAAAAGTATGCTTTTACATTTATTAAAAAACTCACCACCCCATTCAAATGTCCCAAAAAACTCAAAAAGTCTAATAAAGTAATTTTCCTCAAACGAAACAATTATCAAACTTCCACTTACTTACCAAAAATAAAATGGTCTGTAAATGTGGTAAATTTATCATAAAATCAACAACGCATGAAAAACTTGATAAACTTGGTAAACCTTGAAAAACTGAAAGTACTCTTAAAACCTAAAATAAATGAAATTACAAGGTGTGACTAAAACTTTATCAAAAAAAAAAGGAAAAAAATACAGCAATACAGCAATTTAGCTCGAATTTAGCTCGAATTTTGTACAATTAATGGAAATCGTTTAAAACTTCACAAAATCGCAAAGAAATGAAAATATTTCTCGAATATAAAAGTAAATCAAAAAGTTTTGGTAGAGTAATCAGGAATTAATTATGGCAAAAGTTGCTCCTTTGCCAAGAACTTGTGCTTTTACAGAAGTGCTTTGTGGGAATTTCAAAGTTCTTTGGTAATCATATATTTTACGAAAATTCTGCGAAAATATTTGGAAATTTTAAAATTTGTAGAAGCTTTATTAGCAATTGTGCGTCATACCACCATGAAAATGAAAGAAACGAGGAAAATTTATAAGAATACAAAAATTTGAAGAAAAAACAAAAGAAATTTTCCAGTCAATTGCGGTTCCTGTTTGAAATCATAGGATTAGAGGCGTACAACGAATTAATTTCAATTAAAGTCAGCGTTTAAAATGTCGATGAAAAATTGCTTTATTTTTGCAAGAATGCTGAGAAACTTGTTAAACTGGCAGAGATTGGTAAAACTGTGTAAATGTTGGTGGGAAAAGCTTTACATCAAATTATTTACATTTATTTCCCTATCAACCAGACAGCCAACAAAAACAAAATTCATCCAATTTCCATATTTTATTCTTTTGTCAGATAAGATCATCAATCATTTTTTTAATGGATTATATACCTGAATAAATATTGTTGTATCATTTTTCTCCTGCGATAAAAAAAGTTCAAAAAATATGTGAAAAGTAGAATAAAAGTTTCACTGGTTTTATGTTCGAACTTGGAACGAATAAAATTGGCAAACATTGCAAATATACGGCTTGAATAGGGAGAAAGTTCATATCACTTGGCAGAACCAAAATTTTTATAAACTCGCATATGTTTTTATATATATTACGTGTATTATGGTGTATAATCATGTATTATATGTATTATGGTGCGTATTTTGCTGTATTACGGCGTATTGAATGGGATTTTGAGTTGAGGCGAAAATCTATTCAAAAGAATAGCTGTGCGTGTAATCTATAAAATTGTAGAGCCTTGGAGCTTGGAGGATTTTTTGATTGAGGCAAAGATGAAAGATAGCGGTGGTAGAGGCTGTTCGTCATATTATTCGTCATTATAGCATGAAAACGTTTTAGCAGCTTTTTGTGATTCTTTTCGAGAAACCAGATAAAGTCGACACAAATGATGAAAATGGTTAGAAAATGTTCGAACCGAAGAAAACTGTTATGAAATGCCAGATGTAATTATTCCAGTCAATTATTCCATACTAAAGATGAACTGAAGGATAGAGGATAAAATAAAGGATCTTCATACTTTTTATTTTCCATTTTTATGGTTTATGTCGTTTTCAAACTGTTAAACATTTGAACGCGAGCAAACTAAATGATTCGAAATGAATCCTTGTAATCTTTTGCGAAAAAAAAACGATGACCATAAAAAATATAAAATTTATGGTTCATAAAATGTAGGAAACACTTGGAGATCACAAAAATTCGCTTGCAAGACAACAAAATCGTGAAAAATACAGAAGAGTCGCAAAAAACTCGCTAAAAAGAAAGGAACAGTTGGTATTTAAGTTCATTTAATGATGTTTAAGTACATTTAAGTACATTTAATGATAGCTTAGTATATTTCTGGGATACTTTTTACGATTTTCTATACTGTAAAAAAATGCTTTGAAATTTTATAATGCTGATCCCCCAACGAACCATAAAAAAGCTTAGTTGAGCTTAAAAAGCTCAAAAAGCACAGAATAAAAATCAGACAAATACAAATCCGATTTTTGTGTCAATTTTACTTCAAAATTGCAAAATTGCACAATATAATTTCATACTTTTGCCATACTTTTTGTTGGGTTCAACTTTTATTTCATTGCAGTTTGTGGTAATCCAAATGTAATGAAGCGGATGATGCCGTTCTATTTCAGGATATTTTTGTATCATTCCATTATATCTTTGTTCATTTGCTCTAAAAGTCTAAACTAATACATGAAAAATATAAAATCATAAAAAAGAGAAAGCTTAGACCGGCTTTAACTTTGATACCTATACCAAAGTATTTAAAGTACCAAAAGCATTGAAAAGTATGAAAGCAAAAAAAAAACATAAAATGTATAAATAAAAGATTCTACTTTGATTTGTTGGATTTGTTGGATCTGGTGGAGGTTCACCATAAAAATACGAGTAAAATGTAATAATCTGACCACATTGCCTTTTCAATCATTTTTAAGTAACTTGAAGCTTTATTAAGGTTCCACCATAAATCCGGATCATCTTCTCCACATAAAATATATTTCATTTTATATCAAATTTATGAAAATATATTTGATGTATTTTTAAAAGCAGAAATAAAATAAAAATATTTTAAACAAAAGTTTTAAGGAAGTTTCAACTTTAATATAAATTATCCATAAACCACATAAAATAATAAAAATCCAACAAAACCTCGAGCAAAACCGAGTGAAGCCACAAAAATGAAAAATTATTGAATGTGTACCCAAAAAAAATGAGAATATTATCGGCCGGACTTCCGGATGTTCCAATTCATTTTTTCTCTCGATCTACTGCATTCATTGCGACTGTAATAATAATAATCACATAAAATATTTCCATTTTCCCTTCCAGTTTTGCACTTTTTGCAGTTTTCATGCCAGTTTTTTGTAATGAAGCTGCAAAACCAATATCCACATATTTATGCGAATAAAATTGAACTGGAATTTTTCCTCTATTTTATTATTTATGGAGATTGGATGGCAAAAAAAGCCAAACTAGCAAACTTATAATATCAAACTACCAAATGAACAAAGAGCAGAGATGTAAAAATATCGTGGAGCTGGAAAAAGTGCAAATTTGCATTGGAATAAATATTTTTTAGTTTACAGATCAGAAGGCAATTATCAAATGTTGAAAATAGGTTGATCTAATAATAACGATACGAGGTTTTTACATCGATTGTAATTTTTTGTGAATTTGGTTATCATAATTGACAGGACATTTTTTGATTGGAAACAAAATACAAGGAGCTATTTAGAAAAATTGAACTTTTTGATTACCCAAAAGTTTTTTATGAACACTGAACAGCCCTCAATTTAGAAAAAATTTGGATTTATTTATATTTCAAATTCAATTATTTTATGTTCAACCTGGTCCAACTGCATGTGTAAATTCCCAAATCTGAACAATGCTCGAAAATCCTGCGAATTCCATGAAATTTTAAATTCCAATTTTAAGACCAAAAACCATCATTACTGCACAACTCCATTAAAATTGCATAACGGCATAACTTGTTAAATATGCACATTTTTTTGCATCTCATTTGCATGCACCAAATTATTTTATAATAACCAAAAAAATATTTTTTTGCTGCCTGGGAAATATCAAACCAAACTGTTTGCATTATTCATAAGTTTGATTTATATTAACAGGATTTTCTGGTTCTACTCGGGTTCTACATGCATCACAGTTTTTCTCATTTTTGCTGGACAAAAAAATATTTATTCAGTAATATTGTTCGTAGGCGTCAAAAGTTAAAAAGTTATTGTTTTTACAATGCAGAATAATGCATAATTTAATTATGCAGGTTAAATGAGATTTTTGTTTGTTGCAATGATGGATTTTTGATATGATATAAATTGGATTAATGATTTGTTTATTTTCTTATTTATATTTCAAATTTCATAGTGCATATTTTTTTTTTCACAGCAGAGAATATGTAGATATATTTTGTATTTTAGAAATTGTGAAATGTATCATATTTGAAAATTTCCCATGCATAGTTTTTTTTCCTGTTTTTTGGTTTTAACAGCAAAATTTGGTTACAGTATAAATAATAACATTAGTTTCGTAGAACGAGTGCCCTGGTTCAAGGTAACTTTTATTATATTCTAAATTTTTTTAAAAATGTTATGGAAATTGCGAGTCTAACCTATTTACCAAAACAGCCTGAGAATGTGGGTTTATGAGGTTGAATATTAATTGCATGATAATAGATTTATCAAAGGGTACGAGATTAAATTGAAATCAATTATAAATATTTTTCCATTTTCATTAAACGCTCTATTTAACCGTACCTTTACTTAATTGTTTTGAGCATTGATTCATAAAACAAAATTAGGTTTTTTTTTGAACAAAATATTTTCCTTAAGCAGTCCACACACTATGAAAGTAAATCACTGAAAGTTTTTACTTTTTTCAACTTCTTACCATTTTCCCGTTGAAGGATTTTTTTCAAAAAATAGTCAAAATTTGCGTATTAAAAAGACAAATAAGAATTAAAAAGAAAATTTGGAAAATCTATAAGAAAAACTCTACTTTCACTAAACTTTCAGTAAATTTCTGAAATTCACTGAAAGTTGAGTGAAAGTAGAGTTTTTCCTAAAGTTTTTCTTAATTTTCTTCACAGATAAAATTGTCTTTTCAATACGCAAATTTTGACTATTTTTTGAAAAAAATTCTTTGACGGGAAAATGATAAGAAGTAAAACTTTCACCGTTTTTACTTTCATAGTGTGTACAGCGATTTAGAAAACAATTACAGTATAGTAAAAATAATGAACATCTAGATACAGTCTTCAATTAACTGAAACCCACAGAAATAATGAAAAAATTAAGGACATTGAAGGATATTGAGGACATGGCTTATTAAATAAACTCAGAAAATCAAGAACAACTCGACAAATCGTACTAATCAGAGCAGTTCACATTATACACATAAAACCAGCAAGAAGCCAGTCATTTTATATTTCATTACTTATATTATACGTTGAGGGGGTGTTGCATGGTTGATATATTTTCAGAGAATGAATATTTGAGAAAAAAATCTATGACTAATTTTAAAGTGAACTTGAAGATACTCTAATTTCGCTCTGACCAATGTTCGGAACATAATCAATAGTTATTTGAACAATCAATCAAACTTAATTACTCCTGTGAGAAGCTTCTCAAGAAAGTAATCATTGATTTACCAAAACCATTTCAACTTGTAAAAACCCTTCACTGTTCCTTTTATATATAATCTCTTTTAATACTATTGATGCCTTGATGGCATAATCAACAATCACGAGAAAAAATTGATTGCTCAATTGCTTTACTGTAATGCGATATTGATTGCTGGATTCCCTGACAAAAATGAATAAAACTCAGCCACTGTGAAAGTTGTTTTCTGGAATTTTTATTTAGTGCACAGCTCAAAAAGTTCAGAAGTTGAGTAAGCTACAATGCTGATTATATCGGATCTTAGGAAGAAATTGCTTGGAAGATGAATTTCTGCTATTTCAGTGCATTCTTGAACTTTTGTAAATTCTTCATATTTTTCCTTAATCGTCGGAGTCTAACGAATAGTTATGAGTGTAATTTTTTGAATTCCAGGAATCGTCTGTATTATCAAAATCATCCAAAGCGTGCGTAGATTTGAACAATAGGTCAAAAAAGATGTCTGTTGCTATAGTTACTCGAGGAGAAATCAAAGGCGTTTGTAGTTCTTGAAAGGAATCAATTGATTCCATTCGCTCTAAAGCATCAAAGCTAATTTTTTTCATTGCCAAATCAAAGGTACCAACTATGCTAGACCGTGCAGATGGAACAGGTGTTAGGACTGGATCAACAACATTCGAGCCATTCGTGACATGAACTGATGTCTCTTGTATTTTAGAGTCTTGAGCAGTTTTTTGATTTTCTGGAGATAAATCTTTTACATTCAGTGCTTCCCTAGTATTCTTCAAAACTTCAAATTTCTTAAGAAATCGGCTCATTTCAATGTTCGATAAATTTGAGTGGTAGGATTGCGGAGGGTTACTAAACGAACATTCAGGTTGAGACTCACAATAAATTCGAAATTTGGGGACCACTGACGTATGCCGACAATTCTCGTTCAGTAAAATTCCTCTTCGTCTTGTTTTTCGAAAATCCATAAAGGTTTGTATTATCGATTTTAGGGTTACGTTAGCATCTTTCTGAGTTTGATTCAAGTTTCGATTGGAATCCATTGTTCACCAACAGACTTACTTAAAATTTTTGGAACTTGAAAGTTGAATTTTTGTCGAATTTTTGTGAGAAAAATCAGTGAGTGCTGTTGTTTTTAAGATAGGGAACACACCAGTACAAAATGTCAAATTTGTTTGGAAACACATTTATTTCAAATTTTTTATTTTACAATACGTCTTTATCATCACTGTCTTCGGAATCACCTGGGATGTTAAGAAAGAAGTCTTTGCCATTCCATTCTTCTTTTGTGCTCGTGAAAGCACTTAAAGCGTGTTTAGACATAATATCAGTGAAACTCTCTACTTCCATTGGTAATTGTAGTGTAGTCCTTGGGGTTTGTTTTCTTGATCGGATTTTTTGACGTGATATTTTTTGGAACGAATCGATTGAAACTGGTCGCTCCAAAACATCGAAGTTTACTTTTTTATCTTCCAAACGAACTATGCTAGATCTTGCAGATGGAGCAGGACTTGGAACATCATCGGGAATTGGATGCAACTGAATTTCGTTATTTTGAATATTGACTTGGTTTTCAAGCTTTTCAAGCTTTGCAGACTTTCTTTTTAGTATTTTCTTTTTTCGACCTGAAGAAGAAGACCGTGTAGATTTAGCAGAACTGAAAGATTTTCTGGATTTTTCTGAAGCAACGACAGAATTTCTAGCACTAGTAACGCGTGGCTTTCTTATTGCTTCATTGTCAGCTTTCATCAAAGACTTTCTGATATTTTTTGGTTCAAAAATATAATTTCTAGCACTTGTCACGCGTGGCTTCTGCATTGTTTCTTTGTCATTTTGTAACGATGATTCAGGAGCAGAAGCTTCATCAAAGAGTCGAGACTTTCGAGATGGACTTTTTTTTCTAACTGCTAAGCTTTCCAACACCGATATTTTCTCCATATTTGATGGCACTGCAATCCGGTAATGCCTCAATGTTTTTGAATTCTCCAGTATCTTAGAAGAATCGTTTCCCTGCATTTTGTTTGTATTTTTTGAATGGTTTGATTCCGATAAAATTTTAAGTACAGGATGAATATTTAAATTCTCAATTTCTTCAATTTCGTTATAAAACTCATCACTCATTTTTAATTTGGGACAAGCTAGAATATTTTGAATTTCTCAATCAGCAAAGTGCTCCTTCTTCTAGTATCCGTAGATTTCTTCAAGATTTGCTTGATCGACTTTTGGGTTGCAGTAACACGCCTTACGATTTCAATACTGGCATAAGATTCCTTTATTAAACAGCAAAATCGAAAAAATAGGAAAAAAGATTTTGTTAAGATTTACTCTGAATTTTTCGACAGTTGGATTGATTAAGTAGCAAAGGGTGCTGTTCTTTGCTTTTTAAAGAATTTACAAAAATCTGACAATTATGTGTTACTTAAACCAAATACCAACGAATAAACTTATTTCAAAATATTTCCGCAATTTTCTTCCAAGAAATCCAAAATTAAATTAAATTTTATTGAATATTCTTCTGCCTTGGAAAATCTTCAATTCATCGTTCAATTTAAAATTTTCTGTTGACTTCCGCTTTTAATTAATTTCAAGATGGTTCCATGTCTCAGTTTCTTCAAATTTGAAATCTTTAAATAGAAATTTCAGAATTTTTCCAACAAATCCCATGAAAAAAAAAATTTTAATTTAAAACAAACGAAATTGACAATAAACCATGAACATCAAAATTAATCCTTTAGAGCCAAACACATTCAAAAAATAATTGAATTTTGAGGAAAAGCTTTTGTCTACAATTCTCGGAAGACTGAGCTTGACCTTTTAATAGACGGAAAGTAAAAAATTGTGGAATAAAGTGAAAATGGGCAAATGTGAAATGGAATTGATTTAATGTTTCGCTAGTCTCCTCTTTTTTGCAAACCTATTTTGTAAACATTTTTTATGGCTTTTGGTGCTTTTTGGTAGGAAATTGAAAATAGGATTGGATTCTCTTCCCCAAATTCTTTTATGTTCATTGAGATTGAACGTAAAATTGAATCGCAAAATAGTTTGTGTAACGTCAAAAAAGTGAATTAATTCATGGGTCTTTTTATAAGGGGTTGATAAGTTGAACACTTAATGATGGAACAAAAAGGTTTGAAATTTGGAAACTGAAGAGTTTATTTGATAGAGTGCTGATGTATGTTGTTTTTGAAGCTTTTTTGGTAGTTTCAGTTTCCATTGAATTACAGAGTTTGTGACAGTTTCAATTTTAAATTTGAAATAGTTGTTTCAGTTTATTGTTCCTGTCTAACTACGCAGTCCAACTGTTTGACAATATTTTGAATGCTCTTTAAAACAGTATCCATGATAAAAGTTTACTAACATTTGCTTTCAGAACATAATTGTCATTTACACTTCCATTTTCATTTTCGCCAATTTTTCCCTAAATTTTAGAAAAGCAATTTACCAAAATAACAAGTTTTCCACTTTTGGTGCTAAATGTTAATTACCTGCATCCTTACGTATACAGTCATGCATTGTAATATGCTGCAGCATGCTACAATACGTTTCTAATTTCCCATGAACTGCTAATTATATAGAAATTGCAATTTCAAAGTTGAAAAGTCAAGGAGCTCACACAAATAAAATGCATGGAAGAGCATTTGGAAAAGTATGTGAAGCATTTAAAGCACTTAGAATATATTAGAGCAGAGAAATATATGCAATGATGTTATGTTTCTTCATGAATAGAAGGATTTTTGAGTTTAATTTCAAGTATGATTGAGTTAATTGGCTTATTTCTAGATAATTAAACATGAAAAGAATTCCAAATGGATTTGATTTAAATTTTCCACACACTGGTTGCGCTCACGTTTCCAGAAAATTAGTAATTGCAGTTAATATTTATTTTAAGTTAGAATAATTTACAAAATGAATGAAATTATTTTATTTAAAGAGCTCTTGTAAAAACATGTTTACTTTGCAACAAAATGAGAAAAACATTGTTTTAACCATAAATTTCACTCTTGGAATAAAATTCACCAAGAAACCATAAAATCGCTTTAAACGAAAATTTACCCCCATTTTTCACACACATTCTCCAAAAACTTTAATACTTTTCTGTAGTGCATAGCACATTACAGACAGTTTGTAGAAAAATTTGTTCTGTTGTAAAAATAGTTCTTTCACAGCATCCCGACCATCAATTTTTTTTTGCTCTAAAATTTCATCCGAAAAACATGCTGTGCAGTTTATTGTATAAAAGAATGTTCGAAAAAGATTTTCTTTTTCAATTTCTTCTATGTTTTCTCAGTTGGAGATTTTTGCGCCGCCAAAGCAAATTTAATTTATTGTGCAATTAATGATCGAAAAATAAGTTATGGCTCGGTTATGGCCGTGAGGAGCTTTGCAAAGCTTTGGCAGGGAAAAGTTTCAATCTGTGCAATTCAATATGCGACCAATGATACAATTAATTTTTATAGAAAATCATATTGTGAACGAGACATAGATCAGGCAAAAGTTTTCTATTTTTTTAAATTTCAGTTGTATAGAGTTTTTCCCTATGAGTTAAAAATAAATAATTTTATATCAATGTCATGTCTTACAAACTATGTTAGTACAATAGATCTCAACAATATAAAAACTTTTCTCTTTTCCTCCAATCATATTGTGGAAAATCAATGCATATTTAATATACGTATAGACTTGTAGCTCGTAGCAGCAGACTTTTGGTGCTTTTATCATGTCACATAAAATAGAATATTCCTTGTTTTCTCCTTCGACATAAATTCAAATCTGATAATAAAAAATCCCAATCGTCCACAACTCCACAACAGAAACTTCCTATAAATTCTATTCATTCAATACATTCAATAAGTTTTATAAATTCAAAATTGAAAATTTATGATTTTGCTTTTATTGTGATGAATGTTTATATTCTACACTTTTTCTACATTTGCATTTTTGTTGGTGTATTTGTATATTGTGCTGCATAAATGTAGAAATAAAGGAAAGTTTTTGCCAAGTTTTGTCGAGTGATTCACTGATACGAAAATATTGTTGCTGCAAAGTGGAAAATGCATAAATTATTAAATAGTGTATTTTGAAATCCATAAATCGGTAATTCTCCATGAATTTAAAATTGATGAATGAAATCATTGAGTGTTATTTATCTATTGATTTCTTGCAACTTTTTTCATAGTATTGAAAGGATTTATGCTATGGAAATCAGACTTGAAAATATTCTGAAAGTCTGTGATAGATTTCGTTCTGATGTCTTTCATGGGAAAGAGTTGGATTCACTCCAATAAGTTATGCTTGAAAGTAGGACAGTTTAGATATGATATATTTTATATTGTGTTGTTGAAATAGTAAATAGTAAATCTATAATGGAAGCTTTTAAGTGAAATAAAAAGAAAATCACAATTAATCTAATTTTTTAGGTAATATGGTATGGAGTTAAAAAATTCCATTTTTAATGATACAAATCCTCATTCCTAATTATATCAAATTCATACAAAAATGCATCAATCTCCCACACAGATTATCCCATAAATCCCTCTTGAAACAATTTTAATTGAAAAAAAAACCAGACAATTTATTTGATTAAAGCACATTTTATTTTAATTTCAAATTGTTTAATTCAATCACAAAAGCTCGATGCAATTTTAATTGGTGCCTTTTTTGTGCTCCCGATTTAAAATTGAATTATTTATTTCGCAGAATCACAGCAGAAAATAATAAAAAAGCAAACAAAAAAAATTTAAAATTGTATTCGAACAAAAAGTTCAAACACATTTTTCTGAATAATTCGATTTAAATAATTTTTTGTTGCAAATAATCACAAGAGAGCCAGTGTTTGAAATTCGCACAATTTTATTTTGTAGTATTATTCCATAAATGCTCAAACATTGGATTTTCAAAAAAATTCAGCAATTTTCAAAAAAGCAAAGTCTATAGAACAAAAAAATTAAAGCATAAAAATGTGAAACACCAAGAGCCGAAAAGCTCAATCCAAATTTTCCAACGTTTACTAGCGCACAATTTTCCAACATTTCCCAACTAATCCTCAAATTTATTATTTGCCATTGTTCACGATTTAAAAAAGGCACCCACCAAATATCAAAAATAAAAATCATTGTGCTCTTTGGACTTTTTTAAAACATTTTTTATATTTGGTTATTGCCGCGGTTTAATGAATAAACAAGCAAAAGCGCGGAAATTATACTCCGGAAAATAAAACAGAAAAATGTTTGAAGGAAGAAAATATGAAAAATTATATAGATCTGTTCATGAATTTGCCCACAAAACGAGAACAAAACACCAAAAAGCCTCAATTTTGGAGCACTTGGCATTTTGGTGCTTTTGCTGCGTGGAGTTGATTTTTGCTTGAAAATTTGAGGTGGGTTCTGGCGGGTGAAAAGCTCAATATTGTATTTATTGTACCTGAATTTTCAACTGAAAAGTTCAACTTAATTAAAAAATTATAAATTTTAACGAATTGTGTTGAAATCAGTTCTACGGCATAACCAAAACGGAACATTTATAAAACGTACAAAAATATTCATTGGACCTGAGTTCTACCTAAATTGTTACACTTTAATTCCATTGAATGTGACCTTTCTTCAATTGAATGTGAAATATTTTCATTATAACGAGAGCAACAAAAAATTCCCAAACTGCCAAACCCCACACAAAATGGATTTGCTGCCTTTTTTGCTGGGGCCAACAAGAATATTAATTTTTCAAACACGTACTTCGCATTTGTCACACATTTTTGCTGTTGTTGTGCCATGTTTATTATTGCGGGATGCATAAATTTCTGTGTTTTTTCCTGGGCTTGCGATAGCAAACGGTTTGTATGTACGCCAGTACAGCCAGTTTAGTACCAACAAGAATTTGCAGTACATCAGTACACGCTTCTTTTGTTCAAATACCCGAAAATATACTGAGTTTGGCAAATATTACCAAAAAATCTGGTATGTAGAGTAGTGCTCGGCACATTAAAATCATTATATTATGATGGTTGTTTACTGGAAAAGGTGTCTGTATTTTTATGTGGAAGAGATAAAAAGCCCCGAGTGTTTCGAAATAAAAACGTGAAAAGTGCATGAAGAAGAAAACTTGCAGCATGACAAGATTATGGAGTGATAGGAGTTTGAAAAGAGGAACCGATTTGAAAGCTTATGGGATTTATATATTGCAGAACATCGATGGATCAATTTTTTTTTTATGGATGGAGGTGAAGAGTCTTTTTGCTGGATATGTGCCTTAATTTTTAAACGACTTTTTTGAGAAGTTTAAGCTATATTTATAAGTATTTATGCAACAGAAACGATCTTTAAAAAGAAAATATTATCAGATTTATTCAAAATTGTTATCATATTAATTTAAATTCAACCAGTCTCGTGAAAAATAAAAATGTTTAAAATCTTTGAGGAATTGAATGAAAATTAAAAATATTCAAGGTCACAGCAACATTCTATTCAAGCCTATTCAATATCCAAAAAGCATTTTATTATGTTCAACATGTTTGAAAACGCAAACGAAAAGAATTTAACTTAAAAATTTTGTCCCAACTTTCTAATGATAAAATCCGAAAAATCTTCAAAAAAATTGTCTCTGAAAATACAATTTATCATTTTTCTTGATTATAAATAATTCAAATTCTATTTGGAACCTTAAAATTTTCTGCCAATCATCCTCAAATTCCTTTTTTACCAAAATTATTCAGATTTTGAGCATGAGCAGCATTCAGTCGAAGCAGATATATTCAAAGATCGGTGATTCTAATTTTTTATCCGAAGATGACTCTTCAAAGTTCTTCACAGTTCTTCACAGTTACTTCAGCTGCTTTCTGAATAACAAAGCACACAAATATCATCGGTTCAGTGTAAAATATTATATGTATAAGTATGATGTGAAGGATATGTGGGATGAAGGAAAATTAAAGCAGATCAACATAATAATACACCAGGTTAGTTTATGCATGGAAAATTCTCAAAAAGACGAAGAATTTGGATAATAAAAATTTTTCGCTAAAAATGGCTTTCAACATATATTTACTCCATTTTCTACATTTTGCGGTTAATGCCAAGTAATACATTTAATATGCGCCGTAATATAATTTATTTTTCCAACCCCAGGAGAGATTTTCCATCCAACAGCCTTAGGAAGCAGCCAGCCACAAAGGGTAATTATTATAGTAAGACTTGGTTACTTTTCTGCTTCTCATCTTCGCCACGTTAAAATTGATTTAAAACGTGCACGGAAATATTTCAACAACCAAAATGTACATGGAATTCAACCACGCATATTTTTACACCACATCGACCTCATCTCATGCATTAAAATCAAAGGAAAGCCATTACACTGCCATACAATTTTTTAAATATAACAGCAACGCAATTCGTGGTGATATAAAATTACATGTATTTTCACAATCTTTACCTAAATTAAAAAAGTAAAATTAGCTCTACCTTAATTTAAAATTTTAATTAAAACTTGAGTTGCTTTTTAAAACTTATGTAAAGAAGGATAAGATTAATTTTTAAAATAGAGGTAATTTTACTTTTTCAAATTTAGGTAAAGATTGTAAAAATAAATATGATTTTTTATTACCACGATGTGCAATGCTGCTATATTTAAATAATGATATAGAGATACTTTTTTGCTGGTGATTTATGGAGTGAATCCGGCAAATGCTACGAAATACTACAATGATAAAATAAATGATGTGGGGTTAGTGTTTTTTTGGCTTCGACTGAGCCTAATTTTATTATCCGCATATTTAGCCGTGTGTGGCCAAAATGATAAAAGCCTGAAAGATATAATATATGTTTGTTTATTGGTGTATGTTGCCCTCGTTGTCTCTTATCTTAACTCATATCGCAAAGATTCTATTACTTCCGATTATTCTGATATTATTGAGGGTAATCCCTTTTATTTCCGGGGATGCAGAATTCAGTATAATTTAGGAGTTTTCAGTTGGAGGTTAGAGAATTGCGTTTGGTTGTTATTTCTATTAGTTTTATAAAATAATTATAGCAAAAACATAGTTTATCCACCCCTGCTCCATACTTAAGCTTTCTTCTCCCTTTTTCAGCAACAGAGAAAACACATTGAATGGTTCGAAATGTATAATTTTATTAGATTTTCTTCACTTTTGTGCCATAGATCCTGACACAATTTATCGGGCAAAGAGTTTTCTTGCCACATCTTCACAACTATACACATCAATTTCACAGTTTCCCACTTTCTACAGCATCCGTCTTGGCTTTCAATACTGGATACATAAAATATACACAATTTATCCAACAAGATACAATATAATGAATATACAGTAAAACATAGTTTCACAGTACAACGGTACAATATATAGGCAGCTATTATAATGATTTTATCTGCACATGTTTTAGTGATGCTCAATAGATTTTTATATTTATTCATTCCTTGTTTAAAAGTTTGCCATCTTTCGATGCACGGAAGTATCTAAAATGTTCGTAAAATCACAAACATGGAAAATAAATGAATTCTTAAATGTTACCCCAGAACGAAATTACCAAATATTAGACACAACATTTTTTGAGGGAATTTATCTGCGTACATGGTTGTGAAGCATCAATGGAAGAGTTGGTTAAAACGAGTGCCATGTGCGGTCTTCTGGCTGAGAAAGTTGTGCAATAACGCCTGACACACATTTCCTTTTTCTCTCACCGCTCTCCTTTAGAGATGGCATTCATTTGTAGGTTTCCATTATACCATTTACATTGAGAGCTCTCTTTGCCAAGCTTTGCAAATAAATTGAGCTGTTATCGGTTCTTTGTGGAAATTGAGGAAAATTTTTCTCTCCAAATTTGTATCTCAGTTATGAATTTACTGTGCAAGTGGCTGGTTGTCTAATTTATCTTGAAAATATATTAAATTAGTTGTATTATATAAAATTGTACAAAGCACATTTAAAGTGTAATTTCCATAAAAAAAGATAAAACGAATAAAAGTCAAAGTCTCAATATAAATTAATTTGTTTTATTTGTAAGACTTTATGACTTGATTCAAAATATTGTTGAAAATATAATAAAATTGCGCTCAATTCCAAATTCGCAACACTAGATAATAATCTTAAATACTTAATAAACTTAATACACTTCATAAACATAATAAACTCAATGAAATTAATAATAAAATACTTTCAAGATTAAATTTACATACAATACTTCGCTTTACAAATTACAATGTTACATATTACATAGCTTTTCAAGCTAGCTATACGCAGATTATATCTCTAAAGTTATCTATCTAACAGTCTACACATTTTTCTCTACACAAATTTTTTATTACAATCAAGTCATTTACACAAATCAATTAATTGAATTGAAAATACAAATAAATTGAAGTAAACTCAACTGATAACTTGAAAAACCTCCTAAATGTCTGATGTAAAATCAAAAAATTTAATTAATCAGCCGGATTTCTGAGTTTTTTATGGATTTAACGATATTTTGTTTGTGTTCGGTATTTGCTTGTTTTATATGTTGTGGTCGTGAAAGTTGCTCAAACATGCACAAAATGTGCTTCATTGCTCGCCAAATGGAAATAAAATCGACAAAATACTATTTATCGCCTTTTGATGGCCAGGTTTGTGGCTGCAGGGCTCGCGTTCACCTACTCAATCTGCGTTAACTGAGTTAATACGGCTATTTATAGCCATTCATCTCGTATTCAACAGTAACTTGACTGAATAGGCTTAAATGAGCTGAATAAACTATTATACCGAGCCAGTTTGTCAAATTGCCAGTTAGCCAATTTAATAGCGAGCTAGACAAAAAGGCTTTGTTATTGTTTGTCTAGGTCTATAGTTTGTCTATGGTATTTTTCATTCAGCTGTAATAATAGTCATAAAACTAAACTGAATGCGCATGTAATTATGTCTCAAGAAAATAAGTCATTGCAAAAAAATTAAAATTTGTTTTCTGCAAGTACGCGGTTTATAAACTTTATTTAACTGCTTGAAATGTTATTGAAATGCTTTCAAAATGCTTTGAACATGCTTTAAGCATGCTTGAAAAAAGGGTTTAACTTTTATAGTCTGCAATTCTGCATAATTAATACCAATAATTGGAATTGCAGACACACGACTTATGAATAATAATGACGATATTGCTTTCGATTTTCTCGATACTTGTTTGTTTGTTGCGCTATAATGATATTCCGTAAACGGAATTTATTTAAATTGATGAATTGCAGGGTTTGAAAGATTTAATGCATTTACGGTGGAAAATTTTATTATCAAACAAATTGAGATGTTTCATTGAAAATAATATATTACTGAGTAAATTCTTAAAACCTTTCTATCCCTGCGACTTCCAAAAAGCAACACACACAAGTGTTTCATAATTGAACTCGCGGTTTATTTATTTGGCGCACCAAATTTGAATAATTAAATTGTTTAATACAAAAAACACCTATAATAATAATTCCATACAACTTGCATGGCAAAAACAAAGTTTAACAGTTTTAACACTAAAGGAACACTTGATTCATCGATTGAAAGTTGGTGGTGGTACTATGCATACTAATATAACAAGAAGAAGTATCATAGAATACAATCAATATCACTGACCAACGAGTCGGCATCGTCCGAGTTGAGAAGCTGGTCAATGGCGCTTCCACTACAATTGCTCAAACTATCGCTATAAAGGCGTTTTAGGGTAGTTGGTGAAGCGGACATAAAGTGGTGATGCGTCAAAATAATTGGATCTAAACAGTTGCTCAAATCCAGAATGGAGTTCTTGTCGGAAGCTGGCGATAACGAGGAGGGTGTTGAGGGTGACACAGATGAGCTGGAACAAATCGATGAATTGGAAGACAGCAGCGGGTCATCAATATTCAATATACTTAATCCCAGATGATTGCCATCTAATGCTAACGCAAAATTAGGATTAAAGAAGGGATTCTGCGAAAACATTGGGTCATGCTCGTGGTCGTCCATAAAGTCTTCCAGGTGATTTAAATGTATCATTGATTGCGTGTCATTAGTTAAATCGGGCAGCTAAAATCGAAATAGAGCATGGGAGTATTAGGAATAAAATCGATAATTGGGTGGTTTTGGGTGTTTTTAGTAGGAGGAAGCTGGTTTTAGGATGATTTGATATATAATAGGCGAGTTTTTAATTGGAAAAGTTTGCCACATCCTGTTATATTTTTATGTTTTCAATGTTTGTGTGTTCATTCTGTTATCTTGTTAAATGTACCTTTTCAGACATTAATTCAGGATTAATAGCTTGTGGAGGAGGTGTTGGTGGAGGTGAGGATTTGATCTGGCAGCTTAGATCTTTGAATTCATCGATAGGGAACTCTTCCAGCGGCAGTCCGTGAGCTTTTGCCAACAATTCTAGGTCCTGTAAATATTGTTACTTTTATTTTGTTGTAAATATTTGATTTTTTCAAAGCATTTTAGCTCAAAGGTTATTAATCTGAAAATGACATGAATTCTTTATTGTATCTTTTCAAATATTGATATTCCCATTCATTTGATTCTTTGTTTTTTAAATGATGTAAACAAAATTTTGTTAAAACGTGTAGCGGATTTACTTTTATATTTTAAAATATTTGGGAATTATATCATTAGTGTCAATGACTTTTTAAGCTTTGGATAATCAGGAGTTGTTATCAAATTTAAAATAAAAGAATTCCCTTTGTTTTCTAATAAAACATTTAAAAATCATTTATCATTTCGATTAAAAATAGAAGCTAACAGATTTTTTGTAGATTTTTTGCAATAAAATTTTTTGAGAAAATTTTAAGGTTCAAGAAGCTTGCAATTAAATTAATTTTGCTATAAAATCGGCAGTGTGTTATCTTAAAGTGCTTCTTCCACATAAATAATTTTATTGTACCTATAAAACATGAATCTTCTCCTAACAGAATAACAAACTCCACGTAATATTCAATCAGTGATTAATTCCGTCTGAAGTGAATATGGGACACTCAAGTGAGCTCAATATATCGATAAAACTGTGGCATGAAACGACTATTAAATTTTGCTTTTATTGTTGCACAAGGTCACGTGCAGCTCACGTACAATGTTACAGTGTAAAGTGTAAAGGAATGGGTAAAGGCGAAATCTGTAATATTGAATTCATTGAATCGGTGCGGTAACGTGAAGCGTATACAAAACAAACGTGGGGAATTAATTACATAATTACCAAAATTCGGTTTAACAGCCGTTTATTTTGATTCTCAATTTCTTTCTGCTTCTGCTCCTTTTTGCGAAGCATCTGGATCTCGTGTTTGAGACATTTGATATAATCTACGGAGCATTTAAGAATACTGCCTTTGTTGGGGCGCAGGGGTTCACTGTGTTTTGGTAAAAGTGTCCCAAGCTCCTTGATGCGGTCATTTATATTGAACCTTCGGCGGCGTTCAACTGAAAGTGAAAAGAAAGCAAGACTGTGAAAAAAACAGCAAATAATTATCGTTTAAAGGGAGCGGTGAGGATGTAAATGTTAGGATCATGATGTAGTGAAGTTGAATTTTTCTTATGATGATTTTATATCAACAAGATTTTTTTTTAGTTTTTCCATTGAAACAATACATAGTATTATTCCTATCAGCGACACCCTTACAATATCACAAAATAAGATCCTGACCTATCCCAAAATAAACAAAACACAACTTCCCCCCCATCGAGGACCATAATGAACACCCATCAAAGCAAAGCAAATACACTCTAGATTTTGTATCGCAAAGCCTCGAGAAGAATTTTGTGTTGTTTTGTTATTTTGCTTTGACATCAATTAAAACCGAGAGATTGATTAACTTTGATAAAAATGTAGAAAATAAATTGAATTATGTAATGGCGTTTATTTCTTTTTTTTGCGATGTCGCTTTAATTAGATTGAGACAATTCCGCGCGTCTCTGAGTTTTATGAGTTTTATCGCTATTTGCTTTTAATTAATTTAATCTTTGTGAATTATATTTATCATTTGCGTTCCAAGTGGCGGCTAAGTGAAAAACGATGGCAACTGGAGATGATTACAATTTTTGCGCCCGCCTTAGATTTATGTTCAGTAAGGCAGCTGGTTCCTCTTAGGAGGCTGCCTATCAATCACTCAAAAAAGCTCTCCACGGACAAAGTTTTCAATATTTATTTATTACAGCGTTCTTTCCTGAGACACTTAAACAGGTGTAAATAGTAAATCAATTATGGAACTGGCACGATAAATCATTTGTCAGCACAAAAAAAGTCTGCGTGAATAGTTGAATGCGAGTACTTGAAATGCTTGTGAATGAAGTTTTTCTCGCTGTTTTTTGTATTTATTAGTTGTTTATCTGACTTTATGGGTTATTTTAGTTGTTTACTATTTTGTAGTTGTTTTTTTTTTACATAAGTTATGTATTTTCGCCGAATGCCGATTAATAAAATGATTTTACTTGATTTTATAATACAATATGTTTACCTTGTAATAACAAAATAATACTTCGTTTGAATAGCATATTAGTGATCTTTTCATAATTAAATGAATTAAATCATTCATATTTAATCGTTCACGTCATATAGGAACATTTTCAAAATTCTTAAACATTTATTTTATGTTCAAAATAATTTTAAAGATGAATTTGAAAAGAATAATTTTATCAATAATAAGACAAACGTCAGTAAATCTATTTGAAGAATCATCCAAAAACCATTTATAAACAAATGTTAAAATGATTGCATTTTCAATGCTAATTCAATGCTTATAAGCTTGCATGATTTATTAACTATAAATAAATTGATGTCCAGGTTAAACTGCAATATTCCTGCTCCATAACATATAATATTACATTGACTGATGAATTAAATCGTTTCACAAGAACTACCACAAATCTGGCTGTAAAACTTCATATCAACAGATTCATGACAAAAACTGACCAAAAGCTCCATTAAATCCAAGAAATCCTTAGACGGCAACCAAAATTATTTTATCTTGAACGTTTTTTGTATTCAGATTAAAGTGCTATGCACTTAATCAAATATTTTATGCACTAAATGCCATCAAACAAGCATCAAGTTAACTGAATGGCATTTAACAAGTTTTAATGGAAAATACATTCATATTTTAATCGCAAAGTGTATGAATTTATGAATGATTTATCATAACAAGATAGAGAGATATGCGTGCTACTATTTGCATTGAAATTTAATTTTTAAAGCACTCGAAGCATTGAACAAAATTCTAAAAGTCAAAGTGAAATGAACAAATTATAAATTCATATTTTTTTTTCACGTTCAGTAAAATCAATTCATTGACTGTTCAAAAATAAAATAATAAATAGTTTCAAGAGTTGTGAATATTATTTTGACCACTTTAAAAATTATGGTGTACTATTTTTAGCTATTAAAAAAAATCTCAAAAAGGCACTTATAAAAAATTTCCACTTTCCATCAAATAACTGTACCGAGAACTGTCAATCATTTACGACCCTATAACTTTCGCGAGAGATTTATCCTTAACGATTATTTCTCATCTTACAATTTTTCCTTTTTAATACCTTCTAAAACATGTGTCAAAAGATAGAATAATATTGGGGAAAATCATTTTGCGAAAAAAAGTGGAATATCTCAAATTGCCCGAAAAAATAATCAAAACGAGCATAAACTTCAAAATATTGGCTTATTATAATGTGTGATTATGGTCAAAATAATATCATAAACTCTATCGTTGAAAATTCAAACGCACGACCAGATTAACAGCAACAAAAAGTGAGAATTTTTAAAAATAAAAACTATAATCGTCATATTTTTGTGTCATAGTTGATGTGAATAATAAATGGTTAAAGTGCTGTTTGAAACTGACCGAAATACTAAATGCAAAGTACTAAAAACATTCGCTAAAAACACAAAATGGCACTAAAAAGCTGAATACGAAATGAAAATAAAAGGCATTAAATTTGAAATGGCAAAATTATTGAAATTGTTTAAGGTCTTGTAGCTACACCTGATTTGACATAAACTGGCAAAAAATATATTGAAGCGATTGGTTTGAACCAAAATACATATATTTGCCTGAAGTGAGCTGAAACACCTGAAACACCTGAATTGTATATAAAAGCACAATAAAAATGATAAAAATATAAAACGCATATTTTTTTGTCGTTGATGTGGAGCATGTTGTTAGAAATAGTAGGACAAATCCGTTCCAATTTGTTCTTGGATATTTATGATTGGCCTTTTTATGATGGAAAATTCTCGGTTTTTATGAATAAATTTTGTTTTTGGTTAAAGGTGTGTTTGTTTTTGTTGTTGCTTTAGCTCAGTTGTAGTTTATTTCCCGGGAAACATTTTAATTCGTGAATTTGCCCTTAAATCGTTAATTCGAAAAAAGTGTAATTGGATTTAATTTTAAATATATTTCTGATGAATTTAACTAAGAATTCAATTGTACATTTTCCTTCTACAAAAACTCGACCAAAAACTGAAATCAATAATTCCATAAAATGTCCATAAATTTATTCTAATAAATGCAATAATCCTAAAAACTGTAAGCTCACTCATGTTGTGGTTGTCTTTCTTTTGTCGATCGCGTGCTTCTGGGTCGGCCTGTTCTTTTTTAATTCGTACGCCATTTGGAAGCTTATTGAACTTCAAATCAGACTCAAATGCCAGCAGCTCGTCAATATAATCGTCTTCCTGCAACTAGACACAAAAGATCATTAGTCATTTATCGATCTGCCAATTATTTCATTATTTGCGATGATAAATCACTAAATCCAGTAAATCTAGCCATAATTTAGAATTCATCAATAAATTGTTAGAATAAAACTAAAATGATAATTAAATTTTTAATTTCTGGTTGGATTGCTGCGGTCAAGTGGCCGCCATTATGTCATACTGCATTTATTCCATAATGCCACAATCATTTTCAGAACTATATTATTCGTTGCATTTTTCATAGAAGTTTAAATTGGAAATGAATAATTCTGAAAAGTTGGGTTTTTTTTTTTATTTTCGATTGCCAAGCTTATTTTCCTGCATTCATGAAAGTAGAAAATTTTGTTGGGCACTTAAATTATTTGTTGTTTTTTTGATACTTTTTATACACTGAAAAATTTTTTTACAGGATCAATAAAAATTTTTAATTCAAATTTTTATTTTTTCCATAATATTTTACTGTGAATATTTTTTTTTTCAGTGGATTTGGCAATAATTTGGATTTTCCATCAACAAAAAATTTCCACAAGCTTTTATTCCTCAATTTTTCATTCAAAGTGAAGCCAACTGAAACCTTTTGATTTATCGTCAACAAATTTTTGAATAGCCCAGCGATAAACTTTCAAGCATCAGGCAATTCAAAACAAAACTGCAACAATTTTAGTCCAACTGAAAATTTATTAACGTGGAATGACAAATGCCTTTTTTTAAAACGAAACTCTGTGGCTTTCAATACTATTTTCCATTTGCATTAGAAACTTTGCAATTTTTGTTTTGCATTTTTATGAGTTTGTAGGTTTTTTGTTTGTTTGAGAATTTTCATTTTGTGAAAAAAAAAATTTGATGAAAAACCATGAAAAATAGAAAATCTGAAAAGTTGAAAAATTGAAAAAAAGTTTGTATTTTCTGCAGTTTAGTGAATTAGTGGAATAAAGCGAGGATTGTTTGATTGTTGCAATTAAAAAGCAGTTAAAGTGTTTGTTAGGTTCAAATGCATGTACGTGGTCATATTGGGATTAGGTTTTCGTGCGAACCCATTTTAAATTTGAATAAGGATTTATTGTTTTTTAATTACATTACCTAACATGTCTAATTAGCAATTAAGGTCAAGCAATTACTGTCTTTAATATTTTTTACTTTTTTAGATCAGTTTTTAAGATATTGGATATTAACAAACGATTTAAATTTAGGCCTCATAAACTCCACTTATTTTATCCAAAAAGGTCGTCAACATGTTTTCAAAGTTTTATTACTCAATTTAATCCTCAAAATGTACTTATAACATATCAATGTTCAATGGAGCAAACATAGCAAGTCAATAAATTCGCCAAGATTTATCACCTTTCTAAAAATTCTATAAAACGTTTGAGAACTAAATAAATTATTCATTTTGCAGTTCGCATTCAAGTACTCCGACTCAATAAGTTTAAAGGTAATTTATCGAATTTGGACACTCTAACACTATTTATTTAATGACATTGCAAGCAGCAATACAGCAAAAACCAATATTCTGCTCAAATTTGTGCAATTGCGTTCTAAATTTTAAATCTTGTTGACTTTGTTTTTGTTTGGCAAATAAATGCATTTCAGTGATTTCAATGATTTCATTAAATTTTTAAAACTGATTTTCAAAACTGAGCTAGAATATAGCACATTTATTTTAGTAAATTTTATAAATCAAGAAAACTTTAAATTTGATTACATTTCCCAACCAGCCATTGGATAAAACTATTAAATTTAATTGATATTTAAATTTATTTTTAATTGAAATTGCCAACAAGACAATTAATCAATAAAACTCAAAAACATTAAAAAAGCAGTTGAAAGAACAAATTGACCGAGAATAATAAAAATTGATAAAATGGCTTGAAACAAACTCGAACCTGTTTAATTTAATGAAAGAAAAAAAATTTCATTTTATTGAAAAAACTATAAAAATTGCGTGCTAAACTTTGAATTGTCTCAAAAGTCATAAAACTTTAATTTGTTCCATATGTCACACAAAAGTAATTTAAACGAAAACTTCAACATTGTTCAAGCTTTTCAGCGAGTTTTATGCAAATTTTCCAATTCATCCTTAGCATTTATTTCGTTTATTACCAGCTGCACGTTGAACGATCGCAACGTTTGCTTGCATATGTACTTGATAATCGAATCGAACAACATGTTGCTTCATTGCTTCATTACTATATTATATATTATAGCTTCTTTTATTGCATTTCTGCTCGATAATGCAATTTTGAATTGCTTTAATGGTCTTTTGGGTACTTTTTCTTTTTTTTGAAGAAATAATATATTTTGACTGTCTGTCTGCTATTTGTAATGTTGGAGGAATGAAAGGAATTGAGCTGTATTTATACCAGTTCTGAAATCTTTAGATTTTATCAAGGTGTTAATAATTTTTAGATCATCAGAATTGAAGTTATTAATCAATATTCCATTATTTCTTAGGGTACAAATTTTTGTGTTAAATCACCCCGCAATCTTCAATCTCCTTTCAAAAATTTACATTGGGGGTAAAAAGTAGTGAAAAGCTTGATTTTCATTCATTTAATTTATAAAAATATTTTAATTTTATGTCATCGTAAAAATGATAAAGTTATATAAAATGAAATTATCGAGAATAATTTAATTACCGAGAAATACGTCACATCAGGACAAGGTGAGTTGGTGGATTTTAATTAGAAAACTCAGTTGTTGGGAAGAATATTAATTTTTGCGTGTTAATGGTTGTGAATTTGTGATCCCAAACGACCTTTTTCATTAATTAGAATGTTGATCAGCCGTGATTAATTTATGTTCTGTTTATAATATATTTATTCGTGGAAGACAAATTAAGTAATAAAATTTTCAAAATTGATATTTTGCATTTAGTAAAATTCTTCAAATGTTTCTTGTTGAGATGTTGTTATTTAAAAAATACCTTGTAGTAAGTTGCACGGATAATCGGCAAAAATATTTAATTAAACATTGACCGGCAAATCTAAATACTAAGACTTTTTTTAAAAGACATTGAAAATTATTTTCTCGTCAAAATCCTTAACCTCACTGAAAATTGTCAACTAAAGATAAAATACATCAAACATATTTTAACACAAAAGCAAAAGTTAGAAGGCAAATAATTGCATTAAAAATTTTCCCACAACACCCAAGTTGAAAGTCATGCATTCATTGAAAAACTTGAATAGGTACTTGACTTGGTTTTCATTTGCTCGCATTCTAACACACAATATGCGCGCCTGCAAATTTAAATTATCTCTCTGAAAATCATATGTAATTTCGTATCGATTTATATTTTAAAAACATTTGCTGGCATGACCTTGTACATTGAAACATTAAAGCATTGAAAAATTGTGTAAGAAATTGTAAGAAACCAATTATGTGTCACCACTTTTGTGTAATGCATGGGTAATGCTACATAAACTACAGTAAACTACATTAGACTACATAAATTCATTGAATACGCGCAAGTCGTTTCCAGTGAAAAAGCAAAACACTTGAGAATTGAAATTGCTTCGGTTTTTATTGAGCTTTTTATGCATCAGTTTATTTGTAAGTGAGAGTGTTAAGGGGTGGAGAAGTTTATTATATGGAAATTATATAGTTTACCTATAAATTGCAAAGTTTTTGTTACCATTTGAAAAAAGTAACAAAAAGATTAAATAAAAATGACAATTTGATGCAAAAACCACTTCAGTGCCCTTCATATTCGCAACTCCCATGAGCGATCATTTTTTTGATGCTTTTCAAGCTTCTCCCAAAGCCCACTCAATATGTGCTTTAAATTGTAAAGGGATGATGGATGCCTTTTAAAGTGCCGGCAATATATCACAATCTGGCAACCCAACCATAATAATTGATAAATAGCATTAAACAACATTAAAAAGCATCAAGAGAAGCTTATTTTCCGACCAATTTTATTTTATATTTTTATTATGTAATCGTATCAAGCAAATTAATTGTCGTAATAATGTATTATTACTCGTGTAATTAAGATTCCGGATAAAAAAGCACATGAAACACACAAATTGAATTGGCTTTTTAGTGATTTCTAGTGTTTTAGAGTGTTGGTTATTTCTGAAATAGTAAATTCTATCTATTGTTGTTTCAAGTAATCAAAGTAACGGATCGTTGCAAAATTGTTAGTTTATAGAAATGTAAGCAAAATTACAGTGATAAGGGTTAACTACTGTCCCTAAAGTTTAGTAAAAACGGCCATTAGCAGACTACTTGGCAGTACTATCTAAATCTTGGCATTAAATTCTAAGTTTTATAAGCAATCTCTGAATTCTGTTTGATTCAAGAGCAGCCACAAACACAATCACTGCAATCACCAATTAATTACAAGAGATTGCGCAATTATAAAATTATATTGTTATTTCTACTATATCCACTAGTTACTGTGGAACTTATAGCAAGTGCTGAAATGAAACAGGTAAAATGAAGGTAATCGGTGATTTTATCTTGAGAAATAAAAATTGCTATTTGCAAGTTATGTTTGTTTGAGGAAATTTATATGGCTTGATGCGAGGCGATGTACATAAAATCACTTTTTATGACGTACGGTCGGTGAAATTGCTTTTGACTCACATAAACTTGTATAGTTGAGGTTCACTTCCGCCAGGGCGATTTGAAAAAAAAAAATTGAGATGCTTAGTGCATCAGTCTGCGAAGCTAGGCGAACAATTAACGAAAAAACTCCGGGAATTATCGGAAAAGTATTTACCGGGAAATTGATTTTCCCAGATATCCGCCTGAGCGACCACTTCAGCCAGGGAGATATCTTACGGGGTCAACTTTTTGATGAAAACTTTTTTTTGGGAGTTAGCGAAAAATAATCGAAGTTTTTTGATATGGGTATGTCTAAACAAAATGTCAAAGGTTAAGAAAATCAAAAAATCTGGTTTACGGCGCTACAAATTTTCATTTCCCCTCCTTTTTGTATTTCGCTTCTCAACAAATATGGTTGATTTGAGTTGGCGCTTCAGTTTCAGAGGGTTGAGCGGTCATGCTGTATTGCGGAGCTTGACTTTTTACTCATAAATTTAAAGAATGAAAAAAATTAAATTTTTTAAAAAAATTTTGATGTTTAAGTGTAAACTAAAATTTTGATGTTTCTGGAATACTGCGTAAATAAAACAAAACAAGAAATAAGGAGTTTTTAGGAAGTTTTGTTAAAAATAAATTTTGAAAAATTAAAAAATGTATCTCTGGAAAAATCGAAATTTTGTAACAAAAAATATATAAAATTTTTTCCGAATTTTTTTTTTTGAATAATTTATTCCCTTTAATATCGGACTCTTTCCAATTTTTTTTGTTGAAAATTTTAATTGTTTCTGTAATATCTTTTTTGATTTTTTGTTGTTCTTTTTTTTGGAAAGTTTGAATTTTTTTTGCTGAAAAATTGAAATTTTTTTTGTTTGAAAAATTTTCAATTTTCTGGAATATCTTTTTTAATTTTTGTTGTTCTTTTTTGAAAGTTTGAAATATTTTTTTTGCTGAAAAATTGAAATTTGATTTTTGGAAAGTTTGAAATTTTTTTGCTGAAAAATTGAAATTTTTGTTTGAAAATTTTCAATTGCTTCTGGAATATCTTTTAATTTGTTCTTTTTGAAAGTTTGAAATATTTTTGCTGAAAAATTGAAATTTTGTTTGAAAATTTTCAATTGCTTCTGGAATATCTTTTGATTTTTGTTGATCTTTTTTTGAAAGTTTGAAATATTTTTTTTGCTGAAAAATTGAAATTTGATTTTTGTTGATCTTTTGAAAGTTTGAAATATTTTTTGCTGAAAAAATTGAAATTTTTGTTTAAAATTTTCAATTGTTTCTAGAATATCTTTTTGTTTTTTGTTATATTTTTTGAAAAGTTTAAAATTTTTTTTTTTTTAATTTTAAAATTTTTTCTGGAACGTTATTCAATTTTTGGTTTTTCGGATAAAAATTTTTTTTTTTTCGAAAAGTTTTAAATGAATTTGCAATAAATTTCTAATTTTAGAATGAAAAATTCGAAGTTTTTTAGTGTTTGGAACTTTAGTTTGAAAAGTTGAACATATTTCAAATTTCAATACATTCAGAACATTGATAAACTTAATAACAATCAGTCACAAAAGTATTTTTCAGGTGCTTTTGAAATCCAGAAACCCTCAGAAAACCCTAAATGTATTGATAAATTTTTCGCTGGAAATTGAAAACTTAAATGGTTTCAAGGTTTTCAAATATTTTAGAAAAAAATATCTTGAGGAGGAATTAAACCTTTTTGAGTAATTTTAGATTTTTGAAATTTTGTTATTCATTGAATTTAAAAATAAAGCTTTATATATTTATTCTCAATTTTTTTTACTTAAGATATCAAATTTTTCTGAAATATTTGAAAACCTTTGAAACCATTTAAGTTTTAATTTCAAGCGAAAAAAATTTATCCACCCAGAATTCAGGTACATTTAGGGTTTTCTGAGGGCCAAAAAAAAAAATACTTTTGTGAATATTAAGTTTATCAATTTCTGAATGTATTGAAATTTGAAATATGTTGCAACTTTTCAAACTAAAGTTCCAAACACTAAAAAAAACCGAAGATTTTTCATTCTAAAATTAGAAATTTATTGCAAAAAAATCATTTAAAACTTTTCGAAAAAAAAAAAATTTTTATCCGAAAAACCAAAAAATTGAATAGATTTCCAGAAAGAAAAATTTTAAAATTAAAAAAAAAATTTTTAAATTTTTCAAAAAATACAAAAAAAAGATTTCTAGAAAACAATTGAAAATTTTCAAACAAAATTTTCAATTTTTCAGCAAAAATGAAAAAAAAATCAAAAAATAAAAAAAATATTCCAAACTTTCCAAAAGAACAACAAAAATAAAAAAAAAATTAAAGAAACAATTAAAAATTTTCAAACAAAAAAACTCAATTTTTTCAACAAAAAAATTTCAAGCTTGTCGAAAGAGTCCGATATTAAAAGAATTAAATTATTCAAAAAAAAAAAAAAAATCGGAAAAAATTTTATATAATTTTTGTTACAAAATTTCGATTTTTCCAAAGATAAATTTTTAATTTTTCAAAATTTATTTTTACCAATACTTCCATAAAACTCCGTATTTCTTTTTTCGTTTTAGAAACATCAAAATTTTAGTTTACAATTAAACATCAAAATTTTTTAAAAATATTAAATTTTTTTCATTCTTTAAATTTATGAGTAAAAAGTCAAGCTCCGTAATACAGCATGACCGCTCAACCGCCTGAAACTGATTCAATTGAGAAGCGAAATTGAAAATTTGAGAAAAGATTTTTTGATTTTCAAACATTTTGTTTAGACATACCCATATCAAAAACTTCGATTATTTTTCGCTAACTTTTTCATCAAAAGTTGAAAGATATCTCCCTGGCTGAAGTGGTCGCTCAGGCGGATATCTGGGAAAATCAATTTCCCGGTAAATACTTTTCCGATAATTCCCGGAGTTTTTTCGTTAATTTTTCGCCTAGCTTCGCAGACTGATGCACTAAGCATCTCAATTTTTTTTTTTCAAATCGCCCTGGCGGAAGTGAACCTATAGTTGATTGCATGTACCGTTTTTTGTGCTCGTGCTTTTTGGGATATTTGGCATGTGTAGAATAAGTACGCATCGTGTCTCTGCAGAGTTGTTATTTTGATTAGATAAGTGAACGTAAAAGGTCTTTACATTGAAATTTATGGGATTTGTGACCACCAAGGGGTACTAAAGGTAAAGGATGGATTATAGTATGATTATTTTCACACAGAAGGATTTGTTTTGTTCAGTAATTGGGGCCTAATATTTTTTATTCAACAATTCTTGCAGAATGTTTAACTTAAATTGACCTGAATCAATTATTGTTTATTGTGATGATGAGCGGTTTAAGAGAAAAAAGGAGGTTTAAGGAAAGCTCATCCTTATCATCAAATACTTCTTGGAATTCTTCCCCTTTAAGATTTTATCCGTATACCCACACACATCGACAAAAAGTTATGATTGACTTTACTAGGTCACAGTCGGATTACAAATCTTCAGTACTTTATCAGTCAGTGTCTTAAAAGTAAAATTGTTGCACAATTTAATTCATCAAAACAATTTAAAATTAATTAAGAAAGATTAAGGAGAGAATTATGAGAACATCAAAAACATCTGAAAATTTCAGAAGCATCAGCTGAGATCTAAGATCGCAAAATATTAGCAAATAATGTGCAAAAGAATACGAAGAACTTCAAAAAGATGCAGAATAATTGTTTGTTGATGTCAAAACTTGGCAAGAAAACTATTAAGACACAGTTCAAGTAGAAAATCAGATTGATCCCAAGAACTTTCTGCAGTTTGGAAGCAGTGAATACTCTCGTAGTTAAGTTATGTAGATAATTTATGGATTAAAAATTTAGTCATTTTTTTTGTAATTTTCTTGTTCTTTCATAAAATTCACGATAATTCTAGAAAATTCCATCAAAACTCATCTCAAACACATTCTATTTCACGTTGTGTTTCAGATAAATTAATAATAAACTTGATGGAAATGTTCATTACAATATATCGGAAAATGTCGAGCTAGATAGACTTTAGTTTCACAGAAGCGAGCACCTTTGATGCATCGTCAAAACTTCTAATGCAATATCAATTCCATGGAAGGAAATGTCAAAACTTACATATATCTCCGATAGGAAATTGTCAGTTTAATAGTTTTAGACGCAAAACTATCTTGTTATATGCTCAAACACAAGCAAATACATCAAAATACAGCGTTTTTCTGAATTGCTGATTCGTTGTGCAAATGTTTGAATATGAGCGCGGTCTATTTGCCGATTTTTAGATAATTTAGATACAATTTTCAAGGTTTATTAGCCGACAAAACGTGCAAACCAACAAAAATCTCAAATGCTTTTTAATGGCTCTGTTGCTTACTTGCTTGCATAAGTTTTTCCTAAACTCCAAACTAAATTTACTAAATTCAAATAAAGTTTTCCCAGATTTCCCGAAAACAATGAGAAAATGCA
Source organism: Parochlus steinenii (assembly GCA_038502155.1). Lineage (NCBI taxonomy): Eukaryota > Metazoa > Arthropoda > Insecta > Diptera > Chironomidae > Parochlus > Parochlus steinenii. Next base: position 1,495,241 of record JAXCIN010000047.1, on the reverse strand, counting down.
AAAGTTCTCACTCACAAACAATAAACGAATAAATGAAGTTTAATGCATTTAAATCTTGAGTTAAATGGAGATTATATACAATGGGAAAAGAACCTTTAGAACTTAAAATTACATTTTATAAGATGATTTGCAGTTTCCTATTTTTGGTTGCTACTTGTTAGTCTGGATGTTTTTGTTTGTAACATTTTGAGTTGGACTAATTTTTTGGTCATTTTGCCAAATACAGTATTATGAACACAATATTATAGCAAATGCTTTAAACGGCTTAAATGTATTCAAATAAATTACCAACAAAATAATACGAAATCGATAATCTTTCTCCCTCAAAATACTCATAATTTACGACCATTCCCAATCGATAAAGTATTTACCGCTAAATCACATTGGGTAATGATAACAGCTTGTTTGCACAATCAAGTCATTTAAACATTTAAATATTTGAAATAATTGTGAATTATATATAATTAAAGATAATTTATGGATCGATGATTGTGATCTACAGTCCAAACGGAGTCCGTTCTAGCAATTGTTAGTACATTCATTTAATTATAATGTTTATGGTGCAAAATTGTTTATGAAAGATAATTTGCGAAAAATGAGTGGAAGCTTGATTTTGCATTTAAGAGTTTAAATTATTGAATGTTGTTAAATGACATTTATCAATTAATATGATTCAATGCAATTTTATCAGAATAACTGTGCCAAGTATTTAATCCTTCACTATCCAAAACATTTCTTATAAGGACCTCAGTTTTGAACATAGTCTCTGAATATTAAAACTCATTAAAAATAAATTGTTGTTAGGAAATTATTTTGTCAATTCAATCATTTTGTTGAATGATCGATTAAAAATCTTCATTAATAATGGCAGCAAGAATTCTGATATTGCTACATTGTAAATAAAAGCTCATCAAAGAAGCAAAAACCGACTGCATTCAATATACCCAAGAAAAATCGTTAAGACGTGATACCAATCTAATAATCAGTATTATCGTTGTAAAATGATAAAGTAAAACAGCAAAACTACATCACTGCACTATCTATTATACTTTGTCATCATTACAACCATTAAAAGCAAAAAATTACACGATGAACTACGAGGACAATATCGTATATTGTATGTACAGAAATCATAAATTACTTGATAGCGTCCAGCGATATGTAAGCAATGAAAGCGATGCTTATAACCCTTCTGGTCATATATTAAGTTATTTGCCATCGTTTAAATTGTATAATGAATAATTACTTTGCTATTCTAACTTATTACTTTCAACATAATGCATCTAGCGAATATTACAATGATCTAACGATATTGACCTCCAAGCTGGTTGGCCGCGGTTGTGGGAGTTGCACTTCGAAAATCACCGCGAAAACTTGAAAATGCACACCTTCAATTCGAAAGTTCGTGCATAAATATTTTTGAATGTTAAACAACTGACAATGGGTTAATTAAATTAATATTTGTTGCATAGTGTTGCGGCACTGTAAAAAATAGTCTAAAATTTTTGAAATAGAGGTAATGAAAAAACTGCAATAGTATCCTAAAATGTTGTTCTAAGTTTAACAAACAGTTGGAATCAGAACAATCGAAAGATTATTTGATTAAGGAATAGAAAGGTTAAAAAATTTTGATATATCACAATTTTTTCCACTGTGTTAAAATAGTAATCGTTAAAAACATTTGCTATTTTAAATTTTTTTTTGCGAGTTATAAATCATTGGCACTCGATATAATGTATTCGTGATGCTTGCGATTGTAATGTGTGGTTTCCCAAACACTCGTTATTATGAAGTATGAATTTAGTCGGAATTTATTGAATTTATTAGTTTACTATTTTTTGGTGTATTGCACTGTACACATTAAATATTATTTATGATAGTCGACACAGACTTCTTGCCAGTTTTATGGTCGTTTGGAAAAGTAAGGGGTTTGGTGGGTGGATTTTATGAATATTGTATATGTTCTGCTTCTTGAATTCATGTTCTCTGCAATATTTGTTGGAGCATTGAATTATATGTCTGGAATAAGTACATAGTGCTCTACAGAGATATCAAACAAACTAACATAATAGTCAGAATTCTAAGACATGTGTTGCATTCAATATATTAAATTTTCCAACCTCACAACTCCCTTTAACCTCCACCATATTTTCAATTCGGGTTACCATAAAAACTTTTGCCCGCGAAAAATCAATTTATAAGTGACTGTTCACATTAACAAACGCTCCATAAAAAGCCAATAAACTCGTAATAAACCATATAATTCTATATTGAGTGCGATTTTTCAATAAAATGTCATCGCCAAATATTTGCCGCACGCAAATTAATTCAATGAATTCTACAAATATTCCAAGCAAATTCAACAAATTTAATCAATTCATTTCAGTGGCTTTAAATTTTTATTGTCACTAAAAATTAGTCGGAATTTTCTTAGATTCGTTTCAGTTTTTGCTGCTTCATGATTCGATTTTTTAGTATTTCAGTTTTTCTTGAAATTTCTGTTAATCTGTTGTTTGACAATTGACACGCTTGGGACAAGTGCTAAATGTTTTGTTTTTATGTATAGTTTTTTTTTCCAATGTTTCGCTAATTGGTTTCGGAAAACAACAAGAATTGGTAAACGATTTTAGTAACTGACATTAAAGTATTCAATGTTTTGCTACCTATCAAAGTTTAATTTTGGTTTAACTTTAACAAAATAAGCTCTCCTCTGTGCACAAAAGGATTGAAAGCTTAACAATGTTTTGTATGCTGAGATTTCCCAGTCTCCAGAGAATGTAAGCTTATGAAACTAGATACCTAGATAACATGCATGAAAGCAACACTTGTGTACAGTTTTATATCTATAAGAAAATATCTCGTGTAAATTAAGTGCAGGAATTCCCAAATCGGTTTATCTTACTAGCGGTGCATGTGAATTTGCTTGGAATTTACACTTTTTTGCATGCAAATAAGTTTAGAATCTGTAAAATCTGAAAATTGCAACGTTAAACAAAATCTTTACGGATGAGAGATTGTGTTTGTGAGGAAGAATATATTTACAAGTTAAGTGTTAGGTTTGATTTTGAGGGCTTTAATTCATTAGTTTTAATTTATGGTTTTTTATCCATTCTTTGCTCTCAATAAGTTTTAATTAATGAATGCAATTCTCATCTGAACTTAATCAATCTTTTTATATATTTTCCAAGCATAATTGCAATTAAAACTTCATAAAACTTGGGCAAACATATTTCTGCAACAAAACCTACATAAAAGCAAGGTACTATAAAAATTTCCTACAATATTCTTAAATAAGAAAGAAACTTTATCTTGCAACAATTCTGATGAAATTTTAAATTTCTTATCAAAACAATTTTGAATTCTGTAGCTCATAAATATTATAAAAATTTCACAACATTTCGTGGAGCATTTCGTGGAGAAATTTAAAATTCATTCACAAAATAACAACTAAATCTTCTGAGAACTTGTAACTCGTCTTGAAATTCCCAAAACATTGTCTACGTCAGAAGTCTGAAAAAAACTGTTAACATTAAATTGATCCAATATTGACTCGAACCACAAACGTAAAATAATTGATTTAGGGTTTTGTTGAATTTGGTAGATTTGGTAGATGTGTGTAAGTGAACAGATTAGGTCAGCTTTTGAAATTAGTTGAAAATATTGGCGCGAAAGTCTTGCAATCTACTAAGCAATCTACTAACCAGTTATTTGATTGTAATACAAATAATTTTTGTTAATTTTTAATTTTTTCTAATTATTATTCATTTTGAGAAAACAAACATTTTTTGAGTGTTCCGAGATCAATATTAAAAATACTTAAAAATTTACGATTTATTTACCCAGTTTAATATTTTAATGAGCGTTCCCAGCGAATCTTATGGCCATTCTTCACACATCAATCCACGTAAATGTATTAAATACGATTTTCTCTCAGCAAACTTAACAAATCCAACAAAATTAACCAACCATAAAATATTAAAATATTTCGTACTCTTGAAATATTAATTTTATAACAAATTCAATATATAATTTCAAATAATGTCAATAACTCAAATAAGAATTTGAAAACGTTTTTGCAGGTTAAAAACGTTTTGTTGTAAAATATTTTTATAAAATACCGAAGGCCACTTGACACGACTTAATTAAATTATAATAAAAATTTATAAGTTACGAAATGTGTTCAGCAGAAATTGTACTTTTAATAGGAGGTTGTTTTGCTTAAATTGAATTTGTGCTTCAATCTCTGATATGACCGATATATGTATTTGGCATGCAATAATGAAAGAATTTAGATTAAGATTATGAGATTATGCGAGCGTATGAATCAGTCCTTGCAGATTGGAAGGCTCCCTGGGTCAGTCGATTCAAATGTGTGAGAAATTTATTGATCTAAATATTTAGGATATATCTTACAAGTATAACGCTACATCGAACATCAAATGATTTACAAATCATCATTCTTTAAGACGAAAAATTTTAATTTTTGAAGTTTCAGGGTTGGGAAGTTTCGTGTATGATGAATAATTCATATAAATAATGTTTAGTAAATTCACTTTTTAAGAAAATTTAATAAATCCAAATAATTTTTAACCTAAAAATTTTCAAATTTTCAATTTTTTTTTTGAATTTTGAATTTTTTTCAAAAAGCCTCAAATGTCAGCTTTCCAGGAAATTTTTGAAAAATATAAAGGAAAATGAGAGATATCAACTGGGAAGCTAGGCAAGACTAAAATAGGCTACCAGTAGGAAAATAGTTTGATTATTTTGATAATTCTTTTGATTGTTGATCGTTTTCCTTCAAATTTTCCGGAAAACTAAGCATTGGTCATAAATCGGTTACAGCTCAAGAATTATATTTAAATACCTTTTCATCAAAATTTATCGATATCAAAAAATTCTTCTCAACTTCACAAAAATATATTATTTTATATATTATTGAAAATAAAAATATATTATTTATATCGACAATTAAATTTCTTATAAATTTCACATTTTCCATGAAGTTTTCCGGAAAACTAATTATGGGTTAGAAATGGGTCGTAAATGAGGGTGATTTTTTACTATTTACATTCAAAAAAATATTAGCAGAAGAAAAAAATCTCCCCAACTTTTTGTGAAGATGGGGGGAAATATGTTTATAGCGACCACACCTCGGGTGATGTGGGTTGGAAATTCGGACCAAAACGGTCGTATTGGTTATATTTGGGTTAAAAATAAAAATATAGTTTCGGGTCAAATTTCCAAAGTGACCTTCCCAATTTTACTGACACTAATTAATTTTATAGTGAAATCTTGAAATACCAAATTATTAGGAATTTACTAGCATATAATTGGTTCGGATTGAGTTTTGCAAGTCATTTCATTCCAGTATTTTTCTGCAGTAACTGTTTTATTAAGAATACAAATTTGTTTTAATAAGAATTTTAATAATTAAATATGCAAATAATACGAATGTTAATTTTGTAGCAAAATTTTGTCTGAGAAAAAGAATCATAACAAAAATACCCAGACTGTAATTCGTCATGAAAATGTCTCGCCACAACCAAAATTTAAAAAATAAAACATTTTTTTTTTGTTAGAGTATCTATCGATTATGTTTTTTGCTTGGTGTGGAGAAATTTTTGTTTGCTATATTAAATTTTGTTTACATTATTAAAGTCATAAATGTTCTACACGAAATAAAGTGCATAAAATTTGTTTTGTGTATTTCGAGTTTTTTTAAGCTTAAACCATCTTAAAGTTTTACTTCACTCATTGATGATAATTTACGTTTGTAATAAAGTGAAGTGAGGATGCAGTTCATCGTTCTAGAGTGTATTCTCTACTTTTATAGTCAAAATTCTTTGTTCTTATAATGTGCTTTAAGTTATTTATTTTGTCTAAAAGTACTTAAATTTGTACTTCATTTCAAAGCCATTATTACACTGAAACAACAAGTCCAGTGTTAGATTATCATCGTACATCAACACTAAAATTTTCTTTGAGTGTAGACATATTTTCGTTAAACAGAGAAAGTCCTTTAGTGAGTCATCATATTTTACAATTCATGCGAGGGGTTGGTCTTGAGTCTGCTCTTTGCCAGAGGCAAAAATCTGCTCATCTGCTCACTATCTGCTTTTCTGCTCGTTATCTGCTTTTCTGCTCACTTTCTGCTTTTCTGTTCACTAATCTGCTCTTCTGCTCACCATTCTGCTCATCTGCTTTTTATTGAATTTTTATTCTTTTGTTCTCAAAAGATCATTTAAATTTTTTAAAATGAATTTGGAGGTAATAAATTGATTAAAATTTTTTGCTTTTTTCGAGTTTTTTTCAATTCATCATTATTAATTTTGATGGCAAAAAAAAAGTAAAAAAAATTATAAATTTAATATTTGTGAGCATAACTTAAATTAATTACAATTTTTGTAATTTGATGAAAATTTGACTTTTTTGCCACCGAATTTAAGGACCATACATAAAAATGTATCAAAAATATAAAATCAATTTTTTTGAAAATCTCAAGATCTTGCAAAAAATGGCAAAAACATAGCCCCGACCAAGAATCGATCCAGAGTCATTAAGAAGAATATATTTGGTGCTGTGCAAAAAAAAGTTCTGACGCAAGAGGTCATGGGTTCAAATCTTTTGTACTTTTTGAGCATTTTTTGTTTTTTGCTATTTTTTAAAACGACTTTAAATTGAAAAATAATTAAAATTTTTGATTGTCAACTTTTTGCAAAAGTTCGATTTTCTGCTCACAATCTGCTCTTCTGCTCATCAATCTGCTCTTCTGCTTTTTGCTAAAGTCTGCTTTTTTCCTTTTCAAATTCATCAAGACCAACCCCTCGAATTCATGTTAAAGTAACACATTCCATTTCCATTAAAAAATTAAATCATACAGTGCCGTATCACTCTTAAAGATAGCCTTTAAAAAATTTTGAACTGAGAAAGCTCAAAAAATTTAAATAACTCAAAAAACTCAGATAAGTACTTCAAATTAATTTATAAAAATCTCAAGATTTTGCATTATTCCAGTAATTATTCCATCTAAAGAAACAATAAAGTTATCTCCTCGATTACTTTTGAAAATTTAATTTAATTTAATCATTCAAACTGTAGCTCTTATTGAAACTCTGATACAAAAAATTAAAGCACATGTACGACAACGTATAGAGATTTATAAAAATGTATCACTTGAATGTTAATATTTCCTATTAAACTGGTTTAAATGATTATTGGCTATTTTTGTTTTGTTGTTTTATACAGCGACTAGTAGCATAAATCCCCTCAAAAATGAGGGGTAGATGACACATTTGAGAATAGAAACATAATATTGAATCATAATAGAGATAATAGAAATCATTCAAAATTCTAGCCATTTTTTCATCTGACCAAGACGCGTAACTAAAAATCCATAAATTCCTTCAGATAATGTGTAAGAAATAAGGATAAACATTGTTGAGCAAAAAAAATCAAAATATTCCAATTAATGAACAAATTTTAAACAGGGAACATGAAAAATTCACTATTTTGCGTGGTTTCTGGATGTGTGTGGATCAGCGGTGCATGATAAAAATCCCATACTCAGCTCAAAAGTTGTGTCTTGTACTGCTATATATGTTTCAGAGAAAAAATTTTCAATTTTAAGAGCCATAAAAAGTGTCATCACACAGTGAACGTTTTTTTTTTAGTTTTTGTAAAATGGAAATTCGTGAAAAAAAATCCTGGACCCCAGCTGGTCAATATATCATCCTCAAAATCACTAATTTTCAATTTTAGATAAATTTTGAGTATCGTGTAAAAAATTCAAGATCCTAACTCTTATAGCAAGAAAGTTATTAAAGCTCAAAAAGTGTAACGCTCTTTTATTTTAATTTTCCTAATTACTGTGTTTTATTTTACTTAGATAACACACGGAACAAATATAATTTCCAATATTTTGATAATTTAATCAATCAAAAAGAATTACAATTGAACATCATAATTGCCATATATTGCCTGTTTTTATTGAGTTGTTCAATGTTTATTGCTTGTAACGGAATTGGGAACGGTTGGATTGAAGACACAATATATTATAACTATTAAAGATCTTTATTAAGGCTTAAGGCGTACAGTTCGATGTTCTAAGTTTGGCGGGCAGCAGGCAAGTCCCTTCTCTTCCTTCTATCCAGACCTTGCTGTCCGTCGCTCATCGGTTGCACTCACTTTCTCTTCTCTCTTCATCAGCTGATATAGATTACACTCAGGAAAGTATAGAACCGTTACAGCTCCCCTCCATTTTCCGAAAAAAAATGATTAATCTTTGATTGAGAAATTTTTTCCTGTGAAGTAGACTAAGAAAGTAAAATGTGCCGTTATTAAAATTTGTTTGACATTTCATTTTTTTTTTTTTTTTTTTTTAATTTATCCCTTTGTGTAGTTTCATGTTGGTTGTGTAGTACTTATTAATTATTATTGGTTGTGTAGTGTTTGATTTGATTAAAGATTCTGGCATTTCCTCCAGAATAATTGGTTAGAAACCGCCAATGACTCGGTTATGTTGTATGTTGTGGTGAATTTTTGATTGTTTTTGTTTCCAGTAAATTTCCCAAAAATCCCTTATACTTGTTATTAAAATTTAAAAATTTGTGTCAAATTTGGTGTTCATTTTAGATGTTAAAATTTTAATAAAATTGAGTATTTTATGATTTTAATCTAATTTATTTGAGAGATTTAGGTACTGATTCATTATTTTCATTAATGTATTAATTTATTTTTCTTTGTTTTTGTTTTCTGTTTTGTTTTATTTTATTTGAATTTCTTCAATTTTCAAAATTTGCTTTTTCCGACGCGTTAAGGAAACAACAAATCATGGCCAATAGAAAAAGGTAGAAATTCGTTAAATTTTAAACTTTTTTCCAAATTTGGCGTATGACATCTGAAGTCATTTTCCTTGTTAGATAACCCATTTTGTGTCAAAGCACAGAGTATATCAGTTTCGGTGCCTTTCATTTTGGAATATAATTTTTTAATTAAAGTTTCAAACATTCTCATAACCATAATTGCGTATGACTTCTATAGTCAATTAAATTTTTGATCGCTACTTTTGTGTCGATGCACAGAGCTAATCATTTGTTTGCTTGTAATGGTTAATATTTGAGAAATGTTTTATTGAAATTTGTTTTGTTTTCTTCCTTTGCTCATGCTAATTGCAACTAAACTGTCGATAACTAAAGCCATCAACAAACTATTGAATTTCTGGTTTAGAAAAAATTACAATGCGAGCGAATTTTTTGTCAAAATTTAGAGAACTTTGTTTGAAATTGAAATGATGAAAATATTATCGGTATTTAATTTTCTTAATTAAAAAAAAAATTTTTTTTTTCTTTAGCATTTTCCGTTTTATTTTAAAATTCAAATTTTGTTTATTTTTTTAGTTTAATTTTAAAGGACATTTTACAAATTGACTTGCTGGCCACACCAAAAATTGTTTTGTGGTACTTTTGCGTTTTGGTTTTACTATTTATACTATCTATGTGAACTCGTCACTAAAACTTAAAACACAGCAATAATCGGTTTTTAAATTTAATTCATTTTTCTTTTCTCCATTTAATCAGTTTTCCGTAGAAAATTCAAAAAAAAAATTTAAGGCTATTTTTCCTAATTTTCTCTTAATTATTTTACTTCTTTTTTTTTGATTTTTAATCTTTTTTTTAACTCTTATTTTTAATAACACTTAACATATAAAATTTTCACCAATTCTTGATCACTATAACACACTTAATTTTGAACCACGCGTTATGAGCCATGTGCTCTTCTTTTTGTTCCGCAAGTATAAAAGATTTGTGAGTAATTACCTTCGACTTTATTGGCGATGAAGCTCTCGAAGACCACGGGATGATACCATTTGTAACGGAATTGGGAACGGTTGGATTGAAGACACAATATATTATAACTATTAAAGATCTTTATTAAGGCTTAAGGCGTACAGTTCGATGTTCTAAGTTTGGCGGGCAGCAGGCAAGTCCCTTCTCTTCCTTCTATCCAGACCTTGCTGTCCGTCGCTCATCGGTTGCACTCACTTTCTCTTCTCTCTTCATCAGCTGATATAGATTACACTCAGGAAAGTATAGAACCGTTGCTTTAATTGATGCTTTTAAATCATTAGTTAATTTGAGTTTATTAAGGTCCGTTCAACACTAAAGGTTATATTAGACCTAAATCAGTTACAATATATTATGCATTGCTTGATTTGATGATTTGGAAACTTCTGTTGGCTGACGCCATCTTCTGCCTCTTCATCCAGTTGTGGTTTGGTAGCTTTATCCCTTGCTTTAATCAGTTACGTCTCTTGCGAAAGCGGGGTTGAAAGCTTTTCCTTGCTTCTAATCAGTTACGTCTCTTGCGAAAGCGGAGTTGAAAGCTTTTCCTTGCTTCTAATCAGTTACGTCTCTTGCGAAAGCGGGGTTTAAAGCTTTTCCTTGCTTCTAATCAGTTACGTCTCTTACGAAAGCGGGGTTGAAAGCTTTTCCTTGCTTCTAATCAGTTACGTCTCTTGCGAAAGCGGGGTTTGAAGCTTTTCCTTGCTTTTTTTTAAATCATTAACTGTTCATGTTTCAGCTGTGTTTTTTGGTATTTGTGAGCAGAATTTGTTATTTGTTGGTTTTTGTTTGATTAAAGATACGACTTAAGTCACAACAAAGCGTGCTTGACAAATTGGTGATGCTACTTTTATTGAAATCTTCATTATTTGATAGAAAGATGTTAATAAATGGATTTATGGAAGTTTTATTGATTTTGACCACACTTATCGATTTTTGATGTGAAGTTATTTAATATGGCAGAAAAATTTGATATTAAATTGATTTTCAGTTCAATTTAGATCTAAAATATGCATGTCGCAATGTCTCGTTGGACAATTTTATGACTGCTTGAGCGCAGATCAATCAAATTTATTTGCATATCAGGGATAGATATAGTTTATAAGCTAATTTTTTTTTTGTAAACTTGAAAATAAGGAGTCTGTTTTTTATAAGATATAAATAAAGTCTAAAGATCGATTATAAATTGTGATATGTTACCAATAATATCTGCTTTATAATTATAATAGAACAATCTGAAACGCAATAATTCATGTCAACAAAGTGGTAAATCATTTTTAAGGCTTCTTCTAATCTAATCTAATCTTCATTAACCATGTCACCAGGCCATTAACAATCAAGCAACCTACACGCTCTTAGCAAAACTTCTTCAATCCAAAAAAACGTTTATGTTAAAGATTTTGATCTAATTAGACCCAGAAACAAAATATCGTCAGATTTAATTGAAGTGACTAGTAAATTGTTAGAATTTCTAGTAAATTGATAACATAATTTGAAAGCAATTTCAGTTCATTCATGGCTTTGATTTTTTATTTATTTTTAGACTTTAACTTTGATTTTCCAGAGGGGGCGTTAGAACTAAAACGAACATGTACTAAAAAACTCGAAACCTCAGAAAATCAAATAAAATCGAAACATAAAACATGAAAGACCAAATCGATTTATTATGCACTTTTTATCAGTTTTAAATTTTATCAAGCGTTTCCGCAGTCACGCTGAAATTCTGTGAAATATCGAGAATTTCCGTGAAATTTATTTGGAAAATTGGAAAAGTTTGGTAAAATATTGAAATGCAATTGATTAGCCCTGCCACTGTCAATGATTCTCCGGCTCAGCAATCGACACAAATTACACAATTTACACCCGAGCATTGAGTGTTAATTGTTTTATCAGTTTCGATTTCGTTTGTGAAACTTTTGGTTGGTATATATCGTCTGAATTTGAGAGGCAGTAGCAAAACAAAATCAATGAGTTTTATATCCATAAAATGGATTGATTTAGAGATGAAAAAGTTAAGAAAACTTTGAAATTAAATGAAAAGGTCTTTTCTGTTCACTCCATACATTGCAACAATTTGTAGAAACTCTGCAAATCAAGTGTGTAATTAATAAAGACCTGAAATCGTGAGGCTTTAATCTACATTCCAACATTCTTCAGTGTTCCTTCAGTTTACTTTAATAATTATTTACAAATATCACAAAGACGACAAAAGCTCAGTATAGTCATAAACAACACATGAAAATACAAATATCGCAGAATTCGTGATTGTGATCTCGTGTAATTGTAAAATCAACAAAATTTAATAAAAATTAATAGATTTAAAAAATGTGCTAATTGAAAGTGACAACGTTTTTAGTTTTGTACTTGATAAACTTGAAGAGTTAGAGTGAGTGAATTCCGCAAGATTTCAACACTGAGTAAAAATTTATTTTGTAGTTGTGAAATCGGTAAAAAAGAAAAAACTAAGGCTAAGGGAGAGACCACATTGCCTTTATAACTTTAAAAGTGACAATTTTTTTTTTTCAGTGCAAACTTAATTTCAAGATTATAAATTAAGAAAAGTAAGATGATGCGTGATTTAGAAACATTTACTATATCTGGTGGAACTTTGGAGCTGTAAGAAGCTTTTCTACTATTGAGCTTAATTAAACGTTTGACATTGTTTGCTTTGCCAGCTTTGTGACGTCGTAGCTTTGTGTAGATGTAGAAAAGATAAAGATAAAGATTCACTTCAGAAATCATGAAATATCAACAATTGTCTGTTAAATTTATTAAGTTTACTCCTAGCTAACTCGATGTTGACTCAAAAAACAAATTAATGAAAATTCTTGAAACGTGTAATGTGTAAACGTGTCATGTTGATAAAGTAAGGCACTTGATACACTTCTTTTACAAAACAAATGTTTAAATATTTGAGATTAAAATTATTATCACAGTGGTAGATTTGATAGAGGTGGCCTCTGTTTTGTATTGAATGATATCGTTAGTGCGATTTCTATAATCACTTTACTTAATACAAATACTGTTTTAGCGTATAATTCAGGTGAGTACTTGTAAAATTACAGGGTTTTTACTTTTTGATCAAATTGTATCAATTAGTTGCGATTCTTGATTCTTGATTTTTTATATCTAATTTAACACAGCAGTAATATTATGTGTAGCAGAAAATCAAAAATGCCCATCTAGGTTTCATTAAATCATTTATTTCATTATTCAATAACATTCTGCAATATACTTAAATTTACGCAATAATATGCTGATTAACATAATTTTTCAATATATCAACAATTTCTCTTATGAACTTTGCCTCTATATTGTATTTTAATAAGCCCATTCCTTTCATGGAACTATAATTTTTATTGTCAATAAGAAACTTCGCAAATCTTTGATTAAGTTTGATCGAGTACAAGCATCATGCATTTTTCAGCGGTAATTCCAGTGACATCACAAAATATATAATCTCTCAAATGCAATAAATCATTCTTTAATTACGGTCAATACTTCTATACATGTTGTCACTCCTTATAAACTGCACCGTAAGCCCAGAAAATCAAATAAATTAAAAATCTCAAAAGATTTCTTCATTGAATGAGAAATCTTTTAAGATCAAGAAATTCAGAAATCCAAAGTGCAAATTGCAAATCTGTGAAGCATGTGCTGAACTGCAAAGCTTCACGGCAGATTAAACTGGCTAAAACTCATCAACACTTCAAACCACAACATCGGTTTACCTACATTCAAGAAAAGTCTCCTAGAATATGCAACACTCATTAATTCTTCAGCCACTTTTCAAATTTTCGTTTGTTCGCCTAACTAGAACTAACCCTAATTCATTTTACTTGTGAGTCAAAAATTTTTTAAAACCTTAAGCTCTAGGAGACCTAAATTCACTCTACACTCAACCGTCTTTTATTTTGTTATCGTTAAAAACCAGTTCTCTCTTGGTTAGTCGACAAATTGAATCAGGCTTGCACTTCGTAATCGATTGAATTGTCTAATTTGAAATTTCATTTATTTCATAAATTTTTAATTGAACAACTACAAGAAAATGTAAGAACAGTCCAATGATTTTGCGATAATTGTCTCGTTTCTTTCAGTTGCTTGGTTGTCCAGTGATTGATTAAACTGCTTAGACTAAAAAACACATACAACACAATCGCAATTTTCGAAAAATCTCAAAATCGATCTTTAATTAAAAAGTTGCTATCATTTTTGCTGCTGGTCACCTTAACTTTAGAGAAACTGAAGTTTACACTAAAAGTTGGTTGAGATTTGATTTATAAATTCACATACATTTAAACTACTAGTTTTTACACTACAACAGAACAATAAGAAGCTGCTCAATGTACATAACTGGAAACATTTAACACATTTACCACAGTCAAAATATTTCTTTTGGTGTACCAGAAACTCAAAGTTCTGAGAATTATTGCAAAATACCAAGGTGTTTCAATGTCTCTATAGGTGAAACGGATGCGAACATTATCAAGAATGAGCACTCACACTTTATCATTTTAAGCTTTTACAACAAAAATGCAAAAATCCGTGACGTCGACTATGGGCAAAATTTATTTATTTTTCATGCGAAATGTTCGGTTTTTGTCTTTTTATACCCAATTATTTTTTATGTGTTGATGAAATGATCTGAATTTTCTACCAAATAATAATACATCTTTTCCGCGTCTTTTGATATACTTTGCTTCCAGATTGAGCCACTAGAACTACTGTAATTAAATAAAATGCAAAATGTTTCCACCTGAAATTTTTTTTTTCCATTTTCATGAATGTTAAGCCTTAAATCATGAATTAACGTTTGCTACACTGTTACTAAGTATGGTAAGAGTACTTTAAAAAAGATCCAGGCAGTCAAAACAACTTATTTGAAAAAAACTAAAAAAATGTTTGTTTACTTTTATCAAATCTCAGATTTTCGCTATAATACCGTCTGAAACATGAAAAAAACCTTTACTTGAGTCATAGCAAGTGTATTTGAACACAACTGCATCAAAAAGTTGGGGTAAATGAGTGAATTTGAAAAATTTTCAAGATCCAGGAGCAGGAACTGATGATTCATAATAATCACTCCCTGTGCTACGGGAAGTTACTTTTCTAGTCGAGATGTGTTCAAGAGTGGATTATTAATGCAAATTGAATGTTTAAAACCCTTAAATCCCTCAAAATCTGCATTTTTGCAACAACATGTATCGAAAATCCTCTACGTCAAAATGTGCGGTTAAAACGCATTTCTTCAAATAGTTTCTGGGTAATTTTAATTTCTAGCTTAACTAATGAATTCATTGAATGTAAATCTTTAAAATTATTAAACCTTTTCAACAAAATAATATCTTCATGTGTTGGAGACTCCTCTTTCACCTCATTTTTTGCCCTTTCCCATACATTTTTATGATTAACATTAAACATGCATGTTCTCTACTATAATTAATACATTGAATACATAGAATATATAAGTTTTTCAGGTGAAAATGTCATTCCGGGTGACTTTGAATACCAATTTGCTTTCCATAATCATTCCTCTTGCTGCAATTTTAATCTTTATATTAGGCTCCTGCGATTAGTGCTTTTAATAATCGTTTCGATTGTCGATTCGATTAATGAAAAAATCGCGATTTCGATTCGATTTCGATTATCTAAGTTGAAAATATGTAGTGTAATTTTTTAAACAGTTTTTAAGCTAAAGCTAAGATTTTTTTCTTGGTGAATGATTTCTAAATTGATTTTTGGCAATAAAAAAGATTGCACTTGAACCAAACCTTAAAACTATGTTAGAAAAGACCAAAAAAAAGCTTACTCGTGTTTCACAGAATGTTTTTGGAAGGTCTGAGAGCGTTTAACTTTTACTACTAGTACATTTTTGATTTTTTTTTCGTTGAATAATCTAAGTTACGAATATTTCATATTGACTCAGACTGTTGACTGAAAAAAATGCTTTTTTAAGAGAAACATCTCAAAAATATAGATTTTTTAATAGATGCATAACTAAAATGATTCTAATACGGGTGAGCTTTTTTGAAACTACTAAAATAATTTTGAGGTTTGGTTCAATTCCGAGACACTCGGTTGTAGAGTGTTTTTAACTAACAAAATTCATAATTTAGGAAAGAATGAAGTAAATAGTGGTCGCTCATAATATTATAAAAAAAATAGAATCCTTATTGCGTTTGGCCCAGATCAAAAGATTAACATTATATTTGTAAAAGTGGTATTATTTAAATAATCGAAATCTTCGACTATCGATTTGCTAATCGATTCGATTATCGATTATTCAAACTAATCGCGATTCGATCGATTTTCGACTAGTCGCAGGAGCCTACTTTATATGCTTCCCGAGACAATCAATGTTTTTTAATGAAATTGTCTTTGCTTTTAAATACTTTTATGGTTTCATATAGCTTTAAATATGCTGAATTAAAGTGTTGAATTCTAATGATTGCTTGCATGGTTTTCGAGATGCTATACATTTTATGCAAAAAGATCGTTATTTCATACATTTTCCAGCACATGATTCATAATTTGCTTAATTTATCTCTTGAAATTGTTACCTTGATGACTATTAAGTACGTTAAAATCAATAAATGTGAAATGGACCCATCAACTGCAGTTGGTGATGGATGCATCTCTTAAGTTTTATTGTTTTTCAAAAAATGCTATCAAATAATTACTTCATGAAATGGGATGGATCTGAAAAATTACAAAAACTCGTAAAAATAAGTAATCTTTCAAAATAAAATGTATGGTTACCAAGAATCTTGGATTTTCTTCCAGAATTCTGATCTTTTGAGAAATCTTAAAATTTAGATGATTCTTGATTTTTCATAAAATATTTTTTAATGACACTAAGACCTAAAGTGATCAAATTATACGGGAAAATTTTTATATGGTGAAACCAACTCCAGGATGGCTTCATCTTGGTACCAGAAGTGATATTTTTTGGAAAAACCACGAATTTTTGCACTTTGACATCTTTAAAAATTCCAATTTTTTTGAGAATGCATAGAATCTATCAGTCTTCATGAAATAAATTTGTGCTGACCAAAGATCTTGGTTCTACTTCCTGCTTTTTGATCTTTTGAAAAACTCTATGTTTCTGTTACTTCGGGTTTATGTAAAAATTCAAAAATCCTGGAATCCTCTTAAAATAAGCCCAATTGAATATTAAAAGTGTCATCTCATTCCCGGAAGGTCAGGGATGAAATTTTTTTCTGCTAATGAAGCCACTAAAAATTATTTCACAAAAAACACTTCGAGTAATCAGAAAATTATGAAATTTTGTTTCCTAGCCTAAAAGTGTCTCAATGTTAAGGAAATGACGTCACCGGAACCGGATATCAGCTAATTTCCGGTTTGGTAAGGGGTTAATTAAAACTGCTGTATAAAATCAACCCGTTTTTGAATCTTTCCAAAAATTCATATCCTTAATTTTTATTAGATTTCCTTTTTGAAAAAAATTTAAAAATTCGAAAATTCAAGATGGCCGACAAATAAACGGTCAAAATAATTTTTAACCTAAAATTTTTTTAATTTCTAATTTTTTTTAGAAAAATTTAAAAATATTTTTAAAAAGTCTCAAGTGTCAGCTTTTCAGGAAAAAAAAGTTTGTTTAAAAATGTTAAGTAGAAAGGGAGATATCAGCTGAAATGCAAGGTAAGAATAAAATTGATGTACAAGATGAAGGAATCAATCGATTATGCTGAAAACTTGTCATAAGTTTTCTGTTATACTCATGTTTATGAAAATTAAAAAAAATTTGACCTGAAAAATTTCCTTCATCTGAAATTTGAAATTTCAGAATTTTCTGAATACTAGAAGTATTTTTTGTGAAATAATTTTTAGTGGCTTCATTAGCAGAGAAAAATTTCATCCCTGACCTTCCGGGAATGAGATGACACTTTTAATATTCAATTGGGCTTATTTTAAGAGGATTCCAGGATTTTTGAATTTTTACATAAACCCGAAGTAACAGAAACATAGAGTTTTTCAAAAGATCAAAAAGCAGGAAGTAGAACCAAGATCTTTGGTCAGCACATATTTATTTCATGAAGACTGATAGATTCTATGCATTCTCAGAAAAAATTGGAATTTTTAAAAATGTCAAAGTGCAAAAATTCGTGGTTCTTCCAAAAAATATCACTTCTGGTACCAAGATGAAGCCATCCTGGAGTTGGTTTCACCATATAAAAATTTTCCCGTATAATTTGATCACTTTAGGTCTTAGTGTCATTAAAAAATATTTTATGAAAAATCAAGAATCATCGAAATTTTAAGATTTCTCAAAAGATCAGAATTCTGGAAGAAAGTCCAAGATTCTTGGTAACCATACATTTTATTTTGAAAGATTACCTATTTTTACGAGTTTTTGTAAATTTTCAGATCCATCCCATTTCAGGAAGTAATTATTTGATAGCATTTTTTGAAAAACAATAAAACTTTAGAGATGCATCCATCACCAACTGCAGTTGATGGTTCAATTTCACATTTATAGATTTTTACGTACTTGTTAGTCATCAAGGTAACAATTTCATGAGATAAATTAAGCAAATTATGAATGAAGTGCTGGAAAATGTATGAAATAACGATCTTTTTGCAGAAAATGTATAGCATCTCGAAAACCATGCAAGCAATCATTAGAATTCAACACTTTAATTCAGCATATTTAAAGCTATATGAAACCATAAAAGTATTTAAAAGCAAAAAACAATTTCATCAAAATACATTGATTGTCTCGGGAAGCATATAAAGATTAAAATTGCAGCAAGAGGAATGATTATGGAAAGCAAATTAGTATTGAAAGTCCCCCGGAATGACATTTTTACCTGAAAAACTTATATATTATATGTATTCAATATTTTAATAATGATTTTTGATGTAAATTACAAAAAATCCATAGGAATGTGCAAAAAATTACGTGGAAGAGGAGTCTCCAACACATGAAGATATTTTTTTGTTGAAAGAGTTTAATAATTTTAAGGATTTACATTCAATGCATTCATTAGTTAAGCTAGAAATTAAAATTACGCAGAAACTATTCGAAGAAATGCGTTTTAACCGCAAATTTTGAGGTAGGGGATTTTCGATACATGTTGTTGCAAAAATGCAGATTTTGGGGGTTTTAAGGGTTTTAAACATTCAATATGCATTAATAATCCACTCTTGAACAAATCTCCACTAGAAAAGTAACTTCCTGTAGCACAGGGAGTGATTATTATGAATCATCAGTTCCTGCTCCTGGATCTTGAAAATTTTTCAAATTCACTCATTTACCCCAACTTTTTGATGCAGTTGTGTTCAAATACACTTGCTATGACTCAAGTAAAGGTTTTTTTCATGTTTCAGACGGTATTATAGAGAAAATCTGAGATTTGATAAAAGTAAACAAACATTTTTTTAGTTTTTTTCAAATAAGTTGTTTTGACTGCCTGGATCTTTTTTAAAGTACTCTTACCATACTTAGTAACAGTGTAGCAAACGTTAATTCATGATTTAAGACTTAACATTTATGAAAATGGGAAAAAAAAATTTCAGGTGGAAAAATTTTGCATTTTATTTAATTACAGTAGTTCTAGTGGCTCAATCTGGGAGCAAAGTATATCAAAAGACGCGGAAAAGATGTATTATTATTTGGTAAAAAATTCAGATCATTTCATCAACACATAAAAAATAATTGGGTATAAAAAGACAAAAACCGAACATTTCGCATGAAAAATAAATAAATTTTGCCCATAGTCGACGTCACGGATTTTTGCATTTTTGTTGTAAAAGCTCAGTTCGTGTAAACACGTAAAATGAAAGCTCCCGTCCGCACCACCTATAGAGATTGAAGCACCTTGCAAAATACTAAGAGAAAAATTCCAATTCAATTAATTTTTTCCATCATTGAATCTTGTCACAAACTTGACTAAAAATAGCATAACAGAAAAAGAATTCTAAATTGAAATTTTGAAATTGAAAATCAAACACTAAAGTGAAAATTCTCCAGATACTTTAAGCCACTTGGAGATTAGAAGGAGATTACAATGTAATTATGGTGACAGAGACTCTTGAAAGTATTTTATTGAATTTTTGGGTCAAATTCAATTATTGCAGGAAGCTCGTTGGTTTTTGGGTAAACTTCCAATTAAAATTAAAATGTCCAATGGTTATTGAAGAGATTTTGGTTGATGCTATGAGTCGATAGGTTTATACAATGTTGGTTTAAATTTAACATAAAATTGTACTATAAGTCTTAATTTGCATAATTAATATTCTCTTATTTTTAATCACTTTCAGCAAACGCTTACTTCCGTACAAGATCTAGAATTTATTGAAACTTTTACAATATTTCATTTTGAAAATAATTTTTATCACAATATCTTCAAAATAGAGACACCACCAACGATATTTTGAAATTTCATTTTAACTTCCAATAAAACTTGATTAATTCTAAAGAATTTTACCTTTTTGCCTCTTGTTATGTTGTAGACTGGCATTTTTACAAATTTGATTCAATTTTCTCCTTGTTGATTGTTGAGTTGCTGAAGAATTTTTTCTCTCCAATATTGGCTTGAAACACACTCGAATGGTTGAAGAGCTTTTTAATCAAAATCTCCAAAAAAGCTCTAACAAATTTGAAACTTTTCTACAGTTTTTTATCTTGACTCAATTTATATTTCTTTTCTGAATTTTCATTTAGCAATTATAAAATCTTCCACTTCATACATTTTTTATTTTTTTTAATGCTCAAATGATGCTGATGAACCTTTATCCCAAATTGTAAAGGTTTATCCTTTTTAGACAGTTTTTAAATGTCCTTTTTGACAAAATTCCGCCTTAACTTCCTTGACTTGCCTTTTAATTGGGATCCTTTGCCAATTACCCAATTAGAAAATAAATTTTATCTTGAAAATTGTTTCAAAAATTATTTTCAAGACTTATTAGCGTCAACTACACTGCTATACTGCGACACGTTGCATCCATTTAATCTTTATGATCTCTCAGCACTTGTTGATTAGTTATTTTTCTAACTTCTCAACTTTTCAGGTTAATTTGATGTTTTGAGTTATTAAAAAAATTACTACTTAATCAGCCTTTTAAAGATATGCGTGTTCACGAGCTGCGCAAGCAGAGACCACTTGAAGCTCGATGTCTTTTCACTTTCAAAGCTGAGTGCAAACTGATTTTTTTCCACTAAATTATCTTTTTTCAATGGTTTTCGGATAAATTATTTATCAATGTTTTTCATTTGTGTTTCAGCATTTCATTCAGCGGCTTTTTTGCGCGTATTGTCGTGGTGATTGTGAATGCTGTGTATTTTTGTGTATTATTTTGAATTTTTAACTTTTATTGCACTGATGAGAGTGTGTTACTGTGTAGAAATTTTTTAATGAAAATGTTTGTGTTTTGTTTTTTTTTTGAAGTATTAAGACTTTTTTTTGATGAATGAATGAATGTTACATGAGTTGCAAAGCCTCTGATGGTGGACCGACCGGCTCGCACTTGTATCGGTGTGTGGCATTCAAATGAACCTTTTAAACTTACATTTTTTATGAAAAGGAATCCAAGTGTCGTGCTGAGTTTATGAAGACGGGTGGTTTTTGCATTATAAATTGATTAATCCATTTTTTAGCTTTTGTCATTTTTTTTTTCAACTCATTCTCAACATTTTTAATTTAAAAGCTCAAAAGCTCACATTATCATATTTTGTGAGAATATTAGAAAATGTATCGATTTATCAGATATTATTTATTATTCGGAATTAGTTTAGCTTTATTATGAGCTGCTTGCGATGAAAAATATATTAAATCACCACACTCTGTCGTCTAGGCCATCGATCAGCAGGTAAACGCTATTGCACAACAAAGGTCCCAAACCAGTTTAAATGGAATTAATTGCCTTTAATTGAAATTATAGTTACTTACTCTTGATATCAACAAAATCAACCAACATTATTGCAAAATTAAGAAACATTACGCATATATTACTCGACATTTTACGAATATATTATCAGCAACAACAAAAATTGTTTAAGAGTAAAAAAAGTGAAAATAATAAAAAATATTAAAACATGACAACGAGGAACAATGCCGGGAATTTAAATGCCAAAAAATTGTGAAACACGGTCGAACGATAAAATGGTTGAATTGCAATTGATTGATATACATAGTCATTATTTATTACCTTTCTTGTTTATTTTTAGCGCTTATTTTAAAATCACTTTCTATGATCTGTCCATATATCCGCCGATGCTCTCAATATATGTTGTAAATATTCAAAGTGATGGCTTCAGGGATGATTTTATTCAAAGTTTAGGTCAACCAGGCTACGAATTGCTTTTTTAAGAATCCTAGCTACGCAGTCATTCCTCACTTTTTTGAATATTATTGTGTTTTTCTACAAAATCATATTATGATATTGTAATAATGCGATGAATGAAAATGAATTTGGGTCACTTTTTTCTCTATACACCTTATTTTATGGTTATTTATGTTTTTCGTTTATTTCGGATCTTGTTTTGTCTTTTGAAGCATATTAATAAAGCAAAAAAAACTATCCGTGTTTTTTTATTCTACTTTATCATTTATTTTAATTTTCCAGTTTTACTACTTTTTTGCACCTTCATCATTAATACATTAAATGGTCAAATATTCATGAATATGGCAAAAAGAAAAATTACAAAAAGGTACGATGAGTCATTATTCCACAAATCTTTCGTATCAGAGCACTTTTTAATTAACGAACACATTTTTACCTTCGAAATGTCATAATTTTTTAATTTTTGAGGAAGGTTCGTGAGCATTTTTTGCTGGTTTGTTGTTTTACTGGAAAAATTAAAGCTGATGATTATTTTAATGGTTTAATGGTTAATGGTTAATAACATGATATTAATAATTTTAATGGAGCTTGAGAGTTAAGACATCAAAACACTTATTATTATATTTTATGATAATTTTAGCATGAAAGTTTATGTTCATGTTTTAGAATTTTTTTATAGGACACTGAAATAAACTTTGTCCAGTTTTTCAAATTTAATTTGAATTGCAGTTGAGTTTGTATCAACGAAATTTATAAATTTTGAGTCCTCCAGATCTACCACAATAAATATCAATTATGTAATTAAAATATTTTCAAGTGAAGAAAAGCAAATTGTGAACTAACAATAATACTAAATATGTTTCATAACTAAAATGTTTAAAATATTTTATCAACAAATCCTTTCGATTTTCTACTGAAATAACGATGCTCCCACAAATATCTGATTGCATAACTTTAGGCGACTTTTAAATTAAAAAAATTATTTGCATCAGATTCACATAAAATCGGTAGAGATTAGAAAATTCATGTAATTCATGATTTTTCATAACAAACTACAGACTTCAAGAAGAACAGTGTTATAAGCTTCACCTGAAATCAAGCTAATCAAAAGCTCTCACAGAATTCTCATATAACATTCATAAAACGTGAAAAAATCTTTTATGAATTTTTGATCCAATAACGTGGAAAACTGAACTTTCCACTCCAATTTAATTTACTCACATGTCAGAATTCCTAGTTTTTCTCAGATATGCTGAAAGGATTCACAGACTGTAATGTTTTATGAAAAAAACAAAAAAATGAAAACTGCAAATTCCATAAACTCTACCAAAATATCTGAAAATATCTAGTTTTCCAAACTATTTACAATTTCATAATTTTTACTTAGCTTAAAAATGTATACATTTTTGAATTCACTTTCAATGTTCGAATATGTTATGAAAACTCTCGTAAATACAGTTATTCTAAAAAATTACATATTTTTTACATTTTTGTTATGCGTTTTACATTTTATGGCATATATTTTATTATTTTAGAATTTTTAATATTTTATGCTTTTTAGAGAGTAAATTCGTAAGCAGATTAACTAGATGCATGGAAAAAAAACACATTTGAGTAATGTTAAAAGTTTAGTGTTAGAATTTGCTTTTGCATGAGCGAACTTTGCTGGGAATATAATGTGGGTGCAAATCAAATATATTTCTATGATTTCACACAATTTTACTTTTAGTTGAAAAGTATTGAGGTATGTGATTTTAGTTATTTTTATATATTTGAATTTGAATCCACATTCAAATTGAAAAAAAATTTTAAGGAAAATAAATATTTAAATAAATATTCCTTTGTCAAAATTTTGTAAAATGATCTTTGTACTCATTCGCAGAATCAAAATTTAAATTCACGATAGGTCCGAAGAGCATTCAGAAACCAACACACTCCACTTACATTTCCGAAAACCTCTCAAAATTTATTATCCAAGTCCATTAAAACATTATGTTAGCACTATTTTCCCAACCACCTACATATTATTTGCTGCTGCAAACCTTCCGAGTCAAGCTTAAAAACAACCAACATCAACATTTTTTATGAACCAACATGCAAAATTACAGAAAATATAAAATATGTTTGGTATTATTCAGGACTTTTTCAGGATTTTTTTGGAACGTTGAAACCAGGTGTCTTGATCGGATTGATCCTAAGTTATTTTTAAATTTACATTGACAACTATTATTTGCTGATTTGCATTAACATCTATTAATTGAACTTCTTGGCAATCACCACAGAATTTCAAATTTTTAGTCAAATGTGGCAAACCTATGTCTCTGACATAAATACACAAAAAAACATTAATATAAATTAAACCCTGAAAGTGCTTCATTATGAAAAACAGAAAATAAAAAATAAAAATATTAAAAAATTTCAAACATTTCATGCTTTTATGCTTTTATGTATTTTATGTCTGCTTCCACATTTTTTGGTGGATAGAATGAGCTTCACGATATAATATCCTTAATTTATGGTGAATACTTTCAAAAGTATGTGAATTGCATAATTAATTATAACTCAATTTAACTGCAATTGAGGTACTTTCTGAACGGCTTTTAATCTCGATGTAGATTTTTGAATTTTCCGAAAAGTTTCAATAAGTGCAATTATAAATTTTTGTTTGAACTGAGCTTTTTGTTTGACTGGAATAATTATGAATGAGTTTTTAAACAATGTTGCAAAATATGTAAAATTATTGCAAAATTATTGCAAATATTATTTATTACATTTTGCGAGTAATTAAGCACTATTTATAAACTAATGAAAATTATGGAAACATTTTAAAATGATTTATTTATTTATCATACTCCTGAATGACATTGTCTTTTTGATTATTTCATTATACCTGTTTATGTTTGCAAATGAAATGTATATATTAGTTATAAATTGATTTATTAAATGCAAAATTTTAAAAATTATGTAAAAACCCTCAATCGGAATTCAGAACTCAAGTTTTCTTTAATTATCAATCAAGATGATTCTATAAAAACTGATGTCTACCCTTTTCTTGCTCTGCATCTTTAAAATTTCAATGAAAAATTCAATTAAACTTCTGATTTAAAAGTTATACAATATCGTTTTTAAAGAATTTAGTAAATAAATTCTCTTGAATTGCATAAATAAGTAGATGGACTTGAGTTATGCTAGAAAAACTGAGGTAAATAGAAAATTGGAAAAAAATTGGAAAAATATTTAAAAACTCTATTTAGCTAGAGACTAGTCATACAAAACACTCCATTAAATTACATTGAAATTACAAAGTGTCACAATTTATTTTCCTTTGGTCGATCTTTTAACAGTAAAGTGCTGTAAGTCGGCTATAAATGCAAAAAAGTTGGAGCAGAAGGGTTTAAAATTCATTTAAAATGCATAGGTTGCTCATTTTAAATTGCTTTTCATGAAAAACATAATTTATTTATGTATTCAGAAATTATGAAATCAGAAATTTTTTGTGGAATGTAAAAATTTGAAATTACTGCATGCTTAAGAATTTTAAAATTGTGAAATGTGAATGGTCAGTAACTAGAATCATTTTTAGATGATTCTTGAAACATACCCTCGGGTGACTGAACTGTTATATACATACAATTATTTTCATGAATGAAATCATATTCTATAGAATTCAGCAGATGAATGAATAAAGCTATTTGAATAAAAAAATTAATGTTTTTCAATAAAAATATTTAAAGCTGGAAAACTCTGTATTTTCCCATAAAATTCATTTTTTACTTATAATCGATAACCTTTAACAGATTAAAAAAATACTAATCAAATTTTTTCAAACTGTCTAATCTGATTCTGTGATGTTATATATATGTGGTGCAAACTGCTGACGATGCACGATTTTTAATTAATTTTATCGTTTTATAGCCGAAATAATTTATGGGCTTTCATGTTTTTTATTGCAGAAAAGTGAAACAATTTTTTTTTCTGGCTGAGGCAGAAATTTATTACAAGAATGTAAACCAAACTGTAAATGTTTGAAATGAGGAGAATATGTACGGTAGATTGAAAGAGATGTGGAAATTCCATTAAAATTTTTTATATAACGCGAAATTAAAATACCAATTATTTTTAAAACATCTGTTATGAACATAAATTCTACTGTATGTAAAGTTCTATTTACCTATCATTATTTAATTGACTACTCATCGTCTACTCATCTAGAAAATTTTCCATGTTCATAAATCAGCCAAATTTGGTTATCAAATAACTCAGGTTCCAAAGACACTCTCGGGAATGCTAATTTCAAAATTCCAGAAAAGACAATTGAAGTAAGCAAGCAGTATGTAAGCTTGTGAATCATTCAAAAATAGTAATTGAAAAATCCGGTAAAAACACTGTTGAAAATATTATTAAATTCAAAATTCAGGACGCGAAGATTTAAATAACAATACCAACAAGTTTATGTTGCAATATGATACAAGTTACAAAAAGGAGTAAATAATCACGCTTGAGTACAAGAAGGGACAATAAATTTGATTTTATGGATCTAAACTAGATCTAAACTATGACTGATTATTATTGATTGAACATTGAAGATGAATTGTGTAGAAATTGTATTTTCAAATTATAATTAATAAAAGTCGAGATAAAAGTGATTGAACATAATATTCTAACATAGCATATTTACATTTTCATGTAGTTGATTGACATGACAAAACAATCAGTAATTTCTTACAGTACCAAAACCAGTAAAAATGCAGAATGCTGAAATATTTCTGTACTTCAAGCAATTTTGCACTTGGCGGCGAAATCTTCGTTTCGAATTAAAATGAAAATTCATCATAAAACATAAAAATATATTTAATAAAACGTGCTTTACAAGACATGAATTTGTAATTTCACTGGCAATCCCTTACGTGAGAACAAATGTAATGAAAAGTGGAGCCTTATGCTGGATATAAACTTTTGTGCTTCTCTAGTTGCTTCTAGTCTTAGCTCTATATTGTTTTGCAGGAATATTAAAAAAAAAGTTGAAAAATAAAACTTTTCGTTAGCAAAATGGCATGTAACTATGGAAGTACTGCTCATAGCTCTTTGTTAAACCAGAAAAAACTGAAAAAAAAACTTGAAAACTGACACCGTAGCAACCAGAACATGACTCCATAATCTTCTTTAATTCCACACCATTTAACTGATCCACTTACGTGCATGCACTGCACTCCAAATCATATGAATTGCTGAGAATTTATTTCTTCAAATCACAATCGATTGTTAGTATAGCAATTTATGAAATTGTAATGATCCAATTACATGCGCTTGTATATCAAAATGGAAAACTCACAAAAATTGTAAAATTGTAAAATTTATAGATTTGGAAGAACTTTATGGAAAGTTAAAATGGCAATTTTTAGCATTTTTGTGACCTAGAGGGAATTTAATGTGGGGTTATGGGTAATTGGAAAGACTTTGATTAAAATAATGGGATTAATGGTTATTCTTTGGTTCATTGGATTTTCAATTGTAAAACCTTTTTTATTGAAAATCCTATAAAATAATAAAATGTAAGATGAATAATGATGCGTGATACATTTGTCAATGAGACAGGGATATTATGTAATTGGAGATAAAGACGAAATTTGGAAATAATTTCTTTACATCCAACGAAATAGATATGGTATCAAAATAAAGTATCAAAATCCATCCTCTCAGGTCTAGGGATATCCTTTTCAACAGTCCTTACGTTGTACTCTTTTAACAACTCATCAATTTCAGAATTTTCCATTTGTTCATTTCCCCAATTTAAGGATTCTTACAACTTTACAACTTGATTGCAAATTAAATTTACAATTTTCCTTGCTCTGGAAAATCTATTCGAAGTTTGATTTCTTCTTCCTTATTTAATTTTCTTTTTGGTCGGTGGTAAAGCTCAAAACTTGAGGAATACTCAGGGAATACTTGGGAGAACTACAAGTGCATTGAAAAACTGATAATTGGGAAAATCAAGCAGTTTTTGTTGAACTTTTTCAACTCCCTCAGTTTAATTGTATTTACAAAGTATTTACCGGTATTGACGTTATTTCTGTTTATATTGAATCATGCTTCTTGGTTGCTTTTGATGCAATTTGGTGCAATAACAATAACTGCAGAAAATTTCTACATTTTCTTGAAAGTTTTACCCAGCACTTCTGTAAAGCTGAGGAAGTTGAGTGTTGTAATAGGTGGAATTTAGTAACATGGAATTTAATACAAATTGTTTTAATACTCATTATAAATTGTTAATCAGTTTTGAATTAATTTAATTTATAAAAATATACTTAAAAGCTTACCATTAAAAGTGAATACTTTACCAATTACGAAAACCACAAGAAAACCGAAGACCCTCGGGCCAATCATTATTTCCCCATCGAAAAGCCATAAAAGACATTTTCTGCTGAATAGTTGGAATTTCAATTAGAAACGAGTGTACTAGTATCATGGCAAATATAATAAAAATCAATGAAGCACCATCATCTTGCTATCTTTAATAAAACGAGCCCTTGAGATGCTTTAATTAAAAAATCGTAATATATTTATTGATATAGCGTAGCCTTTTTTTGCTACCTGAATCCAGATTTTTTGGTCTTGGGAGATAAAAATTCATTTCATCGATTTTTGCTCTTGATCTGGATAATCTCTTTTGGCTATATATATAGAAGAAATTGTTCTCTACAAAACTTTGCGGATAAGATGGCTCAAACCTTAAATGTGCTTTAATGTTCGTTCGAGGATTGGCATCTTAAAATTTTCCCGAACGTTCACAATTTTTCCACAATAACCAGCAATAACTACAAAGATGTCTAGCTAGTGATATTAGATATCGTATTATTGGATTCATTCTTTTATTTTGAAATTTGATAGAGACAATAAAAAGCAGAGCAGGAGAAAACCCCAAAGAGCCACAATAACTAAATTGAAAACCAAATATCCTTTTGTCAAATAAATGCTAAAAGTTGGATAAAAGGAACAGTTTAGAAAGTGCAAAAAAAATATGAAAGAAAATTCATTGTTTGACCAATTTACCGGATGAAGAGCTTTTGCAAATATCAAACATACACGTAAATACACATTATTCTTCTTAAATATTTTAAAACAAATTTTGAACGAATTTTTGTTGGGATAACCAAGGGAGTAAAGGTGGTTGAGGATGGTTTTATTGTTACATCTGAATTTTTTTTTCGACGATTTATCTATTATACTGTGAAAGATAAAGATTGCGAGAGTTATAGATTGAAAAAGAGATATATATTCAAAGGAAAAATAATTATCACTATACAGACAATGTATAATACAAATTATAGTTACTGAAACAGAATATCTAGAATTATTTGAAAAATACAAGAATTATCCTTGCCAAAGCTAAAACAAAAGCTCTTGTAAAATGTATGCTGGATAGCATGTCATCGTGCACTTTTACCATTTTAAGTCTCGTTTATTGGTTCAGCCTTTTTGGACTAGTAACGTATTTTCTAAGAGAATGGCAGAATTGTTTCCTTTTTCATTTTTACATTTTCACTGAACTCTCAATTTTACTATTTTTAACATTTTCCAGCATTTTTTCCTATGAACGCTCAAAGCTGAAAAACTGGTAAAAGTCAAAATGAAGCAAAAAAGTCGGAATGTTAGGAGAGGTTTTTTAACAAGAAATTGGTTTGCTTATAAATATTTGTTCTATGGACATTTTTTGTATCTCAAATTTCTTGTGGGTGTAGAGATCACAGCAATGACTGCGCGCTCAAGCAAATTTGTTTTAGTGAGCCAAACATTTGTTTGCAGTTAGTATTGTATCGTGCTAAATTTCAATTCGGTTTAAAATAATCCAGCTCTTTTAAAGTTGATTCTCCTGTGAATCAACAAAAATCCTTGAAAACTATAAAAACCCAACAAAGTGCCTGATTTATTTTTTGCCTCCCGATGCAAAAGTGAAACAGTTTGGGAGGCATCGAAGAGCTTCTAAACAATAAAAAGTTATCAGCATAAGTTCCTGTAATTTTCCCTACATTCTCTTTTGCCACTTTATTCAGGTCACAGTTATAAAAAACAATAACACTTTTCTATACTCTGCATGCAAGAGGGATGACAAGGGACCGGAGAACGGTAAAAAGCGCTGACCTCTCATGCACTATCGCATCATCACTGTATTTTTCACATTGCAGGCTCTGCAAATTACTGGTTGAATAATAGAGACCAATTACAATATCAACTGCAAATGCATCTACATTGTTTGACTGAAGCTTTACGCTGTCAGCTTATTTTGATATGTCCATGATGATTGTTCAAATTGTGTTATAAGCAACATTTCATATTATATATTTTGAAATACATTTGGTAGTTTGTTTGCATTTCACCAATGAGTGTGATAAGAAAAGTCGAGAGGCTGATTAAAAGCTATTTTTTGAAATGATTGAATTTAAAATAAATTTTTGCTAAAATGTTACGGTGACTTGATTTAATGTACTAACAATCGATTAAATGAAAATTGTAAATCATTTTAAATCGATTCTCAAATTTAAATAATCGACACAACTAGGAAAAGAGTCACAATGTGCATGCTATTATATTCTAATGGCTCATGCAGCTTACTCGTTTCACTAAAGAGCTTCACATTTCAAATGTTAAAAATTTAGTTGCTTGCAGCATTTGAATAGTGAATGTAGATCACATCTACATAATTTGTAAGCTGGTGAAATTGATAGTACGGAATACATATAGGCGAAATTGAACACTTTTCAGGTTTTTGTGTGATCTATCTTTTGTGGTTTTTGGTATTCGAGGCTTCGATTTGATTTTGATATATTTAAAGAGATGAAGAATTTTAGGAATTCTTGAGTGGTTGGTTGAAATTTTAAATAAACTGAATCACTTGTATGATTTAAAATGTATTGAGATCAACCGTGAACTTAAATGAAGCTCAACCAAAATTACTCCAAAGAAATTTTTGAATACTTTTCACGAAAAATTTCCAAGGACCATAAATTGTATATGCGCTCAAATTTCCTGAAAAATTACAATTCAATACCTGAATCAATCTGAATATATTTACGATTTATTTATTAAATCATTAAATGTGAGCTTGAACTTGCACCTGATTCCTTTTTTATGAGCCGACATAATGTTTGATAATATTTAATAATCCCGCAAGCACCGGGGACTGATCCATCAAAATATCAAGTTTCAGTGTCACCGACCATATTTTATGCTATTCATATTATATTCTTTTCTTATGATTTTTTGTGGTTTATGAACAAAATATCTAAAATTAAAGAATAGGTTGAATAAATGGGCGAGTATGTAGAAATGAATATATGGCTTAGCCTCAGAGTTTTTCGCCCTAAAATTTGACATTAGTGAAGTGTCTATTTTAGATATTGATTGCTTTTCTTGCTTGTAGGTCTTTTGGATTATAAGTAAATCTTGAGTCTATAAAATTCCCTGTTGTTTCAGGTTAGACATTACATCTCGTTACATTGGAACTTTTTTAAGGCCAAACATTTATCTTTCATTCAGTTTCTTCATATTTGGGCTCCTTAGGAAACAAAATTTCATCATACATTAATCAGTTCTATTTTTAGAATTCATCTTGCATAGCTTAACATCATAAATAAACTCACAAAATTACGAAATGTCAAGTCTGGTACGGAAATTTGGACAGTATAATAATATAATACAACAATTCTACAAGTTATACAATAAAACAAAATATCTCTGCATAAAAATTCTCTCATACAAAAAGCAAAT
This sequence comes from Parochlus steinenii, assembly GCA_038502155.1. Lineage (NCBI taxonomy): Eukaryota > Metazoa > Arthropoda > Insecta > Diptera > Chironomidae > Parochlus > Parochlus steinenii. The sequence goes on along the minus strand of JAXCIN010000047.1, from coordinate 1,463,331 downwards.
ACAGATCCTCGTGATAGAAATTTTAAGATTTCCTTGGAAACTCTGAAACATCCCTTGAAATTGTGTAACTGAAAACATGTACAATCAAGTACTATTAGTATTGGTCCTCCTTAATATGTGTGGTCACTTAGATGACGCCACTAATTCTTAGAAATAACACTGGGTAATCTAGACTATGAAGAGCGAACAAAATCATTAACCTTCCTGAATTTAGTTTACAGACCATTACTTGCTTCTCATGTTACACCATATAAAAAAAACACGAAAATGTATTTTTCAAGCTTTAAATGTATGTAAATACTTTTGTCCAAGAAGGCAAAATATTTACCCTCCAAAAAATGATAAATTTATGTCCACTTACAGTCTTTTGTGCAAACTTACAAAGACAACTTATACGTTATGTTAGTGTATTTATATTTTGTCTGTAAAGATGTAAAGACATGACTTGTATCCCAAACATTCATGTAGCAAGACATTTAATAGATTGCGATGTTGCGGTGGAGTGGACTGTAAATATCACGACACAAAAATTTGCATGGAAATCCTTTTATCCTCCGCTTGTCCTCTTACAGTCTCCAAAACCCAACAAAAAAGAAATTATGTGGAAAACTAGGAAAATGTAAGAAATTGTAATAATGGTTAAAGGAAAGATAGAAAATAAAAAGAGACAAATATTAAAATTGAATTTTAATATATCCAACTTTTTCTCAGCTTCACTAAATGTTTCAGGATAAAGAATATTCGAGCAAACAAATTTCTTGCAAAATATGCAAATTGCTAAAGAACACAGTTTTTCATAAGCTTAAATGGTTTGATGAGAAAATTTTGGACAAAGAAGTAAGGACTCGATCATCGTTTGTTGATTTTTCTTATAGATTCTACTTTCTTTCTCTCAGTTTTTCAGTTATGATTATAGTTTTTGAAATGATGCTACAAAACTCAAAAAAAAAAGCTTCAAAACGTCTGAAATTATTATCTGAAGATCTAATTATACCGTGGAAAACATTGGGAAATTCTTCGGAACCGGCTTACCAAATTAAATGAAAACTTTTAGTTGCATAGATGATTAAACAATATCACTTGCTATGCAGTATTTGACACATTTTCACAATTCCAATTTTTCTATTTTTTTTTCAATTTTTCAATTTTTCCACAGAAATTCACATCTAATCCAATAACATGAATTCTCTATTGAGCAGATAAATGTTCTTTTGTATTTTTATTTTTTGTATTTTTCATAAAATTTTTTCTATGATCTTTGAGCTTTTTGTACTCTTTTATATGTTTGAATTTTTATTGTTCAGAATTTTCATTTTCATTTCTATATTTTTCACGTTTTCCGGCATCTAATGATTGCTATGTAAATTTATGTTTGCTTTTGTTTTCCAATTTCCTCGCAATTCCACAGCATTCATTGATAAATAATTTTGCAGTACCATGGCAAAATGCTGACTTTGTGTGTAGGTAGTGGATATAAGCTCAATTGTTTCTAGCTGCATTTTAATATATCAATAAAGCTGTGTGATGTGAAGAATTTTTAGAGTGTGTAGAAAATGTACTGCGTTTAACGAAAGCTCAAACGTAAATTCTTAATTATATTATGGTAAACAATTTTTGTGAAAAACGCATTTCTCAATTTAATTAATATTTAATAAAAACTTTTACGTTTTCTTGTTTTTCAATATTTAATTTTGCTTTGCAATACCCCCTCTTTTTTCCAACAACCATGCACTCAAAGTATCGAAATAATTGGTATTCCAGCAAAGAATGATTAAAAGCATTTTGTGTTTTATGTGAGGTTCGGTCTAAAAGCTTCTTTTTATTCCATAACGTAGTTTTTTTTTTGCTGCGGCTTCAAACTTTTGTAAAGTTGTGCTTTTAATTAAAAAGCCAATATTTGAAGAACAGATTGTTGTGTCATTTTTTGCGCTTGTCTTTTGAAAAGCTTTACTCCTGCATGTTTTAATATTTTACCGAGTTTGATGAAGTTGATGTTGCGCCACTTGTTATTTTATTATAAAGATTAAGTGGACCCCTATGGTTTTTTATCTTTATTTAGCTAAGTATGATTTAGTATTAAGATTAGGTTTGTTTAAAACAACTTTTTAACTTTGAATCTTAATTCATACTTATCAAGTATTTTATTATAACTAGAGATAAAATCATTCCGATGATGTTGTTATTATAACATATATTTCATACCAAGTGTGCATAAAGCGGATGAATAAGTTTATACCAAATGCGGTGAAATTTTTTCCTACAAGAGCTAAACAAGACAAAAAACATACTTTAATGATAAACTTTTTGTAGGGGAAAATCATAGTTTGCTCATAAATTATGATACTTTTACTAGTTTTTCCGAGTTTTTCAGTTTTCTCGGTTTTTCTGCAAGTTTTGCTAATTTTGGTTGAGTGTGCATAAATATGATGATGTTGTGGTAAGTTGGCTGTTTGTTGGAGCTTTAGGCACTTTTTTGTGAAGAATGTGTAATGATATTATTATGGGATTATTAGCAGCGATAGGCTTGATGTTGATGATATTGAGACTAGTATTTAATTTTCCAATTATGATTTTATTTTGATGCCACTTCGATAATATTTTCGTGTTTTTTTTTGTATGGATGTATGAAATAAATATATTATGATTTGCAAATAAGAAATTAGATTCGTAATCACTGAAAGCTAAAACATTACTGTTTCAAATTAATTAAGCAATATAAAGAAGTTTCCTGAAAATCAGGCACTATTTTTTGAAAACAAATATTAAAACAAAACATCTATTTTTATCACCAAAATGAGAAAATAATGTTCGCAATCCCTTACTATAAATAGTATTTTTTTCTTTATTAACCTACCTGACTACCCTATCCATCAAAAAGGACTATCACGCTAGTACCGTAGCAGTATTTTTACAGAAAGTTAATAAAAATCCAAAAAAGCTTTTTTATGAGCGTTTTTCAGAATTCATTTGCTATATTCATAAACTTTGAACATGAAAATTCAATACAACCACCAAATAATAGAACATGGAAAAATTGTAAAATTTCTAAAATATAAAGTTTTTTGAACCGATTTACATAAAAGTATTAATTCATAAAAGTTCAAATAACTCAAATGGCTTAGAACTACAATGAACGAACTAAAAATTCATTTAATTAATTTAAAATTCAGCGAAAAAGTTTCTTTGAAGATTATTTTATGAAACAAAATGTTAATTAACTGGAATTACTGGAATAACTAATAAAACTTTTTAATTGCATTGAATGTCTCACAAAAATGTTACCAAAGCTTAATATTGCACATTATTGAGATGTTATTATTAATTAATGAGACTTTACAAAAATCTCAAAATCAATCTGCATAAGTTCTTTGAATATGATAAATCTAGTTTCCAATCATTTGCATTATCAGCACTAAAATATTTAATGCAAAATTATAATTATTCTCAAAATCAAAATGATTCGGAATTGAACAGATTTGAATTGGCTCTGAAAGTATCCTGTTTGCGGATTTATTGCAAATTATTTAATTATTAAATATTGGGGCAAATCAACTGAATATAATTGATTTTGATTGTACAACATGGAAGTACGTGAAACTCAGCAGCGTTAAAAGGAATTGGAATATTTGCGATATTATCCAGTTTTTAGCTAATTTTACTGTTTTACTAATAGTTTGGAAATTTCTGAATTATGAATAGTTGGATTTCAGTAGTTGTGCAGTTTTGCAGAAATTTGCGCGAGTTCAGCAGTTCGATGAAATGGATTGTTTTGTACATTGCGTATTCGATCAAACTAGAGATTTAATGATTCGGATGAATTCAAATTCAATTTCAGTATTGCGTGATTTTAAAAGAATTATGCAAAACTGCACATAACTCGAATAAAGCTTTCATCAATATAATTGGAACTGTTCAAGCATTGATTTGCTGTATTAGAAATCCTTTTTGTTAAAGCTGATGATACTACGATACGGGATGATAAGAATATCTGTGAGCCTTGCTATTGTGCTTGAACATTTGTAACAAAACTCAATGTTGCAATAGTTGAAATTGCCATTACTGCTTGTAAGTTCTAAAAGCTCAAACTGTTTGCTCTTACCCAAGTTTTAAATAAATTAATTTCCTTAAATTGAAGCAACAAAAGTTTTTTTCCCTTAAATAAACCAATTTCTTAATTTACATTATTTCTGTTATTCTCAAATCAATCTTACAATTCAAATTAAATTCCAAGTTTTCCTTTAAAACAACAAATTAGAACGATTTCAAGAAAAGATCGGTCTGTGGTAAAATATTTTCAAGAATGAATTGCTGAAATGTACTTCGAAACTTAAATGTAGGAAAAAAATATACCAAAATATCTTGCTTTTTCTCTCGACAAGATTTGCAGTTAAAATATCAAGGTTTAGGTAAGCACCTCGGGATTTTAAGTGGAAGGATTTCTGAGGATGCTAGGGGAATATTTATAAGATTCTCATTCTTCTCCACTTGTTATACTGTTATTCAGTTATTCCGTTATCCAGTTATGTCTTTCAATTTGCAAATTAAATTTGAAAATCTGAGTTTCTTACTTTCTTCTTTACAATGCCAAAAGACTAAGGAAACTGTGAGCTAATATAATAAATTAATCATTTTCTTGAGTTTTGAGTTTGTGAGTTTTCTGGAACAACTCGAAGAAATATATACGTATTTACTCACAAAAGCTTCTATTAAAACATTTTAAGTAGTGCTTTTAAGTTAATGAAAAAAATTTGTGAACATTTTGGAGAATGAAAAATTTTTGATGCATTCGAGCATAACTTTTCAAGATGAATGTGATTAAATTTTTCTGTTTGGTTATCATTTTTAACAAGTATAAAGCTTCATGAAATTTATATTGATATATCTTTTTTCTGAAAAAACACATTAAAGTTAAATTTAAACATTTAGTTGATTCTTGCAATTATTTAGAACATTTTATGAAAATGTAAACACAAATTACGGAACTTGTTAAAATGTTTTTCTCATTGCAATCTTAATTATGACAATGTAATTTAATGAAAAATTTCCCCCAGCGTTTTTATTAAAATATATCCACTGTGATTTTGTTTTCCATTTTCAAAGTTTTGGAGACTTTTTCCAAGTTTACCCGAGCTATTTTGAGATGCAAAGATTTGTATATTTTCACATTGTAGTTTACTTATAAATTAATTAGAAAATGTTGCTTTTCATTATAACAGACAGTTACAGAGTTTTCAGGAATTTTCTGTTGAGACAACATCTTAAGATAACAGCAGTCATTTTTATATTGTTTATGTCTCATGTTGGAAGTCTTTCGAATGAACTATCTAGGGAAGGTGAATTGTACGATTTTTTTTGCTGATAAATTTGTTTGCATTCAAAGTTTAAATTGATTTTTGTTACAAGACATTTATAATTTTTGTTGTTGTTTATTCTTTCATTATTGATTTAAATTTTTTAAATTAAGCATTAAATCTCTGATATATTATTTAAAATAGATGATCAATAAAACTCCCAAATCAGAAAATAAAAAAAAAATTTACAAAACCAAACCTTCAACATAATTGGTTAAGGTGAAAGTTCATAATCACAAGACCATAAAAAATTAGAATATTGCGAACTAATGGAAAAACCCGATCTAAAAACGAATCTATCCATACGTCAGCTTCTACTTCCACATAACAATAAAAATATACCTTTATTTCCTGTTTAATTTGTGTTATGGTTTTCCAGTTCATTAAACGAAAAAAAATTTCTAGATATAAAAACATAAAGAAATATAAAATAAAGAAAAAGTTTTATCAGCCAAAGGTAGAAAGAACATTCAAGAGCTGAACAACGCAGCACAAAAGTTTCGCTAAGACTTTCGATTTGGAGAGGAAAAACTAAATTTCTGCATTACATCCAACATTAAAACTCCAACAAAAGTTGTTTCCTCCCTTAGCATCCTGGAATATAAAAACAGTGGAGAATCCCTTTAATTTTAATGTTTTTGTTAGAACATTCGTTGTTTATCTTAACGATTTCAGTACAAATTTGGATAGAATATGGCAATATTGTGTTTCAACAAGGATTCCCAGCATTCCCAAGTTGCTCCTTTGGCCAGAATCAAACTTAAATTAACTTGTGTACAAAAACTCGGCAAGCTCATCAAGCCGATCATTTCGAGAGTTAGCTTAGGATATAGTCAGCTAACCGGTAAAAAGTGTGGCTTGTGGAGTAAGTTTTTTGTGAAAAAAAAATTTCGTATTTTGTTTTACAATTGATGTTGGTCAATTTGTTCAAGCTGGAAGGTTTAATTTTTTGGTGAAAACTCTTTAAATGCAACAGTAGCAATTTTATTGGTCCACCTCCAGCTGGGCTTCAGTTCAATTTCCTAGAATATTTAAAATGTCTGCCCACTAAGCTTTCTATTCCTTGTGCTGCTTAAAAAATTATAAAAAGTACTTCCACTAACTACCCCCCTCAGGACACAAGTGAATATTTTCAAATCAAACTTTATCAACTCTTTATTGTGTGTGTGTCTTTTATTTTATCATTTTGGGACTGGATCGGATGGCACATGGAGATTCACCCATTTTTTGTAACAAAAAGCTCAAAATATAAATGAATAGAATAAATAAAATAAATAAAAAACAAACTCAAATAAATAAGAACAAAAAGCGAATGATGGGACTTTTTTACATGATTTGGTTGAATCTCAAAAGGCTTCTTTCCTGCATGCTAAATCAGAAAATCTGAAAATATATTTTTTGTGACTTGACCTAGTTAGGGTTTCTTCAGTTAAACAGTTTCAGACAGGAAATTGAACACTGGCCGAACACAAACTCCCATTTCTTCATTTTCTAATTTATTTTGAATTTATTTTGAATTTATTTATCATCTTCAGCTTTTGTTTCATTTTGTGCTTTTTGGGATCTGTCTATGGAAATTGTGGAAAACTGGAAAAAGGTTTCTTCAAATTAATTCGTTCTCACATTGTATGTTTGTGTTATTATCTATATTAGTAGGAATATATATTATACATTATACAATGCTCAATACCAAAAGTACTGTATAATGGAACATGATCAAGCTCCAAGCTGACAGATTAAAATACAAAATGAGGCTTTAAAAGCTTCGCAATCCTATAAAAATACAAAAATATGAAAAAAAGGTCGACCCAAAGCTGAATCTGAGTCTTAATATGGAAATTTTGGATATAATATATTTAGAGTATGTTTTTATTTATATATACATAATAATAATAATATGTATCTTAATATGTATCTTAAGCTGGAGAAAACTCTTGAACCTTGTCAGAAAGCAGTAGTTTTGGATACATGCCGAATTGTGAGAAGATTTTTAAGCCAATAATTCAAAATTTCAAAAAGTTAAAAGTACTTGATAACAATCCGTACAATAACTTAAAACCAATATTAAATTGAGAATGACCAAATAAAAACACATAATAATATGTAAAATCGTAGGCTCTGGTTGGATATTTGTGTATTCTGAAGAGAGATGAAGTGTTTGAAGGGTCACTATGCAAATTTAAAACTATAAAAGCGTTTATATCTGTGTACTCTTATAAATTGAATTAATTAAGTTTGTAAACACCATTATGAGATCAAATATATTAGAGAGAGGGTATTAAAAGCTTTATAAGTGAAAAGTTATTTCACTGGTTTTCATTCTAAGTACTTATATTATGAGCTATGTATAGATATGGAAACAAATGTTGACTTGAATTTAACGAAAAAATTTTGTTAAAATATATTTAAACATTATTTTAATAACTTTCTATGAATAATTTACTATTTTAATAGACAATACATTACCAAACTAATCTCTTATAGCATACACAAAAACAATCGATACATCGTATAACTGGATATTTATAATGTCCGTGAATTAATCCCTTACTAACTTAAAACCATGCCTGAGAAAATTGGCATCAATAGATCTTGTTGTTCGTTTCAATACATAATGCTGTTCTCAATCTTCTGATGCTTTAAAGCTTTGTCGCTTTAAAACTGACCAAGTAACTACAAAGGATTCAATTCATGCCATAATTAAAATAACACAGTCTACTTCTAGTATCTGATAATCTGATTAAAATTGTATACATCACACCTGCCCCTGATTGAGTTAGGCCAACTTTAAAACTTTCTGGTTTAATCTCGATTTTATGTAAGATGAACTGCTGAGCAAACAGGAAATTTTGTACTTATATTGAATATTCTGAAGATCCTGAATATTAATCAAAGTTCTTGCACATCAGCTGATAGTTTAGCTCACCAGCAAGCATTACAGAAAACTTAGTTTAAAAACTTTATCAGGATCTCCTGCACTATATTTTTTAATAATTTATAATTAATATGTAAATTGTAGCAAACTGAAAGTCAATTTAAAACTTTGCAGTTTTCAAAGTGGCTGACGTAGCCGAAGTTTCTAATGAAACGAAATTATATTGAGGAAACTTCAATTTTCTGAAATTTGCTTTTTTACTTTGATAGTTTATTTCAAGTTTTTAAGAACCTCATTTCATATTTTTATACTCAAATTTCACAAATTTCCGTCAAAAAGCATATTTTAGTGGAAAAAGTTTGTTGTAGAAAAAGTTCCCCAAATAGTTCCAAATAGAGAAAAAAGTTGGCTGCAACAAGAAAACAAACATGAGAAAAGATACTATTAGTGTGAAAAGTAAACTGAATTCCACAACAGATTAAATATTTACTGTCTCAAATAATTTCAGTTGAACCTTTAATTAATTTTAAGAAATTGGTATGAACATCTATTCAAACGGCATCAGTCTTTATAGTATCAATTTCAATTGTAAGGAAACCATTTTGGTTCACTTTATACTTTTAAGTACTTCCTCAAACATATTGTAAGTTTTTTTAGCCGTGGAAAGTTGCAGTAGTTCCTCCAGTTTTTTCCCAAGTTTTTAAGATTGTGAGAAAAGTTTCAGTCCCAACACACAGATCATATTTTGAAGATAGATACTTGTGGTTTGTTTTTCAACAGGAGGATAAAATTGAAGAAATTTTTTTTATTAAGTTTTCTACTATCTTCAGATTTTCGACCTTTTTCAATCTTTATTATTAAATAATTTTAGAGAACTTCTTCTGAATTCTGAGCAATAAAGTATGCAGAATATTTCTTCTTCTTTTTTGTTTTTGTTGGAAATCCTTAGAGTTTTATGAAATATCACTTCAACTGCAAAGTCTTCTCTCAGTTTAACTACGTATATTTTATAATCTTACCTCCACTTGCACTGAAATTGAAGCCACAATAAAACAACATAATTATTATCCATTCAATGAAAGCCACTTTAAACTTTGAGAGAAACTTGGAAAACTTTTCAAAAACCCTCTAAACTTAATTGGACTTACTATATCAGAATTCATCAAATTATGAAATTGTTAAAACTATTTAAAGTTCAAACAGTCGGAAATACTTAATAGAGAAATTGTAAGAAACATTTGTGTTCATAAACGGCGAGGTTGAGGAAATGCAGTAGCTTTCCTCAAAATTTCTCTTTAAATTGAATTTCTTTAAACGATTTTTTTCGAGTTTGATGTTTTACAACATTTTCAAGTATTTCTTTATTCCTTGAAGAAAATCCCAATGGAACTACAACCCAGAGGAAATGCAAAAGTTTTTTAAATCTTGAGTAAATTGACGCAACAATTTCTGTACTCGTTTGCTTTTGTTGAGTTTTCTTTCGTGTATTATACAAAGTAAGCAAAGTAAGCAAAATACATTTTCCGATACATTATTCGTTACAGAGTTTCCCATGATGGTTTATCGAATTATGCAAAATTGTAAAATAAATTGTTTATCATATCATCAGATCGTCAGATGTGTGAAGTTTGCAGATAAATGGAAATAAATTCAGAAAAATGAGAATACTCGAATAAATTCGACAAAGCTGGATAAATGAATAACTGCTTGAAAAAAGTATTGTAGCACGGAAAATTGAAGGCGCACTGAAAAAAATTTGAAAATGTATCAAAGTTGTTCAGCAAGCAGCAAATTTTATTAACTACTGTGTACGTAATAAAAACAATAATTTTGAACATTGTGATAAAGTTGAGTGTTTTCGTATACCATAAAAATGAGTAACACACTGTTCCATTATGTTTAGCGAGCATTTTGACTTTTTTCTGTGTGTAAAATCAAAGAAACATAAAAGTATAAATAAAAAACATAAACCACATAAAACATACGATTTTCTTGAAATATTTTAGATTGTGTGGATTGTGTTTTTGCTGAAAAGTGCCTGATTTTGAAGCCTTGAAGTGTGTGAAGATTTTCCTTTTATGATTTTCGATATCCAAAATATCTATAATATCCATAGGCACACTTTCGTTTACAACATTATAGCCTTATAAAATCAATTTGTAGTTGTTGCAAGATCCATGAAAATGCGTAAGAATTGGAAAATATCGGAAAATGTGAAAATACAGAGAAAACGTAAATAAAAACAATAAAATTAGAATATCTTACATTGGAATAATCTATAAAATATTTTCGAATAAAATCTTCATAATTTTACTATCTACTTTGAAGCAAAGCTAGTCCAAACTGTAACCAAATTTTTATACATAAAAAACCGCAACAGACTCTGCTCAAGATAAATTAAATTGTTTTCCATAAAACTTCCTTTCTTTTGAAATTCCACGAAGTTCCTTGAGTTTTTCTTGAGGAATTGTAAAACTGAAAAAAATACATTTCCACTCTAAAATATTATTTTTATAAAGGTTTTGATATCACTATTAAAAATTTTTGTTGATTTTGATTATAAGTTAGAAAAAAAGCTTTGAGTTTTTCTAAAAAATATGACATATTTCCCAACATTAATTTTTTATTTTTAAAGTTTAATAAATTTTTTTGTTGTTTTTGGCTTAAAATTTTAATTTAATTTTTTTAGGAGTGCAAGAATGGAAAGAAATTCTTATATTTCTCGTATTTGCTTTTTCACATTCTAGTGAATTGTATAGAAAGTAACGAAAGTAAGCTAAGTAGGAAAATAGCAAAAGTAAGGGGTTGCTAGAATAATTGAGGTTGTTTGTAGGCAGAAATCTTGTGAAGAAAATTGGGGTAGTTTATTATGTCGGAGTTCTTTTTTTGTAAGGTTTTTCAGGTGAGCAGATAAAAAATAAAATAAACATACTTGTACATATAAGGGAAGTAAGGTCTGCTAGATAAGGAAGCCAGGTTTTTAATACTTTAAAACATTCAAACTTTTAGGAAGAAACAAAATAACTATGTGAAGCATAACTGATAAATGGATATTGTTATAATATGTTTGGGTTTGCTAATCTAATATTTTGCGCTATCCTCATCTTTCAACAACCTGGTCTATGATGTAAGAGAAAGCATCATCCAGGAGACCAGAAAAACATTCAAACCTTTGAGTATCCATGGAACCAAGTGTATGTAAATGCACGAGAGCTCTCATAAATTACCAAAAAGTTCCTAGTCGGGCGCAAATAAATTTTCCTCCTAATTTTCTTAATGCTCTACACTGGGTAAAGTACACATACTTGGAATATAACTGGAAAATTTATATAATTGCAAATAAAATTTATGTGCAGCTACTCGACTACCGAATACATTTTCATTTCAAATTAATTTGGAATTTATTTTTGTAATAAAGTTAACGACTTAAATTTGGAATGATTCGCATGATTCGCATGAGTTATGGAATGATCCAAGAGAATAAATGAAATAAGCAATTCTACAGTTTAAAGTGATTTCAGATTATTTTGAAAATTTTATAAATTTCTACCATTTTCCAATAATTTTCTTCGCAATTTCTGAGAATTTGCTCAAATTCACAAATAAATATTTGGAATCTGTGAAATTGCTTCCATTTCTCCTTTTAAACATGGTAATAATATATAGATCATATCTCTTTCGGATGCTGAAATAAAATTATCATACATTAACATTTTTTTCAGTTTTTCATTTTCCTAAAGTATTTTTCTCCTAGTGTTCCCTTTTTCCCATGGCAACGGGATCAAATTTTCCTATTATTCTCGAATATTTCGTCCTCATATTTTCATTTTTTATATATGAGTATTAAATTTGTTTACACATTATAGGATATGGAAAATTTAAGTTTTTTAGGAGAAATACGGTGAAATATGTATTTACTTGTGCGTGAAACTGAAAGTACATAATTAACTTGTTTTTTAAGGGAATCGTTTGAGAATTCTTAGTAAAGCCAAGATTTTATAAATATAACACTTGGAATTAATATATATATTTCGCTTCACAGTATAACTATAGGCTTTTCTGTAAAATAGGTAATAGATAGCTACCGGGAAATTTAATTCAGATTTCATTGAAATAAAGGTTCTTTGTTTCAATTACAAAAAGAATATCAAAAAAATAGGAAACATCATGAATTTATTAAAATTATATTTGAGGTCGGTTGTAAGTTTACACCCATAATTTCTTAACCTCATGAAACTTTTCCTAACCAAACATCAAACATCATCTTCTCCAGCTTTATGTTTTAATATCTTAATTAAACTAATCAAAGCAGAATTCATGCCGCAACAATAAAACTTTGAAACAATAAATTAAATCTAAGATTCCCCAGATTCTCTAGATTTTCAAGATTCTCAAGATTTCGCACTTCACTCCTAGATAAATTGATAGTGATATTCTACTTGAAAAAAACTTTTGAAAATGTTCTTTGAAACTCTGAAAATTGTTTGTTATACAATAATAATACTGCTGCTCACACAATATAACTCGTGTATAATCAGATTTGCCAAGAATTTCACTTTAAGAGTTTTTCAATCGTTAAAGCTCAACCGTAATAATAACCGATTGGAAACGTAGTTTGCTTTGAACTGAGAGAGAGCGAAGTATGCCGGCTATCATTGTTGTGAGGTAGGTTTTTTTTTGTGATTAACCAAGAGGATTTTGCTTGTATGGAAATTTGAATGTTTTATTGAAATTCTAATTAGTTTTTGTTTTGCCAAATGATTCTTTCATTAATAAATATATTTTCTCATTCAAAAACTTTTCAGAACCGAATATTTACATAAAATAAAATGAAATTTACCTAAATCCCATACTAGCTAAATAACCTCCTCTCTCATTCAACTCATTCACTGATATACACAACCATTTTCCAGTCTACTGCCTTGCTACGTTCCATCCAACCGGTTCAGCACAAACAAACATATCGGCAGTGCTCTCACTGTTCAGTCGTGTTCTCTCCGTTAACCGCGTATGTTCACAATACCGAAACAAGTTGCAAACAATATTCCCCAATATACCTAACAAAACACAATTTGCAAGGCATTTGCAAACAATTTAAAAACAGCAAAGTATTAAAAGTGTATTAAAGAAAGAACTTTAAAAAGTGTGAATTGGGAGATTATTGGATCGTGATTTAAAGAATTGTGCATTAAATTCTTTAGAGGCTCATTAAGTTGCTTTATTGTGCAATTGTGCAATTGATGCAATTTAAAGTAATTCAATTTGAATACTTTGTGAATACATAAATAAAATTGGCTTAAAGGCAAAATTAGTAGAAAAGGAAAAATATAGAAAAACCATTATTGGTTAGTTTTTGAAATACCCTCTGGTCTCAACACACACACATTTCCAGCTAGTGGTACAAAAATAATAATTTCCGTGTATACAAAAGTTTTAAAAAAGGTTCAAAGAAGAATCACCAAATTTTAAATTGGAAATTACCGAAAAAATATCAAAAAAATAAAAATTCGCAGCTAAAATTAATAATTTAGCAATTTTGTGTAATTCTAGCAATTTTAATAAAATTTTGGTGGCAAATTGCAAATTGAAGTGAAAAATTTATGCGAAAAATCCTTTCGACACGTAAGAAGGATTAAAGTAAAGCAGAAACTACCCCGGATTAAGAAAATTGGATTACTTATCAATATTTAGCGAGTTCCACAATTCGGCAGGCACATCAGAAAAGGCAGCATTTAAAAGGTTAAACAACTTTAACAACTTTTCCTTGTTATTTTTTTGCGCTCGCTAAAAGATTTTTACAAGTAACCAAGAAATCTACCAAGAAAAATAAGAAACTGGGAAACTTAAAGAAGTCAAAAGAAGTTAAAGACTTTAAATTGCAAAAAAAAATACTAGTGTGTGTTTGTGTATTGAATCTGTAGAGTTGAAGAGTGAATGTGACCGGTTGTGCAGATATTCTCTGTATTTGCCGTATTGCTATTAAATACTGCAATTTGTTTTAGTGCTGGCAGTACTGTATAAATTACATTAAACATTCATAAGTGCAGGCTGTTCAGGCCCCAGATAATAATTATAGTTTAAGTTTTCATTGTCATTAAATTATTATTTCAAAACCGGCTTATTTATATTACCGGTCCCGAGTCAACCCAGGTCTCTTGTTTTGAGTTGTCAACAATGAAGTTTGAAATAGCTGTAAAAATCAGTAGAATTTAAGGATTAGTCGAATAAAGACTTGTTTTGTAAGAAACTCTCTAAGTATAGTCCTTTCATTGAATCTCAACATAGAATACAGTCCACGCTTAAACATTTTGGTCCTACGGAGCCCGAAAAACAAGGAATAACAACCAGACGTGAAAAAGTGGAAAAACAGATTTTCCCTCCAAAACTGAAAATTCAAGATTCTGTGCTTAGCTCCGCCTAAGACAGCAAAAACTACTGTTTTCTAGCTCAGCCTAGAACAGTCGCAACAACAAGGATTCTGTTGCCAGCCCAGCCTGGAACAGACGCAACATTAAATTGAAAAACGTGGAGGACGCCTTCCCACAATTTCTGTGCAAAAACGCAAAAGAGATACTGTTTTCTAGCTCAGCCTAGAACAGTCATTTAACAACAAGGATTCTGTTGCCAGCCCAGCCTGGAACAGACGCAACATCGAAATAAATTGAAAAAACGTGGAGGACGCCTTTCCCAAAATTCAAGATTCTGTGCTTAGCTTCTAAGACAGCCCAAAAGAGATACTGTTTTTCTAGCTCAGCCTAGAACAGTCGCAACAACAAGGATTCTGTTGCCAGCCCAGCCTGGAACAGACGCAACATCAAGATAAATTGAAAACGTGGAGGACGCCTTTCCCACAATTCAAGATTCTGTGCTTAGCCCCGTCTAAGACAGCCCAAAAGAGATACTTTTGCCAGCCCAGTCTGGAACAGCCGCAAATTTGAAGAAAAGCAGAAAAATTTTGGAAAAAAAAATGCTGAATAAGAAAACACGGTCTTGATTAAAAAAGTGAATAAAGTCACGAGTATCAGACGCAAAATATCAAGAATTTCTGAAAGGCAAAGAAACTCCAAAAATAAAAAGTAGCCCCATCATCCAATCAGAATTAAAATCATTTGCTCGTTGTACAAGCAAAACTGACAACGATGAGCAAGGTTTTAGCTCAATATGATCCAACAAATTTTAAATTTATTAAATATTGACGACCTTGAGAAGGAATTTCAAGGTTATCACTACTCTGTGCTGGAATTGATTGACAAAAAATTGAATGTGTTCATAGAAATGGCCACAAGAAGTTCTAAAAAAATGTCAATCGAACATGTTGAATTCGCACATGCTAGATGAAGAAACTCGAGAGCTTGGGAAAAACACATTCCAGCCAAAACCGTCCCAACGGTTTTGTTAATGGAATTTCTGGAAGGTCACTTCAACAGTTCGTGTCAATGGAACAGGGACAAGTCTATCTCGTTCTCGACCAGCAAATGGTACTGCTTCTGCTACAACTTGATCGCGTGTGCTCTCTTTGCAAGGAAATCCACTGGCTATACCAGTGTGAGCAGTTTGTTTTACTGTCAAGAAAACGAACAATTGCTTTAATTGTTTGTCGTCCACTCACCATAGTAAGGACTGTGAGTCCATCAAAGTTAACCGCATTTTGTTGCATCAAACAAAGCACAGCAGAAAGTCTCAACCATCCGAAACTAAAGAGACCGAACTTGGATGAAATGTAGGCGAAAGCATTCAAGACCCTGATTTTGTTTCTCGAAGTAACATTGTCACTTCAAGCGGGGGAGAATGTTCAGGCCCCAGATAATAATTATAGTTTAAGTTTTCATTGTCATTAAATTATTATTTCAAAACCGGCTTATTTATATTACCGGTCCCGAGTCAACCCAGGTCTCTTGTTTTGAGTTGTCAACAATGAAGTTTGAAATAGCTGTAAAAATCAGTAGAATTTAAGGATTAGTCGAATAAAGACTTGTTTTGTAAGAAACTCTCTAAGTATAGTCCTTTCATTGAATCTCAACATAGAATACAGTCCACGCTTAAACACAGGCAGTTTGCTTAATAGAAATTTAAATTTGCAAAATCTCCGGCAAAAGTTTTTCCATTAAGGAAATTTGAAAAAAAAAACTATATTGCAAGAAAAATGATTAAATAAAGTTGTGGCAAGAAAAGTCTGTGTAGAGGTGATTTGCATCCAAGAATTATATTTTGTGCTAATTCACAAAATTTTGTATTATCAAAATTAAAAGTTTCAAAAAAAAATAAATCAAAATTTCGGTATTTTTGTGTTATCGGAAAAAATCTCAAAAAGCACCAAAGCAGGAACCTAAAAATTTCCAAGGTCCACAGGCCCCTCACCCCAAACATCCAAACAAGAAATATAATTTCTGGATTAAATAATTTAGCACACTTCTCGCATATATTTCTCAGCTTTTACTTCTCGTTGTTATGCCTTGTATTTCTCCTTATCACCTTGCAAACGTTACAAGCAAGTAATTTGCATAATTACCTTGCGAAACATAAATACAGTAAATATACCAGAAAAAACACCAAATTCACCAAATAACACGAGAAATTCTTCTAAGCCAAATTAATTAATGTTTTAATTTTTGCCAAGCAAAAAAAAAATAATTATGGAAAATATTTATTTTAGTCGATTATTACATTTCTGAGAATTATCTCAAAATTTGCTTGGATTTTGCCGTTTGATGTCGGAATTGTTTATAGTCAAAATTGTTCTGAATTGTTGTTGATGTTCTTAAGTCTTTTTTTGCAATTCTGGCTCAATTCTGATGTATATTATGTAAATACTGTGAATATTTCAAAACACTCGGAAAAAATTAGAAACGAGAAAAAATCGTGAGATTTGCTAAAATAAATTTTGTTTAAAACGTGAAGTATCACGAAATTTTATGAATGAAAAATAAATGAAAGAGATTATAAACAATCTTAATGAACTAATCAGAGGAAAGTTGTGAATTACTGAATACACAGTGGATTGACTGAGTGAATTTATCAATGAACCTCGAATTGATTGTGCTAGTTATTTATCAGTTAATACTAAATGTAAACAAATTTTAGAATGAATTATGAGCTAATAAACATTAAAGAGTGTAAAACAATTTTTCAAAAAATATTGTAACTTTACTAGATTGTATGGGTTTTGGTAGATGGAAATTTTTGAGAAATTTTTCAAGATTTATTTAAAATTGAAAATTAAAGAACACATAGATACTTCAAAATCAAAGCAACAAGTCCAAATTCCTTCTCATATAAAATCCATCCAGAAACCTCCCCATTTCTCCCTCAAAATTAGAAAGAAAGAAAAAACTCAATGAATGAATTTTTTGATCGATTACTGAAATTGAAACTTTTCGGCTTGTAATCATTTCAGAATTTTTGAGCTCTCAGACAAGCGATAGCACACGTTAGTCAAACCAAATACAACTTTGAGTAAATATTTCGTCATAAAAAGCAGTGAAGTCATTTTTTGCGAAACACACATTATTTGTAAAGTTATCAAGTAAAAAAATGTGTTCAAACAATAAATTCCTCCATTTTTTTGTTGTTAAATTGGCGCCTTTAGAAATAATCAGAATGAACAATTTCCATAATCATATTCCAATAAAAATGGCAAATAAAAAAGTGGATTGTAGGATGCGAAGCTTCTATGAAGGGCTTTAATTGTTTCGTTGAATTCGTGATTTTTTCAAGTAATTTTAATTTTGACTTGGTGCACAAAATATGTAACATGAACTTCTTGATCAAGAAATGATTAAAAGGACAAACAGTCAAAATAAAATTTTTTTTTTAGCAAAAATCCCTAAAACGTAATAAAAACCAAACAATTTGCCTGTATGAATAAATGAGTTTTTTGTTCAAATCCAATCAGTGTTCTCTTTAGTTTCTTCAATTAGCATATTTCATTATTAGTTTTATACACAAATGTTTGTATGGTAGCTGATAAGATAATCTATTTCGTGTGACTGGAGGAATGTGCTTGAATCTATTTCACGTTTATTATTATTTCTTTTATCAGCCCAAACTAATAAAATTGTGAAAAACGCTTGGAATACACATATTTCTGATCAAACAATTAGCTTTTTTGGTGATAGTTTGCTGATAGTGTCACTTGAATTTATGATGAAAAAGCTAAACTCACTGAACGCAGCTAAAAAGCAACTAAAAGTGAAATAAGTGTTTAAAAGCAGGGATTAGAAAATGTTTTGTTATTGAAGTAAATTGTTTTTAACGCCAATTGATATTGACTTCAAAAATCAATTTAATAAAACTTCCATAATGATTTGAAGCGCAACTTGTTAATAGCACCCAATCAGAAGCTACTTGCAAAATACGTCAAAACCCCTGAAGTCTATGATGTCATTTCAATAAATATCAGGCATAAATAGAGACATAAATCTGATTTTTTATGGAAGTGAGTTTTTTCTTGTTACTTTAAAAGCTTTGTCAGTTTTGAGTTTTGTGAGTTTTATGACATTCAGCTTTTTAATTGCTTTAATAATGAAAAAAACTTAACTCTTGAAACACTTGAAACGATAATAAATAACGTTTTTCGGTGTTTTTTGAGTTTTGACTTATTTGGAGGTTTTTTTTTGGCGTATTGGAGGTTTATTATGAGAAAGTGAAGTTTTAAAGTTTTGGTGGCAAATGAAGATGACTCAAATTAATTGACTTTAAGCTTGCTTGAAGTGGCATGAATTGTGGGTTTGATTAGGATGCTTTTTTGGACTCAATGAGCATTTAGTCTATTTTGTAACTAAATTGTATTGACATTTCTTTTAAAATCAATGCAATCAAAATATTGCGAAATAAGTTATTAGAGGACAAATATGGCTGTAGCCATATTTTGCATAAATTAATTTTTTCGATGACGTCAAGATTATTGTAGGAAAGATTTCTAAGAAATTGAATGAAAATAATTTGAATATTCAGAAATGTGGAGAAATTATGAATAAATTATCATTATTTGAAGGAAGATCTAATTCTCCATAGAGTTGATTATCTAACCTATCTTCTCAAAAAACTAATATTTTATGATCAATAAAAAAATGAGTTTCGTTAATTAAAATATTTGCTAGAAAATATTTATCTTAAATCTATGAGCGAAACAAACATCCTACTTTTTCCACTTTTCTTGCCAAATCGCCATAAACAAGCTACTTTCCACGTAACTATCCATAATTCCATAAAAATACAATTACCCACTTTTAGGGTATTTGTTTGAAAACAAACGAAATATTTGTTGTGGCGTTATGAAGTTGTGAAGAAATAAAGATTGTCAATTGTACGAGATATTTCATTGATTTAACAAAGACTTGAAAAGTGAAAATTTGTCTGAAAGAGTTTTTAACAAGTTTTATGAATGAAAATTCAAATCATGTCGTAATATATAGTAAATATATGTACACAATTACACTGGATATATGGGAATACATGGATAATTTACACAACTACTATGAATACAATAACTGCATTTGCTTTTATCAATTTTTTTCCAATATTGAGAACTTGTGTCAATTTGTTCAATTTCAAAATATATGTTTTTTGTTGGTGCAGCTCAAGCAGTTGTAGCACATTTCATGAAGATACGGAATTATTCAGATTTCTGCGTTATTGGTTAAAAATACCATAAATAAGGTGCTCTCTAATATTATTCTACAACATCTCGCAAAAATGAAAAATCTTGAAAACATCAAATTTATGAGAAATATCAATTTAAATTAAATTGAAAATCAATTACAATAAATTTGATAATCCATTTAATATTTGAGACATAAATCATTAAAAAAATCCAAAAAATGTTGCTAGAAGAGTTATGGAAATCTTATTATAAAACAAAAATCCATAAAATCTTTAAACTTATGCAGAACTTCAAAATATTAAGCAAAATATATAAAAAGCTATAATGCTCAATTAACAGAATAAAATGAGAAAATCGAAAAAAAAATTATTTAAATCTTAAATTTATAATTCGAAAAAAAAACTTTTGAATTGAAAGTCCATCAAGTATGAATGACTAATTTATTTAAGAAAGCAAAAATCATAAAACTTTAAATTAGAATTCATTAAATAAATTGGGCGAACTTTAAAAATAAATTATTATAAAACAGTTAAGCACCAACACCCATGGAATCCGCTAAAAACCATAAAACAATTTGAAAGTGTCTTTTTTGACTTTCTTGCCTTCTCAGCCTTTTCGTAGTAAAAATCCCAACTGCAGTGACTGGCAGGCACGTGGGAAGACTTATTCACAAACAGAAAAAATACCAAATTTGAATGAGACTGGCAAACTGGCAAACTGCAAGACTCGGAATTTTCTTGCATATTTCAGTATTTGATTATTCTAGTGTTTGATTAATGTCTGAATACTTCCATACATTACCACATTACCACACATTAATAGTGAAAAAACTTGATAAATGCTTGATATCTGAAAACTGGAAAAATTATAGCATTATTGGTTATAACATAGTCCCACCTAAATTATGTCGACTCCATTTCCAATAAAAATTCAGAAAGAAATTCATTCACAAATAAGCGAGCATTAAAAAATCGTAAAAAATCGTAAAACTGGCAAACAAGCATTTTTATGGGCAAATTGTGTGGCGCATTGAACACCCTACTTGTGCAGCTTGTGCTGGTTGTACTGGTTGAGCAGCAGGCACCATACAGACAATTCTGTGCCAGTTGGCTGCGATGACATCATTCACCAATTCTCGTAGTTTTCAGTTTTCTCGGGGTTTATGCAAATGCGTTTTTGTCGTTTATCGCTCGCTTAACGGCAACTTTTAAGGTTAAATCTTTGCTGTTGCGAAGCTTTGTTGCGTGCATGGTGAATTTGAGTCCTTGTTTGGCAATTTATGGATCTTTTATGGTGATGCTAATTGCTAATTGTGTTATGTGTTGGCTAAATGCGAGCTAATTTAGAGAATTAATGGATTTTTATGGATTGCAGATTGATTTACGGAACTTTATGGAATTGGTTTGTTGATTTATTGGTTATTTAAAAATAAATGTGAGATGACAATCGATTGATTAATTTAATTAAACGATCGATCAATCAACGTGCTATGGGAAATATGCAGAAAATGATTAAATGCATTTATCACCAATTTATCTCAGGGAATTAATAAAATGTTGATTGTTTTTCATCCAAAAATGAGTTCTGAAAAACCTCAGATTGATTTATTTTTAAATTAAAATTTTATTCATTTTCGTTTGTCATAAAATGTTTTTATTGATGAAAATTTTAAAACATAAACTAATTTTAAAATGATTGCATGTACGCCTCAATATAATTTGATTCACAATAAAATTCCCCATTCCACAAAAATGTTTGCGCTACTACCCTTTTTACAATTTCACAAAGAAAGCAAAACTTTTCTCAATCAAAAATCAAATTGCCATTTCACTTCAAGTCAGTAATAAAAATTTAAATATTCCCTCATTTAATTTCCTCCTGGCAAAAGGAGTAATAATTTTTACTGCAAATATTTGAAGCTGTAATTGGCAGTACGTAGCACGCCGTACTATAAATTTGTAACAAGAATAATATAACAAATTTATTTACATGAGCATGAATATAGAATTTTATTGTATTTGTTGGCTTTTAATAATAATCAAATAAGACACTGGGAGAATAGTTAAAAATATTTTATGAACATTGCGAAATTGAGTTATAATAATTATTGTTCTAAAAATAGAGTTTATTCAACATAAAAAAATATTTCCAAAACCCAAATCATACAAAATCAATAGCAAGAAAATTCCTCAAATTAAATACTGTATCACAAGTCACACCTTTCTTCGAGTGCCCAAAACATATCCAAGCAAAAAAAGTAGCATAAAAATATAGATTGGATGAAATGTGAAAGTGAACGAGGGACGGATTTATTGTGTAGATTTACTGAATAAAAACATTCATCCCTCCGTGAGAGGGTTTGTATAAATATAGAACATTGTACAGCATTAGCAGCAGAAAGCTGTGCAGGGTAAAACACTTTCTATAGAGCTCTCCGAGGCAAAAATACTGTGCATCGGAGCGACAAAATAACATTTTAGAAATGAATTGGAAAATGGAAAATCAAAGTCATTTCTATCTCGTCAATCAAAATGCTCGGCGGCCTGGGAAATCTTCGGGTTGCTTTAGCGTGCCAAGTAGTAGCGCGTGTAGCAGCCTCTAACAGAAGGCTTTGCCTTGCTTTTGTGCTGATTTTGGGGTTGTGATTTTTGCTTGTGTGACTTTGTTGGGCTTCTCTGCAAAACTCGGAGAAATTTTTATGATTTTGCGAGTTTTGTGAGCTCTTCCAGTTATTGTGTTGTAATAAACAAGAAAATACCATTAACTTCCTCTTTTATTTGTGTTTTAAGTGCAAATTAATATTTTAAAAGATTGAAAAGAAAGCATCCCAGCAGCGCGGCAATAAATTGCCGATCAATTTTCCGGCAGTCAATGTGTATAATATGCTATAAAGTGTATTGAAATTGTATGGAAATTGGTATGAAAGACATGTTTACACCAAATGCACATGTTTCATGAATTGAGAATAATAGTTTGACGAAAATTTCATCTTAAATCATCAAATTACTATTATAGTTTTATCGAAAAATCCCAGGTGTAAACAGTCACTGATACTTTTTTATGTCTTCCTTTAGTGTGAAGACAGTTTTATAAGATGTAAAAGCAAACGAATGGTTGATAACTTAAATGTTTCGAATGCTGGTGTATAATACTATGAATGCTATGAATGTTTTGAAAGAAAAATTAATTGGAATTGGAAAATTTATGGCCGGATTATAATGCGAAAAACTACCAGTGTATGTATCCCATTCATGAATCTAGTGGAATCTAATGGGAAGAAATATGGACAAAAAAACTAATAATCATAAATTATAATTTTGCTTTAAAATGGATAAGCTATTAAAGTGAGGCAGGGATTGGAATGGATCTGGATGATTGATCTTCAAAGATGTTTATCAGTACTATCAAATCTATTTTTGATTCTTATAATTACCTTAAAGTGATACCAAAAACATTTAAAAATTAAGTCAACAACCAATTCTCTCGACTCCTGCCCTACAAAACAAGTTTACAGGCTGCAATCGAGTTAAAGTACTGTGTAGGTGAAAAAGTGCAATGCTCAAAGATCTTACCAAACCACAAGCAACAACAATCCATTTGCGTTGACGTTACTCAGCACATAAAGTGAATTTTTCCTTCTAATTTAATTTATGCCGAGTTTCCGCTTCGCTATAAAAATTACAAAAGAATATTACAAAACATTACAGGAGATTTGCAAGAAGGCTTAAAAAGAAATTAATTTCAACAAAGAAAGTGCACACAAATTTTTGCTGCAGAAGGCGATTAATTAACCTCATCGCAAGGTCTTCAGGAAACAAGTAAATCCGCGCAATAAATTCTGAGCTAAGCTATAAATACTCGCGACGGTCTTCTTTATTGTTGTAGCGGATGGTAGTGGAATCCGTACAATATTTCATTATAAAAAGATTTTTTAGTAAATTTAATCTTTGAAGGATTCTTCTTTTTATATTATATTAGCACCACCATCCAAGTAAGGAATTCTTCCACCAAATTAATGGTCCAAACAATTTAATCAACAATAAAGCAAGGCATCACTTGCTCCCTACAACGAAAGCGATTTTTCAAACCAAACTTGGTTTCTTGGAAAATTTTCAAGGCATCAGCAAAAACCACAAAGCAAATGGGAAACTTGAAAACAGCGAAAATTCTTTGAAAACAATTTTTAAGTTTTAATGCAGAATAATCGAGAAAAAATACTGTAAAAATCTGTTTTATTATTTTTTAAATGGTGTGGCATCATTTGTTCACTGAGAGAATATTTGTGGTACATTTTTTTCACTTAGCATATTATTTTGGCTGCATACTTTTGTTAAAAAATTTTTTTATACTCCCAGTGTATATTTTCCAGAAGTAAAAGATGCTGTTGTTTAATAACAATAATGATTCTAAGGCCACTGATGTTCTGTTAATGCCTATTAATGTTGCTCTCTCCTTATTATAAGCTAAATAACAGACTGTTCTTTCTGCTTAAAGAGAAAAAGTGCACAGAAAGCTAATAAAAATAGTTTATAAACTTTTAACACAACATTTAGCTCATTATATTTATTATTACCGTGTAATAGCAGTAATAGCAAGCATTAATAGCGAAAAAGGCCAGCCATCCAGTAAAATTGATGACCAAGCAACCAAAGTGAAATTAAAAGAAAAATATTGTTAAAAAAACATAAAAATCATTAAATTCATAAATATCGTAAAAAACATGAAATTTATTGCCATTCAACGATTCAACATAAAATTCAATTGAATGCTTCATTGCTTCAATGTTACAAAAGTATTACACAAATATAAAATACTTAGAAAATATATAAAAAACCATAATAGCCATAAAACTACATAAAGAGACAAAGCTTTGAGCTTCTTTAAGTATTTTATGGCTCATTTATTTTGTATGGAAATTATTAATATCTAGCAACAATCATAGACCCGAAACGAAAAGATCGAAAGAGATGACTTTAATTAACGTTACAGCTGAGTTACAGCCGCACTGAGAAAAACCTGAAGTGTGCATGTTAAACTACAATATTTTTATAATATTATATAAAAATATTGTGTTCAGTCTGACCAATACAAACAATTTACCTCAGTGGCTCAATGTAAATATTTGGGTCTTGTCGTACTAATATAATAATAGCATTATAATGGATAAAGCTAATAATAAGGACTGACAAACAAAAAGTTAATAATGAAATTTGAATCGATCCATTTCCAAACGATTGAAATTAAAAATTTAATGTTTATTGAAATCCATATTATAATAAATTTATGAATTTGGTTGATTATGTTGTTTTCGTAATTTTGTTGTTTCATGATTCCAAAAATAATGTGATCGTGATGGGTAATTGGAGTTGGATGATATTAATTTAATTGCCGAGAATGCTAAATTGCTTCGTTGCTTTTTGTTCGATTTGTGAATTGTTTTTGGATCGAATGAAAATTCACAAAATTAGGGAATTTTCGGAAATGTTAGAACTTGTTTGTTTGAACAATTCGATAGAACTAATTATTTGAAACTATTGTTAGATATCAGGTTTCTTTTGAAAACAAAAGTTTGTCGGTTGTTTTTGTTTAGGAAAATAGTTTTAAAGATAATAGGTGAAAGTGGCAAGGATTGCTAAAGGATATTTGTGAATTATTGTAATTAGTGTTTAACAATTATAATAAAATGGATTAGAATTCGATTCAACTATAAAATCTCACATTTCTTTGAAATATTTTCTCCCTCAGCCATAATCATTGAAATTCCTCCAACTTCCTTCTACTTTCTCTAATTCGATCTTTTTTAAAATCTATTCTTCCAAAGAAGCCACAATGAAAATCTTCCTTAAAAAACGAAAATAGAACAAATTCCCCTAATCTAATCTTGATAAGTCCGGACAACCAACTGCATTTCCAATGATGCTGCTAACGTAAAAGAAAACGTTTTGTATAATTAAATTAGAAACAATAAAAGATGTCATTAATTTCCAAACAGTTGAGATAAATAAAATCGTTAAAGAAAGCTGAGAATAAAATCCTAATGTTTTCACAAAAAACAAAAAAACATAACATAGAAAGACCTAGAGAAATACAATCAAACAATTTCTTTATTGCTTCAGTGTTATTTGAAGTTATGCTGCTTGTGTTATGTTATTAATGTTGTTTGTTGTACTGCGTTGTGGAGCATAACAACTGGAAATACTTTCAGAGCTCAACCGCTCAAGAAAACAATGAAATTCAAGACAAATCATATTAACTGATATTAAGTTTCTGAAGGCATTAAAAGTTTATCATTATTTGCTGTCCAGTTTTAATCGGTTACATCTTACTTAGCAGGGTGAGGGTCAAACAGTAGGGAAGCATATGGTGGAATTTTTGTTTAATTAAATTTCACTTCACTGGTTTTGGAATGAATAAATTATTTTACAATAGAAAACCAGACAACATTCAAAATAAGTTATGATCAAATATCTCTTGAGGTAACCTCGACGCTAACTGCATTTAATGACAAACCATGTGAATTAAATATTTTTCAATCTATTGAAGATTAAATTAATAAATCATATGTTAATTGTTTAAAAAAAATATTTAGTGTTCGATTAGTTTGGATTTAAATTTAAAATCATTAAATCTTTGAACTGAATTAAAATTCGATTTTAACATATAATATTTAAAACTTATTAACCTTGAATTTTGTTTTTAAAAATAGATCATAAACCCTTGAATAGTGTATTCAATCAGCTTCAAAATTTATTAGAAATGAAAAAAAACCATGAAACGAAGCCATTTTGATTCACTTTAAACTAAAAACGCCGAGAAAAGTACAAAAATTACAACAAAAAATACTGAAATAATCAGAAAACACAAGAGATTCTTTTTAATGTGTATTTAATACCAATTTTAAACCATCGCGAACGGTGGAAGCAACAAAAACCTCTTTGAAAAGCTGCAAAGCCTCAGCCATCCAGCAGCCACACACATAAATCAATGCTGCTGCAGTTTTTACCATTCTGAACGTGCAAGTGTCTGTGTCGGCAGACATGGTAACCAGATAGACCAGTTTTGTTTCTCTGCTTTGTGCTAGCTATTCGGTTTCTAATCAGCTGTTACGTAGTTGTTCTTTCATCCACCAAATTCGTGAAAAATATGTAAAACTCTTTTGCAAACGCAAAATATACGAAAATTCGTAAATTTATGTATTTGTCGTATATTAATGTACTGCCGCATGTAGCATCAAATATTCATATGTGCGATTTCGCACAATTCATTCGATTCATTGGCATGTATTCTGGCGGGCTTTGACTTGCCTGGTTAATACTTGTGTGCTCATACTATATTGGGTAAACTCGATATACTCGATATAACCGCTGTATAGTCGCTATACTTGGGAGTGTGGATCACGTACCCGATGTGCCTAAACAGGCAGAAAAATAATGTTCGGTAATAAAATTATTTATTTAACCTTTTTTTCTCCGGGCTTTTTGTTATATTATTTTGTTGTTGTGCAGTTGCTCAGTTGATCAGCAAATTGTTTTGCTGAGTTGCTTCAGGATATTTGGGAAATGTTGGGAAGAGTTTAGCAGTGCCACTGGCTCTATTGGCACCTTCAACTTTTTTCGGGTTGGATAGTTTTTGAAGGCTTTGGTGTTTCTTGAGTTAATGAAAATTTAAGGAGGTTCGATTGGAAATGACAGTAGATTTTGCCAATTTTTTGATGAAATTTTGGAAATTGAATTCTTTCAATACATTAATTATCTTCAAATATTTAAGATTATATTATACAGGTTGAAAACCACAAAAAAATATCGTAAAAAACTAGATTTATTTCGACTAAATTAATTTTTTGTCGCACTATTGAATAAATTAAGAAAATTTGAATTTTTGAAGTGAAATCGTTAAGAAATGTAAATTTTTCCATTATGCGAAATATTCATCACCATTAGAACCTGATTCTTGAATAATTTTTTTGGTTCAAACGAGCCAAACAAAATTAATATTTGAAAATCTGGGCAATTTTTTATTTTATATCAGCTGTAACATTCTCAGAGATTTTTGCTCTTAAAGCATTCCGAAAATTTCTGGCATAAAAGGAGTATGGGAATCTTAAAATAAGACAAGTTAAAAATCAATTAATTAATCACTTCTTTGTTTAATGATGAAATTTAATTTGATTGTTTTTGGCAAGCAATCAAATTATTTTATTAGATCAATCATCATGAAGTTTTCTGAAACTGACAAAAATAAATAGAAAATATAATCTGAAAACGCATTACCAACCCTATTTTTAATGAAAATTCTAAATTGTATTGTGCTTAAACAAATTTTTCCATAAAAAATTGTTTCCACATAAATTCTCCCAACGAAAATATCCCAATCAATTTTTAAACCCAATCACTCACCGAAAAATTTCATTTAAAAATAATCAATTCCCATAAAAAAATTTGTCGCAAGATCCAGTCGATATGCGATGATGCCTAAAAATTGGCATATTCCGCAATTTCTGCGAAGGTCAAATAGGATCTGAAAAAAGGATACATTTCTTCCATCTTGACATTTGTATGCTAAGCAATGCTAACGCAGGCTTCACTCGATGGTAAAAGTTATCAAGCTTAAAGTAGACTTTCTAGCCATTTCCCTCCAGTGCTTGTTTATATCTTAGAACATTTCTCTGTTTTCTCTACAGTTTTGTAGTTATTCGATAGTTTGTTGTACTTTTATACTTTCAAGCACAGTTTCGTTGTTCTGGAGCCCTAAAGAAACGAAGAAACTCCAAATATCTAAGCTATAATAAAACTTGTACTCAATGGCCAGAGATAAATTCTAGTTTAGCCGTATTTTAGTGAATTTTCGAGTGTATGTTTCGGCTTTTGCTGGTTTTTTAAGTTTTTCTAGTTTTTTGCCATATTTAGCATTTTGGGAATTATTGGCACAAAAAAACGATTTGAGATAGAAAAGTGTTGCTACACTGAGAATATTTTATGTTGTTTAACTATAATCACAAATTTACAGAATATAAACAATTTAAAAAAAAATTTCACTTTGTTGAATTTATTTTTAAGTACTGACTAGTTCATTATCCTTAAGGCAAAACACTTAAATTCTCACAGTATATTCTACCAAACTGTAGATAAAATCACATTGCTCAAGTTACTGCTTTGCACAACTAATTTTTTATTGCTTTCCTACTCATCACTTGTTTCAGTGCATTTTTAGCAAGACGATAAATATTATAATGGGCACCGCACTCCAGAGAGTGATTTCATTGTTTAGCTAAAAAGTTACTTTATCCCGTTTTTTCGTTTCGGGGCCTTTTTTGCATGCAAATTTGGCTAAACTTTTCTCTTGTTTGCTGTCCGTTGTCTATATTGTTCTTTTTGTTAGATTTGGATGTGAGTGATGAAGCTCTGAAGCATCATAAACTCAGGTCGTATTTCAAATTTGTTGCTATCTTTTTTGTATGTTGTAATTTTTTATGATTTTAAAATTTTTGTGAAATTGGTTGGCTCAAGTTCTCAGTGATTCAGTGATGTTACGATCTTCAGCTACTCAGTAATGATGTATCGATAAACACTTGAAATTTGATATGGAATTGAAAAATGCTTGAGGTTTCATGCTCAATTGGACACACGTACAGATTAAATTTGGTTTTGGGGGCTTTGATCGCATGATGGATTTTGGTTTGTGGTTATTGAATGTTCTTTTGGTGTTTTAGTTCTTAATAAGCTAAAGTAATTGTAAAGAAGATTAACTAATCAATTGAAACAAGGCATTTATATTAAAGAACTATTAAAGAAAAATTTATTTCAAAACCAGTTTTCCAAAGTATTGAGTTTTTAAAACTAACAAACTTAATTTTTCCAATGAATTGAACAATTTTGTAGAAAAACCTGAAAACACAAAAAAGCACTTACTCAACGATTCCAAAACGAGGCCAAACTTCCAATCCAACAACAATTTCCCAGCCCAACAAAAAACGTCTCATTATAAGAAGAACACTTTCAAGAACACAACAAGCCAGCAAATTACCAACAAAAAAGAGATGAGACATGAATTTACATGATTTCCACTTGAATGGCCGATCTTTGCATTCTTATAGGTTCTTTCCAGTTCACATTGTGCCTTGATTCTTCGCCTTTCTGCGCTCCGCATAAGAAATTATTCCGAATTTCGTGTGTGCCCATTTTCGCATCCACAGAGTCACCGACAAAAGCATAACTTGCGATATTATTGTCGAGGTTTTCTTATGCGAGCACACAGCAATACATAAAATTTTTGCTTTGAACTAATCGCGCGCGCGAATCGACGACTCATTCACGAAAAATGTGAACATATAAAAATATTGGAAAAATGCACTGGAGAGAATGATTAATTGGTTTTCTGCATCATTTTAAGAAAACATATATGTGCTTTTAAAATTGATTTTATCGAAGTTCTTAAACAATTTTTGTAAATATTTTGTTGAGTTGAGCCAGGTTGAGCTTGAGTTGATTAAAGCAAAAAATTATTTATCAGCATACACTTTTTATTGCTGATAAAAGTTTTAAAATGATTCAATTTGTAAAAAGTGATAACTGATTAATCAAAATGTTTTTAAATCGATTCAAAATCATCATGTCAAAATGGTCCAGCAATCTAGTAAATTTATTCCGTTGCGCCTAGCATTAATTGCTTGCATCGTTCTCATGCTGCCAAGCTGATTCATCACCATTTAATATTATGCATTAAATTTTTAATGCATTTTTCAAGAAATGTTAGCAATTCTAAACGTCTGAAAACAAAACAATGCTCATGCTTGTGCTGACTATCGTTTGACACAGAAATTTCTTTCAAACTGAAAAGCAAAAAAAAAAATATGACAAAAAAGCTTATTTTTTAACATTTAAACGAAAAAGACTTTTTTGTTGGTGGAATATAAATCAGTCAACTGTAAACGACTCGACGACAAACAAACAGAAGAGCTTTTTGGCGAAAGAGATGAGACACATTTGTGGGTAACTATCGCTTCTCAGCTTCTAAACGATGACGCTGGTTGGTGAGGCACTGTTAGAAATTTGTTGTGTATAGACTAAAATTATAATTTTTTTTTGGTATATTTTTATCTCTATAAATCTGAAGTTGTACAGAAAAGAAACAAAAAATCTTCTTGCGCATGAAAATTTGCAACACTGCCAACCATCACCGTTGAGATGCTATAACGACTTGATGCACCTCGTAAGTTGTGAATTCCATTCTCTGGCATTTGCAGCGTTAGCTAAAAATCCACCAAGCTTCTGTGGGAATGACAAAAGCCGTATTTATGCATTTGGATATTTTCCATTTGTTCCTTGTATTTCTTATGTTGATTCAACATTTTTTTTCGGGGAATAATATTTTTTAGGTTTTTAGTTTTTTGCAAATTTTTTATAGTTCCTCCACTTTTTCGGTGTATTTGTAAATTTTTCCATCTCACTGTTTGTATAGCTTGCTTGATGTGAAAATATATTAGGATGAAGAAAATCGAGAAAATGGAAAAATGTCTGGCATTAAGCTTGAAAAAATCTCTTTCCAAAACATTATTTTTCCATTCATTCAAATAATCATATAAATTGTTGATTTGTATGCCAATTTCTCCGGCTTTCGACTTTTTTTAAAGGATTTTAGACTTAAAACTAGAGGTCCTGGTTAGAAGTTTTAATTTCTAATGTGATTTTCAAAATCCCTATTTGTTTAATAAAATACTATTGTTGAAAAACTAAAAAGAAGGGTATCCTCAATATAACCAAGATATTAGGAATAATCCGACCAATTTGCCATTTATTTCTTATACAATGGAAAACGTTAAGGGAAATCAAATCAAACATCAATATACTTAAAGCAGAAAATCAATAAACTTCAATATACTTCAAGAAACTTCTATCCAATCACCCAAATCCCCAAAAACCCAGGAAAGCCGTCAACATTGTAATATAGATTGCGTCAACAGATAAAATTGATTTTGATGTTTGCTGCTATCAAAGCTGTATCGCATTTGTTTTTGTTTTTGTAATTCTTGTTATTGCGTTATATCCACTTTTCCATGACTTGATGATTTTTATATTTTTGGGTGCAAACTTTTCCTGTAAATTTAAATTTTTTCAATTTCCAATTTCCCGCCCAACATCCTTCCGAGGAAATCCTTTTGGAAAATTATTTTTGTGTAAAAAAGTTCTCATGGAGAATGTTAGAATGTTGGGTCTTTTGGTGGAAAGATCATACACGTCTGATTTGAAAATTATCTGTGAAATGCTGTAAATGGTACAATGCTTAAAGGTATTGAAAAGACATTGTTAGAATTGTTCAAGTTTTTGGAGTTTTTGGAATTGTGGGTGGAAATGTTGAAAAATGTTAAAATTGTTAGGAAATCCTGGGTAATGCTTTGAAATGCTGGGAAAGGAGTTTTCTTCCTTCCTTTATTCAATCTCTTGAAAGCAAAGGATTTTGGGAATTTTTATTATCAGACTGCTAGAGATATTAACAGGATGATAGGCGACTGAAGTCTTTAATGGGAATGCTCAATTTTAATTCATATTATGTTGAGTATATCCTTTAAAAATTTCAACATTATTTTGAATTAAAAATGATGATGGTATTGGTAGAAATACTTCGATTGAATTATTTAGTTCTACAGAGCAAGTCCCAGTTTCTTACAATCTCTCCTTAATTCTTTGATTGTGTTACAAAATGCCAACAGAATCCCTTGAATTTTAAAGAAGCTGACGAAAAGCGCTTTTTTAACTCGATTTTTGGATTGTTTATTTTTGTTTCAATACTTGATGAGATGATTGGTTTACCATGTTGATGCATTGGATGCACTGAAAGAGTTGAATGATTCCTCAGAGTTGAAAGAACTAAAAGAATTTTAAACTTAATATTATATATTTATAAAACATTAAAACTATGAAAAAACTATTAAAGGAATAAAAAAACACACACACAAAAAGAATGATTAGTTTTTGATTGAAGTGAAGAAATATAAAACTCTAGAGTATTTATTTATTCAAAAATATTATTTAAACAAAATTTTCTGTTGTATAACTGTTAGAATCATTAATGTAAACACTTGCATACTGTTGACTGTGCTATAATAACTAAATTTCTAACTTTTCTTTGTTTTTCTATTTTCAGGTTAGCAGAAGCAAATTTAATATTTACAACAATTTACAAAACATACTAGCTTGATAGATTTGAGGTTTTATAATGGTGGAGGCGTATCGAGGTGAATATTTTTTTGGGAAAATTTGGGAAAATGTTGAAAAACGTCAGAAAATGTTCCGTGCAATTAAAATATAATTTATCATTCAAGCTAAAGTGTCTTTTCGAAAAAATCTTGTGGAAGCAATTAATATTTTAATGAATTTCTGAGTTTAGATTTAAAAATGATTCATTTAGTGATCACTTTGAAAATATTGCTAAAATAATTATTTTCTTCTCTCAAATACGAAAAAAAAAAATTTAGAGTTTTATTGCGATAAAAAAATTTTAACCAAATTAACCAAACGCGTTGCAAATCAAAAATCTAGATAGAAAATAATATCCATTTTTCGAACCAAAATTTTATTCAATTTCCACATAATTTCCTTATATTTACAAACATTTCAAACATCTATCCATTGAAAATTCCAATCAATTCATTTAAATGCTCGGCAAATTGCGGAAGCAGTTTTATGTTCTCCATTTCTCCAGTGAACCAGAAAAACTCCAAATAATCATAATAAACAATTTATTTGTCCAAATAAATAAAGTGAAATTTTGCTTTGTTTTATGAACAGTTTTCTTTTACTGACTTTTCTTTCAAACGTTTTTCCAAGAAATAATGAATGCAAGAGCAATTCGTCTTGTTTTAAAATCATAAAACATAAAAAATAAAAAGCATTAAAGCATTAAAACAGATGCTGTTCTAAATAATTTATTTAAAGCAATTTATGAAATTCTTTTGCTGCAAACTGCGAGCTTTGTTTACTTTTCTAACTTTTTATGTTTCTTGTACTTTTTATTGCATTTGGTCGAAAGCTAGCCGAAAAAAACACTGAGAATGAATTCAATTCAGCCACAAAAAAACGTTAAAGTGATTGAAAAAGGAATTCTAAGAACTCACAAATTTCTTTAAATCTTCAATGAGTTTTTGAATTTCCGAATTCCACAAAAAAGATGGTTTGACAATCTATTTATTTTATTTATTTTGTTGCTTTGCTTTCAAATTAAATTAACATCATTTTTGTTTACTTCATTCGGTTCTTCGTATTTTCATGAATTTCAATGTATTTCTGTGTTTTTCAATGTTTTTTTCAATGAATTTTAAGCGTATTTCCTCTTTTATTTGAATTTTAATTGAATTTGCCTGATACGAGTGATACGTACATGCGGCGAAAAGAATTTGAAAATATGTCTTTGATCTTTCTGACTCGCTTGCCTGCTTCAATGTGAAGCTTTCAGAGCTGTAAAAGCTCATCAAATGTTCATACGGTTTCACACAAGCTATTTTT
Organism: Parochlus steinenii; assembly: GCA_038502155.1. Taxonomy (NCBI): domain Eukaryota; kingdom Metazoa; phylum Arthropoda; class Insecta; order Diptera; family Chironomidae; genus Parochlus; species Parochlus steinenii. The sequence goes on along the minus strand of JAXCIN010000047.1, from coordinate 1,429,005 downwards.
ACATCTGGTATGCAAAGCCCGTACATTTTTGTATAGGAAGATGTTTTCTTTTTTCTAATATATATTTTCCTTTTTTTTATCTTCTATGATGAAAATGTTTTGATTGAATAAATATCCATTGATTCGATTTCCCTGCAAAATAAGATAAAAATTTTTCGTACAAAAAACATAATTTTTTTTGAAATTTTTTAGATTCAATATGTAAAATACTAAATTCTAAATTTAAATATGATTCTGCAAATTTAACAAATTTGCAAAATCTTCACAAAAAATGGAAATTGAATATCCAGGAAATCCAATAAATTGGATTTATTAAAACTTTCTGTATCCTTTTCAAAATTGGTTGCAAAAACTCAATTTTATTTTTTCTGCAACTTTCCATCCAATTTCATTGTATAAAATTGCAAGCATTGAAAGCAACTCTAGCAAGCAAATGAAATCATTGAAATTTCTGAAAATAAAATCAATTCAATTATTTAACAGCAATCTCGGAGCTAGACCGAGAATTATCCGGAAAATCCAAGAGAAACTTTTAATTGTGCTGAAAAAAAAAATCTGCAAAAAAATCCATAAAGATTCTGGTTCTCGAAAAATTAGAAACTGGGCAAAAAATCAATTAAGCGAAACTGAAAATTTAATTAATTAATTTATAGTAATTTTTGCTCCTCTCAATTAATACTGTGAGGCTGAAAAATTTCCTAAAATTCGCTTAAATTCGATTAAAAATGTTTTCCAACTATTAAATCTGAGGAAAATTCATGAAAACTCGGATAATTCAAAAAATTCAGAAAAATCGTGAAAAATGGAAAAACGCTGATAAACCACATTTTATCTATATTTTTTGCTGCCTAGCAGAACTGAAAAGTTTTACTTGAGTTATTTTAGTTCTGCGAGTTTTTTATTTTATTTGAATTATGTTTATTCAGGTCTCTTTTAGACTACGTAATAAAATTGGTTTATTAATTACCAAGTCAAGTTTTTCAGAATATTTCCATGGAAATAATTTTGAGAAATTTTCTCTACAAAATTTACCCGAATATTACGAAGTCGAAGACGAATTTTGCCTGCATTTATTTGAATGATTTGATTTATATTATGATAGTGGATAGCATATAACAGATAGCAGATAGGAGGGAGAATTTATAGACACAGTTTGCAAGTTATATGAGAATCATGCTTCGCAAAATGCAGCTGGAATTGGAGCATCATACTAGTCAATTTCCTCATTAAATTTAATATCTGATTTTGTGTTTTCATTTGTACATTAAGTTTTTCCAGTTTTTTGGTTGTTTGTGGAGTTCTGAAATAATTGAAGGGGGGCTCAACCGACAGATTTTTTTTTTCAAAGAAAATTGTAAATTAATTTTGAAAAATAGTTTAATTGAAAACCATATCCAATAAGGTAACAAACAATTGAAAAGTAAACGAACCCAATCAATATTAAACATTAACCCCTCAAATCCCCAGCTAAAAATAGAAAGAAAAGAAAATAAAATTTTTCTGCAGGTTTATCGAAGAAACTTTAATAAATTTAAATTAAGTTTCTTCATTTTATGTCGATTTCTTGTCTTCTTTCTCAATTTTTCTAGATTTCTGGAGTTTTATTCAAATTAGTTTCATTCAAAACTTTTTTGGAGAATATTCATTTTATATTAATTTTCCAAGAGAAATTGTGAAATAAATGTTTAATTTGTGAAATTGTGAAATCACAGTTGAATGAAATATTGCGCTCATAAAAGCAATTTTACCATTTTTACTAGCTTTAACTATTTTAACTGTTGTTCAGTGTAATTCCGACGTTTTTAGTATTTATTTTGAGTTTTTGGTGTTTTAGTGCCTTTAAATGTTTACAATAAAACTAAAATGATGATCGCATAAAACTGAATTATAGAGAGAAAATTGGAGATAATTCAGTAATGAAGCTTCATATATCTTATTCTTTTTAATTAAGACATGGATGTGAGATATCTAAATATGAACCGCGATTTAAACATAAATTAAATAAAAGTCTTTATGTTTGGCACATGCTGTTTTATTGAAGTGTTGCTAGACTTTGAAAGCTTTATGGAAATCAGATGAAGTTTGCGCTGTGTTTTATAAATTTTTATTGGTTCTATTGGTTGTCCCTATAAAAAACAAGAAAAATTTAATTCAAAATGTAAAATTAAATTTATAAAGCAAAAAACTTTTCAAGGCATACAACCAAAAATATTCATTGAATATTCAAAACCAACTGCTTTAAAATTTTAGATTTGTTAGATGACAGATACAGCTAGATTTATTTTTGGATGGCGCTCAACAATTTTATTGCAAAAAATTCCAATATTCATGGAACTTGGCGAAATAGGCCAACATATTGTAAACATTCAATAACATATTTTTATGCTGAAATTAGCAAAATTCTGGATAAAATATTAAAAATATTGTCGAACAAAATACCTTCTACCGAAAATACCGATGACGGTAAAGTTCCATTGAATTTTTTCTAAGTTGTGCTACAAAAAATGCAATAATGCAATAAAATATTAATATATTCATTTGGAACATTTGCGAGCATTTTTTTCCTGCCGCTTCTCAAAACAAAATTACAAAAGTGCAAAACATAACAAAAATAACAAATAACAAAGCGGTTCGACGAATGTGGTTCCATAAAACTGGTAATCTGATTCAAAATATATCGAATGCTTATTTATTTATAATGGCAGGCAGATTTTCTGTTATTAAGAGTTGTAAAGAATTTTATGCAGAAAAGAACTTATGAATATTATTTGCAATTTAATATGATATTTGAGTTTGTAAGCAATTGTTTATGAGTAGAGGTGTTTTTACACTGAGAAAAATTATTTCTAAGGCAATTTAGGTTAATTTAATGTTTCTTTAAAATCAATGAGTATTCGTAAATTTGATAGCATAATTGACTTTGAAGTAAATTTGTATTGGTACTTAATACCGATTCCTTTTTCAACTGCACAATTTATTCAATAAATATATTGGTGAGAATGTTTAATTATATCCCTGATTTACCATTATGCGAATATGCCTTGAATCCGACATAAATTGATATTAAAGGAGATTAATCGATATACCGGAATAAACAGCTTTTATACAAATTCCACACAAAATTCAATATTTCCAGTATTGTGTTCAGAATTCAACAAATTTTATGAATCTTTTACAAAATTCGTACCATAAATTACTTACAAATTACAAACAATTACAATGTACAATCGATACAAAGTATATTAATGTCGTATTTTCTGAATGTTTAACACAAACCCAAGCGAAACCTTTTAAAACCATGGCCAATTGTTTTTCTCAAAACAGAACAACAAAACACACTAAAAAGTGTGAAAAATTGAAAAACGACGAACAGAAATTCAATAAAATACAATATTATGTATCTGGAATTAAAATCAACCATCTGGTCTCAAGATTCTTTCATTCTGGCAATTTATTGCTGCATTGCCGTATGCTATATGAAGTCCAATATTGCAATAATAATTACCGAAATACCCGAAATAACAAATTACCCCATTTGTGTAGGACTTTCAGCAGTTATAATGAGTTTTCTGTATTTTTTCTGTATATTCTGAATGTTCGGAGAATTTTCGAGACAAAGTACTGATTTTATTAGAATGTTACAAATTTTATAAATGCAATAAAGCGCTTACAGATTTAACAACAAATTGGCCCCTATTTACTAGTTAACTGCATAAAATTCGACAGAAATCGACAGCAAGTCCATTCAAGCAGCTCAAAGTTAAATAAAAGAAATGATCATCAATTCTAATTTACTACCATAAAATCAGTTCTTTTGATACTTTTTGATAACTTTCAAACGAGGGTAAGTTTGGGAGATTTTCCCAGCAATCCCAAATTCAAATTGGCAATTCTGCCTATTTGGTGAATTAGGTCGAGAGCTTGACTTTCTGTGGGATCTAATGAAAACATTAAATTCATTTAAACACATTAAAGCAAAAAGAACGTTTGAAACATTAATTAATAACGCAAAAAAAAATAAAATGAAGGAAGTTTATTCCGCAGTCGTGTAAATAACTTGAGCAAATTGAATTACCCGTCAAACCGTCCACTAAGTACACCAAGAACAACAGGGGTTGCCACGGTTATTTGCTTTCAAGAAATTAGTCAATTTTCCTGAAATCTTAAATCATTCCAGAAGAAAATGCAGGACGTTCAAAGTGAACCATTTGAGAACAGGCATAAAAAGCTGCCTAACCCTGCCTCAACCAAGAGTGGCTGCAAAAAAGTATGAATGTTTTGTAAGCTGTAAATTTTGCCCCCCAACCATTCTGACCAAAATAATCATAACCAACATAACCCAATTTGACTAAAACTCGACTGAACTCAACTAAAACAGCGCAAAACTTGGCTAAAACAGAAATAAACAGAATTTGCATCAGCCAGTAGGGCAGAAGCATTTTTTCTTTATTCACAGAGTAGATTGTTTTTTTACCTGTGCTTGGATCCAAAATTGCTTGTGTTTCTCGCTAGCCTTACAGTTTATATTGCCTGTGTTTGAGAAATGTCTGAATATTCTGAAATTTCAGGGAATTATTTTATTAAAGAGCCTTAAAAATACATGGAATAATTCCTTTGTTTACTGAAAAAATGTTAGTACTTTTTGTACTTTATGATTATGAATGCTGGTGGTACATTCTGTGAAAACATTGAAAAATGCCGACCAGTCGACTCTTCTTTTTATAAATGTGTTTTGTCCTGTGGATTGGATTGTTGTTAAGGTTCTTTGTTTAAAAAAGTTGGATTATTATCTTACGATACTTTTTGAAATATTATAAATAGAATTTACGTAGAAATTATGTATTTAAATAAATGAGGCTATATTTTTAAAAAATTACTAATAAAAATTGGAATTATTTTGATGATAAAATATGGTATATGGATCTCCTTCCTCACATTTCCTACAGTATATATTTCAGTTTCTAATCCCAAGAACGATATTTAATCTAAAACCACAAAATAAACAAAACTGAAACTAACTATCAACAAAAAGGACTCAAGTTTTCAAACATTCGAATACGTGGAAAAACTATGTTTATTAATATTCAAGCATCCAAACAATGTATTCATACGTTGGCTGGAGGGTAGTTATTCGAAAAAATTCACTTGAATTTTTTGCAAACGATCTGTTCTTGTTTTTTAAATCACAAAACATTTCAAAAATCCTCAAATTGCCTTTCAAAATCGTAAAATCAAATATTGGTTGAAAAATTGGAAAAAATTGCATTAAATTGAAGAACATGTTTAAACTATAAATAATAACAAGCAACTTCCAATTTAAAGGCAACAGAGCACCAAAAAACAAGATCTTATTACATTAACCATCCAACACTACCTTCCCTAACAACACACATACCTGTCCTATATGCAAGAGGCGCATAAAAGGAACAAATGCACTTTAGCTGTTATTATGTTTGGTTGTTAGTCTCTGTGCCTTTAACGATATTAAAAATGCAACACGCTCTGCTCTTGCATAGCAAGGCTTGAAATACTTGAGGAATAGAAAATGCATGTGAATAAAGGTAGCCGACTACACTAACTTGCAACAGCTTAGGAGCTGTTGTGCTGTTATACTGTGTAAAGCTGTGGTGAATGCTAGAACGTTATATTTATCAGTTTATGGGATAACACAAGACTAGATCTACACAAGTATGTGCAATAGATTTTTCTACCTAAAGGTTCATTATGAAATTATAGCTGGCTGTATCAAATAGTGAAGTAGACTTGGTTAGTTGGTTGCATGCCGGCTTGTCTTTTGTTCTCCATGTTCTGTAGAGACTATTATAATTATTTGCTGTCGGATTACCATACGCCATTAGGATCCAAGGATTGATACAGCCAAGTATCCATTGTCTAGTTTTGTTGCTAATGACACTGGAAGAACTGATCAAATGTATGTTGGAAGTATAAAAATAGAATCATATCATAACATTTTTAAAGACGAGCCAAATACTGTCAATCGAAAATTTTTTAATTAAAATGATTTTTTGTTCAGTGTAACTTGTTAATCTGAAATCTAATGACATTGAAGATTTTTGAAGAGTTTCGTTCACTTTATTAGAAAATCCCAAGTATTTCATGTATTTGATTCTTCCCCCAAAAAATTGAAAACAGTTGGAAACATTCAAGAACAGTTGAGAGGCAAAGCTCAGTGTGAACTACCAGTCAACGTTCTCGTAATCCAACGATCAAGCTGGCTCGTGTGTTGGTAAACCGGAGTTTGATATAAGAATTTTAGGGTTTAATGTGAAATCATTTTTCTGGGATTTTTGGGGTTTTGTTCGAATTCTTCAATTCTACCAGTTCTTTTTTTGTTCAGTTGAGCGGTTTGAGTGGATATTGAGCATATATTTGTTCTTTTGACCCGGAGGACAAATGATATATTTGAATTTTGATTAATTAATTTTGTTGATCTAGAGTTTTCTTAGTATTTCTTATCGTTATTCAGTTCAAGTATAGTTGATAAAAGTTCATAAAATGTTTTTATTGAATTTTCGAGTTAATCGCATTCTTCTCAATTTTTAGTACTATCAGAAATGTAACCCACTTGGTTTTTTGAGTTTTTCGGGTTTTTCCAAAAAATTTGCGTTGATCAAACACAAAATCCTTCGAAAATTCGCTAAAATTCTCCAGTGGCTTTTCCGCAAATTGAGCTATGTTTTCATTATACATTTGCTACACACTTTCTTCTGTATTTCCCAACTTCAACATATTTATATTTTTATTTATTCCAAGTATTCCAAGCAATACAGAATAATACACGGAAATTCACAGTACACCGACAAAATACAACAAAATCCAGTAATCGCATGATAAAGTTTGTGGAGTCTTTGGAGCATTGGAGCAGTGAAACAGTGAGAGTCTTTAGGTTCTGTTTGTGCATGTGGAAAGGCAAATATGTGTATATGCTCAAGCAGCGAAATGGGAATGAAATTATTACGGAATTGTGTATACATTATTACAATAATATTATTTTGCCTCGTGTGTCTTTAGAGACGACGATAGAAATAATTAAACCAACAAGACTTTAGTGGAATTCGAACACCGAACAGTATAAAAAAGTACACATAAAGTTTCCTGAGCTCCTCTAGAGTTTATCGAGTTTGTTGAGTTTGTTGAGTTTTCCCTAAAAATTCCAGAGAGTTCATGAATTCAAGAATAAACTTTTCTTAGTATCACTTTTCTTGTATGTTCAGAAGAAATGATGAAATCTTATAAACTTAAATACACAATGAAATTGCATTTTTGTCGAGGGAAAACAGTTGGTGCGGCTCATGGCCAACGATTCATGCGGCTCAATATGCGGCTCATTGCGGCTCTTTAAAATTTGCGGCTCTGTGGCTCAATAAAATATGCTAAAATCATAAAAATTTTAAACTTCATTCGGAATAACTTACTATTCATATGATCACTGATTTGCTCAAATAAAAGTTTAGTTAAGGAACAAGTGTATAAAAAATTTTCAACTAAGATTAAATTAAAAATTTTGCTATAAATTATATAAATAAATTAATGTCACAAATTTGTTCGTAAAAATATTTTTGATATCAATATTTGCGGCTCAATGCGGCTCAATGCGGCTCACCAGTTTTGCGGCTCATGGTCATAAAAAGAGCCCAACTGTTTTCCCCTCGATTTTTGTTTTACCTTCACTCAAAACAAATGAACATAAATTATTGAAAGTAAAATTTTCAGGAGGATACTTATTTGAATTTTTAAGCACGTTGAAGGCTCAAGAACAATTTTAACAGTGTCCAAATACTGCCTGCTTTCTGCTTTCAGCTTTCTGTGACTGAGGGAAAATAAAACTCCAAAAAAATATAAAACAAAAAAGAAACACGTAATTTGTTCTTGTGAAAAATCAAAGGCATTTTTGGAGAAACATTCAGCATCACTTTGTTGGAATTCTGAAATTCTGGAGCGTAGCGCTTTGTGTGTCTGAGAATTTGCTGCTTTTGGATTTTACTTCATACATTATATTCTTTTTATTCAATTTTTGCTCCACTTTGTTTCACAGTTCATTTTTATACCATTTTAAGGATTTTTAAACGAAATATTATGCCTGAGAGCATCCCCAAATTCAAGCAACTTTCTGAAATTCACAACAGCATAATAATAACAGAAAATCTTTCTTTTCTTTTCATCTGGTTAAAAAACACGAACTGGAATAAATTTTTGCTTTTGCCAGTTTTATTTAGAGTTTTTCACTTCAATTTATTTTTCAAAGTTATTTTGTTTTTATTGCTAAAGAAAAACAAACAATATTCTCCAATTTCACATCATAATTATTAAAACAGACTAAAAACTAAAATACTTGAAATTTCAATATCATTGAATAATTATCACTTGTTTCTTTCCAACTCTACTCACTTTTCTTCTTGACTCAAATTACGAATTATTAAATATTTTTTGAATCGCTCTGCGATATTGCATGCAAATTAAAAAATTTGAAAATAATAAAAATATTCAAAGTACGCGGTAATCCAATAATTTTTTTAATTGGCCCTTAAAGTGTTTAAAAGATATCAATCAATGTAAAAGATCTTGAAATTAAATAATTGATGTTTATAGAAAAAATTTAGAAGATTTACTGGGTTTATATTTTATTATATAATCTTTCAGAGAAACTGCTGATAAAAGTTCAGATTCAATATTCTTTTATTTTAAATGATAATATTTATAATTGGCTGATTGTGTCGAAAATAAGATGAAGCGATAAATCGGAAAGATTTTGAAGCCATAAACCTCTTAATTAATTAATTAAAAGAAACTCTAGAAAAAGATGAAAATATTGACGGAATTTAACGAATCATTAAATCAAAAATTTATTGAGTTCCTAATTTCTTTTTTATTATTTTGTTGTCCAACAAATTTCTTTTAACGTTAAAAGACATCAAAAAATCTCGAAGAAAAATACTCAGAAAACCGAGAAAAAACAAAAAGTCTCAAAGCATCTTGAAGAACTCGTGAAAAACTCGTGAAAACAGAAGAAACTTGAAGCAACTTCAATTATTTGAAAGGAACTAATAAAACTAATAAAGACCAAAAATATACCCAAAGAATGAAAGAATGCTCAAGAATGCTCAAGACACTGAATTGACTGGAATAGGAAATTTGTTGAATAAAATTTTATGTGTTCTTTTCATTTATTAACATTTTATGATTTTAATAATATTCAGTAAAAATCGGAGATATTTTGGAAAACTTGGTTACACAAAGTACAGTCTTCTGATATTAGTGTTGTATGTGTTGTGAAAAATCCATGGAAAATCTTGATTTGGGCTGGTAAGAGTAAGGGTTAGTAGCAAATGTTCAAATGAATTTACATTGATTTTTGTCAAAAAACTCGACTTTGGCTCCAATCTTTCAAAAAAAAATTTACAGCTTCTTGTTTCAGGAGACCTTGGAAAATAAAACATAAGTGCTTTTTCAATTTCCACTGTATAAAAGAATTTTTATACATTTCCATCGATGATTCTTTTTATGAATTTTTCATGAAAAAATTCGAAATATATTCTTATTATTCTAATTTCTGGGACATCTCTGATTTCTCAGATATCACAGATTCAGTCGAATTTAACTGTTTTCACCATAAAAATAAAAGCTTGATGTTTTGAATGTCTCGAATATCAAAAGAAGCTCCCAAATAGCTTCTTAATTGATTTTACCAAGAAAGATCCCAGAAATCACAGCTTGCCTGTTATCTTCAACCCAGCTGAATAAGCCTCAATCTGCCTAAATTCGGTTCAATCTGGAAACCTTCAGCGATATTATTACACTATTTACAGCAATTACAGCAGCACTTCAAATAAAGGCAGGCTTGTGATGTTGAGATGTTGCTATGGTACAATAAATATTAATGAAATTCTATATTCTTCTGTTTACAATTTTATTTTTGCACACAAAAAACACAAAAAACACAAAAAACAGGAAAATATAAAAATCAGACAAAACACAAAAACATTTTTAAAAGCGGGGGAGGGACTGTGTCTATTTTATATTTTTTGGATTAAATTTATTGTGTGTATTTAATGTTCATGTTATGATTTTAGCGATTGAAGATAGAAATGAAAATTCTAGACATTCATTATTTTATTCAATATATTTGTTTATAACCAAACAAAAATTTTATATACCCAATGGCAACCCCCTTTTCAAACATTTCCACCAAAATCCTTCGAATCTTCCTAAATCCAAAAAATATTTTTAAAAAAACCAAAAAAGTCTAAAAAGTGAACAAAAAGAAGAAATCCGCTCCATAAATATTTAAAACGTAACATATGGGACCTGCAGATATAATTCTACATGATATGCGGTTTACACGAATCCCACCCAAAAATTTCACAAAATCCAAAAAACACCAAAAACCAAGAAAGTCTGAAATCGAGTAACTTACAAAAAAAATATGGTAAACTTACTAAAGCCAAGATCATCTCGCAAGGAAATCTCCACCAAAAATCTGTAAGAATATCCAAAAATAAAAATTGAATTATTAGATGCGAGAAAAAGTGACTTGGAAAGTTCTGGGAATGGCTCTTGGTTTTGTTGGTTTTGTTGGATGATTTGATGTTTTCAGTTTTCTTTGGAAAATTATTAGACAAAATTAACAACAAAAAAATTCATTAAAATTAACAAAAATTAGGAGAATTATGAAAATTAAGATAATGGTGGAGAAAAGTTATTTTTGAGGCAATTAGGCAAACGAACAAGACGGAATACCCAAAATACCAAATTGTGCGCTCAAATTTCGGCTTTTGATAAACATTCTATTGGTGCCTAGAAGTAAGACCCTGTGATTTTGGCAAAAGTCAAAAATAAATTCGATTAATTTCCAAATTGTATGTTATAAAAGTTATCTAAACATTTTATTAATTATTAAAATTTTAAAATTCAGGTTTTAACTTTCTTAAAGTATTAGATTTTCTATTATAATAATTTTCTCCGTTTCCTTTTTGCCGCCTTGTGTTGTTCTGTGTTTATTCAAACTTTCATAATTTTCATACATTTCACGAATTTTGGTTGATTTTTCATAGCAATTTTGAATTTTTGGGTGTTTTCAGTTCCATTCGGTGATGATTCTGACTTTTGAGAATTTCACGAATTTCTTGAATTTCTCGAGAATCGTGCATTCATGAATTAATATAATTAAAAATATCCACAATTCCAGCGAGACATTTTCAGGGAAATTAAATTTCATGATTGCAAAGTTTTTTTCTTGGGTTTTCGGGATTTGAATAATTTTAGAGATTTCGTTGGAGTTTTGTCTGTTTTGAGCTCGAGTATGCAATTATCATGGAATCTCGAGAAATCTCGAAATCCGTTAGTTATTATATTATTTTGATTGTTCTGATTGTTGGGAATGTTGGATTGAAACGCTGAAAAGTCTTGTTGATTGTTAGATGAGACTGATTTGGGTCGCCTTTTCATTTAATTTAGTGTTTTCATATTTTCATATTTATGGAATAATCAAAGAGCTCATTAATTTCTGCTTTTAATTAAGTTTCTTTGATTTGCTTGTGTTTCATTGTATAAATTGCAGTTGTTTGCAGTTGGATTGATTAATTTGTGTTTGAGGGGGGTTTATGTGATTTCATGTTTAATAGAAATATTTAATTGTAACGTAATAAACAGCGCATTGACTGTCTAATTCAGTATCAACAATCTCCCCTCATGAAATTCCAATAAATAACTATTTATACCACATTCATTTCAATAATCCAAACAGAAAGCAACTTCAATTCTATCATTTCTACAATTCTTAGAAAACTTATCAGTTGAACCACCCATTCATCCATTAATCGAATAACCTCTAGTGCACATAACTGTAAGCTCATAAAAAATTTAATTAACATACAAATTACATATCGCATTCAATCGCTGTCGATTTGTGCAGTGAACACCAATGAACTTACATCAATTTAAAACCAAACAATCCGACAGTCAATTCATATTAAACTTTACAAGATCACAACAGCTCACATAGCTCTACGAGCATAGTCAAGCATTACACCAAGAATTACAGTAATGTATAGTAATCGCGTCATTTTTGTTTGGAATAACATAAAAACGTTCAAGTAAACATTCGCTTGGAATAACAATCAAGCGTCTAAAATCTGAATAATTGTGCATTGAACTTATCACACATATTGCAAAAATTTATGGGTATTTTTATGACAATATTTATAGTAAATTTTGATTATATGTAAATATTTTTTGGCAGTTTGCGCCGGTAGATATATATATTAGATTTCATTTGAATTTTCCGATTTATTGGAGTTTCTTATGCTTAAAAAATATTGCGATATTATTTTGAAAAAATATGTTTTCCTCCCATAATATTCCATTTATAAAAGACTTAAAGTAGAAACGGTTAAATATTACAGCGAACCTCGTTACAGTAATGCTTATTAAAGCCTTTTGCCCATTATTTCTATTATTTTCCATTCGCCATCATCTCCAATTCGAATGGTTAACGTGATGAATTCGCTCACATCACCCGGGAAATTGCTCTAGACAAGAGGTTAAAGCGAAATGATTGCCAATGAATAAAATGGGCAAAAAAATATAACAGAGTGCTGACTACATGAAAAAATACTGAAATATAGTAAATTACTTTTATATCATCATATACTTTCTTGTATATGAAATTGGCTTGATGGATAGATCAGTAGATGAGTGTAGATGAGTAGATGGAGAGTCAAACTAGTCAAGTGAAGCTAAATGAAAAGTGTATTAATGTACATTAATGTTAGATGAAAAGCCATACAATCACTACACTTTAATGATGTTTATGATCGCATTATTGTTTTATAGTTTTTAATTTAAAGATTTCAGCTTTTTTGAGCTTTATCTCGACATTATCAGCTTTTTTCAATTTTATGTCGTTTTTTACAATTTATACAATCTTCTTATGATTTTCTTACAATTTTTCACAATATATATTCATTTATTACAATTTATCAAGCGCTCTCTTTTATTACTTCTATAGCCTTTCAGTATGAAAGATGATTATAAATTAAAATTCTCGTTTAATACTAAAGACTCACAATGTGAACATTTGACACAAATTATAAAATTAACACTGAAAAATGCGATGGTAATGATTTCTTAATTAATGGCTTTTCATTTTTTTTTTTGGATTTTTGAATTTTTCCATTTTACTTTCAATTTGTTTTGTTTTATCGCTCAGTTGTTGAAGTTCCAGTTGTTTTGGTGTTTCAGACTTTTTGAGATTTTCAGGAACTTTTAATTTTATAATTTCTAAGATTTATGGAATATTCGCTTTTTGGCATTTTATATGTTAGAGTTTTTTGGTACTTATGGAATTTATGGCATTCAAAATGAACAAATTGGAAGCTGCTTCAAATGAAATTATTACTTGGAATGCATTATCTGCTCTCAGCAGTTTTTTTAATACAAATTATAAAACATTGAACTGAGGTAGGGAGATTAAATTTGAAAAAGGTAAGAGTATGTATAATGCTCTAAATTGAATCTCAGAAGTAATTTTCAAATATATTCAGAAAGGATGAGTTATAAAACAGAATATTTCTTAGAATCAATTTTCCTATAGCCCACATTATCAACTCTCATTAAATCTTTCAAAACTGTGGTAATATCCCTTCAAATCCCACAATATCTACCAAAAACCACTCTTGAATAAAAAATATTTTTTAATTAAAATTTATGAGGCACGGTATCAAAGATGGGAGAACTCCGCAAGTTCACTTAAGTCCCGGAATAGCTTTCAAGGAATTTAACATTCTAATCTCTCACGAAATATCGAAACATCCTCTGAAAACCAGAAAAACACTGAAGTTTAGAAAAACAAGAAGATTGTTTGGAAAGTCTTAACTGTTTTGATGTAAGACTTAGACATTTTCTGAGAAAGTCTTGATAGATGGTAGAAACGAGCAGGCATTCCTTGTTATTTATTGGAGTGTGCTGCATGTTCATAAATTATGCTCTTAATTGTTCTATACTCAAGAATAAATCTGGGCGCTGGAAATGAAGAAAAATGGGAAAGAAAATTGAATATTAATAAACACATGTCTTTCTTCACACCCAGAGAGTTTAACAAATAAATTAAATAAATTAAATACACATTTCCCAACAAGCAAACAGCGCAAACAAGCAGCATGTTCCATATTGGTAGAGCCGCAAACCAAACAGAATGTTGGTTTTTTATCTACAGTGTAGATATTCGGGCAAAGAATGTTTCTAAAAATATTTTCTTCATCGGGAAAACTCAGTCTGGCATTTCTTTTTTTTGAAGATAGCAGCCAAAAATTTTAGATTCGTTTTTTAAATAAGCGAAAGCATTCTGGATTTTTTAAGTAACATCATAAAAAAAACATTTAAAATTCAAAATGTGTAAGAAATTTTTCAAATATAACAGAGCTTATTAAATGATTAAATGAGACAGATGAGGGGTTACTAATAAAGCTCTGTTAATATCAAGATCATAATGGTTTGAATTAACATTTGAAACATACTGTGTATTTATTGACCTTTTCGTTATGTAACCACGAATAATAATTTTTACTCCCCCCTTGTTTTATTTAAAATATTCCAAATAATTGAAGTAAAGGGTCCAAAATCATTAAAAACTCAAAAGAACTTAAAATATCTTGATAAAAAATCTCCAAAAACCAAACAAAACCCCAAAATATCAGAGTAATTTATTAATTGGTGTCTCGTAAAAAAATGCTTTGAAGCATCAACAAGCCGACCACAACACCACAAGCTCTTAATTATGATCAAGAGCTCTTCTCGCTTTGTCAAACTAAAAATGTAAAAAGTTTAGAGAAATTAAAAAAAATTTTATTTAAAAAGATTTTACTTAAAGTCTTTGACAAAATGCCTTTGACAATATGCCTGATTGACAAGATTGCAGCAATTCAAGACTTTCGCCTTAAATCTTCACAAAATCTTTTAAAAAAAATTTATAATCGCCATGATTCATGAATTTTTTCTGTTAGTCGTGAAGTTTGGTTGAAGTTTTCTATGTTTTGCTTTATTTATGTTTTTTTATGTCAATCCATGTTTCTCAAGTTGTTGTTACTTTTGTTGCTTTTTCCTGTGTATCCATAGTATATTGAAGAAAACCAATTTAAGCCCGATTTATGTTTCAATTTCTGAGTTTCAGTGTTTTCTCACTGCTTACCCAAATAAGAGTCTATTTTTAGTTTTGTGTCGTTGTCATCGAATAAATTTATCAGACACAGTAATTTTAGGAGCATCTTTAATACGCAATAAGGATGTTTTTTTATTTTGATTGTTTATGTAGTTTATTCTTGGGTTTATTGTAGATGGTTTAGTTTCTTCAATAAAGGGTGCAAAGTTTGACAATTTAAAAAAGGCAGTTTTAATACGGTTTTATGACATTTTTATCGGATTTATGTTTGGAAGATGTTTCGAGTGTTTGTCAAATAATAAATTTGGTTTAAGGGATTTTGTGGATTTTATGGGATCTTGGCTTTCTGGGAATTTTTCGGATTTTTGATGACACTTGAACACAATAAATCTTTTAAGAAAGTTTGAGTTTTCTTATCGTAATTGTCTTTTGAAGTCATAAATTAAGGAATATGTTTTTGTTTTGTATTATTGTGTTCAAATTAAAGATATTTGATATGGAAAGGCTTTTATTCTATGCTTTTATCTTTGGAACCCTTTCAGTGTTTTCTAGATTATTGTTTTTGAGACGGAATATTATACTCATGAAGTGTGAAACAAAGCTAGCAAAATCTCTATATCAACCGATACCATTTTGATACAGACTAAAAAAATAAATTTAATAAAAAAAATATGTCTTTCTAACAACATTTTATTTATCTCATTCCAGGTAAATTTCTTCAAATATCTGATATGAGCCATTGAACCACTTCTTGACACGTCCAGGGCATTCTTACATAAGGTTTTGAAGAAATAATACATTTTATTAAATAATCTCGCTTTCATACTATCCAAAAAGTAAACTTGGAAAAGATCTGATTTCAAAATCACAGAAAAGATAAAACAAAGATGTTCTTTCTAGCCATATTCCTTGACATTTGTCGCCATCCCTGTTCAATTTCCCCAATATAAGATTTTAAACAAACGACTTCGATTAAATTGCGAAACCGATACAAAACATATTTTCTCGATTGATTGGCTTTGAAGAACGTTGAACGACAAAAATAGCACAAAATAAATAACACTTGGTGTCTTGATGGCTCACTATATAGCCAGCTATAACTCAATGTACCTCAATACATACAATACCATACCTCAGGCAAATAACCGACACTTTAACTCTCTTTAATTCACTCTAACTCACTTTAAAGCTTCATAGAATCACAGAAGAATTTCACAGCAATCACAAGAAATCACAATATGCTTGAACGCTTCAGCTGATTTCAACTCGTATTGGCAGAGAGTGAAAATCTTCCATAAATATCGGCAACGTCTTATTGATTCGAATCCACTTCAGGCTGCTGTCAATTTGTTTCTTCTAAATTCTTCTAAGTTCGCTTGCCAGTCGGGACGTGGCTCCATAATTTTTATTATTTTTATTAAGGTTCAATTTGTTTGCGTGGAGCCAGTCGATCAATATAAATGACTTTATCATTTGTTAGCGGAATATTGGGTTAGGGAGGTTTCTGAGGAGTTTGGTTGGGTTTTGATAAGGATTTATTGTAGGAATTGGGAGAAAATGATTGGGACTTACATTGAGGTTCGATTTTTGATTGGATTTCATAAGTTTTGTGAGTATTTTATTTCAATTTTTTATGGTGATTGAACAGAAATGGCGACATTAAACTTTTCATCTAAAATTCAGTTTTTAATGTCAATACATGTTGTAATTTTGAAAATATAAGAAATTATATAAAAGCTGAAGTTTTGATGATGATTCTAAAAAAAGAGACAGCTCCTCTGCAAATTAAAATTCCTCGTATATTCAGTAAAAAATATTGTATTTATTTTAATATAAAAAAAGCAAATCAAATTTGACCTTTTTGATGAAACAAAAAATATAATGCTCATTCCTCTTGATTTTTGCTGGAAGCTGCAAAACTGTTCAAAAAATTTAGTCTCCTAAATAAATAATGAAAAAAGCATTGAGTCGGCTTCTTTTTTCATAAATCCCCATTTTTTTGTAATATTTGACACAAATCACCTCAATTTGTCCAACAAAACACGATAAAAAATTACCTACAACATTTTTAAAGCACCCATTACTTGAATCCATCCATCCTGAGTCAGTCAATAAATACACGTTTATTCATTAAACTGTTCATGGCCTGATGTGGCCTGATGGCAAAGTAGCAGCTATAAAAAAGGATGCGACAGTTTAACCGAGTTTAACGAAGAAAAATGTGCATGCGATGCCTGGGAGACTGTGTTTATGGTAGATGGAGGCTCATAAATCTTGATATTACAATATTACCATTTTTATTCAAAATGCTCTGGCGTATAGTTAAGCATAACGCATTTTGAAAGCAGCCGGAGCACCCGAAGCAGGCAGCCATAACTTTAAATTAGAGTATAAAGTGAACAAATTTCTTAATTTGGTGTTAAATATTGATGTTGGTGATAAATGGTAAATGTAAAGTATTGTCTTGTTATAAGTGGAAAATTTATAGTCGAGCATTCATCTTTTGCTTCAGCAGTCACTTCTACTTTTTTAGGTGTTTTTATCGTTTCTTATACATGCTATTTCAACTTTTTAGAGTTTTAACATATTTTATTTTCGTGCCAGAACAGTGAAAGAATTTTTATTATGAGAAATTTTATCGTATCGCGTTTCATTTTTTCATTTTATTCACAGAAAAAGAATTCAAGGCAATACTTGCAACTTGTTAAAAAATCCGTAGAATAAAGAGAATTGATGTGAGTTTTTGAGCTTATGACTTTGTGTGAGCCAAGAATCAGCACAGTTTGACTCTTTTTTATATTACAATTTTTCAATTAATTCTACGAATCAGTATTACCAGGGAACACCCAGAAACATGCTCTGCACTTTGTATTATCAAATAGCTAACAGTTTTTTGTAGAGTTTTCTTTTTTTGTAGAGTTGTTAGAGGGTTGTTGAGAAATTTCAAGCTTTTGCAAGTTTTATACACAACTGATGTTGATTTACATTTTTAAAACAATTTTCTTTGTTAAAAATACATTGAAAGATAAGACCAGTAGAACCCTTAAAACACTCTAAAAAAATTTCTTTAGCACACAAACAGTAGAAAAATAATTTAGTTTAATTGCAAAATTAATTCTTCTCGACTATTTATTTTTTGCTCCTGCTGATGACAGTTTTAGTCACAACAGAAAATTTAGAAGGAGCAAAAAACTGAAATAATTTTTGCTTTCTATTTTCTATTTTTCTCAATATTATTCGCAGATTTTTTTATTTTCCATCGTTTTTTTCCAAACCAAAAAAGCATTTTCTCCATCCTCCCCGAACAAAAGGCGAATTTGTGTCTGATGTGGAAAAATTTTCTGTGTGAAAGGCACAAAGAACCAACCATGAAAACCAGCAGGAAAAATACGTATTGATGTGCTTCTCCTAGCTCGTTTGTTCTTAGATTTATTGTGCCAACAGGAGACGAAAAATGAACATACACAAGAATTAAACAACAACAACAACTGCTCACACGGCTGGGGAACCGGAAAGTGGCAAATCCATGTGTCTTTCTACTTTTAGAGCACAGCTTTTCTTTGTTTTGTTTTTTTTGTGCTCGGATTTTTCGAGTTTTCCGAGTTTTCCGAGTTTTTGCTGGAAATACATTGAAATATATTGAAATATGTGGTGGCAAATCTTCGAATAAATCTGCCAAGGATGAACAAAAATTGTTTCTAGGATTTTCACGTTGCCTGGTTGCGTGTGAAAATCAATGTGTGAACAATAAATTTTCTTTTGCTTGAAAGTATTGGAAGTTTTCGGAGGAAGATGGCAATTGTTTGGGGAGTTTTATTGGTTTTTGGGTAATTTGAACTTGTATTTTAGATGATTTTGGATTGTTTAACGACTTACAAAACATTTGAATGTTTTGAATATGCTAGTTCAGTGTTTCAAGGAATATTATTATTATCTACAAGATAAAGATGCCATAAATGCTGTTTTTGTTTAATTTATTTTGTTTGTGTTTCAAAAGATGTGTTATCTTCTCTTATTAAAATTGAACTGAAATTTAATTGGATATCTCTCTTTTGTTAACGACGCATAAGATTTCTTTTTGACGTTTTAAAATTTTTTTATTATGATTCTTGAGGACTTTTTTACGAAGATTGAATTTCATAAGCCACGTTTCTAAATCGAGCTATTATTAAAAATCTTGCAAAAATATTAGATTTCACAACAAAGCCTTTCATAAACATAGAAACAAAGCCAACGACAATATCATTAAAAAAATTGAGCCCACATTTTCATCTCCTTAATGAAGGTTTATACCAAAAATAGAAACACCAAGTGTCTACAATCGATAGAGCACTGCCTTTTGTTAGAAGGTGCTTTTAACTGCCAATGCCTACAAATGGTATACAAATGGTATACATAGTGTATAATTAACACACAAAGTCATAGTGTGGCTGAACAGTGAACTTTGTGTGCGCGCTTATTTATGGATCGCAAATTAGCATTCAAAATATAATTAGGGCTTCATGCAAAAAGGCAGTTCATGTGGAAAAAACTCGAAATAAACCTGGGAAGGATCAAGGCAATACATTATCAGCCTTCTGCCTGTTTGGTGTGGTTTTTACCTGAAATTTTTATAATTTGTGTAATTCCAGTAATTCCGTAATTACTAGCTTCTTTAATTAGGTGGAATCGCTGAATTACAATTCAACTGAAAAATGGGTAAAGTTGAATTTAACTGGCTGAAATATAATAATAATGAAAGCGACAGAAAAAGGCTAATCAAATAAATTTGCATGCAGCACATATTCACAATTATTCCAATAAATTACAAACTTACCCAGTCATAGACACTCTGCTGCATATCAAACCATATCAGCGATAGAAAATTAACAGCATTAACAGTTTATTAGTAGCTGATTTATGGCAATTTATTGCTATCAATTTGTGACTTAATTTCTCGTGAAAGTTTTTCTGGTGTGAAATTAAAAAGAGAGAGAAAGAGAGAGAAAATAGTATGTGAATTAAAAGCGGATAATCTATAAATTTACAGCTCTAAACTCGTTGATACCATAAAATAATATGCATATTTATTATAAAACACCACATTTGAATCGCATTGAAATTTCAAATGTTCCTAAATTTATTCCGAAATGGTAGAAACACTCCAAATTGTATCATTTAATTTAATTTCCTAAACTTTATTTGTGAATTTTGTATCACATTTGCCAAATGTTTGCAATATTCACGATAAACCAAATACTCTAAATATCTCGCTGAATATTCACATTTGCCAACCGAATGAAAATTGTTTGCAAATCTTTGTGAAATGTTGGTGAAATAGTTTTCTGCTTTCCGTTTTCCACTTGCTTTGAGGCTGAAAATGCTTTTGATCGTAATGTCAACAATATTAACTGTAACCAAATGTTACGTTTGCAGAGACTGTAAGCAACTTGAATTCTGCTTAAACGAACATAAACTTGATTATTAAAATTGTCACGAGGAAAATGTTTCAGGAGGGATTTGAGGATTTTTTTACGTGCAACTGCTTTTTTTTTTAATCAGGAATGTATCGTTGGTATTCGAAAATATTCCAAATGTTACTGGTACAGTCCTCACCAATTTTCTCTAAATTGAAACAAAATTTGATTGGTTCGAATTTCGTATATAATCATTTTTGCTTTTCACATTCGAAAGAGCACATATTCAACCATATTGGTAAAAAATAAATTTTTATTCACTTGTAAAACCATTGCCAGCAGAGGCCAAAAACCAAATAATCAAATGTACACAATAAACAGAATTTTCCAAAAATTTCACCAAAATTTCACCAGAATACCTCATCAAATAAAAGCTAGCTAATAAAGCTCTCATAAAAGAGTGTATGGTATTCTATTAATTTTTAGTTTAAACAGAGAACATGTAAATATGAACCATGTGCCATTATTATCACCGATCATTAAATATATTATGAAAACTCATATGCACGAATATATGCTGGAATTACCAGAGAACACTTTCCAGATGACAATCATGTTTAATTCTTAATTAGTATATCGGATAATTTATACGCGGAGAGTGTTTTGAGTGAGTTAGATATGGAGTGTGCTCTCAGAGACCTAAAATTGGTTTCCAAAAATGTTAGTTAAGTGATGAAAAATTGATTATAAATTATATTTGATTAATCAGAGATATTTCAAATTAACTATTTTCTGTTGCTCTTCTAATTAAAAATAAATTTCAGCTTGTGTATATGGAGTTAAATTAAAAAACATAAAATTCTAATAAAATTTATTTTTAGAGCTGATTCCATTAGTTTAACAGACTACGATTAAAAAGATCAGCATTTCTACTCAAATACCTCGCAAACCCATGAGCTCACGAAACTCATAAAATTCATGTATAACATATATGAAACATATAAAATACATAAAATACATAAAACACATAAAACCTATAAAATCTACATGCCATACACGAAATAACATGAATTATTAAAATTATTAACTCTACACGGAATAGTTTGAATATTTCAACTTCAAATTAATTAAGAAAAAAATTAAATATTGATCGAGAATTATTCATAAAGTCGTTAAAATTAATATTCATTATGTTTTCGTAATTAAAATAATTTAAATCGTTTGTAAAATTTTCGTGAAGTTGCTCGTCAAGTTAGGTGAAGATTTCGGGGATTTGGTGGATTAGGCAGAGTTGTGGAGAAGTTTGTGAGGAAATACAAAGCAGTTAAAAGGTTTTACAGCCATAAATCACCTTCTGACACTCTAGTACATGCCTCGCATTTTAATAGACTTATTTTTGAATTAATTTTCATAGGTCGAAGACACTTAAATTGTGAAATATCAACATCTCAAGATTTATTATTTAAATTTGTACAAAATGTATTAATAACGATATCGTTACGTTTTTACTGCATTTAAAGTTTTTAAAGCATCATGACGACTTTTTAGTCTTTTAAGTGTTTCTAATGAAACAGATGAGAAGTCTTGGAATTGGATTAAAAACCTGAAAGTTTAGAAGAAACCTGATGATGAGATTATTACCAAGTTTTTTATGTAACTTATTAGCTATCAAAAGAATTAGGCAAATTACACTTAAAAATTTGTATGATCCGTAAAATATATTTGGAATACTTTGGGAACTTTAAATCCACGGGCACTATAATTCAAGCTACAATTTGTTTCATATTGAATATTAAACATTTAATATTTTATAAAACTCAAAAACTAAGCCAACTAATCCCAAGTTATAGAGACATTTGATTAACAAGTTACCAGTCTTTAAAGATTACATCGTTACATCCCAGTTCCATCATTACTTTCATCTCCTGTTGCTTTCTCGATCTTACCCAACATCACAATAAATTCTCAAGCATTTAAACACATTTTATGTCCAAACTGTCTTCAATTTGCTTCAATCTCGCATCTTCAAAAATATGAAAAAATTGAATTATAAATTTTAATAGTTGAAAAACAAAACTGACAGAATGAAAAATAAAATTCAATAATTATTCAAACTCTTAAAATGTATGTCTGGCAGCAGTAAAAATTATGAAAACAAGATAAAATTAATTGATTCCAATTTTTGTGATATTTTTACTTCTCCGAAAAACATAGAAGTATTCTTTTATCGAAAATTTAGGGATAAGATGGTTTAGTGTATTACTCTAAACGATCGATCTGACTTGCCACAATACCGATTCCCGATTCTACTCCCAAAGAGAAAATAGTATTGTCTAAGTTATCGTAATCTAAAACTAATATGTTCACTTGATCGTATATAAATCACCAAAGTCATAAGCTGTGCCCTTAATTGGAACTTTTAACGAACCATGTTGTTTCTGCTAATATTTCCATTTCAATTAAGTTTTGACCTGAGTTTTTCCAGCAAATATGATTTACTTACATAATGAAGTTTACAGAAAACGTGATAATTTGATTATTTTTTCATTTTCCAGTGCTTGCTAAAACAATCTTTTTGATTCACTTTTTTGTCCATTTGAATTCATTCAAAGAGAATTTGAAATTTCAAAATCTCATCTCTTAAATGTAATAAAATCCTTCAAACTTTTTAAATTCGCTTCAAAAATCACTTTAAAAGCAAAACTATGTGCACAAATGTCGTTAAAATGCACAAAAGTCATCAAAAGCTCAAAGAAATTTATTTTGTAAGCAAAAACTCAAGAAAAACTCAGGAAAATGGTTTGAAGCTTCTGTTGATACAACGAAGAAAATAGCATCAAATAAAAATTTCTTTGACAAAATTATCTTTCGCTTAAGCTGCTTGAAGCTGCTTGTTGCCGCTGATGCACACATTAATATAACATATCTCGGTATAGGATTGCATCTAGGAAACTGCTGAATTGTTGAAAATTGCACAAACATGTCATGGTTAGGTTCCTTTAGAAAATTCAGTTGACATGTCTGTAAAGTTTTCCTACAAGATTTGCTTGAGTATTTGCTGATGGAATTGCCGATAGCGCCAAACATGCACACTCCAAACAAAGTTTTTTTCCTTTGGCTGGAAGGCTCTTTTACTATAAGGCAATATACGCCATATGAACAAATAAGCAAATATTTGAAACATATTCCAGATATTTTGTTGCTGATAACACAGCCAGCAACACTTTCAGCCATTCGAGCTTGGAGCAGTTGGAATATTTGGGGAACGGATAAATAGGCAGAATATATTAAAAATCTCTGTTTATCCGGCATAATAATCTATTTAATGTGTTCCTTATTTTTGTGACTCTTATACCAATAAACAATATTGTGTATTTCTTTAGCTTTACATGCTGCATGAGCACTAAGCACTGAGCAGGGATTGAAGCAAGTTTGATTGGGGACTTGTTCTTGATCCTTTTTTGATGAAATGATTATATTCTAAATATAGCGTTTTTATCCTTTGTTAATCTATTTGACATTCATAGAGCGAGGATTTTAGGCATATTGAATTGCTGTTCTTCAATCAATACTAATAGTCAATTTCAAGATCTAAATTTCGAGCACGATACAAATAAATATCTTTTTCAAAAATTGAGGACAAATCGAGAATACTTGAAAGAATTTTAAAATATCACAAAACCTTATCAAGTACATTTATTACAATAATGAACCTAAAATCTTAGTATAAACCCGAATAAACCCGAAAAAGAGTAGATCAACATCTTCCCTCAACCCTGACCTGCCTTTTTTCTGTAAACAATTTACAGCAAACATCTCTATGGAACGTTTTCAGAAAGAACGGATGTGGAGTTGAAGAATTTTTATAAAATTCTATCAAAAAATCTCTGTTATTTAAACATGAGATTCTATTTGTTTTTCCATTAAAGCATTATGGATCTTAAAATATTTAACTCATTCATAACAAAAAAAAAATATTGCAGCATATTCAGGATTTTAAAACATACTCAACATACTCAGCATTTAATTTTGAAAACATTAAACAAACAACCAGAAAATTGTTTGCATTCAAAAATAAAATATTAAACTAACAATTTCCTTTTCTCTCTCTTTTAAGGTAATAAAAGGATCTGATTGCAGAATATTCAAAATGTTGCGGAATATTGCGGAAAATTCTGGAAAATTGGAAAATAATGGCTGGTTGCCACAGTGCAAATTCTAAGTATACAATTTAGTAAGGCAATTTAAAGACACTTTCATTAATTTGTCTCTAATATGGGTGGTTTGGGTTCAAGTTAAGTTGGCAAGGGTCCATAAAGCTCGCGACTATTTTGTATAACAGTGATTTAAAGAGCTTTTGCTCTTTCTAGGGCAAAATAAAGCTGGATTGTTAGAAATGTTATGAATGTAGTCGAAAATGTAGAACGACACACAAATATATCCTCAAAGCAGCTAGATTACTGCCAAATTAGGCAAATTACCGTCTGAACGACAAAACTGAGATTCATTTCAAATAATTATTCCGTCTTGTTCAAGCATATTTTAATACCAAGGATAAGGTCGAATATAATAGGCAGAGGAAACTTTTATTTGTCAAAATATTCAGCAATAAGGTCAGTTTTAAATGTTGGTTCAAATTGGGATACTTAGTGAGATACTAAAATAGATAAATGTAATGTTCTGGCAAATTCGCTTTTTTTAAATTCAATGTATCTAACCAACTCACACCTAATAGTCTTTCCTCTAATATCAAAACTCTTTGATCATACGCAAGAAAAGTGAACACCCAAATAAATATCCGAAACAACCAACAAAATAAGAAACACCATTGCTTCTTCTTGTTTCTGAAAATAATCATGGAAAACATGAAAACAGAATTATTCAGCAGTTTTCCATGATTAGTTTGTTCTTTTGCCAGTGAATTGAATTCAGCCCAGCAATATGAAGCACACAATAATATAAAAAAGACTCGAGAATTTCAAGCAATCTAAATATACAACACAAATGAACAAATAAAAAGTAAATGGCAGCACAACAAAACAAAACAATGATAATAACAGTCAATCGAATTATTTTTAAATTAATATTTAAACAAACTCTTCTACATTCAGAAGTTCTTCTTTAATTCGAAATTCCGATATAATTGATATCGCAAACGAAACAAAAGATTCCAATATCATATTTTTTTACGAACATTTTTAAATTCAAAAGAAAACTTTGAAATTAAATTTCAAATGCAAGAAATATTGAAAGAGCGTAGTAAGGAGTGGAGTTTTGTCACAATGATCGAAAAAATTGGCACTAACGAATGCTAAAATAAAATGGAAGTTTTAATCGATAAATTTCCAGAACATTTTATATGGAGTTTATTTTATTCTGAATGCACGTGAATTTATAAGTTCGCCCACTAAAACCATCCTCTATAAAAATACAAAAGGAAAACAAACAGAAAATTGTATGACTTTGAAATAAATATGCACTAACGTTTATTTAAAGCAGAATATCTTCTGAAAAAATACACTTGCATGGCTCTTTGAGCAAATAACTGAATAAACGTGGCTATATAGTCGCAAAAAATGTATGCAGATTTGACTTCTCCCTGTATTTTCCTGTATTTTCATTTCCAAGCAATTCCATTCTTTTTTTGAATTCCTTTCAAATATTTCCCGCTTTTGCCATAACATTATATTTTGCCTGAAAACTAGAATAACGAGCAAGAAAAATGAAAAAACTGCTCTGCAAAATAAATCCTCGCAGATTTGCAATAAACTATAACGATATTATATACACTTCATTGTACCCCGCGAGGCTCCTGAAGCCAAATGTTTGCAAATGCTTTCAAATGCGGCAACACTAAAGAGCTACACGTTTTCTAATAAAATGTATGTATATTTGATGCACGGAGTGTATTATGACTACATTTAAATTGGAAACAATAATTTTCATTCATTTGCTGTAGCGAAGAAAAAAAATTGTTTGCTTCAAGTTTTGCCTCAAATAACTGAAATTATTCGCTGGAAGGAAGAAGTTTTGTGGGAACTAGCAGGAGGGGTTCCTTGAACTTTGTGAAACTTCGTAGAATTTTGCTGTTTGTGCAATTTAATATGCAACTTTGGTTTAAAAAGGAATTAAAACTTTGCTGAATCAATTCTTTTGAAATTTTTGTGATTTTGCATTATAATTCCGTGAATATAACATTTGTTTGAAATTTGTTACATTTTACTTTTACTTTGTTCAGTAATAATATAGTTCAGTAATATCATTTTGGATTAATATATGGACTCTCATCAAACTTTCATTGATTGACAATGAGAAAGTATTAATTATAAATGACAGTGAAACATAGATTGTAGAGTTCATACAATAACAACTTCCATTTTACATAGAAGTTTGGAAGTTTATAGATACCAAGTGTCAGTGAATTTAACTCAATTTCCACAAATACATACTTAACTAACTATCCTAAATATTTCATTACGAAAACAAAAAGTTTTATAAACTATACCTAACATATAACTTCAAGTCATCGTTAAATGCCATTTAGCCGTCTCGGTAAAAAACCTAGCCAGAACTAATTCAAGCAACCGATAAAAACTCTTTCAAGTGCCTTTATTTCCCAACATTCTGCTCTACAAAAAAACACATTAATAACATGAAAGTATTAAAGAAAACTTTATTAAATGTAAGCAAATTTCTTTTTTACCTAAACTCGCGATATAAGCAAATATAACTGTAATATATAAGTAAAATCCGTAAAACAAGTAAAAATAAATATAAAAAGTATGAAAAACCTATAAGTATACACGGGAACATAAGAAGCAATTAAAAGTTGGGCTTTATGAAAGCCGCAAAGATTCTTTAATGCAAATATAACTAGAGTTTGGCTCGTTATTTCCAAAAATTACTGAAATTGCTTTAGAAGTGTTTACATTGTGCCTCAGCAATGCCATATAAGCAAGTATGAGCAAAGTTTATTAACTCGAAAATTATAATGCGAACTCGAAGAAAACACATTAGAACTCGATTTAATGAGTTTTAGCCCACAAAATATACAACAAAAAATTGTAAATACATGGCAAAACAATAAAATAACAGAAAATAAGCGAAACGTGCTGCACCAAATTAGAGAGCAAATATTTAGCTAAGAAAATCCAGTAGTGCTCACCACAACTAATTTGTCATGGCATTATGAAATTAGCTGACAAAATCTAAGGAAATCTAGTGAAAGGATGAGAGGATGCTGTTGGATGGAAAATTTTAAATATATTGCAAAATAATTTATTCCATTCTTATAAAAGATATATTGGAACGTTTAAGAAAACTATAAAATCCAGCATTCTACCACATAAACCTCCTTTATAGCCCAAAAATCTAATTGCCCAAAATAGGTCTCTTTTGCCTCAAGAAAACAAAACATTACAGAGAAATACACAAAACAGAATAATAGCCCCAAACAGAGCTCTGAGTTCATTGATCATATAAAATGTCGCAACCACATGCTGCCCTTTTTACTTTTCTTGAAGTTTCTTCAAGTTCCTTGAATTTTTTACCTCTGTAAACCATTTTAGACCATTTCATAACAATTCATCGCATTCAAGCAAAGTTATACACTTTTATATACTTTTTACGCAATTTCATGTAATTCTTGACAGTTTCTGAGTTTTACGAAAATTTACTGATTTGGCAGTTGAAACATTGAGTCTTAGCCCCAGCAATAAAGTCGGATACTTTATCTTCCGTTTCTCATTACAGTTGGCCAGTATTGCTCAGTAATGTTCAGGCACATTGCCTTGTTTGCGCCTTATCGATCAACGGAATTAAATGAATCGACGAATTATTGAGAGCTTCGACCAGGGGGCCCCATAAAATGTGGCCTGCTGATGCTGAGTTAAAGCTCATAAATATCTTTGCTAATTAAAGCGGCCATGAATGTCTGAGACAATGTTTTAATGGTTTTTTGTGTTTTTTATGGAGGGCTTTTCGGGGGATTATGGAGGATTTTTTGATTTTTTCTGAAGTGTTTTTTGCTTGTTTTGAAATTTTTTATTGTATTAACTTTTCTGGTAGATACCCCATTTATGTCATTATTGGTGGTTTAATGAGTTCTGATGAGAAACTGATTTGAGCAGATTTGAGCAGGTCAAAGTTAATTTTTTTTGTAAAAGTTCAAAGTTTACAAAATTTTAGAAAGTCCAAAACTTTATGTTTTCTCTTTCGCAATCAGAATTTGAACCTGAAAATGAGTATTTAAAAACATTAAAAATTTAATCAATAGAACCCTTCACTTCCACCCTCACCAAAAAAAAATCCTTAACAAAAATCTGCCTTTCAGAAAAATATGTTCAAATTTGAATTTTTCATGGAAATTCATAAAAGCGTAATCCTTTTATAATTTGTTGTTAATTCTGCATTTGCCAAATTACAAAAAAATTGCTGCAAAAATTAAAAAATTTCCATAAAATTTCAAACAATTACAAAAAAATGAAGCATAAAGCGAGAATAAAGCGTCTAATTAATTAATTTTCCAAACATCCTAATTTCCAGTATGCAAACAAGCGAACATATGCGAAACAATACCCATTATTACCGACTCTACAGCACCAGAAATTTTATATGAGCATCGAAAAGTCCCCAAACAAAACAAAACCTGCCACGGGTTTTACGGATTTCATGAATATGCCATGAAAATGGAAACAATGAGAAAAATCTAAAAACCAAAAAGGAAAAGCGATTTAATTCAGATTGAGTCGCTTTAATGCTCAGATGAGCTACTTCAGCCGTATTCATGTGTAAGCAAATAGGAAAATGAGCATCCCGAAAGTTCCTAGGGCTATTTATGTCTTAACACTAGAAGAGTGTTGGGATCTGCATGGGATCTATATAAAAACAATAATTGTAAGGTTTTGTTTGTTATATCATTTGACGAAATTGAAGATATTAGTTTAGCGAAACAATATATATCATTAAAAACTTCAGTTGGGACTGATATTGAATGCTATGCCAAAAGAAGATCCTGAGATTTAAAAAATTTGAGATTTTCTAAATTTGGAATAACCCAACCCTATTCTCAACATGAAAATGAGAAACATGTTCATTTTATGGTTCCATTGTCTATTTTTTAATTACATGTTATTGCTGTTAGTTCTTGATGGTTTGGCTGCTTTCGCTCGTTGGATTTTGGAACTGCTGGTCGAGTCATTTTATGTACTTGCCATGTATTTCGAGCTATTTCTACAATATTTAAATATTCTAGAATTGAGCTCAATCAGGATTTTAGTGCATCACAAAAGGACAATTGAGGCTAAACATTCAAAACAATTTTTTGGTTTTTTTATTATACAGATCTGGTGCTGCAGGTCTTTTTATGAGAGTAGTGTTAAAACTTCATTAAATAATAAAATTGTGATGATATTTTGGATATCATACTAAATTCAACTTAATGATTAGGCAACACCATAAAACCGGCAAATCTCCAAAAAGCTCTGGATTTCTGCGTTTATCGTGTTTTTGGGTAATTTTCGGCTAAAAAAGGTTCGTTAGCACAACACATGTTTTTTATTATACTATTTTTTCCGGTTTCCTACTAAAGTGTGCTCCGAGTGAGTTTTAACAATTTTCGGATTGTGTTGAGGCTTTTCTCGAGTGTTTTTATAATTTTTATGAATTCTTATGAATTTTATTTTTTATTGGATTAATTTCACCAAGAATAAAAAAGAATTAACATAATTAATTATTAAAGCGATTATCGTTTACACGAGCTCTGCCTAAACGTTTGGAATGGTATTTAATGACGTGGAGGGAGATTTACATTAGTGTTTCAGATTTTTGGAATATTTGGGTCATTTCAGGTTTAATTCTGAATCATTATTTCAAAATAAAACTTGTAATTTACTCGATAAAGTTTGAAGTATATCGGAATTAAATTTCCACAGACTGCAAAAATTTTCAATTTAATTTAATTCAATTTAATTTATTGCAACTTGTTTGGTTCCATAGAAATATTGACCCATTTAGAATCAATTAAATGTGACTAATTAATTATATATTACAAATGGAACAAAAATGTACGTAACAGTTTGAATCATAAGAGTTTTGTTTTTTAGTATTTTCAGAGTAAAGTATAGAAGAAATTTTATTTATCAATCTCCAGATCAATAAAGTCATTGATTACAATTTTTTTCGATAATTATGAATGAGTTATTCAAAAAAAGCATTGAAGGTTAAAAAGGCGTATTCCATGTAAATCCCCCTTGCAACTATACATACTGAATAACTGATTATCTTGAAATAATTAAAAAATCTGGAATATTGTCCAAATATTGCAATACAAATATCTGCTCAGCTCACGTGAATATGTTAAATATGTTCAAATGAATACGTGGAGTTGTGAAGTTGTTCAAGAGCATTTGTTCAGACCACCAGCTACAAAACCACCACTCTTTGTGTTATTTAAATTTTCCATGTTTTTGTGTGCTCTGCGGTATTATGGTGGCCCACGTATAATCACATTAGGCAGCACATGAATTTCATTAAAATTCTGAAAAACCCTCAAAAATTCCAAAAATTCCATTTATTTTCTGAAAAACTTAAAAATACTTCAAAAACCAAAAACTCCAACAAAATAATCTGTATCGAGTCAATTATGCAGATAATGAAATGAATGCTGTTGGTTGTGTAATACGTGGCAATACTGCATCAATGTTGCATTTATACTGTAAAATTCTGGTTTCTGGTTTCCATTCAAAAATTATAATTAAAAGAACTGTGCGATTTAATCACTTTATTCATATATTAATTAAAATGAATACTTCAGTCTTAATTAAGCCACAAATGTTATAGAAGCTGTTAGTGCCGTTAATGCTGTTAAAAACATGCTGTAAAAATTTAAATTTTATTAATTGATTAAATATAAAAAGAATGGGAATAAAATTGAAAAAAGCAACATAATTGTAATTATGCAATAAAACCAAATAAAACATCGTTAAGTCGTTAACCAAAAAATGTGTTTAATG
The DNA here is from genome assembly GCA_038502155.1 of Parochlus steinenii. NCBI lineage: Eukaryota > Metazoa > Arthropoda > Insecta > Diptera > Chironomidae > Parochlus > Parochlus steinenii. The sequence continues at coordinate 1,397,422 of JAXCIN010000047.1, read as the reverse complement.
TTAAAATTCTTAGAAAGCTGAAAAAACGAGATAATTATACGAATTTTATGAAATTTTAAATTTCAATTGGAAGGGGAGAAAATTACAAAACAATTTAGAATATGCTCAATTGCAATCTAAAAACATTTTAAATTTATTTTCTCATCAAATTATTGAAAAAAAGAAAAATTATACAAAAAGCTGAAAAGTCAGAAAGTGAAGGCTCGAAATGCTTGAAATATTTTAAAAATGCTTTGAACGCTTGTAACTGAAAAATGTGGGTTGTGGAACCAAATTAATCATAAATTACTAATTGACATTCCGATGTCATGTTTTACATTACAATGGAAAAATGGTCGGATAATATTGAATAAAGCAGAATCCAAAAATACACTTAAGATATTCTATAAGTTGCATAAAAAATGACAAATATTACAAATAATACAAAAAACTGAAGAAACAATTCTTCATAGTCATCTTTTCACATTTCAGTCACTTCCACGTTCCTGAAGCTCACCCGGTAAAATCCTTCAAGACACTAGATACAAATGACATCAATGACACATCTAGAAATTTTATGAAATGATTAATTGTTTATGTCGCAAATTAATTATACTTTTATACTTTCATTCGCTTTTTGTACGTGAAAGTCTACAATTATCTTTAATTAAAACACGAACAATTGTTTGCTTTAATGCGAACAAAATTTTTGAGTGGCGATGTGTTAGGAAGGGAAAATTTCAATTAATACATAAAAAGTGTGTGCCTTCTTATATATATAAAATTTGATGAGATGGTTAGTTACGCCCACATACATTTTTTCTTTCATTCGAATATATAATTTGTTTTGTTGCTAGCTTTATTCAACTCCTTGCAGCAAAAATCACAGGACCCTTACCTGCAAACAAAATGTATAATTCAATTATAAGATAAACACGTGATTCAAACTTTTCAGCCCGGAAAGTTAATTAAAAAGTTTAATCGCCGACGATAAATATTTCCCTTTAATTTAAACATACCGCGTACTAAAATTATAAACTCTCAATTTGGCTCTCAGCAACATTTTAGTATCGAAAATATCCACAAAACTTACAAAACTCACAACATCCAACAATATATCCATTATACAATCTGAGAAAAGCGACCATAAATAATTTCCATAAAATTTATTTAATTTCTTGAAACAGAGTATAAAATATCAGTAATATCAGTAATTTTAGTAATTTCAGTAATTTGATTATTATATGGTATATATTTATCTGTAACAAAATCAATGAAAGTTAATTCAATAAATTACCTTTTAACTGCTTACATTTCAATATGTTGAAAAAGCTAAATTTTAATTTGTCGCTGCTTGGGTAAAAGTAGAGCGTGGAAAAGTTATTTATTGATGATTTGAGTTGCTTGCAATAATGAAGGGAAAGGTATAGCATAAGTATAGATAATCAAATTATTTGATGGAATTCTAAATGTCAATCCATCAAAAAAATAGTTTGCTTTTCATATTTTTACCATTTTTTGTTAGATAGGTACAACCACTGTTCAATATTCAAAATAAATGTATCATAAATTATTTCTCATTTAAGACTACAAAGCCAATTTGATATTAAAGTGTTTGACACTCAATGCATCAAAAAAAAACTTGTTTATGGCCACTCATTTTAGAACCACCATATTAAAAAACATGATCAACTCCAATATTATAAAATTTTACCAAAAGTTGCAAAAAGTTATAAAATAATTAATTTCGAATTGCCTTTAAAGGAACCCAAAACGAATCTCAATCAACCTTTTTAGTATCTACATATATATTAAGAATTTTACACGTGCCATAAATCCTCTGAAAGTTCATTTAAAATGTTCTTATATACATATTTTTTGCGAAAAGTCGAATAATTTTAGATTCTTTGAAGCATAAATGATTATATCCTGCTTTTCAAGTTTGATGAAAATTTAGCAAAGATAAACAAAATTAAAATTTATCGATCCCCTCCATTCAAATTAAATCACAAAGATATATTAAATCCCCCAAAAATAGCCAAAATCACCTTAAATCATCATTTAATTATTCCGAGACTTTCCCAACTAATTAATTCTCTTTAGGCGAATATTTGCATGGGCAACCTGCGAAGCAAGTGGTTTAATTCCCCGGATAAAGAGGCCAGATACCCCAAGAACACAATTATACAATTCGAACAAGCCAAAGCCAATAAATTAGAGCGCTCCAACCCAATTAATAAAACTGTGGAGTGGCCCAAGTCATTAATAAAGTATGCAAAGTAAGAGCAAAGTAAGAAAAAGAGGCAACTCTTGGCTACCGTATTCACCATTTCATCGCTTTTAGCCGGTTGAGCATATTTGCTGGCTTTAAGTATTATATTATGTAGACATCCAAATGAAGCAAATAGCTGAAATATACTGTAATGTGCTGTAATATACTGAGAACAAACCGAGAATGTGGATGGAAAAGGGTGTGGCTGACCCGACAGGCAATTTTATAACGCAATAATAATATCTTAATAATTAATTTCATGTCTTTGGAGCTGAGTAGAGAGTTTCTATGATTTTCCTTGTGTGAGATAGGCACGAGAAGTGGGGGAATTATTAGGTGGATTAAAACTGCAAACTTAATTTGAAGAAAAATCATTAAACACTTTCTGCGTTCCATCATACAAAAATTTTGCCGAGCTGTTGAAAAAAGGCACCCAATCAACCCCTAGAAAAACAGTTTGAAACACAACTCTATTAGGAATCAGCATATTAAAATCATTAATTTGTGTCATTTTCTGCATGATTTTCTTAAAATACATTAATTACTCGTTGAACAGTAAATTGAGTAAGAATTCAGTGTATACAACTTATTTCATATTTTTACTAATTTCAAAAACATTTCAAGAAATGTCAGAGAATTTCAGAAAATATCAGGTTCTCTATGATTTTTCGCTTGAACCTCAACCACAACAAACATGAACTGAAACTTTTCAGACATTTAAAACATTTTACTAAATCAACAAATCAAACGACAAAATCAACAAAAACATGCAAACACAGCAATATTAACAAAAATTCAATAATTAATGTAACCGAATAATAATTCAGGAAAGCCACCGATTTATAACATTCACATGTTTTGTTGCATATCTAGTTTGTTGTGCTTTGTTGCTGATTTTTGATGAAAATATAATTAAAACATTAACAAGACCACAAATTAATCCCATATATTTGTTACATGTCTATTATATGATTAAATTAATTTATTTTGTCTTTTTATGTTTTCATGCTATTTTATGTTGTTATTTTTATGCTTTTCCATGTTACTCTTAAATATTCATTACGAAGAGATTCAGATATTGTTGGTTGTTTCGGATGTTTGGAATATACTCGGAATATACTATGCTTTTTGTTCTGCCACGAAGCTTTTGGTGGATGGGCTGGGGAAAGATAAAAAAGGTGGTAATAACAGCAAATGTGAGCTTACCTAACAAACATACAGTGTTTCCTGAGCATTTCCAGTATCTTTAGGGCAGAAGCTCGGCAAAAGTAATTCCATCACATTATAATAAGTAATAAACTTGATGCTTGATGTTCTGGTTTTGTGATGTTGTGATGCCTATGTGATGCTGTGATGTGTGGGACTTAAAAATAATTATCCTACTTGAAGAGGTTTGAGCGGGTAGATGTTTGGAGTTTCAGGGTATTTATTTAATGATACTTGTACCATTTGCTTCTTTTTAATTAAGAATTTTGTTTCAGCAAGAGTATATTTACATTTTTTTGAGGAGTTGTTCTGAAAGAATCAATTTTAGGGGCATTTCAAAAAGAATTCATCTTTCAGTGCATAATTTTTGAACAGGCGCCTTAAAAGGCATTCTAGTATAATTTTCAATTTATATGTAAATCAATTATTCAATTATAGATGAGCCTTGAACAATCTCTCAATCTTTCCATTACATAATTTTCACAATATTCACAATATTCACAACATCTACAATTTCCAGAATTTTATAATATATTCTGACATTACAGAACAATAAGCATATATTAATTTCCTAATCGATCCAACAGACATGTAATCAAAAGTAGCAATTTATTTCCAAGCGCACAAGAATCAGAAACATTCTTCTATGCATTGAAACAGGAATAAAATCAGATATACAGCAACAAACATGTGCATTGCATAAACATCAAAATATTATAACAATGACATGTTATAACTGATGAACTTCCACACAACACGTAACGTTACACTTGGTTTATTGCAGTTAATGTTATAATTCTATAATGCTAAGTGAATTCAAATCAACGCACGAAATCAATAAATTAATTATCGAGTTTTAAGTATCTTACAATCATGCACAATCATTCCATATAATACACAATTATACACACGAAAACGTTAAAATGTACTTATAGGTATCAATTGAGAGAGATTGGAAACGTTAAATGAAGATTAATTGAATTCAATTTCATGCATTAATGTTTTATGCTGCTATAATGCAATTATGCATGAGAGTGCGTTATGGTAAAAGTATCAGTGCTGATAAAAGATACATTCAAATATGGTTGAAATGAGTTTTATTGAGTCAGAAATATGATTCAATAAAGTCGTATAGTAAAGGAAAAATGTCAAAAATAGCTCATTTATTTCAACTTGCAATACTTAAAGCTTCACAGGGGCCCTCCCAAACAAAAGCATATCAACGCAACCCAAACTGATTTAATGCATTTATGGAAAGATCATAAATAAATTAAATAAAATTTAAATACAAACGCAGTTATTATCGAAAGCATAAACGAGAGTAAATCAGATTAATGTCGAATGATATTACTCAACCACAGGAAAATTAAATCCATTATAAATACACGAAAGTCACATAAAATACATTTGAGCACATTTACCATATAAACTCAACTTGTGATATTTTTGATATTTTGAGCTTGGCGTAGCTTTGTGGAGAGTTGTGATTGCATTGCTGCATAAAATGTATAATTAATGGGAATTATTGGAATTAAAGAAAATACTGTTTTTGGTATCGGGTTTCAGCAAATACGACTAAAACAGTCAAACACATAAAGTATCGTATTAGCCGGAAAGTCATTGCGCTTTCACAGTTTCACACATTAACCTGCATTGACTGCATTGACTGCATTGACATATATAGTGTGACTATTTCATAGAATTTGCTAAAATTATTTTCATGTACTGATTAATTAGTGTTTTGAAGTGCGCGTTTGATAAAGTATAATAAAATATCACAATAATTACAAATGTTCATAGACAACCCCATCATATGTCTTACTTAGAGCACTTTAACAAAAACTGCTAAAAAGGGGCTTGTGAAAGCCTTTCATTAGCTTTATTGGCATTTGAAGTTGAACATGTTCAAGAATTTTTGTAATAAAACCAAGCAATATCCATAAAATGCATTTTTCAATGAATTAGGGTATAATCGCATTTTTGCATTAAATTTTTATAAAAGAAAAGTGCTTAAATACAAAATACGACAAAGCTACATGAAAAAACTTGAAAAAGCTATAAAATCTTAATAAAGGTAAATATAAAAATAACAGTCACACAATCAAATCGTGAATGCTTTGAAATTCTTCGAATATGGTGAATATAGACTGTAAAGAATACACAGCGAATGTGATGCCTGAAAAATACCTTTAGTTCGCTATAGTTCGCTACAGTCTGTTGTAAGTCCCATAGAGCAGAAACCGTATTTAGTATTTAAGTTTATAATGGAAGAGAATCACAAACGAAATGATATTGCATATTCTTGCATTATATGGCAATTGCAAGTGTTTTTTCTGTTCTCTCATTTTCTGGTTAAATGCACTGTTGAAAATGTTTGTATGGTATAATAATGGAATCTATTCTTTTACGAAATTTAAACGAAAATGGTTCAAAGTCAAACTCACATTTCCTATTATTTTTTAAGTTTATAAGGATATTTCTAAGAGTGAAAGTTTCACCGACTTTTGCAGTCTTTTTTGCCTGCGATCAACAATGTGTAGTTGGCAGAATTCTGACATACACATGTAGAGTGGAGCAATGAGAAACTCACCAATGCAGCAAATGCAGCAGACACAGATTTTTGTTGGTTTGTCGGGGTTTGTTGGCTGACTTTGCATTAAACTGCTGACTTTTATCTTTTTTGTATATTACGATTTGAACATTTTACATATTTTATTTTTGCACACATTTAACAAGCGATTCATTCATGATTTTTAGTTGCTGGAAAACGAGAAATGCAATATACTTGCATTATGCATTTATACGAGTCGTTTGGCTGTGAAGCACCTGGAATAGAATTTATGGAGATTTATGTTACGCTTTTTTTGCAAAAGATAAATATTTTGCATTTTTGTAATTTCAGCAATTGTGCGATTTTTTGATTAGATATTTCGTTGCAATATTTTGTGCTCCAGTAGAGTAATGCAGCGACGTTGTTTATTTATACAGTTTTAAGGTCGCTTGCATCCATTATTATTGTATATTTGTATGGAATTGAAAAATTGGCTTTTAGCTGAGCAAGTCAGCATGTAAAATAGTTCAGATATGAAGGTCTGAATGTGCAAAGTTTTATTATTTGAGAGTAAACGGTTGTAGTCTATTCAAATTGAGTGAGCTGATTTAGTTTGAGGTGATCTAGAATATAAAAACTAATCTAGTAAAATTGAAATAATTCTAGAGTTATGATGAATAAAATGAAAAAAAAATTATGAACAGAAAAAAAGCATTTCCAAGCAGGAAAAATAATATAAGGTAAAACTAATAATCATAATCAAACAAAACAAACAACAAAAACTTCTCTAATCAAGGACTTTACCTGCAGCTCAACAATCACTTGAACTTACTTGGTCATTAACCAACAATTTATCAGCAGCCAATGTTGCGGGAAAAGTGCAAAGAAAAGTATGAGAAGCTCTACAAAGCTGGCAAAACTATCCACTAGCCGATAACTTGCTGGTTTGTTCGCTTGTACGCTATTTGTTTTGGCATGAAAACCAGAAAATTATTTGCAATAAAAATAATTAAGTACAGAGCGTATAATAAACACAGTCAAGCATGTAATCTTATTGTAGACGATGAATTTCTTTTGGCTTTTGAATAAATGCTGCATAAATGTGGAGTGTACGTCTCGGTTGGTGCAAGTTGGAATAAGGAAAGTTGATATACTCACTTGATTTTTAATTCGAATGAATTATTTACAAGCTTAATTGGTATAACAGCAAAAAAGTGCACGGCAAAAGTCAATTGCTTTCTCATTTTTTTAAGGTTAGGATTGTGTATTTGCTTGTTTTACTTTAAGTCAAAAATTGCTTGAGAAATGTGAAATTTAGCAAATTGCATTGTTCAAAGGACTTTCAAGTTTCCAAATAATTAACCAGACATCCGATCCTTCAAAGGTATTTTTCTTCACTTTATTTAAATCATACTCAACTTTGCTTGAAAATTCACTTATAATGCTCGTTTCACGAAATCTTTGTAATTTGGTAGTCAAAGACCGTCTAGCTGGCGAAGAGCTTGAAAGAATTATAATATACTTTATTTTTTTTAGTCATAAGCGCTGCTTATTAAATTCAGTAAATTTTTGAAGACGAATGATAAGCTTGTACCACCCACATTCTGATTTATTCATAATTCATCTTGAACCAAAGCAAGCGTTCAGTTCACAGTGAAACTTGGCTGTATTGGCAGGTATTGTTGGAAGTCGAATGATGTTTTAATCTAAGGAGAATTTTTGGAAATGATTCATGAAAATATAATTTCCACTTATTTTTAAATTAAATTAAATTAGTCATTCACATATTTTCTTCAAAAAATATTCAATTTAAAAAGTAAAATATTATTAATATCAGAGAAGCTCCCATTAAATTTTTTTATGGTATCGAGTTGAATTAAAATATAGCACTTAATTTTTTGATGCCTATTGGGAACTCTCGAAATTTAAAGTTAAACTACCTGAAAAGATCTTAATTTCTTAATTTCATTTAAAATCCTAATGAACCCAAATAAACTTCGTCATTTAAAAGCATCGTTAAAAAATGTTTGCATGCCCAAAAAGAGGTACCAATTAACGACCTTACCTTACTCAAAACAAAATTGAAATTTCATATTTACCAACCAGCTCAAGAAATTATATTTTCGCCCACTCCACCAAGAAACGTATATATTGCAAAATATGGCAAATATGGCACAAATTTAATCACTTCTTGGCTCTCGCGCTTTCACATAATCGTTTTAATCACTGAATTCACTTAAAACGTTTAACCATCCGAGTTTTGCCAAAACAAAAGTGAGTTTTAATTAAGAACCCGTCAACCCGACGAATTTAATTTTAAATCAATAGCTTCAATTTTTTGTTGTTCAGAATTGTGAAACAAAAAGCAAACGAGTGATTTCAAGCTTTTAACAACATTCGACTCAATTATTCTACAAACTAATTCTAATTCAATTTAATCCGATTTGAATAAATTGAGAATTTACGGAATGCGAACCAAAACAAACATTGAACTCATGAATTCGTGAATTTTGTGAATTTTGTGAATTTTCTAAATTAGCAGCATCTACAAAATATATACCAATATACAAATCAGCTTTATCAAAAATAAACTTTATTTTATTTTCTCCGAGTTTCCCTAGCTTTTTAACATTTTAAGTAGAAAGCTTTTCTATTTATGAAACAAGAGGAGCTTTCAGGATGTTTCAGTGGCTGCAACCTTATTTGCTTTTACATATTTAAAATAATGTGGAGAATTTGCAAGCCAAGAGCTGTTGAAACCAACAATGGGTAATGGAAGGCACAACAAAGAATGCACTTAATGTTCTCGTGATGCTTTTATGTAGCTGAGAGTAATGAAGGAATGTATTAACCCTTTAATGGATTTTTAGTCTGTATTTCAGGAATTTTTAATTTTGAGAGTTAACTAAAATGGTTAAATGGAATAAATATTAAAATCATATTTTAAAGAAATTATTACAATAACTTTGATTGAAAACCTTCAAGGGCTAATCAGAAATTATTATGCACTAATTAACCCCGTAACTAAAACCATATTAAAGCTACGGAGCAGAAAAATGTCTAACAATTTCCCTACCAAAGCTGAAAAGTGTTTTTAATAAACATTAAAATATTTTGTACGCTCAACAAATTTCTAGAAATATGGCAAAAGTTGTCAACACTGCAACCCTAAAAATTCAAAACATTTATAAACTACCAAAACTAAAAATCTTTTTGATGCTGAATATTTTGCTGAAAAATTGCCAAAAAGTATTTCAACTGTGAGTTATATTAGCTATCAAGCTCGTATGGATGAGGAGCTAAAAACTTCTCTGTTTTCTGTTAATTTTGTAATTCTCAAAATTTGATAAGCGGCTATTACTTTTATACAATAATGTTTTTCACTACAAGCAGCACAAGCATGTCAACAATTTGCTGGCAACAAATTTGTCCAACAAATATATTGTTATTTAAACTAACCTAAAAAACTAATAAGACTGCAACTAGAAATCTAGATATATCTGGAAAACATTCTTATGCTTTCGGTGCTGGGCAACAAACTAAGCCAAACTAAACGTATCATGCAAAGTCATTTCCATTGTGATAACTACAAGGAATTTTAATGAAAGTTTCGTATGCATAAGCTTGTCATAGTGGCATAGTTGCTTGTTTAGATTCGTACAGTCGGCATGCCAGTATGTGCTCAAAAAATTAATTAATTATTCCACAATGAGACAATCCAAACATACATGAGCGTTCTTGTGCCGATGAGCGTCGTTGAATTTAAATTATTTTTGGTGAGGTTGTTCGATCGCAGGGTTTTGGGGATGAAAGGGGTGTGTCCATTTTATGGTTTTATTTGATGTTTACGATTTTTTGATTTACGATCCCCTAAGGCTTATTTTTTATAGAACTTTTTTAATTAGTGAGATTATTGAAATTGTATTGTTTGGGCTCTTTAGAGCAACAATCGCCCAGCTTCTTTAATTGGTTAATATACATAATTCATCTTAAAAAAATTCAATTTGAATATACTTGATGAAAGTAACAGATCAATTTTTCAAGATTTCCAAACGGTCTTAATTAAAAGTGGACTTATGCCATCCACCCACCAAATCCCTCAATATAAATATAGCAAACAATTTTCCAAACATTGAGTTCTATTAGTCCATAAAAGACTTCACATTTACGTTATAATGATAATGGGCTTATGTGAGCTGTCGGCGTCTACCTTTTTGATACCAAATACGTATACTCGGTATACGGGCCTTCGAACCGCATGTGTGAATTTGTTTTTAATATTATTTAATACATCACTTAATTGGTTTTTAATTATCGTTCATTAATTTCGGTCATTTCGCTTACTTGAAAATGTGTATAATGTGGGGCATACACAGCTGATGGTCAATTTATGTCATCTTTCTCGTATATTAATGATATTTTTTCTGGTCGAACAAATGTGTCAGCAAATAATAAATGTAAATATATTATATTCCCATTGCTGAGCAGCGTTAATTCCGTCACATTATAGTAGCCCAAACAAATATGGGAAGTTCGGCAGCAAAACAATCAAACAAACTGTGTAAAAAGTTGTAATACTTATGGCACTATTTAATGCCCATAATGCTTCTAATGCCGTGTAGAATGGTGGAACTGTGCGAGAAATTATACTTGCAGATGTCGATACCATCAAATGATAATCCCGAATTTATTGCAATACATCTGTTGTTTCAGTTCTTTCCGTAGGGAAACAATTTTATGACCTTCGATAATTTTCATCGTTCATCCATATTCATCATACGCTATAACAATATTTTTTGAACGATATGATATGGGATGTGCCTGAAAGTATTTGATGTTAGATATGAAGAATCTAATAAGTTTCTAAGGCCACAGTGGCTGTGAATCAGTTGGAATAAAAAAGAAAACAAGTTTGGCAAAATTTAATTCACACTAATGATTAACTGAAAATTTATTGACATATGACAAAGAGATCAAAAAAATCAGCAAATACTTCCTAATACACTCCTTGTTCCAATTTTTATACGATCGTTAAAAGCAATGCTACCGTTCAAAACATTGTTCAAGCCCTTAGCAATGTTGCTCTAACACTATATACTTTTATGATCAGTATAAAATGTTGTTATAATGTAATGTTTCGATACTATAACAGTCTAACTTGTATAATGTTGCTGTAAATTGTACCCAAAAATCCGAATGAAAACATCAGCCAATATTTTTTTTTTACAATTTGCTACAACTTTGCTTCAAGTTCCTATGAACTTCCTGAAATTCCCCACAAATATCCAGTCAGTATGTGCGAAAAACATTGAGCGTATTTTTTGTGACAATATTTTTAGAGATTATTTTAAATCTTTATGATGCCGTTTTGGGCCTTCTTTTTGCGCAACCCAAACACATAAACGCATAAAGTTTTCCAGAAGCTTTGACGTGCTAGCGAGTGATGTAAAGGATTTGCCTGAATTTGGTGGAAACTTGTTTTATGACGATCTGTGGGAACTAGATGAGCTTGCGTAGCAAAAGAGTGTTAAGATCAAAAGATTGATGAAGAATTCACATAAATCTTAGTTTGTGGGATTGATAAAAACAATTGTTAGGTTCTTTAGGATGATCGGAAATAGTTGTTTAGAGTTTTGTTTTTTAAAACATGGAAACCTAACATAAAAGCAGATAAAAGTATTAATTGTTTCCTTCAACAAAATAAATTAAAAAGATTTCTAATTCATTGTATCAAGTCAACATTTCAACAATAAACCAAAAAAATCTTCCAAAAAACTCCCTAAAAACAGCAATTTAACTGTTTTACCCCTAAATCAACTTCGATTTATGTATAGCCAAAAAAAAAGGGTTCTTTCAAATCCATAAAATGACATGTATATTTTCGCAAATTTATTCTGGTAATTGTATGAATCGCAATTGAATTATCTACACAGCAAAAAGCAAAAACATCACTGAATAAAGCTGGGCGAAAAAGCTGCAAAAAAGCGTTGTCGAGCAGAGTTAAAACTTATTCAATAAATTGTATCATGGAAAAAGTTTGCAAATCCACTTATTTCAACAGATATTTTGTGAAATTGTAGAGAGAGAATATTCAGAGATCGGATGTGCTTGTTGAAATGTATGGGATATGTAAGTGATGTACGTTTGGATTTCTTGATTTTTTTGAATTTTTTAGAATATGTTTGGATTTTTCTTTTTGTTAAATTTACATAGAGCTCATGGAATAAAATGGAATTTATAAAAATTTTGTATTGTATGAGAGATAGGGGGTGGAGAGATTTTTACTCAGATTCGTCACCATCTAAAAAAGTTGTCACATACGCTTGCAGGCATATATAATATATTGAATTGTTTGAAAAGTTTGAAGCTTTCAAAGGATTTTGAAGTCGTTTCAAAGAAAGTGCTAAGATTTTTACATCAATTCTAAGAACTTTTTATTTTCCTACAAAAATCAATTGAAATGTAAAATCTTCTTTTCGCAGAAGCACTTCCTGGAAAACTTCTTGTTTGTAAATTTAGCTGCAAACACATACAAATCTTCAAGTGATCTCAGTCAACAAGAGATTATATTTAATTAGTATTTCCAAAGTAAAAATAAACTTTTACCTTTAATTGAACTAATATTTATTTTTCTTTCTTATTGTTTCTTTTAGAATCTCAAAATTCTTTAAATTTGTTCAGTTCACTTGAAACTCACTTAGTTCACTTATTTAACAGAAAGTTCCAAGAGAAGATCGAAAATGTAGGAAAATAAATAATTAGATTTCATTTTCAGCATTTCTTGTTTTTGAGAAATTTTTGAGAAGTCGAGGTTTCTTTAAGTCTTTTCTTAAATATCTTGGATTTCAATGATATTAAAGAAATACCAAGTATTTGTTATTTGAGTTCCTTCGATCTAACAATATTAAAGTATATAACTTCTCCCAAATAATGTCGGAAACGAGAAAAATCCATGAAGAGATAAATTTTCCCATGAAATCCGCGAAATCTCTTGATCCCATAAATTCTAATAATTCTTCGATAATACTCAGATTATTTTTATTCTGTAATCCTCGAATCAAACTGGAAAATGAAAATTTATTGAAGTTGTCAATTATCACGATTTGTTTTTCGAATTTTTCCACGGAAACTTTTTCAAATTTAATTCATTTAATTTATTTAATTTATAATCCCCGGTTTCTCCAATTTTCTTCATTTTTCCAATTTCCTTTAATTTTTCGAATTTCTACGATTTGCCAACAATTTTCCAATAATTTTAAAGCACAATGCCCAATAACACAATAAGTTTATGGGCCTTGATAGATTGTGGAATATTTTAGCAACTTCCGGCAAGTTTTGGGCAAGTTTAAGGCAAGTTAAGGCAAGTGATGGTTTATGTAGAATTCTAATGAAGGCACGATATTATAGAGAAAGTTTGAAAGGCCTCCAAAAAGTTTATAATCATTTTTTATTGAGGGGTTTATTGATGGTGAATGTTGGAGTGAAATAAATTTTTGTTGAGTTCTGACAAATTCCAATTGAACTTTTGGGCATCTCAGTCAACTGCAGATTTATATTAGGAATTTAGGGATTCGGAAATTTGTTTGGAATTTTGGATGAAATATGGGCTGTTTGATTGATTTATGATTTCTTGACAAGATAATTGACGGGGATTATTTGATTAGAGACGATGACAATAGATGTGTCATTTAGCCCAAAAAATTGAGTGAGAATAACACAAGTGTTTAAATGGAGGTTAATTGACATGTGACGTAATGTTCCGACCCATGACTTTCAAAACTTGAAAGTTATAATTTTATTTGGTCATAAATATTTAAACTTATTTTTTCCCTTTAAAATGTTTATTGTCTTTATATTAATAATCAGTCATTAAAGAGTAAATTAAATTAAATATTTGATTTTTCATTCATTAAAGAAACAATCAAATTTTATTGCAATTCGACCAAATTGCAATTTTACGATTCAATTTCAATTTAAACCATTCCTGTCCCTGAAAAAGTAATAATCAATCATAATTATTGTTAACAGACTCCGAAAACTAAAATGAACTCAAAATATCCTTTCAACAAAAAATGTCCACGAGTCTCACTGGTGTTTCAAAAAATTCTATATTCTGTATTCTCAATATATCCAAGTGTTATAAAAATTTGCAAACCAAAATGCCTGCACACGAATTAACAGCAGAAAGTTTCTGCATTAAAAAAGCAATTATTATTTTAGCACAGTTTAACTTTCAAAAACTTTTTGGCAAGTTGATCAACGATCAAGGATTCCAACTTTTTGCCATTAAACACTGGGGAAAATGTTAATTGTCCTGAAATTTGGTTGAAACTATTTTATGATAACTAATTGTGGGATATATTGTACACATTTATTTGCATAAAAGTTGAACTTTGAATAAAATGTTTTGCTCAGTGATCCATTGAAGCCATTAAATACAATAAATGTATTTAAAAACATTAAAAACATCGAGACTACATTTAAGGCATTTAAAATTTATCCACAAATTATAACTCTCAGTCGCCCAAAGTTTCTCGAATTTAAATATCAAACAATCCGAATTGAATCGAAAGTTTGCAACATTTAGCGGCAATTTCTTTGGTCAAACATTTAACACAAAAAGTTTAATTGAATTCTGATGACTTTGCACCATTAAGGAGATTCCCCGAAAAATATTATCGCCCACTTTTTTTGCGCTCAACTGAAATACCAGTTAATGAACTGTTTTGTATGCAAAGTTATTTAGATTGAGATACTTTGCGCAGAAAGTTCACAATTTTCAGGAATTGACTACAATTTTCACCCATTCACTACATTTAGCACAATTTCTAGAACACCCAGAAAATTGAGGCATTTGGTTTAGAAAGTGCGAAAGTGTCAGAAAAATGTGTGGGAATCTTCGGGATATTAAAATTGATGTAAACCGTGGAAAGCATATTGAAAAGGGAATTTCACTGGTAAATAAAATATTCAGTAGAGCTTCTTCTTTCGCACTTTTTACACTCAATGTTCGAGATGACAAAAAAGTATTGGGCAGGGATTGGAGAACTTTTCAAAGTTCTGAATAACTTTTAGGATTTTCTTCTTCATTTATAATACTTCCTCTTTAAAACTTTAAAACATTGAACTAATGATTTTTTCTTCATCTTTTCAGGTGTGTACCAAAATATACTTCGGAGCTAAGTCTCTAATACACAAAATATGGCAAGTAAAAATTGAAGTGAAATAAAATACTAATAGTCTTAAAACATCAATATATATCAAACTACCTAGAGTCTAAAATCATTAAGAAAATAAGTATAAAAATTCTCAATTTTCCTTTTAAACAAATTCTGATTCCAAGCCCTGAATTGCTCACTATGAAAAGTGTTTCCTTTTAGGAAAATTACAAAATTTAAAGCTCCCAATATATACAGCACATCAGAGCAAAAGAGCAATGTACAACGAGCTCGAGAATGATTGTGCATGATTTGAGTGTGATTTGTTCCTCTTGGCACGCACTTGCTGTTGGTGCTAGCTACAAAAGCTATTGGGTGTTCCGAGCCAGTGTTAGGTTTGCTGGCCAACCATGTAATTTCATTTTAGTTTGGAATTTCAGTTTTTCATTCGTTTCAGTGATTCCAGTCATTACTGGTGGGCAAAATAAAAGTTACATTTTTATGGGGAGTAAAAAGAAGGCTCTGCAAATGGTTGGAAATGAGGTGATAATGAATTAGGTCCATTACGTGGAAAATGTTACTTACCACATGAATAATTTAAATATTTTATTATTTTAAGTCTGCACTCTGCATCTTTTAAGAAAAAGTTTTCCAAACTAAATATTCTGTTTTTTAGTAAATTGAGGACATTCAATATTCCGTCCTTCTTTACAACATATCTTCAAACTTGTATTGTTTTGAATCAAATGGTTAAAACTACATATGAAAAGACTTAGCTCTTTCTAGTCCAATCTACATCAGAACTTCACGAATTGATGAATGAGAGCTTTTCTGCTATTTCTATTTTCCCAATTTTTCAACAGTTTTTCAGACATTTTCCAAACATAAAACTTGTATGGTGTTATTTCCAGGGTTGCGATGAACTAAGTTCAAGTTCAGATAACAGATCAAGTTCAGTTCAAAAGCGAACTGAACTATTTATGATACAGTTCAGTTCAATTTTGAACTGAACTATTTATGTTATGAAAAGTTCAGTTCAAAATTGAACTGAACTATTTATGACATAGTTCAGTTCAATTTTGAACTGAACTATTTATGTTATGAAAAGTTCAGTTCAAAATTGAACTGAACTATTTATGTTATGAATAGTTCAGTTCACATGTGAACTGAACTGAACTATAGTTCTGATCTACTTCGGAACCCTGGTTATTTCTATAGTTAGTTGCACATGCATGTGACTTGCAGGATATTCCACAGATGGAGAAAAAACTGTAATACTGCAAAGAGCAAGCTATTTTTAAAACTGCAAATACCAACAGTACAACCATTAGCTAGCAAAACATAAGTGGCAGTTTTATATTTTCTATAATGTTTCTATATTTCTCTTTAAATTTTACATAAATTCGCAATTTATAAAATTGTATGAAAAGTTAGCATGGAAAACTCTAAAGCCCGTAAGAACAAAAATTGGAATGAATTTTTATCGATTTTCATTTCAACATGAATTTCTACATAATTTCACAAATTTATAAATCGTAAATTCAGGGCACTTTGTGGAGTTTGTTGAGTTTTGTTCCTTTTTATGTAATTTTCATTTAATTTTCATACGAATTTCAAACAAGTTTCAGACAGCTCCAATATAGTTCTCATAGTTTACATATATTCTTTCAATTTAGTTTTGATAGTTGCCATAATACTTTGACATGTAAGCAATTTAAGTTTTTGGTTGGAAGTTGAGAAACTTATGGATTTGGTGCCGGCAAAACATTTTTTCACAATATTTAATAGTTTCCAGAATTATTTATCGAATTTTAACGAGATCTGCTTTGCGTCAGTTTTTGATAATATGAATTTTTCGTGAATTTATGAACTCATGAAATTTATAAACTCGTGAAAATTATGAAACTTTTATGAACTCTTCTACGATTTCGTAGTTTTTCTTTAATTTTCTGGAAAGAGTTGGAAGTTTATTAATTTATTATGCAAGAAATTTCAAAGTATCAAAATTATGTTAATTTTGTAAATTATGAAAATTATGTTTAATATAAGAAGCACGTTGAATATATTATTTTTTAATGATTCAGTCGAGTTTTAGTAACAATTTAATGATATTATTGGTGTTCAAACTTGCACAATAATGTCTTACATATTTTTTTACAGCATAGTTAAAAAAATATTTACACAAAAGTTATGTTAACATGGAAAAACTTCAAAATCGGGAAAATGATCATTTATTAAAAGTTTAATTTTTTTTTTGATGGAAGTTATGCATTTAACCCAATTTAACTAATTTAGGTAGAAAGTCATTATTTCATTTCGTTAATTCTTCAATATCTCAATAAAGATCTTTTATTGTCAATACAATTCTTATTATAAACGTTTAGAATAAACTTCTGAAAAACAAAATTATACTAATTAAATAATGATTCTATTAGAATAATTGTTCCTACCACAAAATGAAGTAATTTTATTTCATTTATATCAAATAAGCAAATTAGTGCCTAATTAGTTTGATTAAATTTGAGGCTGTTCATAAATTCAGTTAACCATTTTTCACGTAATATGGTGCGTCCAAAACTCAAAATCAGAACAATGGACAATTTTGGTAGTCTCATTGAAAATACTCATTGTAAAACCAATATTAATTTTCTGATTGATTGTAATGCATTTAAATTGTAATGAATAATTTTCATAATTTTCATAACAAAAACTCAAAAATATTAAACCACATACATTTAGTTGATAATAGTATTATAATATCAATATTAGCTTATACTTTGATTTTAAATTGCCCGGAAAAGTTAATTAGCTGGGTAAAAAAACATAAATTTGTTGAAAGCCATAGGAAATATTATATAAATATAATATCACTCGAAAGCACAAAATATCATTAATTTTTTATTAAATCTATAAGCGATTGAACAAAAGTCAATACAACAACGTGCATAATATTTATTCTGAGGTCGATCATAATATAAATAACAAAAATTTTCAAAAAATATTCTCCATTATAAAATTATGTTAACGTTTGCAAAAAATAAAGATCAAAAAAAAATTTTGTAAACTGTTACCAAATTTTAAAATGGAAATTTCCTGCTCGGGCTTCCAATTTTTCATGAAATTTTTGGTTTTTTCGTTGAGATTCAGTATTCCTTAAAGTTTCACTGAATCATCGGATATTAAAAAAAGTTTGAAAATTAACGATGCAAAAATTGATAAAACGCAAAAGTTGAGTACAAAAGCGAATATACTGAAAGGCTGATAAAAACGGAAAAAATAATTAAATTTTGTTGTCAATAAATTCGATTTAATTTTTGGATTGTTGAAAACAGCCAAAACGCATAAATGCTCGTGAAAACATCAAAAAGGCCAACAAAATTAAAAATTGTATAATCATTTTATTAATTTACATGAAATAATATATGTTTAATAATTTAATATGTCAATTATTGTTAACAAAATACTATGAAACAGATAAAACTGCAAAACTGCAAAAACAGCAAAAAATTGACAAACAGGGAAACTCCAATTAATTTGCGAACAAGTTGACTATAGTCAAATTACCGAAAATATGGCTAAAATATAATTAAATAATAAAATGATTAAAAAAATGTGTTGGCATTGCAAAATTATTCAACAAAAGAATGTGAAGGTAATTGAGCGATTTAAATCGATAAATATTGAATAATATCCATTTCACCAGCTTTTTGTGGGTCAAAAACATGAAAACCCCAAAAAACGACGAAATACTTTTAATTAGGTCCAATTACATAATTTCTGCTATATTAATACAAACTATAAATATTCATTGAAATCAGAATAAGAATCGAAACGTTCCATATAGCCAACTCAAGAAATCAGAGCTTAAAAATCCGAAGCCGTTTAAATCACACCTACAATATTTTTTTCCATTTTACTTGCAAATTTAGAGGAAATTGCGCAATCATTTGTGGGCAATAAATGTTTGTGCAATTGCACTCATTGGAAACACTTACTTTTCATATTTTTTATGTTTGGCTATAAAAAGTTGTCCAAAGCATAGAAGTTGTAAAGCAACAGTTGCACATTTTTGAGAAGTTTTGAAGAAAACTCATCAGGCAATTCCACAACAGTGGTAATACGATGCAAATGCAGTTTTTAATGAGTATTTTATTGATGAGGGGCTTGGAGGAATAAAGGGGAGGGTATTGATCCAATTTTAATGACTCAAAATAAAGGTTTGGTTGTTTTTTAGTCAGTGAATCAAATTTTAGAAGAAAACTGAATAAATTCTTATTAAAAAATGACAAACAAAAAATTCAACTAAAACTCATTTTAAAAACATTTCTTCTGAAAGTCAACTTAACAAGCTATATTTCTACCTTCCGAAAAAAAACTAAAATATTGTTATAATGGAATTATTCATGCTAAAATTTCCATTTCATGAAACTTAAAGAAATTTAACACAAGTTTTCATTTTCTGTACATGTATTTTTTATGTTTTCTTTGCTACTATCGATACACATTAATCTCTGCAGAACCGTGTTTTGCAGTGCAAATTGAATTGCATGACCTATATTTCACGATACTCGTTATTTATCATTTTTTATGTATTTGCTCGAGTTCTCGTACTTTGCTCGAGCCAATGATAAATCCAAGTTATGTTTTAACTTGGTCTCATTATTTTTCATGTCTTTTAGTTGTTTTAATATGAAGAGCATTTCGATTTCAAGAAACACTTTAAAAAAAAGAAGAAAATCTGTTTTATTTGAAAAATTTATTGGGGTTGAGAGTTGACCTCTGTACGTGTTATAGGAATCTGAATTATATGTTAATTTCTTGGACGTTTCTGGAAAAAAAATGTTGAAAATCTTAATTTTCAATATTTTTAATAAGCAGCTTAAAATTGCAGAGTTATCCAGCAAAAACTAACAAAATTTATAGTTCTTCGGTTCATAAACTGGTTTAGGTTTAATATTTCATTTCAAATTGTATCTTTTACGGTAGTTATGAAGTTTGTAATCGAGTGTGAGAATTTGGAGCAACCCCAAAAATCCATGCACATTCATTACCAGACATACCATACAAGTTCGAAAATTCAATGGAAAATACCCAAGTTTACCTAGAAAACCCCAAAGAAACTTACTAAACTAAACTAAAACTCATTCAGAAGTATACCCAAAACATGCAAGAGATGGATTTCTATCCACATTAATTCATTAAAGCATTAGAAGCGTAACATTAAAATGCTTAGCTCTAATGGCGAAAATGTTCCCAGTATTATTTAATTCAATTATGCTGCTCCAAAGGAATCCATTCAAAAGAGACTGCTGAATTCACTGAAGTTTCCCTAACTTTGAAAACTTTCAAACACACTAAAAACTTTACAGAAACTTGTGGCAACCCCAAACATTTTGAAAAGCAGCTTCCATAAAAAATTGCCTGGTTGTAAGATTTTAGTGTTTTCTTCCGGATTCTCTAAATTTTCTTCATTTTCCTTGAAAATTGAAATAAGGAACAGAAAAAATATGAGAAAGCTGGAAAAACGTGAAGTTGAGAAATACATGCAGCTTTTTGGCTAGTAATATGAGTAGTGGTTGTTTTCTTTTTGAAAATAGTTCAGTCTTGATAAATGTTTTTGAATTCAATACGAACTAATTCGATTTTAAAATTGAATGGCGATTACTCATGTTACTAGACTGTAGCCTTGGACCATAAATAGCTAACCATCTTTCACCAGAACAAAGGCCACGAAGAACTGTAGAAGAACCAAAAGTAAATAAATGAGTTTCCTGATTACATCCATCAAGTTCTAGAATGAGCTTTTCTGCCATATTCTTTATTTTCAAAAGTCTTCTCTATAGTCTTCAGTGGTTCGCTCAGTTTTCTTCAGTTTTGCTGGTGTAGATTTTTTCGCTATTACACGGAAAAGATTGCGATCACTTAGCAAGCACCGCATGCAAACATCATCGACTTGTGAAGAGTGATAGAAATCTTTTGATGGAAATGCCGAGAATTTCAATATCATCAGATTGTTATCACTCATCATCCATCGCTTTGATCTAGTATGTTACGGAAGCTCTGTACGGGTAATTTAGGGATGAAGTAGTCAGGGGTAGTTTGGACTCATTAAAAAATTTATCAATTATCTTAGAATTCTTATCACTTGATTTATTTTTGTTTAATTAAAAATTTATTTGTACCTACAAAAGTCACAGAACTTAGAACAGACTTCAATATTACTTTATTCAAGTACTCATCTATCCCAGTGTGCAAGCTAACGTTGTTGTCCGATGAAATAGTCAAGATAAGAATTTTTTAATGATAGAATGAACATTGAACATATTTTTCGAGCCTTGAGGTTTCTACATAATTCTTAATGGATTTTCCAGTCTCCCAGTTTCTGAAGCAGCTATACTTGTCCTCGATCTGAAAATGTGTACAAAATATGAGAAATATTAACAATTTGAGGCGTAGTGAAACTGAAAAGTCTGTTTTTGATATCATTCTGAAATCATGCTTTTAAAAACTTAAAAAATCAAGGAGACTTCTAATAGCCTAAATTGGGTTTTAAGAGGATTTTGATAAATATAAACTTTTTGAATGGTTCAAAATTGTTGAATGGAAGTCTGTTCAAATGTCGTTGATAAAGTTCTGATATTTTATGAATCTTGCAGTATTATTTTCATGTATAATATCGACACTCGACAGTCTCAGTCATTTTTAAAAAATCAGGTCTGAGTTTAGTTATATTTATAATAATATTTTTGATCACTCAATTCCTTAAAAGTATAGGAAGAAACAGTAACTAAGTTTTTCATTGTTTTTCGGATGCCGTTTGAGGATAAAATCAAAATATTCAATTATTATTTCAATTATGGTAGAAAAAGTCACAATCAGCACAATATACACTATTCCCAGTTCTCACGCTATCGGTCTGGCTATCAAGCTCAAAGCTCAAACCAGCTCAAACATTAAAGCAAGAATTAGAATGTATTATATTGTAAATAGTTTCATAACTGAAAGCAACAATGCCATGTTCGCACAATAGAAATAGAAAATATGTGTAAGCATAACATGGCAAATAAATAATAAATAACACATTATTTCAATTTATTTTATTTATGGTATTAAATGACATATTATATTTTTGCTCGAGTTAAAGACATTCAAGTCCCGCAAGTAACATTGAACTAATAAAACATCAGATATATCAAAAGTATTCCGAAGTATACAAATAAGTGTCTCTATCAAAAGAATTCGTAAGTTCTTTTATTCGGTATATAATTCGTACCCATTTGGAAATTTTTGTCTAGCTGTCCATCAGCTTCTTAAAAAACCGAAAGTATTGAATAGGGAAATTTTCGAGCTTTAGGTTAAGCAAATATGTTTTTATTAAAGCATCTGAAAATGATCTCATTTATACCAAAAATGTTTGAAAGACCAAAGCCCACAGATTTATCCTAATTTATTTCCATTTTATCAGATTTACCAGCAATTCCAACTTCAGTGATTACTGCAAGCTTCTCTGAATGTTGTGAGGTGAACTGGCGATATTTCATTCAATGTCCAATTAAAAAGACATTCCATTGGTCGTTTTATTTACTTCCTAGTAACTTTAAAGTTAACTTTTTTTATTATTACAGTTAGTTCCTGGTAACTTAAGTTAACTTTTTGCGGACCATTGAGAAAAGTTAATTTTACAAAATTATTTTTTTATTAAAGTAAATTTTTCTGGGCGGACGGGATCTACTTATTTTGATGTATATGTCATTTAATAAACTTGTATAAGAACGTACAGGCTTTAGATTCACTAATTTATGCAGTTTTAAGAGGTTATTTGATGATTTTATTTTGTAAACAATTTACTTCACTGGTTCTTCAAAATTACTCTTTTATCAAGTTCAAAGCCTTTGATTACAACTGTGATGGTCTATTACACTTTCTTTATTACTGTGAACATTTCAATTGGTGTCAGAATGATAATATTTTTATTTTCAATAACAAACAATTTTCACATATTTTTTTAAAATTTGATATTATTGGGTTTTTTGGTTAATTGATATATCACTAATTGGATAAATGAAAATATTTATGCGACAAAAATTAAATTTTCAAGTTACTTTTAACTAAACGGAGATTTTGCTGAATCAGTTAAAAGTAACTTCGGTTGTTATAAAATTAAAAACTGTTATAATTAACTTTTTCAATGGTCCGCAAAAAGTAACTTATAAGTTACCAGGAAGTTAATAAAACGACCAATGGAATGTCTTTTAAGTGGAATCGCATTAGCGGGAATTTAAGTGTGTTTTATTCGTTCAAAGACTGAAATGTGAATTCATTACAATTTACAAGCAAACATTGTGTCAGAATGATATTTATGATAAATGATAATACACAAAATATGCCGGATTGCTATACATATCTATTTTTTTTGCCATGTTATTTCTATTTTTGGAGCACAATATTGAATACTACAATGACATAATATCAAAGAATTTTATTGTATGAGACTCTTATATTATTTAAGATTGTAAGACTTATACAGTGTAAGTAAATGATTGCCTATTTGCCTCGTTCTACGTTTTGCAAGTTTCTTGGGATCTTGGATACTTTATGCTTTTTGTGTTGTTTTCTGTATTGTTGTTTGCCTTTATGTTTGGAGATGAATAGAATAAAATTGAAGAGATTAAATAAATTCAACTTGATGTCGTGCTTTAACGTAATTTGTAGCCAAGTTTATTTATTTTATTGGAGGAAAGTGCGGGTCCCTGTGTAGTTTCTTAATTTTTAAAGGAACAGTTTCAGATTCTTCAAATTCTAGTTTTTAATCCTTTCCAGTAAAATATTTTTAATTTTTGTCAAAATCTCAAAATAAGTCAGCTTTTCGTTCATATATTTTTCGTATGACAAAATCTCCAAAATTTGCATTCATAATTACATTATTAATGACCATTTAGTCAAGTTAACAAAAAACAAATTTTAATAATTTATTACAATTATGGTTTTTCTGATACTTTGACACAATACAGAAAATCATAAAATTTGCATTAATATAGACATGCTTATGATTTTATCGCTAAAAAACTGTCATAAATAATATTACGATAAATACGCTTTCATTAGTCAAAAGCGGTAATTTACACCAAAGGATTTGAATTGCTATTTCTATTTAAATTATTATTGCCAAAACTGTGATATTTCAACAGTATTTTTTCAGCAATAACTATATAAAACTGAAAGTAAGATCATATTTATATTAATTTCATACCTTCAGATTTATTCCATATTTTTGATCTCAAGCAGTATTAAATTAATAGATAACATACACCATTTGCATATTAAAAATGTTCATAAATTTCATTAATGATTTAACATGTGCCACAAAAGTCTTACAACACGTTTTTCTCACGAATATATTTTCTTCTTTAAGTATTTTAAACGAAAATCACAGAAATCAAAAATTAATCACATCGTGTGTTAAAACACTTAAAATGCTCAAAACGCTCACAATGCTTACTTGTTTAAAATCAGTTGAAATCAAACTTAAAGTATTTAAATTGCCGTAAAAAATGTGGAAATTTATCTGGATTTTATTACATTTTCACGAGCCGCAATGGCATTTAAATGGATTGATTAACACAAATTTCCTACAAAAATTTGTCAGTTTCAATTAATTAATTTAAAAGCGTGAAGTTACGTTGACATGAAAATCGATTGTTATTTGGTATTTTTGGGGTATTTTTGGGCTCCAATTTTTACGAGGTTTGGAAGTATACTTGCTAAAGCAATAAAAACTTCCAACAATGAACAGTTAAATGAGTTATTTTATAAATGAGCTTAAACTGAAATACCGGAAAAAGAGTATTGATTTGATTAACAAGCAGCTTTATGGTAGGTCTTTATTGTATCATCATTTTTCCTGAATTGATTTTATAACTTCAACACCATTCCTTAATAGCTTTTGTTTCCCGGAAAGCTTTCCCATTAAAATGCATCAAAAATGTATTTTCAGGATAGATAATTTTTATTAAAAAATAAATCCCACTGCGAGAACAACACCCAAAATTTACACATCAACAAAAAAAAACTACTAAAAAAACAGCCGTAAAACACATAAAATGCTTAATTCGATAATTTAATTCCGCGGATTGCATTAATAAAACACAAATTTCCATTTTAACGAACTAAATCATAATTAAATTCGGAACCGGCAAAATACAAACACCAAAATAACGCTAAAAGTACAGAAAATACTGCGAATATATAAAATTTATAGAATATTTGGAAAGTACAAAAAACTCTAAACAAAGATAAAGTAGAGAGAGGCGCCAAATAAAAATATCTATAAACATTTTGCGCAAATAAATTTCCCATTTATTTTTGCCAATTAATTACGGGCGCTAGAATCACTGATTAGATTAGCAAATTATCGTGGCGCAATAAGTGGGGTGTAGTTGGGAGTGCTGGTTGTTACTGGCTGGTTTTGAAATTGGATTTTTCAGGGAGTTTGATGGGGGTTAGATTGATCATATTTAATGTTTTGCTAAAAAAATTCAGATTCATTTGTTTAATCAATGAAGAATTGACCTTTTCAGTTGACAGTAAAAGGTTTTATAATTGAGAAGAAATGTCAACAAAAACAATTGAAAACTTTTTAAATATTTCAACCCTGTAGCCATACCTTTTCATTCAGTGAGTTTATCAGCTAAAAGCAAATTGTCAGTGCTTTCTGTGTAAAGATAATTAAAATTCCAATTATATTCTGTAACACTTCACAAATACACAAACTGAGCTCACATTATTAATGCAATTTTCACTCTAATTCTATGGCTCAATCATGTTTAATTGTGAAGGATAAATGACGAATACAAAAATTGCAACAGACCTTACATAAAATATAATCAATTCAGCTTCATGGTGTGAAATTACTTCAAAACGTTCAATATGATAGAGCAGCAGATCAAAAGGTTTATTGATTCAAGTTGTGAAGCTCTTTAGATCACACTGAACACTTTGACTTCACAAGCGAAACAGCTGAAGTGTAATTATGTAAAATTGAATTCGGTCGATTTAACATCTCCAAGTATCAGAGTTAACAGTAACATTTTTTCAAACATTTAAGTTATTCCATTTTGGAGTATCCTTGAAAAAATTACGAAAGTTTAATTTTTTAAATGCTCCCTTATTTAAGTGCAATGTGATTTACGTTTTACTGTCATCCCTGCAAGGAAGCTGTTAGAAGCATTTTATAGAAGGCGCTTAAAAACGACAAAGTCATCGCTTTCATTAGAAGATGAGTCAGGGATATATATTTTTGGGTTACATATAATTAAAACGTGGTTATGAATTTTAAAAGAGATTAAAGATACTTTGATTAAACTTGGTATAATTCAAACATGAACGTGATGAAACTAATATCATGTGTGGCTGTTAAGAATTATTATTAGAATGAAAAAATAGAAAACAATTCTTAGATATTTTTAACAGTCATAAAATACTGCAAATTTCTCTATGACGCACTATTTATATGACTTCGCAGCTACTGTAACAAAATTAAATGCAGCAGTCCATAAAAACTGCTTCATTCATTTAAATTCAAATAAAGCTGTATCTAGCAGAAGTTCCGTTTTAAAAGAATATTAAATATCCTCGACAATCTTGCGAGCAATAAAAGTCCGTCTTGAAGTCTTCAACAGTTTCAAGAAGACAACTTTAGACAAACTAGACTGACACAATTTAATAACGAATCAAATGAAATTAAAGGGAACTGAAAATAAATGCTGTAATCATTCCACTGGAATGGCATAAGGAATCATTTCAGAAAACCTTCACGGAAAACTAGCAACTCCTTTATTCCTCATCTTTATTGCTGCAGCAATCTGTTTTCCATTTCACAATTTCCACATTTCTTTCGTTTTGCCCCATTGTTTGACTGTCGACATTGATTTGTACTTAAGTAAATAGTCTCTCTGAATTATTGCTCCTTCCATTTTGATTGAAAATCGAATTTTCGCAATGCTTGCGAGGTAATTGCTCAGAAATCGTAATAGCAGTAATTGGAGGCAATCATACAAAAAGAATTCAATTTGCCCCATCCATTATTCAATAAATTTATTTTCAACAAAACCATTTAGAGCATTAATTGCTCACGGCAGAATTTGATGCAAGAGAAGCAATAAGAGTTTTATATTTCCAAGGAAATTTCCAATAAACCTAAATAATATCAATTTTGTTGAGGGACCCCTATGCTTTAATATATTATTTTGTTCTTTGAAAGCTCATACAGTTACTTAAAAATATATATTAGTGGTTGTGGCCTTCTTCAACCAAAATAGATCCCCAAAATACCGAACAATCAGTTATAGTCACAAAAGGTTAAATAATTATTCATGAATAAAATGTTTAGCTTAATTTGAATGAATAGAACAGAACAAGGATGCTTATTTAAAATTTGAAGCAGTTCAAGTGCTGAGTACAATTGTACGTCACCATAAATCTACCATAAACCATTTACCGAGTAAAACTCATGGAAAACCATAAAAATCTAGAAAAATCACAAGACCATGAAATAAAATGAAATCCATGACAAACCACGGCAAGGAAGAACAAAATTAATTTATTTCACCCAACCTAGCGCTGACAAAAATGCCAGCAATATCTAAACGAAGTACAAATATCTTGATAAATTGAATGCTCAAGTTGAATGAAAAATGTGAATAGAGAAATTTCTGCATTAATCTCGAGTTCTTTTTGTTTCTTGCTCAGCAAAAAAATATTTGTAGAAATTTAAAACAATCATCATAATTTTATCAATTTGAATAAGAATATCAAGCATCAAGCAATTTCTGAGAAATGCACAAGAGAATGTCTTAAATAAGTATGAATATAATTAAAAGTGACTTTGCAAAGACTATTGTGAGCAGGAAACTTGATAAAATTGTGCAAAAATGTTTAAGCTGCTCCTCAAGATGCAAGGCTGTATATAAAATGGTTGGAAATTATGTTCATTGTCTGTTGCGAGTTGAGAAATAAATTAAAAGTTCAAAATTGTATACTTTCATATTTTTATGATAAATGGCTTTTAAAAGTTAAAATTATTAATAATAAATTAATTAAGCAGTTAAATTAAATGCTCCATGGAGACGTGGAGATGAATAGCGGCACAGCTACGCAGAGCAGCATTGTTTACGCAAAAAGTTTAAGTGAAGTGTTTCAAATGGTGGTTATCATTAATATTTCTATCGATAGTCTGTTCAAGTTTCCAATAAACGTGAATATATTCCTTTAGGATATCGGAATGAGACAAAAGCCCACCTATCAACACCCACCTTTTTCAGTCCTGAAGCGTTCTCCTTCCATACAATCAGATAAGTTAAATATGAGCCGGCAAACACTTTCCAACAAAAAATCCACCGAAAAATTAATTTTAGCGCAGATCTTTTTCAATTTACTGATTCTGTCGTTCTCTGAACCTTCTTGTCAGTGAAATGGAGTTTTTGGCATTTTTAATTGACTTTGACTCAGACATGAGTTTTATGAGTTTGGTAAAGTTTCACGAGTTCCAGTGATTTCACTGATTTGATTTGGAAGATTGGAGATACTTGCCAATTTGGCCAATTTGCCTGCCATTAATCATGCTCAATATTTGCCCAAAAATCCACATTTGTCATTATTTCATTTAAATTTCAAAAGGCATTCAATAATTGCCATTGTTGTGTAACGGACAAATGCCAAATATCCAAAAATATTTAAAATATCTAAATGTATCAAAGCTTTGAAGCTTTTGTTTGGCAAATTGTGAATTAAATGAAATATTCATAAATTGACACATTATTGATTATTTTTATTGAGAGCATAACGCAAATTGAAATGCATATTGAGATATTGATTATTTTCAAGTTTGCAAATTTTTTGTGCAAAGTATTTTACTCAATGCCATATTCGCTTTTGTGCTTTCGGAAATTCAGCAAAAATGATTGATTTAAAATATATTATTTGAACGTAAATTAAAGTGATTCAAGTATCTAAGTATTTAAGCATTTAACATTATTTAACACAAAAATCTTTTTTCTTTTATTGCAGGGCCCCAAGCCGCTTCTAAAATATGAGATAGCCTGAACTACAATGGCCCCTTTTCAGGGGAATACGATTGGAGCGCGGTATAAACTTCTGTTCATTTTGGTGAGTGATCGGTGTTATTAGCATTGTGTCGCCTTGAATGTGGTTTTATAAATAAACCCTTTTATTGATTCAAGTATTGCAAATTTGCCAATATGGAAATAAAAACAATTTTTATCGATTGTGTGTTTTTAGTATTAAACCGATTAAACAATTTTCAATAATAAACACGAATTACATAATTTAGCGCATAACCGACAATAAAACTTAAATGCACCTCAAATTAATCAATTTTATTTTATTACGTTCCACAGATTTTTGCTTTGATTAGTAACCGCGCTCACAGCAGCAATTTCAACAATGACATTTTTCATGATGATCATCATTTAACGACCACCTCATCATTATCATCGCATTTATCAGCAGTATTTTTACAAGATGCGCCGATTTCGTCGACGACCTCCGCGACAGTGCTCAAGCACAAAGCGACAGCTCCATATCAATTTCATTTCTCGCATCCCATTTATAACGTAACGATCCCGGAAAACAGCGTGGGAAAAACATACGCCATTCAACCTTCGAACGATGCTCGAATGGGTATTCAAATCGAATCGGATATGGACGTTAAGTATAGAATTATTGGAGGTGATAAGGATAAGTTCTTTAAGGCTGAAGAGAGGCTAGTTGGAGATTTTGCATTTTTGACCATTAGACTGCGAACTAGTAATGTGGTCCTTAATCGCGAAAAAGGTGACAGTTATCGGATAGAAATAAGAGCAACTGGCACACGACGTGAGGGGAAAAATAAATTAAGCTTCGAGGCAGACACAATAGTCGATATCAAAGTCCTCGATAAAAACGACCTCTCACCGCTATTTTATCCTACCGAGTATACTGTGACAATTCCAGAGGATACACCGTTACACAAAAGTATCCTACGTGTCACTGCTGAAGACGCGGATTTAGGAATAAATGGCGAAATTTACTATAGTTTACTTGAAGAGACTGAACAGTTTGCGGTGCATCCAACGAGCGGTGTCATCACGCTAACTCGCCCTTTAACTTTCACTGAGCGATCATCGCACGAACTCACGATGCTTGCTAATGACCGTGGAGGGACAATAAATTCCAACAATAGAATTAGTCAAGCTAGTAAAGCAAAGGTGCGTATTAAGATCAAGCAAGTGAATTTGTTTGCACCTGACATTTATGTGCAAGCACTGCCAGATATCTTAGAAAATTCCAATGCTAACATTTATGGAATAGTCAGAGTGGAAGATAAAGATGTTGGAGTGCATGGACAAATAAAGAGCTTAGAAATCGTGGATGGCGACCCTGATGGCCATTTTAGAATTAAACCGACATCAAGACTAGGAGAATACGTTATTGAAGTACATAAGTTGCTTGATCGAGAACAAGCTCCAAGTGGGTACAATCTAACGCTAAGAGCAATTGATCAAGGCACACCACAACGCCAAAGTTATAAGGTCATTCCGGTGCGATTAACTGATAGTAACGATAATTATCCAATTTTTAATAGAGAAATCTATGAAGTATCAGTATCAGAAAATGCCCCACCAAACACTCCAGTTATTAGGCTTAAGGTTACTGACCGAGATGAGGGTAAAAATGCTCAAGTCTTCCTTGAAATAGTTGGAGGAAATGAGGGAGAAGAATTTCGTTTAAACGCACAAACTGGAATGCTTTACACATCCGTTTCATTAGATGCTGAGACAAAAGCTTTTTACACTCTCACCGTATCAGCAATCGACCAAGGCAACACTGGAACTAGAAAGCAGTCTTCAGCAAAAGTTAAAATTAATGTGCTTGATGAAAATGACTCGGATCCAATTTTTGAA
Organism: Parochlus steinenii; assembly: GCA_038502155.1. Lineage (NCBI taxonomy): Eukaryota > Metazoa > Arthropoda > Insecta > Diptera > Chironomidae > Parochlus > Parochlus steinenii. Next base: position 1,366,297 of record JAXCIN010000047.1, on the reverse strand, counting down.
ACAACTAACGTCACAATTTTTGTTCCCGAGAACGAATCAGCTGGAACAATCGTAACCAAAGTAACAGCTCGAGATAAAGACTCTGGAGAGAATGCATACATATCTTATAGTATAGCCAATTTAAATGAAGTCCCATTTGATATTGATCACTTTTCGGGATTCATAAGGACATCAAAGTTATTAGATTACGAAAGTATGCGCAGAGAATATGTTCTTCGTGTTCGAGCTTCAGATTGGGGATTGCCCTACAGAAGACAAACTGAGATGCAATTAGTAATTAAACTGCGAGACGTAAATGATAATAGACCACAGTTTGAGAAGATTGATTGTGTTGGAAGAATTCCAAGGCATATTCCCATTGGAACTGAGCTAATTACATTATCAGCTCGTGACTTTGATGCAGGAAATATTATCAGCTATCGAATGGTTTCAGGAAATGAAGATGGATGCTTTAACTTGGACTCTTCTAGTGGCATGGTCTCACTTGGTTGTGATTTGAATGATATTGGCACTGACCAACGAGAATTTAATGTAACAGCAACGGATGGAACTCATTTTGCAGACACAGCCAGGATTCAAGTCAATTTGGTGAAAGCAATGCCCATAACTGGTTATCGAGCCATGAATGACTTAAACGGAAACTTTGAGTGTAGAGACACTGGAGTAGCTAGAAGATTAGCTGAGACTTATGCGGCAGCTGAAAGAAATAATATGCCTGGTCGAGATACTTCAGGAAATGAAGATTTTGCAATGATGCCAAGTCGATATGGTGAAAATATTCATGCACCAGAGTTTATGGATCTAGCTTTGGAAATCAAAGTAAATGAAACAACACCTTTGGGAACAACAATTGCTACCATTAAAGCTAGAGATCGAGATTTAGGCTACAATGGAAAGTTGGTGTATGGAATTTCAGGCGGAGATAACGATTCAGTATTCCGTTTAGACCCAGAAAATGGTGAACTTAAAGTCATTGGATATTTAGATCGAGAAAGAGAAGATGAGTACCTTCTAAACATTACAGTTTATGATTTAGGTAAACCACAAAAATCAATATCCAAAGTTCTACCAATTACAATTCTTGATGAAAATGATAATCCACCTCAGTTTGAAAAAAGTTTAGCAAGCTTCCGTGTAACAGAAAGCGCACTTAATGGAACTATAATCTTCCGTCTAAACGCAACTGATAGAGATCTCGGTAACAACTCAAAAGTCACGTACAGTTTAATAACTGATACAAAAGATTTCCACGTAGACCCTGACACTGGAATATTAGCTGTATCAGCTTTATTGGATCGTGAAAGGCAAGAACTGTATGAGCTGAAAATTAAAGCAACTGACGGTGGAGGCAATCAAGATGTGCCCGCACTGTTTTCTGAGGCGCTAGTCCGAATCAAAATTGATGATATCAATGATCAAGCACCAACCTTCAGTTTAAATGACTACAATGTCAGAATTCGGGAGGATGTTCCAAAAGGAACTGTTGTCGCTGTTATTACCGGTAAGTTTCTTTTATTAATGTGGAGCATCAAAAGACCATAATATAACAATCTATTTTCTTATTGCAGCCGTTGATTTAGATATCGGAACTAATGGAGAAATAATGTATAGCTTTGGTGAGGCAGGCGATGGTGAAGGTTCATTCAAAATCGATAAACTGTCAGGAACAATTCGCACGGCAAAACAATTAGATTTTGAGGAACGTCAAGTTCACAGCCTAATTGTGAAAGCTATCGATAAAGGGACACCTTCATTAAGCTCCGAGACAAGTATAATTGTGGAAATCATTGACGTGAATGAAAATCGGTTTACACCTCAATTTGAAGATGTTGTGCTTAATGGATCTGTAACCGAAAATCAAAACCCGGGCGCACATGTACTTACAATTATTGCGAAAGACGGAGATCCACCTGGCCCTGACTCGCGTGTAACTTACTCTATTAGAGGAGGAGATGGATTGGGAATATTCACGATCGATAATGAAGGTAAGAAATAAATAAATATATCTTAGTATTATCATGGGGCTTATTTCTTCATATTAAATATAATCGTTACAATGGCAGGAGTAACCAAATTTTACTTGCTTTTGCGAGTAAAACTAGACTTTGTTCACAGTTACCAAATTTATTCAGTAGAATATTATTCAAAGAGTTTATCTACCACTGATTGAGAAGCAAAGCTAATTTCCGGTGTAGGGGATATTAAATATATATCTGTCTTTACGTTAATATTCGGTTATTTGCCATATACTTTGTTGTATTCTGAAAACAAAGCAAACCCAAAATAATAATGGAAAGGCATTCTCCCTCGATTTAATAGCTCGTTAGATTATCTTTCTGGGCGTAAAGGCAAAACATATTAAAAACTTCAAATCCCCTTATAATATCGGTTTATCAAAATATCAATATTTTGAAATACAGAGACCTCATACATTAGAGTATTTTGATTAAAACCGATAGCTTATCCATCACTACAGAATAGTTTTTAATATGATACTCGAACAATAATGAGAATATTCAGTATTTGATGTTAAAATGGAAAAATTGGTCGCAGTCGTGAGCTGACACATAATCGAAGGATAAGCCGATTTACGGTTCAATATAATAATTTTGAGGATATAAAAATACATTGAAGAGTATAATAGCAATAGAACAATATCCACAATACACATTATTAATGTTTTTCGATGAAGAATCATGCCATATAATAATAATATACCCCAAAACATTTATTATTAATTTTACCCTTTTGATAAAAAAAAGTATGTCAACAAAAATTGCCCTAGAGTAAGTAGTCTGAAAGATGTACCAGAACGTTCATTAATTTTTAATAATAATCGTTCAACATCTTTATACTCTCTACATATTTCATAAATTAATTTCATATAAATGCACTGCAAAATTAAATTTCGATTTCCAGAAACTTTGGCCGCCATGAGAGTTTACGAGTTTCGCAAATTCTGCCAGTTTTCTGTTTTACTTGGGTAAAGTTAATTAAGCATCCTTGCATACCTGAGTCGGTATAAGAAATTGATATCGCTCTGATGCTTTGTGTAGTTGATTTTAGTTGGTTGTTGGTATCTTGGGATTGATCTCGATCTATAAAATAATTGAATAAATGAAGGGAAAATTGATATTGAAGGTTTTGTGACTGAAACACTGACAATACTGACATCGCAAGTTAGAATAGTTGAATGAATTCTTTTTTTTTAACACGTAAATTTTACAGGTGCTTTCTACATCTTCTATATTATTAAAGTCAGTATACAGCACAAACCATGCTTTCTGGATAATTTGATCATATCACGTAAATACTAAAACTAAAGTTTCCAGGCAGAACTTTCTGCACCAAAACTTCTGGAAACATACTCAAAAGCTAGAAACTCTAAAAATTCCCGCAATACACCTAAAACACTGAAAAGTTGCAACCACATTTTCTTGCTTTAATTAAAGAGTTTTTATGTAATTCAATTTATTTGTTTCGATGTTTTAATTGTTTTCTCACAGCTACAACATTTGGATTCTCGAATAAAAGTTACACAATTTCGAATGCCAAATACGGCAAATTAAACAAATTCAACTAAAATTCAAAATTTGTTTGAGGGTGTGGTTTGTGCTCATGTTCAACATATAATTTATTCGTTAATTCCAATGAAATTAAACAAATTAAAAGTACAAAACTGAGCAAAACTACAAAATTGTATAAAACTCGACAAAACTAAAAAGTTCTTTAGAAGTTGTAATCAAATTAACGGAGTGTTTTTCGGTGCTTTGTAATGGAAGGCCCTGTGAATTAGTTTTCTTAAAGTAAAATTAATATTCTTTAAGATTGTTTTTTAACCTTCGAAGACACAAACTAGATGACAACATTAATGTTCAAGATAAAGTTCATCATTGCATTGATCCTGAATTCGATTATAAATACCGTAATGTGATTTGAAAGCAGTTACAGTTTAATCAAACATAATTTCTCTTTTATAGGCGTATCTTCAATCTCATATAGTATATTAATAGATTAACTACATCACTATTTGTATTTGAAATGCTCAGACAGCGCAATAAGTATTCCAATAAATTGAATTTAATTTAAAATGATGTGAAAAAAATTTAAATATCAAATTGTCAGTTTATGTCACTGGTTGTAAAAATGTGCTCTTCGTTGAGCGCGACTCTCAATATTTCACAGTTGAATTGCCAGCAAAAGGTCAATTAATTGAAATTGAAAAATATTTAATATAATTTGAAAGCGAATTCAATTAACGGAGTAATTGCAAAGCGGGCACGTACCAGCAAGTGCACGGGGACATATTATACGGAAAAGCTGAAAAAATCAGATTTATCAGATTTATGGACAGTATTTTTTATTTCGTTTGTGGGAAAATTTAAATGGGAAATGACTGAATGACAAAATAATAAAATTAATAAAATATGGGTAATTCACAATACAGGAAAATGATAAAAGGGACGTTAAATGCAGTTAAATATATTATTTAATTGATATTGGCATTTAATCGGTTTAACAATATTTAATATATCATTTTAATATTTTTAAATTACTTTGAATAGGTAATTTCACGTTTGTTCACAATTTTTAATTATAATCAACGTGATCCTTTGAAACGTGCCCTTTTATAATATTCTGTTACAAATTTGTCAAAATACTCAGAATATTGGAATTATGTTGTAATACACAAAGTCAAATAAAATATTTAATAACTTTATGTACATGTAATTTTGAAATGTAAGCAATTTGAAATTGCTAATTTATAGTCCAATTTTGATACAAATAGTTGGAGCGTAGAATGCAGGAAGTGCTAGGCACTGTGATTTTGATATATTTGATGTTTAGAGACTTTGAAGTCTTGTTTTTGAAATATTATACTAATTATTGGTAATGACATAAGCACCTTGACCCAATGTTATAGAAATAAGCAGGAAAAGATACAATTCAACGTCAAAAGGTTTTTGTCTAATAAATTGTAATCGATATTAAAACTTTTTTTTATTGCTGCTGTTAATTAACAGTTTAAATTTGATTTTGCAAGTGTTTTAACACACTAAGGTTACATTCTAGAGGTGAAATATTTTAAAAATTAATTGACGCAACATTTAAAACTCAACCTTGATTGACCAAAAAAACTAAAACACAAAATTTACCAATAACTTTCGACAAAATCATTATCTAAAACACTCCCAGTTACCAGGAATTACATGAAATAACCCTTAATAGTGCAACTTACCATGTCTGGCATATATGTACCATCAAATCGACTGTTTGACCACACCACAATCATCTTAAAATCAACTTGTAATGTCCATGCTTAAACTTAGTGTACAAGAACTTGTACATCTAAGAAACATTTAAATAGACTACAGAGTAACATGTGTTCAGCAGTTAAATCAAGCCAACAGATTTTGCAATTGTGTAATAAAAGGATGTACATATATCCTTTTGCTTCATATAGCATGTAAATGAAGATGCAAAGTGATAGGAGCTCTACGGTTTGTTAAATATGGGTTTGCTAATGGAGAATGGGATTTCTTGCTAACTTTGTACTCTTGGACTTGGCTATGAACATTATCATTTATATAAATGCTTAAAAATTACAAAAAGTAAAAAACAAAGAAATTGGCATTTAAAGCATTTTTAACTGAAATAAATTTTTATTGATGTAATAATGCATTCAATTTATTTTTATGCAAAGTACAACAAAGCATAAAGATTAGAAATTTTATTTCATGCAACCAAACAATAAATTAAAGCTGGTAATTATTTTAATCATTGCAAGTTGTTTGAATTTCTTATTTCTTACAAAAAAGCTGAAAAACATTCCTTTATCATTAATTCTTTAAGCTGGCTGAGTACTTCGTACGACTTGTACGACACATAACAACATAACATGCAACATAAAAACACACAACATACATTCCCCAACCAGTTCTGCAAAATATAAAATTTTAAGTCACAACACTCACAAGTCACAAAACTACAAGACTAACAAGCAAAATATATCTTTTTTAAAACAAAAGTTCTATTAGATTAAATAGTTGATAACTTCATAGCCTAATAGCTGTTTATTTAAATAAATGAATCAGATGTATGAAATAAATTAAATAAATGGATAATATATCATAATACCGACTGTAATCCAATCTAGTTTTAAAAACCTCTTTTAGTCTTTTGTCAAAAGTTTAAACTAGATGAAGCTATCTTAAAAGCATTTGTCGCTTCAAAAGTTATACTGGAAATTGCAAAGCTATCTGTCAAAAGCAAGACGTGCTTTGAATTTTTGTCGAGATTTGCTCCGATGCAGTTTTCTTTCAATTTATTTTTTATAAAATATAATGAGTTTACTTTTCATGAAGGGCTTTAATTGAAACCAGATAGAACTATCGAAAGTTGTTCAAGTTTCTTGAACTTATAAGTAACATATCAAACAGAATTAATATGTAATTACGAGCCGGAACAAGAAAGCATGAAAACCAACTAATCCCTCGCTCTTCAGTTCTTCAGTTTTCCAGCTCTTCAGCTTTTCAGAATATCAGATAATCGCATATACAAGTTATTTACTTTCTATACATTATTCTCAAGTTAATGCCATTCAAAAATGATAGAAGATATGACTGACAAATTGGTAAATGATATCATATGACTTTAAACATTACTGTGTGTTATTCGACATTATTCAACATTTTTTGCAGAGACTTCTATATTTTGTCTCATTACCCGGCTAATCAGGTACTTACAGTCACGATTCAAATACTTCAAATGCTACAAAATTAAGAATAAATGATTTTGAATCTAAAGGAAATACCTATAAAAGTTAGAAAATTGCCAACAAGTAATGTATTCAAAAGACTGAAATGTTGCTTAAAGAACGGGTCTTTGCTGAATTATTTAAATTTTTGGATATCACATTTCTAACTCGGAATTAATTCTTGGTATTCAAACAGAAGCTCTCAAAGACAAAATGACAAAAAGTAGAAAGCATCAACCAGAAAATAATAGGATTGATATAAATAGCTTCTACAGCTTTTACAACCTGATAAACTTAGCACAATGGAATATTTTGGAAGAATTTGTATTTGTTTCAGTTGAACTAGTTAATTTTGACTCTGTGGTATTTTAAGTGAGGACTTAAATTTACCATGTACGCTATATAGTTTCATTTTCATTCAAAATGGTCACAAAAGAACAAATGAGAGCTGCTTAAAAAGCTAGAGCTCTGTCCACTTACATGCATCACTAAATCACTAAACTAGCGTACATGAGGACATTTCAATGAAACTACACATGTTACCAGTATTTAACAACTGTCCGTTTTGCTTGTTACATGCTATCGTGTGAGCATGAAAACTATGAAAATCCTAGAAATCATGAAAGTCATGAAAAGAATTTTTATCTATTGATGTCATTTCATAGAATATTTTGGGGAAACTCTGATATGTTTGATATACTGAACTGATATATGAATACAAGATATTTGCATTATTTTCACTACAAAGCGGAAGCCTTTCAGAGGCGTTTGTGTTATATAATACTGGAAATATGCAGTCGCTTCTTACCAAGATAAAATTTGGCAGCAAAATTGCTTACAAAATGCATTCTCTGGTAAATGTGTAATTTACTTTGAGTCTATTGTGTAAATTTATATCGTGGACTGTTCTTGATATATCTTGAAAGGTAGTTTTTCTGCAAGTTTTAACATTTGCTAAAATGTCAAGTTTATTGAAAGATAAGAAGAAAATATTTTGAAAAGAACAAAGCACTTGCAAATCAGTCCACATGAATTTCTCTTTAACCAGAAAAAAGCTGAACAGAAGAATACACTATAGAGTTTAGCCTATTTGCATCCATACAGCAAAGTCAGTGCATTTGAATGGAATCAATAATATCCATAATTTATGAGATATATTTGTGTTCTGCCAAAGCTTCACTGAAGCATTCATACATTTTGCAAATGGATTTTTTTTTTATCAGCTGGAATACATCGTTACACATATTTCGGCGTGAGAGCCTGGATAGTTGCTGGCAAAAGCGCCACTCGAATGAACGTGCTGATAAACACAGTGGAAGCATAATTGAATTTGCTGGAAAAACTCGTTTACATTTGCAGGAATGAATAAATTTGTTTACATTACGCACATAAAGTACATTAACCAGCTCGTACGGGGATGCTCCCGTGTATATTCTGGAGCATGGTGTATTGTGAGTACTCGCAAGTTGCGGCAGACACAAAAGTGAATATATTCTACAAAAGTGTACAAAAGTGATATTCATTAAGGCTTTACAGAGTTTACTCCACAAATTGCTGCATTATATCAATTTCTGTTTGTTTGCCTGTCTGCTCATGTATGCACGCCTGTCTGGCAAACTGGCAAAGACAATTCAATTCGACACAGCATTGTGACAACTGTGCATTAATTAAATTATATACTATCTCTAATCTAAATACGTATAATTATATAAGAATAGGATAGTTGGATTAAGTTCTGAAGATGGTTTAGTTTTGCCGAAAATGTGTTGTATAATGTGTGAACTAATACACTGAGTGAATAGCTTAAGCAAAACACTTGCTCTGTTGAAAAATTACTTTCGATTAACATGTAGAGTGAATTTTTTCAGTGTTCCTATACAATTATTTTAGTTAATGCTAGCATTATCTTCAATGCCTTTATGTCAAATCTACAAGCATAGACTACAAACCTTCCGAGTCCACATAGCTTGTACATGTACAAATACAATTATCATCATTCACACAAGACAAGTGATTTGAATTCCATATGAATTCAATAATGCAGACTGCCATTAAATTATCATAATAATGTTTTTATGCATAAAATGGCATAATCGGGAGATGAACAATTGTGCAAATTATTTTGTTATGTTTGTTAATGATAATTTATTATCAGGATAAATAGCAAAAATACTTAATACTTAATACTTAATTTTTTCAAGGATAATTCTTGATCGTCCTTTATCTATTTCTTAAAATAAATCATGATTTGGAAATTATCATCGAATCAACTAAGAAGTATGAAATTTTCAAATTTAACAAAAAACATATAATTCTTTATCAAAAAGAATGTATTTGCGAGCGAGATGCAAATGAGCACAAATCAGCATAAAACTTTAATTTGTCATCAGAAACAGAAAGCCGGCAAAAAATCACAGCAAGGCTTCTCACTAAAGCGGAGTAAAATTAAGTAAAATACAAAATCACTCTGATAAACCCAACGTTACCAAGTTAAACTGGCAAAACTGAGCAACTGAAAATGTAAAAACAATGAGGAAGCCGTGAAACCATATTGCCAACATACTGTCAGTCAGTTATCCCTTTGACAAATTCATCCAACTGTGCCAACCAAATTTTTGTGCTGTGATCGCAATTTACTTTGAATGTTCAGAAATCACTGCCATATTTTCAGGCCCGATTATACAATGTACATACAGTTTTTTCTGAAGGCTTCAAGAGCTCCAAAAAACTAAGCCATTGGAAAATTAATGATCAGTTTTTCACTCAAACGTTATATTTGGAAACAGACTCATGTTATACCGAATATTTCTAGAATTCTTTGATTATTCTATATTTTTTAACTTGATTATTTAAGTTGTTGAATTATAATTTGCTAATTGACGCCCATTGGTTTTAGAAATAAATTGAATGTGTTTTTCTACATTTCCACTTGTGAGGGCTGCCTTTGCTAATTTAAGTCCTTTTCAAATTATATACGACTTGGCAGTTTGATTGTGATTAAATAGGGATTAGGGAGTGGAAAGGATGAATGTTATTTATGCTGGCGCTGATATTAATTATTTATTTATTATTGTTATTTAAAAATTTATAATCATATAATTTATTATACAAAACTTAGATTTAATGATTTTGAACAATACTTTTCTTTTGACAAAATTTTACATTAACGTACTGAAATTGTTTCCAAATAAATCCATTTTACACTCGTTTGCAGAAAACTTTTTTTGATGTGATTATATATATTTAACATAATTTTAATTCTTCTATTTCAGGATCAATAAGGACTTTAGCCACATTAGATGTTGAATCCAAACCCTATTATTGGCTAACTGTTTGTGCAGTTGACCAGGCTGTTGTCCCACTTCATTCTTGCGTCCAGGTAAAGGAGACTTCTTATTTAAATATATTATTGCTATATAGAAATTGATTTTTGGCGAGAAAATATTTTGTTGGTTTTCTTGCTTTTTCGATGAAGAATTGATGCTGAAGTACATCTAGAAGTTCTTCATGAATATATAGCTTTTGTAAAACAAAAGTTAATTAAAGAAGGTTGTCATAAGTTTTAGCTAGAACACATACAAATCTGCTGTGGAAGTCAAATAAGAAATAATAAATTTGATAACATATTCACGAGAAATATTTTGTAAATCTTTAGGGATTGAAACAGAAACCAAATAATTTTTTTATACGTTCAGTAGTTATAATAATCATTCGGGAGTAATTATCTTGCAAACAATATTTTCATAACTTTTTGTTAAATAGTCCAGCTATCTATCTAAAAAATACGAATCGAAAATTATTACCACTAGCATTGATCCACCTCAGCCTTCACTCAAGAATAAATTGTACGATTTCTATTATTTCACTATTAAACCAGATTAAACATTTAGGTGTGAATTTCTCATTCAAGTGTTTTCGAGTAGAGGTTGAAAGTTCAAGTTTTATCTGCTCAGCCACTTCCCAAACCTTTCACAAGCCTTCAATGCTTCAAAATGTTTGAGAAGCCACTAGCGATAAATGTTTGTTCTAAATTTATTCAATTTTGTCTTTATTGCTAGTAAATGCAGAAAAGTGAAGAAAGAGCAAAGAAAGGCAGTAAAGTAGTTTTCCACAGACCATTATTAATGCAGAAATGAAACTTCCTGCATCTGACTATCTTGCAATCTTTCTATTTTGCTTAGAGTGCAATAAAATGTGGTTTTTATTCAATTTTTTATTCTTCTTTATAGGTTTTCATACAAGTGCAGAATGAGAACGACAATGTGCCGCTAACAGAGGAACCAGTGTACTATCCTTCGGTAATGGAGAGCAGTCCCGTTGGCACCAAGATTATTCATCTAACGGCCGATGATCATGATATTGACCCACTGCAAAGAGTCACGTATAGAATAACATCCGGAAACCCTGAAGGGTTTTTCGCCATTAATGGAACTTCTGGTAAGCTTTTGTCTGAATTGATAAAAATGAATTGATAAAAATCCTTGCACTAGCAAGTTATAATAAGCATTTATCTATAAGTTTTTGATTTTTGAGCGACTTCTTCGTGAAATTTATTAAAAATTCCACTCCAAGAAGGTGACATAATGCATGTACCCAAAAATATTTCACTGCCTTTTTTAAAGTAAATTCTTGTCTCGTTGGCAAGGCAAAATTTATCTGAATAGAAACATTTAAATATATGCCATTGTATACGAAAAATTCATTGAATAATATAAAAATACAAGAATCTTCATTAAGTTTTTTTTTGGATTATTTGCTGCTTTTTTTGGATTATTTGCCTCGTGCTTGAAATTCAGTAATTTTTCATTGAAAAACAAATCATCCAAGTTTTATGTCAAAGCATCATTAACAAATGAATGACACAGCAAATCTACCGGAGCATAATGTACAACGTTGTGTATATTTAGAAAGCACACTAAAGCTGCTGAGGCGCTAATTAATATAATCAAAATAATTAATACATTATTTAAATTAATTAGCAAACAATATCATAAATGATTGATTTCCATTTTAATTTCTGTCTTGTGAGTGATTTTGATTCACGAAATTTTTGAAACGTTTCGTAATGTTTTGAAATTATAATTTTGTTGAAATTATATTTTTTCAAGTAATTTTTTTCTTGTAGGTTTCCAAATAATCGCTGATTACGTTAGATCAGTCATCGTGCTATTTATAAATGAAATTTAATGCCATGGTATCAATTAATCAGTAGCTTAAACAAATGATTTATAATCAAAAATTCAAAATTATGTTAATTGGAAATAATTGGAAGTTTCAGCTGAACTGATTTTTGCACAAACAATGTTATTAATATTGCATAGATCAAATTCCACAACAAATAAACCTCACATATCAAATTTAGTGAATAAATTCATAATTCCCGATCTAAACATTTTATCTCAAATTCTCAATAAAATTGCAAATTTCATCACAACTACCCACGAAATTTCGAAACCTCAAAATTCATAAATTGTATAGAATTATTTAGGAAGTTCTGACATATTAACAGACATCCTAAATATTCCACAAATCCGGCAACTCGCCAATCCACCACTGCTTTGCTACCAGCATAGTTTTTTGTCGCCTCCGCGCGGACCTACCAAATATGATAATTATTTTAATGGTTTTTTTAATTAGCCATTTTCGCAGAATTAAAGCATAATTGCGACCATAAATTATATACGTCTAATTTGCGTGTTTAAATTTCATTAATAATTCGACCAAATAATACATTTTGCGCTTTATTGCAGGCTTGATTACCACCACCGCCCGGAAGCTGGACAGAGAGAACCAGTCTGAACACATTTTGGAGGTGAGCTACTACCGCAATTGAATAATTCTTCATCCGCTTTGAGTAGTGGCACTGTTGAGAACTTCTATTCGAAATAGTTATTACTATATTTATTGTTTCTAATACAAAATTTTATCAAGACATCATTCAACTTTAAAATCATTTTCCAATAAATAATTTTCCCATACTTTTCTTTCAAAAACAAAAATTTAAAAAAAATACAGATTTATTTCAACAGTGCCTTTGTTCATAAACTTTTCCGCATAATTTGCTCAATTTTCATAATTCGCACATTCATTAAAAACATTTTTTAAACATTAAAATGATTTAAAAGTCTCTCGCGCTAATTTATTTCTGAGCGCAGGCATTCCATTTGAGCCTCAGCACCCTCGGTAATTAATCAGGCAGCTAGCAAATCCTTTTTTCTAGTTCGATAAGTTCACCCGCTTCATTTCCACGCAAATATTTGGTGAACAAAACTTTTCACCGTAATTCGCTCCCGCTATTCGATATCTGCAATTGGGCCCAAATGAATGATGGATTAAAATTGAACATGGACGTGATAATATTCATTGGTGGGAAAGCATTAATTTGCGAGGCGATAAATCATTTGCGTTGAATAGTTTCGGGAAATGGGGTTTTTATCTTTTGAGCTTCATGCAACGAATTTTTTGTATTTTGGTATTATTTTGTGAATAATGGGATATTTCAGACTGAAGATTTTGGCACTTTTGATAATGAACAATAATTCTTTTAGTGGAGCATCCTAGAGTTTTTTAATCATCCAATGATTTATTGAATATATTATTATTATCCAGGAAACATCTGGATAATGTTATTTAATAAAAGTGGTCTGGAGCCACCAGATCATCTGTGAACCAAATATCTTCTCAGTTTTAAATTAAACAAAATATTCTTCAAGCTGAATCCTTACAAAAAATAGGAAAATAATTCGTACCAAAAATGTTGCAAATTCAATTTGATTGCAAAAACCCCCCTCAATACATTTCTAGCTTTAATTAAATCAAATTTTCTCACATTAATCCCCCAAACCACCATCAATCCCCATTTCGTCTCTCAACAAAACAAATTAACACGCTTGTTTGGTTGTGATCCATTTCATTGTCTTTTCGCCTTTTGCCTACAAACGCTCAACAAAAGCAAATCAAAACATCATTTTCCAAGCAATCAAACTAATCAAACTCACCCCATTTGTCTGTTCCCGATTTGATTTATCACTGCAATTTCCCCACCGCCAACCCGTAAATCAAGTCACCACAAGAATTACTCTAAAAGCTCTGTTTGATCTCTGTGCAGGTTATGGTGATGGACAACGGATTGCCGCAATTATCGTCAACCACCCGAGTCGTCATCAAGGTTGAAGATGCCAACGACCACAGTCCAGAGTTTGACCAAAAGCTGTATAAAGTGCAAATACCATCCAATGCACAAATTGACCAGGCAGTTTTCCAAGTAAGTTGTAAATTTTATGCTTTACTCTGACTTTTTGGTCTTTTAACCACACAACTTAAATTTTATAAATGAACTTTTCACCCACTAAACACAAAATTTTGTAAATTATTCTAACAATGATAATTGGACAGAGTTATCAAGAGTTCTTAAATTCAAGTAACTCACAAATTGGTTACCACTTTATCACATATCTGTTGAACATAGGAGATTTTCACATAGGTTCTTTTGTTTCCCAACCACTTTATGATTAATTGTACATATTCAATTTTTTTCAATCTACTGATCGTCACAGAGTGGAGTTTTTTTAGCAATTCTGAAAAATTTACTTAAAACATTAAAAAAGTTCAGTAATTATTTTAGAAAAGTACTGAAATATCAAAGGTTGATAAATAAATTGTTAAAATAATTTCCACCCTGTGACAAACCTCTAAATCTACTCTCTAGCTACACAAATAATGTATGTACTATCTACTCCACTAACAAGTTATCAATTATTATTTATTGAAACCTGCTGACCTGTAAAAATCTGTAATAACTCATAACGATTATAAAAATTGAATGGTAACAAAGACCCTCTGGATATCTCTGAGTATTTGAACAACTGAACAAACTGAATATATAACTATGAATAACTTTTGAATAACGAATATTAATGGAAATGCATTTTTCCTAGCATTCTACTCACAAACTTCACAATCCAGCAAAATAGGAAAATTTACTGCTAAATTGATTGTTCCACTGATTTCCCTGAATGAAAGTGGAAAATTACAAAATCCTGTGAAAATTGTGTTCAAATGTTCAAATGTATGAATTGTAGGAATTGTCCTTAATTCGAACGATTTCTAAAGAAAGCTTATTGAAGCATTAACACCAGCAGATGAACAAATGAATGTGATTACAATATAACTTGCTATTAAATGGAACTGCAGTGTAAAGATCGATTAGGCGATTTAGAATTTTAGTTTATTGAAATGTAGAAATGAGTAAAAGGAGCTTTGTCAGGTTTATATTCAATGCGACATAAAGCTTCAAGAAATTGTATAGCTAAAAAGCTTATTTCAAAAAAGCTTTTATGGAAGCTTTAGAATCTTCTTTTAAATAAATAATAGAAATGCCACCCATATTCGACCAGACTTGCCTAAACCATCAGCATCTTCTGCAATCATTGTAACAAAACCATTTGCTAGGAATAAATGTATTCTTCAATTCTATAAAAAGCTTCAATTTCATGCTATGGTATTTTTCTTCAGTGACATTTCAATTTTAAATTCCAAACAAACTCAGAAAAATGCCAATATAACTGAAGGATATCTGTAGGAATTCAGAAAAACTCAGCTGAATCTACAGGAAAAGTCTTCAGATCGAAACAAAAATAATAAACTTATTTTCAATTTTTCTATCTATTTTATTTTGCACAACAGGAAAAATAAATATGCAAACAGTTTACATCCAAATTGTTAAATATTTTTCATCGTTGCAATAAGTTCCACTCCATACAATCCATACACTTGATAGCATAGTTCTTGCTCGCAAATAAATCTGAATACTTTTTCCATTAATTCTCTTCTTTTTTTGGTTTTGCGAGGAACTTTTATTCAGTTTTCATTCAGAACTTTGAGATTTATTATTGCAAATTGCAATGTTGCTTCGTAAAAAGTTTGCCATCCCATTGACATGCTACTAAAGCAGTAGAAAACTCCATAGAACTCCTTACAAAGTATTTAAAATTAGCTCAATGGCTCTTAGCAGCGCAAAAAGCCATCAACCATTAATTTGTATAAAACATTTAATACATGGAAATTATTTTTCCAGCTAAATAAAAAGCTGAAAGCGATTAACAATTACATAATAGCAAAAATATAGAGCTATATTATTAGACTTCGAAGAACTAGAAAAGTTTTGCAGAGGCGTTTTCTAGTTTTACTTAAGTTGAGCATATAGAGTAGTACTTCCGCGCGCTGTGAATTCAAAATGGAATTACAAGACAAACCTACGTTGAAATGTTTGTGAGGAAACTCCGATCAAACCAATTACTCTAGGCAACAACACTCCTGCGGATAAATTAGAGGAAAAAATATCGAAAATTGTTTCAAATGGTGTTTCTTTAATAGGTGGTGATTGTTTTGATTGATTCAGTGACTAATCAGATTAATGTAGTCACATAAAGTTACGTTGTATTTTTTCTTATAATTAATGGACTTTAATTATATATATTTCTAACATGAACGGTTTTTGAGTTTAAAAGACATTTGACCAACTAGTTCAATGTGTTTGTTCTCGATCATAAATAGTCTAGATCTCTAAATCAATAATAATCAATTATCCAAGTTAATCAACGATTTGGAAACCAAATAATCACCACCATCGCTTCCCAAAGTAGATTTCATTTGATAAATAATAACAAAAACATTATACAATTATTAATAATCGATCCAATTTTGTACTTTTGATAGTTGTTCACTCTTTTGTGAAGTAAAAAAGATTGTACCTCGTTATGGAACTCTGTTATTATTATTATGAAATTGCTTATTTTTGTTTTTTTTTGTTATATTATTCTCCAAGAAACTGGGGAAACGACTAAAAATATGGATTGCAGAAAGCAGACAAACAACTTTTTCTACCTAATATTTCTCTATTTCTCACAAAACATGAAAATACACAAAAACACTACAAAAATTATACAATTTCTCATATTGCTGGCGAAACATATAAAAATGTTCTATTGCGATGTTTATTTGACATTTTTAATTTATTTCGAATTTATTACGTTGCTGCATTTTTCCTTCGTGTCTATTTGCAAAATAAATAAAAATATGAAGCAATTTTTTCATTATAATAAATTAATTATCATGCTTTTAAACATTGTATACAATTTATCTATATTTTCTATCGAGAAGCTTCTCCACAGATTGCTCTTGCTAAGGAAAAAACACAATTTTACATTTTAACATTATTTCCATATTTTTATATAACCACAACCTAAAATAACCTGAAAAACAAGCATAAAAGATCTAAAACTTGAAAACACTTGAAAATCTGTTTTGCAGAAGAATTATGGAAACAGCCATTATGGTAAAATTGATTATGCAAACAGTGTCATAAAAAATGATCCTGAATTAAATTTGGAAAGCTCATCGTGGCAGTATTACAGCAAACGAGACTTTGCTGGCTTCCAACCGATACTGAGGGTAACTTAAATGACTTAACCTTGTTTTCTTTTTTACCTGCATTATTACATGTATTACCAGTATTACTCCATTATGGGTTCTTGCTACCAAGATTTTGTCGTGATACTCGTAAACTTTTTTGCTTTTGATGCTCGTTATTCGCTTAAAAGATTGATAAGGATCCCAAAGACATAAGGGTGAATCCAGTAATTGCTGTTATTGCCGTTTTAAAGCTCATAATGTTTAAAGTGTTGTTGTTTTTTTGGCACTGTTGAGAAAAATATTGGGGTGTTGAAGAGTTATATTTATCAATTTTTTACTTAATCAATTGGAAATTATTAACAATACGAATTTTATGACATTGGTGATAATTTCAAAAGATTTCATAACATTTTTCAAAAACATTCAACTCCCAATAAAAATTTTAACAGTGCTTCTCTTATTTTTTGCAATCAATTCTCGAAGTTCAACAAACCAGATAAATTGAAGCGTTCGTCGAATCTAATAATTAAATTTGAAAAAAAAATTTCCCACTAACAAAAGTTGAAAAATTAATTCAGGTTATAAAAATATTTTTTATAATTTTGAGCTTTCCATGAAACATGAGTTGAAAACAAATCTTTATTTCATTTATACAGTCGTGATGATATTATATTCAAAAGTGCATTCAAATGAATGGAATTTAAATTATGATTTTGTGTGCATCAGTATTCCATGAAATGCGAGTAAAATGGGAAAATGCTACATTGCTTTAGTTTTTTTGCCATCAAGTTTTCCCGATGACTACTTTAGATGTAGCAAGCTAAAAGTAACTCACAGAAATCCTGGAAGCCACTTGAAGTGAATTAACGCAGACGAAACCTTTTGCTACATTTTCATTTCACAATTTTATTCAATTTTCATAGTCTATGCTAATTTCCTACCTTGCCAGCGTCTATAGATGTTACGATTGCTATATTTAATGCTAACATCTCTGATATGCATTTCAATTTTCCAAACATCAACCAATTCGACTGCATGGAGCTTTTACTGGCGCAAAAGTGTTTTCCATATCGAGCGTATCTGCTTTAATTTCAATTTTGAAAAACTTTTTTAATGTATAATTTGGAATGCATGAGGGGAACGGAGTTTTAGGATAAATATGGAGTAAAATAATTCTTTATAATTATTCTCTCTAAGGTATTTTCGCTAATTTCCATTCGCAAATCATAAACAAAATTAAATAAAGTAATAATCTAAGTTTCTTTGAGTAAAAATAGTGATATTTACCTGGAGATTTACCTGGTTTCAAAACATTTCATGAAAGAAAGTAAACCAAAGAATTAAAAAAAGCTTTCAAAATATTACCCCCTTTAAACTCCCTTCCCTATTATTTCCAATTTCAAAAATTCTATAAATTTCTGTTTGTCTGTTGTTTTGCTGAATGTTTAGTGCAAATAAAAGAATATACTTCCAACTTGAAAATCTGGCAGAAATTAGATTATCTGGTTTAATTTAGAGTAACTATATATGCTATAACGTTGAGCATGAACATTTATAACATTTATATTCCATTTGGCATTTTCCTCTGTGCCTTGTCTGCTTCGGCTGGCTGACTGTTCCTTGCCGGCACAATATTTAAATAGCTCTCACGATAATATCTCCAATCTCACTCCGTAATGAACGAAATCAGTGCAAATATTAACATCAAAAGTTTGTGCATGCTCTACATGAAACAAGCATATAAATTGTTCAGCTAAAAGCAACAAAGTTTTCGTTAGCAAAAGTTTCCACGAATGGTTTTGTATTTTAGCAGGATTTTTATGGCTCGGTAATTGTAAGGGGGTTAATGATGGGAGGTCAGATAATTTTTAAGTGTATTTTTATTGAATTTTAGTTTACAATCTTCAACCTTGATAATTTGAGTAAAACAGCAAATAATTTTTACATAAATCTCAACACCCAGAACTCGCTCTTTAAAGTTTACCTCATAAAACACTAAAAAGACTATAAATTCGGCAACAAATAATTGTTGCATAACACTCGCAAAATTAGCACTAACAGAAAAAGCTCCCAAAAAGCACACAATACCGTTTCCTTCAGCCAGAAACTTTAACAATTTCGGAGGCAGCACAATATGTTTATTTTTATTGAGCTTTTCCTGGCGTTTCATCGAAACTTTGCGCATTAATCCTTGTCACCTTATCACTTTGCTTTTATTATTTGGCGTGTAATTTATTGGAAAACTTTAATTCCTTAGCTGCCCCCGAAATTGTGTGCTGGCTATAACAATATTAGCTGGATTAACACTAAAATTTTTGTAATTTTGTAAATTTTACAAGTTTTTCCGAATTTTCACAAATAATGTGAATGTTCTGAATGTTCCAAATGTTGTAAATTCGTTACACCAACTATGGCAAATTGAAATTTGCTCGCTCGCAGCCAAAACTTTTAACAAAGAATTAAAGTAAACCAAGGAAATATTACCTGAAAATTTTACTTTATGTGTGGGAAAATATTCAAGAGGTTTTTGTGGTTAGGATTTTTTTTATATCTATTAGTTTTTCTTTAATTTATGGGATCTAAAAATAACGAAAGAAACTCCACCTAAAATGACACTCCCAGACAACCCATTAAAAAAACTTCCACCCATTAATCTCCACACCTCTCCTAAATTTTAATGGAAAGCGTAGAAAACAGCTCCACCACACAATCAACAATAAAGGTTTTGAGTCTTGAAGCTCAAAGGTTCCCATCCTCATTGTTCGCGTATTATTTTCACGTATAAGAATTATTATACGTACTGTAATATTTTATAGAGCTCACACAAAGTTCAAGGAAATTACGAAAATTTCGAATAAAATTCGAAAAAAATTCAGATATCCCATAATATTCCGTAAAATTTCGAAAAAGCTTGTGTTGGGGTAACTTGATATATAATACGAGGCACTTTAGTGCCTTTTTATGATTGCGCCAAATACAAACCGCGTTTGTAAAGAATAATGTCTAATATTTCCCGCTATGCAATCTACAAGCCAGCAATATGAAATTACCTCAAGATTGGCGCTCATTAAACGGCAACGCAAAACAATCAAGCATTAAATTGTAAAATTTGAGGTGTATGAGCTCGAGAAACACCACAAGATCCTGTATTTAATATTTTTGCTCTATTGATCCTTTGGCTGTTAAAACAGGCGCTTGCCTTTTGTGAGCTTTGTTGAAGTTTTGGTTGTTGAAATTTATGAATTTGGTTAAAATCGTGGATTTTAGGAATTTCATGTATTTTATGGTGAAATATTTCTTGAATATTAAGGGGATTATGAATATTTTTGGATATTATGGATATTATGGAAAATTTTTGGGAAAACTGTGAACACTGCGGGCAAAAATGGTTAATGCTGTAAATAATACTCGAAATGCTACAAAAGAAAATAATATGTTGAAGTTTTCTATGGAAGACATTAATTGTAGTAAGAAAGGGAAAACAATTTAAAGAAAATTATTGAAAGTAGAACTTTTATGGCATTGTGTTACGAAACTGATTTTTTATGGTTTTTGGTTGTGTAAAATGGACGAATATAATATTAATAGAAATTATTAAGGCTTGTCGAAAAATAACTTCAATGTGTTGGGAAAAATATCAGATTCAGATTTTTCATTTTTTGTTTCTTAACAGAATATTTTTCAAAGCTTAAGAACTACGAAAACAATGTTGGCTTCAGAATTTTCGAACAATGCCTTAAAATTTGTTTCTATACAAAACATTAATTAAAGAAATTGTATGTGTAACATGATTGTAGGGTTTGGCATCAAGTTCCTTAAGAAAATCAAGCCTCAAAGATTGCGTGTCCACAAAAACGAAAACAATGTGTTCTCATACTCTAATATTACTACTCGCATTAGGGCATTATTATCAAAACAAAAAGGGCAGCATAATTTATCAAACAAAAAATACAATTTATGAAAATATATCTAATTACGTTAATTTTTTTATGTATTCATGTAATATAACATGGAAATTTATGTAAAAAGGACTAAAATATTTAAAAAACGGGAAATATATTGAGAAACCTTACAAAGCCTGAAAAAACAAATTTTCCTCGAAAACCCTCAAATTTGTGGTAAAACCAAGTGAAACAAAAGCTTGAGCACAATTTCTTCATAATCCCTTTAAGATTTGCCTCGAAATGTTCGAGCTGTCAGCTGGTCTCGATAACAAATCGAAATGTTCGAGAATCGATGACAGCTCGAACTGTTCGAGCTGTCATCGATTCTCGACATTATCGAATATAGTTCGATTTTCGAACTATTATCGTAATGTTTTAGTCATGTTTCAGGGGTCAATAAAATCTGCTCTCTAAAATCAACCCATAATTGGATCTTTTCAAAAATTTATATAATTAATATTTATTAAGTTGACTTTATGGAAAAATTTTAAAAATTGAAAAATTCAAGATGGATGACAAAATAACGGTCAAAGTATTTTTTAACCCTAAATTTTTCAAATTTGAAATATTTTTTATAAAAATTTTAAAATATTTTTAAAAAGCCTCAAGTGTCAGCTTTCCAGAAAAAAAAAGTTTTTTGAAAAATGTTCAGTATTACGGGAGATATTGGTTGGGAAGCGAGGTAAGACTAAAATTGACGCCCAAGATGAAGGAATCGATCGATTATGCTGAAAACTTGTGAACATCTTCTCATAACACTCATATTTAAGAAAAATATAAAAAAATCGACCAAAGAAAATTCCTTAATCTTGGGCGTCAATTTTAGTCTTACCTCGCTTCTCTGCTTATATCTCCCGTAATACTGAACATTTTTCAAAAAAAATTTTTTTCTGGAAAGCTGACACTTGAGGCTTTTTAAAATATTTAAAAAATTTTATAAAAAAAATTCTAATTTGAAAAATTTAAGGTTAAAAAATACTTTGACCGTTATTTTGTCATCCATCTTGAATTTTTCAATTTTTAAAATTTTTCCATAAAGTCAACTTAATAAATATTAATTATATAAATTTTTGAAAAGATCCAATTATGGGTTGATTTTAGAGAGCAGATTTTATTGACCCCTAAAACATGCCTAAAACATTACGATAATAGTTCGAAAATCGAACTATATTCGATAATGTCGAGAATCGATGACAGCTCGAACAGTTCGAGCTGTCATCGATTCTCGAACTGATTCTCGAACTAATTTTCGATATGTTTGTACATGAAATTCGAACTAATTCTCGCTTACTCTGCTCAAAGGGATTGTAAAACAATACGTCAAAAAAAAAATACAACGAGGGGGAGCGTTTAATTGAACATAATTTTTTGGCGGCTCAAGTGGAAGCAATTACTTTATCATTACTTTTTAGCACCGACAAACTCCACAAATTTCAACAAACTGCTCCAAATTTCTTAATTGCTACAATGAGAATTTTTAATAAAATGGCTCATAGCCGAGAAAAACTGGGAAATTCTGGGAAATTTGAGAGGAAATTTCAATTTTGACAATTTGTACTCGTTTATAATGTTTAAATATTTTAATTATGATAATGAGCAATATTTGTCAAAGTTCACCTCAAATTGTGCTTTATATTTGGTTTAATGTGGCTTGATGACTTCAACCCGTCTTAGACATGTTAAATTTCGAATACTTTGCGTCGAAAAGTTGTCATTTTCAACGTATAAAGTTCACGGAAAAGGATTAATAACAGCTTGTAGCATTTCTAAAGTTTGAGGTTAATAGTGAAACATTTGTTTTAATAATATTCAAGAATTTAACTGAAGCTATAACTATCAAGACGTTGTACTGGAACATTGAGAACATTTATCTCCCAGGGTCCCATTTTTCATATTCTCATAATTTAAATGTTTTCCAACCAAACAGCAAACATTACTCAACTGATGCTCGGTGCTTTGCGTAATAAACACACACTCTCCGAAAAACCAGCAGCAGGATAAAGTTTTATGCCTTTGTCGTAATTTGCTTTGGCTCAACCAAACATTTCAGTGCTCCAATGATTAACATTGTTCACAATTTTCCAGTTTCAATGCGGTTATTAATGGCAAAAATATTTATTATGTTTTATGGCTCACATTATATCACTTTTTTGGTATTTTTATAAGTTATTATTAAAAACAAAGGTACAATAAAATATATGACACAGAAATGTTTGCCAGAATGAATGTTTGAATGTCTGGCCATGGAGTTTTTGGGGTTATGGATGAAGATATAGGCTATATTTAGATTTTATAGATATTTTAATACTCATTTTAATATCCAAGATCTTATGTGAATTCTTCAATTGCCAGTGTTATCAGCAATCTTCAATGATTTGAATATTTTCAACTAAATCATGTGATGGAAATACAAACAGATAAGAAATACATAAGCAAAAACTTATTGAATATTGAACATTTCAACGACATTCAATTTGAAGATAAACCTATAAGATTTTGAATTTTATTGAATTTTAATATGTAACCTAAATATCCAAACTAACCTCACTTTTCATCTCGGCAGAAACTTCTCGGTCTTTTCCATAAAGCATACAAAATATACATTGTCTGCATCGTGGAAGCTACTCTATTTTTCATTCTATTCATATAACATACAAACAATTTTTAACCGCTCGCTTTTTGTGTGTTGGCTTTTTGTGTGTTGCTCCATAAAAAAAGTAATTATTTTTTACTGTCTTGAGCTATTGTTTTGTGGTTTTTTGAGGTTCTGTGGCTCTTACAGTAACCTGGATTCTTTTGTGCGCGCCTTTTAATTACCACCACAAAAAGAAAATCATTAATATCTTACACTTTTTCCGCTTCCTGTCACAGCCATAAAGCATAAAGCAATTCTTTGAGAGCATAATTTATGTACAAATAAATCCATTCCACGTTTTTGGAGTTCCAGGCACGCTTGGTATACATAGTCAAGTTATAATTCAAGAGTGGAAGTAAGCAGTTAAAAAATTATTGAGTTGTTGAGTCGCATTTGTTTATTGAGTCATTCAGTCATTAAATCATCCGGTTTCTTTCTCTTTTTTGGGTGAGTCCATGAGCAGCTAGAAATTTATAAGCTCATAAAGTCATAACTTGACAAGTTTTATAGAGAAAAAGTCGATTAAATGGGAAATGTTGAAATACTAAAATTTTTACTTTGTTTCGCCTCATAACCCAGTTACCAGATTTTGTGTGGCTTTTATTCAAAATAACAGGAATTTTCTTCAAAACTGATAAGCAACTTATTCAAATTTGCTTCAAATATTGTAAAAATGAACAAAAAGTTGGAAAAGTTGACTTTTTCGATCCAATTTGCAAAAATATCTACGATATTTTAATCTTTTGCCATTTCAGTCATATTATTTTACATTCTACAAATTTCTTACATTTCGCAGTATCAATGCATCACTGTAGTTTGTTCAGAAGATTATTCACTTTTTGTCATTTTCTTGAAGCATTTTTATATGAAAATTTCACGATTTTTCAACTTCACAACTTCACGTATCAAAAATAAAACTATTGGATGGGAAATTACATTAATATCAAATATTAGCTTTTCTTCGTGATGTCGCTAAGCATATTGTTGAGCTAGTTAGTCTGCAGGGGTCTGGAATCCTTTCTATTAGTTTTTTTGAAACAGTGCATAGGGCATCAAAAATTTATAACAGGATTAAAATAATTTCCAAAATAAAGTTTATCAACCCCTGATAAAAGCTACACTGCAAAATACTGCGAGTGTATTGCAGCCTGCCGCCGGATGAAATTTATTTGCCAAGAAAATTGAAAGAAAATTGAAACATAGCTGGGAAATTGAAAGGAAGCTGTAAAACCCAATAAATCATGGAAGACAACATGAAAGTGTAATCATATGAAATATTTTCATATTGAACTTTTGACTGCGATAAGATGGATTTTCTGCACATTTCTTACACTTTTACTTCAATATATCTTATGACTGATATTCACTTATGTTTAGTGAGCTTGATGTTAGGAAACATGGCGAAGTTGTATTATATAGAACATAATTTTTAGTGTTAAATGTAGTTGTGTATACCCTGCTCTGGCATACAATATTGAGAAACTTGGAAAAGCTTGAAAGCTCGGCGAAAAAAAACTTGTATAATAAAAAGATTAAATATATTATATCCTGACTGAGACGTTTCCGTACATTTTCGATGTATAATACCGTTTTTAGGATTTTTATATCCATTTTCATGTAATATATCAATTTTTTAAGCTAATATTTAGATTTTTGCCAAAAGATACCAGAACACATTATTGAGAAAAATCTCATTTTAGCATCTTAATACTTTTTTCGGCAGATTTTCTGCGTATTTTCGTCTCGTTTGATAAATTCGTTGAGATTTTTCCATGTTTATAGATACTCCTTGATATTGAAAGAAATATTCTAATAGATACACACCATAATCATTTCATCAAATTTAATATTTTTTTATCCTATATGTTTTAGAGCTCCGCACAGATTTTCCACAGATTCATAGAATCTGCTCGACTTTTTGTAATTTTGAGATTTTGCAAACGTAAACCAATTTTCCTGCGTCTATTTAAAGATGCTGCGATTGATAATACTTTCAAAATTCAATTTGACTTGGTTTAATACTTTTTAAATATTTAATGATAGGATCAATGGGTGAATTAAGAAATGAAACAACTTTTAAATTTTGAATTTGCGAAATGGTATGAATGGAAATAAATAAAAATAAAAATTTTTTGGTAGATATTGATCAATATTAAAGGGAATTATTTACAGTTGAAAAAATATTCCTTCAACAACTTCGTTCTTAGAAACATGGAATGGAATAATCATTTAAATTCATTTATATATTCATTCAAAAAATGGAAAGAACCAAAAACCCGAGCTTTTAACAAAACTTTCAATGCTCACAAAAAAGCAATTACTTCAACAACAAGAAAAATTCATGAAATCCTCTTTCATCTTTTTCACCAAATTTACTGTAAATAAATAAGACATTAAAAATGTATGAAGCTCCGTATACAGCAAATTAGCAATAAAATAAAACTTTCGTGTATCTTACAAGATTGGCTCTCATACCGACAATAGCCTAGTCCAGTATACAAGAGCCTCATTATTTTAAAGCAACTTCAACATTCTTCCAAATTCCCGTAAAATAAACACAAATGTGCCCCTGCATACTTCAACATCTGAGCACTCAAAGCGTGTACCTACTTTTTGCCGACTTTTCCTGAGTTTTTCACTTCCTGAGTTCCTCTGGAAAATTGGCGAATATCTCAAGCCAAGAAACTTAGAAAGTTGAGAAAACAAGTATATTTTATGTATATGACTTTTTAAGTAATAAATATGATAAATCTTGCAGAACTTTTGTTTATGTTTGGGTTTACATTTTGAGAAAATTTATTTGAAAACGGAACTGGCGAATGTTAAAAATTTTACTGGCAATTTTTTGAGGGCAAAAGTTTTGGGCAGGGAAGTATTGCAGACAGGGAATTTATATTTGCGTTGAGATGGCAGAGGTGGTAAAACTTGTTCTTGGCATTCATTCACCTTTTCGTGAAAAAGATTTCACAATGACAAAAATAAAACAAAGTTTACTCATCTCTGCCCGAATGCTCAAATTCAACAAATAAATAAATTCAGCAAACAAGTAATAAAGCAAATTCAAAAGAAATGCTAAAGTTTACGTAGGCAAAATTCATAAAATAATATGATATGATATAATATATTTATACACAAATTTCAGTTTCTTAGTCTAACATAAATGATTCAAAGTTTTCGAGTTATTTAAAGTATTTCAAGATCTTTACCAAGATATGTCGACAAAGCTAATATAAGAATATCAAAACTTTTTCATTCAAACTGAATTTAATTGTATGTTTTAAGTAGAACATCTAAGGAATTGAACATCATTGGAAGTCATTAAAAATCATGTATCCATGGAATTTGATCGGAAGACTTTCAAGATCTAATAATTACATCCTTGTAACATAAAAAGAGTTGACTTTGAGATGAATGCATAAATATGGGGATTTATTGAAAGGAACAAAATTGTCAAAGTATTAAATTGAGCTTCAATGCAAATAAATGGCATTGTGACAATATAACATTGCGCTTAACATAGAATTTCTTATGTCAGCTCATTCTGATAAAATTCCAAAATTTCCATTACCAAAATTAAAAGACAAATCCTTTTTTGACTAAAGTTTAAACCCAGCTTGGATCCTTGCAAATGTTTTGCCAGTTATAAAGAAAATATTATCGCAGATTATACACGCTAAATACCGCACTTAATTTTGATAGACTTCCTCCCATACAGAATGATACAACATACAAGTAATAGACATTTCTCAACAAAGCTTAAAATGGATCAATATAGCAAGATTAATCTTATTTTTGATGTAAAGAGCTTTCTGTTTCACGTGCCTACTTACAAAATTACAAAAAATCCTCACATCAATCCATCCTTCTCAGCTACAACAAAGACTTGTTTAAAAGCAATTTAACTTGGCAGATATAAAGGAGCTCATCACCTAAATTAAAAACATTAAAGCAAATTAAAAACAAGTACATGCTCTCACCTGACAAAGTGCTTGCAGCATACAAAGCAATAATTACACAGCACTTTAGTACTTACACTACTTCAACTCAAAAGTGATGGCACTCAATTCTTATTGTAAATCGCTCGCAAAAATACATATTAAATCCTTGAACGGAACTCTGTAAAAGCGCCTTATTCTTTGACTCACTGACTCAGAACATATGTAGGGAGTTTAGAGAGTTTTTTTTTATTTGCCCGAGTTACGGATAGCTTTTTGCACAATTAAAAATGCAATAGAATAAAACTTTCGAGGTGGATTCTTAGACTTAACATTCATTTAATAATTTTGATAAATAAGTTGTGAAAAATACCCAAAGATCTAGATTGTGAGTATTTATTAAGAAAATTTACTGGACGATTATTCAAACCTTGACCACTTGAGAAAAATAAGGTTTAAATATGAGACTTGCGAGCTTTAACAAAATCTCTAAAATTGGCTTCTATGAACCTTTTATGGGTTTTGCTGTTAAATTCAAATTTATTCAAATGGAAAATAGTTCCAAGCATGCATGTATTTTCCAAGCATTCATTTCATTACGCTACCTAAAAATTTTCATTCGCTAAATAAATGCTTTGAAATTGTTAAAAATCATAAAAGTGATTCTAACGGCTTTGGGGGCAAATGATATTTTTTTTGCAATGTATATTAATTCAATTATTCCGCTTTTAAATCTCTCTAAACTTTTTTAACTTATTTCAATTTATTTTCTTCTTGTTAAAGATTTTTTAGTATTTAAATAAATTAAGAGCAACCCTTTCCAATTTCTCTTTTAACCGAGTTTTACTTGAATTTTCCAAAACATTATAAAATATACCTTAAAAATTATTTCTTTGTAATTCAGTTGTTTTGTTATTTCTTCATTGTCTCTAGTTGTAGTGTTTTATATTCAAATTATACGCTTCAATTTGTATTTTGAATTAATAATTGCGTAATTACATATTTTCCTTGTTATTCTGTTATTCTGTTATTAGCTCCTAAATTACAATTCAATTTTCTATGTTTATCAACAAAGCCATTATTTTTCATTTCAAGCTTCTTTAACTGAAATCCTTAAAAGCTTACGAAACAGCTACTTTATTATTCGTAACCTGTTTTTGATTTATAGCTTTTACCGTTAGAAGAAAAACACTGACCGTACCTTTATTCCATTATAGGTATTAGCGATCGATAAAGACGAAGGTGATAACAGCAAAACAACTTATTCAATCAAATCGGGCCGAGGAAAGGCAAAGTTCCGCATTCACCCGGAAACTGGAACCGTCTATGCTGCTAAAACCTTTGAACCGGACATGGAGTACGATCTATTGTTGCGAGCAGAAGATAATGGAGTGCCTAAGAGGGCTCAGACAGCTAGAGTGAATGTGGCTGTCGTGACCGTTGCTGAAGAGTCTTTGCATGCTCCAGTGCTGAAGTCACCTGATCAACATGTCGAGGTTACTGAGAGTGATATACCCGGATATTTGGTTACTTTCTTCCAAGCCACAGATGATGATAATGATCAGTTATGGTACGATATTATTGCTGGAGATGAGAAAAACGAATTCTATATAGGTCGGGATAACGGAAATGTTCTACTGGCCAAATCTTTGGACTGGGAAGTGCAAAGAGAATACAACTTGACTATCAGTGTGACTGATGGTGTCAATATAGTTTACACTCAACTTTATGTATCAGTTATTGATATAAATGAGCATCGTCCAAATTTTACGCAAAAACTTTATAGCGTTGACATTTCTGAGAATGTCGAAGATGGTACAGAGATCCTTCAATTACACGCTACAGATGCCGATGAAGATAAGAAACTTTTCTATAGTTTACATGCAGCTAGAGATCCCATCTCTCTCAAGCTCTTCAAAGTGGATTCAGTAACAGGAAGCATAATTTTAATTCATAAATTGGACCGAGAAATGATTGCCGAACATATTTTAATAGTGATCGTTAAAGATCAAGGAACACCAGCTAAAAGAAACTACGCCAAAGTAATTGTTTCAGTGCACGATCATAATGATCATGTTCCCGAATTCACTAGCAAATTGATACAAGGAAAGGTCTACGAAACTGCCGCTGTTGGATCAGCTGTCGTTCAAGTTTACGCAGTTGATCGAGATATTGGAGAAAATGCCCAAATTGTGTACACGATCGTGAGTGGAAATATTGGGAATGTTTTTAACATCGATCCTAACATGGGTTTGATCAGTGTAGCTAAGGATTTGGACATTAACTCTTTGTCAGAATACATGTTACAAGTAAAAGCGACTGATCAAGGAAAACCACCGTTATCTTCACAAATCCCCGTTCACATTATGATCAACATGGCTGATAACGCACCACCAAGATTTGAAATGACAGATTCAGCAGCTGAAATCTATGAAAACCTTCCAATTGGTACTTTTGTTACACACTTAGAAGCTCGCAGTACTTCATCGTTACTGTTTGAGATCATAGATGGCAATACAAACGACATATTCTTCGTGAACCCTTCAACTGGAATTATAACCACCAAAGATTACTTGGACTATGAAACGACCAAGTTCTTCAATTTGACAGTTCGAGCAACTAATATGGCTTCTGCTTCAGCTAACTGCTTTGTGATCGTGCATGTTTTGGATGCCAATGATAATGCACCGTACTTTGAGCAAGAAGTATATCGAGGAGAAGTATCAGAGTCAGTTCCGATTGGATCTTTAGTTATTTCGGTGGCTAGTTTTGAAAACATAACAGCTTTGCCCAATTTAACATCACCACTAGTGATCAAGGCTCGAGACAACGATTCTGGACTGAACGCTTTATTGCACTATGACATCGTTGAGCTCCTTCCAAGAAGATTCTTCCATATTGATTCAACAACAGGTGCTATCAAAACTGTAATGTACTTGGACCATGAAAAGATTCCATTCTTCCATTTCCATGTTAAGGTGAGTTTATCAATTTAGTATTTTCCCTGGAAGTTTTTTATTTTTATTTTATATCTCGTTCGAATAATATATTAATGTATTTAAGTTGTCAACCTTGACATCCTCGTAGTTCAAGAACACTTCTTTGGTTGTATCGTCCGTTATTCATCAATGTCAAGCAAATTCTTTTAAATTAATCAAAATAAACGCTTTCGGTCCCTTTTTATGGACATTACTCAAAAAACCATCCTCATCGCATAAAGTGTCTCAGCAAAATGATACTCAGTTCTTGGACACCTGACAAATTATTACCAAAAATTATTGTTCCGAAATCATCCCAAAATTATGCAATTCAAAACATTATCTAATTTCCATCTCATTTCCCATAATATACAAATTAAATGAGCCGTGACCAAATTTATGTTAACAAATAAAACAAATCATTAGAGTAATAACAATACCATAAATTCTACAAGCTCCTAACACTGTCAAAAAAAAATAGTCTGTATTTCAAAATTGTTTTGCATATAAAAATACTTACCAATCCTTCTAAAAAAAATTAAAAAAAACTATTTTAACAGTGTAAATACAACAATTTCATAAATTTCTTGAATTTCGGGCTCCCAACCACACACATGGAGCATGAAGAGGCCATGTTAAAATGCATTACGCCATGCTAATTTATTTCGCTTGTAAATATTCCAGGTCACCGATTTAGGGAAGCCACGTTTATCATCTGACACGACGGCCAAAGTAGAGATTCGGGTGAACGATGTCAACGATGTTGCACCACAGTTCTCACAGAAGGAGTACAACGTCACACTTTTATTACCAACTTATGAGAATGTTGTTGTCTTACAAGTAAATGCAACGGATAAGGACTCAAGTGAAAACTCAACTTTGAGGTACGACATCATTGAGGGAAATAGAGAGAAAGTCTTCCATATTGATGTTAATAATGGCGTTATTACGACGAGAGACGTTGAGAGGATCGGCAATTTTTATAAGTTACATATTAGAGTGTCAGATGGAAAGTTCTCTAAAGTTGCTTATGTCAATATAAATGTAGAAACATCGGAGAATTCTGGACTTGTCTTCCAAAAATCCATCTATGAAGGAGCTATTCTAGAAAATTCCACTAAAGTTGTCACTGTGACAGTTGTAAACGTTCTTGGATCATCTCTTAATGAAAATATCGAATTTAGAATTTTAAATCCAACTGACATGTTCAAGATCGGATTGACTTCTGGTGCTATCGAAACAACAGGAAAACGATTTGATCGAGAAGAGATTGACAACTACGAATTGATCATTGAAGCACGATCTCAACTTCCAGATAGTGAGAAACCTCGAGTTGCTCACGTTCTTGTCAATGTAACCATTCTGGATGTAAATGATCAATGTCCATTGTTCGTCAACCTACCATACTACGCAGTTGTCTCGGTAGACGATCCTAAAGGATCGGTTATCACTAAAGTACATGCCTTAGACTTGGATAGCTTTGAAAATGGAGAAGTGAGGTATGAGATGAAAAAAGGACATGGAGAACTATTCAAAGTTGATCGTAAAAGCGGAGAAGTTATTTTGAAACAAACTTTGGAAGGACATAACAGAGACTACAATCTTTTAATAGCTGCTTATGATGGCGGAATCACTCCTTGCTCGACAGATGTTACCGTACATGTTAAGGTATGTTTTGCTAGTTTTTCTTTATTATCGAACTGAATTCAGATGATAAATCCGTCGCATAAGGGGTGTCTAGACAATATAGAATTCAATCTCAAATATCGTACCCTTTATTTTAAAAAATACCTTTGAAGTATTTGATTTTTGTCAACCATTCAACTATTCAGTAAATACAAATATTTTTATTCATTAACTATTTACCATTTTTCTTCAGGATTTATAAATTGACATCTCAAACAAACTAACATGTTTTGTTTGCATTTATTACATTACAGGTAATTGATCGCTCGATGCCCGTGTTCAACAAACAATTCTACTCAGATTCGGTGCCTGAAAATATCGAGTTACACAGTCCATTGTCTGTAGCAATACAAGCTGAGAGTCCTCTCGGCCGTAAGTTGATTTACAGCATTGTGAAAGGAAACGAATTGGAGTTGTTTGCCGTTGATTTTAATACAGGTATGTTAATCTTCTGTCTTTTGCTCAGCCACATGAATTTTCGACATTTCTGGTAGCATTTTGTATTTGGACTTGTTATGCACTATGACATAACTACAAGTCCTTACAACATCTAAAACAATGGCGCTATACAGAGAAGGGTTGATGAACAAACGATGCAATAATTCAGGAGATGGCCCAAATTTATTTGAACATAATTTGGTAGTTTATTTCGCTGAAGCTTCTAAATGGAAATTAATTCTGTTCAAAAGGGTTCAATTGTACAACTGTATAATCATAATATATATTAAACTTATGTAGTGTATGCTCCATTGCTCTGAATCCTCGCAATTTGGAGCTAAGCAAAATGTTCGGAAAGTGAGGCAAACATTTTAACGATGCAGTTAGATAGCATAATTATATTCTGGAAAGCTGGTATATAGAACTATAGGTTTAATAAACATACACACAAACTGGTAAAACTACATAATTTTGCCTGTAATATTAAACAATAAACAGCCGAGCACAATGCCCTGCACATATTAAATTGCTGCTGCTGAACTCAATTTCGGCCATTATGCAATTTTCATGGAAATATTCATTTCTGTGTTCATTACACATAAATAAATATTTAAATTGTTTTCTATGACACCCGGGAACTGTAAAAAATCTATTTATATTTAAAATTACATTTTATAAAAACTTTGGGCAAATTAAATCATATTTCAATATGGGCAAACTCAAAACGTCAGCGATGTTACTTCGCAAGGATTTAATTCATTTTCTCGAAAAGTTCTAAGAATATTCACATGAAATTTGGTATACTGTCGTAGTTTGTGACTATGAACCTAAATCCAAAAGATCAGACTTCTAAAATATTTAGGAAAAGAGTTATTAATAAAAAACCGCCGTCAGCGACGTTACCACAAAAAATTCAGTTTTTTCATATATTCACTTTGATTGTGAATTTCTCTAAAAGTTATATTTGAATCAAAACAAAAATTTTACAATCGCTTTAGATACTTATAACAAGTATAGAGATGAGTTTTTGGATTGTTTCATCAAGCGGTTGATCCTAGGGACGCCGTTCCGTAAAAGCTATTTCGTCAGCGACGCACCCGTCAGCGACGTTACTTGTGAATTAAAATACTTCTGAAAATTTTAATTGGACAAAATAAATTTTAAAATAAATTTTTTGATGAAAAAATATGATTGCAAAAAAAAAATCTTAAGAAAGTTGTTTACTTCATATCCAATTTCGAGATTTAAAATTACAACAAAAACAACAGAATTTTTGCTTTTTGGTAGTATTTTTGATTAAAAATCAGAAAAAAGTGCAAAAACCCTTAAACTTTACATTATTTGAAAATATGAGACATGGAATTTAAAAATTATGAAGTAAAAAAAAAATATTTAAAATCAGTACAAAATTTCTCCGCAAGAGGCGTTTTATCAAATTTCGTCAGCGATGTTACACAATTAAAACATTAATAACTTTTAAACCATAAATTGGAAAATCTTCAAAAAATCCCAATTTTTTTTTTAAATAAAAGCTAAGTAAAACTGAAAAGACGATGTTTGGGGAAGTTGCAAAAAATTTCAACTTATTGTTGTTTTTCGTCAGCGACGTTACTTTTTTTTAGATGATTTTTAAAGTTTTCTTCATAAACTCTTGTGATCTTAAAATTATTGTTTTTTTCTCTGAAAACGCTTACTGGAAGGTGAAATCAACTATAAAATTTAAAATCAGCATTAAAATTCATCTTGAGAACATATATTTGAATTTAACATTTCCATGTAAAACATTGGAAATATTCAAAAATTAAAAGTTTCAATTTCAAAAATTTCTCAAATCATGCCTGGTTGTAAAAAAAATATATTCTATGAGATTTACGATGGTTCAAACATTCTTTTTTCAAAAAAAATAAAAATAATTTGATTTTAAAATTGTTTGGAATTTCCAGAAAACGAAAAGTTGAACTGTTTCTGCCCATATGATGATAAATTCTGAAATGAAAACAATTAAATTAAATGTTTTAAAAGAAAAATTTCATCATACAGATAAATAAAAAATACTGTTAAAATCCGTGTCACTTCCCTTTTAAACCACCATAAAATTCAATTAATTCCCAAAACTTCAAACACTGCCACACTTTATCAAAAACAATTCTCTCGATTTGACGATTATTTACTGTATATATACAAGTGGATGAATATTTGTTTAAACTATTATAATATGCTGCGCTATTAAAATCGCATAATTTTTAAACAATATTCTTCAGTCGTTGTGTTCTCGGTCAGGCGGTTTGTTTTGCTGTTGATTCAAACTGCATTTTGGTTATTTGAACAAATTTTGCAATTCAATAATATTGAATTGGGAAAACACACGAATAGCTAAAATGCATAGAAAATAGCAACAAATCACACTACTGTATAGCTATAGAAAATCTATTGCAAAGCTAGAGGGTATTTTATATAAAGCGTTCGAGTGCATAGATTTAAATTTAGTTGAATTTAGTTAACGTTCTCAGAATATAAAGCAAAACAAGTTGTGCAGGGTATTTAACGAATTTGTATAGATTTATTTTGATTGCGCTTTAGTTAAGTTTGTAGGTATGGTGGTGGAGAAATCAGGAACATGTAATCAATGTTTTATTCTAGTACACTAGTAAACAGTTCAAAATTACTTCATAACATACACAATCTATCTATCTTTAAACGAATTTTAAGAGAATCAAAATCATGAATAAATTCTAATGCTTAAAAATTTATTCACATAACTTCCAGTAAAATACTGAAATAAAAGCAATTTCCAACTAAATTAAAAAGAATTAGCATTCGCAAATAAATCCTAATCCACAGAGAAATTAAAAGTGAAATTCTTTTTTCGTCCGCTCATCCATTCAATCGCATTAGCCCATTTGTTTTTTTATTTTTTGAGTAAACATACCAGTCATATCATGCATATTATACAATTTCAGCATTCAAACCATTCCGGCATTTAAATGGTGGAATTGGAAGTGTAAGCGCAATTTTTACATGCAATTTCATAATTTCCTGTATAAATTGCGCAAAATAAATATTTTAAACTGTTCAATATTTAACGAAGGATAATCCAAAAATGGCAAATATTTGTGAAGGAAAAGTGGGTTTGATGTAATCGATGCTTGAAATAGTTTAAATTGGTTGAATATTATGTGCTGAAATTATATTTCATGGCTTTCATCCATTTTTAATGGGAATCAATTAAATTTCGACGAGCTTTTTAATGAATTCTGAATACAGTTTGGAATTAACAATCCAGCAGATTATCGATCAATTTAACTTAATACATTTAATTTAACTAATTCGTTTCATTGTTTTATCCTGGACGGTTTTAAACGTTCTGACAGACAGGGATGGATAAACTTTTTTTGAAGTTTTTTTATTGTTCGATGATTTGTTCGGGCATTTCAAGTTGCTCAAAAAGCTCTCCATAAAATTATTTGTCTTTTATAAATTTTTTGTTCAACCCTGAATGTACCAATTATAAATTTATCGAATTTAGCCATTGCCGATTCAAGCAAATCAATTATCAATTTAATTAATTAATTATTCCTCAATATTTCTACACCATCTAATAAACGAAACCAAATTCAATGAAATTGAGTAAAACCATCAACAGCTCATCAAATTTGCAACAAACTTGAGCAAATATTTATGATTTCGGCAAATTAGTTCAAAAATTCAATAAATGATTTCCCAATTGTATTATTCAGAAAGGCGTTTGGCTTCGGGAAATTGCATTTTAATGCTTTTAATTTCAAAAATATTTTTCATCGCTTTACCATAATATTGTTTTTAATTTGAGGAGAGATCAATTTCCATCGATTCGAATATTTATTTTTAATTATGCCATTTTGCAAAAAGTTTACGGAAAAATGGAAAAGTGCTTGTCAATATTTTTTCAATTAAAAAACAATTATGAACGATTGAAAATTTCATTGAATCATCAACTGAAATCACAAATTGAGTGTACAGTACAGCAACAACGTCAACAGTTATGTTTTTCTGTATACATTTGTTTTTCCATGTACTTTATATTTATGGTCTTTCCGTGCTAGTTCCATTAGAATGTTGGATTAATTTGAAT
The DNA here is from genome assembly GCA_038502155.1 of Parochlus steinenii. Classification (NCBI taxonomy): domain Eukaryota; kingdom Metazoa; phylum Arthropoda; class Insecta; order Diptera; family Chironomidae; genus Parochlus; species Parochlus steinenii. The sequence continues at coordinate 1,329,400 of JAXCIN010000047.1, read as the reverse complement.
GTTTTTCACTATATTTAAATTTACTGGGAAGTTACTGATGTCAGGATTTTGATGCTTTGACAAGTTTGGACGAAAATTCATTTTAACGGAATATATAGTTAATTAAATTATTTGATATACCAAACTTTCGAATTTACATTTAATAATATTTAAAAAAGAACCACAAAGTTTTTCAACATATTTTTTAACTTAATGAACTTAATGAAAATTCATATTTGATTTTGTATTAAATGTACGTTTTAAATTAAAACTAAATAAATTCCCTGAAAAAGTTACATATATTAAAAAGCTGTCCATTGTCCAAGGAAATCAGCTGAAATTTAATTTTGAAATGTTTCCCCAAACACCAGAAACCAAAGTGAAAACAATTAAAGTGGAAACTGCTTGAATGAATTTCCACATTTTCACATTCTTTTACTCTATTCACACTATAAGGTGTAAGGTATCCTTAGAAAATCCATGGAAAACAATCCAACTGAGGAAAATTAAAAATAAAACAATGTAATTCACTAGATGACTAGAATCACATATGAAGCACAGATTTAGCCGCGAGTTGTTTCACTTCCGCAGTAGCTGATGTTTTTCTCAGCGCTTCAAAGTCCTATTGTCACATAAAGAACATGAAACCACGATGAAGTCGAGCTAGGGAGCTAAACGATGTCACTATAGGAAAATTAAAAACTAAAATAATTCCGCCTCTTTTCCGTCTCTCTGGCTTTTTGTCATCTTTCTTTAATTTTGTCACAAATCCACAAACGAGTCGCAAATGAGTCTTTTTTTTATTGTATAAAATACAAAAACTTGAAATTTTTTATAAAAAGTATTAAGATACAAAAACGTTACAGTATAAAACAACGAGCAAGCGAGTGAATGAAGGAGGTAAAGCTTGTGATTTTTACAAGTTTTTCACAGTAAAAAAGCACGAAAGCGCGATTTACCACTCTGAATAATTGCTTTTGTCACATAATCCTACATGCTCCCCCAGACACAATTAATTGAAGTATATAGTTTACCCACCATAAAAGCAACAAAAAATGTTGCGGCATCTGACGAGAAAATCAGGAATTGTCGGGTGGTTTTGAAATTGACCTGTATCAAGTGGGATGATGTTGGCTCAAATGCTGTATAATAGAGACAGTCGGCTTAAAGCGATAGCAGGAAAGATTAGTGTTGAGTGATTGTGCATTATTAAAATTAAAACGATTATAGAAGTGCATTCTTTTCAAAAATGTTTCTAGGAAGCTGCTTGTAATTTCCTAAAGAATGACAACGTTCTTTTATTACTGTGGGCGAGATTATGTAATATCAGTTGAAAGTTAATGAAAGTAAATTATTAAGTTAAATTAGTTGTGGATTCATGTATGAAAATTAGTTAAAATTGAACAATAAATATTATGTGTCGCGATTTCTGCCAAAAACCCAAAAATGTAGACTGCACCCCAACCCTCGTCAAATTGCACAAAATCACGCGAGATCCATCTAAACTTAAATAAATAAATTTTCTGTTTTCTCGTTTACGCTCTCATTTTTGCAGCACCAGATAATGCAAACGGTCCATGTGAGTATTCCGTCACGGCCTAAATTGTGTGTGCTTTCACGAGCTCTAACCATCCCCCGTGTACTCGTTGTATATTCATGTATTGCATTAATGTTGTTTTGTATGCTGATGTATTGTTTTTTATGTTTTAATTTTTTCCACTGCGCTGTGTTTGTTGCTCATCAAGCAAACAACAGTTTTTTATTACTTTTTGTGTGCTCCAATTTTATGCTTTTTATGTTACTGGTATCATTCTGAGCTTTAAGGATATATTTTTTTTTTGGAATCGCACATTTGTGTTTTGCATCATTTTTTCGTTTATATTTAGTATTTATATACATATTGTGTTTAATGTTTATGCAAGTTTTTGCTCATTCAAATAAAAAGTGTGGAAGCATGTGGAAAGCTTCATAAACTAATGGATTTCATAACACTTACTCCCTGATACCTAATAACAAAATCGTTAAAGAGTGGAATGACTATATTGAATGGCTCGTGGATGCTTTTTGCTGTTTGTGAGCACTTGAGGTATTAGAATATGATTGGTTTTAGGTGGAAGTTTGACTTTGCCTTATTTTTTCAGAATTTCTGCCATTTTTTTATTTAGTTGCATAGTGTAAACGAAATTTTATAGAAGTTTTTTAAAATTTCAAATGGGTCGTTTTCCACATTAAACAAAACTATTTACACTGTACATATGCAAACAAGAATCTACCACTTTTAATCTCAACATAAGACCACTTTAAAAACTAATGTTGATGATTACATTACCCCTTGCCATGTTTACACATTATTGCGATGTTTGAAAATAATTTCTCGTTTGACCTGAACTTTCATGCTTTTAGCTTTTTAATTGGAAATCACTGCACAATTCCCTAAACGTTCCTGCGTTTAGCTTCCCCAAAAAATGGTAAAAATTGCTTAACATCGCTGGAAACTGTAGCAAAGCATCAAAGCACCCAAAAAGCAAAAACATACATTTCGACGGATTTTTGTATCGTTTGTAGCACTTTTGATTTTTTTTTTTTTAGTTTAGATTTTTTGCAGTTCGGATTTGAGGTTATACATTTTCTCGCCAAACTGCAGAATTGCAGCTAAACGAATTTTTTCGAGCTGAAAATTAAATTGCGAATGCTTTTGGATGTTTTTGTATAAACATGTGTTTAAAGTGCACAAATTTTTTTTTTTTAATGCGCTATGCAAAGATTAACGCTCATTTGTTGTGCACACAATCGTATAAGGATAATAATATTAATATCATTTTAAGTATTCATAAAATTTATATATATTCTTTGAAATTACTATGAAAATGGTATATTCAAAATATACCTTAGTTTTTCAACTAGTTTTTTTTGAACACATAAAATATCGGGAAAATACGAAAAACAGAAAAACAGAGAGAAGCCCAAAAAAATGGTAATGATACTTTTTCCTTCGTTCAGCCTGTTTTCTGATGTTTTCTGGTTTTTTTTACATTCATCGGATCATGTTTCCCAGCATAAACAACACCAAAAAAATTGGTTACAATCGCTTTAAATATTTAATGCATTAAGGTTATTAGTATTTCTTTATTCATGTATATATATATCACGGATTCAATACAATCATATTGATGAAGCTTTAAAAATGTTGACGCTGCACAATAGGATTAAAAAAGGTTTTGCTCTCAATCAGTTGCACAATTACAAAGAATTACCGAAAAGCTCAACAATTTACACTTTATGGGTTTATGGAATTTTCTGTTTTTCCCTGGAGTTTTCAACGTTATTTTGAATTAAAAAAAAATATATTTAACAAATTTGGATTAAAGAAGGATTTCTATATTTTCATACTTTTTTGGCGCAATGGATCTGTTTGTATGCTTATGTAATTTAACTATACACAAACATATTAATGGAATGGCTGAAAAAAGCACAAATGTTGTATGAAAAATACCGGCATCTGGTAAAATGTTTTAAGACAACATCAGAACCATGTAAAAAATACTTGTTAGTATAAGGACTGTTATTTATGATTTTAAGCTGAGTGACTGGGGTTACAATTAAATTTGTTTCAATTTCAATCACACTGAAGGTCCTCGATTATTTATTTGTGTAATTATTTAATGAGCATTATGTTTTAATAATTATTTATTTATTTATTATTTCTCACAAACTGTTATTTAGCATGACCATGCATACCAAACATACAAAATTCAATAAATCCAAAACTAATCCATACTTTCTTTTCCTAAAAAATTCAGGCGCAATTTACGTTGTTGACGAGCTAGACTACGAGCAGAAGCAAAGTTATGACCTGATAATCCGCGCCACCGATGGCGTTTCTGGAGTATCTGCTGAAGTTCCCGTTTCAGTGCTTGTAACCGATGTCAACGACTGCCCTCCAGAGATCGAACAAGATAGCTACAATATTACCGTGTCCGAAAGTGCAGAATTTGGCACAGCTATACTGAAGGTGGTTGCTAAAGATAACGATACAGGTAAATTTAGTAAAATAGCATTATTATATTGTAATTGATTATGTCCGGCCAAATAGCTATTGTTTGATAACTATGAGCAAAATAACTGGATCTCTAAATTTGTACTGAACTATAGAAATAAAATGAATTACTAGAACAGCATGTGCAGATTGTGTAGCATGTGCAAATAAATGCACATGGCCAGTTATAAAGCTATTCAGATATTCAGCAAATAACAACTTCATTGTACCAACACTTCAGATTTTATTTACAAAATTTACAGAATGCCGTAGAATTGCAATTTCTGATGCAAATTTGCAATAATATTATTCATACGTTTTTTACTTGCTGTGAACTTTACGTAGTATTTGCGGAATTCAAGCATAATTACATACAATGTGTATTATAAAGAGAACAAGGATCATTATGCAATAGTTAAACGATGCAAAGTCTATAGATTAAACAAGGAATAATAATAATGACATTTTCTGACCTTTAGTGAATTTTTTAAATCATAATTTTGTTATATAAAGAAAGAAAGCATTTAATGAATGTTTACGCGTAAAAAATGTATTTAGTGCCTTCAAAATATCTTAAATTAATAAAAGGACATTTTACTGTCCCCAAAATAATACATTCTATGAACCACTTATTGAATAATGTTCCATGTCGGTGCTTTGCTAACTATATTGCTTCTCCAGCCTTTCCCAGCTTTTATTCCTAGAGTTTCCATGATTTACGAGCACAAATTGAGATTTAATTGGACACTTTATTAGAATTGCTTGTCTATCGGTTACAATCTACATCGTGCAAGTGCATACTACACATGGAACAAAGAGTTTTTGTCCGTAGAGTTGTTTAAGTTGCTTAGTTGCTTGCAGACCGCTTCCCTCAAAATGTGCAGCAATAACAATTTTATTGAAATTTGCAATTAAGTCGATAAAATCTGTATTTTGTAATTTACATAAATAAGTTAAGACTTTGGCATGTTTTTGGGTTGTTTGTAGTGATAAGAGATTAGGTAATATATTTCGAATTCAAATCTATGTTCATTAAATCTGCTTTAAACTTCATTTGCTTAAATGAATCAAATATTTTGTAAGAAATTTCTATGAAACAAGAAAAAAAGTCAAATTCTGATAAATTTTATTACAAGCAGGAATTTTCCATAAATAGAAATTTTTTCTTTATGATTAAATACATATCTATTATACTCCTAAAACCCCAAAATTCTATAAAATAAAACATCAATTCCCCAACTAAAGCCCCAATTTCTAAAATTTCTATTGAAATATACAAAAATGAAAAATGAACCAATCAAAAATATATGCTAAAAAGTGATCCCATCCACATTCCCTGGCCCAAAATACCGGCAAAATAAATTTCACATAATCATCATAAAGCATCCATAAAATATCATAAAATCAAAATAAAGGAAGCAAAAACGTTTTAAATGGTGCTTGTTCTTCGTATAAATAAATCACGCATAAGAGGATGTTATTTATTTTTCCAAGAAACCAAACATTCAATAATAACGTATGTGAAAATAATTTATGTAGGTAAATAAGTACGCATTTTCAACTCTTCTATAGAATAATTTAAAGCTGCCCTTTTCTTACAAAATCGTTACTAAAACTGTTTTTCTCTTGTTTCGCAGGAATCAATCAAGTAATCACTTACTCCATCCAGACTGACTCGAAAAACTCGTCAGAATATTTCCATATGGATGCAACGGAAGGAATAGTTTATTTGAAAAAATCACTAGATCATGAAACCATAAGCACGCATCATTTTACAGTTGTTGCCACTGATAAGGGTGTGCCTAGTTTGAGCTCTACATCGCACGTTTGGGTAACAGGTAAGTCTCGCAATATTATGTTTTAGGTGCAGAATTTTTGACTCTATAGTATAATAAATATTAACGTGTATCACCTTCATTATAGTTTTGGATATGAACGATGCCCAGCCAAGATTTGAACAGCCTTCATACAGTTGCGTTCTCTCCCAACATGCTGTACGTGGTCAATTCGTCACAGTTGTTTCTGCTAGCGATCCTGATTATTCTGATCACAACAACCTCATTTACACAATAGCACAAGGAAATGAACAGCAAACATATAATATTGATCCAGTGAATGGAATCATCACACTGGTAAACATGAAGGACTTTGCTGACAAACACTTGACCATTCTGAATGTGTCAGTTACGGATGGTGTTTACACTAGTTTCACAAGAGTCAAGATTACCATTCTGCCGGCCAATTTGCATAATCCTGTATTTTCTCATCTACTTTATGATGTGAAGATAAGCGAAAATCAATTAGCTGGACGACTTGTAGCAACTGTAAAAGCAACTGATAAAGACTTTGGAGACTATGGTAAAATCACATACAGCATATTTTCGGAAGAAATGCAAGAGTTTTTCACAATTGACAAAGACAAAGGTGAAATTGTGACCAAACTGAAACTAGATAGAGAGCATAGAAAAGTATACGATATCCCCATCATTAGTACTGATAATGGTGGGAGATCTGGCTTTACGACAGTTCGTGTCACTGTTGGCGATGAAAACGATCAAGCCCCTGTATTCGTATATCGAGAATATAAATCTGTGATTCATGGCAATTTGACAAATAATACTACGTTCTTGAAGGTATGTTTCTGAATGTAAAATAAATCCTTCAAACCAATTATCTAATAAACTACTTATCTATTTTAGATCAAAGCAGTGGATTCAGATGAAAATCAGAATGCAGCCATAAAATATTCCATCTACGACTCACAAAACAAAGGAGTAAAAGATCTATTTGGAATCAACGAGAATACTGGTTTTGTTTTCCTTAAAACAAACGCAGAGACGCATGAAAATGAAATGTTCCAGTTTTTCGTGAGAGCTACTGATGGTGGAGTTCCATCGATGCACACTGATGTACCTGTTGATGTGTATATAATGGCTTCATCGGAATCTCCTCCAGTTTTTGAGAAAAAAGACCGCGAATTATTCTTATCCGAGAACTCACCACCTGGCACAGTGATCAGTCGAATCAAGCTTAGTTCAAACTTCTCAGCTAAATACAGAATTATCTCTGGAGAGGAAGTGGATCCACAGTTTTCAATAAATGATGAAGGAGAGTTAAGACTAGCTAAAACCTTAGATCGAGAAACTAAAGACACTCACTTGATAGCTATCTTAGCTGAAACTGATGCCAGTCCACCTTTAACTGCCTTCACAGAAATTGTTTTACGAGTTCGTGACGAAAATGATAATAGTCCAGCATTTGAAAGCAATCCTTACACCTTAACTCTAGCTGAAAATATCGAAAAGGGCTCATCCATAATGAAAGTTCACGCTCGTGACTCTGACAGTGGACCAAATGGAGACGTCCGGTATTCTTTAGCAAGTGATGTTGGAGATATTGGCAACATTTTCGATATTGATGCTTATACTGGTTGGTTGACAACATTGGTGCCTTTAGACAGGGAGAAACGAGGAGACTATAAATTCACAGTGGTGGGCACCGATAATGGTCAACCAAAACATTCTGCGAAAACTACAGTAATCATCAAAATTAAGGATTATAATGATTGCGGCCCAACTTTCAAGTTAGATAGTTACGAAGCGAGTATAAGTGAAGATTCTCTTCCAGGAACTGTTGTGCTTCAGCTTGAGACAATTGATTTGGATGTTGATTTAGTGTCACCAATCGAATACTATATCGTTTCTGGAGATCCTCTTTCTCAGTTCCAAATCCGTCAAACTGGTGATCTTTTTATAGTAAAAAGCTTGGATAGAGAAAGTGTTGATCATTACGATTTGGAAGTTATCGTCACTGATGGCAAATTTACATCAAAGACCAAAATATCAATTAAGATCATTGATGCAAACGATAATCCACCGTATTGCCTGAAATACCGCTATCGAGAAACTCTTAGTGAAGGTACAAAGCCTGGAACATTCGTCCTACAAATCTTAGCTAATGATGCAGATGAACCAGCCAACTCGAGGTTGAGATACTATTTAACTGGTAATGGAGCAGATGAATTTGTTCTTGACAAAGATACTGGAAGTCTTAAAACAGCTAAAAACTTAGATCGAGAGACTCAAGCTAAATTCCAACTGACAGCTCACGTGCAAGATAGGGATCATCCTGGTTGGGAGTGTTCATCAGAAATAACGATAATCCTATCTGATTTGAACGATAATTATCCTCAGTTCTCCATGAATCCATATAGTGTAACTTTACCAGAAGATGCTGAGGTGGGAACTTTAGTAACTAAAATTCACGCTACTGATGCTGATGTTGGAATTAACAGGAAAATTAAGTATACTTTCATTGACTCATACAAGGATCACTTCAAAATATCTCAAGATAGTGGAATTGTAACATTAGCAAAACCACTTGATCGTGAACAAAAAGCCATTTATAACGTCACCATTCAAGCTACTGATCAAGGAACTCCAAAGTTATCATCACTTGTGTATCTGATAATTAACGTGCAAGATGTCAATGACTCACCGCCAATTTTCACTTCGAAACATTTCTTCGCTACTATCCCAGAATCAAGTGAAGTGTCAGCTGAAGTAATTCGTGTCCTAGCTACATCCAAAGACATTGGAATAAATGCTGAAATTTACTATTCTATTATTGGAGGAAATGAACATAAAAAATTCTCTATGAATAACAAAACTGGCATAATAACCTTAGCAGATCCTGTAGACTTTGAAAGAGCTAAAGATTACTTCCTTACAATAAATGGTAAGAATTTCAATCATGTTAAATTTTACTTCTTTTGTAGTTGACTTATGAGTACATTATAATATTAATTAATCATTCATTTTATGATTATTTCCAGCTATTGATGGAGGCGTTCCACCTCTCAGTAATTTGGCAACGTTGAATATTTCAATCACTGATGCAAATGACAATTCACCTCAATTCACGCAAACATCATACACAGCGAGAATCAGAGAAGATGCAGAAATTGGTGATAAGATTCTTCAAGTACGAGCAAATGATTTGGACTCAGAAGACAACGGTAGAATACATTATGGCATTGAAAGAGGTGACAGAATGGGTCAATTTAGCATCGAAGAAGATTCAGGCTACATATCAGTAGCTGGACAACTTGATCGAGAATCCATCTCCAATTATGTTCTGGAAGTATCAGCTAAAGATTATGGTTTTCCTGAGCTTTCTAGCTTTGTTCTTGTTACTGTTGAGATTTCTGATGCTAACGATAATGCTCCGCAGTATACTGAAACCAACTACACAGCAGTTGTTCAAGAAGATAAGCAAATTGGTCATACCTTGCTCAAATTTGAAGTGGTTGATGCAGACACAACACCAAATGCAGCACCATACACTTTTGATTTTAGAGCTGGAAACGAAAATGGCGCATTCAGAATGGAACAAGATGGAATCTTAAGAACAGCTAGTAGATTCAACCACAAAGTCAAAGATACTTATATACTTCAAATTCGAGTCTTTGATAATGGAACTCCACCTCTTTATTCTGATACTTGGGTCACTGTGAAAGTAATTGAAGAATCACAATATCCTCCAACAATAACTCCGTTGGAAATTTCCATCAATTCATTCCAAGATGAGTACCCTGGTGGCAAAATTGGACGAGTATTTGCAACGGATCAAGATGAATATGATACGCTTTCTTACACATTAGTACCAACTCCTGGTGTTCTAGACACTCCAAACAATCTATTCAACATCTCAAAGACTGATGGTACTTTGTATGCTTTACCTCGGTTGGATGTTGGAGATTATCGAGTGAATGTGACAGCAACAGATGGCAAATTTACATCCTTTGCTATTATAAAGATCACAGTCGAACTTATCACCGATGAAATGTTAACAAACTCAGTTGCTATCAGATTCAACAAAATCAGTCCAGAAGATTTCATTTTAAGTCATCGCAAAGGCTTCATCAGATCTATTCGAAATGCCATGGGATCTCGTTTGAAGGATATTGTCATTATAAGTGTTCAGCAGTCATCTGATGATATGAACCAAGTTCAACGTTATGCTCGAGATTTGATATCGGAAAGTGAACCGGAAGATTTGGATCGTGACAAGCGAAAGATTCAACATGATCTCGACGTTTTGTTCACCGTTAGACAATCTCAAGCGCAATCAAATGGACCAGAAGGACCAACAACTTATTACACTGCTCAAGAAATCAGAAAAGCCGTGGATGACAATCTGGAAGAAATTGAAGATGCTACTAAATTGCGAATTGATGAGGTGATAAAGGCAAAGTGCACAACAAATCATTGCGTACATGGAGAATGTGAAGACAAAGTTATGCTTAACACTCAAATAATAACGATAGCAACAGATGTCACCAGTTTTGTCTCAGCTCGTCACGATCATAGAATGGAATGTAACTGTAAAGAAGGATATGGTGGAGAGAAATGTCAGCATGCAGTTAATGAATGCTCCAAATCTCCTTGCCAATCTTTCAAAAGATGTGTTCCAGATGCAACAGAGCAAGGATATCACTGCTCCTGTCCAGATGGTTTTACTGGCACTAATTGTGATAAGGATATAACCAAATGCAATGATGACACTTGTTATACACCCAGAAATCCTGTCTCCTTTACTGGAAAAAGTTATGCTCAGTATAGAATTGAAAAAGAACTGGCAAAGAAAACATTGGAAGATCAACTAAATTTGCAGTTGCGAATTAAAACAATGCAACCAACAGGAAATGTTATGTATGCAGCTGGAAAAATAGATTACAACATTCTAGAGCTACAAAATGGCATGGTGCAATATCGCTTTGATCTTGGTTCAGGAGAAGGAATGGTGTCCGTGACTAGTATTTTTGTGGCTGATGGCTTATGGCATGAGATCAGATTAGAACGTGAAGGAAATAGTGCTAAGCTCATTGTGGATAACAAGCATGTTGGAAGTGGAAGCGCTCCAGGAGTAAATGGTGTCCTAAACTTACAAACTGATGACATCTATTTTGGTGCTGAAGTTCGTCAACACCCTCGTGTGCTTGGTTTAGAAGATATTCAACGTGGATATATCGGCTGCATGGATGATATTAGGCTTTCAAAAGTTCCAGTGCCATTACACATGACAGGAGGAAGTTCTGTTGCAGTCCTTAAAAGATTCGCAAACGTTGAATTCAACTGTGAAGCTCTAACACCATCGGGAGTTTGTGGATCTCAGCCATGCTTCAACGGCGGGACGTGCACTGAAATTGGTCCCAAAAGCTATGAATGTCAATGTCATTCAAGATTCTCTGGATTGCAATGCAAAGGTAATTTATTGACAAATGCATTTTAAATATATTATGTTAATAATATTTATTTAAAATTTAATTTTAATTTTTAGATGACCAGGACCCATGTGCAAGTTCACCTTGTCTTTATGGAGGAACATGCTATTCTGAAGGTTTTGGAAACTACTCTTGCAAATGTCCTAGCAGGATGACTGGCAAAAGATGTGACTATGGAAGATTCTGTGAACCCAACCCTTGCCGAAATGGAGGAGTATGTGAAGAAGGAGATGACTTACCTTTGTGCATGTGTCGTGGATATATGGGACCAATTTGTGAATTTGATGTCAACGAGTGTGATAATATGCCTTGCGGACACGGTGCTACTTGTGTAAACGAAGCTGGAAGTTTCAGGTGTGAGTGTCCAAGTCATCTTACTGGTTCAAGCTGTGGCGATCCACTGTATTCTAACTCCATAACATCAAGTATAAGTAACATGACATACGAGCAGATGATTGGAGTTGGAGGTGGTATAATCCTTATTGTCATTATTATTATTATCTGTGCCATTTGTTGCTGTGTTTGCCGGAAGAAGAAAAGAAAATCAAGCAAACATCACAACAATATCAACAACGATCCTCGCAAAGAACTGCTAAACGATCACCAGCAATATAAAAGAGTTTCTAAAATGAGCAATCTAGAAGTAATGCAATGCCAACAGCGTCCAGCTTCTTATACAGCCACAGCAAATGAACATCCTTACACAACTTGCAATACTGTCCTTCAATATAACAACTTGGATACACTTAGAAGCTATGGATCAGCTGGAGATGAGCTAGAAGGCGTTCCACCAGAGTACAGAAAACTTAATAGACCTAATCAGCAAGCCGTTAATATTAATAGTACGGGGACTTCCAGTGATACAGAGTCCATGTGCAAACAAAAATGGAGCGATCAAATTCAGATGCAAACATTCAGTGACAATAAACCAATCAATAACGACTTTAAGCGTCAAAGTCCTTTGTCTCATCAACAACAATTAACAGTGCAAATGAAGCCAACTGCAGGTATTCTTACTGGAAGATTATTGGCTAATCCTCATCTAGTACCACCAGGTTTTGAAGATCCACCAGGTTGTAATGCAGCCGCTTATCACTGGGACTGCTCAGATTGGGTTGGGAGAAGTCATAATCCGCTTCCAAATATTACAGAGGTTCCAGGCCAAGAAGTACCAGACTCATCAAGTTTTCACAGCAATGAAAGCAACGAATCACATCCTAATAAGAATCATATGCACTCCATGATGCCACCAATGATGGGGCCAGTAGATCCGGCTAGAGATATTGAGACTTTAAATGAAGACATTGAGTCGGAATTTGTGGATGATTCAGAATGCGATCAACCGTTATCAATCAATTTTGATAATATGAACCATTCGTTACCATGCTTGAATCCTTTAGATAGCGGAAGTGACGACTATAGATTTAATACAGGTAATTTAAAATGATCTGATAGTTGTTTGAACTTTTAAACTAATCAAAAATTTCTCTTTTGCCCTTCTTATTAAAATCAAAGTGCCTTTAAATGTAAACAATACACGTAAGTGTCCAACCCTTCATTTTCTTTATAAAATGCTTTAAAATTGTCCCGCCCTCTTTTTCCAAAAAATATTATAAATCATTAAAATATTTTTTTCTTCTTCAAAAATTTCAGCTGATAGTTATTTACGACATCCGAACAGTTATCTGCCGAAATATAACATTCAGAGTGAAACCGATGGAGAAAGCGTGGCTCCATTATCCAGTTTTGCCAACAACAGCTACAATCCGTGTGGAGTGCGGCGACATAACAATGGGCTGGATATTGGACCCCATCAAATAGTTCAATCGGATGATGAAGAGGACGAAAATGCCATTCAAGCTTATGGCTTCCCTGCACAACAAAAGCGACGCAATCGCTTACAAAAAAGTGATATAGATTTAGTATTAAGTGGTGAGTTGATTTTATTTTATTAGATTTAGCCCTTATTAACCATTATTTTGTTTTGTTCAATTTCAGGTGAAAACAGTTCACTTTTAGGACATAATCTTCAGATGCATAACGACCTGATGAACAGCAACTCCCATTCAAACAGCGACCTCTCGGTCCAGCTATGCGAACTAGAAGACAGCGACTTTGAGCAGAATTTATCCAATTCGCTAATTCACACCGATGTTTGACGAACGATATCCCCGTCAAACTTAGCCATTAATGTAATTAAACAATTAAAAACGTTCGCTAATAATGATAACAGTTATGATCTATTAATCAAAATGAAAACTCTATTTATAACGGTTAGCATAATGAGTTTGTGAATTAATGAGTAACTGAGCAAAAGTGTGAATGTCTTGATGATTCGAATTTATTTTAAGTTTGGTCAATTTTTGGTTTTTAGAAGAGTTTTAGAATCTAAAAGTCTTGAAAAACATTTCGAACATTTTAAACAAAAATTGAAAAAAAAACATATCGATTTTTCAGATTATTGTTTAAAGATAATATTTCATCATTTCAGTATTTCTATGGAAACTTTCATTTCTATTAATTTCTGATCATTCTTGAACAATTCTCAATACAAATTGAATTTTTTGTAAATTTCTCTAATTTAATTTATTTACTCGTTTTACGTAAACTTTCGTAATTTTAAGTGAAAATCTGTAAAAAGCTGAATTAATATGAGATGGCTAATCTTTTTTACATATATTTTATAGAAAAATTTATATAAAAATCGAAAATCTATAAACTTGTTGAAATGTTGACTAAAAGATGAAAACATGATTGCCATAGCGAGTGACGCAACTGAAAGGGTCATCAAAACTAGATAAAAATCAATAATTCAAGAAACAAATCTTCATTCCAAATAAATTCTGAAATCTAAAGTGTTTCCAACATATTTTATTTAATGGAACTGATATGCATTTGTAATCTAAGTAAAATCACAATTTTATTTAGAGCAGACAGCCACCTTGGCTTCATATATTTTAATTTATTTATTACTGCATTAGAAAGTACCGTAAAGAACTTAAACAAAAAACCTAAAAAACTTTAATTTATTGCTAGATGAGAAATATTTTGGCAGCTTTATCATTAGATTCCTTCATTTGTATTTAAGTTGATTAAATATAGTTTTGATACTGATTAAAAATTTTAAGTAATAAACTAAACTAACTAATGATTGCGTAATTGAGCGAAACTAAATGTAAATTATGAAAACCGAAAATCAAACATTTTTTTAAAGTATAAATCAGCAATTAATTAATTTGTGTAATAATTGATAATTTGTGTATAGAAAATTTAAATTTATATTTTTAATGAATAAAGAGATGAGAAGATTAATTATTCTGTGTATTATTGGCAAACTTTTATACTTTTATTAGATGCTTATCTATTCGAATAATTACTAAACCCATATTTATGTTCTTCTAACCTGCTTTAATTAAATTGACATATTTAATTCCAGTGACGGAAAAACTAACATTATGAATCTAAAAAACGTTATCAGATTGCTTTTGTTTTTAACGATAACGATTTGAAAATTCCAGAACGTTTTTGTTAAAAAACGATAACATTACGGCATAAAGTTTTTCATAACGTTATCATAACGTTTTCATAAAGTTATTTTGTAAAATTAGCTTCATGACCAAAAGTGCCAAACTTAAAGTTGATCAAAACCTCAATAATTGTTCCAATGTAAGTGAATGACCATAAGGAGTTGCCCAAGGAGACCTCGAGATGCTACTCATGGTCAAAAAATTTGAACTATCAAATTTGAAGTGTCATTCAATGATGATATTGGTTCCATCAGAAGGTGGATGAGGTACCATCACCACCTGCTTGTGGCAAAAAAAACTTTTTTGTCCGTGCTTTTTTTTTAAATAGAACTGATTGTCACTCCAAAGTTGAGCATGAGGAGGTGCTCGAGGTACCATGAGCAACTGTTGATGGAATAATTTTAAAATTATTTTAGGCATTTTGATTAATTATCGAAAAAAAAAATCATCAAGAAAAGCTGCTCATGGTACCTCGAGCACCTCCTCATGCTCAACTTTAGAGTGACAATCGGTTCTATTTAAAAAAAAAAGCACGGACAAAAAAGTTTTTTTTGCCACAAGCAGGTGGTGATGGTACCTCATCCACCTTCTGATGGAACCAATGTCATCATTGAATGACACTTCAAATTTGATAGTTCAAATTTTTTGACCATGAGTAGCATCTCGAGGTCTCCTTGGGCAACTCCTTATGGTCATTCACTTACATTGGAACAATTATTGAGGTTTTAATCAAACCAAAATTTTTTGGTCTTAAAAATTATTTAAGTGGATAAACAGGATTTTTGACCATCCAAAGATGCCGTTGGTGTGGTGCTCAATCATTAATTCCATTACTGTTAAGCACAACCTAAACCTATAGACGAGTCAAAAATCTGGTGAAAACTTTATAAAAACGTTCTGAAACGTATGATAACGTTCTGATAACGTTATGATAACGTTATGATAACGTTATGAAAACGTTATGAAAATAACAAAAACGAAAACAGATAACTTTTTTATAAAGTTATTAAACGAAAACAAAAAAATTTAATTATAACGTTTTTGTTATTTAACGAAAACGTTATGAAAAACATTATAATAACGTTTTCCGTCACTGTTTAATTCACAATACACCGAGAAAAATATTGGTGGTAGTACGACACAAAGTTGCTTCGAGTTCAACTTTTTTTTCTGAATTTTTTTTGGTTGTACGTAGAACAAACTTTTGGTGGTATGGTGGTTTTACCTGCAACTTTTTGGTGGTACATTTTTCAGGAATATTTTGGTGGTAGTTGGTGGTACCTTTACAACTTTTAGTTGTAACTGTTGCAACTTTTTCATATTTTTACAAGATCAAAAGAAAAATTTTTTAAAGTAAAAAATCAAGCAGAAGGCATCAAAAATTACCACCAAATCGAAAAATTAAAGAATTTAATAAAAATTTTATGGTGAATACCAAATTCAACCAAGAACGTATAATATCGGGAAATAAAAAAACTTGTGGAAATGTGAAAGTTGAGTCTGCAGTTTAGTATGAACATTTGAAAATTACGTTATCAATAGGATTCAACAAAAAAATTCAAATCATATCAATAAAATTAATTAACCAAACTTTTTTGAATTTAGCATATTGATTATGATTATTCACTAATTAATTTGTGATTTTTAGTAAAATATTTCATTTTCCGTCAATTGAGCTGAAAACTCTTACATTGATTCGTTAAAAAGTGAATGACTATAGATTTGGGTGGACACGATATCATATAGTTATTTTATTAGATTAATAATTATTAAAAAAAAATATTTATGGTTAGATATTTACATGAAAAATATATTTAAAAAGTATTCTCGTATGATTTTTCGGTTTTTTTGGGAACTAGTTCAATCATAATTGTGAAAACAATGTTTTATTGTTAAGTTAGTATATAACCTTGAGTCTATCACAAGTCTCCATGGTCAAATCGGTACGCGCGCGGAAATAACAGCAGAAATTTTACAAGTCCCCAGAAAGTCAGCGGTTCAACTCCAGGTTCAGTCAAAAATATAAAGTTTTTACGGGTAATATTAATGAGGGATAAGTGTGTGTATGTGAGTTTTTTTTTGCATTTTTTTATTTTCCACTTTCATGAGTCGAGTTTTCCGCGTTTTCCGAAATTTTCTTCCAAAGTTGTACTGAGTACAACCAACAATTCCTGATTTATTTCAACTTTTTGTGTCGTACCAGGTTCAACCAAAGTACCACCAAAACCCAAAAAAGTTGCATTCATTATGACACAATGTGTTGCAATCACCATGACAATAGTGTCTTAGGTCTATATACACCACTATGTGTCATAATGATTGCAACTTTTTTTTCTCGGTGTAGCTTTATCTCACTACGATAGTATCTTACGATGATTTTCTCACACTGTAGAAGTATAAAAATTCTAATATTGTCATTGCACAATATTTTGAAGTAAACAGTCTTTCAACCATGTCAATGGATCGATCTTGCCGAGGTTGGTTTTTAGAAATTTTAGGGTAATTCCTCTGGTATATATTTTAACATGTTTGATAAACAGATTTTAGGCAGCAGACAATTCTTGTAAACTACGTGATCAAGAGCAAAGATTATCTTTTAATATTGAGCTTTGAATCTTTTCTTTCGGTTTCAATTTTTTTCCTTGAATAAATTAAAAATTATCTCTACCTTTTAATTAATAGTAAATCTAATAGTAAATCTGAGATGATATTTGCAAAGAACAAAAATAATCAACTTTAACATTAATTTCATTTTATCTTATCTCTCCTTTTGATTTTGGTGACCAGAGATAAACCAGTGAGTAATAAATTATATCTCCCACAATTATACATTACACAACGTGACCGGCATATTTTTAGAAGTATGTGTGAAAACAAAACATACTTTAGGCACCACCAACATTGAAACAAGCTCAGTTGTTTGATAAACCCAAAATTAAGCAGTCGACTTGATCATCGAATAAAATGACTTCTAATATTCCAACAATCAAATTGAGTGATGGGTCTGTTATGCCAGGATTCGCATTTGGAACTTATAAGGTTAGTTCTTTGTTTGTTCTCGAAAAAATGGAATTGTCTCTAAATTTCATTTCTCAAGGCCACAGAAAGTACTTGCAAACAAGCAGTTAAAGATGCTATCGACGCCGGATATAGGTAACATAAATGAGCATTAAATAAAATATTCCAAAATTATATTTAATATTATTGAAATGTTTCTTACTAAGGCACATTGACACTGCTGCTCTCTACAAGAATGAGGTGGAAGTTGGTGAAGCGATTCGTGATAAAATTGCTGAAGGTATTAATTAATGCTTATCATATATTCAACATGTCATATAAATACTTTTTCTAAATTTGTTATAATCAGCAAATACTAAAATTTCTGAACTTTTTAGGAGTGATCAAGCGTGAAGACATTTACTTGGTGACAAAACTTTGGGGAACTCATCATGAAAAAGTTCTTGAAGCATGTGAAGTATCTCTAAAGAAGCTTGATGTTGGTTACATCGATCTTTACTTGATTCATGCACCACTTTCAATGAGATACGTCGATGAAGAAACTTTAGTTCCCAAGGGGAAGAACGGATTGATCGATATTATTGAAATCGATCACATGAAAATTTGGGCTGATATGGAGAAATGTGTGCAGAATGGATGGGTGAAGAGTATTGGAGTGTCTAACTTTAACAGTCAACAAGTTAAAGATATCGTTGACAACTGTAAGATAAAACCAGTTTGCAATCAAGTCGAGTGCTCACCTTTTGCCAATCAGCGAAAGCTGGCTAAATTCTGCAAAGATATTGGGGTGATTGTTACAGGTTACTCACCTTTTGGGCAAACCATCAAACCTGAGGAAAATAAACCAAGTTACCTGTTTGATGCTAAAGTTGCTGATATTGGCAAGAAATATGGAAAGACAGCAGCTCAAGTAGTTTTGAGGTTCTCTGTGGAATTGGGAGTAGTTCCAATTGCCAAATCTGCTACTAAATCGAGGATCATTGAAAACATACAAATTTTTGATTTCAAACTCACTAAAGAAGAGATCGAATACTTGGATTCTTTCAATAATTTTGATAAGAGAGTCGTAACAATGAAAGAATACAAGGATTTTAAGTATTATGCTTTTGGTATTGAGTTTTAAAAATACACAATATTTTTAATTATGTTTGTAAAATAAACTAAAACTTCAATAAAATTTTTTAAATCAAACCATAAATCAAATATTTTGCTTGTGTAGGGTGGTGTAGGTTGGTAAGTGTAATTTCTGTGATTTTTCCAAGAACGATATAAAAGTTTCTTTTTTTTTTATTTTACGTGATTGAGAGCATTTGAAAATAAAACTTGTGTTTGCAAAAAAGTAGAGTCTCTATGCTCTATGTTCTATTTTTAGGAGTAATTTGCGTAGAAAAGAGAAATTTGTATATAGATTGCAACTAAATGCAACTCAGTCTATAACTAAACACAGAACAGACAAGTTTTATATTAAAGTAGATCTGATAAAATGTCGTCCAAAATTCCAACTCATAAATTAAGCGACGGATCGTTAATGCCTGGACTAGCATTTGGGACTTATAACGTAGGTTTTCTAAGTCTTGCATAATAAAGAAAGTTAATTTAGTAATTTGTCTCTAGAATTGTTACCAAGCTGTTAAAGATTCCATCGATTCTGGATACAAGTAATACAACAGTTATTTTGCCCAAGTTTCTGCAATTTAACATGATTAATAAAATACTAATTTTAAAAGGCACTTTGACTGCGCTGAAGTTTACGAAAATGAGGAAGAAGTTGGCAGAGCGATTCGTGAAAAAATTTCTGAAGGTATTCATTCTCATCTGTGATATCTCATGAGCAAAAATATGTTGTGCCTTCTTTTTTAGGAGTGATTAAACGAGAAGATATTTTTGTGGTTACAAAAATTTGGAGAACCCATCATGAGAAAGTTCTTGAAGCATGTGAAGCTTCTTTAAAGAAACTTGACGTTGGTTATATTGACTTATATTTGATACATTCTCCAATCTCCCTGCGATACATTGATGAGAAAACTTTTAGGCCAAAAAAAGAAGACGGTTCAATGGATGTCATTGATGTTGATCATCTGAAGATTTGGGAAGATATGGAAAAGTGTGTAGAAAATGGATTGGTTAAAAGCATTGGAGTGTCAAATTTTAACAGCACGCAGATGAAAAACATTTTTGATAATTCTAAGATAAAACCTGTATGTAACCAAGTCGAGTGTTCTCCTTTTGCCAACCAGCGGAAGCTCGCCAAATTTTGCAAGGACCTCGGAGTGATTGTTACTGGTTACTCACCTTTTGGACAAATTGTTAAACCTGAGGAAAAAAAGCCAAGCTACCTTTTTGATGATAAAGTTGCTGAGATGGGGAATAAATATGGGAAAACATCAGCTCAAGTAATTTTGAGATACTCTATAGAGTTAGGTGTCATTCCGATCTCCAAATCGGCAACTAAATCGAGGATCATTGAAAATACACAAATTTTTGATTTCAAGCTGAACGAAGAAGAAATAGAATATTTAGATTCTTTTAATAATTTTGACTTGAGAGTTCTTAAGATGTCAGAATACAATAAATGCAAGTACTATACATTTAGTATCGACTTTTAGTTTTGCAAAATAAAACATTTTTATTATATTCTATTTTGTTCTATTCAACATGTTTTATAAATTGGCACGTGATGCAAATATGCCATCTTATTAAAAAAACGATGAATTCTTTTAAATTTTGTTTCTCTATGAATCAACTTAACAACTTAATAATCGTAAAAGAAAGTGAAGAAACAATTTTATTCATCAATATCAACAAAGTACTTCTAAGCAGATAACAAAATTTAATATGAGTTTAGTGAAAATTTGAGTCAAATTACTTGGTGGATTTAGTTATCTTATAATTCACTGATAAAAATATTTCTTATCAATACGGTAATAGTTATTTAAAATACTCAAAGATGTTTCACTTTATTTCCCAGAGAGAGAATAAATTTCTTGTGTTTCAGAGAACTACATTTGATTAATCAAGAATTGCTCAAAAATTGTTGCAATAAAATATTCATTCCAACCAGTATTCTGTGAACTCTCGACAAATATACTTCAAAATGGCTTCAAAAATTCCCCTTGTCCAACTGAACAATGGCATGAAAATTTCTCAAATAGGTTTGGGAACCATGCGAGTAAGATCTCTAAACTTAAGGGTAATTGAGCAATAATATATTTTTTGTTTTTATATTTCAGCTAAGTGGCCAAGCTGGAAAAGATGCAATTAAGTGTGCTATTGATACAGGCTATCGTCATTTTGATACAGCATTTTTGTATGGTAACGAAGTAGAGGTACCCGAGAACCGTCATTATTTGATTGATCAATATTCAAACTAAATTTTCACATAGGTAGGCGAAGCAATACGTGAAAAAATTGCTGAAGGAGTAATAACTCGAGAAGAAATATTTATAGTCACCAAACTATGGGGAATCCATCATAAAAAAGTGGAAGAAGCTTGCCGATCATCGCTTAAGAAACTTGGTCTGGAAATTGATCTTTACCTCGTTCATTTCCCAGTTGGCTATCTTTTCCGAGATGACTCAGAAAAGTGGCCTCAAACAACGAATGATATTCTTGACATGGATTACTTAGAAGTTTGGCAGGAAATGGAAAAACTAGTTGATTTAGGATTAGTTCGTGGAATTGGAATTTCCAACTTTAACAGCGAGCAAATTGATCGCTTATTGAAAAATTGCAAAATTCCTCCAGCTGCTCTTGAGATTGAATGTTCTCCTGGACTTAGCAATCATAAGCTCATTGACTTTTGTAAGCAGAAGGGAATTGCTGTAACTGGTTATTGCCCACTTGGTAGGCATAACCCAGAAAAGCAGCTGCCAAAATTCTTGTATGACGATAAAACTGCAGCGATCGCAAAAAAATATGGAAAAACACCAGCTCAAGTGGCTTCAAGGTATACTTTGCAGTTGGGAGCCATTCCAATTCCCAAATCAGGCAATCCTTTGAGGATCAAGGAGAACTTTGAGATTTTTGACTTCATCTTGAGTGATGAAGACATGAAAGTTTTACAGGATTTCCATGATCCTCAGGATCGAGTGTGTAAGTTTGAGTATGCAGCAAGTGCTAAACATTATCCATTTAATGCCGAGTTTTAGAGACAAATAGTATTTAAAGCTTTTATTTGTATTTTGTACCAACAATTTCAATAATAAAATAATTGATTTCATCAATTAAAGTCTTTTCATTCCAATTATTCATTTTTGATCAATCTATGAATGTTTCTCAGCTTCAAAATACAAACAAACATACATTGGATGATGTATTTTTTATGGCTCAATTATCAATACGGTAATCAAATTATTATCAGCATTTATTTATTATTCATATACTTTTATCATATTTTTATGACACTAACATCGTTATCTATCTAAAAATATTTATTTAGTTGAATTTGAGTGAATCCAAGTTTATTCAACTATAGTAGAGATAGTCGAGAGATAGTCTATAGTCTATACAGCGGTACACAACCAAAAAAACCATATAATTATATTTATCGCACAACGTAAACAAGAGAACGAATATGTTTCTCCGTAAAAAAGCCAGAGCGCCAACCAATCAACCAGATGGCCTTGAAAAAATCATATTTGTTTGTTGCTCGCCGGTTTTTGCTTCAGTATCGATTCAATCCGTCAAATACACAAGTTGTGCTACCAAAACAAAATTATTTTGCTGGTAAAAATGGCTCAAAAGATAAACGATTTGAAGATAGGACTGGGCACGTACGGTGTGAGTGAATTTGAAATAGAATGCAATCTATTTCGCACCATTATGTATTGTTTCAAACTTTAATTTCAAATTTTAGCTGAAAGGTGAGGTTGGAATCCAAGCTATTAAAGACGCAGTAGATGCTGGATACAGAATTTTTGACACAGCATTTATATACCGCAATGAAGGTTTGTTTCAAATAGAAGTGTTTAAGTGTTTGATTTTAAGCAATTTCTAGAATGTTGCTAACAGCATCAACAAGCAAAATACACTGAAAATAAAAATAATCAGAATTGATTTTCGTAAATTTCCAAGTTTTTAATCAATTTATAATTTATTTTAGCTGAAGTTGGCCAAGCAATCAACGCAAAAATCGCCGATGGAGTGATAACTCGTGAAGATGTCTTTGTCACTACTAAATTGTGGGGAATTCATCATCAAAAAGTGGAGGAAGCATGTCGTGCCTCTTTGAAAAGATTGGGAATGTCCTATGTAGACTTGTATTTAATTCATGTTCCAATCAGTTTCAACTACCAGAATGAAGAGGAAGCTTGGCCTTGCAAGCCAAATGGTGATCGTGATACCATTGACTTGGATATTTTAGATATCTGGGCTGATATGGAGAAGCTAGTAGAGAAAGGTTTGGTTAGAAATATTGGAGTTTCAAACTTCAACAGCCTCCAAATCGAACGTTTGGTCAAAGAAGGAAAAATCAAGCCAGCTTGCAATGAAATTGAATGTTCACCAGGCTTGGATCAAACTAAATTGGTTGAGTTTTGTCGAGAGCGTGGAGTTGCTGTACTTGCATATTCACCTCTAGGACAACATAACGCTGAGACAAAAAAACCTGATTATCTCTATGATGATAAACTAGCTGATATCGCTAAGAAATATGGCAAGACTCCAGCTCAAGTTGCCTTGAGGTACTCTTCGCAGTTGGGAGCCATTCCAATCCCAAAATCAGCCAACAAAGATCGAATTATTTTGAACTTTGATATCTTCAACTTCAACTTGACTGATGAAGAAATGAAATATTTGAAGACGTTCCATAATCCTGAGAACCGTTGTTGCAAGTTCGGCAACTACAAGCACGTCAAGAATTATCCATTCCATGCTGATTTTTAAAGGAATTCACAATTTTATATTTCATGTAATGCCTTAATATTTCAAAAATAAATAAAAAAAAATAAAAAAACATTTTAAGTCTTTCAACATTTAATAGCATGTAACAGATTCAAAATAATGCAAATACTGATAGTAATATTTGAACATAATATATATAGTTTCAGTGCATTAGAACATCTCTGGCAATCGGTCCTAAATGGCTTTCTAAATAGTCTTTAAGAGTCTGGCATTGGCTTCTGCAATCACATTTCAAATAAAGAATTAGATTTTCGTTGAAGAATGTGGTTCACTCACTCAGTTTTTAGTTGATTTGAACTGCCCCAAAGAATTGCTCCACCTGATTGCTCTGCTTTTAACGTTTGAAGGATGTTTGTCATGTCTTCCTGAAAGATGTGTATGTAAAAGTATCACAATACACTAAATCAATTTACCTAAAACATACTTTACTTAAATAGTTGGAAGTATCCGTGTACTGATACCGGACAAAAGCTATGACTTTTGGTGTTCTGTTTTTAGAATAGGATGCAACTCTTTTAGCCTCGTGTATTTTTCCTTTGACAAATCGTGAAATGTCTCCACTTTTTATTTGCGCTGTTATGTAGACTGAAGGATAAATTACATCAGAATCTTCGAAAAGAAACTTAAGACTGTCATTTTCAGTTTCTACTTCCGGAGGGCAATTGTCTAGAATACTAGTGCTGGGAAAGAAACCGAAGAATACATCTTTTTCTATTTTATTGAAGCAATAAGGATATGCGTAGTAACCCCATTTGGCACTATGTCGCAAACTTTGAGCTCTCAATAATGTTCTATTCACAAAAGAATAAGAAGCCCTTTCAAAAACCATCCTAGCTTGCTCCAGGACCTTGTCACTGGACCAAAAAGGATGCTTTTCTTTCATATATGCAAGTGAATAATCTTTGTAAGGTTTAAGCTCCCCATAGTTTTGACGAAAAATTGGGCGCCAAGATTCAAAATCGATGATTGCTATGCCGTTGTACGTTTTGTTGGCAATGAATTGGTTAAGATCTGCTTCGAATTCTGCTAAGTGGAGATCTAGGTCACCATATTGTGGAAGGCCACCATTTCTTAGAAAAATCCTTCCAAAACTATCCTTTAAGATGGCAGGGAAGTTTCCAGGATCATATAAAATGGTGATCTTGTCACCTCTACAGAAAGAATGCATGAATATGAAAACATGTGAACAAAGTTAAATTACATACCTGATGGAATCATTAGTATTCTGAACAATCCCATACTTTCCTTCCAAATTAACAAACTCAACATTAAATCTGCGACACAAAGTTGAAGGAACTCCCCAAAAAATCTCAAATCTGCATTTAAAAAATAATTTTTAATTCAATTTAAGTTTGAATAATATTTTAAATACTTTCTGCCATTGATCAAAAACAGAAAATTGTAAATAAGTAGCTGAAACACGGGCATTGACACTACGCACGAAAGAATTTAACAACAACTGTTGATTTATTGCAAGCACTTATTGCTTTATGTTCATAAATTTAAATCGAATTGCTAATAAATGGTACACAATTCTCAGCTCGAAAAAGTTTTATAGGGGATAAGTTGAGACCCTGTGGGTAATTTTCTTTGTAATTTTCTTTCAAATTGAAAATTTCCTTAATATTTAAAGTTATAAGGTTGGTTAATCATCATAAGTTGATGAGAGATTTTATTATTGATTACCTTGAAAGAAAATGACAACTAATCACACATGATCAATAAACTTGAAATACATGCAAGTTCATTAAAAGTGTAAAAATTGCCTTTAATCACTAAACTTATTTATGTATAAAAAGTTAACCTGCCAGCATATTTAAAATGATGACCTCTTTATGAACAACTAAATTAATTGGTAAATTCACCTATTAATTTCAAAAATTCACTCAAATTGTGCTCTTCAACCACTTGAAACACCTGTTGGAATTAATAAAAATGAAAAAGTTTTACAATACAGTACAATATTAAAATTTCAATATTTTCAGAAATGCTCTGCAGAAATTCACAATATTTTAATTGAAATTAAAAACGTGTAAATTTGCTAAATTTAACTGAAGCTTGCTTTGAAATTAGTAAAAAATAGTGATGATTTGAAGGAAAATATATAGATATTACTTAAATTCATAGAAACTGCAAGGGTTGATGTGTTGTTTTAAGCTCCCAACGAAAAACAAACTCTTTGTATTGATAAATCATTATGTGTTTTTCGTTTCGAAGTTATTCGAACTGATTTACACGATAGAAGATAATTTAAACAATAGGTAAATATATTTTCTCAAATTTAAACATTTTTTATTCAATTCTTTTCTAAAGATTATTGTTAGCTCGTTATTATTTAGCACTAAATTTTCAGTTGAGATTCAGGAGTGTGTTGAGAATTGAATCTTGAAATTACTTTTATTACAAAAATAACTTATGGAGCACCTGGAAGGCATCCGATACAATTT
The DNA here is from genome assembly GCA_038502155.1 of Parochlus steinenii. Classification (NCBI taxonomy): domain Eukaryota; kingdom Metazoa; phylum Arthropoda; class Insecta; order Diptera; family Chironomidae; genus Parochlus; species Parochlus steinenii. The sequence continues at coordinate 1,303,207 of JAXCIN010000047.1, read as the reverse complement.
GCGCCAGTACCTCCTGCTCCAGGAGCACCACCTACGCTTCCAGCTCCTCCATTGCATCCAATACAGTCAGTTCCTGTTCCACCATTTCCACCAGCTGCAGCAGCTAATCCAGCAGCTCCACCATTACATCCTTAATAATTTTAAATAAATTAATAATTGGATAATACTCCTGCTTTCTGCTATCTTGTGCTAAGACTTATTCTTAAAGTGTAATATTCTGAATCATAGTTTACCTGTACAATATGGTCCAGTTCCGCCATTTCCACCTGCGCCTTCTGCAGCTCCAGCTCCACCGTTACATCCAATACAGTTATCACCATTTCCTCCCTATAAACAAACATGATATAAGATTTGATAATGATAGATTCTCGTGAAGTTTTAAATAACAGAAAGTAAGTCTAGAATTACAAAGCAATAAAACGACTGAGCGTCTATCAATGTGTATTGAAAAGTCAATGTTTGCGTATACTTTATTTGAAGGAAATTTTTGAAGATTAAAATAATTAATTTCAATGAAAACTGAACTAGGTCAAATTTTCTTGAACAATACTGAAGTCACTTTAATTTTCATGCAAAATTTTTAATGTAATTACAATGAGATATACTTACATTTCCACCAGCTCCTCCATTACTACCAGCTCCACCGTTGCAGGAAGTACAATTAATACCATTTCCTCCCTAAAAACGAACATAAAATAATATTTCATTGATATTCATAAGATGAACTCACATTTCCGCCAGCTCCACCAACAGTTCCTGGTTGGCCATTACAATGATCACCGGAACAATTTGGTTCATCACTACCATTTGCTCCTGCTGCGGCTAAAGCTGTTGCAATCAGTGCAAAACACATTACTACTATGAAAAGCTTCATTTTTGATATATATTTAGATATACTTTGTTAAACTTTGATAAACTTTGATATGATAAGAATTATTACTTTCAGTTTGGTCGTTTAGATTTATACTGATCAATTGAAAATTTGAGCTCTTATTTATATGAATTTTTGGAACGGCTTTATGCGATAAGATCCAAACAAGTATACGCATGTATAATTTGTTTTTCTTAGACATTTTCATATTTTACCAACTATACTACCTTAAAATTAATTGCTTACAAATAATTGGGTTGTTAATAATATTAGGTGACTAAATTTAATGTTCTTCAAAGCTATGTTGATGTGGGTCGGAAATTCGGACCAAGACGGTCGTTTTGGTCATATTTGGGTTAAAAAAAGAAATATAGTTTCGGGTCAAATTTCCAAAGTGAGCTTCCCAATATTATTGACACAAATATTACTTCTGATTAATCTAATTATTTTACTCAAACAAAATCTTGAAAATCAGTCAAAATATGCAAAAAAAACTTTAATGGGAAGAGGAGAAACAAATAAAAAGTCGAAACCTAAATGAATAATAACTGTCATATTCTGAACATCCAAACTGTATCAACATAATTATGAAGATATGCTCCACGAGGTGATTGAATGTTTTTTGTTAACTAAGTTTATTATCGCTTATCTTGCGCATATCCAGACATTTGTTATTGTTTTCAAAATTCCATTTGAGATACCATCCTAAATAGCAATTGACAGAATTTTTATGATATTGAAATTACTTGGAATTTACCTATTGCAAACTGCATTTTCAGAAATTAGAAAAATTCCAAATGATCCGAATTAGATTGAGCTTTTATGCTGTTTTACATTGCACTCAACAAATAAATGGTTATAAAATAATTTCTTATTGAAACTGCATCCAAAGACAATAATTTTTCAAATCTTACCAATGATTTCTATTTTATTTATGTAAGATCAATGAAGTTTAATTAAACTATAATAATATGTTGTTGTTATGTAACAATTAGGGATATTGCTATTCAAAACTTTTGTAGACTTAAAATTTAAGCAAAACGTAAACATTTTCATCGATAAGAATAATGTGATGAATTCGGTCAAATATTGTTTTGGATGGTATCATAAATGAAATTGAAAAAACGAAAACAAATGTCTGGATATACGCGAAGTATGCGAGTATAATTTGAATGAACAACACTTTTTATCAGCTCGTGTTGCATATCATCATAACTTTATTGATTCAGATTGGTTGTTTAGATTATGACAGTTGTTATTGCAACCTCTCTATGCACCCTGGCGATACGTCATGAGCCGCCACTTGTCTTGAAGGATTTTTAAATCTTTATTGAGTTCGTTCAAACTAATTAGAATCAAAATTTTATTTACACTGTGTAAAATGGTTGCGTTATAATCAAAAACCAAATGAAGGGTAGTACTTAAACAATCTAAAGGCTTAAAAATTCACTTTGTGAATCAATTAGGTTAAGACTATACCTACATTATTTACTCTGTGTGTAATTTCCATTAAAAGATTAGATTTTTGTTAGACGCAAAGCTAAACGATCATTAAAAATTTCCTTTGGCATACTCGCTTCAAAATTTTAAGATTGAATTCTGCGAAAAAAAAAATTGTTTTCATATCATAAATTTTTTTTCAAAGATCAGGAATTTAAGATACTCTGTTTTTAAGAAACTATCATTAATCTCAGAGCCCAATTATTTGTAAGCAATTAATTTTAAGGTAGTATAGTTGGTAAAATATGAAAATGTCTAAGAAAAACAAATTATACATGCGCATACTTGTTTGGATCTTATCGCATAAAGCCGTTCCAAAAATTCATATAAATAAGAGCTCAAATTTTCAATTGATCAGTATAAATCTAAACGACCAAACTGAAAGTAATAATTCTTATCATATCAAAGTTTATCAAAGTTTAACAAAGTATATCTAAATATATATCAAAAATGAAGCTTTTCATAGTAGTAATGTGCTTTGCACTGATCGCGACAGCCTTAGCCGCAGCAGGAGCAAATGGCAGCGATGAACCAAATTGTTCGGGTGATCATTGTAATGGCCAACCAGGAACTGATGGTGGAGCTGGCGGAAACGTGAGTTCATCTTATGAATATCGATGGTATATCATAGATCGGTAACATCTTATTTTATATTTTTTTGTAGGGAGGAAATGGTATTAATTGTTCTTCTTGCAACGGTGGAGCTGGAAGTGAAGGAGGAGCTGGTGGAAATGTAAGTAGATATTATTGTTATTAGAATAAACATTGATAGGCTCAGTCATTTTATTGCTTGGAAATTCATTACTTTCTCATTGTTATTTAAAACTTCACGAGAATCTATGATCAAATCTTGTATTATGTTTTTAATAGGGAGGAACTGGTGATAACTGTGAGGGATGTAATGGTGGAGCCGGAAATGCAGAAGGTGCTGGTGGAAATGGTGGAACTGGACCATATTGTACAGGTAAAACTTAAAATTCCAAAGCACATGATAGCAGAAAACAGAAGTTTTAATAACAAATATTAATTCTTTTTTTAAATCAGGATGCAATGGTGGAGATGCTGGATTAGCTGCTGCAGCTGGTGGAAATGGTGGAACAGGAACTGACTGTGTTGGATGCAATGGAGGAGCTGGAAGCGTAGGTGGTGCTCCTGGAGCAGGAGGTACTGGCGCAAATTGTATCGGATGCCTTCCAGGTGCTCCATAAGTTATTTTTGTAATAAAAGTAATTTCAAGATTCAATTCTCAACACACTCCTGAATCTCAACTGAAAATTTAGTGCTAAATAATAACGAGCTAACAATAATCTTTAGAAAAAAATTGAATAAAAAATGTTTAAATTTGAGAAAATATATTTACCTATTGTTTAAATTATCTTCTATCGTGTAAATCAGTTCGAATAACTTCGAAACGAAAAACACATTATGATTACAAAGAGTTTGTTTTTGGAATTCAGTTATATATGGAAATCTGTAGAAAGTGCAACCCTTGCAGTTTAGATGAAAAACCAGAAACTCTCTTCTTTGCTCCAGTGATCATAATTTGGTACTTTTGAAAAAATAAGCATTTTAGAATAATTTTTTTAATTTTGCCTTACGTAGTGCGCTGATTAAAAATTAAATGAAGTTTTTTAACGATTGTTGGAATTCTGCGAACAAATTGTCGCTCACATGTACCCAGTTGAACCCAGATTCAGCGGTGAACAGCACAATACATAGTACTGCGCTACAGAACCACCTTTTTTAGTGCGCTGATTAATTTAAGATTTGAACATTTTTGCTACAGTGATACTTTGAAGTCAAAATCCAGTGTCTTAAGGAAATCGATACATTTTATAAATTTAATGTATTCTATACACCTTGAGCTTTATTTTGATATATGTAGAAAAATTTTTCTGTTCATAGGTAGACATAGTTCCTATAAAATTTTTTCTTTTTTTTTTTTCTTTCTAATGCTTTTTATTAATCAATTTTCATATTGCAATAATATGAAACAATTGAAAATTACACATTCTCCTTGAGTCATCTTCAAACCCCCAGTAGTCTCCACAAATTTAATTTGCTTCTTCTTCTGGTAGTAGAAGCTCAGATTACTGTTCCATCTTGATTCAATCCTGGTGGTGTTCACATTTCGGTCCCTTTACACAGGCTTGAGGAGATGACAGCGGCACTGACTTATTGGTTCAAAAATCTTGCATATGCATTTTCTGCAAACTCGATCAGTTCTCAGGTTAAGCTTTAATGATAGACGTTTAAAGGAGCACCCGCACTAAAAGTGTTGGCGTCTATCTTCACCCATATAACTTGATAACCAAAATTATTCAGCAGGAAAAGAAAATTTTGAGGTTTAATTTTGATTTCTGGAAAATTTTGTTTGAAAATTCTTTGAATTTCCTCAAACTTGATGAAACTGTGTTAACTCTTACACACGTTCTAGGTCCTAGGCCAACGACAATGAATCTAGCATAGATGATGATTTGCAGCTCAAAGCTATTTTAATTGGAATTTTTTGTTGAAGCGGAAAATTTCTGAACTGACATACTCATTATTTAAAAATGGTAAATTTGTTAAGCAGAGCTTCATCATGCCTTTGAAATGCCTTTGATTAATTCGATTGAGTATTATATTAACATATAAATTGGACCAAATAAAAAATAAATACAAAAATTCATATTTTTTAAAAGGAAACAAATTTTGAATTTTGTCATGACAAAAATGGTTTTATACAAAAATTTGTATAAAACTATGTATTATACGTATAATACCGTATAAAACATGTATAATACATTTTAAAATGAATAAAACCTCAGAGAAGTACATTGAAGGTTGGTTAAGCTACAATAATCTCCGCATTGATTTGATTCAGTAAACTTTCCTAAACCAAATCAATAAAAAATATCGAAAAATTGAAGAAATGGAAGATATTGAAGAAGTTAAGTGGAGTTAAAGCAATTTGTGAATTTTTAAACACCAGTAATATAGACATTTAATTTAACTGATTGAAAACAAAATTCAATGAAACAACATGAAAGTGCAGTGATGTGTTGGAAAAAAACACACAAAATATCGGCCATAGTATGACGCAAGTCGTGATGGCCTGACAAAGTCAAAACCCTACAACAAGAAGAGAAGAAGAAGATATTGAAGTAAGTTTCAATAAATTCAGAAATTCGAAACGAAAATTAGGTAAGTTTTGAAGTTTATTGTAGGATACATTACAATATATAAACTTATATTCAATTGATTCTTATAAGTAATAATCTCAATGTTTTTAGAATATTGAGTATTAAAAAGATTTTGTGTGTTTAAAAATTTTATAGAAGTTATTTATCTATCAGCAAAATTGAGTACTGCGCGTTTATTTATGCGGAAAACAGAGAAAACAGAGACAAACTAGAGAAAATACAGTGGTGAGCAATAAGATGTTGCACCGGAATCATGCAGTCAACCCATACGCAGACTCTTGAAGTCATCTCCTGCATTCCACCTGTTCGAGAATATGCAGCCACATTGCTCACCACTCACTATGTAAATCATCGCTTGAAAGGTTCAAAATTGTAAATGACCCCATGAGCTGCTTAGGGTGGTTCAATATGCAACATTGTTGAAAAGTCGCGCTCACTGGTCAAATTTCGATTTATAATGACAAAAAGAAAATTCACAAAAAAATCCGGTGACCGGAATGACCGGTGAGCGCGACATTTTGATACTATAGCATCTCCATATGAAATTAAACCACCCTAGTGCTGCTGCACGAAAAACTATGAAACCGTTGACCACAAACTCTTCGAGTGTGGAGAAAGCACACTGCAAAGCCGAAACCAACTTATGGCAGAATTAAGAAAAGCTGGACTGGAACCACCACATAACATAAGAGATATCTATCGTAATTAGGATTTGGACGACATCAGGTTATTGTGCGAATACCATCGCTATAAAACATGGTATAAAGGCAATCCATATAGCATATTCGATGATATGTTGAACAGTAGAAAAGTTTAAAAATATTCGTGACATTGAGGATTTTTTTACTACACGAAAAGATATTTGGATTTACTGTCGATATACAAATTAAAAATGCTTTTCAGATTTTCTCAAACTTAAACATTATTTTATTCAATCTCTTTTCTAAGAATTAACTTTAGCACAAAATTATCAGTTTAGATTGAGATATTTGTCGAAAAATCGATAGTAGATGGCAAAAATTACTTTTATAGCTAAAATAACTTATGGAGCACCTGGGAGACATCCGATGCAATTTGCTCCAGTACCTGCATTTCCAGGAGCACCACCTACGCTTCCAGCTCCACCATTGCATCCAACACAGTCAGTTCCTGTTCCACCATTTCCTCCAGCTGCTCCAAGTTTTCCAGCCGCTCCACCATTGCATCCTTTAAAATTGTAAATAAATTAATATTTGTTATTAAAACTTCTGTTTTCTGCTATCTTGTGCTTCAGAGCTATTCTTTAAGTTAAATAATTCATAACTTATGCATCACAGAAAATTATTTGAACGTTGTTTAGACTATCATACCAGCAAATTGATATTGATTTACACACCGAAACAGCCGATTCCTTCTGGGACTTCATGATACTTTTCTGAACCGGTTTTGCACACTGATATATGTGGTTTTTCTTGAAATGCCCCAAGATTCCCACAAACTTCATAACCTCAAATTTGGCGCCACGTGAATTTTCCAAAATTTCCATTTTTTTCAATCAAAAATATGTTTATGGGAAAGTGTGGTCAAACTATCCATGAATATACAAAAAAAATTGGAAATGAATTAATAAGTGGTTCTTGAAATATTTGAGTTCCCTTCTAGCAATGTCGGGAATTCTTGGAAATTAAATTTCGTGAATTTAACCGACTTTGCTACACGTGTTTTCAAATATTTCAAGAATCACTTTTCAGATCATTCTGATTTTTGTTTGTATATTCATGGATAGTTTGGATAGTTTTGGAAAATTCACGTGGCGCCAAATTTGAGGTTATGAAGTTTATGGGAATCTTGGGGCATTTCAAGAAAAACTGAATATACAGCATGAATCAGTGTGCAAAACTGTTTCAGAAAAGTATCATGAAGAAGGAATTTATGACACAAATTTTGAAAAGTTAACCAGTTGGTAAAATTCTGAACTAATCTGTGGATGCGCATATTTCAGAACCTTTCATTCTAAATGAAATCTCACCTCTACAATAATTTCCAGTTCCTCCATTTCCACCTGCTCCTTGTGCAGCTCCAGCTCCACCTGAACATCCAATACAGTTATCACCAGTTCCTCCCTGTGAAAAGGGTATTCATTTAATTAACTTTAATTTTTAGCTAGTTACTGAAGTAGTGAGATGTTATATCATAAATCTCTAATAATACAATAAAAATTGCTTGAAAAAACTCGTAAAAATCCAATGATTGCGTTTACTTTGTCAAACAAGAAGCAAGTTTTTTAAGTTTAAAATAATAAATTTTGAGAAAACTGAACTTGAAAAAAATTTTCTTGAAGAATACTGATATGACTGATATGATTTTGCAATGAGATATACTTACATTTCCACCAGCTCCTCCATTACTACCAGCTCCACCGTTGCAGGAAGTACAATTAATACCATTTCCTCCCTAAAAACGAACATAAAATAATATTTCATTGATATTAATAAGATGAACTTACATTTCCGCCAGCTCCACCATCAGTTCCAGGTTGGCCATTACATTTGCTGCCACAACAATTGGGTTCATCGCTGCCGTTTGCTCCTGCTGCGGCTAAGGCTGTTGCGATCAGTGCAAAACACATTACTACAATTAAAAGCTTCATTTTCTATGATGTATATCTGATGTACTTCGTTAAACTGTGATCAAGTAAAAATAATTACTTTCTGTTTGATTGTTTGGATTAGTACTGATTAATTGAAAACTTGAGCTTATATATATATGAATTTTTATTGAAACGTCTACATTTTGTATATATGCGATGAGAACCAAAACAGAATGCGCATGTATAATTTGGATATCTCAGATGTTTTTTTTTTCATCATTTATACTGCGACTTAAAACAAATTGCTTGCAAATGATCGGGTTCTTGATAACATTAAATGATTAAACTATTGTTTTTTGATTGATGATCCTGAAAATTATGCTCACTGAATCAATAACTTTTGTTAATATAATAAAATGACTAATTTACCAAAAAATATATAAAACAACATTGATTTATTGATTAAGTAATCATTTTACTTTTACAAATCCTTAACAATGAGTCAACATATGCAGAAAAACTATTTGCAGATTTCCACAAATTTGAACATATACATATGAAAAGAATAAATAATAATTTATCAAGTAAAAATTTATCTATAAAAACCAATAACAACTGTCATAAACTGAACATCCAATCTGTGTCAATAAAATAATGATGTATATGCTCCACGAGGTGAATAAAAATTGTATTGTTCACGAATTTTGTCATCGACTATCTTGCGCATATCCAGGCAATTTGTTATTGCTTTCAAAATTTCACTTCAAGATACGATCTAAAACAATAACTGCATTTTCAAATTCTAAATATTTCAATTCAAATGAAAGTTTTATGCTGCTTTACATAAGAACAAAAATTCTATAACTTATTTTTTAATGCATTTTTATTCTTGGAAACTATATCAATATTTATTTTAAAAACAAAGCTATGATGCCCAACTCATATGTAGAAGTTTTCCATTCGAGTCAAATCTAATATTAATAATATGTTGTTGTTATGACTACTAAATCTCTTGTGGACTGAATTTTACTAAATTCTAAGGTAAACATCTCCTTCGATAAGAATAATGTGCTGAATTCAGTTCATTGTTGTTTTGGATGGTATCTTGAAATGAAAATTTAAAAACAAAAACAAATGTCTGGATATGTGCGAGATATGCGATGAAAAACTGAGTGAATAACACATTTTTAATGAGCTTGAGTTACATTTCATCATAATTGTATATTGATGCAGATTGGTTGTTTAGATTATGACAGTTGTTATTCATTTACTTCTTTAATTTTATTTTTCATCCTTTTTAAATGATTTAAATTAAGTCTTAGGGAATTTTGAAGCTACTATTGATATTGTTTGAATTAAATAGAATCATAATATTAAAAAAAATTTCTTAAAATTACTATAAAAATCAAAAACCTCATTTTTAAACTACCATCTAGTAAGTTTAAGTGTATAATGAAGATAAAATCTCCCCCTCCTCCTCACTTGACCAGTTCCTGGAACAACGACCTGCAAATTGACCTTAAAAAAACTCCTTCCCTTGGCAATTTCAAACTACTTGTCTCAGACTTCTTCAAAGCCAAAACCACCAAACCCCCTTCTCCTCCCTTCCCAAACTCATCTCTGGATCTAGTTTAGTTAACCACTCTTTACATTTTTCATTTTTTCAACCCTTATATAATTTTAAGTGTAAAACCCAGGGACCTGTGTCCCTGTGTATCATCTCAAATTGCTCTAACGAACCTCTAACCCTTGCAACTTAGAAGACTACCTCTTACGCAAGGGTGTACTACCCAATAAATATTATTATTATTATATTAATTAAATAAGCTGATTCAATAACCGTTGCAGATCTACTTTATCATACAAAATTGAATATATTTTCCGAATATTTTCCAATATTTTTATATTTTCATTATAAATTCTTCGAAAAAAATAATTTGTAACTTATAATCCTTAGTTTTCTATAAGATCAAGAATTCAGGATGCAATTTTGAGCATCATTCTAAAAGACATTAGTTTGATATACGTGATAATTTTAAGATTCGAATCATTTGCAAGCAATTAACTTTGAATAAGTATTGTTGGTGAAATATGAAAATGTCTAAGAAAAACAAATTATACATGCGTATACTTGTTTTGTTCTTATCGCATAAAGACGTTCCAAAAATTTCATATAAATAAGAGCTCATGTTTTCAATTGATTAGTATAAATCTAAACGACCAAACTGAAAGTAATTTCAAAGTATATCAAAGTTTTACAAAGTTTTACAAAGTATATCAAAATATATATCAAAAATGAAGCTTTTCATAGTAGTAATGTGTTTTGCACTGATTGCAACAGCTTTAGCCGCAGCAGGAGCAAATGGTAGTGATGAACCAAATTGTTCCGGTGATCATTGTAATGGCCAACCAGGAACTGTTGGTGGAGCTGGCGGAAATGTGAGTTCATCTTATTAATATCAATGAAATATTATTTTATGTTCGTTTTTAGGGAGGAAATGGTATTAATTGTACTTCCTGCAACGGTGGAGCTGGTAGTAATGGAGGAGCTGGTGGAAATGTAAGTATATCTCATTGTAATTACATTAAAAATTTTGCATGAAAATTAAAGTGACTTCAGTATTGTTCAAGAAAATTTGACCTAGTTCAGTTTTCATTGAAATTAATTATTTTAATCTTCAAAAATTTCCTTCAAATAAAGTATACGCAAACATTGACTTTTCAATACACATTGATAGACGCTCAGTCGTTTTATTGCTTTGTAATTCTAGACTTACTTTCTGTTATTAATTTACGCTTATCTATCATTATCAAATCTTATATCATGTTTGTTTATAGGGAGGAAATGGTGATAACTGTATTGGATGTAACGGTGGAGCTGGAGCTGCAGAAGGCGCAGGTGGAAATGGCGGAACTGGACCATATTGTACAGGTAAACTTGATTTCAGTATATTACACTTTAAGAATAGGTCTTAGGCACAAGATATCAGAATACAGAAATTTCATCTAAATATATTTTTCTCCTAGGATGCAATGGTGGAGCTGCTGGATTAGCTGCTGCAGCTGGTGGAAATGGTGGAACAGGAACTGACTGTATTGGATGTAATGGAGGAGCTGGGAGCGTAGGTGGAGCTCCTGGAAATGCAGGTACTGGAGCAAATTGCATTGGATGTCTCCCAGGTGCTCCATAAGCTATTTTAGCTATAAAAGTAATTTGTACTAAAAAGCTTTGATTTAACAACACATTTTCCAATCTAGACTGATATTTCAGTGCTGTGAATAAATTTTAGAAAAGAAATGAATAAAGTTATGTAAAGTTTGAGAAAATCTAAAGGGCATGTTTTATTTATATATAACATAGTTTATAAAGGATATAAAACTTCGCCAACCTTAGAATTTCGTCAACTTTTATTTTGTCAAATTTTAAAACTTGTCTCAAATCTGAGTCACTTGAAGTGAGATTGGCAAAAATCGTCAAGTTTGGAATATTTGGAAACGGTTTTCACCAGGATTCAGCTCCAATTTGGTTCCAACTAGCTCCACAAATTTTATCCTGGCTCCAAATCGGAAAATTCCGGAAAAGCCAATAAACCATGTCCAGCTAGCTTCAACTAGAAGCTATGGGCCAGTAGATCATCTATTTAGAAAATATTTTTATTTAACGTTTGCATCATGATTCAGCTCAATTTAGCTCCAGAATGCCGTAAAAAAATATTTTGAGAGTTTTGTTACCCTTAATAAAATTTTCATACACAACAAGTTTTCAACCGCTCCATACATTTTTCCACACTGAAACAGAATGGAACAAAACAAAAACGGCATACCGAACCCTACATTTAGAATCTAAATGGGCAAAAATGTATTCGTTGATTTGTTACTCTTATATAAAAATATTAACTCTGGGATATTTAAGTCATAATTCAGCTCTGATTTAGCTCCAAAACACTGTTATAAAAAATTTCAGGATTATTGTTATCCTTAAAAAATTTTCTATACCCAACAAATTTATCCATACATTTTCCGACTGAAACATAAAGGAAAATGGAACAGATTCAGTTTCTGTAGAAAAATATATTGCTTGGAGTTTTCAGGTTATGATTTAGCTTCAGAAAGCTGAAAAAATTTAAAATATAATAAACTTTATGAAGCTAAATCATAACCTGAAAACTCCAAGCAATATATTTTTCTACAGAAACTCAATCTGTTCCATTTTCCTTTATGTTTCAGTCGGAAAATGTATGGATAAATTTGTTGGGTATAGAAAATTTTTTAAGGATAACAATAATCCTGAAATTTTTTATAACAGTGTTTTGGAGCTAAATCAGAGCTGAATTATGACTTAAATATCCCAGAGTTAATATTTTTATATAAGAGTAACAAATCAACGAATACATTTTTGCCCATTTAGCTTCTACTTGTAGGGTTCGGTATGCCGTTTTTTGTTTTGTTCCATTCTGTTTCAGTGTGGAAAATGTATGGAGCGGTTGAAAACTTGTGGTGTATGAAAATTTTATTAAGGGTAACAAAATCTCAAAATATTTTTTTACGGCATTCTGGAGCTAAATTGGAGCTGAATCATGATGCAAACGTCCTAAATAAAATATTGTTCTAAATAGGTGTAATCACTTGCCCATCTAGCTTCTAGTTGAAGCTAGCTGGACATGGTTTATTGGCTTTTCCGGAATTTTCCGATTTGGAGCCAGGATAAAATTTGTGGAGCTAGTTGGAACCAAATTGGAGCTGAATCCTGGTGAAAACCGTTTCCAAATATTCCAAACTTGACGATTTTTGCCAATCTCACTTCAAGTGACTCAGATTTGAGACAAGTTTTAAAATTTGACAAAATAAAAGTTGACGAAATTCTAAGGTTGGCGAAGTTTTAACAGGAAATATGAATCTTTAGACGGAGTGTTTCGATTTAAAAATAGACACTTAAATTATACCACTTTAGCGTTGCCTAATTCAAATTCTGTTGAAACAGAAGTTCAATTGGACTCTTCATCTTTGATATTTCACCATAATAGAAAATCCACATGCAACTTTTTTGAACAAAATAATGATTTTAAAAAAGGACTATTTTTTATATGGAGCAATCTTTTTTTCGAGGAAAATTATATTATTTTGATATTTACCCCGGTGAAGTTTAGCAAAACCCGTTTGTCAGTTTGACATTTCTAATTTGAAAAGACCGAAAAAAATTTGAATACATGCGACACGGATTTTTCTACTAAAACATGTATTTCAGTACCTTTCCTTTTTTCGCGGGGTCGAAGTAATGAAGTAAGTGAAGTTAGCGGATAACTAAAAACCGAGTAACTTCATTGCTTATATGCGCTCTGAGGGTCGGCTAATATAGTGTCTATGAATAGATCGTGGATTAAAGTTTAATATCTCAAGTAAAATGCTCTGGCTACTATGATTTTATGTAAGAATCTTGATAACAAGACTATTTCACGATGACTGATGTGCGGAAAGTTGACAAAAGATGTCTATAAATAGTTGTATTAAAGATTGAACCAAAGTGTCTCGAATTGGATCAAAACTGTTATGGTTAACGAAAAAAAGTTGACGAAAAAATAATTTACTAAAAAATGTTGACGAAAAAATATAAGTTGACGAAAAAATATAAGTTGACGAAAAAAATGTTGACGCTCTTATTAAAAAATCAACTGGACCATTGAACAATATCTACTGGAAATTTGATTAAAAATTCTACTGAAACATTGATTAAAACTTACCGGTAGTTGATTAAAATTTACTTGCACATCATCATTAAAATTTACTGGAATTTTGATTAAAATGTTTACTGGAATTTTGATTAAATTTTACTGGAACTTTGATTAAAAATTAAACTGAAAGCAGAGGGGTCCGATGCTATTGTTCTCGTCAAAGTAAATAAGCGCACAGGTCATGCTCAGCTGCTCTACGAATTTACATTTTTGGTATCTTCCGTCTCGCACATCCTTTTGTTCTTTTTGAAAATTTTCCGTTGAAAAATAAGTAGATTTTATTGCAATGCATCTATGAACTCTGCATAATTTTTTCAATTTAACCTTAACGCGATAAAATCATCGAAATAGTACATTTACTATAGACAAATAGACAATATGTACTAAGTTTCTTTGAAATTTAGTCACAATCAATATATTTGGTTTTGTTTTTCTCTGGAAGTTTGGACTGTCCGACACAGTTTCTTGATTTTTTTGTTCGACTTTTTCAGTGTCCCCAGTTGGAAAAAAGGGTTCGATTTTATTTTCAAAATGTAAACATTGCATGTTTATGTTAAAACTAGGTCTATCAGTGATTTAAAGAGTGCCAGTTCACCAAATAGTGTTCCAGAAGATAATAAACACTTGCCGTGAAAGTACTATATGCGTATTACATGACCACACATATAAAACAATGCATTAGTTTGATTGAGCGCCGATATAAAATGTAAACATAAACAAAAACAATAAAATTTGACGCAAAATCATAATAAATTTCTCTAATTAATATATTAATGACTGTATTCCTTAATTCATCAATCAGTAAAGTTCTCTATATTGTTGCTTCATCTTAGTAGTTCATTAAATGTAGAAGACATGTTGTTATATTGGTTTTCATTTGGTAATTTTGTCAACATTGAACATAATTGGATCCTATCCCAGAAATAAAAGATTTAATAGTGGATCTTGAAGCTGTTTTGTTCGCCGATTGCACTACTTAATCTAATTTTCTATTGCAAAACATCTTCGTTGTTCTCTAAATCTCGATCACTAGCTTTTAAGACTATATTTACATTGTTGGGATTCACATTTTTGGTTTCAGGTCCAATTTAGGTTCTTCAGGAGTGATTTAAGGAAGCTAAGCTGATGAGTATATAAGTTATGTACTATTGATGAAATCTTGATCACATTACATAAGTTTGTTAGCTAAAAATGACATCTCGGTTGATTCTGGGTACCAATATGCTTTGCATAATCATTCCTCTTGCTGCATTTTCAATCTTTTTATGCTTCCCAACCCAAATTATGAAATATGATTACATTATTTATGCTTCCAAAAGCTTTCATGCTTTCATGTAGGTTTATATATACTATTTCAAGTGACCAATCCTATTGATTGCATGGATGCATCTCCAAAAAGCAAAGTAAGACTAAAATTGACGCCCAGGATGAAGGAATCAATCGATTTTTCTAAAAACTTGTAAACATCTTCCTGTTATACTCATATTTCAGGAAAATGTAAAAAATTTGACCGGGAAAAATTCCTTCATCCTGGGCGTCAATTTTAGTCTTACTTTGCTTCCCAGCTGATATCTCCTGTTGTACTTAATATTTTTCAAAAAACTTTTTTTTCCTGGAAAGCTGACACTTAAGGCTATTCAAAAATATTTTAAAATTTTTATAAAAAAATTTTAAAAATTAAAAATTTTAAGGTTAAAAAATATTTTGACCGTTATTTTGTCGGCCATCTTGAATTTTTGAAATTTTTATTTTTTTTCAAAAAGAGAATTTAATAAACATTAAGGATATGAATTTTTGGAATGATCCAAACACGGGTTGATTTTATACATCAGTTGTAATTTACCCCTTACCAAACCGGAAATTAGCTGATATCCGGTTCCGGTGACGTCATTTCCTTAACATTGAGACACTTTTAGGCTAGGAAACAAAATTTCAGAATTTTCTGATTAGAAGAAGTATTTTTTGTGAAATAATTTTTAGTGGCTTCATTAGCAGAAAAAAAATTTCATCCCTGACCTTCCGGGAGTGAGATGACACTTTTAATATTTAATTGGGATTATTTTAAGAGGATTCCAAGATTTTTGAATTTTTACATAAACCCAAAGTAACAGAAACATAGAGTTTTTCAAAAGATCAAAAAGCAGGAAGTTGAACCAAGATCTTTGGTCAGCACATGTTTATTTCATGAAGACTGATAGATTCTATGCATTCTCAGAAAAAATTGGAATTTTAAAACATGTCAAAGTGCAAAAATTCGTGGTTCTTCCAAAAAATATCACTTCTGGTACCAAGATGAGGCCATCCTGGAGTTGGTTTCACCATATAAAAATTTTCCCGTATAATTTGATCATTTCAGGTCTCAGTGTCATTAAAAAATATTTTATGAAAAATCAGGAATCATCGAAATTTTAAGATTTCTCAAAAGATCAGAATTCTGGAAGAAGATCCAAGATTCTTGGTGCCCATACAATTTATTTTTAAAGATTATTTATTTTTAAGAGTTTTTGTAAATTTTAAGATCCATCACATTTCAGGAAGTAATTATTTGATAGCATTTGAAAGAAAACAATAAAACTTAAGAGATGCATCCATCACCAACTGCAGTTGATGGTTCAATTTCACATTAATTGATTTTAACGTACTTGTTAGTCATCAAGGTAACAATTTTGGGGGCTAAATTCAAACACATTGTTGATCAAGAGCTAGGAAATGTAGAAAATCAGGATATTCTTGGTTAAAAAGAGTAGAATATGGAGATGCATCCAACCAATCAAGAGAATTGGTCACTTTAAACAGTTTAAATAAACCTATATGAAAGCATAAAAGCATTTGGAAGCATAAATATTGTAATCATAATTCATTAATTGGTTTGGAAAGCATGAAAAGATTGAAAATGCAGCAAGAGGAATGATTATGGAAAGCATATTGGTACCCAGAATCAACCGAGATGACATTTTTATTCTAACAAACTTATGTAATGTGATCAAGATTTCATCAATAGTACATGACTTATATACTCATCAGCTTAGCTTCCTTGAATCACTCCTGAAGAACCTAAATTGGACCTGAAACCAAAAATGTGAATCCCAACAATGTAAATATAGTCTTAAAAGCTAATGATCGAGATTTTGAGAACAACGAAGATGTATTGCAATGGAAAAAAGATTAAGTAGTGCAATCGGCGAACAAAACAGCTTCAAGCTCCACTATTAAATCTTTTTTTCTGGGATAGGATCCAATTATGTTCAGTTTTGACAAAATTACAAAATGAAAACCAATATAATAACATGTCTTCTACATTTTAATGAACTACTAAGATGAAGCAACAATATAGAGAACTTTACTGATTGATGAATTAAGGAATACAGTCATTAATATATTAATTAGAGAAATTTATTATGATTTTGCGTCAAATTTTATTGTTTTTGTTTATGTTTTCATTTTATATCGGCGCTCAATCAAACTAATGCATTGTCTTATATGTTTGGTCATGTAATACGCATATAGTACTTTCACGGCAAGTGTTTATTATCTTATGGAGCACTATTTGGTGAACTGGCACTCTTTAAATCACTGATGGAACTAGTTTTCACATAAACATGCAATGTTTACATTTTGAAAATAAAATCGAACCCGTTTTTCCAACTGGGGACACTGAAAAAGTCGAACAAAAAAATTAAGAAACTGTGTCGGACAGTCCAAACTTCCAGAGAAAAAAAAAAACAAATATATTGATTGTGACTAAATTCCAAAGCAACTTAGTACATATTGTCTATTTGTCTATAGTAAATGTACTATTTCGATGATTTTATCGCGTTAAGGTTAAATTGAAAAAATTATGCAGAGTTTATAGATGCATTGCAATAAAATCTACTTATTTTTCAACGGAAAATTTTCAAAAAGAACAAAAGGATGTGCGAGACGGAAGATACCAAAAATGTAAATTCGTAGAGGAGCTGAGCATGACCTGTGCGCTTATTTACTTTGACGAGAACAATAGCATCGGACCCCTCTGACTGGAACATTGATTAATTTTTACTGAAAGTTTGATTAAAAAAACAACCGAAAATTTGATTAAATTTTACTGGCAGACTATTAAAATTTACTGGAATTTTGATTAAAATATTTATTGGAACTTTTATTAAAATTTACTGGCAGATGATTAAATTTACTGGCGGAATGATTACAAGCCGATAAAATGATTTCATGAGTTCACTATTTAACTGATATCGAACAAAACCAATGGATGATTTTTTTTTTGAACTTTGATTGTTCATGTAAGACAACTCAACTTTTCAGCCTCGTCTACTGCTAAACAAAATTATTTTAACCTTCCTCCATGTGTTATTCTTTTTAACGAACAAAAATTTCTTTCTCCGACCACTTGACACACCTGTTGGTAATATTAATAATGTAAAAATTTTACAACA